>JAKSZU010000018.1:14566069-15907319 GCA_026018925.1 Tupaia tana
GCAGTGGTTTTCCAAGGGCATATATATGTCAGACTCTCCAAGAAGCATTTTCAAAATGCTCCCCCTGCAGGCGGTCAGCAGGTGGTGTGGTGGTTAAGGGCACTGGACTCCCACATGGATGACCATGGTTCGAGTCCCAGACTTGGTGGCTTGCTTTCTCACTCTTTCTCTCTCGCTCTCACTGTCCCTTTCTGTTAAAACTTAAAAATAAATAAATAAAGTTAAATAAAATAAGTCTTGGGAACCAGCAGTTAGCGTAATGGCTATGTCGCTGGACTCCCACGTAGTCGACCGTGGTTTGTGTCCCGGACCCGGTGGCTTAAAACTCACGCCGGGCGCGTGTGCGTGCGTGCCCAAGATCCCGAGAGGAGAATGGAGGAGAAAGGATTGTGGCATGGCCATCCCCCCGGGGGGTGATTTCTCACTTTCTGTCTGTCTCTGACTTTTTGTCTGTCTCTGTCTTTCTGGCGAGCACATGCGCCCTATAGCAAAAAACCTCTCCAACCCCCACCCCCCTGCAGATTTAACAATCCCAAGGAAAGGAGCTCAAAATGGAGCCTGGGTAACAGAGGACACTGAGACCTAAGAATATGTTCCATTGTTTGAAAGCGACATTGAGCAAAGTAAAAACAGTTCCACAAACAGAAATGTTTCAAGCTGTTTAAAAATTCCTCTCATGGGCAAACAGCAGGATCCTAGATGGTCACAGCACAGTCCAAGTGCCGGACCCAGCAGCTTGAAAAATCGTGCCAAGCATGTGTGCTCAAAATCCCAAAGTGACTGACAAAGAAGAGACTGCAGCATGCCCATATCCCCTGAGGGGTGATTTCTTCCTCTCCCCTGCCTCCCCATATCTGGTAATGCATGTGCTCTATAGCAAAAACTCAAAAAACAAAAACAAAAACCAAAAAAAAGAAAAGGAAAATCCTCTCTCAATGTACCTGCACTGAAAAAATACCGAAGGGACCAGCAGATGGCATAACGGTTACATCACTGACTTCCACATAGTCGACCATGGTTAGAGTGTCAAACCAGACGTCTTAAAACTCATCCTGGGCACATGTATGTGAGTGCCCAAAATCCCAAGAGGAGAACAGAGGGGAAGGGACTGCAGTGTGGCCATCCCCCCGAGGAGGGGGTGATTTCTTACTTTCTGTCTCTCTTGTCTCTCCAGTTTAGCACATGTACCCTATACCAAATAAAAACTCTCTCTAAAAAAAAGAAAAGAACAACGACTAAGGTTAGCTAAATGAGTATACTATTATGAGCCTGTCAAAGAAATCTCTAAGGGAGAATAACCAGATGAAAAAGAAAAACTTAAATGTCTCATGAAATTGAAAAAGATTGTGTAATTAAAAATCCTTCCTAGGCCCGTAAGTGGTGTGGTGGTTAAGGCGCTGGACACTCCCACATGGCTAACCACGGTTTGAACCCCGGACCTGGTGGCTTCCTTTCTCACTTTCTCACTTTCTCACTTTCTCTCTCTCTCTCTCTCTCTTTCTCTCTCTGTGTGTGTGTGTGTGTGTGTGTGTGTGTGTGTGTGTTTCTATCTGGCCAAATTAAAATAAATGAATGAATAAATAAATTTTGTTTAAAAACCCTTCCTTCTTGGGACCAACAGTTCCCATAATGGCTATGTCACTGGACTCCCATGGAGTTGACCGCGGTTCACGTCGGGGACCTGGTGGCTTAAAACTCACACCGAGCACATGTGCGTGTGTGCCCAAGGTCCCAAGAAGAGAATGGAGGAGGAGGGATTGTGGTGTGGCCATCCCCCCCGGGGGGTGATTTCTCACTTTCGGTCTGTCTCTGTCTGTCTGTCTGGTGAGCGCACACGCCCTATAGTGAAATTTATAAAAGTATAAAAGACAGGGCTGGCTACATGGTCTGGTAGTTAAGAAAGCCAGACCCACATGGCCTACCACATGGTTTGAATCCCAGAAGAGGTGACTTGAGAAAAATATTGAGTATGTGTGCATGCATGCCCAAAATCGCAAAAGGAGGGGAAAGTGAAGGAAAGGGATGTAGTACAGCCATTCCTGATTGGGAGAGTGCTTTCTCCCTCTCTCTTTCTCTCTCTCTGTCTCTCTCTGGTAACCACATATAACTTCTGGTAAAAATTTTTAAAACATTTATTACTTTGTGGGCTGGCTAGTGATACAGTGATTTCCCACATGGCCAACCACGGTTTGACCATGGTGGTCTCCAACATGGCCAGACTCAGCAGCTTGAAAATCATGCTGGGCATGTGTGCATATGTGCCCAAAATCCCAAGAGAAGACTGGAGGAGAAGGGATTGTGGTGTGCGCACAATTTCTCACTTTCCCTCTCTCTGGCAAGTACGTGCACCAAATGGGGGGGGGGGGGGGACCCCACCAGTGACTGCTGAATATGATTTGTTGGGTTTTGTGACATTTAAAAGATGTCGATAGGGGCTGGTTGGTGTGCTGGTTAAGGGCTCTGGACTGCTACATAGTCAAGTGCAGTTTGAGTCCTGGATCTCGTGGCTTGCTTTCTCACTTTCTCTCTCTTTCTCTCTCACTCTGTCCCTCTCTGGTCATATTTAAATAAATAAAAATAAATAAAGTAAAATAAAAATAATTATTATTATTTATTTTTTGGGGGAGGGAGAGGTTTTTCGCTATAGGGCGCATGCGCTCGCCAGACAGAGAGAGACAGAGAGACAGAAAGCGAGAAATCACCCCCCAGGGGGGATGGTCACACCGCAATCCCTTCTCCTCCATTCTCCTCTCGGGATCTTGGGCACGCACGCACACGCGCCCGGCGTGAGTTGTAAGCCACCGGGTCCGAGACGCGAACCGCGGTCGACTACGTGGGAGTCCAGCGACATAGCCATTACGCTAACTGCTGGTTCCCAATAAAAATAATTATTTTTTAAAAACTGGGGTTGGGACCAGCAGTTAGCGTAATGGCTATGTCGCTGGACTCCAATGTAGCTGACCACAGTTCAAGTTCCGGACCCGGTGGCTTAAACTCATGCCGGGTGCGTGTGCGTGCGTGCCCAAGATCCTGAGAAGAGAATGGAGGAGAAGGGATTGCGGCATGGCCATCCCCCCTGGGGGGGTGATTTCTCGCTTTCTGTCTCTCTGTCTCTCTCTATATATATCTGGCGAGCGCACGTGCCCTATAGCAAAAATATCTCCAAAAAAAAACTGGGGTCAGCAGGTGGCATGATGGCTAAGGGTACTGGACTCCCACATGGCCGACCACATGGCCAGACCTGGCATCTTGCTATCTCACATTCTCTCCCTCTCTCTCTCTCTCTCGCTCATTCTGTCCCTCTCTGGTCAAAATTAAAAATAAATACAAAAAATGAATTTAAATAAAATTCTCAAAAGAAAAACTTGTCTACAAACAAAAGAGCAAGAAGAAAAACATATAAAGGGATAAACGCAACATTAATTATTTATAATATTCTCCATTTGTACGGAGATTGGGGCGATTTTACTTCAAGAAACATTCTTTTTCCTTTTTTTTTTTTTTTTTGTTTTTTGAGAGGTTTTTGCTATAGGGCGCGTGTGCTCGCCAGACAGACAGGGACAGACAGAGAGACAGAAAGCGAGAAATCACCCACCAGGGGGGATGGCCACACCGCAATCCCTTCTCCTCCACTCTCCTCTCGGGATCTTGGGCACGCACGCACACGCACCCGGCATGAGTTTTAAGCCACCGGGCCTAGGACGTGAACTGCAGTTGATGTCTACATGGGAGTCCAGCGACATAGCCATTACACTAACTGCTGGTCCCAAGAAGCATTCTTTTTCTGTACATAACAAACTTGAGAGAAATGTAAGATTTTATGATTAGAAATGACATCTAAAATATACCCTCCGGTGAAGAATTAACTCTGACCACACTTTATACTTATGCAGCCTGCAATTGTGCTTGAGAATGTGCCATGTTTTATCTTTAACAATCTTATTGGGCTGGCTCAATTGCCTGGTAGTTAAGGCAGCCAGATCCCACGTGGCTGACTTCACCTGCAGTTTGAGTTCTGGACCCAGCAGCTTGAGAAACACAGGGAGGGCATATGTGTACATGACCAAAATCCCAAAAGGAGTCAAAGAAGAAGAGGAATTGGTGTGTGATCATTCCCCATGGAGGGTGCTTTCTTCTCTCCCTCTCTCTAGCAAGTACAGCGACCCTTCAGGGAAAAAAAAAAAAAGGGAAAAAAGAATGCTACCAGTATTTTTGAAATGTTGAAGAAGAAATGAAATGCTGGAGAGGGAAAAGCACAACTGGGATAAGGAGTTCACATGAGGGGAGGGCATCCATTTTGAACAGCAATCCCAAAAAATACAACTCAACACTTGTATGAGTTAAGGAATAGAAAAGGAATGAATAAAGTGTTATCTGCCCATTAGGAAACAATCTCAAATTTACTTAAAGCTCTCACTGTCGCAGTTCTACTACTTCACTTAAAGCTACTTGAAAAACCACACAAAACATTGCCTACTTCAAATCTAGTAGATGCTTCATGATCATAGACAACTTCAGTTTTTATACTCATGACCTTCAGAATTAACAGAAACTGTGAGCCAAAAGATAAGTTTGATAAATGACAACCTTGGAAAAATATTTACCACTCATTTTACAGATATGAGATCTTACTTACCAGGCTCCTACAAATCAACATTTTGAAAAAGACTAGGAACTCAATATAAAATGGAATAGGGTTATGCCAGAGAGCTGACAGACAGCAAAAATAGTTCAACATGTGGAGTTTAACCTCTTCATAAAACAAATGCAAATCCTAAGAATATTTCAAAAAAAACACAATTGAAGTGTCCACTTCAAAAGAGTGAATTATATGACTTCCAAAATACACTTTGTTAAAATTATTTAAAGATTTGAAAGAAAATCAAAATCAAAATCGTATAGAGATAATGTATAACTATTAGATTATTAGAGTATAAACTGGTACCAACTATGAGAGAATGATTTGGCCTATCTAAATTACAAATACATTTGTACCCTTTTACTCAACTCTTCTTTTAAGAATTTATACATTGGCAGAACCAGCAATTAGTGTAATGGCTATGTCGCTGGACTCCCATGTAGCTGACCACAGTTTGAGTCCTGGACCCGGTGGCTTAAACTCACGCCAGGCATGCGTGTGTGTGTGTGCCCAAGATCCCAAGAGGAGAAAGGAGGAGAAGGGATTGCAGCATGGCCATCTCCCCTGGGGGGTGATTTCTGGCTTTCTGTCTGTCTCTTTCTGGCGAGCGCACACGCCCTATAGCAAAAACCTCTCCAAAAAAAGAACTTACACATTGGGGCCTGGAGATGGTGTGGTGGTTAAGGCACTGGACTCTCACATGGTCAACCATGGTGCAAGTCCTGGTGTGGTGGTTAAGGAGCTAGACACTCCCACGTGGCCGATCACAGTTCAAGTCCTGGACCTGCTGACTTGCTTTCTCACTTTCCCTCTCTCTCTGTCTCTCTCCAGTCAAATTAAAATAAATGAATGAATAAATAAAATTACATTTAAAAAAATAAATAAAAATTAATTAATTTTAAAAAATAATTTACACGCTTACATTCACACACGGAACACAATGGATATTATTCAACCGAAGTATTACTTGAAACAGCAAGATGGGACTGTTATGTCCATTAATAAGGTAATAGTTTAATAAGTTCTAAATAGACATATAACAAATGCTTTGCAAATATAGTACCATGAGTACTTCAAGGAAGATTAAAAAATGAAGACATTCTTTATGGGTAATTTTTTTTACATATTGATATAGGGAAAACTTTAAAACAGATTAAAGTGCAAACAGTATTTTACAAAAGTAAACAGATGCGTAAAAGAGGTTAAAACAATGAGCTGGTTTCCTAATATCTTCCAAGGATCAATAGAGCTTTAAAAATACTTGGTTTAAAGGGTTGGTAAGTGGCATGGTGGATTCCCACATGGCCAACTGTAATTCAAGTGCTGGACCTGGCAGCTTGCTCTCTCGCTCTCTCTCTCTCTCTCTCTCTCTGGTCAAATTAAAATAATAATAATAGATCAAGTAAAATGAAAAAAATTTTTAAAATACTTGGTTTAAACATTATTATGACCTCACAGATATAAACTTACTTGGTATGTTTCAATCAATTACTATCATTATTAATCCTTGAATTATCTAATTTTGGCACATGACTGTCTCTTGTGACTACAGAAACCTTTTGACATGACCTTTGTAGTCTTTCTTGTTTTCTGGCATAGTAAGATGGTCCAGGCTGTTCTGTGTATTTCCTAACCTGAACTTGGGATCAGCCAAATTTCTAAAGGACTGAGGCCCTTTAGAGTGATAAGGTACTTGGAGTCTACAACCTGGGATTAAGGGTGCTCAGAGCTAGTGGCTTCACTGTTACTAGGCCTTTTCAAGGGACAGAACTAGCTGAGGCACTTTCCTCCTTTTTCTCTTTTAAATGTCAGAGAATGTGTGTATTCTCAGAGAGAAAAACAGTGAAATAGGGGAAGGGGGAGTACCTCTCAATTGGGCAGGGTTAAGCCCAATCCCTTCTCTTCCTGTCAGGATCTGGGGCAGATATACACATATACCTGCTGTGTTTTTTCAATCTACCAAGACCAGAATTTGAACCATATAGCCAACCATGTGGGATCTGGCTCCCTAACCACCAGTGGAAAAAGAAACTACTCTGAACACCACTACTGGAAAAAAAACCACTTAACTTTCTAAAGATCATATGTTTAATAAACACAAAATGTATCTTTTCACAATATTCTATGATTCTTAGTCTATACACAAGTATTCGGAATTCATGAAATTATTTGTGATTAAAAACTATTTATAAAAATGATGTAATTAGTGATAACACTGTTCGCCTAAGCCTTATAGAACACTGTGTATAACCATCCCTGGATGTGGGTCAGAATACTTCATTTCCTCCCCATTGGAAATAAGTGGGAGTGGAGAAAAGTTTTTGTCAATTGTATAGTGTTAAAGAGCAGTACTATTGTAGTTTCCCTATATACTGCACTTGCTGGTGCTATTGTATACAGTTGCAGCAGCTTTGCAGCAAAATAAGATATAATAAAATATTCAATTCCTCCATTAAAAAAAAAGAAATGTGAAAGAGAAAAACATCATGACCAAGTGAGGTTTATTTCAGTTATGTAAGAAGAGTGTATCTATCAATAATTCACCACACTAATGGGCTAAAAGGAGAAAACTCATGATTTCATATTTCACTACATACTGTAAAACTTTTGATAAAATTCAACATCAATTTCTTTAATACAATAAAGGATGTCTATCTAAAATGTATGAGTCACTATATTTAACCATAACATGTAGGACATTTGTTTAAGTTTTTAAAGGATACCTACTGTCACTGCACCTTTTCAATACTATCACCTGTACAGTGTAGTGAACAAACAGGGACCAATAGATGGCAGAATGGTTACATCACTGGACTCTCACATAGTCGACCGTGGTTCAAATCTTGGACCCAGCAGCTTAAAAAGCTCACACCAGGTGCATATGCATATGTGCCCAAAATCCCAAGAGGAAAATGGAAGAAAATGCAGGAGAAGAGATTGCAGTGTAACGGCACCCCCCTTGGGGGGTGACTGCTCACTTTCTGCCTGTCTCTGTCACTCTGGCGAGCACACATACCCTACAGCAACAATCTCTCTATAAAAAAAACGAAATAAAAAAATGTGTCAAGATGGAAAAGGAAGAGAACTGCCATATTTCCACATTACAGTATTAACAATACCAAAACAGTGGAGTCAATATAGTCTTAGAACCAAGCTTAGTAGTGTCCATTGTATTTCTAATATACACCTACAACACAATTATTTTTTCAATTAACATTCTATGTATGTATATATTTATTTATTTATATTTTTAAAGAGAGATTTTTACTATAGGGCATGTGCACTTGCTGGAGAGACAGACAAAAAGTGAGAAATCACCCCTGGGGAGGGAAGACTACACTGCAATCCCTTCTGCTCCATTCTCCTCTTGGGATTTTGGGCATGCATGCACATGTGCCTGACGTGAGTTTTAAGCTACCAGGTCCGGAGCTTGAATCATGGTCAACTATGTGGGAGTCCAGCAACGTAACCATTACACCACCTGGTCCCAACATTCTATTTATTTATTTTTAATTTGCCAGAGGATACATGCACTCACCAGAGAGAGACAGGGAAAACAAGAAAAACATCCCCATGAGACATGGTCATGCCACAGTACCTTTTCCTTCTTATCTTCCTTTTTTCGGGATTTTGGGCACACATGCATACATGCCTGACATGGTTTTTCAAGCTTCTAGCTCTGGAACTAACAGTCAGCCACATGGAATTCAACTGCATTAACCACCAGGCCACAGGCTGGTCTCCCAATTATTTCTTTTTACTTTTATTTTCTTTCTTTTTTGCTAGTGAGAGACAAAGCAGGGGGGAGGGGAGCCTGCACCCTCAACAGTGTCTCAAGCACAAGCACAGTTCTTTCCCATACCAGCTCCACGCTTCCCAGCCAGCCAGAATTGGGGTATATACAACCAGTATGTGCAGGTCAATAGGGAATGGAATCCTCCATCTTCATATGGATCTAGCTTCACTTGAGCAGCAAGTTACCACTGTGCTGGCTAAATGACCCTATTTAACTTTTACGATAGACCACACCTATACATACATAAGAGAGAGAAAAGAGAGAAAGAGAGAGAGAGATGATCCTTAAACAGGGTCTTTTCACACCATGATCCCCTTTTGCCAGCCCTCCAGCAACTCAGGATACCGAGTACTCACACATTTGCCCAGCATGTTTTCAAGCTAACCATGGGATTTGAAACTGAAGCCAGCTATGTAGCTTCTGGTTTTGCAGGGTACTGCATTGCAGCTATACCAGAGGCATGGCCTCTATTATCATTTTTTTAAGGATAGTACTTGCAGGGCTGGCGTGGTAGTTAAGGTCCTGGATTCCCACATGGCAAACCACAGTTCAAGCCCTGGACCTAGTGACTTGCATTTTCATTTTCTTCTCTCAATCTCTCTCTCTCTCTCTCATGTCTGCCCTATAGCAAAAAAAAAAATTTTTTTTGAGAGGTTTTTGTGTTACAGGGCAAGTGCGCTCGCCAGAAAGACAGAGACAGAGAGACAGAAAGCGAGAAATCACCCCCCCCGGGGGATGGCCACGCCGCAATCCCTTCTCCTCCATTCTCCTCTCGGGATCTTGGGCACGCATGCACACGCGCCCAGAGTGAGTTTAAGCCACCGGGTCCGGGACTCGAACCACGGTTGACTACATGGGAGTCCAGCGACATAGCCATCACACTAACTGTAGGTCCCCACAAATTTTTAAAAATAATAATAATAAATAAAATTTTAAAAAGGTTATTACTTGCATTAAGAAAACAGGTCTAAGATACCTATGAATAAATTTCTCCAAAGATGTATAAGTACATTATAAAACTTCAGGGAACGTAAAGAGTGGTGTCACACACATCAACAACAAAATAGAAGAATACCATACACAGGTAACTGATATAGCAGGCCAGGTTAGGATTGAGGAGAAACAATGCATCCCAAGCCCAGAGGCAGCCTAGTACTGCCTTGCGGAACTGTAGATATGGTGTTACCAAATCTTCTGATTTTTCTAAAAGAAATCAGAAATTTAGGTTTCTAGAAGTTTCTTGACTTTTATGTGTTGGCAGCAAATTTAAAACAATTTTAAATACTGTACAGGGCAAATAAACACTTCGGTGGAAGAACCGGCCCCTGAGCCACCAGTTTTCTCCTCCTGCAACGTACCACTTTATTAGATATTCTGGACAGTGTGTATGCCAGTCATGGGAAAGGTTAGCAATTCTATAAGAAATCTATTACCATCCTTGTTAAAACAATGTTGAAGATTCTCTTACATTACTAAGAGATCTCCAAATAAAAGTACTATGGGGGCCAGCAGGTGGTATGGTGGTTAAGGTGCTGAACTCCCACATGGACCACTCCGGTTCGAGTACCGGACCAATGGTTTGAAAATCACATCAGGTGTGTGTACGTGTGTGCCCAAAGTCCCAAGAGGGGAATGGAGGAGAAGAAACTGCAGTGTGGTGCCCCATGGGGGGTTATTTCTCACTTTCCCACTCTCTGTCTCTTTGGCAGGTGCATACGCCCTATAACAAACACGTAATAAATAAATAAATGCACTATGTAAAACAAAAATCTCTTAAACTTCAATGCTTCAAAAAGTTTGTCCTATGGATCAACAGGTGGCACAGAGGTCACCCACATGGCCAATCGCAGTCCCGGACCTCGTGACTTGAAAATCACTCTGGGCGCATGTGTGTGACCAAAATCCCAGGAAGAGAAAGGAAGAGAAGGAATTGTGGTATGGCCATCCACCTGGGGGAGTGATTTCTCACTTTCTCTCACTATCTCTCTCTAGTGAGCATATGCACTGTATTTTATCCTTGAAGAAATGACAAATTGGTAACAGCTGAAGGCTTTTTAGGTATAAAACATAAATTCTAACACTTATTAATTTACTTAATCATCATAACAACCCTACAAAGTAAACATTAGGACTGTACTCATTTTACAGATGAGGAAATGGACACAGGTTAAAAAATTATTATTACTCAAAGTTACACACTAAAATAACAAAGCCTGAGTTCACATCCAGCCAGTCTGGTTCCTTCAGTTTTGTTCTTCAAGTCTATTAACAACAACCACACAACTGAATGTCTCTTTCCTTGTCTTAGATGCCTCACCAACAGGAACTATACTGACTATGTTCTGAATTGCTCCTTCTCCCAAATACTCCATTCTCAAGTAGATGCTGGTATAATTTATGCCATCTCAAATCCTTTGTACAAGGTAAGGCTCAAATAAGTAGTTAATTTATTTTATAGAAATAGTTATTTACAGATTTGAACTAAGCCCAAAGAATAAAGAAGTTTCTAATTTATACAAGGCTGAGTTCTGGACCCTTCATTAATATTTACTACATATGTGAACTTAAAAGTCACTTAAATTCTGTGAATTTTAGTTTCCTTATCTATACTATATGAAAATATTACCTATCCTATGAGATTTCTAAAACTTAAAAGATACTTTTTAAATGTAGCTACTAAATTTTTTAAGGTTCTTGTCATGGGCGTGTACGCTCACCAGAGAGAAAGACAGAGAAAGGAAAAGTGAAAAATCACTGTCCCCTTGAGGAGGATGGCTATGCCACAATCCCTTCTATTCTCCTCCCCAGATTTTGGGCAAGCAAGCCCACATGCCCAGCATGATTTTCAAGCCATAGGCCTGGGACTTGAACCACATGGTTGACCATGTGGGAGTTCAGCCCCTTAACCATCATGCCACTGGCTGGTCCTGCTACCAAAAATGTTTAAATTTATGTAGCTCTTATTTTATTTCTGACATCATCATACTTGATACTGAAGTAAAAAGTATACAGGTGAAATAAGTTATAATAATATATTTTATTTAACCAGTATATCTAAAAGACCATTTCAGTATATAATCAGCATAGAAGTTATGAATTAGGTATCTTACACTCTCTTCTGAACTGCAATTTCTAAAATACAGTATGTACTTTACACTTACCAGTACATCTCAACTTGTACAGTACTACATTTTCATCAGTAATACCTGAAGTAGATTTAGGTTTCATAAAATTTACAATTGATAAAGCAGACTCACATATCCAAGTTGTCTGAAACATATTCAGAAGTTTCCAGTAACTGAATCAAGTACTAAAGAAATCTATTTTCCTTTAATATTCACTTCAGTTGAATGAGCCATATTTCAAAAGAAAAAATGTCTACACATAGCTATTGACTATCATAATGAACAGTGTATCTAACAAATAAAATGCAATTAAAGGGTGGCTGGTAGAATATATAATTAAATGAAAATGGCACTGATTTGTATAGGCAGATGAGAGAAAAAAGATACAAACTTTTTTATGGGCATATTATAAAGGAAATATCAATGGGTGAGATACCAGTTACTGATAATGGATAGGGCAGTGACTTACTCAAATACAGGAATAGAATGAAAATTATGAGTGCTGTTCTCATTCAGAAAAATTATATTTGGTACCAAAAATTTAGTACAGTTTTTCACCCTTCCCACCTAAGAATTAAATATTTCATTAAATAATTAAGTTCAAAGGCACTCTAAAATGCAACCCAGATAGAATTAGCACATTTTATTTAAACACGTTATGGAAAAAAATATTAGAAAACAAACATCTTTTACAAAATGAAATACTCCCCAAAGCCTCAAATCTTCTCTGATTTCAAATTCAAGAGTTTGTATTTAGAGACATCCCTTGAGAAAACAAGTAATTGAACTCTTTCTAAGATGTTAATAATGGTTAGCTCTGAGTGGAAGGATTAAGAGTCTTCCCCCAGGGCCGGCAGATAGCATGGTAGTTAAGGGCACTAGACTCCCACATGGCCGACCACAGTTCAAGTTCCAGACCTGGCGGCTTCCTTTCTCACTTTCTTTCTTTCTCTCTCTCTCACTCTGTTGCTCTCTGGTCAAATTAAAAATAAATAAAATAAATAAAGTTAAATAAAATAATTCTAAAAAAAGTCTTCCCCCACTAAACTCTTCCTTTTATTTTTATACTCCAATTCCTAATATATCATATTTCTGTAAACCTAACCTAATGTTTCTACTTAAAATCAACCAAAAAGGATGTAGATATAGGCATCTAATTGTTTTATACTATGTCGTTCACTATAAAGAAACTGCCTGGCTCAATTTTTGATGGGGTAAAAGCTTGTAACTTGGGGCCAGCAAGTGGTATAGCGGTTAAGGTGCTGGACTCCCACATGGCCAACTGCAGTTCAAGTCCTAGAACTGGCAGCTTGCTCTCACTCTGGACAAATTAAAAAATAATAATAATAATAAATAAAATTAAATAAATAATTCTTTTTTTAAAAATCTGTAACTTGAAGCATTAGAGTCTCAGGATTTAATTCCACTCCTGTCTATCTATATATGAATAAAATATTAAATACATTTCAAAGAATGAATCAAGGACATTTTCAAAAACTGTTCACAGGCCTGATCTGAGACACAGTGATAATACTCTGGTCAAGAAAAGTCAGATCCTACATGACAACCACAGTTCAAATCCCCAGGCCAGTCAGCCTGAAACATGCCAAGCACATGCAGTACCTAAGATCCATGACCTAGATGGAGGACTGAAAGAAAGGGATCATGGTACAGCCAGATCCTGTGGAAGGTGATCATCCCTCTCTCTTACTTTCACATGTGCACACATATGCGCCATTATAAATAAAGAAAAGCTATTTAAATAAAGTAAATTTATCTTCTCTCTTTACAAAATAAGAAACCAAAAGTTGTTCATAATAATATGAGAAGAATGCTACTGTGACATTAATCCTGTCTGAAACTAAGCACATGAGTAGATTTATAGGAAAAAGCGGTTGTTTTTTTCCTGCCCCTTTTGTTATTAACATCTTAATTTTTTCTTTGGGAAACTAATGCTCTCCCACTATCAATCATGCACAATTTTTTAAAGAAGTATCTACTCATTTAATTTTTTTATGTTATTATTTTTTATTTTGATGAGAGAGAGACAGAGAGAGAAAGAGAAAGCAAGAAAGCAAGCCACCAGATCCGGGAATTGAACCACAGTCGGTCACATGGGAGTCCAGTGCCTCAACCACTACACCACTCACTGGCCCCATCAATCATGTATCAATACTTCTAATGAGTCTGGCCCCCCTTCCAATCCGAAGATGAGAATAAAACTAATCCAACTCACTTTCGTAAGATTCAGTCCCACTACTTCTTTGTTTTAACTTAGAGACAGGAAAATCTTCTGAAGTTTCTGAGCTAAACAAAAGATAAGCTGATGGCCACCTTTCCTGATAGATCAACTATGTCAAAATATTGTTATCTTGGGAACCAGCAGTTAGCGTAATGGCTATGTCGCTGGACTCCCACGTAGTCGACCGTGGTTCGCGTCTCGGACCCGGTGGCTTACAACTCACGCCGGGCGCGTGTGCATGCATGCCCAAGATCCCAAGAGGAGAATGGAGGAGAAGGGATTGCGGCGTGACCATCCCCCCTGGGGGGTGATTTCTCGCTTTCTGTCTCTATGTCTCTCTCTGTCTGTCTGGCGAGCGCACGCGCCCTATAGCGAAAAACCTCTCAAAAAAAAAAAAAAAAAATATTGTTATCTTCAAGTAAATGAAATATGGGTGCTAGTTTTCGCCTAGTGTTAGACATTCTTTCAATTTTGCAGTCTGATCCTTAAAAAGACTAATATTTAGTACATATTATAATTCTTAAATAAAATTAACAGCACTAAGAAACAGCAGTAATAAAAAACAATCCATTACTCTCTTCTCTCTATAAATTTCCCTTCATCATAACATAAGCATGGAAGGAAGAAAGCTCTTATCACTGAGAATATCATCCTCAAGGCCCAGATGGAAGACACATCAAATAGTATGCATTCTGTGTGTAAGAGTCAGCAAGCAGACCTGCACAGAAGTTGTAGCACTGAAGACATAAAGCAATTAGGACAAAATAGATGCCACTACTTGGCAACCATCTAATTTCTTTAACTTAAACATATCTGTTGTGGACCAGCAGGTGGCAAGGAGGTTAAGGCACTGCCTGATTAAAGTCCTGGACCCAGTGGCTTGAAAATCACACTAGGCACAGCATGTGTGCACCCAAAATCCTAAGAGGGGACTGGAGAAGAAAGGATTCTGGTGTGGTCATCATCCCAGAGAGTGATTTCTCACTTTTTCTCTCTACCTCCCTCTCTTTCTAGCAAGCACACTAAAACTTATAGCAAAAACTAAAAACAAAAAAGTTTTTAAAATTTCTCTTGTAATATTGTACACAGAGAAAATAATTACAAAAATATTTAGTAAACATTTTTTTAATATTCATTACAGTCAGTACAGACTACAGGTGCCCTGGAAGAATGATCACAATCTACTGATTAACCCTGGTCAATCTAAGTAAGCTAGCTGCCACCATCAAAACATTCCCTGATACACATAATGAGATTCCCAATGGAAAAAAGAACTGATGCCAGTATGCCTCTTTGGGTCTATGGTTTGCTACGGTAATTATCCTCAGTTCCACAATAAACAAAATAGAAGTCTATGAAAAGTACCTCTCTGGGGAACCAGCAGTTAGCGTAATGGCTATGTCGCTGGACTCCCATGTAGTCGACCACGGTTCGTGTCCTGGACCTGGTGGCTTAAAACTCAGGCCAGGCGCGTGTGCGTGCGTGCCCAAGATCCCGAGAGGAGAATGAAGGAGAAGGGATTGCGGCGTGACCATGCCCCCTGGGGGGTGATTTCTCGCTTTCTATCTCTATGTCTCTCTCTGTTTGTCTTGTGAGCGCACACGCCCTATAGCGAAAAAAAACTCTAAAAAAAAAAAAAAAAAAAAAAAAAAGTACCTCTTTGCCAGGAAAAGATCAACACTACCTGAACTAAAGAGTCATTCAAAGGAGAGAACCTTTGCTAGGTGCAGTCTCAGCCCAGCCTACCTGTCCAAAGTGAGCAGGATAGCCCAGCATGTGCATATATAGTAATTTTGCCACATTCCGACACCGGTATGTATTGTCTTCTTCTCTAAAAGATGACCGAATTGCAGCACATTCTTTCTGGATCATTTCTCGCTCTTCAGCTTGGGTTCGGGCTGTCCGGATGGTCCGGATCAGCTCCCGCAATCTGATGGGGGCTGGCATCCTCTGGATAGGAAAAGACATTAAATAGAGATGTTCACAATTTTTACTAGCAAAACCATTCACACAACGTCTCATATAAATTTTTGACTGATTTTTAAGAATTTAAGACTTGCTAAGTGCAGATTTGCCAAGCTAAGCAAAGCTTTTGTATGTAACAACTTTACATATAAACCCCTCAACTCAGTAAATTTCTGGAAAGGCTACAAAAATGTTAATTATTAAGTTAAGAAAAATTAGAACCAGAATACACAAATATGTAAGGCCCAGCACTAATACTAAAATACCTAAAGAATGAATTCAACCCAAATCTTCATTCAGTCCTTAAAATAAGTCTTTAAAAAGGCTATCCCTAATCTTACAAAAGATATTTTCTACTCAACTGCAGTTAAATTCAACATGGTATTGCATGGATATACTGCAATCACAGCTCAACTCAACAAAGTATGACACATTAGGAGAGAAGATCAATTGTTAGATTAAAACATCCAACAAACTATAAAGATCTCAGTACACTGGAAATACTCTGAAAATGTGATAAGGAAAAAACAATCTCAGAAGATAAATGAATAATGCTTTCTTTCTTTTTTTTAAGAGAGATTTTTATTATAGGGCACATGCACTTGCTGGAGAGACAGAGAGACAGAAAGTGAGAAATTGCCCCCTCGGAAGATGGCCACACTGCAATCTCTTCTCCTCCATCCTCCTCTTGGGATTTTGGGCATGCATGCACACGTGCCCAGTGTGAGTTTTAAGCCTGCGGGTCTAGGACTCAAACCACAGTCAACTATGTGGGAGTCCAATGATATAACCATTACGCCATCTGCTGGTCCCGTTTTTGTTTGAATTTGCCAGAGGACATGTATACTCACCAAAGAGTGAAGGGGGGAGAAAGCACCCCTCCCAGCAGCTGGTCATGTGCAATCTCTTCTTTCCATCTCTCCTTTGCTTTGGGATTTTGGGCACACACACACAAACACATGCCTCCAATGTTTTTAACCCCCCAGGTCCAAACTTGAACACACTTTGGCCATGTGGGAGTACAGTGCTTTAACCACCACTATACCACCTGCTGGCCTCATTTTTAAAAATTGCCTGAGGGCATATGAGAGAGACAGACAAGACAGAGGGAGAAGAAGAACCTCAATGGAACACAATTATGCCTTAATCCTTTTTTCTATGCCTCCATCCTATCAGGATTTTGTGAACGCGTGCACTCATGCCCAGCATGTATTTCAAGCTGCCAGGGCAAGGATTCAAACTGTAATCAACCACACGGAACACAGCTCCCTTTGAACAATGCTTAATTACTGTGCTACAGGGCCAGCACTGTGCCACTAGGTTTTTATAGAGGAAATTGAGGACCTAGGCTGTTAACAACCTTGTACAAGGTTATATGGTTAGTTACAGACCTGACTCATCTTTCTGTTTCAGCACTCTTCCTCCAATATTAGGCTGTCGATAGCTCAGAGAAAAGCATTATTTTTCCTTGAGCTGTGACAACCTACTACTACTTGATTTCTTTACATATCAAAAGGACATAGAATGGATTTTAAAAAAAGAACAAATTGAATCATATGGCAAAGAACTGAATATATTTTTAAAAATACATCCTCTCTCTTTTTTTAAGTATTTATTGAGAAACAGAGGTTCCTTCAACAGGATCTCATCATGCCATACTACCCCCTTCCCTATACTCTTCTAGCCAGCAAAGACGGTACACCTATGGGCACACCCAAATGTGTTCACATCAACCTGGGATCTGAACCTTAGACCCTCCCATATGGCACCAGTATTGCACTGTAGCACCTTACTGTCTGCGCCACCATGGCTGGACCAAGGAAACACATTCTAAAATTAAAAACCAAACAAAAAGTTCCAGTTTTAGGGCTGTCCCCATGGCCTAGTGAGTAACGGAGCCAGATCCTAAATGGCTGACCACATGGTTGAAGTGCCAGCCTCAGCAGCTTAAAAAACACTCTAGGGACCAGCAGTTGGCACAATGGCCATGTCGCTGAACTCCCAAGTAGTCGACTGCGATTTGAGTCCCGGACCTGGTGGCTTAAACTCATGCTGGACACATGTGCGTGTGTGCCCAGATCCTGAGAGCAGAATGGGGAAGGGATTGCAGCATGGCCATCCCCCCTAGGTGATGATTTCTCGCTTTCTGTCTCTCTGTCTCTGATTTTTGGTGAGCGCAAGCGCACATGCCCTATAGCAAAACCTCTAAAAAAAAAAAAAATCTCTAGGTGGTCCAGCAGATGGTGTATCAATTACATTGCTGAACTTCCATGGCTGACCATTGTTCAAGTCCCAGACCCAGTGGCTTGATAATCATGCTGGGCATGTGGGCATGTGTGCTCAAGATCCCAGGAGGCAAATGGAGAAAAGACTGTGGAGTGGCTATCCCCCTTCGGAGGTGATTTCTCTCTTTCTCTCTCACTGTCTGTCTCTCTGTTTCGCTCCCCTACAGTGAACGCATATGCCCTAAGGGGAAAACCCCTTAAAAAACAAAAGGCACTTGAGACCAGCAGGTGGTATGGTGGCTAAGGATGCTGGACTCCCACATGGCTGACCGTGGTTTGAGTCCTAGACCTGGTGGCTTGCTTTCTCACTTTCCTTCTCTCTCTCACTCTGTCCCTCTCTGCTCAAATTAAATAAATAAAGTTAAATAAAATAATTCTTAAAAAAAAAAATGTTAAAAAAAAAAAGGCACTCTAGTCGTGTGTGTGTGTGTGTGTGTGTGTGTG
The DNA here is from genome assembly GCA_026018925.1 of Tupaia tana. NCBI lineage: Eukaryota > Metazoa > Chordata > Mammalia > Scandentia > Tupaiidae > Tupaia > Tupaia tana. The sequence goes on from JAKSZU010000018.1 coordinate 14,584,566, forward strand.
TGTGCCAAAATCCAGACAAGATGGAAAAATGGAGAAGAGATTGTGGTGTGACCACACCCCATTGGGGGAGAGCTTTCTCTCTCCCCCTGTCTCTCTAACTCTAGCCAGTACACATGCTCTCTGATAATTTTTAAAAAAAGGAAAAAATAAGTTCCTGTTCTAGGGAAGATAGAGTCATCACACCACACCCTGTCTCTCCCTCTGAGACAACTATAAATCCTGGATAAAATGCATGCCACAACTACAGCAAAGTAAACAAGAAAAGACTGGAGAAATGAGCATTTGAAGTTTCAATACTGGCAAAAGGTTATCAGTTTTTCCTTCAGTGTTGTCCAGCCTGGACTCCAAAGTAGCCCAAAACCCAGAAGAGCTCACTGCATACAGAGAGAAGAAACACTAAGAAAAACCCTTTCTGGTCCATGGAGAAAGGAAAAGAAAATCAAAGACAGTAGGAGAAATTCTCTATTGGGTCTTTTCTTCTTTCCCTACCTCCTCATCCCTACATAATGCTACTGTGGCAGAACAACAATGGCAGTGAAAACTGCAAGGCATCTAAAAACTGGAGGAGGGAAATTCCTCTCTGACCAGTAGAGTTATGATCTGAAGAATGTGAGGAAAATTGCTGTCTTTTCTATCTTCCCATTACTTGATAAAATGGTGATTTCACCAAGAAACATAGCAACCTTCCTTGTCCCTAACAACATAGTTAAAAAATACATAAAGCAAAATTTGACAGATATAAACAGAGAGAGGGGGCTGGCCTCATGACCCAGTGGTTAAGGGAGCAGGATCCCACATGCCCAACTGTGGGTCGAGTCTCGGCCCCAGCAGTTTGAAAAACACTCCAGGCACATAGTGTGACTGCCCATAAAATCCCAACAGGATGGTAAAATGGAAGAGAATAGTAGTTTTACACTATGGTATGACCACAGTCCACTAAGGTGTTTTATTCCTCTTCCTTTCTCTGACCTGTGACAATTTATTACTATGCAATTTCTTTACCTATCACAAGAACATATAATATCACACACACATATCACACACCCTCTGGCAAAAAAAAAAAAATGTTGAGAGGCTTTTGCTATAGGGCGCATGCGCTCACAAGAAAGAGAGAAAAAGAGACAGAAAGCAAGAAACCAACTCCCCCCCCTCCCCCCGGGAAAAGGCCATGCCACAACTCCTCCTCCTCCATTCTCCTCTTAGGATCCCAATTGGGCACACACGCACACGTGCCCAGCATGAGTTTAAGCTGCCAGGTCCAGGACTCGAACCCCAGTTGGCTACATGGGAGTACAGCAAAATAACCATTATGCCATCTGCTGGTCCCACCCTCTGGCAAATTTTTAAAAAATTTTTAAAAAGCTTCATGCGCCTTTTATCATTCCTCCTTGTTCAATTCAATGAGTAACATTACTGATGAAATAAATATTAAGGAAGCAAGTTATACCAAAAACTGCCAATCACTCATTCAACAAATGTTTGACAAACTTTCTTGATGCCAGACATTGCAATAAGTGCTAAGGACAAATAATGACATGACCTGTACCCTTTAGAACTCCAACTTTTTTTTTTTGGAGAGGTTTTTTGTTTTGTTTTGTTTTGTTTTGTTTTTGCTATAGGGCCAGAGAGAGACAGAGAGACAGAAAGTGAGAAATCACCCCCCAGGGGGGATGGCCACGCCGCAATCTCTTCTCCTCTGTTCTCCTCTCGGGATCTTGGGCACTCGTGCACACGTGCCCGGCCTGAGTTTTAAGCCACCAGGTCCGGGACACGAACCACGGTCGACAACGTGGGAGTCCAGCGACATAGCCATTACGCTAACTGCTGGTCCTAGAACTCCAACTTTTTACAATTCTAGTCATATAATAGAAAATGGCAGAAATCTGTGATTAGTAACAAGTAGAAAAATTATTTTTATTAAGTCAAACTTTGTCATGGCCAAACTAATATATTTAGAATTTTTTTCTTTTATGAAATTATGTGCTTTGTGAATTAGCCCAACAACTCCAAAATCTCATCTAAAAAGAGAGCTAAAAACTTGTAGCAAAGTACAGGTGTCCACAATCTCTCATCCAAAATGTTCAGGGCAGAATTCAGAATTTTCCAAATTCTGTAAAGGTAATATAGGACATACACTACATGTCATAACTCCTCCATTTGGGGAGGAACTTCCATTATCAAACAGTATTTCTATAGCAGCACATATGAACATTGACACGAAGTATAGACAAACAAATGGAGGAGTCCGACCCGGTGGGAACCAGTCTTTCCTTCCTGCGCTACCTCCAACAAGATAACCCACCCCCGCCAAGGCTGGACCCTGGCAAACAAAGACTGCAAACAGCTTCATATTTACTCAGGTCACATTTTTAACATCAAAAATATTATTCTGGTTTTCAGTTCCATGGATTTCGAAATTAAGAAAAGGAATTGTGGGCAAACAGCTGAAAATGAAATCTCTGGAATAAAACAACCTGGGTTTGAAACTTAGTTTCAACACTTACTAGTTATATGCACTTGAGTAAATAATTTAACCTCTCAGTTTCGGTCTTCTCTTCTGTAAAATGGGGGAGAAAACACCTACCTCAAAGGGTTGTTGCAAGAATTAAATGAGATGTAAAATTATTAGCCATAGTATCTGGTACACAGTAAGCATTCAACAAATGTTGACTATTATGTTGGCTAAACTATCTTTGCATAAATTATTTTATACAAAAGTTACAGAATGATACACAGCATTAATGTCCATAAAAGTTTAAAACATGTTAAAGAACATATTCTTTTTTTTTTTTTTTTTTTCTTTTTTTGGAGAGGTTTTTGCTATAGGGCGCATGCGCTCGCCAGACAGAGAGAGACAGAGAGATAGAAAGCAGGAAATCACCCCCCAGGGGGGATGGCCACGCCGCAATCCCTTCTCCTCCATTCTCCTCTCGGGATCTTGGGCACGCACGCACACGCGCCCGGCGTGAGTTTAAGCCGCCGGGTCCGGGACTCGAACCGCGGTCGACTACGTGGGAGTCCAGCGACATAGCCATTACGCTAACTGCTGGTCCCAAAGAACATATTCTTTTGACACAGAAAAATAAGGGAATAAAAACATGCATGGGAGGACCTGCAGGTGACATGGTGATTAAGGCCCTGGATCCCACTTGAGCCCCAGACCTCGCAGCTTGAAAAACAAACCAGGCACATGTGCACATGTACCCAAAATCCCGAGAGGAGAATGGAGCACAAGGGACTACAGTGTGGCTACCCCCTCCCTCGGGGTGATTTCTCATTTTCCTTCTCTCTCTGTCTGTCTCTTTCCCATGAGTGCAAGTGACCTATGGTAAAGACCTTTTTTTTTTTTTTTTTAAGAATTACTTAATTTTACTCATCATCATCATCATCATCATTTTTAATTTGCTACAGGGCACATACACTCATGAGAGAGAGAGAGAGAGAAAGTGAGAAATATTGGTAAGAGAAAAACAGCAAGTTACCTACAAAGGATATCCCATCAGGCTAACAACAGACCTCTCCTCGAAAACAATGCGAGTGAGGAAAGAATGGGAAAATATATTCAAAGTGTCCAGGGAAAAGCAATTTCAACCAAGAACACTTTACCTGGCAAGATTACCCTTCATATGGGAAGAAAAGACAAGAACATCTCAGATAAACAAAACCTGAAAAAATTTACCAACACCAGACCAGATCTCCAAGAAGTTCTCAAGGGAGTGCTAAACCAGAAAAATTAAATTCAGACACACAGAAATAAGAGTTCAAAAACTAAGAAAATGGCCAACTTAATTGTAGGAACAAGTCTGGAGTTGAATATTATATCCCAGAATTTAATCAGGAAGACCGAACCACAACAGAAGATAAAGTACATGAGACTTAACTGGTGAAATAACATTTTGTGACTTTTGACTAAAACATTGCTGATTTTATTCTAGGCTTTGTTTTCCGGTTTTAAGGATTTTTATCCTGTCTTGAGCTGCCGATAGGTTCATGTACCTACTACTTGAACAGAATCCTAACCTGTCCCCTGGCTTTAAGTTTTTTAAGCTAAGTTCCTTAGCATTTCTTTGATTTATTAAAGTTAAAACTGCTTCTCTTGAAATCACCAGCTTAACTTGCTATTGAAAGTAGTTAGATTATTTAAGAAATTTTGTGATTAATAAAATGGGGGGGGGAGGGATGGAAAACAACTGCAGACACCAGAGATAGTATGGGAGAAGGGTGGGAAATGGCAGAGGGTCAGAAATAGGGGTTAAGGAACCAGCAGGGTCAGAAATCGGGGTTGGGAACCAACAGTTAGCGTAGTGGCTATGTCGCTGGACTCCCACTTAGTCGACAGCGGTTCGAGTGCTGGACCTGGTGGCTTAAAACTCACGCAGGGCGCGTATGCATGAGTGCCCAAGATCCCGAAAGGAGAAGAGGAGAAGGGATTGCGGCGTGACCATCCCCCCTGGGGGGTGATTTCTCGCTTTCTGCCTCTATGTCTCTCTCTGTGTGGCGAGCGCACGCGCCCTATAGCAAAAAAACCTCTCAAAAAAAAAAAAAACAACAAATCGGGGTTAAGGGACCAGCAGTTGGCATAATGGCTATGTCACTGGACTCTCACGTAGTCAACCACGGTTCAAGTACCGGACCCGGCGGCTTAAACTCACATCGGGCGAGTATGCGTGCATACCCAAGATCCCGAGAGGAGAATGGAGGAGAAGAGATTGCGGCGTGGCCATCCACTCTGGGGGGGTGATTTCTCGCTTTCTATCTCTCTGTCTGTCTCTGTCTTTCTGGTGAGTGCATGTGCCCTATAGCGAAAACCTCTCAAAAAAAAAAAAAAGAGAAAGAAACAGGGGTTAAAAAAATATGTGTGTGTGTGTGTGTGTGTGTGTGTATATATATACATATATGAAACTAGAAATGAAAAATTATTGACAATAACATGCATGATTAAGCCACTATGCAGTATATTCTGGATGAGAAATCACATTTTGTATGCTGTGATGATGCTCAGGGAATGAATGGAAATTAATTAATTAATTAATTAAGAAAAATGTTTTAGAAAGAAAAAGCTCATGGAAATACGTGTAATGGAGAACTATGTATGAATTTCAAAAAGTTTTTGTACCAAAATAAATTTATACTTTAATTGTAAAAAAAAAAAAAAAAAACTAAAATAAAAAATAAAAAAAGAATTACTTAATTATTTAATTTTACTCATCATCATCATTTTTTTAGGGGGGAAAGTTTTTTTTTCCCTTTGTTATAGGGCACGTGCGCTCTCCAGAAAGACAGAGAGAGACAGAGAGACAGAAAGCGAGAAATCACTCCCCAAGGGGATGGCCACACCGCAATCCCTTCTCCTTCATTCTCCTCTTGGGATCTTGGGCACGCATGCACATTCGCCCAGCGTGAGTTTAAGCCACCGGGTCCGGGACTCGAACCGCAGTCGACTACATGGGAGTCCAGTGACATAGCCATTACACCAACTGCTGGTCCCCATCATTATTATTTTTAATTTGCTACAGGGCATGTACACAAGAGAGAGAGAAAAAGTCAGAAAGCAAGCTACCAGGTCAAAGACACAAACTGCAGTCAACCAAGTGGAAGTCCAGTGCCTTAACTGCAGTCAACCATGTGGGAGTCCAGCGCCTTAACCACTGCTCAACCTACGGGCCCATCCCTATGGTAAAAAATTAAAAAAAAAAAAAAAGCCAGCAGGTGGTGTGGTGGTTAAAGGTGCTGGATTCCTGCATGGCCAACCACAGTTCGAGTCCCGGACCTGGTGGCTTGCTTTCTGGGACCAGCAGTTAGCGTAATGGCTATGTCGCTGGACTCCCACGTAGTCGACCGCGGTTCGAGTCCCGGACCCGGCGGCTTAAACTCACACCGGGCGCGTGTGCGTGCGTGCCCAAGATCCCGAGAGGAGAATGGAGGAGAAGGGATTGCGGCGTGGCCATCCCCCCTGGGGGGTGATTTCCTGCTTTCTATCTCTCTGTCTCTCTCTGTCTGTCTGGCGAGCGCACGCGCCCTATAGCAAAAACCTCTCCAAAAAAAAAAGGCATAGAAAAGATAAAAGATCAAACCCAACACAGTGGCACATCTGGGGAGGAGAATATAATCAGGGACAGTGATACACAAGATACTGGTAATAATTTACTTCTATGCCTAGGTAGTGGGCAAATGAAAATTTATTGTTATTTTCCGTATGTTTGATGTCTGAAATATTTCATATTAAAATTAAAATAAGAGATCATACAATGGTACAACAGTTGATGTACATGAACCTGAGGTGAAGATCCCAGGTTTACACCCAGAGGTCTCCCTGTACATATTAGACATGCATATACATACATGCATGCACGCATACCCACAATCCAGTATGACTAAAGCTGCGAGTAGACTGCAGTGTGAAATCTGCTGGAGGTGCCTGTCTCTCTCATTCTCTCTCTTCTCCCTTTCTAGCTTTCTTGTGCAAAAAATTAATAAGAATATTATATTTTTAATTATTTTATTTCATTTATTATCATCATTGTTACTTTTATTATTTGACCAGAGAGAGAGAGAAAGGGAAAGTAGGAAAACAAGCCTTCAGGTCCAAGACTTGAACCACGGTCGACCATGTGGGAGTTCAGCACCTTAACCACCATGCCACCTTCTGGCCCCAATAAGATTTTTATTTTTTTAATTGCCATAGGGCACATGTGCTTGCCAGAGAGCAATAGGAAGATAGAATGGGACAGAGAGAAAGTATCTCATAATGTATGTGGTCACGGACCACAATTCCTTTTCCATTTCCCCATCCTGTCAGGATTTTGGCACCCTCCCATATGTCATCAGGGTGTTTTCCAAGTCTCTGGACTAGGATTCAAACCAGTTGGCTATGGGACCTGCAGTTGGCATAATGGCTATGTTGCTGGACTTCCATGTAGTTGACCACGGTTCAAGTCCCAGACCCAGTAGCTTAAATTCACACCAGGAGCGTGTGCGTGCATGCCTAGATCCCGAGAGGAGAATGGAAGAAAAGGGATTGGGGCGTGGCCATCCCCCCGGGGGGTGATTTCTCGTTTTCTATCTCTCTGTCTCTCTCTGTCTGGTGAGCGCACACGCCCTATAGCAAAAACCTCTCCAAAAAAAAAAAATTAAATTCAAGTGCCAGTCGGTGACACTGTGGTTAAGAGAGCTAGACTCCACATGGCAGACAGTAACAATTCGAGTCCCAGACCCAGCAGCTTTAAAAACACGCCAGATGTGGGAGCAGCAAATGGCATAATGGTTGTATTACTGGACTCCCACGTAGTCGACCGTGGTTTGAGTCCCAGATCCAACTAGCAGCTTAAACTCACGCCAGGTACATGTTCATGTGCGCCCAAAATCCCTAGAGGAGAATAGAAAAGGGATTACAGCATAGCCATGCCTTCTGGGGAGTGATTTCTCACTTTCTGTCTCTGGTGAACGCACACACCCTATAGCAAAAATCTTTCTCTGGGGAAAAAAAAAAATTCAGATGTGTTGCACAAGCATGCCCAAAATCCTGAAAGGCGAATGGAGAAGGGACTGAGGCATAGCCATATCCCTTGGATTCTCACTTCCCTCTCATTTTTGTCTGTTTCTCTTTGGCAAGCACACGCACCTGTGACAAAACTTAAAATAAATAAATTCAAATACATTTAATTTATATAGTAAGTATCCTGGACCACATAATCTAGAAAATATAATGTATTTGCTTTTGTTATCATGTTGGAAGATTTCTTTATTTTTTAAAAGTCTTTATTTGCTTTTTAAAATACTCAAAAACCATGTAACTTTTTAAAGTATAATAGCTTAAATACCTATCATAAATAACAACAAACTCTACTCTCTTCTTTTAAAAAGTAGGGAAATAATATATAGTAATGCCTCCTATACAGAAAATAGTTGAGAATCCCAAAGCATGGCTTTATGATATTAAGTAGCCAATATAAAAATCACATCAACACTACTAAAACACTTACTCAACCTGTTCTGTAATAGAAGCTACAAACTAGAAACCTGAAAGGGAAAGAGGGGGAGGAGGAAGGAACTAGGAGATAAAAACTACTTTAGGAAAGAATACTTGTAACTAAAAATGTTACCTAACAGCAATGGAAGAACCACTAACAGCAACAAAAACAAATAAATAAAACCCTTCAGGGACAGTTCTGAAACCTGGTAGTTAAGGCAGCCAAGGCAGCCACGTGGTTGGAGTTCCAGACCCAACAACTTGAGAAATATGCGGGGCACGTGGGATGCATGCCCAAAATCCTGAGAGGAGGAAGATGGAGTAGGGACTGCAGTGTGACCATTCCTCACAGGAGGTGCTTTCTCTTCTCCCTCCTTTTCTTTCTTTCTCTAGTAAGCACACGAGCCCGCTAGCAAACATACGCACACACGCACGCACGCACAAAACTACACATAGCAGAAACAGGTATTTAAAAAGCATACCCAGAGGCTACTAGTGTACCAGCAAAAAGCAGTCAACACTCCCAAAGTCCTAAGAGCACCAATAAATTACAAATAGTACTGTAATGCAGTTTTATTATTAAGGCCCTGTTTCACCAAGAAATGGTTTAAATAAGATTAACATTTAACATTTAATGTACAGAGAAAAAATGTGAATATGAAATTCTATCTCTGTGATAATCGACTTCTAAAAAGTGTGTATTTCAGATAATGTTAACTATCTGACCTATCAAAGACACCAAAGGTATATTAAAGTCTACCTCTATGACTATCAGTTTCTCCATTTATATTTAATCATTTACACCTATCGTTTCAATTATTTAATTTCATGTTTAAGTATTCCATATTTTATAGTGATTGTCATTTATACAAACCTTTATCAAAGTAAAATGTCTTTATCCTGTTTTTTAAGACAAATAACAAAGAGTTAAAAACTTATTTAAAATGAGTAGAAAGGTACAGAGATAGTAATTTCTTAAAAGAATTTATCCAGGGAACAGCAGATGGTGTAACGGTTATGTCACTGGACTCCCATGTGTTCAACTGTGGTTGGCATCCCAGACCCAGCAGCTTAAACTCACGTCAGGTGTGTGTATGCCCAAAATCCCCAGAGGAGAAAAGAGAAGGGATTGCGGTGTGACCATCCCCCTGGGAGGTGATTTCTCACTTTCTGTCTCTCTGGAAAGTGCACACACCTTATAGCAAAAACAAGCTCTTAATAAAAAAAAGTATCCAATTTTACTCATCATTATCATTTTTTAATTTGACCAGAGACTCAAACCACAGTCAGGCATACTGGAGTCAGCCATGTGGGAGTCTAGCACTTTAGCCACCATGTCTCCTGCCAGCTCCAATAATTTTATTTTATTTTTTAAATATGCTAGAGGGGGGAACCAGCAGTTAGCGTAATGGCTATGTCGCTGGACTCCCACGTAGTCGACCGCGGTTCGCGTCTCGGACCCGGTGGCTTACAACTCACGCCGGGTGCGTGTGCGTGCGTGCCCAAGATCCCGAGAGGAGAATGGAGGAGAAGGGATTGCGGCGTGACCATCCCCCCTGGGGGGTGATTTCTCGCTTTCTGTCTCTATGTCTCTCTCTGTCTGTTTGGCGAGCGCACGCGCCCTATAGCGAAAAACCTCTCAAAAAAAAAAAAAAATATGCTAGAGGGCATGTACACTTGTAGGATATAGAAAGTGAAAGAGAGGGAAAGTGAGAAAGTACACACACATACTCACACGGAATGGTCACTCTGCAATCTCTTTTCTTCCATTTCTTCCTGCTTTTGGGATTTGGGGCATGCACTCACTCACATGCACACACCACCCAGTGTGTTTTTCACCCAGAGTGTTTTTCAAACCACTGGGTACAGGACTCAAACCACACAAACTGCCCTGTAGGATCAAGCCACCTTAACCACCATGCTATGGGTAGATCACAAGATAGGCCCGTTATTACCTTGCTGTGAATGGTAGTAACTCAACACATACAGCTTGTATACATACAGCTTGGAGAGCACATAAGCATTGAAGGCACTTACTTCAGAAATGTTACTGATGGCTGTGGTCTCTACTGTGTTTTGAATGACAAACTTCTTAATAGCCTTGTCATTGGGCTCCCACAGGTGCAGCATTGGGCACAGTTCACACAGCAAATATGCTGCATGTGGCCATGGTCTTCACTAGAACAACCATTGATCCTTCTTTGTCATCTTGAAAGGGAGGACAAAGAGAGCTGACTTTTTTAGGTAAAGAATTATTTATAGACCAGCAGATAGCATAATGGTTACATTGCTGGACTTCCACATACTCAACTGCAGTTCAAGTCCCAGACCCGGGGGCTTAAAACTCACACCAGGAGTGTGTGCATGCGTGCCCAAGATCGAAGAGGAGCATGGAGAAGGGATTGCAACTTGGCCATGCCCCCCGGGAGAATGACTTCTCATTTTCTGTTTCTAGATTTCTGGTATAGGGCATGAGCGCTCGCCAGAGAGACAGAAAGCGAAAAATCACGCCCCCGGGGAGATGACCACGCCACAATCCCTTCTCCATTCTTCTCTTGGGATCTTGGGCACACACACGCCAGGCCTGAGTTTTAAGCTGTCGGGTCCGGGACTCAAACCACAGTTAACTACATGGGAGTCCAGCGAAATAACCATTATGCCATCTGCTAGTCCCACAAAAATCTCTCTTACAAAAAAAGTTTATTTGGGTCCAGCAGATGGCATGGTGGTTACATTACCAGAGTCCCACATAACTGACTGCAGTTAGAATCCCTGACCTGGTGGCTTGAAACTCATATCAGGTGCATGTGCATGTGCATGTGTGCCCAGGATTCCAGGAAGAGAATGGAGAAGGGATTGTAACATGGCCATCCCCTGCTGTGGCCTGCACAGCTAAACAAATGCATGCTTGGGGTGGGGGTGGGGGGTGGGGGCTGTGGATTAGAGAATATGCATAAAAATAAACACACAAGGACATACAAGTATAGAAAAGCGAGAATCAGGTGGGCCCTGACTTCTCTGATGGAGAGAGCCACGACCCCCAACTGGTCCCAGGTTTATTCTTTAAAAGGGCAGAAAATAGGGGAAGTAGAATGCAAAGCCAGTTGTTTTCAGATGTTAATTGGCTGAAGATGCAAGAAGACACCTGGCACCATGTAGTTCTATGTAAGGTTTTCCTAATCCTTTGGGCAAATTCTGATTAAACACATGTGACTTCCTTTAGACGGATACTGCTCTGCAATTTCGATAACAAGGGAGAGGGAGAGTGATTTCTGACTTTCCCTCTTAGTGTCTCTGTCTCTCTTTCCATCGAGTGCACACACTGTAAGGCAAAAACCTCTTTTAAAAATTTTATTTATTTATTTGTTTGTTTGTTTGTTTTTAATTTGCTATAGAACACATGTGTTCACCAGAAAGAGAATGAGAAAAAGTGAGAAAGCCACCAAGTCAGGGACTCAAACTGCAGTCAGTCATGTGAGAGCCCCGCAACTTCTCTACAATGCTACATGTTGGCCCGTTTTTGTTTTGTTTGTTTTGCTCTTTAATTTGCTATAGGATGAGTACACTCATCAAAGAAAGAAAGAGTGAGGGAAAAGTGAGAAAGCATCCCCAGGGGGATGGTCATGCCACAAACCTTTCTCCTCCATTCTCCTCTTGGGATTTTAGGCACACAAGCACATGTACCTGGTGTTTTTCAATTTACCAGATCCAGGACTCAAACTCCACAGTCATGTGTAATCTAGTTGCCTTAACCACCACACCACCCGCTGGCCCAAGAGCTGTTTTGCTTTTGTTTTTGTTTTGCCCAAATACATGTGCATTCACCAGAGAGATAGAGAGAGAGACTGACAGAGGAAGAAAGCACCTCCCAATGGGACAGGGAAGTGATACAATCCTTTCCCTTTTCTCTCTCCTATCAAGATTTGGACATACACACACGCCCAGTGTTTTTTTCAAGTTGCTGAGGCCAGGACTTGAACCATGCAGCCACGTGCGATCTGGCTCCCTCAAACATCACACTGTGGGGCCGGCCCCCATATATATACCTGAATTACTTTAGTGCATTTACAACTTGTGAAATACTATCAATATTTGTAGAACTGACACTAAGCAAATTTAGACTAAACCAATCATCTGTATTATGCTTCAATTATACTTTACCTTTCTAATTTATCTTACAGACACTGGCTGTCTTTAAACTGATCTAGCAGGTCAGCAGGTAGCATGGAGGTTAAAGGAGCTGGATCCCACATGGCTGACTCTACAGTTCTAGTCCCGGATCTGGCAGCTTGAAAATCATGCCAGGCATGTGTATGCGCCTAAAATCTCAGGAGAATGGAAGAGAAGAGTATGTGGTGTAGCCCTCCCCCCAGGAGGAGATTTCCCTCTTTTTCTTTTTTCAGCAAGTACTTGTACCTTATATCAAACTATAAAAAATAAAAATAAACTGAGTTAGCTAGTTATTTCACTATCTTTAGATGTGCTTTTTAAATTTTTTTTGAGAATTATTTAACTTTTTTTTTATTTATATATTTTAATTTGACCAGAGAGGGAAGGAGAGAGAAAGTGAGAAAGCAATCTGCTTTGGTCAGTCATGTGGGAGTCCAGCACCCTTAATCACCACACCACCTGCCAGCCCCTTTAATTATTATTTTTGAAGGAGTAGCTGTGGGAAGGGTGCATATCTATCTCGATCCCTATATAAATAAATATGTTCAACAATGGAAAGGGTCCACAGAATGAAGAAAAGGGAGACCAGTGTTAGTACACCACCGTGGATAGAAGTTCAAAAGCAGGGTAACTATTTTGGCCACTGGAGATACAAACCCATTATGGGATAAATCAGTTCTTTTATCAGGTTTCACCATGGCCTAGAATGATGGAACACTCAAGATCATTAAACTTTATATGCTGATTTCAGGCTCACAATACAACATTCTGGTCATTGACCACCTTCTCAAATACCTCAACTCACAAGAACCTCCAAACAAGGAAGACTATGTGTGGAAAGTAGACACAAGTAAGTAATTCAAGAGAAAAACATCACCTCCTGTAAATTACAATACTATTATTCTAACTTACTGATCAGTGCAATTGATTGGTCCGAATCATTCCTAAGTGAACTACTAAAATGGAATTTCTAGATCTTCAAAGCTATGGAGGGACTAGCAGTTAGCGTAATGGCTATGTCGCTGGACTCCCACGTAGTCGACCGTGGTTTGAGTCCTGGACCCGGTGGCTTAAAACTCACGCCGGGCGCATGTGTGTGCGTGCCCAAGATCCCGAGAGGAGAATGGAGGAGAAGGGATTGCGGCGTGACCATCCCCCCGGGGGGTGATTTCTCACTTTCTGTCTCTATGTCTCTCTCTGTCTGGCGAGCGCACGCGCCCTATAGTGAAAACCTCTAAAAAAAAAAAGAAAAAAAAAAGATATGGAAACAAGATTTTATGTTTTCTAAACCTAAAAACAAACTGCACTGACATCAACTCTACTAGTCACAAGTAAATGACTTGCAGTAGATTCCTATAACTCGGTCAAGATCCTGACTGCTTTGGACTCTAGCATTAACTAATTACTGTATGTCAGAGTGCCCAAACAATTTTTCCATATTGTTTTTGTTCATATCATCTATTCTGCTGAGAGACTAAGTGCCAGGCACCATGCTGTGTCCTAGTGATACCATAAATTTGATAGTTCTTGTCCCCTATAAGCTTAAAGAAAAACAGAAAATTCTAGTACTAAAAATGCACTATACCCTGGTCAGCCTGTAGCATGGTGGTCAAACTATACCCCTCTACCTGGTGATAGAGAGGAGAGAAAAACAGGTTTAGTAGGTGGAAGGGAGGGAAAAGCACATTCCAGGTAGATGCAGAACATGTACAATGAGAATGAAAGAACATGAAGTACTTAAGAAACAGAAAAAGTTTAGTGTGTGAAAAATAAAATACAAGCAAATCCCAGTAAGATAAAAACATACATTACTTTTTCATTATACTTTCTTAAATAATCAACACCAACTTTTAAGCTTTCATCACAAAATGGTTTTTAAAAAAAACAAAGCCCAGCCTTTTGGCCGGAACCGCCATCTTCCAGTAATTAATCAAAATGACGAACACAAAGGGAAAGAGGAGAGGCACCCGATATATGTTCTCTAGGCCTTTTAGAAAACATGGAGTTGTTCCTTTGGCGACATATATGCGAATCTACAAGAAAGGTGATATTGTAGACATTAAGGGAATGGGTACTGTTCAAAAAGGAATGCCCCACAAGTGTTACCATGGCAAAACTGGAAGAGTCTACAATGTTACCCAGCATGCTGTTGGCATTGTTGTGAACAAACAAGTTAAGGGCAAGATTCTTGCCAAGAGAATCAATGTGCGTATTGAGCATATTAAACATTCTAAGAGCAGAGATAGCTTCCTAAAACGTGTGAAGGAAAATGACCAGAAAAAGAAAGAAGCCAAAGAGAAAGGGACCTGGGTTCAACTAAAGCGCCAGCCTGCTCCACCCAGAGAAGCACACTTTGTGAGAACCAATGGAAAGGAGCCTGAGCTACTGGAACCTATTCCCTATGAATTCATGGCATGATGGGTGTTAAAAATAAACTAATCTGTGGTCTATTAAAAAAAAAAAAAAAAAAAAAAAAAAGCCCATGTTTTCACTGGTGGAGAAAAACACACTTTAAAACATATTTATTGGGACCGGTAGATGGTGTAATGGTTACATTGCTGGACTCCCACCTGGCTGACCACAGTGGTTCCAGTCCCACACCCGGAGGCCTGAAATTCCCAACAGGCACATGTGCATGCATGCCCAAGATCCTCAGAGGAGAATGGAAGAGAAGGGATTGTGGCATGGCCATCCCCCTTGGGAGATGATGTCTCACTTTCTGTCTCTCTGTCTCTCCAGCAAGCACATGCGCCCTATAGCAAAAATCTCTCTTAAAAAATAATAATAATAATAATACTGGGGCCAACAGTTGGCGTAGTGGTTAAGGTGCTGGACACTCCCACATGGTCAACCACGGTCTGAGTCCCAGAACTGGACCTGGTGGCTTGCTTTCTCATTTTCCTTCTCTCTCACTCTGTCCCTCCCTGGTCAAAATATAAATAAATGAAAAAATTAAGTTAAATAAAATAATTCTTTTTAATAAATAAATAAATAAATAATAATAATAATAATAATACTTCTTGGGACCAGCATATGGCGTAATGGTTACATTGCTGAACTCCCATGTAGTCAACCACAGTTTGAGTTCCAGACCGGGTGGCTTAAAACACACAAGGCACGTGTGCATGCGTGCTCAAAAATCCCAAAATTATGAAGGAGAAAGAATTACAGCGTGTTCATCCCACCTGGAGGGGGGTGATTTTTCACTTTCTGTCTCTCTGGGAAGCATACGCACCCTGTAACAAAAATCTCTCTTAAAAATAAAAAATACATATATGTATATGTATTGGGTACTACCAAAAAAGAAATTTCCTCCTTCTTATATTATTTTTTCCTTCAGGCCTGCTCCAATGTGGTTAAGCACTGTGTATTGAGAGACAGATTCTACATGGCTGACCAAAGTTCAACTTGAAACACATGCCAGGCAATGCACCCAAAATCCTGATGCAATGGAGAAATAAAAGAAAAAGCACTGTGGTATAACCATATCCCATTAGGAATCAATCAATCAATCAATCTCTCTCTCTCTCACATACACATGCCCTCTGGCATTAAAAAAAATATTTTTCCATCAATAATCATACCTAATAGCTACGAAAATTCAATTTACTCTATACAGTGTGCCTAATAATTTTCAGTTAGTTTTCCCAACCAGTAATCTCAAAACTAGTATCTTCCTATCTTTAAAGTACATTGTTTTCAAAAAATGTTCAGAAAATGGAAAGGGAACCAACCTCTTGGTTTAAGACTTCAAAAAAAGAAAATAAAAAAATTAACTTCCCTTTCTTTTTTTCAGCTTGAAACTGAACAATTTCTCAGTAGTGAGATTTAGTAAACAGCTCACTGACTTGAGCTGTAAAAACACAGGCAGAATTCCTTTTACTTTGAGTTGTATACTATATAATAATTTACAAAAGTTACCTCATAGTCAAATAGTGCACATTATCGGTCTTCATTTTTCAAGTCTTCATTTTAACCCAAAGGCTTGTAAAGGGGGAGAGGTTCCAAAAATGATTCCACAGTTCCAAAGATCTAAGATCCAACATTCTCATACATGGGGTCTTCACAAAAATTACAGGAAATGTATATTATAAGAAACTGTGTAATTTCAATTTTTTTTTGCACAAAAATAAACAATTTCTTTAATTTACTTTTCCATGAATATTTTTAAGTCCCCTTGTATTTGCTATTCCCAAGAATGAATCCACAACAATAACTTCAAAACTAGACAAGCTGAAAAGCCTGGGATGATCAGTATAACACAAATACACTGAGACAGAAGCAAACTACAGTTAGCACAGTAACTGCCTTGATCAGGTTTCACTGAGACTGTTGTACTGTTAACAACAGAGAAAGGGGGGTAAAAAACACCTATCTTTAAGATGTCTTAACTTATTCATGAAGTACAAAGGTAATATGTATTTTTCCCATCTTTTAAAAACCTGTAATTTTTTTTCCTTCTAAACTTATATCTAACTTTGCTCTGACAACATTTACAACTTACTACTTCTAGCTCTCTGTCTGAATAAGCTTATTAAATTGCAAAACCTGTTAAGTACCTAGTGAAAAACACATTTCTCATTTTAATCATCTTATCCTAAACTTTGCCCTTTTATACTAAAATGTCAGCTAATGCTGACTTAACAAGTTTGGCAAGTGTGGGTTTTGTTTTGTTTCCCCATTCCTGGAACCTTCAAACTTTAACAGATTTCTTCTAGCAACCAGAACTCACACCAAAGTGTTTCATGTTACCTCAGTACATGTATCTTCAAGGCAGAAATGACAACTCTTTTCTCCTTCTTGCCTTCACTGAAATACAATTTTTTTCAATAAAAAGGAAATTAGAAAAACCCTAACTCATTCATTCATCTCATGAGAGAGACAGACATAGGGAGACAGACAGAAACAGGACAGGCACACCCAATGGGGTCCTCAAGTCACTAAGCCAACCACTGGGCCAGCCTGGATCACGAGCATGTGTGCCCTGCAGGCTCAGGGACATCCCAGGATACTAAGTCAGTACCTTTCTCATGTGGGTCCAGTTGCCTCAAAATTCTACAAGATTTTTTTTTTTTTTTTTTTTTTTTGGAGAGGTTTTCGCTATAGGGCGCGTGCGCTCACCAGGCAGACAGAGAGAGACATAGAGACAGAAAGCAAGAAATCACCCCCCAGAGGGGATGGTCATGCCGCAATCCCTTCTCCTCCATTCTCCTCTCGGGATCTTGGGCACGCACGCACACGTGCCCGGCGTGAGTTTTAAGCCACCGGGTCCAGGATGCGAACCACAGTCGACTACATGGGAGTCCAGCGACATGGCCATTACGCTAACTGCTGGTTCCCAAAATTCTACGAGATTTTGACAAAGATAGACTATTCAAAACCATAAGCCTAAAGAGGTTATATAACTCTATGCTGTCTTAATTTTAAAAGTGCCTGTTATTTTGGGGCTAGCAGGTCGCATAGTGGTTAAAGTGAGGGACTCCCACATGGCTGGCCACAGTTGAGTATCGGACCTGGCAGCTTGAAACCCACACCGGGAACATGTGCATGCAAATCCAAAATCCTGAGAGGAGGTGAGCGTATACAGATTATATCAAAAAAATTCTCTCTGAAGGGGCCAGCAGATGACATAGTAGTTACATTGTTGGACTCCCACATGGCAGATCCTGGTTTGAGTCCTGAACCTGGTGGCTTGCCAGGCACTTGTGTGCATGCCCAAGATCCCAGGAGAGTAGAAGAGAAGGGATTTAGGTGTGGGTGTGGCCATCCCCCCATGGGGATGATTTCTCACTTTCTCACTATCTGTATCTCTCTCTGGTGAGCACACGTGCCCTATGGCAAAAACCTCTAAAAAAAAAAAAAAAAACCTCTCGGGACTGGCAGATGGCATGGTGGTTAGGGGCACTGGACTCCCACACGGCTAACCGCAGTTTGAGTCCCAGACATGGCGGCTTGCTTCCTCACTAGCCACCCACCCCCAACTCTGTCTCTCTCTGGTGAAATTAAAATAAATAAAATTAGGGACCAGCAGGTGGCATGGTGGTTAAGGTGCTGTACACTCCTACATGGCCAACCACAGTTCCAGTCCTGGACCTGGTAACTTTTTTTCTCACTTTCCCTCTCCCTCTCTCTCTCTCTGTGTCTCTCTCTGGTCAAATTATAAAATAAGTGAATAAATAAAATAAAATAAATAATTCTTTTTAAAAAGAGAGAAAATAAAAATAAAGTTAAATAATTCTTAAAAAAAAAAAAAAAACTCTCAAACAAAGTGTCTGTTACTTTAAAATTCCACATAAGAAAGTGAATAATAGTTACAGAGATGGAGGGACCAGCAGTTAGTGTAATGGTTATGTTGCTGAACTCCCATGTTGTCAACTGCAGTTCGAGTCCCAGATCCAGTGGCTTAAACTCATGCCGAGCGCGTGTGCGAGCGTGCCCAAGATCCCGAGAAGAGAATGAAGGAGAAGGCATTGCGGCGTGGCCATCCCCCGTAGGGGGTGATTTCTCGCTTTCTGTCTCTCTGTCTCTCTCTGTCTTTCTGGTGAACGCATGCGCCCTATAGCAAAAACCTCTCCCAAAAAAAAAAAGTTACAGAGATGGAAGATACCAAAATCAATAACTAAAAACAATTCATTGAGCATAGGAAGATTAAATTACAAGTATCTAAAACAGCTAAACAAGTTGCTGCTATATCAAGAAAGGTAATACCCCCCCCCATCCCACCTCTGTGTGCATGTGCCAGATTGGGTGATGACAAGTCACTCCCCAGGGCGATAGCCACGCTCAATCCCTTCCTCTCCATTCTCCTCGTGGGATTCTGAGCATGCTCGCACATGCAACCAAAACATGGTTTTCAAGCGGCTGGGTCTAGGACTCAAACCTCAGGGTAGGTCATGTGGGATCCAGCACCTTAACCTCATGCTATCTGCTGGCCCCAAAAAGGTAACGTTTTTAAATTTCCTGAAGCTAAATCCGAACAAGAGTTTTAAAGTTTTTACATCAAGTCCTGCTGTATACATAATTTTAAAATTCTCATCAAATGCAAATAAGGAACTATGCATTGTAAAATCTGTTTTGGTATGCAGATTCCTAATTCAATTTTTTTAATTAAAAAACTATCTTCTAGAATACCAGAAGCTGATTAAGGAATGAAGGGGCTCATGAGGAAAAAAATATTTTTTTGAGAGGTTTTTGCCATAGAGCACATGTGCTCACCAGAAAGACAGAGAGAGACAAAAAGTGAGAAATTACCTCCCCCCCCACCCCCCAGGGATGGCCATGCCGCAATCCCTTCTCCTCCATTCTCCTCTCGGGATCTTGGGCACACACGCACGCGCACCCAGTGTGAGTTTAAGCCACTGGGTCTAAGACTCAAATTGCGGTCGACTACATGGGAGTCGAGCAACATAGCCACTACACTAACTGCTGGTCCCAAGAAAATTTTTTAATGACCACAGCATGTATATAAGTAAGGGGAAAAGGCTATGAGATGGTGTACCAGAGCAGAGTAAAAAATACAAACAATTTGGTGCTATCATGTGGCACAGTAGTTAAGGTGCTGGACTCCCCCATGGCTGACTGTGGCCTGAGTGCCAAATCTGGCAGCTTGAAAATCATGCCAGGTGCATGTGCGTGTATGCTCCAAATCCTAGGAGAATGGAAGAGACGGGGTTGCAATGTGGCCATCTTCCCGGGGGTGATTTCTCACTTTCCCTCTCTCTGTCTGTCTCAGTCTCTCTCTGGCAAGTACATGTGTCCTATGGAAAAAAACCTTAAAAAGAAAAACCATACTGTGGGCCAGCTCCATGGCCCAGTAGTTAAGGGAGCCAGATCCCACATGGTCACTCTAGGCACATATATGTCTGCCTAAAGGAGGGAAAAATGGAGGAAAAGGGATTACAGCGTGCCTATTCTCTATGGGTGGTGCTCTCTCCTCTTCCTCTCTTCCCATTTCTCTCTGGTAAGAGCATGTGCCCTCTAGCCAGTTTTTAAAAACATAACTTAAATAAATAAATAAATAAACACGAATAGGAGGGAAATATCACCAAAGTATTGCTGGCAATTTCTGTACTTTCTAAGTTTCACTCTAAAATGTGCCTTCAAATCTAGAACTGCTGTAAGTGAAACAGATCTAAGAATAAGCGACTACTCCTGAAAATAAAACAAATGGAAGTTTCCTAAATACTGTTAATTTCTAGTATAATTCCCAAGAACTTTACACAAAGTAGACTTTGATATACTCTGCATTTACTAATCAATTGTGCACTAAACAGTACTTTGCTAGTAATTTGTTAAGGCACAATTACACTTTCTCCAATCAAATGCAAATCACCTAAGAATGAATGACAACTAAATGCCAGTACATTGTACGACATGAACTGAGTTAAGTTATACCTGTGTGACAACTCTTCCAATACCTTGTTTGAAAGGTGTAACTCAGAAATGGGATATTTCAGTAGTAACTACATGGGACTAGTAAATGAGTGAGCATTCCATAGGTATTCAGTGTTTGATAGTTCTTTAAAGGAACAGTGAAAATTCCATAGCTTCAGAGTAATATACTCTCACAAAACTGTTACCTATTAACTAATTTACTTTAGAAAAGTCTCTTTAAAACAAAAAAAAACTGAGTATTAATACTGAAAATATTCAATCTTCTCCTGAGACAACATATGACCTACACAGGAATTTACTTGCAGTCTCATGTCAATGCCCTGATAAGAATAATGCATCTACATGTGGCTTAGAAGTAATGAAAGATCTGACTCCATTCAAGTTCTTAACATTTCTGCAGTCAGTAGACTGGGATCTCAAATAGAGTATTTCCATTTTGCAGATGTAAGAACCCAGGCTGAGATGGAATATGGGTGATTTGATCATGCTCACCTAACTTGAAATGTAGGAAGTAAAGAGTGAATTATTGTGAAATGCTTTTTATTTGAGCATGCTAAAGAGCAAACATATTTTAAGATTAAAAACAGGGGCCGGTAGATGGCATGGTGGTTAAGGCAGCTGGACTCCCATGGCTGACCCCAGTTCAAGTCCTGGACCTGGCAACTTACTTTCTCACTTTCCTTCTCTCTGTCTCTCTCTGGTCAACTTCAAAAAAATAAAATAAAATAATGACAATGAATAAAATTAAACAATACTTTTTTAAAAAGAGTAAAAAGAATGAAAGTGATGAGGTTATGAGTACCTGGCAGGTCCCTATTTTTCAAACCGTAAGTTCTTATTGGTAACAGTAAAAGCGTTTATTTAAAATCCACCAATCTCCAGAAAAATCCCATACATGAAACCAATACACTTTTAAAAAAAAAAATCTGTCAGCAAAGATCACTACTGTACAAACATCTGAAAGTTAAGATCACTAAATCACTCACTCTCCTCTTCTGTTAATACAGCTGCTAAAAAAGTTACTCTCCTTTCTACATACGTCAGATTAATAGTCTTCTTTAAGACAGATTTCCATGGTAAGAAACTTAAAATACTAAGAAAAACACGTGTCAGTAAGTTTCAAAAACTAAGTATTCAGCACAGGAAGGGAATCCACAAATGAGAAAACATCTGACAGCTCCCGCCCCCCAAAAAGCCATTTAATCTGCTTGACATTTACTGCTGAAGTACACTTTGAGCGAGTGGATCGCCGGCTTCGCTACACCGAGCCCAAACAGGGAAACCTAACCAACCGTCCTCTTTCCGGCAATGAGGAAGATCTGGAGAATTATTAGAAACGGACGTCAGCAGGACCATGAGTTTGAGGAAAGGGTAAGCAATGTACGCGCAGGTAAATTTACAAAGAGAAAGAGAAAAAAAAATTGGGAAGAAGTTGGTAGAAAGGTTAGAGGAAGGCGAGGGCGATGTCCGGTTCGGAGAGGACGGCACTGCAGGGGCAAGCAGCGATTAACTGAGCATTTGGAAACGCTGAGAGTTCTCGGAGAGAACTGACCCGGCTACAAGATAGAAGAACGCTGATACGTGGCTCGGAGAAGACACGCGGGGGTGGGGCCCGCTCCGCTAAACCCCAGGCTCCCTATACGAGCCCTCAGAGGAGAGGAGCGCAGCCTGAGAAAGTCAATGGGTTCAAGGAGGCCGGCATTGGCCGGACAAGGCCACAGCGCCCAACGCTGCTGCGCGCCGCGCCTCTCGGCCCGAGGCCTCAGGGTCGGCCCTCAAAGAGTCTGGGCAGTTCCTGGGGCTCCCGGCCCCTCCTGGCCCAGCCTCTGTCCTCCCTTTTCACCCCCCACAGCCTGGGTCCGGACCCCACCGACTGACAGGAAGCTTCCGGCCGAGCGCTCGTGGCAGCGGCGGAGCAAGAGAAGCAATATGCTCTCAGCGCCACGAGTGACACTCACCGGCCCGAAACCTCGAATGAAACCAGCAGCTCCGGGGGCGGCGGCAGCAGTGGCAGCAGGAACCGAACATCCAAAATGGCGGCTCCCTCGGCCTCACCACCGCTACTGCAGGCGGAGGGATCCTTAAGAAGGAAGGAGTTTTTAACTAACTTAACACACTATCGCAGAAATCCCGGTTCCTAGTTTTCTACCCCGGTCGAGTCTGCGTCCCCTGACCTCAACTTCTCGTGCCTCCCCTCTTGGATGAGCCAAGAACTCGGACCCCACCGAGGACTATTTGCCAAGGAGGAGGCGACTACTCCTGGCAGAGCGACGCAAAGCGTAGCAAGGGTCGGGGCTGTCACTGATGACGCGAGACGCTGCTGCCGAGTCACCGCTGCGATGAGTCTGAGCAAGAAAGATCCGGCTAACCCCGGAGTCGACAGACATTGGTTCCGCATGGGAGGGGTTGGGCTCCCAGGGAGTGGTGGAAAAGGGCGGGGCCAGGTAAGGAAGTTAAGGAAGTCCCAGAGGCCAGGCAGGTAAAGGGCCCTGAGGCAGGCTGAGCCAGTCTTAATCTTCAGAAATCCCAAACTCTTTCTTATCATCTTTTTTTTTTAAGAATTACTTTATTTAACTTTATTCATTTATTTTTATTTATTTTAATTTTACCAGAGAGGTGGAGGGGGGTAGTGGGGGGGATCGTGAGAAAGCTATTAGCTGCAAGGTCTGTGACTTCAACCGTGGTTGGCCATGTGGATGTCCAGTGCCCCTAGGCACCACGCCACTTGCCGTCCCTATTTATTTATTTATTTAAATTTGACCAGAGAGGGACAAAGTGAGAGAGAGAGACAGACAGAGAAGGAAAGTGAAAAAGCGAACTGCCAGGTTTGGGATTTGAACCGTAGTCAACCTTGTGAGAGTCGAGCACCCTTAACCACCACACCACCTGCCGGCCCCTCATCTTTAAGACTTGAGCTTTCTCTTTACTTTTAACTTCAGGGACATGCTCAAAGTGGGCTTGGATTCTGTGTGTTGAGATCTTTGCACTATTTCGTGGATAGAGAGGATGACACGGAATTATCCCAGCCCAGTAATGCTACTAGTGCATTGGAGAAGTCAAACTCTCCTGGGCCTCAGCTTTCTCATATGTAAAAGGAGAAAATTGGGACTAATAATAACTAAACCCTTCCAGTATGGGCTGTCTAGGACTCCATGAACTAATGACCTGAGCCAAAGAAAGGCTAGCCAGACAGTTCCTGACTTAGTAAATAATTACTAACATATAACATGCGTCAGTCTTTGCCATGTGACTGTAAAGAGGGCCCTGATCTTTTGGCCCATTTAAAGGAAAGATGACCTACCTAAACTGAAATCCTCCAGCTACACTGCCCCGAGAATTAATAAAACACACCAGAAAAGATGCCAAAGAGAACAAGCTAACCACAGACACTGAGTTTAGAACCTGAGTGTCATAGACAGGAGGTTGCATTTTTTTTCCTTGGACAGCAGTAATTTCAGGATACTTTACAAAGGTGGGCATAGTGGTTAAGGTGCTGGACTCCCACGTGGCAGATAGTAGTTTGAGTCCCAAAACTGGTAGCTGGAAAATCAAGCCAGGCACATGTGCAGGTGTGCCCAAAATCCCAGGAAGAGAATGGAGGAGAAGGGATTGTGGTGTGGCCATCCTCCCTGAGGGGTGATTTCTCACTTTCCCTCTCATTGTCTCTCTGTCTCTCTGATGAGTGCTGACACCCTATAGCCAAAACCTTTTTAAAAAAATTGAACTGGGGAACCAGCAGTTAATGTAATGGCTATGTCGCTGGACTCCCACGTAATCGACCGCGGTTCGCGTCTCGGACCCGGTGGCTTACAACTCACGCCGGGCACGTGTGCGTGCATGCCCAAGATCCCGAGAGGAGAATGGAGGAGAAGGGATTGCAGCGTGACCATCCCCCCTGGGGGGTGATTTCTCGCTTTCTGTCTCTCTGTCTCTCTCTGTCTGTCTGGCGAGCGCACGCGCCCTATAGCAAAAAAAAAACTCTCCAAAAAAATAAATAAATAAAATTGAACTGGATAGACTCACTACACAATTTTGTCCTTGAACTACTGGGGCATGCCATGAGGTTGGAAATAAGGAGACCAAGGGTATGATAATAATAATTAGAATTTGTATTAGTAAATATTGCTATCATAGGGACCAGCAGGTAGCATGGTGGTTAAGGTGCTGGACACTCCCACATGGCTGACCATGGTTCAAGTCTTGGATCTGGCGGCTTGCTTTCACACTTTCTCTCTCGCGCTCTCTCTCTCTGGTCAAATTAAAATAAATGAATGAATAAATAAAATAATTATTTTAAAAAAATATTGCTATCATAAAGCACCTTCATATGTATAATCTAATTTGACTCTCCAGACAACCACCTGAATCAGACTAGGCACACATAAGTAATGTAGTTTTACAAAGAAGGAGACCAAAGCTCTAAACTGACTTTGCTGGCCAGGCTCCATGACCAAGTGGTTAAGGGAGCCAAATCCCACATTGCCGAACTTGCAAGATTCTATCCCAGTTCAAATCCTAGACCCCAGTTGATTGAAAAATATGCCAGGATAGGGACCAGCAGTTAGCGTAATGGCTATGTCGCTGGACTCCCACGTAGTCGACCACGGTTCGAGTCCCGGACCCGGCGGCTTAAACTCACGCCGGGCGCGTGTGCGTGCGTGCCCAAGATCCCGAGAGGAGAATGGAGGAGAAGGGATTGCAGCGTGGCCATCCCCCCGGGGGGTGATTTCCTGCTTTCTATCTCTCTGTCTCTCTCTGTCTGTCTGGCGAGCGCACGCGCCCTATAGCAAAAACCTCTCAAAAAAAAAAAAAATATATGCCAGGATAAGGTGTGTGTTGCCCAAAATCCTGACAGGATGGAGAAACTGACAGGAAGGGATTGTGGTATGATCACTCCCCATGGATGGGGTGCTTTCTCTCTCTCTCTCTTCTCTCTCTTCCTCTCCCTCCCCCCGGTCTCTCTGCCTCTTTCTGTCTTTCCCTAGACAATGTATATACCCTCTTGCCAAAAAAAAAAGAAAAAGAAAAAGAAAAAAACTTGCTAAAAGACCCATTTCCCTGCCCCACTGGTGTTCTTCTACAGGTTGCTTGCTATCTTATAAAACAGTACCCTCACATACCACCAGCACCCCCAGCACCCCTACACACATACTTAGGGTAGAAACAACTCAGAACAAATGGTTTAGAGAACAGAATGTTTATGGAATTCAGACCCTCCTACTCCTCTGTACACTACCATACAATACAGCCCTGAATCACACAGCTTGTAAACAATGTAAAACTAGGGCACCATAATGATGCCATAACATGAATTCTTCTGACGTAGAGCTATGCATGGAACAGATGCCAAATTCAATCTAGGACTTCCATAAAGTAAGAAGTTTGCAGGTTGCAAAGCAGAGTTAGCTAAAACATTCAATTTGAAATGTCACAAAAATTGCTTAGAGAGCAAATTTAAATGTTTACCATTGCAAACCTCAGAAGAAAAAACACCTTGAGGAGGAAAGAGCCTTTTTTTCTACCATGCCTAATGACAGAGAATTAAAAACTGTCAACGTTATACAATGTATATCCCTTCCAGTATTGTTTTTATTTTATTTCATTATTTTTTTTAGATTTTTTGCCACAGGACGTGTATGCTTACCAGAGAGAGACAAAAAGAGAGGGAAAGTGAGAAGTCACCCCCGCCCCCCAGAGGGATGGCCACACCAAAATCTCTTCTTCATTTTCCTCTGGGGATTTTGGGCACACATACATATGTGCCTGGCATGTTTTTCAAGCTGCCGGGTCCAGGACTCAAGCCAAAGAGTTGGCCATGTGGGATCCAGTGCCTTAACCGCAATGCCACCTGCTGGTTCACTATTGTTTTTATTTCTTTAATCTGTATTTGTTTATCTAATTTTTGTTTTTATTTCTCTCTCTCTCGTTCACTTTTTTTTTTTATTTAATTTGCCAGAGGGTTCAATCACTTGCCAGGGAGAGAGAGAGAAACAGAGAGACAGAGAGACAGAGAGAGATAACCTCCCATGGGGAATGGTCATGCTGCAATCCCTTCTCCTCCATCTCTCCCTACTTTCTAGATTTTTGGATCATGCGTTACATGCACCCAACATGTTTATTTCTCTTCATAATAATTACCATTACAAAAAATTATTTGTCTCTCTCCAGTGAGCACACATGCCTTACAGCAAAAACTGAAAGAAGAAAAAAGAAAGCAACAGCCTGAAAGGATTAAACAAACTTCTAGAATGAGAAAATGGCTAGGAGAAATTATAATTATTTTTATAGTTTTGTTTATCATCAATAGCTTACATGCTTTGATTAGTCAAATAATAACCAAAAAAACAAGACTGAAGAAGCATCAGTCAGCACTCAGACCACTTAGGCTCCAGTCCTGGCTGCATTTAACTCACTTTGTGCCCTGAGCAAGGTGTTTAACATTTCTGAGCCTGTTTACTCAGCTTTCTAATATTTATTTTATGTCTTGCCTTGTTCTGAAATGAATTTTAAGTGGCTCGGTATCCAAAAGGGACCAGATAAGTAAAAGCAAGCACTTTGAAAGGTATAAAGCATCATAAGAATGTTAAGTATCAAAGCTTCCTGTGCCACCTCACGATTCGACTAAAACATTTAATGTCTGCCCATATAAATAACAGTAGTGCACTGTGTCTCACGATTTACAAAAGTATTTTCATACACATTGATTCACTTGCTTCTCGTGCACCATGAGCTTGTAAACCACAAAGGCATTATAGAATAATGGTTAAGAGCTTGGGTTTCTGGTACTGGATTGCCTGAGTTTAAAGCCCCGCTCTTTCCAAATTATGTGACCTGTAGCAAGTTACTTATCTCTGAACCTCAGCAACCCCGTTCATTAAATGGGGCTAATGGTAGCATTGGCATCTTAGGGCTAGTGTGACAATTAAATGAGCTGATACACTTAAAGCATTTAGAACAGCAGCTGGCACATAGAAGAGCTTCATTAGCTCGCTTTAGGATAAATAATATCATCTCTATCTTAGAGATAAGGAAATGGAGTGTCAAAGAGATTAAATGATTTATCACACTTTCATACAGCAGAGACTGACGCAAATCTAGACCTTCTAATTTGGGATTGGTCTTCCCACCCATTATAATAACCATTCCATGAATGTGCCACCCAGTTCTTTCCACTAGGCCACACTGTCCTTGGTGTACCAGAACCTGTAATAGATATTACAAAAGAGATTGCCCTTGGGCTGGCTTTGTAGCCTAGTGGGTAAGGAAGCTAGCTCCCACATGATCGACTGCAGTTTGAATCCCAGCCCCAATAACTTGAAAAACACACCAGCCATGTGTGCGTGCATGCCCAATCCCAACACGATGAGAAAATGGAGAATGGATGGCAGCATGAGCACATCACATCGAGGGAGGCTTTGTCTGTCTTTATCTATCTCTGTCCTTCTGTAGGCCCAACATATATACCATCTGGCAATCAAAACAAAGATTCTATCTTTACCCTCCAGATAATTATAATCAAATTGAGGAAAACTATATATCTATTTTTTTAAGAATTATTTTATTTGGAACCAGCAGTTGGCATAATGGCTGTGTCGCTGGACTCCCATGTAGTCGACCGTGGTTCGAGTCCTGGACCCGGTGGCTTAAACTCACTCTAGGCATGTGTGCGTGTGTGCCCAAGATTCTGAGAGGAGAATGGAGGAGAAGGGATTGTGGAGTGGCCATCCCCCCTGAGGGGTGATTTCTTGCTTTCTGTCTCTCTGTGTCTTCCTGGCCGGCGCACGTGCCCTATAGTCCAAAAAAGAAAACAAAAACAAACAAAACCACAGAGTTTCCTTTCTTTCCTTTTTACTACAGGGTATATGTGCTTCCTAGAGAGAGAAAGACAGAAGGAGGAAGCACCTCCAATGGGGAATGGTCATACCATAATCTCTGCTCCATCTTTCCCTCCTTTTGGGATTTAGTGCACAAACATGTGCCCTGTGTGTTTCCAACGCCACGGGGTCGGGAACTCAAACCACACAGTTGGCCAAGTGGGATCCAGCTGCCTTAACCACCAGGCAATAGACCCAGGCTGGTGGATTTCTTGAAAAATCTCAATTATTATCAGCAGCTGAAGCCTATATGACCTTTAGAGCAGATGGGGAATGCTCTCTCTAAAAAAATGCCTTCAGGAGAACCAGCAGTTAGCGTAATGGCTATGTCGCTGGACTCCCACGTAGTCGACTGCGGTTCGTGTCCCGGACCCGGTGGCTTAAAACTCACGCTGGGCGCGTGTGCGTGCGTGCCCAAGATCCTGAGAGGAGAATGGAAGAGAAGGGATTGCGGCGTGGCCATCCCTGGGGGGTGATTTCTTGCTTCCTATCTCTCTGTCTGTCTCTGTCTGTCTGGCAAGTGCACGCGCCCTATAGTGAAAACCTCTCTAAAAAAATTTTAAAAATGCCTTCAGCATCTTTCACAAGGAATTCTTTCTACTTCTCCATGTGCCAGAGACCTCAACCGAGAAAGGAGAGTGAAGAGGGTACAACCCTGCAGGAAGTACATATAGTGATGCAAGTCAAGGAGGCAGCTCCACGGGCATGTTTTGTCATGGTTTGAGTCATACAGGTCTATAAATAAGCCTGAAAGTCAGAGAGAAATTCGTCTCTCTGCTGTTGTTTATGTAAGGTTTACACAAAAAGCATTTTTATCATCCTTTTAAGCCTGGTCCCTAAACACAATTTATCCTAGCCTGAGAAAGCATTTCTGAATTAATCCTTCAGTTATGGCAAAAGCCAGAAATGATGTAAAAATTAAAATTCCAACAGACAACTTTGTATAGTCTTTGACCTTCTACTAAGGGCTTTAGGAAACCTACTCCATGTTCCCTCAAAGTGAAGATGAAAGTCCACAGGATATGAGGTTCTGCCAAACTCCCTCTTTGCTTAAAAAAAATTTTTTTAAATTTTACCACAGGTCACGTGCACTCACTGTAGAGAAACAGAGAAAGTGAAAGAGAAAGCAAGAACGTGAGAAAGCATCCCTCATGGGGGATAGTCACAGGAGAGTTTCGTCTTCTCCATTTCTCCCTCATCTGAGATTTCAGGCACACACACATGCACCTGGCATGCATGGCATGCATGGGTCTGGGACTCTAATTGCACAATTGGCCATGTGGGATCCAGCTGCTTTAACCACCAACCTCAGCTGGCCTGCTTTAGAATTTTTCTTTGAAATAAAGAATTATTTTATTTATCTTTTTTTTTTTTAGAGAGATTTTTGCTACAGGGCATATGCACTCATCAGAGAGACAGAGAAAAATAGAAAGACAGAAAGTATGAAATCACCACCACCACCCCGCCACGGGGATAGCCATACCTTCTCCTCCATTTCTCCTCTGCATGCACACACACACACCCAGCATGAGTTTTAAGCCACTGGGCCTGGGACTCGAACCTCAGTTGACTACATGGGAGTTCAACAATGTAATCATTATGTCATCTGCTGGTCCATTATTTATTTATTTTTAATTTGCTATTGGCGCACACGCTCATCAGAGAGAGAAAGTGAGAAAGCAAGCCAGCAGGTCCAGAACTTGAACTGCTGGCGGCCATGTGTGAGTCCAGAACCTTAACCACCAGGTCATCTGCCAGACCCACTTTGGAATTTTTTTCAAAGAGTCATCCATAGTGACACCTGACATGCCTCAGTATTTTCTTTTTTGGAGAATCGCTATTCTTTGCTTGTAAATGATTCTGCATTATGTTGGCACCTTTACAGGGAAAAAAAAAACTGTACCAGATCTGAGACTGCAACGGTTCAAACCGCAAACTGAGGAAATGGTGTCATTCTGAGAAGACAAAGTGGATGGATGCCAGGGGAGGATGCACCAGTTGGAAACAAAACGACTTCTGACTCATTGTTTCCAACTCAAGTCATCTTGTTTGCTTAATATGGACACCATCATTTGCCTAGAAGAATCCATAGTTTTTGTTTTCTTTTAGATGCAGAGGCTCATCCTTGTGCCTCTAAAATCAGCCTTAGAGTTGTTTTAAAATTAGCCAGCGAGTCCAGGAAGTACTGGGACATCGCAGTAACTAGGGCGGCCAGTCCCTGGTGCCCAGCTTGGGGAATGCCAAACTCCTCCTCTGCCAGCTCCTTCTCCATTGCACAGGCCAGTAGACAGTCCAGGACACCTGTAGGTACCGGTGTGAGGAGCCTTACTTCTGAGGAGAGATGGCCAGCTTGCTATGAAGTGGTTCCCTGGTCTTGGATTTGAAGATCCTCCTCTGCCCTCCATTCTTGGAATAAATTTGTTCTTTTATGAAAAAGAGGAAATCCTAGAGTGAAAGATTCAAGAACAAACTGACGTTTGGGGTCACCAGGTGATGTGGTGGTTGAGATGCTGAACTCCCATGTGACCATCCAGTTTGAGTCCTGGACCTGGTGGCTTGCTTTCTCACTTTCCCTCTCTCCCTGTCTCTCTCTCTCTCTAGCAAACACACGTGCCCTATAGTAAATTTTAAAAAATAATAAATAAATATTCTTAAAAAAAAAAAAGAACAAACTGACTTTTTTTTTCTTCCTCTTATTTTTTTAAAATATATTTTAATTTATTTTATACATTCAATTATTATACATCAGTTAGCTAGTAAAGTGAATTTTTCAGCATGAAAGCATTTCACACAAGTCCACTTGGGGATACAATAACATTTTCAGCACAGATAATAATCCATTTCTGTCTCATAAATTTTTTTTTCTTGTAAAAAGACTTTACTCAACATGAAATACTTCTCTAACCTGTCCAGTTGAGAATACCATACACGTCATCATCAACAGGTAATAAACCATATCTGAATCCCACTAATGTTATGCCTATTTGTTCTCTTGCTATCCTTCTCCATACTCCTCTCTTCTCCTGTCCCATTCCACATTGCCTTCCCCCCCCATCCTTGATTCCCTATCTCCCACCCTCAGCCATCTCCCATTCTCCTCCCATGCTGTCTCTGGTATCTAAGTTTGCCCTCTATACTGTTTTTCCCCCACACCTTATTGAATCGCCACCGACTCTAAGCAATCCAAATACCCTCATAGCAAACACAGGTGAATCACACATTTCCATGAACACAAGTCCAACTCTACGCATCCTATAAATTGGCACCTAACTGTAGCTACATGTCCCCCTACGGTCATTGAGTGGATATATATATATATATATTTTTCCCCCCCCGAAATTTCTTTTCTTTTTTTTCTTTTTTTATTGTAATTCGATTAACATTCCTTCCCTTGGCATCATCACATCATACAAAATGCAATCTCCCATCCAGTACATACCGCAGAGTGATTCAATCATGCCCATTACAAAAAAAAAAAAAATTTTTCCATTACTAGTTCCTAGAATCACTTCCACCCCGCTTTCTGACCCTCTGTCCCTTCCCACCCTCCTTAACAATAGGGAACATAGATTCTGTTCAGGGTTGGATTAAGGGTGGGTCTTGTACAGTTCCGCAAATGTAGGTGAGTCTCCATGTAATACCGTTGCAAGCGGTTTTGGTAAGCAGAGATGATTATCAGTTGATGCGGCACAGCATCTGTCTTGTGACCACCGGGAATGGTGTTGTGGGGATCCATAGCGTGAGTCATCCTCAGGTATCTGGCTTCCTTAAGAATGGTGGAGTAGATCTTGTTTTTCCCTGAGGTAATGTAGGGCTGGTAACCATCATCTTCTCATTGTCCATAGGTTGAGAAAATCCTCCTATACAATACATTTCTCAAATTGGTTTAAGACAGCTAAAGTTTCCCTCTGTTGCTTATAGTTGCAAGTTCTCGATCCTTGTCTTCGGCTTCAGCCTGCTGCCCGTGGTCAGCGGCCACGCTCAGGCACAGGGGCCACGTGCCAGCCTGGCGACCGTGCGCAGGCACAGGCCCAGTGGCCACGCGCCGTCCCGGCGGCCACGCGCAGGCTCGGGGGCCACGTGCAGGCCCAGCGGCTACACCCAGGCCCGGTGGCCACACGCAGACCCAGGTCTGGCGACCACGCATGGACCCGGCGGCCACACGTAAGCCCAGGGGCCACGCTCAGGCCCGGCGGTCACGCTCAGGCCCGGCGGCCATGTACAGGCCCGACGGCCACGCTCAGACCCAGGGGCCACGCACAGGCCCGGGGGCCACACGCATTTCCGGCGGCCACGTGCAGGCCCAGGGGCCACGCGCAGGCCCAGCGGCCACGTGCAGGCACCGGTCCAGCTGCCATACTCAGGCCCGGCGGCCATGCTCAGACCCGGGGGCCACGCACAGGCCTGGTGGTCACGCCCAGACCCGGCAGCCACGCACCGGCACAGGCCAGGCAGTCACGCGCAGGCCTGGGGGCTGCGCACCGGCCTGGCGGCCATGCACAGGCCCGGCAGCCACCAGCAGACACCGGCCCGGCGGTCACGCACAAGCCTGGGGACCACGCCCAGGCACGGTGGCCACGCCCAGGCCCCGTACCACAGGCAGGCCCAGCGGCCACGCCTAGGCGCAGGCCCGGCAGTCACACTCAGGCCCGGCAGCCACGTGCAGGCACAGGCCCGGCGGCCACGCTCAGGCCCAGGGGCCAAGCACAGGCCCGGCGGCCACACGTAGGCACAGGCCCGGCGGCCGCACGTCATCGCCGGAGAGGCGGCTGGGGCTGGGCATCACAGGCCATGGAACGCGAAGTGGCGCCCGCGCAGCGGGGGCAGGCGCCCAGAGCCCCCGCGCACACGCGGCGCCCAGAGGCCCAGAGCCCCCACGCACATGCGGTGCCTAGAGGCCCAGAGTCCCCGCGCACACGCGGGCAAACTGACTTTTTAAGAGAGTTTTTTGCTATAGGGCACATGTGTTCGCTGAAAGACAGAGAGACAGAAAGCAAGAAATCACCCCTCAGGGGGATGGCCATGCTGCAATCCCTTCTCCTCCACTCTCCTCTTGGGATTTTGGGCACACACACACACACATGCCTAGTGTGAGTGAACCCACCAGATCTGAGACTCGAGCTGTGGTCAACTCCGTGGGATGTCCAGAGATATAACCATTACACCATCTGCTGGTGCCCAAAATGACTTTTTAAGGAATCATTTATTGAGGCCAGCAGGTGGAGTGGTGATTAAGGTGCCAGACTCCCATATGGCCGACAGCAGTTTGAGTCTCAGACCTGGTGGCTTGCTTTCTCACGTCCCCTTTCACTCTCTCCCTGGTCAAATTAAAAAATAAATAATAATAACAAATAAAATTAAATTTAAAAAATCATTTATTTAATCCATGAGTGAGAAACAATAAGGGAGAGGGAGAGACAGCACCCCCAGAGTCTCAAAGCTGCAGTCTACCGCCAGCTTCAGCCAGCCTGGGTCAGGAGCACGTGTGTGACTGGTGTACTCAGGGAGGTTTCCACCTGTGAATTGGCAGCATTCCCATGTGGCTCTGCCTTGCGAGTGTCACACTTTACTGTTGTGCTGCCATCGTCCCCCTAGTACTGATTCTTCAAAGAGAGAGGCTGACTTATAGATACCACTTCCTAAATGAAAAGGAACCACAGAAACTCTCCTAGACATAAAAGAGGATTCTGACAATAAAATGTTACATAACCAATGATTGCATTTTAAAACTAATTTGGCATGTTGCTATGAACCTACAACTGCTCTTGAAAATAAAATCTATTTTAAAAAGAAAACAAAAGCCAGTTACACAAGAAAGAAAGAAAAAAAAATTTTTTTGGCCGTCTTGTTCTCTCAGCCTCTCCTTTATCCAGTCTCATACAATTGTTAATATTTAGTTCACTAGAATATAACAAGTAATAGACACTGAGAAGGAAACTAATATTTGTTGAGCACCTACTAAGTTCTAAAGAGTTTTACAGACATTTTTTTCTCTTAATCCTCATTATTGCCACAGTTACAGATGAGGAAAGGAAGGCTCACACCTTGTGACAGTTTGAATTTGGGTCCAGGAGTATAGAATTTCCACGGATTTCCTGAAGACACTTCTCTCATTCACTCCGTCTGTACACTCATTCTTCATTTTCTTTTATTCAGGACACAGCACACGTGCACAAGTAAGGTGGGAGGAGAGAGAAAGAGAGAGAGAACCTCCCACATTACCCATTACTGCTGCACCACAGAGCCGTCCCATACATTCATTCATTTTCTTTTTTTTTTTTTTTTTTTTTTTAGGTTTTTGCCACAGGGTGTGTGCACTCGCCAGCATAAGAGAGAGTGAGAGGGAAAGTGAGAAATCATCCCCTGGTGGATGGTCATGTCACAATCACATCTCTTCCAGACTCCTCTTGGGATTTTTTTGGGCACACACACTCCCTGCGTGATTCTCAAGGCACTGGGTCCAAGACTCAAACTGCAGTCAGCCACATGGGACTACCATGCCACTTGCTGACCCCAAGATACTCATTTTTAAAAAGATACTCCTCTGATCCTCCTCTGTCTCACACACACTTGATAAGATGTACCATTTGCAAAAAGTCTTATAGCTAGAAATACAGGGGTGGGATTTAAATTCTGCCTCCCTGAGGGAAAAATAAAAAAGATAATTATGAGAAAAATAAGGAAAAATTCAAGTTTATTTACTACAATTAATACAATTCTGTAAGTCAAGAATATTCATTTTAGGATTATAGAATTTTTAGGGACAGGACTAATTATACATGCATGCACAGACACACATATAAATGAATATATCAGTACAGTAGGCAGAGAACCACAGAATTTAAGAAATGCAAGGGATTTTGAATGAGAAAGCTTTAGACGCACACAGGTGGCCATGTTAACAGTCATACCCAGGAGCCCTGATTCCCAAGTAATGCTCAGTCTAGGACAAAGGAATTATATCATTTTCTTCAACATTTCAAGCCTCCGGTTAAGATCTTCAAAGTCAACCTCTTCAGAACCATTAGGGTCAATGGACAGGCTTCTTTGAGGTTTCATATCAGGCAAATCAGACAGCATAAAATAATCTAAAACAATCCTGGCTCTTGATTCTGGCTTTGCAGAAGTTTGGTGGTCAGATCCTGGACCTATTCATTTCAATAAATGCAATTAAAAGTCATAATAAAGCAGCCCTCCAGAAAGAAACTCCAGCCTCTAAAAAAGTAGGCTACTGGGGTCAGCAGATGTCATCACCACAGGTGTTGGACTCCTACAGAGCCAACCACCATTCAAGTGCTAAACCTCACAGTTTGAAAATCATGCCAGGCATGTTTGCACACATGCCCAAAACCCCAGGAAGAGAATGGAAGAGAAGGGATTGTAGCATGACCATCTCCCAGAGGGTGATTTCTCATTTTCCCTCTTACTGTCTCTCTCCCTCTTTCTCTCTGGTGCATGTACATACCCTATGGCAAAAACCTTAAAATAATAAAAAAGAATAAAAAAAGAAAGCAGGTTACTATTGTATTTGAATATATGTAATATGTTATACATATGCAATATATGCATGACCGGAAAACTGGATGATTACCCCATCATGCAAATGGTGGCATTGGTTATGATTTGTTGGCAGTGCTCTTCAAGGGCAACCTGGACTTTTAGAAAAGGTACACTTGGGGACCAACATAGTGTAATGTTTATGTCACTGAACTCTCACATGGCTGACCGTGGTTTGAGTCCCGGACCTGGAGGCTTGAAACTCACATCCAACATGCGTGCTTGTGTGTGTCCAAGATCCTGAGAGGAGAACGAAGAAGAGATTGCAGTGTGGCCATCCCCCTGGGAGGGGGCGTGTGATTTCTTGCTTTCTGTCTGTCTCTTGTCACTCTGGTGAGTGCACACATCCTATAGCAAAAATCTCTCTAGGGGCTAGCAGGTGGTGTGGTGATTAAGGGCACTGGACTCCTACATGGCCAACCACGGTTCAAGTCCCAGAACTGGTGGCTTGCTTTCTCTCTTTCTCTCTCTCTCTCTCTCTCTCTCTCTCTCTCTGTCCCTCTCTGGTCAAATTAAAATAAATAAATGGATAAATAAAGTTAAATAAAGTAAATCTTTAAAATAAATCTCTCTAAAAAGAAAAGAAAAGGTACACTTGGGGCCAGAAGATGGCATATTTGTTAACTCCCACAAGGCTGACCATAGTTTGAGTCCCAGACCCAGAGGCTTGAAACTCATGCCAGGTACGTGTGCATATGTGCCCAAAATCCCTAGAGGAGAATGGGGAAGAAGGGATTGTGGCATAGCCATCTCTTCTGGGGTGATTTCTCACTTTCTCTCTCTCTGTCTCTCTGGTAAGCACACATGCCCTAGAGCAAAACCTACACCCATCAAAAAATAAAAGAAAGTAAAGTGACACTTTTTCCAAACATGTGCCAGGGTCACCTAGTGTGATAGTAATTCCAAAATCTTTCTGTGTTACAGATATCTTTGACATCCAGTGAAAGCTATGAGTCCTCTCCTGACCTGTACAAAATTTAGAACCCTGGCCTAACACAAACCAAGTTATTCACATTAAAGGCCTCATAACAGGAACTAAATACATTACATTAGATTAGGCCTCTAATAGGAGTAGCATTCTATTTTATCAACTTTGACCTGCTAATTTTTAGAACCTCCTGAATACTGAAAGGTCCATACCTCCTGAACCAAATACAATGTGTAGATCTTTTCAGATCTTGATTTCAATAAAATAACTGCAAAAATGCATTTTTTAAACAATTAGAGACATTTAATATGAATTGAATATTATATGATATTCAGAATTCCTTTCAGGGCCAGTGGGTGATGTGGTGATTAAGGCACTGGACTCCCTTGTGGCTGACCACAGTTTGAGTCCTGCGCCTGGCAATTTGGTTTCTCACTTTCCTTCTCTGTTTCTCCATGGTGTGTGCATGTGCCCTATAGCAAATTAAAATAATAATAATAATTGATAAAATAATATAAATCTTTTTTAAAAATAAAGAGTTCTTTTCAGGCTGACTCTGTGGTCGGGTGGCCAAGGTGGCAGGATTCCACATGGCCAACCCTACAGTTCAAGTCCTGAGTCTGGCAGCTTTAGAAACACACTGAGTGCATGGCCATGCATGCCCAAAATCCCAAAAGGAGGGAGAGATGGAGGAGAAGGGATTGCAGAATTACCATGTCTCACAGGAAATGCTTTCTCCCCTCTCTCTTTCTGCCTCTCTATGGAAAGTACATGTACCTTCTGGTAAATTAAAAAAAAAAAAAGTCTTTTCACAGTATTGAGCATAATGGCTTTGCTTTTTATTATAAAGCCAAGGAATATATGTTAGAGATATGTCCTAATGTACTTACGGCTGAAATGATATAGTATCTGAGATTGGCTTTAAATTCCTCCCTTGTGCTCCCCCAAAGAAGCTGTCAGGCCGAGACAGATAGACAAAATAAGAACAGCATAATTTTTTAGTGTAGTTGCCAGAAAGTATAAGTACTCATCAGTAAGACAGAGAGAGAGAGAAAGAGAGAGACAGGAAGGGAGAGAAAGCACCCTCCAATGGGGCGTGGATATGCTGCAAGCTCTTTTCCATTGATCCATCCTGTTGGGGTTTGAGATGAGCTGCGTGCATGCCTAACGTGTTTTTCCAACTGCTGGGCCCAGGATTCTAACTGTGGTCAGCCATGTGGGATCTAGCCTCCTTAGGCAGCAGGCTATGGGCTGGTCCCAACAGATTGTTGATTATTGAATCTGAATCATAGGTCCCTAGGAGTTCACTGCACCATGCTCTCTAATTCTGTATATATCTACAATTCTCTACAATGAAGTTGCCTTTGTTTTACTTTTAAATGAGAAGGTTTGCATTCTAAGAGTAGAAACTGAGAAATACGTAAGGCTTGGTTTAGACAAATAATTTCAACAAAGAAACTCAGAGTTAGATTATGTCTGAAATATAACATCTTAGAAAAAGAGATTTGGAGCCAGAAACTTCAAGAGTAAAGAAAATCAGTGCCGAAAGCTCTTTATATTTTTACTACTTACTTGATCCCTCCAGATTTATATACATAAATTTGTGAGTTTTTAATACTATTTTCAACATGAAAGTCAGTTGTTTTCACTATATTTAAATCAAATGAATCCTATCTGAAACATGGGTCTAAATCACTGTACATTAAAGACTCAAATTTATCCAACTCATAAAAATATTCTTTCTTTCTTTTTTTTTAGAGGTTTTTGCTATAGGGCACATGCGCTTGCCGGAAAGACAGAGAGACAGAGAGACAGAAAGCGAGAAATCACCCCCCAGGGGTGATGGCCACACCGCAATCCCTTCTCTTCCATTCTCCTCTCAGGATCTTGGGCACGCACACACAAGCTCCTGACGTCAGTTTAAGCCACCAGGTCTGGGAACTGAACCGCGGTCAGCTACATGAGAGTCCAGCAACATAGCCATTACACCAACTGCTGGTCCCAAAATATTCTTTACAATCTACCCTGTGGTTTTATCCAGAGGTTAACAAAAGACTACAGCCTTCTTTCCTCATGAGTTCAAAGTAAAAACACATCAAATATCAGCTAAATGATTGTACATATCCATGCCCCTCCTTGACCTTAAAAAAGTTCACGAAGAACATTTTACCATTCAAAAAGCCAAATTAGAAATAAATTCTGGTATTACCTGTATTCCCATTCCAGATTTAGTTCCCTATCTATACTGACCTGTTTTTCGGGAGGAAGGGATGAGAAACAAGGAGCTAGAGATGGCACAGGTAGGGCCCCTGGTCTTGGTATTGGAGATGCCCCATGTGGATCACCGGTTCCCAAAACAGTACCACCTCCTCTGCCAAGGGCATCTTTCTTGACATCCTCGGTAAATCCAACGCTGATCAGGTTTGCTGGGTCTTCAGCTTGAGGCAAGAGAGTAAGATTCCTGTTAGGGGGCAGGCAGAAGGTGGCATGGTGGTTGAGGCGCTGGACTCCCATGTGGATCGAGTCCCAGACATGCGGTTTGCTTTCTCATTCTCTCTCTTGTTCTGTCTCTCTCTGGTGAGCACACATTCCCTATAGCAGCCTTTTTTAAAATGATGATTATGATGAATAGAAGTGAATGGATAGTTCCGTTTTTTTTTTCTTCTTGAGAGAGATTTTTTTGCTATAGGTCACATGTGCTTGCCAGAAAGACAGAAAGCAAGAAATTAGCACCATGGGGGATGGCCATGCCGCAATCCCTTCTCCTTCTTTCTCTCAGAATTTTGGGCATGCACACATATGTGCTTGGCATGAGGTTCAAGCCCTAGTTCCAGGACTTGAACCACGGTCAACTATGTGTGAGTCCAGCTACGTAACCATTACACCATCTCTCAGTCCTGAATGCATAGTTCTTTGAAAGGAAAAATAAATAAATAAAAGAATACCATGGGGGGGCCAGCAGGTAGGGTGGTGGCTAAGGTGCTGGACTCCCACATTGCTGACTGCAGTTCGAGTCCTGGACTAGTCAGCTTGCTTTCTCAATTTCCTCCCTCTCTCTGGTGAATGCATGTGCCCTATAGAAAATTAATAATAATAATAATAATAACAACAACAACAACAGGGACCAGCAGTTGTTGTAATGGCTATGTCGCTGGACTACCATGCAGTCGACTACAATTCTTGTTCTGAACCCGGTGGCTTAAACTCATGCTGGGCACATGTGCGTGCATGCCCAAGATCCTGAGAGGAGAAAGGAGGAGAAGGGATTGCGGTGTGGCCATCCCCTCTGGGGGGTGATTTCTCGCTTTCTGTCTCTCTGTCTCTCTCTGTGTTACTAGCGAACACACGCACCCTATAGCAAAAACCTCTCCAAAATAATAATAACAAACAAAATTAAATATATAATTCTTTTAAAATAATAATAATAATAGGGGCTGGCAGGTGGCATGGCGGTTAAGAGCCCTGGTCTCCCACGTGGCCAACCATGATTCAAGTCCCAGACCTGGTGGCTTGCCTTTTCACTTTCTCTCCGTCTTTCACTCTGTCCCTGTCTGGTCAAATTGAAATAAATAAATAAAGTTAAATAGAATAATTCTTTAAAAATCATAATAATGATAATAATAAATCCTCTCTTTCTGTACAGATAGCAGGCCCACAAGTATGGTGAATGTCCCTAAAACCCGCCATACCTTCTGTAAAAAGTGACACAGTACAAAAAGGGCAAGGAATCTCCGTATGCTCAGGGAAGGCGGCGTTATGACAGGAAGCAGCGTGGCTATGGTGGACAGACTAAGTCTATTTTCCGGAAAAAGACAAACACTACAAAGAAGATTGTGCTGAGGCTTGAATGTGTTGAGGCCAATTGCAGATCTAAGAGGATGCTGGCTATTAAGAGATGCAAGCATTTTCAACTGGGAGGAGATAAGAAGAGAAAGGGCCAAGTGATCCAGTTTTAAGCTTCATCTTTTGTTTTATTATGAAGGCAATAAAATCTTGAGGTGAATGTTTGTCTCATTTGATTACAATTGGTCTTTTTGTGAGAGAATAAAGTAATCAATAAAATTCCCCTTGTGGGGAAATTTGATTCATGGTAAGAAATAATAATAATAAATAATAATAAATAAAATTAAATGAGTAGTTCTGAAAAAGCGAAAAATAATAATCCTGTTAGGTTCTCAGTTTGTTACACAATTTTTTTTTTTTTTTTTGGTGAACTGACCTTTATTTTATTACCTTACCTACAAATCATGCATGAATGCCTTGAAATAAGTTTTCTTTAAATAAACCCATTTTTACTCAGCAAAATTCAAAAGGGGAAACATTAGGCCTTCCTGGTGTAGGAAAAGCCTTTCAACAGTCCCTAAGCGATTTTCACAAAATAAAAAAATGGACGCTAGTCTTACAGAAGTTTGGCTTAATTTTACCAAGCACCAAGATGTGCCACAATAGTTAAGGCAAGGCAGAGACAAGTTACCAAAAAAGTTACTAATACAACAATATATTGCAGTCTGAAAACAGCCACTGTTTATTTGCCGACCATATTACAAAAATAATCATAGTGGATACCTTAGTTCATCTTTCTAATAAGTCTGTTGATCTAGTCTTCCCTGTTGCCAGCATCTCCACCTTCTACAAAATGGGTAGTCTTTTTCTTCATTACACCTCGTGGAGAAGATAATTTGAAGGGCCACAGGAAGTTATTTGCTTCTTTGAAGCGTTTTCCAACAGTATAGTTCATGTGTCAGATCTTCCATGCAGATGATGCCGAATTTACCAAGAGATCACGCAAAGAGTTGTCTGTCAAAGCAATTCTCTTCTTATTGATGTTGCCATAACCACGTTTGTAGATCAGTTCATTTACTGATTTCAGGTTTGGGTACCCCCATGCAATATATGGTTCCACAATTCTCAGCATGTTAATTGAGACCTTGTTGAGTTCAACAAAGGTGCCATTGAAGATCTAGCGAAGACGAAGAAGCTGCAACACCTTTCGAACCTTTGGGCTCACTACATTGGTACCTCTGATCCTGACGACAAATGCCAATTTGGGTTCTGCAGGTACATAGAAGTTGCCAGCTTTTCTTGCTATCCTGGCCATGTGAATCTCAGTTCTGCACATCTGTCTATATTCCTTATGATAGTGTTTAGCTTTTTCATAGATAAGCTTCCTCCTTGCCATTCGAAGCATCTTTTGAGCACACTTCTTTCTCAGGCACTTGATCTTCAGCTCTGCAAAATTCCTTCGCTTTTTCGTAAGGGTTTCTGGCACAGCAGGAACCTTTTTCTTGGTGGCTTCCATGGCAGCAGGAGCCTTTTTCTTGGTTTCTGCCACAGCAGAAACCTTCTTTTTCTTCTCTTGAATGCTCTCCATGGTTCCAGCCAGAAAAGAGGAAGCTCTACATTTTTTTATTAC
Organism: Tupaia tana; assembly: GCA_026018925.1. NCBI lineage: Eukaryota > Metazoa > Chordata > Mammalia > Scandentia > Tupaiidae > Tupaia > Tupaia tana. The sequence goes on from JAKSZU010000018.1 coordinate 14,626,871, forward strand.
ATACTTGCTACATGACATTCTTTTTCATTTAAAAAAAAATTGCTCTAGGGGCCAGTAGGTGGCATGGTGGTTGAGGCACTGGACACTCTCGCATGACTAACCACAGTTCAAGTCCCGGACCTGGTGGCTTGCTTTTTTACTTTCCCTCCCTCCCTCTCTCTCTCATTTTTTTTTTTTTTTTTTGAGAGGTTTTCACTATAGGGCGCGTGCGCTTGCCAGACAGACAGAGAGAGACAGAGACAGAAAGCGAGAAATCACCCCCCAGGGGGGATGGTCACGCCGCAATCCCTTCTCCTCCATTCTCCTCTCAGGATCTTGGGCATGCATGCACACACACCCGGCGTGAGTTTTAAGTCACTGGGTCCGGGACGCGAACCACAGTCGACTACGTGGGAGTCCAGCGACATAGCCATTACGCTAACTGCTGGTTCCCTCTCTCTTTCTCTCTCTCTTTCTCTCTCTGTGTGTGTCTCTCTCTGGTCAAATTAAAATAAATGAATGAATAAATAAAAATTAAAATAAATAATTCTCTCTTTTCTTTTTTTTAAATTTGCTATAGGGACATATGCACATACCAGAGAGAGTCAGAGAAAGAGAGAGGGAGAAAGGGAGAAATCACCCTGCCCCGGGGAGATGGCCATGCCACAATCCCTTCTCCTCCATTTCCCTCTCAGAATTTTGGCCACACAGGCACATGTGTCCAGCACAATCTCTTTATTGAAATACAAAGTGTCCTCAGGACAAAGCTAATATTTTAAGAACTAAAAATGTTTGACATACTTCTGGGTGTAACACTTCAGGTACTTTCATTTTTGATTTCTCTAATCTACTGTTAATAATTTACAAGGGGTCTGTTCAGAATTGAATGTGGCAGGGAAAGAGTACAAATTTCACCTACTTTACAATTCTTCCAGAGTCATTCTAGAAGCCACAACCCTAAAAAGAAAAAAAATTTTTCTTATACACAACAAAAGTCTCAGCTTTAAGTCAATTCTTCCTTCTTGAAAGTGCTCACCATAACTGTTGCTTTAGACTTACAGGGCACTTTATAGTTCTTAGCAATTTTTTTTTTTTTTTGAGGTTTTTGCTATAGGGCACGTGCACTTGCCAGAAAGATAGAGACAGAGAGACAGAAAGCAAAAAATCACCCCCTGGAGGCTGACCATGCCACAATCCCTCCTCCTCCATTCTTCTCTTGGGATCTTGGGCACACACGCACACATGCCCAGCATGAGTTTAAGCCACAGGGTCCAGGACTCAAACCATGGTCGACTACATGGGAGTCCAGTGACATAGCCACTATGCCAACTGCTGGTCCCTAGTTCTTAGCAATTTCTATCAGGTACTTTTCCACCAGAACCTGGGATATAGTATTCATATTTAATTTACATATTAGCGAAATAAAGTACAGGACAGATTTGGTCATACACATACCTACAAAAAGAGTGGTCTCTCGATTCTGAATCATTGTTCTTCATCTTCATTCTATTCTCTGTTGTCTATGATGTATAATTTTTTGTTTCTTTCTTTCTTCCTTTCCTTCATGAGCAAGTGAGTAAGAGAAAGACAGAGAGACAGCACCTCCAATAGGGTCCTGATGCCACGATCCAACCCCAGCCTCAGCAGGGCTGGATCATGGGTAGAAATATGCCTAGCATACTCAGGTAGGTCTCTGGATATGAACCTGGATCTTTCCCATGTGGGTCAGCCTCAGAGCAGCACACTCTCCTACTTTGCCACCATCCAGCCCCTATAGATTATATAATTTAAAAAAATTATTAATTTTATTTATTATTTTTATTTTTAATTTGACCAGAGAGAGACAGAAAGAGACAGAAAGTGAGAAAGCAAACCAACAGGTCTGGGACTTGAACTACAGTCAGCCATGTGGGAGTCCAGTGCCCTAACTACTGTGCCACCTGCTGACCCCTGTGTAATTTTTTAAAAATTATTTCTTTATTTTATTTGTTATTATTATTATTTTACTTTATTTATTATTATTATTTCCCAATTTGATCAGAGAGAGAGAAGGAAAGTGAGAAAGCAAGCCACCAGATCCAGTACTTGAACTGTAGTTGGCCACGTGGGAGTCTAGCACCTTTAACCACCACACCACCTGCTGGCCCCTTATTATTATCTTTTTATTTGACCAGAGATAAATAGAAAGAGAGAAATGGAAAGTGAGAAAACAAGCTACCAGGTCCAAGACTTCAACCACAGTCGGCCATGTGGGAGTCCACTGTCATAACTTCTGTGCCACCAGCCAGCTCCAGATGTATTTAAAAGATATGGAACCAGCACATGGCATAGTGGTTACATCACTGGACTCCAACATGGCTGACCATAGTTTGAGTACCGAACCCAGTGACTTCAAAATCACGTGGGCATATGTTTATGCATGCCCAAGATCCCAGGAGGAGAAAGGATTGCGGCATGGCCATCCCCCAGGGGGTGATTTCTCACTTTCCCTCTCAATATCTCTGTCTCTCTCTGGTGAGCACATGTGCCCTAAAGCAAAAGCCTTTAAAAATAATATATATGATTTAGCAACAAGGACAAGCCCTGCTTAAGAATGTATCATAAGACTGCCCTATCTGAGAGATAAAGAACTTCAAACCAAACAGAGTAAGAACAAGAAAACAAACATAAGAAAACATATTTTCAATTAAGAATTCTTTCGTGTGTATGTTTATGGGTTTTGTTGAAGTGTTTTTTTTTTTTAGAGAGGTTTTTGTTATAGGATATGTGCACTTGCCAGAGAGACAGAGACATGGAAAGCAAGAAATCACCTCCCAAGGGGGATAGCCACACCACAATCCCTTTTCCTCCTTTCTTCTCTTGGGATTTTGGGCACACATGCTCACACACCCGGCATGAGTTTTAAGCCACAAGGGCCAGGACTCAAAACACCATCAATCATGTGGGAGTCCAGTGATGCAACCATTACGCCATATGCTGATCCTTCTTTGTTTTTGATTTTGATTTAAGACATGGTTGTGCCAGTCAGTGGCATAGACACTCGAGTCTCAGACCTGTCAGCTTAAGAAACATGTAGGGTACCTATGAATGTATGTCCAGAATCCTGACAGGATAATGGAGAAGGGATTGCTGTTTGGCCTTCCCCTTGAAGGGTACTTTCTCATTCACCACCCCATGTCTCTCTTTGGTGAATACAAATGCAATTTAAAGAGGAAGAAAAGAAAAAGGGCATGGTCTCTCTCATGTCTTAATCCTGCTGCTTCACCCTCCTGGGTAACAGGGACCACAGATGCACAGCACCTGGCTTTGGGGGAACCTCAGCCTATTGAGGAGCAGCATCAACCAGTGCACTGCTGGGGTTGGGCCTTGAATCTAGAATTCTGATTTTGTGATAAGTATTTAAATTATGTCGGGGTGATATTCAACATATTCAATAACCAGTACAGCGTGACACTAACCAATTTGAATGGGCACTCGGGACGATGAGACAACTGCTGCGGCAGGATCTCTGCATCCCAGCTGAATCTTAGCCAGGAATTACGTATGTGTGATCATGATGTCATATGTTCAAAGTGGAAACTTGTAAGTTCCATTAACTCCCTTTACATGACTAGCCCAGCTACTTTAAGGAAAAGGTGTACTTTCTTTAAAAAGAGGTCAGTTCAGTTTTCTCAGCTGTCTTACAAAGATCTGAGATAAGGCCCTATTGCACTGGTGCAGGCAGCAGAGTGCCACTCTGCAATGCTGGAGCCACACAGGAGACTCCAGTTCAGATCCCAGGGTGACCTGAAACATGGGTATTCCTGGCTGACTGGAAGGCTGGGGTGAGGACTGAAGTATAATGAGGCACTATTGAAGGTGCCTGATTTCCTTCATTTCCTCCTTTTCTCTCCTTCTCTCTCATCTTTCCTTCTCTTTCTCTTTCAAAAATACAGTAAAATAAATAAATGCAAAAAACTCTGAATTTTTTTAAAAAGAAAATCATGCTACCTTTCTTTAAAAAAAATAATTATTTATTTAATTCCATTTGTTGTTATTATTTTTAATTTGACAAGACAGAGAGAGAGAGAGAGAGAGAGAGAAGTAACTGCCAAGTCTGGACTCGAACCAGGGTCAGCCATGTGGAAATCCAGCACCTTTAACCACCATGCCACCTGCTGGCCCCAAGAACCCTGAACTTAGTGCCCTAATGTATTACAAATGAGTTAGGATGGTTTATTCTGGCTCCCTCACCTCCTATCTTATCATGTTTGAAGGCTACAGGGTAAATAACTTATGTTAGTTGTACTGTACTTGAGTACTTGTTATGTAATTATGACTTTGCTGTTCTACATTATTGCATGTAATGCGCATGTGCATGTGTGACAGTTTGGTTTTGGCAATGAGCCACTATTGTCTGCAGCCCCTTTAAGAGAAAGGGGCACCTGATCAGCTAGCCCTGCATAGCTAACCCCGCTCTGGTTGGCTTTGGTTCAGCCTGGTGAACCCTGATGGCCTTGGCTTGGCTTGGCCTTGACTCAGCTCAGTTCTACACTGTGAACTCCAAGAGGTAGGAATCTGTTCCGCAATTGTGTTCTCCATAAGCATTACAAGCTCCAAGAGGGAGGAAGCACCTTGTGAGTGCTACTAGAGCTCTACAAGCTCACTTTGAACTCAGCAACAAACAATATGACATCAGTGCCTCACATCTTTTTTCAGCTCCCTGAGTCTCTGTTCAATTCACCCTTCACAGAAGGAAAGAACCTTACAAAACGTATAGTCCATGGGGCCGGCAAGTGATATGGTGGTTGAGGGCACATGGCTGACCACGGTTCAAGTCCTGGACCTGGTGGCTTGCTTTCTCATTCTCCTTCTCTCTCTCTCGTTCTCTCACTCTGTCCCTCTCTAGTCAAATTAAAATAAAGTCAAATAAAAATAATTACTTAAAAAATAACAACAATGATGACAAAAACCACCTAGTCCAAGACCTGTATCCAAATAGGTCTACCTTCAATCCAAAACTTTCTTTTTTAAAAATTTTTGCCATATGGCTGTATGCTTGCCAGAGAGTGACAGAGAGAAGGACAGTAAAAAATCATTCTCCAGTGGTGAAGGCCACAGTGCAGTTCCTTCTCCTCCATTCTCCTCCTGAGAATTTGGGCATGCATTCAAATGCACCTTGTATGATTCTCAAGTCACCAGGTCCGGGGCTCAAGCCTCAGTTGGCCATAGGCAAGTCCAGCACCTTAACTACCATGCCACCTGTTGGCCCCAAAACTTATTTCTAAATGTCTTTTAGTCTACACAAATTTTATGTTCTGAGTTTCCTGAACCTTTCACATATTCCTTATTTTAGAAAAATATGTCTCAGGGGACCAGCAGTTGGTTTAATGGCTATGTCACTGGACTCCTATGTAGTCGACTGTGGTTTGAGTCCCGGACCCGGTGGCTTAAATTCACACTGGGCGCATGTGCGTGGGTGCCCAAGATCCCCAGAGGAGAATGGAGAAGAAGAGATTGTGGTGTGGCCATCCCCCCCAGGGGGTGATTTCTCGCTTTCTGTCTCACTGTCTCTCTCTGTCTTTCTGGTGAGCATACACATCCTATAACAAAAACCTCTCCCCCAAAAAAAGAAAAATTAAAAAAAAAAAAGAAAAAGAAGTCTCTGAAAAGGGTACTACCCAAGGACAAAATTGTCTGTGACAGCGCCGGTTAGGCCAGTGGCTAGGCGGCGGACTGGGAGTTTGGGGACGGGTGGCGAAGGGGCTTCTCCGATAGGATTCAGAAATAAGAAGGTGAAACAGAGGACATGGAGGCCTAACAGCCTGCAAGCCTGTGTGGGTAGCAATCACGAGGGACAAGGCTTTGCATTTTGAAGAAAACTTAAGATTCAGCAAAATTACAGGAAATTATTATGGAAGGAAAAGAAGGCTCAAACATCACAGGACTCCCAATTCCAGATCGATACCCAGATCATCTGAAACATCTTCATTTAGCTGAAAAGACTCAAGAAGCAACTAAGAAAAACTGAAAAGCCTTTGTTAGAAGTTGATCGACTTTTGCTTGAAGAACAATGTAGCACTGACCAGGCTTGGTCTACAGATCAGTGTAGTACTCACCAGCCTCAGCCAGAAGAACAGTGTAGCCAACCAGTAAATTCCATTACAACTCCAAAGAAAAATAAAAAAAGTTCAAATCAGAAAGCACAAGAAGAATATGAATAGGTACAAGCTAAGCATGCTGCTAAGAGACAAGAATTTGAGAGAAGAAAACAAGAGAGAAGAAGCTCAAAAGCTCTACCAAAAAAAAAAAAAAAAAAAAAGAAAGAAAGAAAATGGAAGTGTTTAAAATATTGAGCAAAAAGACTAAAAAGGCCCAACCAAACTTGAATTTACAAATGGAGTATCTTCTTCAAAAAATACAAGAAAAAAAAATAAATCAGACATTTTGTCTTTCAGGAGTAAAATATCTGCTGAATGTCCTTTGGAATCTTTTGTATATGTAATGGGTGACTTAAAACAGTGACATTTGTCAACATTAACTAGATTGCTAAATTATACTATATATAAAATATCCAAATATACTATTTTTATAAAGTAAAATTTTCCATATATGCTCTAAAAAATAAAAGAGTACTATCTGACAGCTGACAGTTTGGATCTCTTTGATTCAACACTGCTGACCATATTCTTGGCTGTAGCAAATCATCACCAAGAAAGACATAAAAGGCAAAATCCATGAAGTTATGGCAAATATGCTGTAAGTAAAGGGCAACCAAAGGGGCAAAAATAATTTTCACATTACCTCATTGAAATTATATTCTATTAGCATCAAAATAACAATAATAACAACAGAACACATTTTTTTGTTTCAAGTATCTGATAGAGGTGGAACTCTAAACCACTAAATCTAAACACCTTATAAATTATGACATTCCTCCCCCAAAGAAGCCCAGTTTTAAATTTTGCTTTATTTCTGTCAAAGCTTATTTTTCTATCATTGCCATTTTAAAAGTATTTTTCACTTAAAGACTAACAAAGAAAAGTACTCTTTTGGTTATCCCTAAAGAGAAGACAGGATTTCCCAAGTAATCATACAATTCTAAACAAGTAACAATGGCAATACCCTTACCCATAATCATAGCACAGGCAGTTAAAACTGGTCAAACTTGGGACCAGCAGTTAGCATAATGGCTATGTCGCTGGACTCCCATATAGTCGACCGCAGTTCGCGTCCTGGACCCGGTGGCTTAAAAACTCACACTGGGCGCGTGTGCGTGCGTGCCCAAGATCCCAAGAGGGGAATGGAGAAGAAGGGATTGTGGCGTGGCCATTCCCCCTGGGGGGTGATTTCTCGCTTTCTGTCTCTCTGTCTCTCTCTGTCTGTCTGGCGAGCGCACACACCCTATAGCAAAAACCTCTTAAAAAAAAAAAAAAAAAAAAAAAAAAAAAACTGGTCAAACTTACCGTTTTCAACGCAGGCCTCTCTCAGCTACCCAGATTAGTGTAGATACAGATTCAGCAAGACCAGAATCTAGCTCCCTAAGAAAAGCACAAAATGATCAAACTCAAGACTGTTTCCCTCCTACCCCTACTTCAATAATGGCCCATGGCAATATTCAAAATACACTGTTAAATATAAGGTATTTTTTCTTAGAGATATTTGCTATAGGGTGTGTGTGCTCACAGAGATAGAGAGACAGAAAGTGAGAAATCACCCCCTATGGGGAATGGCCATGCTGCAATCCTTTCTTCTCCATTCTCGTCTCAGGATTTTAGGCACGCATGCACTTGCACACTTGCACCTGGCGTGAGTTTCAAACCACCAGGTCCGGGACTCAAACCACCACCAGCCATGTGGGAGTCCAACAATGTAACCATTATGCTGTCTGCTGATCCCTAAATAAAATTTTAAAAATACCTAAAATTGGAATATAAATCTATTGGTAAAAATTTGTTTATACACATACATGCTTACACACAGTTACATACAGATATACCTATCTCGGGGCCAGTGTTGTAGCCTGGTGGTTAAAGGAGCTGGATTCCACAGTCCTGGTTCCTGGCCCCAGCAGACCAAAAACCATATAAGGTGTGTGTTCAAGTATGCCCCAAATCCCAACAGGATGATTAAATGGAGGAGGGACTGTGGCATGATCATGTCCTATTGGGGGTACTTTCTCTCTCTCCCTCTGTTTCTCTGTGTCTCTTTGGTAAGCACGTATGCTCTCTGGCAAGAACATGAGATAGATAGATAGATAGATAGATAGATAGATAGATAGATAGATAGATAGATGATAGAGAAAAAGAGAGAGAGAGAATAGAAATATCTAGCTATCTAGAGACCCCAAAAGGAAAGATATCATAATTCCAGTTTTGGAGATAAATGTGATTGCTTTGCCTTGGGAGATAGTAACCTTGCTGAATACACCAGTTATCAGGAGACAAAGTATGTGAGGATGGAGCTGCTCGAAGAGTATCTCACATGCCCAATTTATTACAATCTGTTTGGTGATTCTCAAGTCTTGCCTTGTGCACAGCTTTTGCAAAACAAAAACAAACAAAAAACAAAAATATAGGGAAGGACAAGCTGCAGCCTTGTAGTGTAGTGGTTAGGGCTTGTGCATAGGAAGCCAGGTCCCAAACAGCCAATTGCAGTTCACAACCCTACTCTGATGACTTAAAAAACACACCAGATGGGGGGCCGGCAAGTGGCATGGTGGTTAAAGGCGCTGGACTCCCAGATGGCCAACCACGGTTCAAATCTCGGACCTGGTGGCTTGCTTTCTCACTTCCTCTCTCTCTCTCTGTCTCTCGCTAATCAAACTGGAAAATAATAATGATAATAATGATAAATAAAGTTTAATAAAATAATTCTTTAAAAATAAAAACAAAAAAATACCAGATGGGACTGGCAGGTGGTGTGGTGTTTGAAGCACTGGACTCCCACATGGCCAACTATGGCTCAAGACCCAGACCTGGTGGCTTGCTTTTTCACTTTCCATTTCTTTCTCCCTGGTCAGATTAAATAATAATAATAATAATAAATAAAATTAAATAATTAATTTTTAAAACAACAACAAAAACACCCAGGCATAAGTGCCTGGGTGCTCCCAAATTCTGACAAGATGGGGTAATGGAGGAAAAGGATTACAGAGCGATCACACCCCAATGAGGAGGTGATTTCTCTCTCTCTCTCTCTTTCTCTTATATGTACAGTACAAAAAAAAAAAAAAAAGAAAAAAAAAAAGGAGCCAGCAATTGGCATGATGGTTGAGGCACTAAACTTCCACATGGCTGACTACAGTTTGAGTTTTAGATCTGTTGACTTGCTTTCTCACTCTCTCTAGTTAAACAAAATAATAATAATAGGAACCAGCAGTTGGCGTAATGGCTATGTCGCTGGACTCCCATGTAGTTGACCGCGGTTTGCGTCCCAGACCCGGCGGCTTAAAACTCACACCTGGCGCGTGTGCGCATGTGCCCAAGATGCCGAGAGGAGAATGGAGGAGAAGGGATTACAACGTGGCCATCGCCCCTGGGGGGTGATTTCTCGCTTTCTGTCTTTCCGTCTCTCTCTGTCTGTCTGGCGAGCGCATGCGCCTTATAGCAAAAAACCTCTTCAAAAAAAAAGGTTAAAAAATAACAAATAAAATTAAAATTTAAAACTCTTTTGAAAATAATTTTCTTTTTTTTTTTTTTTGGAGAGGTTTTTGCTGTAGAACATGTGCGCTCACCAGAAAGAGACAGAGAGACAGAAAGTGAGAAATCACCCCCCAGGGGTGTGGCCACACTCAATCCCTTCTCCTCCATTCTCCTCTTGGGATCTTGGGCACACATGCACACATGCAAATGCGCCCAGTCTGAGTTTAAGCCACCAGGTCCAGGACTCTAACCACGGTCAACCACATGGGAGTCCAGCGACATAGCCATTATGCCAGCTGCTGACCTCTCTTTTCTTTTTTTTTAATAAAAGAGAGAAGGGGGTACTTAATTACTAATGCTGCTACAGGGCCAGTCTGATTGTGGTTTTGTTTCTTCTTTTTTTTTTTTTTTTAAGAGAGATTTTTGCTATAGGGCATATGTACTCACTGGACAGAAAGAGACAATGAGAGAAAAAGCAAGAAATTACTCCCCAGGAGGATGGCCATGACTCAATCCCTCCTCCTCTATTCTCCTGGAATTTGGAGCATGCACACACATGTGACTGGTGTGAATTTCAAGCCACTGGGTCCAGGACTGAAACCACAGTCAGCCATGTGAGAGTCCAGTGCCTTAACCACTATGCAACCTGCTGGCCCCCGTTTCTTTTCTTTTTTTTTTTTCCCCAGCCTATATTTTCCACTATACCCTTACTGCTCAGGGGAAAAACACAACTATTTGTTTTGTTTTTTTGTTTTGTTTTAGAATTATTTATTTAATTTTAGTTGTTATTATAATTATTATTTTTTAATTTGACCAGAGAGAGACAGGGAGAGAAAGTGAGGAAAGGAAAGTGAGAAAGCAAGCTGCCAGGTCTGGGACTTGAACTATGGTTAGCCATGTGAGAGTCCAGCACCTTAACCACTATACCACCTGCCAGCCCCCAGCTTTTTTTTTTTTTTTTTTTTAATAAAATAGTGTCTCTTACACAATGGTATATATGCATGTGTGCCCAGAATCCCGATAGTATAAAGAAATGGAAGAGAAGGGATTGTGGCATGACCATGCCCCACTGGGGAGTGCTTCCTTCTTGTCTCCATCTCTGTCTGGTGACCACTATGACAATTAAAAATAAATAAATAAAGGGGTCAGTAGGCGGCATGGTGGTTGGGGTGCTGGACTCTCACATGGCCAACCACGGTTTGAGTCCCAGACCTGGAGGCTTGCTTTCTCACTTTCCCTCTCCCTCTCTCTTTCCCCCTCCCCTGTTCCCCTCTGGTGAGCACATGAGCCCTGTAGCAAATTAAAAGGCAATCATGATGGGGCCGGCAGGTGGCATGGTGGTTAAGGGTGCTGGACTCCCACACGGACAATTGTGGTTCAAGTTTGAACCTAATGACATGCTTTCTCACTTTCCCTCTCTCTCTCTCTCTCTCACTCTGTCCTTCTATGGTCAAATGAAAATAAATAAATACATTTAAATAAAATAATTCTTCAAAAATAAAAAAGATGATAATAAATTTAACAAATGATTCTTTAAAATTAATAATAAATAAAAACTAAGCAAACTAAAAAGTAAACGATAGGTCTTTTTTTTTGGAGAGGTTTTTGCTATAGGGTGTGTGTGCTCGCAAGAAACACAGAGAGAGATAGAGAGACAGAAAGCGAGAAATCACCCCGCGGGGGGATGGCCACGCCACAATCCCTTCTCCTACAGTCTCCTCTCAGGATCTTGGGCATGCACGCACATGTGCCCAGCGTGAGTTTAAGCCACTGGCTCCGGGATTCCAACCATGGTCGACTACATGGGAGTCCACCAACATAGCCATTATGCTAACTGCCGGTCCCCTTTATTATTTTTTTAAGAGAGATTTTTGTTATAGGGCACATGTGCTCACAGAGAGACAGACAGAAAGCCAGAAATCACTCCCCCACCCCGGGGGGATGGCCACACTGCAATCTCTTCTCGAGTCTCCTCTTGGGATCTTGGGCACGTGTGTGTGTGTGTGTGTGTGTGTGTCCAAAATCCCAAGAGGATTTTGAGTTTTAGGCCACCAGGTCCTCATTCAAACTGCAAGCAACTACTGGATGTCCAACTACATAACCATTTAACTGTCCACTGGACCCCAATCTGACATATTTCATAAGCCACCCTATTGGAGACTCAAACCACATAACTAGCCATCTGGGATCCAGTCACCTTAACCACCAAGCTACTGGCTAGGTTCAAAGAGCTGACACAATTTCTTCAAGCAGAGGAAATCTTCCCTATAAAAGTTAGAGACACAGGACTAGCAGATGGTATAGTACTTAGGCCTCCCACATAGTCAACCACAGTTCAAGTCCTGGACCTGGCAGCTTGAAACTCGTGGGTGCCCAAAATCACGAGAGGAAAATGGAGGAGAAGGGTCTATTGCATCGCCCAACCCCCTTGGGATGTGATTTCTTGCTTTCTATTTCTGTCTCTCTGGCAAGTACACTCTCCGTATAACAAAAGTCTTTTTTAAAAAAAAGAGACAAAGTTCTTTAACAGCTTCAACACTTAAGAGCCTGCTTGAGGGAACCAGCAGTTAGCGTAATGGCTATGTCGCTTGACTCCCACGTAATCGACCATGGTTCGCGTCCCGGACCTGGTGGCTTAAAACTCACGCCGGGAGCGTGTGCATGCGTGCCCAAGATCCCGAGAGGGGAGTGGAGGAGAAGGGACTGCGGCGTGACCATCCCCTCTGGGGGGTGATTTCTCGCTTTCTGTCTCTATGTCTCTGTCTGGCGAGCGCATGTGCCCTGTAGCGAAAACCTCTCAAAAAAAATAAAAAAATAGAGCCTGCTTGAAGCCTTCAAATTAATGCACTCACTTCATGGCCTGAACCAAGCTAAACCAAGCCAGCAGCAGGTCACAGGGAAGCTCCAAGGTCTCCATGGCCTCCATGAGCAAGTCTTCCCAGATGGCGTGTTCCACGTGGATGCGAGCTTGCTCATCCTTCCCGGTGGCCAGATGGTCGGCAACCTCCTTCCTTGCCTTCTGGGCCTACTCAGCTGAGGCACAAAGCACATATAGAAAAATAAGTGTGGAGGGGCCAGCCGGCAGCATGGAGGTTAAGGCAGCTGGCTCCCACAAGGCCAACAGGGCTGCCAAAGTGCCCAAAGTCCCTAGAGGAGAATAGAGGCGAAGGGATTGTGGAGTGGCAATCCCCTCTGGGGGTGATTTCTCACTTTTTCTCTCCCTCTTTCTCTTGTCTCTGGCAAGTGCATGCAGTCTATAGGAAACTTATAAAATTAATTAATTAATTAAAATTAAGAGCCTGCAGGCAGCATGGTGATTGAGACACTGGACTGCCACATGGTCAACTCTGGTTCCAGTTCTAGACTTGGCAGCTTGCTTTCTCACTTTCCCTTTCTCTCTCTCTCTCTCTGGTCAATTTAAACAAACAAACAAACAAACAAGATAATAAAATTAAATCAAGGGACCAGCAAATAGTGTAATGGCTATGTCGCTGGACTCCCATGTAGTTGACTACAGTTCAAGTCCCAGACCCGGTGACTTAAACTCACGCCGTGCGCGTGTGCTTGCAATGCCCAAGATCCTGAGAGGAGAATGGAGGAGAAGGGATTGTGGTGTGGCCACCCCCCCGGGGGATGATCTCTCGTTTTCTGTCTCTCTGTCTGTCTCTGTCTTTCTGGTGAGCGCATGCGTCCTTTAGAGAAAACCTCTCCAAAAAAAATTAAATCAATAATTATTTTTCTTTTTAGAATTATTTTATTGAATTTAATTAATTTTTATTTATTTGACCAAAGAGAGAGAGAGTAAGAGAGAGAAAAAGTGAGAAAGCAAGCCGCCGGGTCTGGGACTCTAACAAGGTCGGCCATGTGGGAGTCCAGCGCCCTTAACCACTGCGCCATCTGCTGGCCCTTACATCAATAATTCTTTTAAAAAATTAAAAATGAACACATGTAAGTAAGACAGGGCTAATGTGTTTTATTTTGCTCAAATCATTCAGGCATTCCATACTTAAACGTCTTTGTGAAAAGAGGATTATATATATCTAGATAATAATGTATTACTGGATTGTCAGGAGCAGATAAAAGACTGTTCATGGTAACAATAATGGGTACCACTGGGTTTGCCTAAATTTCATTTGTTTTGGTTACTTTCCTTAGACCAACTTTGAGCGTATCTAAATAAGGCCCAAATATCTGCAAGACCTGAATAAAGGCTGTCCAAAAATCAATTTAGAAGTTTAAGTATAGCTGCCTCCTTACCAATAGCTTAGGTTAATTCAATAGGGCTCTTCACTGAGAACTCGGAGAACTGCAATTCACATGCAATACTTATTTCACCTGAACCTTCCAACTTTTCAGATCACCAGCTTTTCAGTTTATCAAGGGGTTGATGGCTCACATGACCCATTGGAATGAGGAAAAAGCAAAAGGCAACAGAAAATCAGTCAGGCTTCAGAAGACAATACTTGTCAGCACAACCCCTGCTCCTGGATGTAAAACTACCAGAGCTGTCACCTGATAGAAAGAGCAGCATTTTTGTGTGTTTGGAAAAAGATAAAAGCCCTTCCAGAAAAAATTTGCCCAGAGGATTCAAACTTAATAGCTACTGCACATTTGAAAAGACTGACTAGATAAAGTTCTCTACCTTGGTAGACTAAAGTCCAACAATCTAGCCACTGTCTTACATTCTAAACCTTTAGAAACTTTTTAATTTTTTTTATTTGCTAGAAGGCTGGTATGCTTGTAGAGACAGGGAGAGAGAGAAGAAAAGTGAGAAAGCACTCTCTTGGGGATGGTCACATGGCAATCACTTCTCCATTTCTCCTTTTAGGACTTTAGGCACAAATACAAACATGCCTGGCATATTTTTCAAGCCACTGGGTCCAGAACTGGAACCATGCAGTCAGTCATTTGGGATTTTGTCACCTTAACCACCATGTCATTGGCTAGCTCAGAAACTTCAAAATAAAATTTTTAGGGGTCAGCCAGTACCATAGTGGTTAAGGTGCTGGATTTTCACATGGCCAACTGTGGTTCGAGTCCCATACCCAGTGGCTTGAAAATTATGCCAGGCATGTGTGCATGTTTGCCCAAAATCCCAAGAGAAAAAAAAAAAATCCCAAGAGGAGAATGGAAGAGAAGGGATTAGTGTAACTATCCCCCTGGGGGGGTGATTTCTCACTTTCCCTCTCTCTGTCTTTCTCCAGCTAGTGCACATACCCTACAGCAAAAACCTAAAAACAAAAAACAGATTTATTGCCAGAGGATGTGTGAACTAGCAAGAGAGAGAGACAAAACACACGCCCCAACCCAACCACACACAATGGGGCATGATCATGGCACAATCCTTTCTTTTACATTTTTCCATCCTGTCGAGATTCTAGGCATGCACACATATGCCCAGCATGTTTTATTTATTTATTTACTTATTTATTTATTTTGCTATAGTGTGCATGCAGTCACCATAGAGAGACACAGAGAGAGATAGAGAAAGTAAAATATCACCTTCTCTCGGGGCTGGCAGGTGGCGTCGTAGTTAAGGGCACTGGATTACCACACGGCCAACCGTGATTTGAGTCTCGGACCTAGTAGCTTGCTTTCTCACTCCCCCCCCCCCCCGCCCCCGGTCAAATTAAAAAACAATAATAACAAATAAAATTAAATAAATAAATATTTCTTAAAAATCACCTTCCCTCCCCAGGGGACTGATCACACCACAATCCCTTCTCCGTTTTCCTCTCTGAATTTTGGGTATGCATACACACGTGCCTGATGTTCTTCAAGCCACCATGTCCAGGATTTGAACCATACTGCTGGCCATGCGAGATCTAGTTGCCTTAACCACCATGCCACCAGCTGACCCATTATTTAAACTTTTTATTTCGAGATCATTGAGATTTACATGCATTTCATACACCTTAAAAAATAATAATACAAGGACCAGCAGATGGTGTAATGGTTGTGTTGCTGGGCTCCTACGTAGTCAACCACGGTTCATGTCTCTGACCTGGAGACTTAAAACTCATGCTGGGCACGTGTGCATGTGTGCCTAAGATCTCAAGAGGAGAATAGAGAAGGGATTACAGCATGGCCATCTCTGCTGAAGGGTGATTTCTTGCTTTCCATCTCTCTCTCTGGTGAGCACACACACCCTCTAGCAAAAATCTCTCTCAAAAAGGAAAAAAAAAAAAAAAAAAAAAAAACAAAAAACAAAAAAACAGATATATCTGGTGAACTCCTTACCCAATTTTCCCCCAAAATAAAATCTTGCAAAACTGTAGTAGAATTATCACAACCAGGATATGAACATTGATATAGTCAAAATATAGAACAGTCTTTGGAAACTTTCTAAATGGGCTGACCACTGTAATGAAAACCAACTCCCTACAAGTCAGGAACATCCCTTTAAATTCCAGAGTAGCTAAGGAAGGAGATATAGGTGATATGTCCCCTTGGGGATTGCACAGTGATCTAAGAGGCAGCTCACTGTGCTGCCTAGAATACTTACTCACTTTTCTTTTTTTCCAGGAGTTTTAGGCCATTGATAACCAGTTGCAAGTTAACACGAAAGCAATCAGCTTTGAAGGTAGAGCTGAACATTATTTCACCACAAGACACAGTAGCTCACAGATCACCTTGCTAAGTAAGTTTCCCAGAGAAAGAGAAAGTTAACTATATTATGAGGGGCTCCAGTTTGCTTTTATAAAATTTATTTATTTTATTTTTAATTTGACTAGAGAGAGAAAGAGTGAGGAGAGAGAGAAAGTGAGAAAGCAAGCCACCAGGTCTGGGACTTGAACTGTGGTCAGCCATGTGAGAGTTCAGCGTCCTTAACCACCAGGCCACCTGCCGGCCCCTGCTTTTTTTTTTTTAAGAATGATTTCATTTTATTTATTCATTCATTTATTTTTAATTTGATCAGAGAGAGACACAGAGAGAGAGAGAGAGAGAGAGAGAGAGAGAGAGAGAGAGAGGGAAAGTGGGAAAGCAAGCCACCAGGTTCAGGACTCAAACCTTGTCAGCTATGTGGGAGTGTCCAGCACCTTAACCACCATGCCACTTGCTGGTCCCTGGGGCTCCGGTTTTTTTTGCACCCACTTGAGTCATTCAGTAAGCCCTATGTAAAGAATCCCTGGCCACTCTTTTTTTTTTTTTTGAGAGGTTTTTGTTACAGGGTGCATGCACTCGTCAGACAGAGACAGAGAGACAGAAAGTGAGAAGTCACCGAGGGATAGCCATGCCACAATCCCTTCTCCTCCATTCTCCTCTCAGGATCTTGGGCACACACGCACACGCCCGGCGTGAGTTTAAGCCACCAGGTCCGGGACACGAACCACAGTCGACTACGTGGGAGTCCAGCGACATAGCCATTATGCTAACTGCTGGTCCCCCTGGCCACTCTTGAGATGACTGAATGCACTTGCTTGTCTGTGGGCCATTTCCCTGGGTGTGTCTCTTTTCTTTTTCTTCTTCTTCTTCTTTTTTTTTTTTTTAGAGATTTTTGCAGGGCCGGCAGGTGGCATGGTGGTTAAAGGTGCTAGATTCCTACATGGCTGACTGCAGTTCAAGTCCTGGACCTGGTGGCTTGCTTTCTTGCTTTCCCTTTTTCTCTGTCTGGTCAATTTTTTAAAAATTTTAAAAAAAAGACAGATATTTTTGCTATAGGGAGACAGAGAGACAGAAAGCAAGAAATCACTCCCCAGGGGATGGCCACACCCCAATCCCTTCTCCTCTTGGAATCTTGGGCATGCACATACATGTGCCTGGCATGAGTTTTAAGCTGCTGGGTCAGGGACTCAAACCTCAGTAGACTAAGTGGGAGTCCTATGGCATAACTATTACGCCATCTGCTGGCCCCTGTTTGTAAAAAGAGGATATTATTGGGGCTAGCAGGTGACATGGTGGTTGAAATACTAAATTCCCACATGGTCAACCACGGTTTGAGTCCCGGACCTGGTAGCTTGCTTTCTCATTTTCCCTCTCCTCTCTCTGGTGAGCACATGTGCCCTATAGCAAATTTAAAATAAAAACAAGAAGAAATAAAATTAAATGAATCTTTTAAAAAAGAGAATAATATTTATTTGCTTTTTACAGCAACCTTTGAGAGTTCTGTAAGAACTTTCTGACAAAAATGAAAGTCTTGGCACGGTGTCTGAGGAAGTAGACAAGAGAAGGAGACCACCCCTCCCTTCTCCCAAAGGACCTATTAGTCACTTATGGAGAAATTATAAAACCTTCTAAATAAAATATTAATGAATTTGAAAGGGAAACCCCCTCTGGAATCTGCAAAGGTCACATAACATTAAAAGCATGTGGAAATGAGAACACATAATTATCCAGAGAAGTACATGAAACTCCAGCTTATTTTTGCAATTGGACATTTAGAACAAGTTTTTTGAAAAATAAAGTGGGGAGCCAGCTGTGGCGTGGTGGTTAGGGTTCTAGATTCCCACATAGCCAACTGTGGTTCAAGTCCTGGACCTGGTGGCTTTCTTTCTTACTTTCTTTCTCTCCAGTGAGTGCACATGCCCTATAGCAAATTAAAAATAATAAATAAATAAATGAAAAATAATCTAGGGGACAGCAGGTGGCATAGTAGTTAAGGTGCCTGGTTCCTGGATGGCCAACTGCATGGTTTGAGTCCCAGAACAACTGGTTTGAAAAACATCAGGCATCGGGAACCAGCAGTTAGCGTAATGGCTATGTCGCTGGACTCCCATGTAGTCGACTGCGGTTCGCGTCCTGGACCCGGTGGCTTAAAACTCACGCCGGGCGCGTGTGCGTGCGTGCCCAAGATCCCGAGAGGAGAAGGGAGGAGAAGGGATTGCGGCGTGACCATCTCCCCTGGGGGGTGATTTCTCGCTTTCTGTCTCTCTGTCTCTGTCTGTCTGGCGAGCGCATGCGCCCTATAGCGAAAACCTCTCCAAAAAAAAAAAAAAACATCAGGCATGTATGTGTGCACGTGTGTCTAAAATGCTGAGAGGAGATTGGAGACGGGATTGCAGCATGGCCATCCTCCTAGGGAGAGCGTGCTTTCTCAGTTTCCCTCTCTATCTGTGTCCGTCGAGTACACGTACCCTGTAGCAATTAAAAAAAAAAAAAAAAAAACAACTTGTGAAAGAAAGAAAAGAAAAAGAATCTGTACCTGCTGGTGGTGTGGTAGTTTAGGCAGCTGTATCCACATGGCCAAATCACGGCTGAATATGCAGTTTGAGTCCCGGATCTGGCAGTTTTGAAAACCACATCAAGTATGTGTGTGCATGCCCAAAATCCAAAAGGAGGGAGAAATAGAGAAGAGATTGTGATGTGATCATCACCCGTGTGGGGGGGTGCTTTCTCACTTTCTCTTTCTGACTCTCTCTGATTAGCACATACAATCTTTAACAAATTTTTTAAAAGAAAGAAAATAATAACCTAACGTCCAGTGTCAGTATGTCTCTAAGGAAAATCAAATCCACAAAGTATTTCTGCAATGTCAATGCATGTTTGGGATTACTTGTTTCTGCTACTGGCACCCAAAGATAAAGTTCCTTTCCTAAGATGAAACGTATCAGCAGGAAGATGTTGGTGTGAAAAAAGCCACCTCCTTCTCTTGTTAATGACACACATGGTATCCCAAGTTATCAGTGCTTTTCTCTACTTTGATCCCTAATGTCAAAAACAGTTTTCCCTGCCTATACTACATGTCTAGGAAAATCACCACTGAGGAACCAGGCAACAGGGTGAGTGTTAGCAAATCCTGTCTGCTTGGGGAGAAGAACCAGCATAACAAGGTTTTATAGTTGTTTTCCTTCCAACAGAGTAGTTTAAGCTCTCTCACCATAAAGATTCTGTCTACACATAACAAAAGAATCCAATAGAGATCCAAGGAAAGAAAGAAAATGAACAAAACAGATTGAAGTTTTATTATCAGTCCTCAAATGTCCCAGTGTCTTTAAAAAATCCCCCTTTACTTCAGTTCTGAAAACTGGGTGAAATAAAAACCTCTGTAAAACAAAGGACTTCCAGATGAGGACGACTAAAAACAGATTGCTTAGAAACTGATCAGATAGGTAAGAGAAGAATGAAAAGAGAGAGCAACAACAAAAAAAAAAATTAGCAAAGAAGGGCCAGCAGGTGGCATGGTGGTTAAAGGCGCTGGATTCCCACATGGCTGACCACGGGTCGAGTCTAGGATCTGGAGGCTTGCTTTCTCCCTTTCTCTCTCTGGTCAAATTAAAAAATAATAACAAATGAAATTAAATAAATAAATCTTTTTTTAAAAATAGCAAGGAAAACCTCTTGGTTTGAAATACCTCAGGACTTCCTTTGTGGCCAAATTGAAGGAGAAAGAGACTGTCTCATGAAGAATATTCATGAAGCATAATCTTCTGTTGACTTAGATGACAGCAGTAGCTTCACTATGTTTTACCTAGGTTTGTGTGTGTATTTGTGTGTATGTGTTGGTACTCAATAATTTGATAATTCTTTATACCTATTTAGTTAAGAAAATACCAAAATTGAGGTCTAAGGGTTCCCTAGACTCAGAGATCATATACTGTATCTATATTGTGTGCACACACGATGCGTAAGAAAGAGCAAGCGCACATGTGTGCTTGCCAGAGAGAGAGAGAGAGAGAGAGAGAGAGAGAGAGAGAGAGGAGAGAAAGCATTCCCCCATGGAGAATGGTCGTGCCTCAATCCCTTCTTCTTTTTTTGTTTTTGGAGAGGTTTTTGCTATAGGGCACGTGCGCTCGCCAGAAAGACAGAGGGAGACAGAGAGACAGAAAGTGAGAAATCACCCCCTGGGGGGATGACCATGCCGCAATCCCTTCTCCTCCATTCTCCTCTCGGGATCTTGGGCATGCATGCACACGCGCCCGGGTGAGTTTAAGCCACCAGGTCGGGGACTCAAACCACGGTCAACTACATGGGAGTCCAGTGACATAGCCATTACGCTAACTGCTGGTCCCTCAATCCCTTCTCCTATAACTCACTCTCCTTTTGGGATTTTGGGCACACAGGCAAGCACACCTGGCATGTCTCTCAAGCCGCAGGCTGGGACTTAAACCATGCAGTTGGCCACATGGGATTCAACTGCCTGAATTACCAGGCCATAGAACCGGCCCTGTGGAGATATACAGACATAGATATACCAGGTCATAGAACTGGCACTGTATGTGTGTGTGTGTGTGTGTGTGTGTACACACATATATATAAATTTTTAAAGATTTTTGCCATAAGGCGTGGGCACTTTTGCCATAGGGCACGGGCACTTGCTGGAGATAGAGAGAAAGGGAAAATGAGAATGAGAAATCACCCCCCAGGGTGGATAGTGCCACTACAATCCCTTCTCCTCCATGCTCGTCTCAGGATTTGGGGCACACATGCCGCCTGGCCTGATTTTCAAGCTGAAGGGTCTAGGACTCAAACCACAAAGTTGGCCACGTGGGATCCAGTTGCCCTAACTTCTACCACTTGCTGGCCTTTCATATAGATACAGATATAGATATCCATATATACATATATTTGTTTTTAAGGTTTTTGCCATAGGGTATGTGCACTCATCAGAAACAGAAGGAGAGAAATAAAGTAAGAAATCACCCCCCCGGGGGGCTGGGGACACCACAATCCCTTCTCCTTCATTCCCTTCCTGGGATTTTGGGCACACATATGTGCCCAGCATGAATTTCAAGTGTCTGAATCTGGGAATCGAACCATGGTTAGGCACATAGAAGCCTGGCGCCTCAACCACTATGCCACTTGCTGGCTCCCATTTTTATAGCTCTAAGATAATATGCTCATAAATAATTCAAGTAATAATCCAAGTTGCTTTTGTGCCTTTTGACCACCAACCAATCTCACTTTCCTCCCCCAGAAATAACCAGTGTTAACTATTAATAGTTAAGTATCCTTGCACTCCCTTTCTGTACGGATACATAAGCATATTCAACCTAATGTCATAACTTTATTTATTTTAAAGAATTATTTTATTGGCACCAGCAGTTGGCGTAATAGCTATATCGCTGGACTCCCATGTAGTCGAACACGGTTCAAGTCCTGGACCTAGTGGCTTAAACTCATACCAGGTGCATGTGCATGCATGCCCAAGATCCCGAGAGAAATATGGAGGAGAAGAAATTGTGGTTTGGCCATCCCCCTGGGAGTTGATTTTTTGCTTTCTGTCTCTGTCTTTCTGGCAAATGCGTGCACCCTATAGCAAAAACCTCTTCCCTCCAAAAAATTATTATTTTATTTAATTTTATTGATTGTTATGACTTCATTTTTTTCAAGTTGACCAGATGGTGTAAGTGGGAAAGCAAGCTACCAGGTCTGGGACTTGAACTGTGGTTAGCCATGTGGAAGTCCTGCCACCCTAACAATCACGCCACCTGCCAGCCCCTCTTTATTATTTTATTTATTTACTTTTTTTTAGGTTTTTGTCACAAGACATGTATGCTCAGTGGAGAGAGGCACAGAGAGAGGGAAAGTGAGAAATCATCACCCAGGGGAATGTCCATGCAGCAATTCTTTCTCCCCCATTCTGTTCTAGGGATTTGGAGCAGGCATGGACACAGGCCCAGTTTGATTTTTAGGCTACTGGTCCAGGACTCAAACTGTGGTCGGCTGTAGGGGAGTCCAGCACCTTAACCATCATGCCACCTTTTGGACCCTGTCACCTTTTTTTAATAAGTATGTCATTCCATTTTATTCATTGTTGTTGTTTTATTTGATATTTTTGAAGTTGACCAGAGAGAGACAGAGAGAGAAGGAAAGTGAGAAAGCAAGCTGCCAGGTCCGAGACTCAAACCATAGTCAGCCACATGGGAGTCCAGCTGCCTTAACCACCATGCCACCTGCCGGCCCCTCACATCTTTTAACACAAAATATATATCTCACTGTACATTTGCTTATTATTTCTCTTGATATGTTCTACCTACTCTTTACTCCCATCCCTTCATCTAGTTCAAATTCCTCATTTTGCAATAGTAGAAGGAAGCCTAAAGTGATAAAGTGACTTTTGTAAGGTCAGACAGCTAGCTAGCTACACAGCAGGAACCAGAGACCAGCCAGTACAGTAGTTTCTTAATCAAACAAAAATCTTTTTTTTTTTTTTTTTTTGGAGAGGTTTTCGCTATAGGGCGTGTGCGCTCGCCAGACAGAGAGAGACAGAGAGACAGAAAGTGAGAAATCACCCCTCAGGGGGAATGGTCACGCCACAATTCCTTTTCCTCCATTCTCCTCTCGGGATCTTGGGTACACACGGACATGCACCCGGCGTGAGTTTTAAGCCACTGGGTCCGGTACGTGAACCACGGTCGACTACGTGGGAATCCAGCGACATAGCCATTACGCTAACTGCTGATTCCCCAAACAAAAATCTTAAGGGCAGGTAGGTAATGTGATGGGTAAGAGCGCTATACACCCAAATAGCTGACCATGGTTTAAGTCCAGGAACTGGCGTCTTGCTTTCTCACTTTCCCTCTCTCTCTCTCACTCTGTCCCTCTCTGGTCAAATTAAATAAATAAAAATAATTCTTTTTTTTTCTTTTTGGAGAGGTTTTTGCTATAGGACGCATGCGCTTGCCAGAAAGACAGAGCCAGAGACAGAAAGCGAGAAATCACCCTCTAGAGGGGATGGCCCCACCGCAATTCCTTCTCCCCTTGGGATCTTGGGCACGCACACACACGTGCCCAGTGTGAGTTCAAGCCACCGGGTCTGGGACTCGAACCGCGGTCCAGTCCATGGGAGTCCAGCGACATAGCCATTACGCTAACTGTTGATCCCAATAAAAATAATTCTTGGGAAAAAAATCATTATTTATTGAGCCAAGTTTGGAGAAACTGAAAGGAAAATAATTTACTCAGAATTCAATCACTCCAGGGACCAGCAGGTGGGTGGTGGTTAAGACGCTGGACACTCCCACAAGGCCCACCACAGTTGAGTCCCAGACCTGGTGGCTTGCTTTTTCACTTCCACTCTTCTCTCTCTCTGTGTCTCTCTGTCAAAATAAAAATAAATGAATGAATAAATAAAATTAAATAATTCTTTAAAAAATTCAATCACTCCAATATTTAAGCTCATTTTTTTCTCATTTCTGCTTATTTTTGTGAACAGTACCCATAACTTTTTCCCCCTACATAGTTGTAATCCAAAGACAAATACAATTGGGGTGTTTGTTCTTTTGTTTTCAATTCACCAATTTCAGTTCACCATACTCTGAAGTTCAGTGGTTAATCTCGGATAAATGCTGACATAGTATTTCTTCGAGTAGCCAAGCCCTCCCTCCACTAAGTCAAGCCATTCCCCACCGTACTAAACTGTTCCCTTGTTTCCCACAAACTTGGAGGTGTCCCGCTACTGTTTCACTTTCTCCAAGATCCGGGGTCCGTTCACTCTTTCAGCACCTTCTGGGCAATTTCTTAATCCTTAAAGAGCTCACCTCCACCCTGCGTCCCAGGAGGAGCTCCTTACTCTCCCGGACGAGGGTAGTTCGGGATTCCCCGAGGTCCCCAACAGGAGGCTTCACAAGTCAGAACAGGAAGTCTAGGAAATGGGGGATGCCGATGGCCACGCCCCGGGGCTTGGTTTGGGAACCCCCCAGAATTTACTGAAGTGGAAAGATTGCGGGGTTATTGTGGGGTCAGGGTGAAGGGGCCGGGCCCAGCTCTATTCACGTGACGCAGCCCCAGAAGGAGGAGTTCTGGTCCCACCCGAGCGGTCGCAGGGCGCAAGGGCAACTGTCCCCTCCACCTCTGAGTAGTGCTGGGCGTCGCTCTCCGGCCGGGGCGTGACGCAATCTGTCCGCGCCGGGGGCGGGATGCGCTTGACGCCATCTCAGGGCGCCCGGCTGGGGGGGCGCTGGGTGTGGGGCGGCTCCGGGGCCGGGGATGGCGGCGGCCGCTGTTGCGGCGGCTCCGGGACCAGCGGGAGGAGCCTGGGGAGCGCTGTGAGATGGGCCGGTGAGTGTCGCCGGGAGCGATGGCCTCGGGGCCGGCCTTGGTAAGGCCAGGCGAGAGCTCCGAAGAAAGTGGCCCTTAGGAGCCCCTTGCCCCGCCGAGCCGGGGCCCGAGAACCGCGGAGAGAAGGAGCGAATGAGGCCGCGCCTAGACCCCAGCGCGCTTCTCTCCGACCCGGCCTGGAAAGACCCCGGTGTCCCCGCGGCTGTGTCCCCACGGGCTGGGGTGTCCAGCTCTGCGAGGCTGGAGGGGCTCCCAAGCAAGGAAGCGTCGCCTGCCGGGCCTCGCCCCTGCCCCCTTGGTGAAGAGTCGACCCCTACTCTGGAATGCAGAATTCCCAATTTCGGGCGCTCCCCTTGTTGAGCGAGAGTTGCGGGATCACGGGAAGCCATACCCCCAGTCTCTTCCAGGCTTGTCTCTTTCTGTCGGTCTCACCTTTTGCCCTCAGAGATTTCGGATCTCGGGGTGGGTTCAGTCTCTTGATTCTGATCCAAGCAGGATAATGAGCTTCGTTCCGGGCCCTGCTGGCAGAGGTGGCAGCCCTCTGGAATGGTCCCCTTGCCTAGTAGTTCAGTTGGGGAGTCACAAGTGACGTCCGGGAGAAATCCTCATTGAGCCTCTCCAGAGGCCGGGGCTTCATACTGTGAAATGTGTTTCCCATCGTGGGAATCCGGTACACAAGCTGGGCCCTTTGTTGTCCTGCCTGCAGACCTTCTGCCTCTCCTAGTAGTTTTTTTAGCTTGTGTTTGCTAACCCCTCAGTGACTTAGAGGCAGGTTTTCTTTAATGTTTTAGTTACAGAGAGCAAGGATCATTCTGGGATTGACGATGTGACCCCCAACTTCTGTTTCAAAGGAAGGAAAAAACTACTTTTCAGTTACTGAAATTAATGGTAAAGAAGAGATCCGTGACTTGTGCCCACTGTGTATTTTGTGTTTGTGGAATTAGAAATTTGTTTTTCCACCTTGC
Organism: Tupaia tana; assembly: GCA_026018925.1. Taxonomy (NCBI): domain Eukaryota; kingdom Metazoa; phylum Chordata; class Mammalia; order Scandentia; family Tupaiidae; genus Tupaia; species Tupaia tana. The sequence continues at coordinate 14,652,378 of JAKSZU010000018.1, forward strand.
AGTGTCACCTGCACCTTAAGACTCTAAATAGAAATGTTGCCTTCATTTCGCTTTGAGGGGTGCAGTGTTTGTTCTGTAGGACTTGGCCAGGGCGGTCAGCAGTTTCTCAGAGTCCTGAGCAGTATTACTTGCCCTGTTTTTAGAGGTTTAGGCTCCGTTCTTTATTGCTTGACATTTCTTGATAGTTTAGGGGTAGTTTTGTGTTGCTATTGTTAGCTACTAGTGGACCAAGGCAGTGTTCTGAGTTTCTGTCATACCTGATTCAGCACTTAGTATAAAGTTGTCATAACAAATTTTACACACACACACAGGGGCCTTTTTTTTACCCTTAAAATCTACTAATAAGGCCTCCTCTTGAGTGACTCACCCTTGAGTGACTTCCCCCTTGACCTCTTTTTCTGCCCCAGAAACATAAATAATTGTTCTTTTCCCTTCAGTGCCACTTTTCTCATTAAATAACCTCCACATCTGTGTTTTCATAGGCCCTGAGTAAAGTCGAAATCATGAAGTTGATTTTTCCTCCTTCCTACTGTTCATGTGGGACTAGTGTTACGTCTTCTGTTTTTATTTGTGCATTGAACTGAGATTTGGGTTGAAGTACATTTAAGCTTTGGGGCATAGGCACAGAGAGAGAATCAAAAATATGATACTAAATAAAATGTTGAAATTTGACATGTGGAAAGTTTTTTTCCAGGATGTATGTCTTCCTACAAATTAGAGTTAAAGAGATAGCTTTTTTTCTCAGTCAACTGGCAGGGTACTGTGGATAAATGTGCTGTTATCTCCAGAGAGAGAATCAGGCAAGAATGCAATAATTTGTGGGCATTAATGTCTTTGTTGCTTATGAATTAAATTTCATAATGACCCCAGAGTGTTTCAGAAGTCAAGCTCTTGCTTACTCCATCCCTATTTCTGTCTTGTAGGCTCCCAAGTCAGCCGGGAGGACACTTAAAACAACTGCTCAAAACCACCACTGGAAGCTCAGGTAATATAGGCACCTTGGATTGCTTGTTGCAGAAAAACATCGGGGATTCATCAGTGGATAAACAACAGAATGTGATAGCATTGATCTTTTCAGGTCCAAAGAACTGGAGCCTGATTGGAATAAATAGGTGACAAAATTGATATGCATTGACATATTCAGATAAAAAAGATGCTTTTTGACAACGGACAGAAGTATTTGTGAAAGGTGAGAGCATGAGCAGAGAAAACATTCTTAGAAATCGTATAGACCTAAGATAGAAATAAACAGGCTTGTCTGGAGGAGTGGAACCAGAATTTTATGAAGTGGTGGCCAGAACAGACCTACAATGGAAAAGGAGCTATTGGCACTAAGAAAAAGAGAAAAGGGATGAATAAAAAGCATAAATTAAAGGTGGTCCATGAGAAGAAAAGTCTTGTCAGACTAGGGAAAGGCAGTCTATGTGAGATTGGAATTTTGTTGCTCTTTGAGAAGAAAGAGAAGCAAGCACGTTGTAGAACAAGCCAGTATAATCACTCTCCATAGGGCCCAAGTTGGAATGTAGTATTTTGTGGGGCAAAGAGGATACTTATTTTCATAACATGTTTGGGGAGCAGGGTTTACAAAAACAAGACACAGGCAGACCTCAAGACTCAGGACTTACTGCCACCTAGGTCCTTGAGGTACTGGTGATATATGCGGTGAAGGAGGACAAGAGGTTAGCCGGGCTTGGGGTGGGAGGGATGGGAGCAGATGAGATCATAATCCAAATTAGGCTGGGGAAAAGAAGCAAGGATGAGGTCATACACTCAGGGAAAGAGGATGGCACATTATTCTTTGGTAGCAACAGGAGAAACTTAGGAAAAAGAGTCATCAGCAAAGACCATGTGTTCAAAACCCCTAGCTAGAGAAGGCTGAGACGAGTCAAGTGCTCGTGACAGGCATGACTGATGGTTAAGCTGTTGGTCTTTTTGGGGTCATGGAGCCCACAGGTTATTTATGCATCTTTGAATGCTCGTCCTTGTAGCTCTTTGTGCTTTGTGGTTTCCCCATTTCTCTACTGTCTGGGCTGGATGAGCGGAGGGTATCCTTCTTGTCTGCCCCTTTCTCATACCTCCTTTTTTCCAGCAGTTCCCTTCATTACATCTTTCTTGGTGGGCACAGTTCTTGCTGTTTCCTTTGACTTGGTTCATCCCTAGGTTGCTTTTCTTTGATTCTGATTTGTTCCCTAGCAGATGTGGGCACCCCAGCCAGCAGCAGAGAGGGGTGCAGGGAAGCCACAGAGAAGCCCCTTCTGATGCCCCAAGGAGCAAGTCGATCCCCTCCAGGCTCCAGGAACACCACAAAGCAATATGAAACCTGTTCATGAGAGGAGTCAGGAATGCCTTCCACCAAAGAAACGAGACCTCCCCGTGACCAGCGAGGATATGGGGAGAACTACCAGCTGCTCCACCAACCACACACCCTCCAGTGATGCCTCTGAGTGGTCCCGAGGGGTTGTGGTGGCTGGGCAGAGCCAGGCAGGAGCCAGAGTCAGCCTGGGAGGCGATGGAGCAGAGGCCATCACTGGCCTGACGGTGGACCAGTATGGCATGCTATATAAGGTGGCTGTGCCACCTGCTACCTTCTCACCAACTGGCCTCCCATCTGTGGTGAACATGAGCCCCTTGCCCCCCACGTTTAATGTAGCGTCTTCACTGATTCAACATCCAGGAATCCACTATCCCCCCATCCACTATGCTCAGCTCCCATCCACCTCGCTGCAGTTTATCGGGTCTCCTTACAGCCTTCCCTATGCTGTGCCACCTAATTTCTTACCAAGTCCCCTCCTTTCTCCTTCTGCCAATCTCGCCACCTCTCACCTTCCACACTTTGTGCCATACGCCTCACTCCTGGCAGAAGGAGCCACTCCTCCCCCCCAGGCTTCCTCCCCAGCTCACTCATTTAACAAGGTCCCCCCTGCCTCATCCCCACCTGGGCACTTGCCACATCATTCAAGTACTCAGCCACTGGACCTCGCTCCTGGCCGGATGCCCATTTATTATCAGATGTCCAGGCTACCTGCTGGGTATACCCTGCATGAAACCCCTCCAGCAGGTGCCAGCCCCGTTCTTACCCCTCAGGAGGGCCAGTCTGCTCTGGAAGCAGCTGCTGCCAATGGAGGACAGAAACAACGAGAGCGACACTTACTAAGACGGGAAAGTGAAGCCCTTGACTCTCCCAACAGCAAGGGTGAAGGCCAGGGACTGGTGCCTGTGGTGGAATGTGTGGTGGATGGACAGTTGTTTTCAGGTTCTCAGACTCCACGGGTGGAGGTGGCGGCACCGGCACACCGAGGGACCCCAGACACTGACCTCGAGGTCCAGCGGGTGGTTGGCGCTTTAGCTTCTCAGGACTATCGCATGGTGGCAGCTCAGAGAAAAGAAGAACCCAGCCCCCTCAACTTATCCCATCATACCCCTGACCAGCAGGGTGAGGGGCGAGGGTCAGCCAGGAACCCTGCAGAGCTGGCAGAGAAAAATCAGGTCCGTGGATTCTACCCTCAGTCCCATCAGGAACCGGTAAAACATAGACCTTTACCCAAAGCAATGGTTGTAGCTAATGGCAACCTGGTGCCCTCTGGAACTGACCCAGGCCTGCTGCCTGTGGGTTCAGAGATCCTGATGGCATCGAGTCTGGACACGCAGGCCAGAGCCACCTTCTCAGACAAGGAGCCAACGCCACCCCCTGTTACCTCCTCCCACTTGCCCTCCCATTTCATGAAAGGCGCCATCATCCAGCTGGCTACGGGGGAGCTGAAGCGGGTGGAGGACCTCCAGACCCAGGATTTTGTGCGCAGTGCCGAAGTGAGTGGAGGGCTGAAGATTGACTCTAGCACGGTCGTAGACATTCAGGAGAGCCAGTGGCCTGGATTTGTCATGCTACATTTCGTGGTTGGTGAGCAGCAGAGTAAAGTGAGCATCGAGGTGCCCCCTGAGCACCCCTTCTTTGTATATGGCCAGGGTTGGTCCTCCTGCAGCCCTGGGCGGACTGCACAACTCTTCTCTCTACCCTGCCATCGGCTACAAGTGGGAGATGTCTGCATCTCTATCAGTTTACAGAGCTTGAACAATAACTCAGTTTCTCAGGCCAGCTGTGCTCCCCCAGGCCAGCTGGGTCCCCCCCGAGAAAGGCCTGAGAGGACGGTCTTGGGACCCAGAGAGCTGTGTGACAGTGAGGGGAAGAGCCAGCCTGCAGGAGAGGGCTCCCGTGTGGTCGAGCCCCCTCAGCCTGAGCCTGGTGCTCAGGCCTGCTGGCCATCCCCGAACTTCCAAAGATACAGCGTGCAAGGGGAAGAGGCACGGGCTGCACTGCTCCGTCCCTCTTTCATTCCACAGGAGGTCAAGCTGTCTATCGAAGGGCGTTCCAACGCGGGAAAATGAACCTCTTTCCCAGACCAGAACTGGGGCTTTACCCCAGAGCTGAGCCTCACCGTGAGCAAGCAGAGGATTTGCACACGCCGAGCAGGGAATGACTCTCTTGGCAGTGAGATTTGGAGTTGAGGGAGGCATGAAGGCAGCCTCCCAAGGCAGGATCTCTTGCTCAGCACCCTGTGGCACCCTTTCAAGACAGCCCCAGAGGGTGCTGTGATGGGGAGCAGCAGGCCTGGGGCAAGGAAGGAAGGAAGGGGGTGCACACAGGATAAGAAACATTCCAAAATCAGGGCCTCCTTGTTTTTTCCTCCCCATCCCTAGCTCCTGCAATGGGAAGTCCAGGCTTTGGGAGCAGGTGGCAGAGGATGGGAGCAAAGAAAGAGCCAAAAATGATGATCCACAGCTTATAGTAGCAGTTAAACTGTCTGAAGTTGTTTTTTTTTCTTTTTTTTTTTTGTTTTTTTGTTTTCCTTTTATGTGGTGGGAGGGCTGGGGACCCCATGGTTGGAAATAAGAGGGTTCCCACCCAGAACCCTTCTTGTGAGAGATGTGCACTTTAAAGGGTGATTATGTTACAGATGTTTCTGGCTGGGTGTGTGGAGGAGCACTCTTACCTATAGGACTCTGCTTAATCCTCTGCTTCAGCCCTTTCCCATCTCTCCTCACCATTCTCCTATAAGGCTTCTAGCAGCTTGGGGCCCAGGGGGGAGAGAACCCCTCCAGAGTTCAGAGTGAAGTACTGCCTGTGGGGGTCTAGTTGGGAGACTTTGGGAGGAAGACCAGATGGATGGCCAGGCTGCCCCAGCTGTAGGCAAGGCTTCTGGAAAGAGAGCTGATCTAACAGCTCCTCCTACTCCGCTTGTCATTCCCACTTTGAAATGTCACTGAATCTCTAGTCAGTAATGGTGACTATTGGAAGAGCCAGTGGACCCTTTTCCCTAGGTATCTACACCGCTCCTTCGTCTGTCTGTGTCGTGCCTAAGTGCCTGCGCTGCCCCCACCCATCTGCTGCCCTAACTTCTCTGCATGGTGTCTTGACCTGGGCCACGCTGGAACCTGCACTGCCTCTCTTCTGCAAAATTGGTTTGTCTCCTCTGACCAAGATCTCTAGTTTTTGATGTGTAGGGGTCTCTGGTTTCCCCTTCAGCTATAATCTGTTTTCAAAAATTCAAAATCATGTCTCTTCTCTTCTACTGCCAAATGGCTTGGTGACAACATGAGAAGGGAACTCCGCCTTGGGCCAGAGCTAATGCACCTGACTGGGCGATGCCCATACTGGCATTTTTACATGGCCCCTCCCATCTTGTTCCCCTGCCTCTCCTATATTCAGGCTTCTAGCCGTCTCCTCACACCACCAGCTCTAAGGCTTAGGATAGTCTCAATAACATTTCAGTACCTGAAGTAGATTTCGTTTTGTGGTGGTGTATTCCTCTGTGAAGAGTATTTTCAGTCTTAGTTACATTCCCCCACCCCTCGTCTTCAGCCCATGTTTTCTTCACCACTTTCAGCATCAGCTTGGACTGTGGGATTCAATTGGGTATTGGGAATTAGGCTCCCCTGCCAGCTTGCAGGTGAGTGAGTGGTTTTTTTATTTGTTTGTTGGGGGTCTTTAGACTCTTGAAAGCAACTCAGGGTATTGTCCACCCAGCTCTCTGGTTAGGCTTCTCCCAGGGTGTGATCCTGGCATTTCCTTTAGACTGGCCAAGGCCTGGTCTGTCATCCGGAGTCCCAAACCTCTGAGGTCCAGTCTCTGCTCTGTCAAACACTTTAGGCAAATCTTGTGACCCCTCACTCTTTCACTTCCTCCCCAGCTGCCAAATGGGGATAAATAATCTTACCTACCTCCTGGGGGGAGGGGAAGTTCTGAGAGTGGGTTCATTCTTAGTGTTCAGGTGCTAAAGGTTGTTCTCCTGGGAGAACGGAGTAAGTGAAACTGGCTTGTTTGCTACAAGCCGTACACTCCACACTGTTGGATTCCTTGAGAGCAGTTAGCTAGTCAGTCAGCTTTGAGGGGTTCGTCCACAGGAAGCTGCTGGCCTGACCATGAGTACTTCAGTCTCTGGTTCGTGTCAGAACCAAACGCCAACCCGTACTGCATTTGGGATCATGTCTTGTCCCCCATTCTCTCTGAATGCTGCTTTCTCTGGCTTGTTTCCTACAGTGGGGGCCTGTGGGGTTGAGTCTTGAATCCCTGTAGATGAGAGCCTGAGGAAAAGGCCTCATTTCTGGCTATTTCATGAGCAACTCATTCCTAGGGATGATTGCACGGGTTTCTCATAAGTGTCCTTCCTCATAGGAAGGCTCATCAACTGAATATAGTGACCTGCACATAGTAGATGCTCAAGAAATGTCCACCAAGGACACCAACTGAACTTCCTCCTTATGGGAGCAAACTTATATCTAACTGATTACAAGCCACATAGTTTAAATCAAAGCACCCTCCACTCTAGCTAGTTGTAACTTCCTAACCTGGTTATTCCCACTGAATCTGGCAAAAAATTCTTGGGGACCTTGGCAGGTTGGGCCTTGACCTTTCTGCTGCTGTTTCTCTTCTGTCTCTTGCTGGTAAATCAATACCAGCAGCTCCCTTACTATTGTGCCATGTGTATGTAACATACTAATACTTGATTTTGTGGAGCTGCAAAAGCATCTTTCATAAAGTATGGCCCTCCAAGAAAAGAAGCTCTTGTTCCAAGTCTTGGTCAGAGCTGTGGCATTCTCCTTACCTTTTCCCCTCTGGTTCAGTCTTTTCTTCCAGATATGAGAAATAAGAGTAACCTGTAGTGTGTACATTCTTCCTTATAGGAATTTGCTAAGTTTTCAAAAGACATGGGAGCAGTTTTTAGAGTGAGCATTAGAGTGAGTGGGAAGTTAGCTTTTTTGGAATGGGCAGCCAGTGAAAGCCAGAGCTAGCCCCTAGTCAGCGGTAGGACATTCCTAGAGCTAAGGGATGGACAGGGGGACTGCTGACTCTGGCACTATACAGGAATGCCTATTCCAGCTTGGGAGAAGGAGAACCCAGTCAAGATGAGGACTAAGTCTTGGATCATGTTCCTAGATTAGTGTACACAGGGGAGAGGATAGTATGGAAAAGAGGCTTCTAGGAGTTAAGAGCTGAGCGCTTGTACTGAGGGGAGGGCCCACTGCAAATCTGGACTGACCTTTCTGTACTCTTGGCCCCAGTGGGTTGTAACACCCAAGGCTTTGCTCTGTGCTGCTTAGCCACTGCTGCTGCTGCTGTCTGCCCACTGTCCTGCCTGCTGCCCTCTCTAGCTCCCTGTCCTTCCATGTCTTTGACCATGTAGATGAATCCAGACATCCTTCCAGTCTTAACCTGTGTTCTGCCAGTATTGTTTTATAGCAGAGTCATGTTGGGTAGGGATGATAAGATATGCTGCTGGTGGGCTGGTGAATCCAAAAGGATGTGGTGGCTTCAGTGCTGCCAGGAGGCCCTCGGTCCAGATATCTGACTGTCTTGAGGGAGAAACAAGCAAGTCCTATTAGTGTTTTTCGTTGGATTTTTTCCTTTGTGGTATCTTGTAATTTGTTTTTAAAATCAAGTGAGGGGAACTACCTTAGGACCTGTACAGTATCCCAACAAAGTTCATCTAGCTCCAGTGATGTGGATTCCATGGTTGGGAGAGGGTTTGAAGTCCTACTGAAACAGCCCCTCAGATGTTTTAGTTTTTGTTTGTTTGTTTTGTTTTGTTTTGTTTTGTTTTACCCAGTGGGCATCATAGGCGATTTAGGGGGGAGCACAGGATGGTGTGTGATTTAAACCTGTAATAAGCAGGCATACTGAAGAGTTGAGTAATCACACTGGACATGAAGGGTAGACGTAGGTTGACTAGGGAAGGTCCTGGGTCCACTGGAGTAAAGATAACCTGATTAACTAAATCAGCCATGGGAGATTAGGTCACAACAAAGAACAGAGGCCAAATTTTAGGGAGATATCTTCTTGGCCTCCTAGGGCTAAGTTTACTAAACCACACTGAAGCTACAGTACTTTCTAGATGAGAAAATGTGTACACTACAGTTGAAGAGCTGAACCATACTAGGTTGAATGTTGATCAGGAACCTATTAGCCCTTGCTGGGAAGCCTTCACCTTCAGCTTCCCTGAAGGTCTCCCACATTATGCAATAATAAAATAAGCATCTGGGTCTTTGCAGCTGTCAGTTGCTCTTTCAACTCTAGGATCCATCTTTGGACCAGAAGCCTGGTCTGGGCCTATACGGACCCTGGCCCTTGAGATGCTAGAGTCGACTGCACTCTCTCCTTATCTGCAGACTATGCACAGTGCCTGGGGCGGAAGGAGGAATGGAGGAGAGGAGGAGAGGCGGTGTGGTTTGCCCTGCTGAGCCTCCCCAGCAGGAACAGTAGTAATAAATGCACTTTTCACACTAAAGGTTTCTTTATTAGTTCTTGCGTTAAGCCTAGATCTTCCCCCAGTAGATTGCAAACTCAAGTCTGTGATCCCAAAGCCATTCCACTGCAAATGCCCAGCAGTGAAGATGGCCTCAAATTGGGTTCCTGTCAGCAGTATGTGTGGCAGCAGCCTGTGTGCCTTTACCTATTGTCAAATTTGCAAGCATTTATTTCTGTCTTTATGACCGTCATGGGAAATGAGGTTCTTCAGAGAGAGCGTGAGCGAGAGAGAGCTGATGACATGGTGGTTTTACACCCACCCCTGAACAGAGAGTTTGCACGTAGTTGTGAGCTGTGAGTGGTTAGTGTGTTGCTGGTATTGCCGAAGGCAAGGTTGATCCCTCACTTGTTTGATACTCGCATTCAAGAGAATCCAGTCTGTGTTGGGGAAGAGACAGACTGTACTCATGGCTAACTTGAAGTATTAAAATAAGGGTGTCCCCTACAGCCTTCCTAGTCACACAGGATTCCTGTAGCCAAAACAATTTATGTCCCAGCTGCAGAGAGCAGGCTGCTCTCAGCTTGCATAGCACCTTAGGGGAGGGAGGAATCTATGGGTAGGGAATGGGGTGGAGAAAAAATGAGAATGTTGTCATCCAGGTGGCTTTAGGGTCCTAAGGAATAGAGGAGGATGGCACTGGGGAGGTCTGGATGGATCTGGTTTGTGTAGGAGTTCCCTGTAGATAAATTACTGATCCCCAACTACTATCCCCAGTATGTAATGGCTGAATTAATATGTAATCAACTGCATTGTATCTAAAGCCTTAGAACTAGTCAGGTGCTCCCCCCACCCAATACCATTTCTTACCCTCTAATCCTACCTGATCTTTAACAAAGCATTAATAATTCTAAGGATAATCTCTATTTTGTTGTGCTTTTTTGTAACTGTTTTAAATAAATCAATTTGTACTGTATATTTGTACTTTTGTGAGATCCTTTTTGCTGTTTTACCATTTTAAGTCTCTGTACTTGGCTACACACAGATTGTATTTTTATTGTTAATGCTCTTCTTATGGATACCTGCATTTAACTTGTGGACTATGTAAACACAATATATATATCAATATCTATATATCTATATATCTATCTATATAAACTACTAGCTTTTCCTTTTGGTGTTTGCGCCTCCTTCCTATCCCAGTGTTAGATGGTGGCCGTTGGGTGGGGGATAGAAATGCTCTGTGGGAGCACATGTAATGGAACACTAATGGTGCCAGTCTCCAGGCGGCAAGCGCTGGGCAGATGGCATGAGCTGGTTCTGAACATGTTCTGTGCCTGTTGATGTTTATTTCAAAAACCAGTAAGTCTACCTGTAGACTTAATGTTAGCAGAGTCCATCACCAGGATCTGTAGGTGTCCTTACTGTGCACCTTTTCCCCAATTTTCTTTACTCACAAATACTGCCAGAAATTGCCGGAATAAGTCAGCCCCAGTAATAGCTACTGCTTCTAACTTAGAAAGCTTGCCACTAAGTGGTGAAACACTCAGATACATCATAGTGACTCAGATACATTTATGGAACACTTTGCTATGTGCCATAAATCATCCTAAGTTTTTATATATAAACAGTCATTTGTTGCTAATATTATTTTCATTTTGTGGGTGGAAAACTCAAGATACTGAGGTTAAGTAGCTTGTCAAAATTACACAGTAAATGGCAGGGCAAGCTTGAACCAAGGTATCTATCTCTGGAGTTTGTATTAACTCGGAGCTTGTGAAAATTAAATGAGGAGGGCCGGCAGGGGGTGTAGTTGTTAAAGGTGCTGGATTCCCACATGGCCGACTGTGGTTCAAGTCCTAGACCTGGCAGCTTGTTTTCTCCCTTTATCTCTCTCTCTCTGTCTCTCTCTGGTCAAATTTAAAAAATAACAGCAGCAAATGAAAATAAATGATTCTTAAGAAAAACATTTAATGAGGGACCAGCAATTAGTGTAATGGCTATGTCACTGGACTCCCATATAGTCTACCGTGGTTCGAGTCCTGGACCCCGTGGCTTAAAACTCATGCCAGGTACGTGTGCATGTATGCCCAAGATCCCGAGAGGAGAATGGAGAAGGGATTGCCGCGTGGCCATACCCCCGGGGGGTGATTTCTCACTTTCTGTCTCTCTGTCTGGCGAGCACATGTGCCCTATGGCAAAAACCTCTCCAAAAAAAAAAATTAAATGAGAATATCTCTAAAGGGCTCAGGATAATCTTGGGCACATAGTGAGTGCTCAGCCATTTTGAAGCATCCTAAGTAGAACTTAGTTATTTGGATCAATTAAGTACTTCATTTGGAATGTATTTTTTTAGAACAAGTATTTCAGCCAGCCTGGTAGGAATTAACCCTAGTTTGGTGGGAGTCAGTTGATGCTACTAACAAGCCTTGGCCCTCTGGAGGTCAGAGGGGAGTCCACCTTTCCCTGTTGTACTATTGGAAGAGGTCTACATTCCTGGCATAGTTATTTTTTCTGTCTACAAGTTAACTAGGGCACTTCCTTCTGGAACCCAAGATCTATAATTATCTAAACTGTAAGTAACCTTTAGTGAAGGCTAAGGAAGTCCGTGCTTGTTTTGTACCATCACAGAAACTTTTTAGAAATGACCTCAGCTCTTATCTCTATGGTTCGGCAGTTGTACAAATTGCCAGGGTAGTCATGTTCTAGACTTCACCATTATCAATGTGAGATCTCCTATCACCTTAATCTTGGATTTTCCTCCATGGGTTTTATTATCCTGTCTTGGCTCTGGGGAGTAAAGAAAAGGTGGATTGCCTTTTCTGTCACTCGAGTTCCTTGGTGCTGTGGACCTTAATAGTGAAGCCCTTTCTATGAACATATTGCTGGATGCAGCCCCGTCCTGTCTGGAATGGAATTATGAATGTCTGACAAACTGCCTTTTGCTGGGAAAGGTAGCCTGTGCCTGAAGTACTGCACTGTCTTCAGAAAACTTTGTCAGTTACGAGGAAAGGTTTCTACTACGTCCGAGTCTGGAGAAGGTAAGGTAGGTTTAGATCGCCCTTGGTACCGTAGGTATCTTCATAAATGGCCATGGGACTAGATCCTCACAAAGTCAGCATCAACTCTGTCATCACCATCATAGTTATTCCTCATCAACTTGTAAAAACCCAAAGAAGGAACCTCTGTGTGAACAGCCTAAGTGGGGAGCAGCATCCCTCAGAAAAAGGGCAAGTCCTCATAAGTCACTGCCTAAAATCTTCTCTGGAGTCTGTCCTAAATCAAGTTATCTGCAAGAATGAAACTGAAAGAAAAACAGGAAAGGGCCAGTAAAGATAAAATTAATTTATTTGCCCTCACAATGTCATGAGCCGCACAGGGGCCTCACAGTCCTATGAGCATGGCCTGCAGCAGGGGCTGGGGAGTCCAGTTCTTTGGAGTGCTTGCTCCCTCATCCAGAGCTACCTTGAGTCAGGTCCCTCTGAACCCATCAACCTGCTCCCACATGCAAGGGGTGTATAGCTCTGCCTGCCACAAACCCAGGTCTGTCTCTGGCAGCCAGGACAGAGCCTTGTTGGTAGCTGCAGCACTGATCCCTGTGGACTTGGTGGGGAGGCTGGGTGAGTGGGAAGGCAGGCAGGAGGACATGATTCAGTGCAGAGAGCTGTTGTTCTCCTCAAAAGCCATCTTGCCCAGAAGCTGGCTGTCCAACTCCACCCCACTCACGGGTAGCTGGAAGAAGTTCATTTCAGCTGCTAAGGCTGCCATGGCAGAAGGGTCCTGGCCAAACTGAGCTCGCAACATCATGTCCATTTTCTCCAGCCTCCTCTTGAGCCGCTTGGCCTCTCGCTCACGGATGAGCCGGGCCTGCCTCTTCTCTGGAGTTTCATTGGCCCGCTTCAGCCTCATAGCCTCTCGATCCCGCTGCAGCCGCCGTGCCCGCTGCTCATCTGTCTCCTGCATACGCTGCAGGCGTTTAGCTTCCCGGTCCCTCATGCGCCTCACCTCCCGCTCCTCAGGGGTTTCATTGTCCCGCCGGCTCTTCTTGGCCGTGCGCTCTCGTTCCAGCCGCTGTAGCCTTACTTCCAAAGGCTCGTTCTGTCGCCGTAGGGCCCACTTGCGTACACTGGGGGTCTGTGCCTCCAGTAGCTTACGGTAGGCAGCACAGTTGTTACACACCAGCAGAATTCCAGCAGGGTACACGGGAGGACTAAAGGCAATGTCCTTGCCCTCAGTGCTGGAGGGGCCCTCGCTGTGGGCTGGGGGTAGGGATTCCATATTAAGTACTTCAGGAAGTTTCTCACTGGAAAGCACAAATTTTAGATGGTTAATGTTTCCTTCTAGCAAGACTCAGGTATCCCATCCTGACTTACTCTTTCCTACCAGGCTAGTTGCTACAAGTTCAACACTAGGGGTCAGACTGAATGCTGGGGAGCCCTCTTCTGCCTCTCCACCCCTTTTCCTCTCTAGGCCAGAGTGGCTACCAAGTTTCAACATGCACCGGGAGTTAGAGACTGAGTCAGCTGCTACAGCAACCCACCAGAAATCAGGAGAATCTTCACAGTGTGAGGCTTTTGTTCAAGCCAGAGTGATGGTGTTTGGTAAGAGCTGTACAGGGGCAGCCCCACTGTGAGAATGAGGGTCCTAGAGCTAGAGGCTTCTTTCAGGCAAAATGTGAAAAGACTTCAAAAAATTCATGGGAAAATGGAGTTAAAGTACAAATTTATTTTGATGCAAAAAAAATTGAAATCCATGCATCATTTAATTCATAATACACATTTTCTATGAGTGGTCTGAAGACCCCTTATACAGTTCACAGACTCATCTCTTCCTCCCCTGGCACTGAAAAGGCAGTCTGCCTTGTGTACCTTGTGTACAGGATGGGGAATCCAATGTTCATACAGTTCCAGTCCCCTAGGACAGAATGGAGACTGTCCTTTCAACAGCCAGTAACTTCTTTCTCAGTGCTTTGTAATGAATGTTCTTGCATTTCCTTACAACTATTGCTAACTGAAAATATTATTCTGATGAGGCAATAAATGGAAATTAATTTCCCTTCCAAATGGTCATGAGTTAGTTGCTTGTGCATTACCTATCTCTACCCTTGGCTTGGGAAAGCAGAACCCACACCCAGTAGTTTGCTCCCAGCATAATGGTTAGGTGCCCAACTGACCTGTTAAAAGTGGCATGGCTAGTGAAACGGGCTCCACACACAGCACAGTTAGACCGCTGGTCCTCCGAGTGGATTAGGAGGTGGCGACCCAAGGACCCTGGGGAGCTAAGGGCCCGGCCACAGACAGGACACATGTAGCTCTTGGCGCTCACCACTGCTGCAGTGTGCTGTAAAACAGAGCTTTCATCTGTCAACTCTGCGCTATCTCCAGGGCAATCCACCATTCAGAAACTACTTCTGGGAAATGTCCCCTTTCCTTAATCTTAGAACAAGTTTCCTCAAACTTGCAACTATTCTGTTTCACTCCTAGAGGAGTCACCATCTCTTGCAGGCCTTTAGAGGACCTGGCTTTTCAGACCACTGCTCAGATTTCACTAACAACGTCTGACTACATCCTGGGACATGTGGCTGGAAGGAGGAACAACAGGGCTCCAGAGCCAGAGCCCTCTTTCTCCAAAACCTGAGAGGAACTCATGCTTGAGATCCTCTCTTTCTCTCTGGCTCACTATACAGGTACGAGCACATGTGAAAGAGAGCGACATAAGCCAGTCCAGAAGCTGGCTGGAGATGCTGGTAAGCAACAGGTATTTATGCCCTGCTTCCTCTCAATCTTTTTTTTTTCTTTGGAGAGGTTTTTGCTATAGGGAGCGTGCACTCACCAGAAAGACAGATAGAGAGATAAAAAGTGAGAAATCACCCCCAGGGTGGATGGCCATGCCGCAATCTCTTCTCCATTCTCCTCTCAGGATCTCGGGCACACATGCATATGCACCCAGTGTGAGTTTAAGCCACCGGGTCCAGGACTTGAACCGTGGTCAACTACATGGGAGTCTAGCGACGTAGCCATTACACCATCTGCTGGTCCCTACTCCTCTCAATCTTTGAATGACAGTCTTCTGAAGAGCTATTCCTCATGAACCAACTATCTCGATGGTACAACCCAAGCTGCCATGTATGCTGATGCCTTGTCAATACAGAGCGTCAGGCACAGGTGCTCAGCAATTGGATCAGGGTAAAAATAACACAGAAGTCTTACTTCTGATCACCTCATTTACATCAACTTCCATTGGTATTTCAGAAACATTTATGTTAACTAATTTTTTAATTTTAAACAAAGCCCTCACTAATAGATGTTAGTTTTAATGCATATTTGAGATATGAATTAAATAATTTAGGGAAAAGATAATGATACTTAATTTTCACAGTGTGTCTGCCTGAGAACCCAACATATTCTCCAAAGCGTTCTGGGGATTAATGGCAGCAACACCCCATGATTCCTTCAGGAGCCAGAGGCAAAGGTCAAAGCAAGAACCAGGCTACAAATAAGCTGCCAGTGCAGAGCACACAGCTCCTCAGGCCGTACCTGGTACACATGAGCGATGAGCTGCTCCCGACTCCCACAGTCCAGCTGGCAGAGGGGACACTGGCAGAGTTCAAGCAAAGGGTCAGAGTTCAAATTTTCTGTAACCTGCAATTCAATAGACAACTCATTAAGACTCTTCACTAGTCTCTGTCCTATCCCCACCCCTTTTAACAAGGTATCCTTTTAAGAGGAGCATACTCTGATATCACCCATTATTCTCAGGTTCCTACTATAGGCTTACAGTTGAAAGGGAAGTTTGCTCCCATCTTCATGTATGTGTAAGTGTGTGTGTGTAGGGTTGTTTTTTTTTTTTTTTTTTGGAGGTTTATTGCTATAGGGCGCGTGTGCTCGCCAGACAGACAGAGAGAGACAGAGAGACAGAAAGCGAGAAATCACTCCCCCAGGGGGGGATGGCTACACTGCAATCCCTTCTCCTCCCTTCTCCTCTTGGGATCTTGGGCACGCACGCACACGCGCCCGGCGTGAGTTTATGCCACCGGGTCTGGGACGTGAACTGCCGTCGACTACATGGGAGTCCAGCGACATAGCCATTATGCTAACTGCTGGTCCCAGGTGTGATTTTTTTTAGACAGGGTCTCACTGTGTTGGGATCCTCCTGCCTCAGCCTCCCGAGTAGCTGAAATCATAGGCATACACCACTGTGCCCAGCTCCATCAGACAGGGTCTCATTATGTTGCCTACACTGGCCAGGAGCTCTCTCCATCCTCCTGCCTCAGTCTCCAGAGTCCATCTTCATCTTTTCCAAGGCTTTCTGCCATAAGGACACAGGACTGCCTCCAAGAGAGCTGATCTATTTTTTTCCCCTAAGCTAAACAAAGGATTAGCCTCCCTCCTATCACACTCCTTGCAGAAATCCTCAGGAAACAGCTTAGTGAGAAGACAGAACCTCAGGCAACACTCTGACTTAACTTTGCAAGCATACTCAAAAGTACACCTTGGAAATTAAGTTTTTGTCTTGCAAAGGTAGCTTTTCTGTCTGAAAAGAAGTGGGCAGCTTTACGGAGGAGAGTTGCATGTGGGAGCAGGTTATGTAGGTATGAAGACTGTGCGCTGAGGTGTGGGTTCCAGTGGTAAGAAGGAAGAGGCTTGCTATGAAGACCTAGAACACTGTCAGAGAAAAGACAGTGTCCTCGGGGTGAGCGCATCAGGGCAGAGGAGTAGGGTAGGGCATTCATTTGGACACAGGAGCCATTTTGTCACTTGCCTCATGCTCTACCATTTCATTCCCACCAGAAGGCTGCTCTGCATGTTCTAACTCTTTTTCCACCTTGACCACCCCTCCATCTTCCTCGGATGTGTGGGAAGATACTTCATCTTGTGTGGTCTCCTCTTCATCACCCTCACTGTCACCTGGAACACATAAACTGGTCATTTGTTTTGATTTTGCATGAATACAGCCTGAGCTGCTACCCACCCTAGAGTTTGCAACTCCAATGGAAGACATTTTTAGATCTTCAGTAATATAGTTTGTACTGGTGCTTAGTTGAGTATAAATCATATTAAGTGCAATCTAGCTGTAGTGGCTATTGATTATGTCATATAAAGCGAACATCTGAAATATTTTCAACACATCAAAACAAAACCAAAAAGAAGAGCATCTGAGGCAAAATTGCATTGGAAAATGGTTATTGGGTCCTCTACAGTATCATAAAAAAATTTTTTTTTCTGCATGGTTCTCAAATTTCTCACACTTCACATCACACCTCCCCAAGCATGTCATACTGACATTCCCACAACAGGCCACTTCTAACTTACCAACACTTCTCACTGATTTTATTACTTGCTTTTTCTAAAGACCCCTGCAGTTTTTCCCTGGTGCCACATATACTGTTGTAGTCTGAGCTCTACTCATTGGTTCTCCCAACAAACCTCAAGGCACACCTATAGAAATACCAGCAAGTTTTCCTTCACTCTTAGTAGTAAAGGATACAATAAGAAATTAGTTAAAAATGATGTCACTTTATAGGGCAGCTGCTGTTCATTATAGTGGGAAAAATTAGCAGAGCGTCCAACCTTAGCAGTTCACAGTAGTGTCTTACTCTGGCTAGTGAGGCAGTGCTCTGAGCTAAGGAAGTCTATTGTTTCTGTGGTCCTTTAGATTATCTGATGACTGACTGACTGTATTAAGTGGAAGGAATGGGCTATTTTCACTTTAGGATAAAATCTAATTTTTTTGTGACAAAAGCAAGAATTGAGTCTGTGGGCCAGCTGGTGGTATGGTGGCTAAGATGGCTGGATCCCACATAGCCTACTATGTGATTTGAGTCCAGGACCCAGCTACTTGAAAAATACACCAGGCATATGTGCATATATGCATGCCCAAAATCCCAAAAGGAGAATGGAGAAGGGATTGGGCATAGTCATCCACCCTGGGGGTGCTTTTTCACTTTCCCCCTCTCCCTTTTTCTCTGGTGAACACATGCTCTATAGCAAAAATTTAAAAAAAAAAAAAAAGTTTTAGTTTGGGGAGCAGGATGTGTCTGTGGGTAGGTTTGCCTGTACCTAGAGAATGTGCAAGGTTGTGTCAGCTGATTTTTTCCTCTATAAAAGAGAAGGAAATAGTTATTAAAACCCCCTATAATAATAAAAGGAGTTCTTTTTGAAAATAAAAAGACCTTGAAGATCACAAGAGGAAGCCAAGCCTAGAGAAGCTGTCAGACTCTAGGTCTATGGGAACCCCACCTGGATCCTGGACTTCTGGACCTGATGTGAACAAGACAGAAATGCAGGGTAGAGTCTCAATAGACTCCTTGTCTGCAATGAGACTTAGATTTCCAAGCCAATAGGGCTGCTTGTCTTCTCTCTCCTATCCCTTGCATAATTTCTAAATCTACCAGTATCTGGGCAAAACCTGTTACATTTTCCTCCTTCATGGTAAAAACTGGTTACATTCTTCATGAGAAAGTCCAATCAAATCATTTGCTAGTGGTTACTTGTCTATATTAGCTACTGCAGCAAGTTGGTGGGCAAATGGGCACTAGGAAACTACAGGATATAGCCTGGTGAGTAGCAGTTCCTAATTCTTCAGCCCAAAGCTTCCTTATGTTTGAATTCATCCTCAATAATGAAAGATTAGCTTATACCGTGTTTTCTCACCAGTTCAACTGAGATATATTTTGTAATATATCTCTCTATAAGAATTTTTTTTAATTGCCAGGGCACGTATACTTGCCACAGAGAAATAGAGAGACAGAGAAGGAGAGGGGGAGGGAGAAAGCACTGCTCAATATGGCATGTCATACCACAATACCTTCACCTCAATTTCTCCATCCTGTTGGGATATAGGGCATGCATACATATGCACCTGGCATATTTTTCAAGTTGCCAGGGGGACTGGGATTTGAGCCATGGTTAGCCATGTATATCCAGCTCACTTAACCACTAGACTACAGAGCCAGACCAGAAAGATTTTTTTAAAACATATGTGCTGTCTAGAGGGATGCTGCATCTTTTCCAGAATGGAAACCTATCAGATTTTTGTACATGTTGTTAATCCTACCTGTCACTAAAGAAACTGGTGGCTCCCACAGGTTTTCTAGAAATCTTAGGGTTCATTCTTCTGTACCACAGCAAGTAATTGTTAAACTATTTTGTTGTTGTAACTTAATGATTATTTTTGGTAGAAACTAATTAGTTTGGGTGGAAACAAGTTCCTAGGAGATTATAGAAGTCTCTCCTCTGTTCTCCCCAGCCTCAAATGTGAAGAAATATCAGAACTGTTACTATGAATTGACAGTAATAACGAATGTCAAATGGATGACATCAGAAAAGTGTGGAAATTTCCCTAGGAAATGACATATCTCAAAATGTGTTTGTTCAGGCAGGTCATGGAATAGACAATTCATGAGCTTCAACTTATAACATCTACCATCTTTTCTATCTCTTAACCACAGGGATCTACTTAGGGCACTGCTAATAATGTCATTACTAAGCAAATCTTTCTGTATCACATTAAAACTGGGCCCTTGAGCAAGAGTTCATTAATACCATCCTTACATTTTATTGATTACAAATAAATAGATCCTCTAAGACAGGAACTTTTTCTTCTTTTCATTTGTCCTTACCTAGAGGCTATTTAAGCACTGATTATTCCTATGTCCCTGTCTATCACAATCATCACAAACTTCTCTGTGAACAACATTATGCCAAACACTAGTCCATGAGTTTAAAAACATAATACCACACCTGTCTGTTCTCTGGAGAAGCACATGCCCACACACCAGCATATGCATACCTTTGGGGACACTGAGAAAACAGATAACTCCTTCTTTTTGTCTTCCTCCCAACCCCCATGCAAATCCCCAGCGCACACACACTCTGATAATTCTTCTCCCATTGCCCTGAGTCATTACCAGAAGGTGCAGAACTCACTGCTACTGGAGTCCTGATCTCTTAGTTGTTGGATAGCTTGTCGCTGACTGCCAAGGTCTCCAGGAAAATCAGTTTTCATCATCGCCTGGCGGGCTTGCTCTTCTAGCCCAGCAAATACTTGATCCCCTGGTGGTCACAAGGAAAAATAGTCAGGCCACCAGCTGGGCAGCACATCCCCAGGCAAGCTGGTTAGAAGGTCAGACCATGCGAAGGTAGGAGACAGGCAGGTACCCTGTGCTGGGTCATTCACCTCCAATTCAGCTTGCTGCCTCTGACAGCTTCTGGGCACAGCTACACTTACTGGACAGGAAGCCAGATGCTCTAGAAAGTGTCACTTGCTTCTCTTAGATCCTCCTATCCTTGACCCCTTTCAAAAGGTGATGAGCTGCTACTTCACAAATTTAACTATGGAATCTTAATTTCATTTACAACCCTCCATAGGGAAGATAGAGGTAAGAAAGGCAAAGTGATAGGTGAAATCAGGGCAACAAATCTGGGGAAAATCTCTTTCTTTGTATACTAACCAGCATTATGGGTCTCACTCTATCTCTGACTACGAACAAGTGCTGCAAATAATCGTTCTAAATAGCAATCTCTCTAATTTCACCTTTCATCCACTCTCCTTCCAAAACATGCTCTTCTTTGACTATCATAATTAGCCATGAAAAAAATCCAACTGGTTAAATAATTAACTAGAAGGAGAAAAGATAACATATCTGTCCTGCTGAGGAAAAATCTTCCTGAAATATAATGATTAATTTACAACAATTACTGGGACCAGCAGATGGTGTAATGGTTATGTCGCTGGACTCCCACATAGTTGATTGCGGTTCAAGTCCCAGACCTGGCAGCTTAAACTCATGCCAGGCCCATGTGCATGCGTGCCTGCCTAAGATCCCAAGAGGAGAATGGAGGAGGAAGGATTGCAGCATGGCCATTCCTCCTGGGAGGCAATTTCAGGCTTTCTGTCTCTGTCTCTCTCTGTCTTTCCGGCTAACACATATACCGTATAGCAAAAACCTCAAAAAAATTTTTTTTTACAATTACTATTCATCTAATCTTCTTGGTTTCATGTGTGTATATGTGTGTGTGTTTGTGTGTGTGTGTGTTTTGGTATGTAGTAACCAAAACCCTGGACCCATCCTTAACTTTACATTTACTTTTCTCATTTTTTTTTTAAAAGAAGGAGTCTTGCTATCTCATAGTACTCCTGCCTCTGCCTCCAAAGTCACTGGTATTATAAGGGTGTAACTATGTCAAGCTTTTAGGGTGGGCCAGGAATCAAACCCGGGCCTCCAATATGATCTCAGCTTGCTGAATTGCAGCATCTACCAATGTATGCTGCTGTGGCTGGACTGTGCATTTCCTTCTGATAAACTCTGCCTGGGATCCATGTGGTTAGTGAAGAGTTAACATTTAAGTACTCTTTTATTTCCAGGAGAAAGGCATAAGGAGGAAAGAGTTAGGTTTCTCAAGGTTTCCATTATCTCAGTCAGAATGGAAACTATAGCCCCCATTCCCCAGCCAGCAAGAGGGAATAGTAAAAGGCTGTAGTGATGTTTGACAATAGGCCAGCCCCTTTCTTACTCAGTAGAAAAGAGAAAGTAAACAGGCTCAGATTCTGAGACAGGAGATTCCAAGGCAGGAGACAGAATACAGTGATGTGGGAGGAATGAACTGGTAAGCTGACCATCTTTACTTGTCTTTGGGCAGCAAATCAATTATGTGAAGCAGGTATCATACGATTCACTTAGTCACTCACTCAGCAAATATTCATTGAGTATCTACTATATGCTAAACACCGAATACTACCTAATAGTTACAGTTTGACACTTGCTGACTCCAGACTCTTTGTTAAGTGCTTTATAACCCTCATTCCACCTTAATTCTCTGCAAAACTCTATCTGGAAGGCATACTATAGGTTTACTATCTATATTTTACTAGGGAGAATATGAAGGTCTGAGACCAAGTATTTCAACACTGGTGTGTCCAACTCTCATGTCCTTATTTTTTAACTGCTTTCTAGTAGCCATGTAAGTAGAAAAGTTTGAAGTGTTACAAGAATGGTTTTGCTGAAAATACATTTGTCTTTGTATATAAAATGGTTCTGATGCTAGTATTAGTGTCACCTTCATACCAAGAGAAACTGACACATACAACTCAGCTATCAAAATAACGTTCATAATGCCAGTATATGAAAAAGGAAAAGTGATGGTTCTGATAACACGTCATGAATTACCATGCCTGGATTAGAGAAACTAACATTATGGTTATTATGACTCATACTGTGGGTGGGAATGGAGGTGGTCAGTGTTAAAATGTATTCCTAACTAAAAACCCTCACTTAAAGAAAAAAATAAGCTGCTTTAAGTCCATCTTCACAGTATCCAAGATGACACACTGGATATAAATTATCACTAGAGAAAAGAAAAATGAATTGTGTTAGAGTGCTTCCTCTTTTCCTTCCTTCCTTTTTTTTTTTTTTTAGGTTTTTGCCATAGGGCACGTGCATTGACCAGAGAGAGAGAAAACGAGAAGTCACCCCCCTCCCCAGGGAAATTGCCATTTTCTTCTTCATTCTCTAGGAATTTTAGGCACACACACACACACACACACACACACACATATATACACGGGCCTGGTGTGATTTTGAAGCCACCAGTCCAGAACTCGAACTGCACAACCGGCCATGTGGGATCCAGTGCCTAAACCTCTATGCCATCTGCTGGCCTGGTATTTGTCTTTTTAAAAATTTTATTTGTGATAGAGCATGTTCATATACACGCAAGAGTGAGAGAGAGATGAACACCCTCCTCAGGGTCTGGTCATGCCATGATCCCTCCCCTCCAGTCCTCCAGCCCATCAGATCCTGGGCACTTGTGCACATGCCTGGCATGTTTTCAGGATGACTGGCTAGTGATTCAAACTTCAGGTGCTATGTGGAATCCAGCTTCTCCAACAGCACATTACTGCTATGCCATGGAAGCCAGCCCTATCTCTACTAACTTGTGAAAAAAGTCATCTAGACTCCATAATAAAAAGAAAGGTGCCACCACTTCTTTTTTTCTTATGATATCAAGATACAGTTTGTTGGGACCAGCAGTTAGTGTAATGGCTATGTCGCTGGACTCCCATGTAGTCGACTGCGGTTCGTGTCCCAGACCCGGTGGCTTAAAACTCACGCCGGGCACTTGTGCGTGCATGCCCAAGATCCCAAGAGGAGAATGGAGGAGAAGGGATTGCGGCGTGGCCATCCTCCCTGGAGGGTGATTTCTCGCTTTCTGTCTCTCTGTCTCTCTCTGTCTGTCTGGCGAGCGCACGCGCCCTATAACAAAAACCTCTCCAAAAAAAAAAAAAAAGATACAGTTCGTCTCTGATTTGGCTAAGGTTTTTCAGACCAGATAAGAACAAGGCCATGCAAGTAAATTTAGAAACAGATGAGAAGACTGCAACAAAAGCTATTAGGAAGGCAAGGATTTTACAATTCTCTAACGTCCTTGGTCCAATTAAATAAATGCAATTCCAGGCTATATGAAATTAAGTAAAGCTGTTGAAATGTGTTTTCTAAGAGCACAGATGTCAAGTTTAGAAAAAATGAGCTAGTATTGAGATTGAGGTTAAGATTCCATTTCTAGCTGACAGTCTTTGTAACCCAAGGTGCTATCACATGTTGGAAACGTAGCCATTTACCTCACAAAGATGTTAACAAAATGAATGAAGACAAAGAACGTGAAAGGCTTTTATTCTCCTTCTCTGTGAAAAGCTTTTAGTTGAAGTTGAAGGATTTTAGCCTCTGAATTTGCAATCTAGAAGTGAAAGTCTCTAAAGAGAAAGAAACTTTTCTTAGTAGTTTGCTTGGCTCAATCATATTAAATGAAAGTGTATAAGGGACTGTATTTTCAACCTCTTTAGAAACAGCTGATAGAAACGTGTACTCAAAAGGAAGTGAGATGGGGAAGGAGGTAAGGAAGAAGGCCTAAAACAGAGATCTCAGCCCATCTGTAGCTTCTTCCTGACGAAGGATTCTAGACTTTTATTCCAAAAGCTCTGCATCGAGTCTATTCATGAAGTGGGAAAAGCACAAAAGTCTGTCTGGATTATTTCTGGGGAAAGGATCATTCCAGTAATTTAGATATAAGAACAGTCTGGAGGAAAACCACGTAAGTGCCAAAGCAGCCTGCCCATTGGCTTCTAAAGTGGATCTGACAAATGCTGCTGGGCTACAGCGGCAAGATTCCTAATATATCCTTTAGGCGGGCTTTTAGCTTCATACCATGCAATCGTCTTCTTCCCAGAAGGCAGATCTAGTGAAGCTCAGCCACTTCTCTGCTCAAGTGTTGATTGGATCTGACATTTAAGCAAAGCTTTTGCAGACTTTCCTGCCTTCCAGACCTTGAGTCCATTCCCTTTACTTTAAATAGATAAGCAGCATTAAATTCAATACATTTGACTGGTTCCATTTCACTGCAAGGTGATAGACTCCGGAGGTCAGAAAACTAAAATTACCTATTTCTACTTGCCATTATTATAATGAACAATGAAAAGATGATCTTTTGAAAAGGGTAGAGTCAGCGGGACCAGCAACTGGCATAATGGCTATGTTGCTGGACACCCATGTAGTCAACCGCAGTTCGAGTCCTGGACCCGGTGGCTCAAACTCAGGCTGGGCGTGTGTGCCCAGGATCCCGAGAGGAGAATAGAGGAGAAGGGATTGCGACATGGCCATCCCCCCTGGGGGGTGATTTCTTGCTTTCTGTCTCTCTGTCTCTCTCTGTCTTTCTGGTGAGCACAAGCGCCCTATAGAAAAAACCTCTCAAAAAAAAAGAAAAGGAGAGAGAGAAAGAAAGAAAAGGGTAGAGTCGTCAGCTTTAGTCCCTAAATAAATGGACAGTCCGTCAAAACTGGCAAATCTTGGGCTAGCCCTCATCCTAGTGGTTAAGGGAATAGATCCCATGTGGCTAACTATAGTTTGAATCCAGCGACAGCTAAAAAAAAAAAAAAAACACTGGGTGCCTGTGCCTGTGTGCCGAATATCCTGATGGGGTGTAGAAATGGAGAAGGGACTACAGCATGACCCAACTCTATAATGGGTACTTTCTCTCTGGCTAGCATGCCTGCCCTCTGGCAATTAAAGAAGAAAGAAAACCAGCCAATTTATGTCTTTTCTTCTCTGATCAGCTTAATCCCTTACCCAAGAAGCCTTCACAGTTTGCTGAACAAAGCTGACCAAATGTATCATTTGAAAATAGCCCCTCCCTCGGGGCCTGCTCCTTAGTTGCAGCTGAACATTTGTGTTCACACCCCATAGGAAAGGCCCTGCTAGCAGTCACCATGAGGACCCTGCAAAGTCTCACCCACTCCATCACACAACAGTGTTGACAAGCTTGACTCTGGGAACTGCATTTCTGCAAGTATGGATGTGTGATTCTCCCCTCTACCCTGGTCTCTTTATCCATCTGTTTTTCAACTCTAATACCAACTCATCTCAGCTTTGACGGTGCTGGGAGATGTGGCTGATGGATATATGCTATGTGGACACAGGCATAGCACAAAAACCCTTCCTAGCTCCCCTGGCCTTGCTATTACCATGCCATCACCCCACCAGCTACCTCTCTCAATCTAAATTCAGGTGGCTTTTTTTAAAATATAATTATTTAATTTTATTCATTTATTTTAATTTGACCAGAGAGACCCATGCAGAGAGAGAGAGAGGGAAAGTGAGAAAGCAAGCCACCAGGTTCAGGACCTGAACAATGGTCAGCCATGTGGGAGTGTCCACACCTTAACCACCACACCACCTGCTGGTCCCAAATTCAGGTGGCTCTTATAGGTGAATACTCCTATAACCGCCTTATTTATGAACCCACCATCTCTACTAAGAGTACCATTCCTGCCCTGCCTTCTTTGGGCCACATCTGTGTTTTATCACCCATAATCTTCAACCAGAGAGGAAAAGAGTCCCCCCTAAACCCCCATGTTAGATGACCTTTGCTAGAGACCCTGCATTTTGTCTCCCTTGACAGTCCTCACATTCAGGTCCATTGCATGTTACTGCTTTTGCAGCAATTTCTAAATCCTTTCTAGACCACTCACCTTTATGTTAAGTTCCCTTGCACATCCACCTATTCCAGAATACATACCTAGATGCATCCAACTGGTTCCATTTTACACAACTTTCCTAGGACTCAGAGGAACAAATTGTATATGGAGGTTTGCTATCTTAATCTCATTTATCTATTAGGTGTCAAAGCCCGCCTAATTCTTTTATTCATGCTATTTTCTACTCTGGAAGGTACTGTTAATACGATACATAGTGCCTGGCATATCATAGAATTTTAATAAATTTTACTTCTCTTATATTAACTCCATGACTATTTTATTCTCTAAAATACAGAGTTTTTTGCTTTAAAAAAATAGGGGCAGGAACCAATAGTTGGCATAATGGCTATGTCACTGGACTCCCATGTAGTCAACCGCGGTTTGAGTCCCAGACCTGGTGGCTTAAACTCATGCTGGGTGCGTGTGCATACGTGCCAAAGATCTCGAGAGGAGAATGGAGGAGAAGGGATTGCAGCGTGGCCATCCCCCCGGGGGGTGATTTCTCGCTTTCTGTCTCTTTGTTTCTCTCTGTCTTTCTGGTGAGCTTGAGCTCATGTGCCCTATAGCAAAAACCTCTCAAAAAAAAAAAAAAAAAAAAAAAGGGGCTATGGGGCCAGTAGGTGGCGTGGTGGTTAAAGCAACTGGATCCCACATGGCTGACCAGAGTTTGAGACCCGGACCTCATGGCTTGCTTTCTCACTTTCCCTCTCTCTCTCTTTCATTCTGTCCCTCTCTGGTCCAATCAAAAAACAAATCAAGTTAAATAAAATAATTTTTTTCTTTATTGTATAGTAAAACACACAAGTCTTTTTTTTAAAAAAAAATTATTTGTTTTATTTATTCATTCATTTTATTTTATTTTGACCAGAGAGAAACACAGATGGAAAGAGAGAGAGAAGTAAAGTGAGAAAGCAAGCCACCAGGTCCGGGACTCGAACCATGATCAGCCATGTGGGAGTGTCCAACGCCCTAATCACCACACCACCTGCTGGTCCCCAATAAAATAATTCTTAAAAAAGAAGATTTCTCTTAAAAAAAAAATATGGGCTAGCCAGTGGCATGGTGGTTAGAGTGGCTGAATCCCACATGGCCAACTATGTGGTTCAAGCTTGAACTTGGCCTGCCATTCAGGCCTCCATATCCACATTGTAGAATTAAACACCTCCAACCTCACATCCTATGACTTCTGGAGAAATAAAACATCTGCTTCATACACCTCCTTGACTTCTGAACATAGCATGTACTGTGTATTCCTTCTTGTACCTTTGCTCACATCATTTTCTCCACCTGATTTTCCCTCTACCTTCCTCTTGTTTTTTTTTTTCTCCAAATCCACTTTCTACCCTCTAAGGCCCAGTTCAAGTTTATGTTCTAGGTCCTCTTCCGTCAAGTATTCCCTTACTATCTCAGTTCTGAGAGCTCACTCTCTTGTTTTGATTGGCTACAGTGTATGTGCTCTTCCCGATAGACAGAGAGGGGGGAGAAAGAAAGTGAGAAAGCACCCACCCCCGGGGGGAATGACCACACTGTGATCCCTTCTCTTCTACTCTCTTCTCATGATTTTGGGCCCACACATGTAGCCAGAATATTTTCAAGTTGTTGGGTCCAAGATTCTAACAATGAAGTTGGCCATGTGGGATCCAGCAGCCTTAACCACCATGCCACTTGTCTGGCCCCCTCAAAGATCTAACTTCCCTCCTCTTAACTTCTGTAATATATATCTATATCTATGTTACAATCTTATATACCTCATATTATCTTACAACCCTGACATCTAGCACAAGGATTCGCACTCAGTAGGTAGTGTATGGCTATTTGTTGATGCAAATATTAATGAAGAATCAAGTGCACATAACATAGAACCTAAGAGGTTTCCAGCACCTCCTCTAGCAACCAGACACACTTTACATCCATCATATCCAACACCTCCAACCATTTCTTTTTCACGAATTATTGTAAGTCTATCACCCTGAATTCAGGTTACTTTTCCATTCCAACCCTTAACATCCCCAGGCTCTGGAAGACAACACCCAGTACTCACAGTGAACTTTATTTGGATTTGTCTGTTTCCGACGGGACATGTTTCCCTGATCTGAGAGCTCTGGCCTGTCCCAGTTTCACAACTGGATATGTTACTACTTCTTTGCAAGGTGCTAACCTACAATATAAAAGGATACTATTAGCACAAGTCATTTTTTCCCCACAAATTATACAAAATTTAAAACTAAAGACTTAAAAAAAATAGCTCCTGAACATATAAACTCACCAGTTATAAATAAATGAAAGAAAATAAATAAATAAATCTCGAGTGAAATGTCAAGGCACCGTGAAGCTAAAGAGGGGACCCCTTCAGAGGATTTAGAGAATTCCACTCTAAATCCATCTTTGGAATCCAGAATACTGTTAAGTGGTTATGATCAGGTCACAGGATAGAAAAGGAAGCAAAATTCAGGCAACCCGGGTTAGAAGTACTGCAGGCTCAAAGGGACAATCTCTAAGAAATGTAAAAAGAAGTAAAAGAAAGCCAAAGAGGGTGGCAGTGCACATGCCACTTCCTTCTGGAAGTCAAGCCCTGTGATCTATACCAATGGAAGCCTCTAGAGGTTTTTTCCCCGAAGAAGTTATCCTACTCAGAGGTAACAAAAGTATCATATCCCTGTGAGATGGGAAACATCTCAAAACTCTTAGACATCTATAAATAAAAGCAGTATGAGATACAGTCTTCATCTAGACTTAGGCACAGTGCTAGACACTGCGGATGACAGGGCACTTAAAGCAAATCGAACTTCCAATGCTGAAGATGGGCTCTCACCACCAGAAGAGGCAGATGCCCTCCACACTGGCGAGTTCCAGTTCAACACCCCAATGTGGAATACCAACCCGGCCCTGCTCACATGTAATGGAGAGGTGGTCAAAGTCAATAACTTTAGAGCCTCTTCGCAGTCCAGCCTCTGTGCAGCAAAGAGACCAGTGGGAGGAACAAAGGGAAGAGCTCCCCAAACAAGAAAAGCTGCAGACACATGCATCTACCCCCATACAGGAAGAGACAGATACTTAAGCCTGCCTGGAGGTTCCTGGCTAATTCCAGAAAGACTGTCCCCGCTGTAAGCACTGTTAGAGAATCTGAAATAGATTAGTAATGGAAACTGTGACTTTTCATGAAGATAGAGTGAAGAAACAGAAATAGAATAGAAGAGAGAGACTTTCTTTCCTACCAAAGATAAGAATATGGATTTGGTCACTAAGTTTTCTTTCACTTTCTGCTTTCTTGAATTGTACTCACATTGAAAAAGCAAATAGAAAATGATAGTTTATTGCCCTAAGAGAAGTTATGAGAGGCTACACTAGCTGTACTCTGCCCTCCAATTAACGAAGACTCACCTCCTGTTATGCCAACTAACTCCTCTATGTAGCTAGAAAGGACCTCAAACCTGTAATCAGATCCTGCCTCCCCTTACCAAAAGAAAGAAACCGCAAATGGCAAAGACAGGCCTCCACAGGAAGTGGCAAAGGAAGCAGCTTTCAGGCAGTCTTCTATCATATCTGCATATCAAACCCAGTTCTTTTCAGACCTTTAATTAAAACAAAAACAAAAAGAACTCCAAATGTATACAGTAAAAATAATTTTTAGTTGTTTAGAGGGCAGTATATCGAGTGCTAGTGTAATGGTATCTGTTCTCTATTCTAAGCTGTGTGTCTATCACTTCTTTCTAATCAAGCAGTTATTCATGGAAACAGAGTGAATTATCATGCTTCAGATCTTTCATAGATGTCTGTGGAATCACAAAGTGGAAAGGTGAATGAAACACAGGTTGTCTATTCATTTTTCTAAAATACATTTCTCTATTGCACAAAGAAAAAACGGAATTTAGATTGATCTCTTTATTTTCTCCCCATCAAGACCAGAAATCAACACTGTGGACTAAGGTAGTAATAAAGTTTCTTCTGAAGGAAGGCCAAATATATAATGTGAGTCAGGTTATACTCAGATCATCATGGCCAGGTAACAGTCCAGTACCACAGCTACAAGTCATTAAGCAGAGATCAGCATCTGCATACTTAAATCGACAGTGTCCACTGCTTCCCAGTCCTCCTAGTGGCTAAATAAGGAAGTGACCAGATGGTACTCAATGGGACTTCACACCTGAGGGATCAAGGGAAAAATAAGCAAATAACCCCCCCCTTCCTCTAAACACCACACACACACACACACACAACACAAAAAAAACACCCACCAAAAAAGGCCTGTGGGATCACGGACGCTTGAGAATAAGTAAGGAAATAAATAAAAGGCAGTGAAAAGACACTCTGGACCACATAACAAGATCTCAGAGGTTAGACGACTGTAAATAGGCAGTAAAACCCCCGGACAGCCGGGAGGTCACTCATTCCGTGTTCGCTTTTAGTACTGCCTCAGTTTTCAAGCCCAAATCTGAAAGCAACCCCTCAAATGGAAATGGATAGTCGCCTGAGCTTCACCATCCAGAAGACAATCAGGATGGGAAGGAAGGAAGAGCTTCGGATCTACACGGTATTCGGTTTAAAGAAGAAAGCAGCTTAGTCCGTCTTTAGAGCGAGGCTGCAAGTCCTTGAGAGGGTGCAACGGCTCCCCTGAACACGGTCTGCTCTCCCACAGGTGTTAGGTTGCAGCTTCCAGGGCACACCACACTTTGGCAAGAAAAAAAAAACGGGTGAAATCCCTGCTTTAAGAAAAGAGGGCGCGCTCCCACCTTTAGCTCTGGTGCAGTTCCCACGGAGCAAAGTAAACTCGCCTGAATCCCAGTGTTTTGTGTCTGCCAAAAAGGAGAGGAAAAGAAAGCTGGTCACGCAGCCGCCTCCCGGGTCACCTTGACCCCCCCGGGGAGGTCTGGAGCCTGTGTGTAATCTGCCGAGATGCTCTGGCTGCTTCCAGCAAGAGCACAGGTAAATTCCCAGAAATTCCCAGACCAGAGCCAGAGGTCTCCTGAGGCGGCTCAGACAAACCCTCAGACAGCAGTCTTCGCCGAAATCTAAATTTAGAATTTTCTGCAAGACCAAGACGCAGGGACCGATACCCGGGTCTGCACTCCCACGCCCATCCTCCCCTCCCCCAGCTCCACCCAAGCCTGTCAGACGCCGGGGCGGTCCCTGCTGTGGCCGCCCCGGGCCCGACGAGGCCGGCGGACCTGGGCCCGCGCCGGGAGAGCGGCGGCGCGGACGACCACCCCGCGCCCGAGGCCGCCGGCGAGCCGAAAGAGGAACGGCCGGGAGAGCTCGGGGCGGTGGACTGGGCCGCCGGAGGGGTGAGCCGTGGTACCCCCCGCCCCCTCCCCAGACACAGACAGACAAAAGGACCGACAGCCAGCGAGAGCGTGCCGCGGGGCTCCCGCATCCTCAGCCTGGCCCCAGAGGGAAGGACTCGGGGGTCTTTTTACCCGGCGCCTAGGCGCTCCGCTGCGCTCCGGGTCCCTGGGCCCCGCCTCCGGACAGACGGACCGCGGGACAATGGGCCCCGGGCCGCAGCTTGGGCCGGCCGGGCCGGGGCACTCCCGGACTGGGTCCCGGCGGGCGGAGGGCGGCTTCGGGCCGAGCGGGTGGCGGGGAGCCGAGGGGCGGCGCTGCAGACGGACAAAGCCAACGGCAGACAGACGGACGGAGGGGGAAAAAGATGGCGACGCGGGCAGCGGGAGCGCGCTGCTCGCGCACCCGCAGCGAGCGGGGCGCGTGCACGAGCCGCTCCTCTCCCCCTCCCCCCTTCCCCAGCCTGGTCCCCCCTCCCCGCTCTCCAAGCGCGCGCCAGGCGCTGTGGGCGGGGCCGGAGGGAGAAGGGGTCCAGGGAGGCGGGGCTTAAGAGAGCATCCAATCGCAGACGTTCGAGAGGGGTTGGCCAGCATCCTCTAGTCCCCGAGGCCGTCCAGCCTCGCGCTCTCTTCGGTCTTTTTCTGGCCCTTTCATCCCCCCAACGTCCCTAGACCCTCCTGGACATGGAAACTCCACCCTGCCTATCAGCTCTGATCCTGGTTTCCTACCCCACCATCGAGTTCAGCCACAAAACCCACATCCCCCAACCACAGCTCCACCGCAGGCTCCTGGCCCAACCCTAGTCCCTCTCCCCCCACCACTGTCACAAACCCTCCTCTTTTTCCCCCCACGATTTCCAAGGTCTGTGGAGTGACCGAGACGGAGGGGCCACGGGCCTTCGTGGGAGGGGCTAAGTTCAGCTGTCAGAACCTCAGAGTTCAGGAAACATCTTTGGATTTCTTTGGGGCATTTAATTCTCCGACATGACTGTCAACTAGTAAAACCACAGTAGCTGTAGATCCTGGGGCAGGGTAACTTACGGCACGGCTGCCACTTAAAGCGTATATGAGGTAACTGAGAGTGGTTGGACTCACTTCTTAATAAAATACCTCCTCCCGTCACCGCCCCCCTCCCCTTCTCCATTTCCCCTGTTGCATTTTTTCTCCTTCTGGCCTCTTGTGGAATGGCTCAGCCCGCCTCTGACATCGCTACATGGAGAAGAAGGGCCTGCGGTGGGAAGAAGATGAGAGCTGGCAGAAGACCCAGCTTTGAGTCTCAGCTCAGCCATGACTAGCCAGCTGACTTTGGGCAAGTCACTTCTCTTTTCTGAGCATCTACTTCCTAAGATGTAGAATGGATAATAACGTAATAATGCCTGGCCTGTACTCTCATAAGGTTGAAGTAAAATGAATTTCTGAAAACATTATGCAATATTTCTTATGATTACTGCCCCACAAAAGCAGACCTAATGAGAATGCTGACCATAGGTGATAAAATGACAAGTCCTGATACTTGCATAAGATTACCCTTTCCCCAAATCACCAAAGAGACAGTATCATTGTCTACATCTTGTGCTTAATGTGATGAAATGTGTTCAGTGTGTATTTGAGGGATTTTGATCTCTTGCAGTTCTGAGATAAATAGTTCATTCATTCACTCATTCATTCATTTACTATGACTGGAATATTTAGATAATTATTAACTTCAATGAAGGACACTTTTTTTTTTTTTTTGAGAGGTTTTTGCTGTAGGGTGTGTGCACTCACCAGAAAGACAGAGAGAAACAGAGAGACAGAAAGCCAGAAATCACTGCTGGGGGGTGGCCACGCCACAATCCCTTCTCCTCTCGGGATCTTGGGCATTCACACGCTGGCATGAGTTTAAGCCACCGGGTCCAGGACTCAAACCATGGTCGACTACATAGGAGTCCAGCGACATAGCCATTACACCAACAGCTGGTCCCCCACATTTTTTTTTTTTTGGAGAGGTTTTCGCTATAGGGCGCTTGCGTTCGCCAGACAGACAGAGAGAGACAGAGAGACAGAAAGCGAGAAATCACCCCCCAGGGGGGATGGTCATGCCGCAATCCCTTCTCCTCCATTCTCCTCTTGGGCACAAGCGCCCGGCATGAGTTTCAAGCCACTGGGTCCGGGATGCGAACCGCGGTTGACTACGTGGGAGTCCAGCGACATAGCCACTACACTAACTGCTGGTTCTCACCACTTTTTTTTTTTTTAAAGGATTTTGCCACAGGGCATGTGCGCTCCCTGAAGGGAGATGGAAAAAGACAGTGGGAAGGGAAGTGAAAAATCACCCCCAGTGACGTGGCCATGCCGTAATCCCATCTCCTCCATTTCACTCTTGGGATCTTGGGCATGCATGGACACACGTCCGGCATGATTTTTTTTTTTAAGAGAGATTTTTTTTTTTTGCTATAGGGTGCATGCACTTGCCAGAGAGACAGACAGAAGGTGAGAAATCACCCCCTGGGATGATGGCCATGCTGCAATCTCTTCTCCAGTTTCCTATCAGGATTTTAGGCATGCACACACACATGCCTGCTGTGAGTTTTAAGCCGCCGGGTCTGGGACTCGAACCATGGTCGACTACATGGGAGTCCAGCGACATAGCCATTACGCAAACTGCTGGTCCCTCCCCCAGTATGATTTTTTTTTAAAGAATTATTTTATTTGACTTTATTTTTATTTATTTATTTTAACTTGACCAGAGAGGGACAGAGAGAGAGAGAAAGCAAGCCACCAGGTTCAAGACTCAAACCATGGTCGGCCATGTGGGAATTCAGCGCCTTTAATCACCACACCACTTGCCGGCCCCGCCCCCAGTATGATTTTTTTTTTCTTTTTTTTTTTTGGGAGAGGTTTTTGCTATAGGGCGCGTGCGCTCGCCAGACAGACAGAGAGAGACAGAGAGATAGAAAGCAGGAAATCACCCCCCAGGGGGGATGGCCATGCCGCAATCCCTTCTCCTCCATTCTCCTCCCGGGATCTTGGGCACGCACGCACACGCGCCCGGCGTGAGTTTAAGCCGCCGGGTCCGGGACTCGAACCGCGGTCGACTACGTGGGAGTCCAGCGACATAGCCATTACGCTAACTGCTGGTCCCGCCCCCAGTATGATTTTTTTTTTTTTTTTTTTTTTGGAGAGGTTTTTGCTATAGGGCGCGTGCGCTCGCCAGACAGACAGAGAGAGACAGAGAGATAGAAAGCGAGAAATCACCCCCCAGGGGGGATGGCCACACCGCAATCCCTTCTCCTCCATTCTCCTCTCGGGATCTTGGGCACGCACGCACACGCGCCCGGCGTGAGTTTAAGCCACCGGGTCCGGGACTCGAACCGCGGTCGACTACGTGGGAGTCCAGCGACATAGCCATTACGCTAACTGCTGGTCCCCCAGTATGATTTTTTTTTTTTTTTTTTTTTTTTTAATTTTTATTTATTTATTTTTTTTTTTGGAGAGGTTTTCACTATAGGGCGCGTGCGCTCGCCAGACAGACAGAGAGAGACAGAGACACAGAAAGCGAGAAATCACCCCCCAGGGGGGATGGTCACGCCGCAATCCCTTCTCCTCCATTCTCCTCTCGGGATCTTGGGCACGCACGCACACGCGCCCGGCGTGAGTTGTAAGCCACCGGGTCCGAGACGCGAACCGCGGTCGACTACGTGGGAGTCCAGCGACATAGCCATTACGCTAACTGCTGGTTCCCGCCCAGTATGATTTTTAAGCTGCCGGTCCAGGGCTCACACCATGGTCGACCATATGGGAGTCCAGCACCTTTGACTACTACGCCACCTGCTGGCCCCATCAAGGAAATTATTTAATGTTATTTAAAAATTCATTTTCTGTGGGATCAGTAGATGGTGTAACGGTTACTTCATTGGACTCCACATGGTCAGCCATGGTTTGAGTCCTGGGCCTGGTGACTTTACACTCACACCAGGCACATATGTGTGCATGCCCAAGATCCTGAGAAGAGAATGGAGGAGAAGGGATTGCAGTGTGGTCACTACCCAGGGAGTTATTTTTCACTTTCCATCTCTCTGTCTTTGTCTCTCCAGTGAGTGCATGTGCCCGATAGCAAAAATCTCTCTTTAAAAGAAAATTCACTTTCTGGGGTCAGCAGGTGGCGTGGTGGTTTAGGCACTGTATTCTTCATGGCTAACCACAGTTCAGACCCCAGACCAGCAGCTTGAAAATCACGCCAGGCACATGTGTGTGAATGCCCAAAATCCCAAGAGGAAAATGGAAGAGAAAGGACTGTGACATGGCAGTCCCCCAGGTTGACTTCTTACTTTCCCTATCTCGGTCTCTTTTTGGGCAAGTGCACAAACCCTATGGCAAAAATCTAAAAAGTGTATATTTCTAAGTAGCCAGAAAGTGGAATATTCTCATCCTGTCAGTGAATTTTAAACCATTTTCTATAAGAATGTTTTGTGCTCAAGATCCTCCTGCCTAAGCCTCCTGGAAGAAGCATTGGCTTTTATATTTAACAGTAATTATTTTTTATTTTAAAAATTTTTTAGAGGTTTTTGCCTTAGGGCGCATGTACTCACCAGAGACAGAGAGACAGAGACAATGAGAGAGAAAGTGAGAAATCATCTCCCAGAGGGATTGCCACACTGCCATCCTTTCTCCTCCATTCTCCTCCCAGGATTTTAGGTATGCACACATGCGTTCTTTTCTTTTTTAAAAAAGATTATTTATTTATTTATTCATTTATTTTAATTCCACTAGAGAGAGACACAGAGAAAGAGAGGGAAAGTGAGAAAGCAAGCCATCAGGTCCAGGACTCGAACCGTGGTCACCCATGTGGGAGTATCCAGTGCCTTAACCACCATGTCACCTGCTAGCCCCTTATTTTTTAATTTTTAATTTTTTAAAAAGGTATGCACACATATGCATTCTGCATGAGTTTCAAGTCATCAGGTCCAGGACTCAAACCATGGTCGGCCATGTAGGAGTCTAGTGACGTAACTGCTACACCATATGCTAGTCCTGGTCAGTTTAGACAAGGATACACATATGGCTGTATTATTACATATCACTTTGAAGTTGACTCAGTTGACATTTCCACAGGAAAGTAGCTACTCCTGGGTTCATTAAGTTATTCTATAGAGCTGGACAGATTGATCCATTTCCTTAACTTAAATAAAATGAGATCACAATAATGCTATTTTTTTTTCTAGAGAGATTTTTGCTATAGCGCATGTGTACTTGCCAGAGAAACACAGAGAGACAGAAAGCGAGAAATAATCCCTGGGGATGGCCATGCCACAGTCTCTTTTTCATTCTTCTCTCAGGATTTTGGGCCTACATGCACAAACATCTGGCATGAGTTTCAAGCTGCCAGGTCTGGGACTTGAATGGGCGTCGGCCATGTGGGAATCCAGCGCTTTAACCTCTATGCTATCTGCTGGCCCCAATAATGCTATTCTTTTTTTTTTTTAAAGAGAGAAAGAGATTGGGGTCGGCAGGTGGCATGGTGGTTGGGGCACTAGACACTCCCATATGGCTGACCATGGTTCAAGTCCTCCACCTGGTGGCTTGCTTTCTTACTTTCCCTCTCTCTCTCTTTCTGTGTCTCTCTCTCTGATCAATTAAAATAAAATGAGTAAATAAAATAAAATAAATAATTCATTAAAAGAGATCTACAATAGGGCACGTACACTCACCAGAGAGACAGAGACAGAGAAACAGAAAGTAAGGAATCACCCCTCCCAGGGAGTGGCCATTACTACAATCCCTTTTCCTTCATTCTTCTCTTGGGATCTTGGGCACACAAGTATGTGCCCAGCTTGAGTTTTAAGCTGCCTGGTCTGGGACTCGAACTGCAGTCAACTCGATGGGAGTCCACCACCTTAACCACTACGCCATCTCCTGGTCCTGTCTTATAACCTTCTTATATTCTAAAAATGTCTGAGGTGTTGTGACTCAGGGTTATAATCAAGCAATAAAAAAGTATTAAATAAGAAATTGATCTTTCCGGGAACCAGCAGTTAGCGTAATGGCTATGTCGCTGGACTCCCACGTAGTCGACCGCGGTTCGCGTCCCGGACCCGGTGGCTTAAAACTCACGCCGGGCACGTGTGCGTGCGTGCCCAAGATCCCGAGAGGAGAATGGAGGAGAAGGGATTGCAGCATGACCATCCCCTCTGGGGGGTGATTTCTCACTTTCTGTCTCTATGTCTCTCTCTGTCTGTCTGGCGAGCGCACGCGCCCTATAGCGAAAACCTCTCCAAAAAAAAAAAAAAAGAAATTGATTTTTCCTCTCCTCTCATCTAAACGTCTAGATCTAGAAGACTTTTTAATCAATCATAGCTTTTTATTTATTTATTTTTTAAATTTTTGCCATAAGGCATGTGTGCTCACCAGAGACAGACAGAGACAGAGAGTGAGAAATCATATCCCAGGGGCAATGGCCACACTCAATCCCTTCTCCATTCTCCTCTTGGGATTTTGGGTGTGCAAGACCCAGCATGTTGTTCAGAAAGCATGTCCACGATTCTAACCCTGGAGTTCACCATGGGGGTATCCAGTGCCTTAACCACCATACCACCTGTACTTAACCTTCTGGTAAACTGTTCTTAAAGTGGCTTCACCATTTGGGAACCAGCAGTTAGTGTAATGGCTATGTCGATGGACTCCCACGTAGTCGACCGTGGTTTGCGTACTGGATCCGGTGGCTTAAAACTCACACCGGGCGCGTGTGCGTGCGTGCCCAAGATCCCGAGAGGAGAATGGAGGAGAAGGGATTGCGGCATGACCTTCCCCTCTGGGGGGTGATTTCTCGCTTTCTGTCTCTATGTCTCTTTCAGTCTGTCTGGCGAGCGCACGTGCCCTATAGTGAAAAACTCTCAAAAAAAAAAAAAAGTGGTTTTCACCATTTTATATTCCTACCAGCAATTTCTCTACACTCTGGTCAACATTCATTTGTATTGTCTCTAGTTTTCTCTTCTTTTTTTTTTTTTTAAATAATTGTTTATTTTTAATTCTATTTGTTCATTTATTTATTTTAATTTGACCAAAGAGAGGCACACAGAGAGAAATAGAATGTGAGAAAGCAAGCCACCAGGACCCAAACCATGGTCAGCCATGTGGGAATGTCCAGCGTCTTAACCACCACGCCACCTGCTGGTACCCTCTCTCATTTTCATTCTAGCTATCCTGGTGGCTATAACATCATATCTTATTAGTGTTTTAATTTGCAGTTTCCTGATTACTAAGAATGTCAAACATCTTTTCATGTGCATATTGTTAACCAGTTAGATAATGTCTCTTTAAATCCTTTGCCTATTTAAAAATTGGGTTGTCTTTATTATTATTACTATTATTTTGCTATAAGGCCTTGTACTAACTGGAGTGAGAGAGCAAATGAGCGAGAAAACAAGAAAGCACCCTGCAGGGAGATGGCTACGTTGCAGTCCCTTCTCCTCCATTCTCTTCTTGGGATTTTGGGCATGTATGCACACGCACCTGGGATGTTTTCAAGCTGTAAGGTTTGGCGCTGGAACCGCATAGTTGACAATGTGGGATCCAGTCACTTTAATCTCCATGTCACCTGCTGGCCCTAGATTGTCTTTTATAATTGTGTTGTAACAGTTTTTATGTACTCTGGAGACCAGACCCTTATCAGATAAATGATTTGCAAGAATTTT
This sequence comes from Tupaia tana, assembly GCA_026018925.1. Lineage (NCBI taxonomy): Eukaryota > Metazoa > Chordata > Mammalia > Scandentia > Tupaiidae > Tupaia > Tupaia tana. Next base: position 14,691,096 of record JAKSZU010000018.1, read on the forward strand.
TTTCCGCCCTGTTGGGTGTGTTTTCAGTTTCTTGATAGTGTCCTTTGAAGCATCAAAGTTTTTGATTTACATGCAGTTCAATCGATCTTCATTTGTTTGTTTGCGATTTGGATGTTATATTTTAGAAACTAGTGCCTATTCATGAAAATTTACACCCACGTTTTCTCTAAGAGTTTTATAGCTTTAGCTCTTATGCTTAGATTTTTTATTCATTTTTAATTAGTTTTTGTGTACGGTGTGAGTCAGGGTAGTCTAATTTCATTGTTTTGCATGCTGTTATCTAAATTTCCCATAACCATTTCCTGAAAAGACTTTTATTTACTCATTGAATTTATAATCAATTGGCCACAAATGTATAGGCTTATCCTTGGATTTTCGATCCTGTTCCATTGATCTCTGTGTCTAGCCGATGTCAATGTCATAGTCTCGATAAGAATCTCATATTTCTTTATTTTAAGGTTTTTGCCATAGGGAGTGTGTGCTCACAGGAGAGGACAGACAGAGACAGTGAGAGGGAAAATAAGAAAATACTCCCCGGGGTGATAGCCACGCAGCAATACCTTCTCCTTCGTTCTCCTCCTGGGGTCTTGGACGTCCATGCACACATGCCCCACATGATTTTCAAGCTGTCAGGTCTAGGACTCCAACCACAATCAACCATATGCAAGTCCAGCATCTTAACTACCATCACACCTGCTGGCTCCAAGAATCACGTATATCATAGTTTAGGCTTTTGAGTTTATATTTGGAATCTAGAGTTTCAAGTTTTCATTCCTTTGAGTTCTGCTATAGTAAGAAGACCCCTCCTAAAATACAGCATTTTAGGCTTTGTGGGCAACATAAGGTCACTGTCACATATTTTTCTCCCTACTCCTTTATTTTTTTTTCAAACCACCCTGTTTTTGTTTTGTTTTTGTTTGTTCATTTGTTTGTTTGATGGCATTAAGAGTGTGGGAACTCAGTTGGACTATAGTATTACAAAGGTGGGGGCCCAATCACAGCAGCGGTGCCACTAAGATGCTGTACTCCACAGGCTAAGGCCGGATGAAAGGCCAGGTTTGATTCCTGGGACACCCTAAAGGCCAGGCTCAATGGTATGTGCCTCCTCAGGGGAGCTAAGGCAGGAGGATCATGAACACAAGGCCAGTCTGGGCAACATAGTGAGATACTGTCTCAAAAAAAGAGCTGAGCATGTCCGTAGTCCCAGATGTGCACTCATTGGAGAGAAACAGAGAGAGATAATGAGAGGGAAAGTGAGAAATTACCCTTCAAGGGGGATGGCCACTCTGCAGTCCATTCCCCTTCATTCTCTTAGGATTTTGGGAATGCACGTACATGCACCCAGCGTGAGTTTCAAGCCACTAGGTTTGGGGCTCAAATCGTCATTGACCACGTGAAGTCCAGTGCCTTAACCACCATGCTACCTGCTGGCCCTGAGTTTCCACTTTCTAAAATAAAGCAAATAATTTTATTTTCATCACCTTTTCCTTCATTCTCTTATACTGTGGGTAGCACTTTTACTTCAGGAGTCAGCAAACTTTTTTTTTTTTTTTTTTTTTTTGTAAAGGGCCAGATGATAAATATAATATTTTAGGCTTTGTGGGCAGCATAAGGTCACTGTCACATATTCTCCTCCCCCCCCCCCCCCTTTTATTTTAAAACAACCCTTTTTTGTTTATTTTGTGTGTGTGCGTTTTTGAGAGGCTTTTGCTTTAGGGCATGTGTGCTTGCCAGAGAGAGAGACAGAGACAATGAGAGGGAAAGTGAGAAATCACCCTCCAGGGAGGATGACCACACCAGTCCCTTCTCTTCCAGTCTCCTCCTGGGATCTTGGGCACGTACTCACTCACGCTTGGTATAAGTTTTAAGCCACCAAGTCTGGGACTCGAACCACAGTTGACCATGTGGGAGTCTGGTGACATAACTGCTATGCCATCGGTTAGCCCCTAAAACAACCCTTTAACAATGTAAAACCTGTTCTTAGCTGGGGCTATACAAAAACAGGTCTGCTATGGACTTATATTGGGTTTGAAAGCCACATCAGGTTTTAGTTACAGCTACTAGTTATAAACATTTACACTAAAAAGAGCAGCTGGTTAGTTAAACAAAGAAATATTATGTGTTAATTTTTGTCCTAACATCAAAAAGGATTTTTCAATTAAAGCAGTGTGAGTCGGTTCATTTGCTTTATTTAGCTTCTGTATAAAACTAGCCTGTTTGGCTAGGGATAGAAATACTGTTTGTTGAGGCCGGCAGGTGGTGTGGTGGCTGAGGGTGCTGGACTCCCATGTAGCCGACCATGGTTGGAGTCCTGGACCTGGCAGCTCGCTTTCTCACTTTCTCTCTCTCTCTCTCTCTCTCTCCCTCTCTCTTTCACTCTGTCCCTCTCTGGTTAAATTAAAATAAATAAATAAATAAAAGTTAAATAAAATAATTTTTAAAAAAAGAAATACTGTTTATTTTCCAGGGATCTGTTTGTTTTGAATATCTGGCTGGTTGTAATACAATTTGCTGTTAACATATTATAGGATCTAAATAGATAGGGTCTAGTAGCCCAATGGTCGAGGGAGTTGGATCCCATGTGGTTGACTAATGGTTCGAATCCTAGCCTTGGTGGCTTGAAAAACACTGAGAGCATGTGCACATGCATAGAATCCTGAAAGGATGGAAAAATGGAGAAGGGATTGAGATATGACCACATCCTACTGAGGGGGTGATTTCTCCCTCCTCTCTCTTTCACTGTCCCTTTGTCTCTCTCTGGTAAGCATATGTGCCCTCTGACCAAAAGAGAAAAAACAAAAAGAAAAAGAAGTTCTGTTCAAATCTATAACAAAGGTGATGATTGCTAAATCCAAGCAACTCATTAGAAGCGATTTTTCTTTCTTTTTTTAAAAATATTTAATTTTATTTATCATTTGTTGTTATTTTAAATTTGATCAGAGCGAGACATAGAGAGAGGGAAAGTGAGAAAATAAGCCACCTGGTCTGGGCCCCAAACTGCAGTCAGTCATGTGAGAGTCTAGTGCCCTAACCACCATGCCACCTGGCTGGCTCCCAGGAAGCAATTTTTCTAAATGAATCATGTCACTTTTAGCTAGAGCTCAGTGACACTAATAGCTCATCTTTACTTTCATGCCTTGAATAAAGTTGCAGTAATGTCAAGGATTCCCAAAATCATCAAAACACGCCATCTTACTGAGGACCTGGAAGTAATCTTCATACATTGATAGTAGTGGTGAAAGTTGAAACTTCCTCGTCAAAGGGTGATTTGGCAATATCTACTAAAATTAAAAATGCACCTACCCTTCGACCTAGTTCTGCTTCTGGGAAGCTACCCAATAAGTACAATGCATGCGGACATCTCCCTAGTCACTGCAGCGTTGTTCAGAGAGGCAGATATTGGAAATAACACAAATGCCTGTCAATAGAGAATGGATTTAAAAATTTGCAATGAAATAGTATACATCCTGGGAACAGCAGATGGTGTAATTTATGTTGTTGGACTCCCACGTACTCAACCGCAGTTTGAGTCCTGGTCCTGGTGGCTTAAAACTCAGGCCAGGCACATGTGTGCACGTGCCCAAGAGGAGAATGGAGGAGAAAGGATTATAGTGTGGCCGGCCCCTCTCCCCCTGGGGGGGGGGGCACGGGCGCGGTGATTTCTCGCTTTCTGTCTTTCTGTCTCTGTCTCTCCAGCAGTGCATGCCCTGTATTGCAAAAATCTCTCTTAAAAAAAAGAAAGAAAGAAAGACCAGCAGTTGGCGTAATGGCTCTATTGCTGGACTCCCATGTAGTCGCCCACGGATAGTGTTCCTGACCCAGTGGCTTAAACTCACACCGGGTGCGTGTGCGTGCGTGCCCAAGATCCCAAGAGGAGAATGGAGGAGAAGGGATTGTGGTGGGGCCATCCCCTCTGGGGGGTGATTTCTCACTTTCTCTCTCTCTGTCTCTATCTTTCTGGCGAGTGCATGTGCCCTATAGCAAAAACCTCTACAAAAAAATATTATACATCTTTTGAAAGAATGAGAATTATTTATTGCTGCTTGCAACCAGCAGATATCGTAGCGGTTGCATCACTGAACTCCCCCATGGTCCACCGTGGTTCTAGTTCTAGACTCAGTGGCTTGGAAATCATGCCAGGTGCCTGTGTGTGTGTGCCCAAGATCCCAGGAGGAGAATGGAGGAGAAGAGATTGTGACGTGAACTGAGGGGTGATTTCCCACTTTCTCTCTGTCTCTGTCTCTTTCTCTGGCAAGTGCACATGCACTAAGGCAAAAACCTCTTAAAAATTATTGACAGCTGCTGGTATGGCACAACTTCCAAGATGTTTATCTTATTATTTCTTTACAATTTTGCCAGATTGTGTGCATACTTGCTGGAGAGAGACAGAGAGAGAGAAGAGGGAGAGGGAACGTGAGAAAGCACTGCCCATGGGGCATGGCCATGCTGCAATCCCTTCTCCATCTCTCCCTCCTCTTGGGATCTTGGGCAGGCATGCACATGCAACCAGTGTGTTTCCCTAGCTGCCAGGCCCAGGACTTGAACGGCGAGGTTGGTCATGTGGGATCTAGTCATCGTAACCCTATGCCATGGAGCGACCCTAACTTTTTTTTCTTTATTCATGATCGAGTGTATGTGTGTGGATGAAAGAGAGAGAGAGGAAAATATCCTCCACAGGGTCTAATCACACCGTGATTACCTTCTCCAGTCTTTCAGCCCATTAAATCGTGGGCACTGGTATACACACCTGGTATGTTTCAGGCTGATTGGGCCAGGAATTTGACCCGTGGTCACCACGTGGGATCTGGCCTTACCTGAGCTGCATATTAATGGTGTGCCATAGAGCAGGCCCTGCAAGATACACTTTTTTTTTTTTTTTTTTTTTTTTTTTTGCTATAGGGTGTGTGTGTCCTTGCCAGAGACAGAGAGACAGAGAGAAAGAAAGTGAGAAATCACCTCCTAGGGGTTATGGCCACGCTGCGATCCCTTCTCTGTTCTCCTCGCGGGATTCTGGGCACTTATGCATATGTGAGTTTCAGGCCACCATGTCTGGGACTCAAACCACAGTCAGCCATGTGGGAGTCTAGCACCTTAACCACTATGTCACCTGCTGGCCCCAAGAGATACATCTTTTTTTAATTTAATTTAATTTTTTTAAAGAATTATTTTGATTATTTTATTCATTGTCAGTATTTTATTATTATTATTATTATTATTATTATTATTTTTGAAGTTGAACAGAGAGAGACAGAGAGAGAGAGAGACAGAGAGGGAAGGAACGTGAGAAAGCGAGCTGCCAAGTCCAGGACTTGAACCGCAGTCAGCCATACGGAATTCCAGCTGCCTTAACCACCATGCCACCTGCTGGCCCCAAGAGATACATCTTTTTTTAATTTAATTTAATTTTTTTAAAGAATTATTTTTATTATTTTATTCATTGTCAGTATTTTTTATTATCATTATTATTATTATTATTATTATTTTTGAAGTTGAACAGAGAGAGACAAAGAGAGAGAGAGACAGAGAGGGAAGGAACGTAAGAAAGCAAGCTGCCAGGTCCAAGACTTGAACCGCAGTCAGCCATACGGAATTCCAGCTGCCTTAACCACCATGCCACCTACCAGATCAGATACATCTTTTTTTTTTTTTTAAAGAAGAACTACTGGGACCAGCAGGTGGCGTGGTGGTTAAGGCGCTGGACAGTCCGACATGGCCGACCAGGGTTCAAGTCCTGGACCTGGTGGCTTGCTTTCTCACTTTCCTCTCTCTCTCTCTGTGTCTCTCTCTGGTTAAATTTGAATGAATGAATGAATGAATGAATGAATAAATCTTTAAAAAAAAAAAAAAAAAGAAGAAGAACTACTGTATTATTTAACTTATTTATTTATTTATTTAAATTTGACCAGACAGGGACAGAGTGAGAGAGAGGGAAACTGAGAAAGCAAGCCACTAGGTCTGAGACTCAAACCTGCTTGGCCATGTGGAAGTCCAGAGTCCTTAACCACCATACCACCTGCTGGTCATCCAGATATACATCTTAAAGCAAGTTATAATATATGTCCAGGATGTAACTATTGTATATGTATATGTATAAAGGGCATACATATGGTTTTACATGCAGACAATATCACTGTGAAAGATACCAATAACATTGAACATTATGTCAGACATTGTTCTAAGAGGTTTTTTATATTAGAATGATTTATTTAGGGGCCTACAGGTGGTGTGGTGGTTAAGGGCACTGGACTCCCACACAGTCAACCGCAGTTCGAGTCCCGAACCTGGTGGTTTGCTTTCTCATTTTCTCCCTCTCTCTCTGTCCCTCTCTGGTCAAATAACGTAATTCTTTTTTGTATTTAGCTTTATTTATTATTATTATTTTCCAGTTTGATCAGAGAGTAAGAGAGAAGGAAAGTGAGAAAGTAAGCCACCAGGTCCATGACTTAAACCGCAGTCAGCCATCTGGGAGTCTAGCACCTTTAACCACCACACCACCTGCCGACCCCTAAGTGCTTTTTATTAATTAACACATTTAATTGTCACAACTAAGGTAGGTGACATTATTCCCATTTTACGAATAAGAAAACCAAGACATACATAGGTAACTTGCAGTAAGGCATTAGAATCTGGTAACAATGGTTACTGTACTTTTGGAGAGGGGGACTGAAAGGGTGAGAGGAGAGAGTCTAATTTTTTATTTTTTGAGAGGTTTTTGCTATAGGGCATGTGCGTTCACCAGACAGACAGAGACAGAGAGATATAAAGCGAGAAATCACCCCCCAGGGGGGATGGCCACGCCGCAATCCCTTCTCCTCCATTCTCCTCTCGAGATCTTGGGCACGCACACACATGCGCCCGGTGTGAGTTTAAGCCACTGGATCCGGGACCCGAACCGTGGTCGACTATGTGGGAGTCCAGCAACATAGCCATTACGCTAACTACTGGTCCTAGAAAGAGTCTAATTTTTACATCTTTTTCAGCTGTGTTTATGTATTATTTAAATTTTAAAAATTTTTAAATAATTATTTTATTTAGTTTTATTTACTTTTTATTTATTTATTTAAATAAGTATTTTATTTAACTTTATATATTTATTTCTTAATTTTAACATTTTTAAAATTTTTTTATTTTTTGGAGAAGTTTTTGCTATAGGGCGTGTGCGCTTTCCAGAAAGACAGAGACAGACAGAGAAACAGAAAGCGAGAAATCACCCCCCAGGGTGGATGGCTACGCTTCAATCCCTTCTCCTCCATTCTCCTCTTGGGATCTTGGGCATGCACACACATGCGCCCGACGTGGTTTAAGCCAGTGGGTCCAGGACTCAAACCACAGTCGACTACATAGGAGGCCAGAGACATAGCCATTATGCTAACTGCTGGTCTCTTATTTAACTTTATGTATTTATTTTATTTATTTATTATTTTTTTAAAGAATTATTTTATTTACTTGTTTATTTTTAATTTGTCTGGAGAGGGAAAGAGAGAGAGAGAGAAAGCAAGCTGCCAGTTCCAAGACTTGAACCACGGTCGGCCATGTGGGAGTCCGGTGTCCCCAACCACCATGCCACCTGCTGGCCCCCCCTTTATGTATTTATTTTAATTTTGTCAGGAAGGAACAGGATGAAAGAGAGAGAGAGAGAGAGATGAAAATGAGAAAGCAAGTTGCCAGATCTAGGACTCAAACTGCACTTGACCATGTGGGAGAGCAGCATCCTTAACCACACCACCACCTGCCTGCCCCTTTTTATTTATTTATTTAAAAATATTTTTAAAAATTTATTTAATTTTATTTATTTATTCATTTGTTTTTAGTTTGACCAGAGAGCGACACAGAGAAAGAAAAAGAGAAATTGAGGAAGCAAGCTGCGAGGTCAGCCATGTGAGAGTATCCAGCACCTGAACCATCATGACACCTGCTGGTCCCCCCCTATTTATTTATTTTAATTTGACCAGAGAGGGATAAAGTGAGAGAGAGAGAGAGGGAAAGTGAGAAAGCAAGCTGCCAGGTCCAGGACTCGAACCATGGTCAGCTTTGTGGGAGTCCAGTGCCCTTAACCACCATGTCACCTGCCAGACCCTAAATAAAAATTTTAAAAAATTTATTTATTTATCTATTAGAATCATTTAGTTAATTTTATTTATTATCATTATTTTTTAATTTGACCAGAGAGAGACAGAAAAAGAGGGAAATTGAGAAAGCAAGCCAGCAGGTCAAGGACTCAAATTGTGGTCAGCCATGTAGGAGGCAAGCACCTCAACCAGCATGCTACCCGCTGGCCCCTATTTATTTATGTTTGAGAGTTTTTTCTTTTTTCTTTTTGGAGAGGTTTTTGCTGTAGGGCGCATGCGCTCGCCAGGAAGAGAAAGAGAGACAGAAAGCAAGAAATCACCCCCCAGGGGGGATGGCCACGCTGCAATCCCTTCTCCTCTATTCTCTTGGGATCCTGGGCACGCACGCATATGTGCCTGGCATGAGTTTAAGCCACCGGATCTGGGACTCAAACTGCAGTCGAGTACATGGAAGTGCAGTGACATAGCCATTATGCTAACTGTTGTTCCCTTTTTTTTTTTTTTTTTTAGAGGTTTTTGCTATATGGCACGTGCACTTGCCAGAAAGAGAGAGAGAGACAGAGAGATAGAAAGCGAGAAATCATCCCCCAGGGGGGATGGTCATGCCGCAATCCCTTCTCCTCCATTCTCCTCTTGGGATCTTGGGCACACTCTCACACACACCCAGTGCGAGGTTAAGCCGCTGGGTCTGGGACTCGAACTGCGGTCAACTATATGGGAGTCCAGCGAAATGGTCATTACACCAACTGCTGGTCCCGAGAGAGATTTTTACTAGAGGATGTGTGAGTTCACCAGAGACAGAGAGACGGAAAGCAAGAAATCACTCCCTGAGGGGGATGGCCATGCTGCAATCCCTTCTCTATTCTACTCTTGGAATTTGGGGAATGCACACACATGTGCCTGGCATGACTTTGAAGCCACTGGGATGAGTTTGAAGCCACCAGATCTGGGACTCGAACTGTGGTCAACTATGTGGGAGTCCAGTGACATATTCATTACGCCATCTGCTGGTCCCCAAATTTAAGTTATCTGTTAACACTAGAGGAAGATGGGTAAGCGATGGAGCCATCAGGTGGTATGGTGGTTAAAGGTGCTGGACTCCCACATGGAGCAATATGTTGGTGCTGGAATCCCACATGGCCGACTATGGCTCAAGTCTCAGACCTAATGGCTTGCTTTCTCCCCTCCCAACCCCGATCAAACTGGAAAATAATATTAAAGGAAGTAATTCTAAAAAAATATTGTTATTATTTTTCAGTTTTGACCAGAGAGAGTCAGAGAGAGAGGGAGATGCCAAGTCTGGGACTCAAGCTGCAGTTGGCCACGTGGAAGTCCAGCTCCTTTAACCACCAACACCACCCACTGTCCCCCCATCCCATACTACCTTTTTAAAGAATTATTTTATTTAACTTTATTTATTTATTTATTTTAATTTGACCAGAAAGGGACAGAGTGAGAGAAAGAGAGAAAGTGAGAAAGCAAGCCACCAGGTCCAGGACTTGAACCAGAGTCGGCCATGTGGGAGTCCAGCACCTTAACCACCATACCACCTTCTGGCCCCATTATACACTATTAATAGGAGGATAAAGTGATAGAATTTTGGGAGAAAGAAGCATGCTCATGGATTATATTAGCTTGCTCAGGTTACCATAACAGAGTACCACAAACTGGGCCTTAGTGCTGGGGGCTAGAAGTCTGAGATCGCGGTGTTGGCAGAAATGCTTCATTAAAGGTCTGTGAGGAAGAAATCTACTCCATGACTGTCTTCTAGTTCTGGTGGTTTGCTGGCAGACTTTGGCATTTCTTGGCTAGTAGAGCCTCACCCCAATCTCTGCCTAGTTGTTCACATGGTGGTCTCTTTGAAGTTCCCTTTTAATAAGGACACAGGTCATATTGGGTAGGGCCTAATTCATAATACTACCTTCTCACCATTTTTAAGTATACAGTTCACTGGCATTAAGTACATTCGCTTTGTTGTGCCCCCATCACCATTTGAATCTCCAGAACTTTTTCATCTTCGCAAGTGGAAACTCTGAACCTGTCAAACAACTCTCTCTGACTCCCTTCCTCCAGTCCTTGGCAACCACCCACCATTCTGCTTTCTGTCTCCATTGATTGACTATTCTATAAGAGATCCATATAAGTGGAATCATACAGTGTTTTTCCTTTTGAAAAGTTTTTTTTTTTTTTTTTCCCAGTTATTCTCACAAGTGTTCATCCATGTTGTAGAATGTGTAAGAATTTCCTTCCTTTTTTATTGGAGAGGTTTTTGCTATAGGGCGTGTGCACTCCCCAGAAAGACAGAGAAACAGAAAGTGAGAGATCACTTCCCAGCGGGGATGGCCATGCCACAATCCCTTCTCCATTTTCCTCTTTTGGGCACGCATGCGCACACACACCTGGCCTGAGATTTAAGCCACCAAGTCCTGTACTTGAGCAGCAGTCGACTACGTGGGAGTCCAGTGATGTAACCATTACACTATCTGCTGGTCCTGAATTTCCTTCCTTTTAAAAACTAAATAATCTGGGGACCAGCGGTTGGCGTAATGGCTTTGTCGCTGGACTCCCACGTAGTCTACCGCGGTTCGCGTCCCGGACCCGGTGGCTTAAAACTCACGCCGGGCGCGTGTGCGTGCGTGCCCAAGATCCCGAAAGGAGAATGGAGGAGAAGGGATTGCAGTGTGACCATCCCCCCTGGGGGGTGATTTCTTGCTTTCTGTCTCTGTCTGTCTGTCTGGCGAGTGCATGCGCCCTATAGCAAAAACCTCTCCCAAAAAAAAAAAAAAAAAAAACAAAAAAACCCAAAACTAAATCATCTGTTGTCGATAGGCCACATTTTGTTTACCCATTCATCTCTTAGGGGACACTTAGGTTGCTTCCAACTTTTGGCTATTGACTATGAACATTTTAAAAAAACATATTTAATATATCCTTGCTACTTACTTATTTTAAATTTTTGCCACAGGGTGTGTACACTCACCAGAGACAGAGAGGGAAAGTGAGAAATCACCCCCAGGGATGATGGCTATGCTGAATTCTCTTCTCCCGACAGAGCGCACATGCAGACAGGCCCACAGGTTTGTCATGGGGTCTGGGAGTGGAACCCTGCTGAGTCGGCCATGTTGGACCCAGCCTCCTGAACCACCATGCCTGCAGACCTAACTGATGTACTTAAACGGTTGTAGCAAGTTGGCTTAGCTGGTTGGGACATGGTGCTGATAAAACAGAACTTAAAGGTACAGAAAATAGAATAACTGCAGCCATTATTTTATTGACATTTTATCCTGCATACAGTATTTCCTTTCTTTTTTTTTAAAAAAAAGTACATTTTAGGACTAGCAAGTGTCAAAGTAGTTAAGGCGCTGGCTGATCAAGACCCATACCTGGCGTGTGTGTCAAAAAATTCCCAGAGGAGAATGGAGGGCCACTCTCTCCTCAGGGGGTGGGGTGGCGGGTGATTTCTCAGTTTTCCTTTCTCTCTCTCTCCCCTCTCCCTGGCAAGAAAAAAAGAAGATACATTTTTTTTTTTTTTTTTAACAAAAGCTCACTTTTTTGGGGGAGACAGATATAGAGAGTGAGAAATCTTCCCCCATGGGGAATGGCTACACCACAGTCCCTTCTCATTCTGTCATAATTTTGGGCACTCACACAGATACCCCGTGTTTTTCAAGCCCCCCATGCAAGAGTCAAACTGCTCCGGCAGGCTACGTGGGAGACAGCTGCCTTACCTACCACACAGCCTGGCAGGCCCCAAACTTGATCATTTTCATACTTAAAAAAATAATTCTTAGGTTATTTCATGTCTAACACATATTCCATAATCTAATTTACCCAATTATCTCAAAAACTTTTTTTTTTTTTTTTTGGTAATTTGTTTGAAATAGTATCAGGGCCAGCAGTTGGCTAATGGCTAAGTACTGGACTCCTATGTACTAGACCGCAGTTTGAGTCCCGGATTTGGTGGCTTAAACTCACACTGGGCACCTGTGCGTGGGTGCCCAAGATTCCAGAGAATGGAGAAGGGATTGCTGCGTGGCCATTTTCCCTGCGGGGGTGATTTCTCGCTTTCTGTCTCTCTGTCTCTCTGTCTCTCTCTCTCTGTCTGGCGAGCGCACGCGCCCTATAGCAAAAATCTCTCAAAAAAAAAAAAAGAAAAAAAAGAAAAAGAAAAAAAAGAAATAGTATCTAAACATGGTCCACGCGTTACTTCTGGTTGCTTTGTCGCTAGGATTGTTTTAAAGCAATCTGAGCGCCTCCTCACCCTTTTAATGCCATTATCTTGTTACATAACGGACTCAATTTATATATAATGCATTTCCTGGAAAAAAAAAAATCTGCACACTTTAAGGGAACCAAATACCGAGTATCCTAAGACCCTGGAACTTGGTTTTATTTCGAAACGCTGCAACTGTGTGTAGAGTATTTCCACACTCCCATGACCTCGCGCAGGAACGCCCAGCTCCACACTCAATCATATGACCGTCTTGTCGTAATTGAGCAAACCCCAATTTGTCTTTGTAGACACTGCCTCTACAGCAGGGGGCAGGATTATCTTCTGGAAGCCAAGAGCCCAGGAAACCCTTTTCGGATGCTTAGCCGTGAGAAAGATTAAAAAAACAAACAAACAAACAAACAAACAAACAAAAAACTAAGGTAAGCAAATGACAAGCTTTCTCTGAATAAAGAGATAAATAAAGGGCATCTCCAGAGAATGTAGTGCTGGGAACGTATTACCGCATTAAATGACACAGACTGAAGAGATTCTGGTTGAAAAAGCGATCACATTTGGCTCAGTAGCGAGCCAGGGGAATCAGAGTCTTCAGGAAAGAAAGAGACGGGGTAGAGACGAATAAATAGCGGTGAGCAGCCAGAGAGAGGTAGAAACCTGCCCGGCCAAGCAACGGGCCAGAAGCCAAGAGCCGAGCGAGGGACACGAGCAAATCTTAGGAAGGATCGCCAGACACCAGAGAGGCAGTCCTGCATCGGGTTTTTCCGAGGAGCAGATCAATCTGGAAAAGGTGCACAGCACGAAGGCGGGGTACGATCGCCCTATCCCACCGCGCCCAGGGCGAAATCCAAGGCGCGCCCTCAGCAGGTGACTCAGTCGCGCGTCACGACCTGCGCCTCCGCCGCGACAAGTAGTCCCAGGCAGCGCAGAGGCTGAATGGACCCGAGGGCGGAGCCTCGAGGCTCGCGCGTGGGTTCGCGGCAGCGGCCGGCAGGCAGCCAATCCCTGGAAAGGAGGGCGTGGCTAGGCAGGTCCGTGGATCCCTCCGCCCGCCTTTGCTGTGCTGAGGCTGAGAGAGCCGCCATTTTGGATGCTGAACCGTGATCCCGAAGTCTGTGTCTGCAGTTTTCACGCCTGGATTCGGCCAGGTGAGTGGGTCTTCTTCGGCGTCGAGGGTATCTGTCCTCCTATGCGTCCAGTGTTCCCAAAGCCAGCGCTAAGCCCTGGGGTTCAAAGGCCCATGGAGGTAACAGATGAGAAAGGGAAGAACTCCGAAAGTGGGGGCCAGGCCGGAGGTCGGTCCCTGAGGGCCGCGACACGGGAGGCGGCTGCGACGGAGGGGTGGGAGGCGTGGCAGGGCCAGCTGCTCGGCGACGGCCGGTCGTGGTCCACGAAGCCACCAAACTTCCCTGTTGTCCTCTCTGTCCCAAGGCGTCTCTTCTGCGAGGCGGAAACGCTACGGCTTCTCGGCACCTCTACACCCTCTTCTCTGCCCCTGAAAGCTTAGGGTGGTCGGCCACCTCCGAGTCCCCGCAGCCTCCACCAGGCTGGGTGTCCCTGGGTGTGGCCCGGGGGTAGGAGAAGCCGGAGAAAATAAACTTTTTTTTTTTCCTTCTGGCTGAATCAAGCAGTGGCCTCTGCGCCCTTTCGCAGACCCGTGTGAGTGTTGGGACGTTGTGAGGTGCCCCGGGCCTGGTCTTGGCGCTCTCCTCTTTGTGTTGTCAGTGCTGCTTTTCCGGCGTGCAGGAGGTGGGGCTGCAGCCGCTCCAGCTCTAAACTTTTCCAAGAACTGGACCCAGGGCGTCCACGTAATCATTAGGTAATGGGACTGTAGGGTTCTCACAAGACATAGCCACCTTCACTCTCTGTAGTAGTAAACGTGAAGCCTAGTCTTGTCCTTAAACAGCTCTTCTGTAATTTTTAAAGTTATAATCACATATTGACACTACCTTTTAACTTTTGTTATGGAAAATTTCCAGCACAAAAGTAAAGAGTATCATGAAGTCCCTCCTTATTCAGCTTCAAAACAATCAACTCACAGTCAATCTTGTTTGATCTGTACCTCCTCATGTATTTATTTTTTAAATTTAATGCTAGTTGTGATATATATATATATATATATATTATGTATAATATATATATATATTATATATGTATATATATATATATATATTACCCTGCCCAAGTAGAAGTCTCTTTTTGACTCTTATATTTGCAAACCACTAGTTTGTGGGAAACTTTGTTTTTACAGCTCCCTTAGAACTACATTTAAAAAAAATATTTATTGGGACCAGCTGTTAGCGTAATGGCTATGTCACTGGACTCCCATGCCGTCAACCGCGGTTCAAGTCCCGGACCCGGTGGCTTAAACTCACGCCGGGTGCGTGTGCGAGCCCAAGATCCCGAGAGGAGGATGGAGGAGAAGGGATTGCAGCGTGGCCATCCCCCCCGGGGGTGATTTCTCGCTGTCTCTCTGTCTCTCTCTGTCTGGTGAGCGCACACGCCCTATAACAAAAGCCTCTCCAAAAACAAATTATTTATTTAATTTTATTTATTCATTCACTTGTGTTAATTTGACCAGAGAGAGAGAGACACGGAGAGAGGGAAAGTGAGAAAGCAAGCCACCAGGTCTGGGACTCAACTGTAGTCGGCCATGTGGGAGTGTCCAACGCCTTAACCACCACACCACCTGCCAGTCCCCAGAACTACATCTTCTGGGATAGAACGACTTGGTAATAAGTCATTAGAATATAAGAATATTTTGAAACCTCAATGTTAGCATTACAATCATTTTATTATTATTATTATTATTATTATTATTTTAGGTTTTTGCCATAGGATGTGTGCACCCTCAGAGAGAGGGAAAGTGAGAAATCCTCCCCACCCCCACCATGGCCACTCTGCAATCCTTTCTCCTCCATTCTCCCTTCCAGATTTTGGGCACCCACGCACATAGGCCTGTGTTATTTCATGCCTTCAGCATTGAACCTCAGCCATGTAGGAGTCCAATGCCTTAACCAGTACCCCAGCTGCTGGCCTCAACATTACAATTAGTTTTTAATTTGCCAGAGGGTGTGTATATTTGCAGGAGAGAGAGAGACAGAGGGAAAGTGAGCAAGCACTCCTTCTCCCCAGATGGTCACATAGGAATTCCATCCCTGTTTTTCCCTCCTGGGATTATGGGCTGTGGAGCATGCAAGCCAGGTGAGTTTTGCAAGCCACCTGTTTTGGGACTGCTTTTGTGGTTGTCAGCCACATGAGAGCCACCTTACCCACTGGACCACCAGTTGTCCCTAGTAATTAACATTTTCAAAGCACCCTCTTTCTTCCTCATTTTAAACATTGCATGATGAGGCCAGCAGGTAGTGTGGTGGTTAAGGCTCTGGATTCTGACATGGCCTATTCTGGTTTGAGTTCAAGACCCGGCAGCTTGAAAATCTTGCAGGATGCATGTGAGTGTGTGCCCAAAATTCCAAGAAGAAAAGGAGAAGGGATTGCTGTTTGACCATCTTCCATCAGGAGTGCTTTCTCTCTTTATCTGTCTAGTAAGTGCATATGCCCTAATCACTTTAAAATAAACAAACAAACAAACAAAAACAGCAAAACCATAGTGAACTTACTGACAACCTGTACGTGAAATGCCTTTAAGGGAATTGTATTGCATTATCTTGGAAATGCTCTCCAGTTCTCTATTGTGTTAGCTATAGATACAGTGCAGTTAAATTTTCTTCTACTTTGTGTCAGTTTTGATAAACTGAGTTTCTAGGGGATTTATTTTGTCACATTGAATTTGTGGTATGAGTTGGTAATAATTGTCCCCTTTTAATATTTGTAGGTGTTGTGATACTCTTGTTTTCTAATACTGAAAATTTGTAATACTTCCTTTATTATGTAGTTTTTATCAATTTTCTGGATCTTGAAGAACCAGCATTTGTTTTGATGAATTTATCCCTATTGTTTTTCTCTTGTCAATTTCATTCAGTTTGCCTTGTTTTTGCTGTCTTTTTACTTGCTTTATCTTTTGTTCTTTTTCTGGTTCTCTAAGGTGGAAGTTTAGATTACCAATCTGAGACCTGTCTTCTTGCCTAATATAGACTGTTAGTGTTGTGAATTTTCCTTTAAGTACTGTTTCAGTTATATTCCACAAGTTTTTATATCATTTTAATTTTCTTTCAGTTCAAACTTTTTTTTTTTTTTTGCTAGAGGATGCATGTGCTTGCCAGAAACAGGGAGGGAGAGGAGAAAACACTCCCTACCCCAACCCCCCCCCCCCCCCATGGGGAATGGTAATCCCTTCATTTCTCCCTCCTTTTGGAATTTTGGGCATACATGCACATGGGGCTGGTGTGTTTCTCAAGTTGCCGAATACAAGGCTTGAACTGTGCAGACAACCATGTGTGATCTGGCTGACTTAACCTCCACCTACAGTCAGTCCAGTACAAAACGAAATTTCATTCTGATGGACCAGCAAATGACATAATGGTTATGTTGCTGGACTCTCACATGGTCACTTGCAGTTTGTTTACCGGACCTGGTGACTTGAAACTCATACCAGGCACATGTGTGTGAGTGCCCAAAATCCTTAGAGGAGAAGGGATTGTGGCATGGCCATCCCCTGGGGGGGGGGGTGATTTCTCACTTTCTTGCTCTCTCTCTCTCTGTCTTGTGCCCTATAGCAAATATCTCTCTTTGGGGGCTTGGTGGTGAAGGGTGCTGGAGTCCCACATGGCCAACTGCAGTTCAAGTCCCGGACCTGGAGGCTTGTTTTCTCTCTCTCTCATTCTGTCCCCCTCTGGTCAAATTTAAAAATAAATAAAGTTAGATAAAATAATTAAAAAAAAATCTCTCTTAAAAAATATTTTATTTGAGTGGCCAGCAGGTGGCATAGTGGTTTAGGTTTAGGTGTTGTAATCCAGCATGGCCCAACATGGTGTGAGTCCTAGAACCCGCCAGTTTAAACTCATATTGGCTACGTGTGTGTGCCCAAAGTTCCAAGAGGAGAGTGGATGAGAAGGGATTACAGCGTGGCCATTACCCCCAGGGGATGATTTGTTACTTTTTCTCTCTGTCTGTTCAGCATACACATCCTTTTTTTTTTTTTTTTGAGAGGTTTTTGCTGTAGGGCTCGTGCGCTTGCCAGAAAGACAGAGACAGAGACAGAAAATGAAGCACGTGCGCTTGCCAGAAAGACAGAGACAGAGACAGAAAGTGAGAAATCACCCCCTGGCGGGGGGCGTGGCCACGCCACAATCCCTTCTCCTCCATTCTCCTCTGGGGATCTTGGGCGTACACGCACCTGACGTGAGTTTAAGCCACCAGGTCCGGGACTCGAACCGTGGTCAGCTACATGGGAGTCCAGCGACATAGCCATTACACAAACTGCTGGTCCCCAGCACACACATCTTGTAGGGGGGAAAAAAAACAACAAAAAAACATTTAAAAAAAAATTTCATTTGAGACTTTCTCTTTGACTCATAGATTTTTTTTTTTAAAAGGTTATTGTTGGGGACCAGCAGTTGGTGTAATGGTTACGTCTCTAGACTCCCACGTAGTCAACTGAGGTAGCTTGAAACTGACGCTGGACACCTGTGCGTGTGTGCCCAAAATCCTGAGAGGAGAATGGAGAAGAATGGATTGTGGCCTGGCTATCCCTGCTAGGGGGTGATGTCTTGCTTTCTGTCTTTCTCTTTGGTGAGCACACACGCCCAATAACAACCCCCCCCCCAAAAAAAAAAAAGGTTATTGTTGGGGCCAGCAAATGGTGTGGTAGTTAAGGTGCTGGACTCCCACATGGCTGACTGTGGTTTGAGTCCCAGACGCAGCAGCTTGAAAATCAAGCGATGGACATATGTGAACATACCCAAAATCTCAGGTGGAGAATGGAGTGTGGTGTGGCTGTGCTGCTGGATAGTGATTTCTCATTTTCCTTTACTCTGTTTCCAGCGATCACATGCACTCTATGGCAAAACCTTAGTAAAGAAGTAAATAACTGAGTGTTGCTTACTTTCCAAGGTTTTGGGGATTTTTTTGTTCTTGGTCATCTTGTTATCTTTTTTTAGTTTAATCCTATTGTAATTGAAGAAATACTCTTGGTGTGACTTCAGGTCTTTTTAAGTTTTTTTGTTTACATTTTTGTTTTCTGTAGGTTTTTGTCATAGTGTGCATGTGCACAACAGAGAGAGATAGAGAGAGAGAAAGTGAGAAATTGGGACCAGCAGTTAGCATAATGGCTATGTTGCTGGACTCCCACGTAGTCAACCGCGGTTCGAGTCCCGGACCCGGTGGCTTAAACTCACACCAGGCGTGTGTGCGTGCGTGCCCAAGATCCAGAGAGGAGAGTGGAGGAGAAGGGATTTTTGGCGTGGCCATCCCCCCTGGGGAGTGATTTCTCACTTTCTGTCTGTCTCTGTCTGTCTGGCGAGCGCATGTGCCCTATAGCAAAAACCTCTCCAAAAAAAAAAGATTGTGAGAAATCATCCCCGGTAGGGAATGGTTATGCCTCAGTCCCTTCTCTTCCATTCTCCTTGGGATTTTGGGTATGCACACACACATGCCTGGTGTGATTTTTCAAGCCACTGGGCCTGGGATTCGAACTGTGATCAGCTATGTGGGAGTCTGCTACCTTAACCACCATACCACTTGCTGGCCCCAAGTGCATCTGTCTCTATATGGAGTTCTTCCTTCGAGTCATGAAAGAAATTTCTCATCTCCTGGAATTGGTTGTCTGTTTTCTCTTGCATCTCAGTGAATATTCTCAATTCTTTTTCTCTCATTTCTGTGATCTCTTGTATTTTAGTCATTGCTGGTGAGGAGTTATTATAATCCTTTGGAGAGAAGGTATTTCCCAGTGTTCTCCTATTTCTTGGGACTCTGCTTTCATTTTCAGTCATCTGGTAATTTATACTCACTTCTTCCTACCTTAGGGTGTGTTTCTAAAGCCATGTGCTCATGCACTTCCCTATGGTGTAATTAGCTCTGTGCCAGTATTCCTCCTCTATTGAGGGTGGGAGTGTGGAATCCACCGTGGGAGTATTGGTTTTATGTTTCCACAGGAGACTTTCTCTCCTTTTGTTTGGTGGGGGATGTTGTGGGGAGATAATTACTCCAAAATCTCACTCTCTTCGGTTGTTTGGTTACTGTGTACACAAAATTCTGCTCCCAATGTGGTTGGAGGTTGAGTTGGACAGATAAGCTATTAACGGTGGTAGTTCGTGTCATACAATGCATGGTGTGCAGGCCAGAGCAGCCCCTCCTCCCCTGTAGGCTTGGCCAAGGACCCTACTGATGAACTAAGGACAGGGGCCTTAGCTTCTCTGTTGCTCCTTCTATCTCTGGGACTACTACAGAAACTGGATGGTGGTCCTAGGCTAGAGCATCTCCTCCTCCACTTTGGTTACTTTGTTAAGCCTAGCTTTTGTTTGGATATTATATGTTTTGGAGTTTGAATCCAGAATTAATTGAGAGAAATAGAAGTTGTGTTGTCTTGAGATAGAATGTACAATGGTTAATGCACAATGGTGTACCCAAAAGACTCGTGGGTAGAGAGAGGTTTGTTCACTGTTACTGACCTGTTCAGTGAAATTCTGGGTAAATAGCCTTATCTTATAAGATTTTGTTCAGTTTGTTTTGTTTTATTTTTTACTTCTTGATCTTTTTTTTTTTTTTCTTTTTTTGGAGAGGTTTTTGCTATAGGGCGCGTGCGCTCGCCAGACAGACAGAGAGAGACAGAGAGATAGAAAGCAGGAAATCATCCCCCGGGGGGATGGCTACGCCGCAATCCCTTCTCCTCCATTCTCCTCTCGGGATCTTGGGCACGCACGCACATGCGCCCGGCGTGAGTTTTAAGCCGCCGGGTCCGGGACTCGAACCGCGGTCGACTACGTAGGAGTCCAGCGACATAGCCATTACGCTAACTGCTGGTCCCACTTCTTGATCTTTTTACCCCTTTCTGTAACTCCGTATGTAGGTTGGTGTTAATGATATTTCTGTGATGTTGGACACTAGCCTTTTCTCAAAGACAGACTTAAGAGTTTGTCCCAGTGGTTAAGGGAGCCAGATTCTACATGGCTGACCAGATGGTTTGAATCCTGGCCCTGGCAACTTGATAAACATGCCAGATGTGTGTGCATGTGTGCCCCAAATCCCAGTAGGATGGAGAAAGTGGAGGAAAAGGTATTGCAGTGTGACCATACTCTGGTTGGAAGGGAAGTGTGCTTTCTCCATCTCTTTCTTGTCTGTTTCTCTGGCAAGTCCATGCACCCTCTGGCAACCAAAAAAAAAAAAAAAAAGACTGAAGCTTAGTACAGAGAGGCATGAAAAAGTTCATTGAGGGCTGGCCACGTAGTCTAGTGGCTAAGAGGGCTAAACCATGACCAAGCACAGTTCGTATCCTAGTCCCAGTGGCTTGGAAAGCATGCCGGGCATGTCTGTGTACATGCCTTAAATCCCAACAGGATGGAGAAATGGAGGAGAAGGGATTATAGTGTGACAGGGATTTCCCTGTCCTTCTCTCTCTCTGGTCAGCACATGCGGCCTTTGGCAAAAATTAAAAACAAAGCACTGGTTTATTATTCAAATAATTAAGTGGTGTTAATTCCTAAACTAATTTTGACTTGAAAATAGTCATTGTGCTTCTTCTTTTTCCAGGAGAAAAAACACAGCATGCTGGGCTCTGGATTTAAAGCTGAACGTTTACGAGTCAATTTGAGATTAGTCATAAATCGTCTTAAACTATTAGAGAAAAAAAAAAGTGAGTAGTGCTTAGTTGACTTATCTTTAATTTCCCCAAAGTATATTACTGGGTACTAACGCCCCAGTTATGGATCTTTAAGGCCTTTGCTAGAAGTCTCAGGGATCCCTTGTTTTTTCAGCTTTGGATGCATTTCTGCCTTTTGTGGCTAGACTGAATCCCTTTGTTGCAGGGAAAGGGGCATGCTCTGTTGCTGCAGAATAGGTAACATGATTTCTCAGTTGGAAATGTCTCAAGCCACACAAACTATATCCTCACCCAGACAGAGTAGCTAATTCTAGAGTTGATGAGATGGGACTAAATTGGCTAAGGAAGAGTGCGCTAGGGTATAGTAGGAACACCCTGTTTTCTCTGTTGGGGTAGAGTCTGTTGTGGGCCAGGTCCCAGTGCATTCCTGCTGTGTGACTGGAGTGGGGTTTGTGTCTTAGCGGAACTGGCGCAGAAGGCAAGGAAGGAGATTGCTGACTATCTGGCCGCTGGGAAGGATGAGCGCGCTCGCATCCGTGTGGAGCACATCATCCGGGAAGACTACCTCGTGGAGGCCATGGAGATCCTGGAGCTGTACTGTGACCTGCTACTGGCTCGGTTTGGTCTCATCCAGTCTATGAAGTAAGATTTTCGATTCAGGGACCTAAGTCACTTCTAGAATCTGAGAAGGAGATTATATTGACCTTTCTCTACATGGAGGGGCTAGCACTAAGGGATTGTTTCTCATACCTGAGGTTTTTTCTTTTTTTTAAACATGACTTTTTTGTAAAAAAAATTATTTCATTTGACTTTATATAAATTTGACCAGAGAGGGACAGAGACAGAGAGAGTGAGTGAAAATGAGAAAGTAAGTTGCCACATCTGGGACTCGAACCATGCTTGGCTATGTAGGAATCCAGTGTCCTTAACTATCACGCCACCTGCCAGCCCCTCTGAGGTTCTTTTTTCCTACTAGTCTCTTGAAGGTCTGATCTTAGTAAATAACTGTTAAAAACAAGATAGAGAATGTGAGATTGAGAGGCCTAATTTGAGTCTTGGCTCAAATGTTTCCTGACTTTGTGGCGTTGGTTTTGTTACTTAGTTTGAGTTTTCCCAAAAGTAAAATAGGGTACCAAAAATGGCTAGAAATGTAGTTATTGTGAGAATCTGGTGGGATTCATGTAATAGTTTTAGAGGCTATCCAGTGTATGATATAAAAGCTAGGGTTTTATTGGTTTGTTTTGAAGAATGTTAAATTATATTTATTTTTTTCCTCAAATAGGGAGCTAGATTCTGGTCTGGCTGAATCTGTGTCTACGCTAATCTGGGCTGCTCCTCGACTCCAGTCAGAAGTGGCTGAGTTGAAAATAGTGAGTACAACCAGTTTGTTATGTCTGTAGTTTCTATATTGTTAGAAAGGGTGGTTAATATGAGGGACCTTTAAAAAGTTCATAGAAGGGACCAGGAGTTAGCGTAATGGCTATGTCGCTGGACTCCCATGTAGTAGACTGTGGTTCGTGTCCCGGACTGTGGTTCGCGTCCCGGACCCGGTGGCTTAAAACTCACACCGGGCACGTGTGTGTGCGTGTGTGTCCAAGATCCTGAGAGGAGAATGGAGGAGAAGGGATTGCAGCGTGGCCATCCCCCCTGGGGGGTGATTTCTTTCTCACGCTTTCTGTCTCTCTGTCTCTCTCTGTCTGTCTGGTGAGCGCATGTGCCCTATAGCAAAAACCTCTCCCCCCAAAAAAAAAGTTAATAGAAAATGTGTATTTTGGAAAAAAAAAATTGCACAGGACCGACCTGGCGGCTCAGCTGGTAGTAAATTCAACTGCAGTGCTGCAAGCCATATGGCCAGCTACAGATTGGGATCCCTGAGTAGGCCTTGAAATATGCTAGGTGTGTCAGTTCTGCTCAAAATCCCAACAAGCTGGAGAGCTGGGGGAACGGATTCAGGCCTGACAAGACCCTGTTTAAAGGCGCCTCTTATCTCCTGTGTGAGCATATGCCATCATTAACAAAAGTAAGTTAAAAAAAAAAGCAAAAAGCCATAAAACTATGCATAGATCTCAGAATTTTTTTGCACCAAAATAAACTTGTACTCCAATTTCATTTTTTCCCACAAACATTTTTTTTAATAGTTAAGAGATTTTATTCTAATAGCTATAATTACAGTGCTTGTTTGTCGAAATGAGAACTGAAAACAAGTATACAAAACAGTTGATTACTAATCGTGTATTGAAAGCAGTAAGAGGTTCCACAACACCAAATAAACCAGTTCTGAGGTTTTCCCCAAGATAAATTTAACAGCTCCAGCTTCTTCAGTGTTTTATCAAAATACAAAAGGAAAAAGTAGAGGTCGTCTTTTTCGATGGCAAATCGGACCCTTGCAGGCTGAGAGAGAGAAAGCTACTTCACACATGGAGATGGGGGTGCTCCAGAGGGGCTTGGTTCTAGAATGGACCGACCCTCCCGGCTTGCACGTGCTCTTGCTGGTGAGACCCCATATATCCCGCCAACGTCCGAGCAAGCGTGCAAGTGAGTGCTGGGAACAGCAGGGGCTCCCTTCTGGCCACACGCTGACCAAGGGAAAGGCCAGGGCCCTGTGTCCCCTGAGATGGCCGTGGCTGGCCGCATAGACCCCTCCTATAGGGCCATGGGGCCTAGCCTGGGGAGAAAAGAGTCAGGATGCTGTGGCCTCCCAGCCTGTCCCCAGGTGACCGCGTGAGCACAAGTACAAGCACAACGCTATGGAATGCAGGGTGACCCAAAGACAAGCGAGTCACAGGGATCTCTATTGTGACCATGCAGAATTGATTGCAGTTTTGTCACTGTCTCTCACGTTCCCAAAGGGGAACAGATGATCCGATGGACTAGTTTTCAGGCCGTTACTGCAAAACCTACACTAGGCATAGTCTCCCTTCTGTGTGTTCAAGTGTTCTCCTTATCTTGTATTTTTAACTCTTTTAAAAAATGCACTGAGTTTGGGTTAAAAACCAACCACCAAAATGGATCTCAACACAAATCTAAAGCCAGGAGGTGCTTCCGGCTCTAACACAAGGGCTCCTGGAGGCCAGGTGCCAATGTGCCCAAATCCCTTCTCAGTACTAAACAGTGAGTTGATTTTTCTTTTTACAATAAAAAAAGCTGAGTAATATTGCATAGGAGTACCAGAAACTGCCTCATTGGAAACAAAAACTATTTACATTAAATAAAAAACCTGGTTGCAGGCTGCGTCTGCCACATTTACAGCATGGTGCGATGCACACTGTGACCAAAACCCATGGAGACAGCTTCTGGCACTCAATACCACAGAGTCGCACGTTTGCCACATAAGAGTAAAGCGGAGGGCGGAGAGGAGGAGTGAGAGGGAGAGAAAGGGGAGTGTGCTCGTTCACTTCTGGTTCCGCAGCTGATTGGACAGCCAATCCAGTCCTTCGTAGAGCCCGTCCCCACTGGTGGCGCAGGTGGCCTGAATGTACCAGTTCCTGTGGCGCAGAGAGTGCAGCCCCAGCTTATCTGTGATTTCAGCCGCATTCATGGCATTAGGAAGGTCTTGCTTATTGGCAAACACAAGGAGGACAGCATCCCTGAGCTCGTCTTCAGCCAGCATCCTCATGAGCTCCTCGCAGGCCTCGTTCACACGCTCTCTGTCATTGCTGTCCACCACAAAGATCAAGCCTTGTGTATTCTGGAAATAGTGGCGCCACAGAGGCCGGATCTTGTCCTGGCCACCCACGTCCCACACAGTGAAGCTGATGTTTTTGTACTCTACAGTCTCCACGTTGAAACCTATGGTGGGAATGGTAGTCACAATTTCACCGAGCTTCAGTTTGTACAGAATCGTTGTCTTCCCTGCAGCATCCAGGCCGACCATGAGGATGCGCATTTCTTTTTTGCCAAAAAGGCCCTTGAAGAGGTTTGCAAAGATATTCCCCATGCTTGTAGATGGGTGGAAGCGACACTGGCCAGAGAAACCTCGGCAGCTGCTGCTCCGAGCCAGGCGTTGGTTTCGCTCCCACCCATTTTTTCCCACAAACATTTCAGAAGTCCCTTTGTATAAGTCACTTCTGCTTATTTGACCAGATATTTTGTAATCTTAAGCTGCATTTAAAACAAGCTTTGTGTATTTGTTTGTTTCTTTTTTTTCTTTCTTTCTTAGAGAGATTTTTGCCATAGGGCACGTGTGCCCACCAGAGAGATAGAAAGTGAGAAATCACCCCCCTGGGGGGATGGGCACATTGCAATTCCTTCTCCATTCTCTTGGGATTTTAGGCACACACACGCACACACACACACACCTGCACCCAGCATGAGTTTTAAGCAGCCAGGTCAGGGACTTGAACTGCAGTCCATTATGTGGGAGTCCAGCTACGTAACCATTATGCCATCTGCTGGTCCCAGCATTTGTTTCTTTCTAAACTTTCAGATCTAATCATGTAGGATAGTGTTTTGCAAACTTGAATCATTGCATTTTGTTTTGTTATAAGGTGCATGCACTTGTCAGAGGCTGAAAGAGAGAAAAAGAAAATGAGAAATCAACACCCAGAGGAGATGCCCATGGTGCAGTCCCTTCTTCAGTCTCAGGATTTGGGGCACATATGTACGTGTGCCTGGAACGATATTTTTTCTTTCTCCCCCCCCCCCCCTCCACTTTTGCTGTAGGACACATGCGCTTACAGAGGGGAGATAGGGAGAGAGAGAAAAAAAACATCAAACCTTAGGGAAGATGACCATGCCACAGTCCATTCTCCATTATCCTTTTAGGACCTTGGGCATGCATGTACCCGTGCCCAGTGTGTTTTTCAAGCCACTGGGTCCAGGACTCGAACCACAAAGCAGGCAATATGGGACCCAGTGCCTTAACCACCATGCCACTTGTCAGGTCCCTGGCATGATTTTCAAGCTATAGGATCTGGGACTTGAACTGTGCAGTCAAGCCATTTCCGATGTAGCACATTAACCTTCATATCATCTCGTGGCCCTGAATAATTTTTTAAGGAGCTAAGTTTTGTGTTCCTCATTTTGTCTTAAATTATTTGTATTATAACTTTATAATAGGAAAGATCTTATATAAATGTGAACTGTGAAGTTAAAATAGCATTTAGAGTTACATATGTTTTGCTTCCTTCATTAATTTCACAAAAATTTATTGAGAAGCAGTTATGAGATAGGTGAGCACTGGAGCCAACTGGTGAGCAAAATTTAGCACCAGCCATCTATTTCTAGCTGAGTTTAGTAGAAGAGAAAGCTTTTAATCAAAAAATTGTTCATCCTAGTACGGATGGTACTGACTGCTAGAATAAAAATTCAGTCCAGTTATTTTGTGTCTTCTACATTTTTGCCTTTTTGTTTTGTTTTCTAGATTTTCTTAGTCTTTTCTTACCAACCCAGTTACTGAGAATTCCTTTTCTTCTGTATGTTTTTATTTTCCAAGAACTTTTTAATGCTCTGAAAGGTTTTTCTTTTTTTAAAGAGAGATTTTCGCTATAGGGTGCATGAACTTGACAGAGAGACAGAAAGCAAGAAATCACCCACACTGCAATCCCTTCTCCATTCTCCTTGGGATCTTGGGCACACACATGGTCCCAGTGCAAGTTTTAAGTTGCTAGATCCAGGACTCATACGTGTGAGTCCAGCAACGTAACCATTACACCATCTACTGGTCCCTAATGCTCTGAAAGTTTTAAACCAGTCATTTCTCTTATTTCATGATATATTATAGTACTTAGACCCATGTGTGACAATGAGTTATAAATGTGTTTAAATACATGTAGGTGGGGGCTGGCAGATGGCATGGTGGTTAAGGCACTGGACTCCTACATGGCTGACCACCGTGCAGGTCCCAAACCTGGTGGCTCACTTTCTCAATTTCCTGCTTTCTATCTCTGATCAAATTGAAAAATGATAATGATGAATAAAAAGGAATAATTTTTTTTTTTTACAAAGTAGGCTATTTGATTTTATAAAAATAGGTTCTGAAAACCGTAAAATCAGACAGATTAATAACATCAAAGTTAGATTAAAAATGTAGGTTACAGCTCTCATTCATTTGGTTCTGGTGTTAAAGACGTTATAAAGATATGTATATTTAAAATACTTCCCTGCTACCGTCTCTTGGGAATAAAAACTTCTGTATTTACAGAAAACCATTGGCAAAAAGATCTTTCTGTGATTTTAGCAAAGAGAAACAATCCCACTTTTATTCCTTATTACTGACTTGACTACATCACTTTGACACATGGTATTACTATTTCTCTTTCTATAATAAGTTCTAGTTTTCTCAAGTCTTTCCCCATCTTTTCCAGAAATAAAGCTTAAATATCATATATTTCAAACCTTTTTTTTTTTTTTTTGGAGGAGGTTTTTGATATAGGGCACATGCGCTCATCAGAAAGATGAGAGACAGACAGAGAAGCGAGAAGTGAGAAATCACCCCCCAGGGGCAATAGCCATGCCACAATCCCTTTTCTTCCATTCTCCCCTCGGGATCTTGGGCACACATGCACATATGCCCAGCATGAGTTTAAGCCACTGGGTCCGGGACTCGAACTGCGATCAACTACATGGGAGTCCAGTGACATAGCCCCCCCCCCCCCCCCAAATTATTTAACTTCATTCATTCATTCAAATTTGACCAGAAAGGGACAGAGAGAGAGAAAGTGAGAAACAAGCCGCCAGGCCCAGGACTCGAATTGCGGTCAACCATGTGGGAGTCCAGTGCCCTTAACCACCACACCACCTGCTAGCTCTATTATGTTAGTCTTTTTTTTTTTTTTTTTTTTTTTTTTTTTGAGAGAGAGAGAGGTTTTTTTTTTTTTTTTTTTTTGATAGGGCATGTGCACTCCTGACATGAGTTTTAAGTTGCCAGATCTGGGACTCGAACTGAGGTCGACAACTACGTGGGAGTCCAACAATGTAACCATTACTCCAATCTACTGGTCCTGGCCCACGACATTTTTAACTTTAATCTTGTTTTCAGTTTTTCCTATTCACTTCCTTTAAAAATTATCTCATAGAAGCCAACAGGTAGAGTGGTGTTTAAGATGCTGGATTCCCATAGTAGAAAAGATACAAGTAGTCATAAAACCCAAAAGTTAAAAATACTGCTAAGTGGGACCAGCAGTTAGTGTAATGGCTATGTCGCTGGACTCCCATGTAGTCGACCGTGATTGAGTCCCGGACCCAGTGACTTAAATTCACACAGGGCACGTGTACGTGCATACCCAAGATCCCGAGAGGAGAATGGAGGAGAGGGGATTGTGGTGGGTGATTTCTCATTTTCTGTTTCTCTGTCTCTGTCTCTGTCTTTCTGGTGAGCGCACGTGCCCTATTAGCAAAAAAACTCTCAAAAAAAAAAAAAAAAAAAAAAGAAAAGAAGAAAATAATAGCTTAAAAAGACAGGTGATGGGGGTCCATCCGGCAGCATGGTGATTAAGGTGGCTGCTTCCCACATGGCGCAACTGTGTGGTTCAAGTCCTGGACCTGGTAGCTTTAAGAATACAGTGGTTGTATGTGTATGTGTGCCAGAAATCCTGAGAGGAGAATGGAAGAGAAAGGATTGTGACATGGCAATTCCCCCTGGGGGCACTTTCTCAGTTTCTCTCTCTGTCTCCAACAAATATACTTGTCTTATAGCAAATCAAATAAACAAAAAAAAGACAAAATAATGGGCTAGCCAGTGGCATGGTGGCTAAGGTGGCTGCATCCAACATGGCTTCTTGAGTCTCAGCTCCACTGGCTTGAAAAAACTGGAGTCCAACAGGTGGTGTGGTAGTTAAGGCACTGGACTCCCATATGTCTGATTGTGGTTCAAGCCCCAGACCTGATGACTTGCTTTCTTTTCCTCTCTCACATCTCTATCTGGTGAGTACACATGCTCTATAGCCAATCTGAATAATAATAATAATGATAATAAATAAAATAGGGCCAGCAGGTAGTGTGGTTGTTAAAGTGCTGGAGTCGCATATGACAGACTGCATCTTGAGTCCTGGACCTGGTGGCTGGCTTCCTTACTTTCTCAATTTCTCTCTCTCGAGCACATGTTCCCATAGCACATTAAAAAAAAATAAAAAATAAAAGAATAAATAAAGTTAAGTCTTTAAAAAGATTTTTTAAAAGTTATTTAATCTTTATTCTTATTTTCTAACTTTCTTTCTTTCCTTCCTTTATTTTTTTTTTATTTCTTTTGGAGAGGTTTTTGCTATAAGGGCACGTGCCCTCGCCAGAAAGACAGAGACAGAGAGACAGAAAGTGAGAAGTCAGCCCCCTGGGGGGATGGCCATGCTGCAATCCCTTCTTCTCCATTCTCCTCTTGGGACCTTGGGCACGCACACACACATGCCCAGCGTGAGTTTAAGCCACCAGGTCCAGGACTCGAACCGCGGTCAGCTACGTGGGAGTCCAACAACATAGTCATTACGCTAACTGCTGGTCCCCCTTCCTTTCTTTCAATTTGACCAGAAAGGGACAGAGTGAGAGAGAGAGAGAGGGAGGGAGGGAGGCAGGCAGGGAGAGAAAGCAAGCCTCCAGGTCCAGGAGAGAAGTGAGAAAGCAATCTGCCAGGTCCAGGATTTGAACTGTGGGAGTCTAGTGCCATTAACCACCATGCCAACTGCCAGCCCTATTCTTACTATTTTTAAATTTGACGAAAGAGAGAAGAAAAGTAAGAAAGCAAACCACCATGTCCAGGACTCCAACCGCTGTCGACTACATGGGAGTCCAGTGACATGGCCATTATGCCAACTGCTGGTCCTGACTTTTCTTTTATAAAAAACTATTTATTTATTTAATTCCATTTGTTATTATCATTTTTAAAATTTGTTCACAGAGACAGAGAGAGAAAGGGAAAGTGAGAAAGCAAGCTGCCAGGTCTGGGACTCTAATCTTGGTTGGCCATGTGGGAATCCAGTGCCATAAGCCACCACGCCACCTGCTGGCCTGCACCATGACTTTTTTTTTTTGACAACCCAATAGTAGCTTCTTGTTTATCCTTCTTCACCTATTTTGACTTTATTCACTCTTTTATCTGAACAGCCTGAGGGTATTATTTAGAACACAGATCTAGTCTGCCACTATTCTTGGTATAAAGCTTTCTCTTTTTTCTTTTTCTTTCAAGTTTCTTTTTCTTCAGTGAGAGAGACAGGCATCCCCCCCCAACAGTGTCCCATGCCACGATCCACTCCAGTCTCAGCTGACCCAGATCACAGGCATATCTGTGTGCTCAGCATGCTCAGGGAGATCCCTGGATGTGAGCCTAGGACCTTTCTAGCATGGAAAGCCCTTTAGTAGTGTTTTGTGATAGAAATAAAACGCCTTAATATGGCCTACATTGTCTGGCTTCCACTTGCCTTTACTTCATTTCCTACCACACCCTTCCTTCAGTCTTCGTTTTATAGGCTCACTGACTTTTTTTTTTAAAAAAGTCCAGTTTCTCAGCCACACTGACTACATTTCTTTCTTTTCTTTTTTTTTTTTTTTGAGAGGTTTTCGCTATAGGGCACGTGCGCTCGCCCGACAGACAGAGAGAGACAGAGAGACAGAAAGCGAGAAATCACCCCCCAGGGGTGATGGCCATGCCGCAATCCCTTCTCCTCCGTTCTCCTCTCGGGATCTTGGACACGCACGCACACGTGCCCGGTGTGAGTTTTAAGCCACCGGGTCCGGGACGCGAACTGAGGTCGACTACGTGGGAGTCCAGCGACATAGCCATTACGCTAACTGCTGGTCCCTAGGGTCACTGACTTTTATTTCAGGCTCGAGGATGGGCCATATTTTTTCTACCAGAGGCACATGCTGTTTTCTTTCCCTGGAATTCTTTTCTCTCCCTCCTGTTCGGTTAAGTTTTAATCACCCTTTAAATGTTAGCAAAGCATTACTTCCTCCAGGAAGCCTTACCTGACTCTTCTGATCAGATCTGATTCTCCTGTTACATGCTAATGATCACTTGGTATACCCTCTCTTGGGAGCACTTAGCACAGCTGCAGTTATACCTTTACCTGTGTGATTATTTAATGACTGTTGTCTTCAGAGATTGTAAGACTCGAAGAGTAGGAATAATTATCTGTTATAATTATTTTAACAAAAACAGATAATTATTTTACTTTATACAGTACATGTACTGTATTTATCGTGATGCTTATAATAGTGTTTGGCACTTGGTTGCTGCTCATTGGATGGATGGAGTGACAAATACCTAAGTGAGTTAAAGTATACTTCTAGCCCCTAGTGTTTTGGAAATCCTGTAATAGAAGCATGTTTACTGTTGATAGGAGGAAGCATGAAGCCGTCTGTAGGTGTGATTTCCTTTTGTATTTACTGTTCTTTTTTCTCTGTAGGTTGCAGATCAGCTCTGTGCGAAGTATAGCAAGGAATATGGCAAGTTGTGTAGGACCAACCAGATCGGAACTGTGAATGACAGGGTAATGGACATACTTTGTGAAGAGGCATGCGGGGTGGTAGCTGCTTTATTGTCAACTGTGATTCTAGTGGTTACCACTGTGTGGGTGGGCACATTTCATAGAATGAAAAGGAAGGCTATGTGGCTGGCAGTGAAGTCAGCTACTTACCCTGCCCAGCATGTCTGATGGCAGTGCTCTCTGTCATTTCCAACATTCCCCCATTAGCTCTTGTCTTTTGTGGTTTGTGAAGGTAGAAAGTAAGGGGATTGGAAAGGTGGATTAAGTGAAATTTGAAGGGTGCCAGTATTAGCCCTTTATAATTCTGTATGTCTAACCAGAAAATGAGAGAGGCCTGGGTCCTGGGATATGCCTTGTGACTGAAAAAAAATCATTCAACTGCTCTAAACCTTTTTACCTCAATTTTACTTGAAAAGTGAGAGGAACTAAGTTTAGTGAAACAGGTTAGGATTAGGCTGCTTAGTATAGCTACATCTTAACCCTGGGTCTTTCACTTACAGTTAATGCACAAACTGAGTGTGGAAGCCCCACCCAAAATCCTGGTGGAGAGATACCTGATTGAAATTGCTAAGAATTATAATGTACCCTATGAGCCTGACTCGGTGGTCATGGTAAGTCTATTCCAGAATATAAAGGAAAATGAGTCTCTAGAAATGACCTTCTTTGAAAAAATAACCACCATCTTTGCACTGATTTAAGTTTGTGTGAGTTTAAGCCTTTGTCTAATTAGTGCCTCTAATTTTAGGTGACAAAAACACACCTGCATATCTCACAGAGTACTTAAGGATCAGTTTAGACAAATAAGAAAGTACTTTGAGAAAGTGTGGGCTTGGATGCAGATGACTCTGTTGCTGCTTTTCATGAACTTTTAGGAATTGAGATCCCCTGGTAGCTAGCAAGAAATGCCCAAGACTTAAACAGTCCTAAAGTACTTATTGGTGCCACCGTGTGTCATAGTGCACAGTAGGCTGAGACTGCAGAAATACGTGAAAACAAGGTCTTTGTCATGAGAAGCTTAGGGTAAGGAGGGCAAATATGTAAACTGTCACTGTTTAGCAGTCAAGGTGAGGGGGTGTGGTGGATTCTTTGGTGTATTCCTTAGACACGAGCCCTCTCAAGCTCAGGAGCTGCTTAGCCTAGTCTCCTGGGGACAGCTTGTCCAGTAACTGGTCACTGTCGGGGGCTATAAACTCTGCTCCTTTGTCCCATACCCCCCTGAAGGTCTATCGCAGCTCCAGAGCTCCCTGGAGAATTAGCTGAGGCCTTTGTTATGACTCTGATGTAACCAAATTCTTCCTCTACCTGGCTCTGCTTCCTTCACTTCCCCCACAGGTGTTGATTCCAAGAGCACTCCCCAGTAGACTCTCTTCATGCTTATCTCCATCTTGGAGTCTGCTTCGTGGGGAACCTCGCTTTGGACATGGACTAATGATATGGGTTTTTCTCCTTCTCAGGCAGAAGCTCCTCCTGGTGTAGAGACAGATCTTATTGATGTTGGATTCACAGATGATGTGAAGAAAGGTGGCCCTGGACGAGGAGGAGGAGGAGGAGGGGGCGGGTTCACAGCACCAGTGGGTGGACCTGATGGAACAGTGCCCATGCCCATGCCCATGCCTATGCCCATGCCATCTTCAAATACTCCTTTCTCATATCCATTGCCAAAGGGACCAGTAAGTATGCACATAAATTGTACATGTTAAAAAAAAGGTCATAGATGACTTCTTGGCTCTGTAAATATTCAGTGATTATACGTTGTTGGGAGAATTTAGCAGTAAGAATGTTTGTTATTAGTCTAGTGATCATATTGGGGGAGAATGTTACTGGGATTCAGAGTTATTTTGATTCAGCTATAGGTAATTAAGTGGCAAAATCTAGAGAAAAGATGCTAGAAAAAACCTTTTTATATAGGTTTACTGAATATCTTTGGACTCTGTTGCAGTCATGCTAGTAGCTTTTCCCAAAAGTGCATAATATCCACTTATTACCTCCTCTTTTTAGACAAAATGATGAAGATCATTACTAATAAAGTTTAATTATAATTTCCCCTTGTAGACCTTGAAGCACTTCATTTAGTAATTTAAAGAATAGCCTTTGGCTATAGATTTTTAAAAATCTGAATTCTCTGACCACTTATTCTTTTGGATATTTGTTTCCTTCGTTCCCACATGCAAACCTCAGAGATTACAAATTGGGGGCAGTGTCTCTGATGTTGCCTTTCTCCTCTTACAGTCAGATTTCAATGGATTGCCAGTGGGGACTTATCAGGCCTTTCCCAGTATTCATCCACCTCAGATACCAGCAACTCCCCCATCGTATGAATCTGTAAGTGCCTGAGCCTCCTTTATAAGCAACAGGAGAGAGAATCCCATGGAGAGAGAGCAAAATAATGGCCACAGGGAAGGCAAAATTTTCATCAACCTCTAGTACTGCCTTTACTCTTGCTTTGGTATTTTTGTGTTGCTTTAAACACTACCCTGGAAATGGGAAGTGTTTGTGGTGGCAGCAGCATTGGTGGCAATGTTTGTCTGCATTGAAGCCAGGAATCAGGATGGAGCTGCAGATCTCTTAGAAGGTTGTAGTGCCCTACTTAGTCATTTAACCAGTTTTTAATTATTCTACTAGCTTGACAGAGAATCATACTGAGCCAGTATAGTCTTGGTGCCACATATCATAATCAGTAAAATTTCAGCTTTATAAGGTATCAGTACTCATTTAAAGAAATAGTGGCCAGATTTTTGTTAATCAGAAGTATCCACTTAGTACACTTAGGCCTATAGCATTGATTTCACATTTTTAGTCTTGTGGTTAAGTTTTAACCACAAGTAGCTAGTGATGCCTTGAACTATAGGTGGTTGTAACAGCTTTGGTTCAGATTTAGATTATTTTCTGCCAGCCTTGTTTCCTTAGTTAATAAATGCCTTTGAGACCTATTTCCATCAGGTATTTTACCAAGAAAAACCAGTTGGTTTGGCATTTGCCATCTAGGAAGATCTCCCTGTTCCTGAGCTTGCTCATGTTCTTTCCTTCGGTTTTTCTCTCTAGCTGTTGTGTTATATCTTGGGCCTGAGTTTTTCTTATGCTTCTATCTTGCATGCATCAAAAGGTGACCCACAACTGTAGGAATGCTGTAGAAGATGGCATTTTCTCTCTAATATGGTTGAGAAAGAAAAAAAAATGACTTGGGAAGGCATTATTCGTGTTCTTGGAAGCGAGGCGCTCTCATTGGCATAGGCATATGGATTTGGTTCTTACAGATATATTTAGTAGTTTCAGGTTTTCTCTATCCCTAAAAGGTGAAGAAGGTATTATTTAAAAAGGTGTCATGGGGAGACCAGCAGATGATGTAATGGTTACTCCCATGTAGTCAACTGCGGTTCGAGTCTTGGACCCAGCGGCCTAAAACTCATGCTGGGTGCGTGTGTATATGTGTCCAAAATCCTGAGAGGTGACTGGAGGAGAAGGGATTGCGGTGTGACCGTCTCCCCCTAGGGAGTGATTTCTCACTTTCTGTCTCTCTGGTGAGCACATGAGTCCTATAGCAAAACTCTCTAAGGGGAAAACAGAAAGTGTTATGGTGGGGCCAGCAGATGCTGTGGTGGTTAGGGTGCAAGATCTTTACATGATCAACTCCGTAGTTCGAGTCCCAGACCTGGTGGCTTAAAAAACATGTAGGGGGACGTGTGTGTGCACGTGTGCCCAAAATCCCAAGAGGAGAGTGGAGGAGGAATTGAAGCATAGCCAACCCCCTGGATGGTGATTTCTCACTGAACCTCTCTGGTTCTCTGTCTCTCCAGCAAATGTATGAAGAGTCTAGCATGGTATCCACTTGGTTGGAAGAAGGTAGAAATGCAGGGTTGTTGCTTTTGGTGAGCAGCTTAGCTTAGCTTTCGGAAAATACAGGGGCTTGCTTATATCAGTATCAGTACTTTTCTCTAGTGAGGCCATTGCTTTTTCTGCTGGTAACAGTCCTTGTGTTTCAGGTTGATGACATAAATGCTGATAAGAATGTCTCTTCTGCACAGATTGTTGGTGAGTATAAATTAGAAACCTTCAAGACTCAGTGCTGACCTCACTCAGCTATTTTCTTATTCCTCCTACCTCAGAGATTGTGTTCATGGCATTCATCCACATGCCCTGTCCTTTCCCCAAATCTATTATGGCTAAAACAGAACTCAGGATTTCTTCTGAAAATAATTTGCCCCAGCCCAAAAGAGGTATTACTGTTCTTTTAACTTTCTTTTTTTGGGGAGAGGTTTTTGCTACAGGGAGCATAAGCTCGCCAGAGCGAGACAGAGAGACAGAAAGCGAGAACCCCCCCCCCCCCCCCCGGGGGATGGCCACGCCGCAATCCCTTCTCCATTCTCCTCTCGGGATCTTGGGCACGTATGCACACGCGCCTGGCTTGAGTTTAAGTCACCAGGTCCAGGACTCGAACTGTGGTCGACTACATGGGAGTTCAGAGACATAGCCATTATGCTAACTGCTGGTAACCCTCTTTTAACTTTCTTAACCTTCCTGTTTTTCAATTACTCTTAAGATCTGTGTATATTGCTACTTTAACTTTCTCTGTACTTGGAAATAGTAAAAATAGTTTTTTTTTAGTAGAGGCCTTAAATAAGGGAAAATAGGCACAAATCATAAGTTTAGCTCAGTGAATTTTCACAAAGCAAGCATGTTTATATAGCTTTCAACTTAAATAAATAAATAACATTACCATACCCCCAGAGGGGGTGGTTTTAAAATTAAAGATTGTTGTTTTATTGAGGTATAATTTACACTGTAAATGCATAGTTTTTTTTTTTCTTGGTTGCAGGGCATGTGCACTCACTGGGGAGGAAACAGAGAGGGAAAATGAGAAATCATCCCCTAGGGGGGATGGCCACACTGCAATCCTTTCTCCATTCTCTTGGGATTTTGGACATGTATGCACATGTGCATGGTATGATTTTCAAGCCACTGAATCTGGACCTGAACCATTGTCAGCCATGCAGGAGGAGTCCAGCACCTTAACCACTATGCTACCTGTTGGCCCCATAGAAAACAAATCCACTTTTATTTTTTCTAAAGAATTATTTAACTTTATTCATTTATTTAATTTTAATTTGATCAGAGAGAGACAGAATGAGAGTGAGAGATAGAGAGAAAGAGAGAAAGCAAGCTGCCAGGTCTGGGACTTGAACTGCAGTTAGCCATGTGGGAGTTCAGTGCCCTTAATCCCCATGCCACCTGCTGGCCCTGAAACAAACTTTCAGTGTATAGTTTGATGTGTTTTTATACACACACCGCTAATCAAAGTGTAAAATGTTTCCATCAGTAAGCTTCTCTTGTGTTCCTTTCTAGGCCGCCCCTCTCCTTTTAGGTAAACACTTATTCTAACTTTCTGTAATTTAGTCATGCCTTCGTTTTATGTGTGTGTGTGTGTGTATATATATATATATTATACATGTATGTATAGTTTTTTTTTTCTTTTAACTTGTCAGAAGGCACATGTACTTGCCAAAGAGAGAGAGAATGCCGCCCCCCCATCCTCTTAGTGGTACATGCCACAATCCTTTTTTATTTCCATTCCGTCAGACTTTGGGGCACATGTGCCTGGGGTATTTTTTAAGCTGCCAGGGCTGGGATTTGAACCATGATCCGTTGTGTTGTGTGGGATTCACCTTCTTATGCACAGGATTTAACTACACTCTGGAACCAGCCCACTTTTGCATATTTTAGAACATAAGATACAGAGGATAACTGAAGGCCAGCTGGTGGTGTGGAGATTAAGGCCGCTGGGTCCCATGTAACTGACTGTGCAGTTTGAGTCCTGGGCTTGACTGCCTGAAAATCACATAGGGTGCACATGTGCCCAAAATCTTGAGAGAAGAGGTTGTGGTAGGCCATCTTCCCTTAGAGGTGATTTCTCTTTCCCTCTGTCTCCGTTGAGCACACATACACTATAGCACAAACTAAAATAGAAGATGATTTTAACATAAAATATAAAACAGAAGACTAGAAATATATATTAGACCATTTAATCTATTTGACTTTATTATTACTCCTTTTTTCTTTTTTTTTTAAATGATCTTATTTAGCTTTAATTATTTTAATTTGACCAAAGGGGGGGGGAGGTAGGGAGGGAAAGTGAGAAAGCAAGCTGTCAGGTCTGGGACTCAAACTGCAGTCAGCCATGTGGGAGTCCAGTGTCCTTAGCCACCACACCACCTGCTGGCCCCTTATTACTTAAATTTGACCAGAGAGAGAGGAAAAGTGAAAAAGTAAGCCACCAGGTCCAGGACTTAAACCACAGTCAGCCATGTAGGAGTCTAGTGCCTTAACCATCACACCACCTGTTGGCCCTTAAGAGTGGTGGTTGTTGGGAACTAGCAGTTAGCGTAATGGCTATGTCGCTGGACTCCCATGTAGTCGACCGCGGTTCGCATCCCAGACCTGGTGGCTTAAAACTCACGCTGGGCACGTGTGCGTGCGTGCCCAAGATCCCGAGAGGAGAATGGAGGAGAAGGGATTGCAGCGTGACCATCCCCCCTGGGGGGTGATTTCTCACTTTCTGTTTCTATGTCTCTCTGTCTGTCTGGCGAGCGCACGCGCCCTATAGCAAAAACCTCTAAAAAAAAAAGTGGTGGTTGTTAAGGAACAGACTTTTGTAAAAAGGGACAATTTGTTTAGATGAATACTCTGAGGACTTGGCCCCAAGCACTACACTTTGCCACCAGGTCCAGGACTAGAACCGTGGTCAGCCATGTTGGAGTGTCCAGCACCGTCACCACCATGCACCTGCTGGTCCCATTTTTCACATTTTTTAAAGTAGTATTTCCCTCTGATTCTGATAGACTTTTTTTCTGTCAGGAATTGTGGAGTTTCTTTCCAAAGGAGATCTGAATAATTTCTTTCATGGTTATAACATTGTTCTCCTTGCCCTAATTAAATTAGGTCCTGGACCTAAGCCAGAAGCCTCTGCAAAGCCCCCTTCCAGACCTGTGGATAACTATGACAACTTCGTACTGCCAGAGTTGCCATCTGTGCCAGACACACTACCTGCCGCATCTGCTGGTGCCAGTACCTCAGCATCTGAAGACATTGACTTCGATGATCTTTCCCGGAGATTTGAAGAGCTGAAGAAGAAAACATAGGCCTCTTAACGAAGGCAGTTTCCAAATTCTGGGAATTGGGACTGAGCAGTTTCTCCTTGTAACAAAGAATCTCCATGAAATTCCGTTTCATCTATTAACCGTCACTGAGCACACACTTCCTCTGGCTCTCCTTCTGCTCTGTCAGATTCCTCTGCTTCCCAGTTCTCTATTGGCTCTAAGAGGCTAACAGCTGGAGACTTTGAGACCAGAGCAGCTGATCCCTGGCTACTGTGCTTGTCCAGTTCCTGTCAGTGAGCCCAGGTTCTCTCCTGGCCTGTCCCACAGTCCCTCCACAGCAGGGTGAGAAGATGAAAGTGTTGTGGGAGAATAGCCAGAGGTGGCCGGACAGTGGAGGAGAGCACTTCATGAGTGTCTCAGCCTTGCGTTGACGTTCCAGACATAGAAACATACCCCTCCGGGTTGGGGGATTATGGTGAGTGAGAATCAAGGGCAACTTGTGTTGTTTTCTCACTATTATGAACGGAGAGAGAAAATGACTCAGGAAGCCATTGTAACGGTTCCTGGAAGCTGGGCCCTCTCACTGGCATATACACTTCTCCTTGCTGTGGGGCACTGTTGTACCTGGATCCAGTTGCAAAGTTTATTTGGAAAGTTGAAGGCCCCCTCTTAGTTCTACTGGATTCTCAGGGAGCCCTCTGTGGCCTTTTCTTTATTTTGAGTGCAGTGTTTCCCTTTTACCAGAGAGCAACACTAGAAATTCCCGTTCTCCCCATAGCATGTTCTATTGGATTGCACTACTGGCAGAGGAAGGACAGGCCACGTTGCTGGGCAGAAGTTGCCATTCAAGCCGGGGGTAGGCTTCCAGCTGCCTTAATAGAAGTACTCAAGTCTCTTGGGTAGTGAGTTGGAAAGCCTACAGAAGAGGGTTGCTTGTTTTCATTTGAAAACTTCATGATTAAGGGAACATTACAAAATTGCAGGTACGCACGTGGCTATAGTGGTTCACTGCTTTTCGGAACAGATGACACTCTTACTTTTGTAACGTATGTGCTCCTTTGCCCCTTTGCAAAGGCCATCTGTCTTCACAGGGATGGCTATGGGATTAGAAGATACTGACTTTGGCTTCTATGTAATGTATCTGTACATAATTGTTTCAAGCAACTTTTTTTTGATTGGTTTGTATCTCATAGCTTAGTAGCTGCTAATAAAATGAAAGATTTCGTGTCCTGCTTTCTCCACTGTTGGGTGAAATGCTGAAGTACAGATTTGGGTGGTGGTAGAGAAGGTTTTAAGCACGTTGGTGCTGGAGCTAGCCCTTACCTTCGTTCCTTTAGTAAAGTGGACCTCTGGAGCAGTACAGGGCTCATTTTAGATTTCTGCATTTAAGCCCAAGTAGCACTTGTGAGTTTGCCGGGTTGCTTCTCTATGGCAGGCCTTCCCATCAGCCGCACCTTATGCTGGCATCTTTATTTTTAGTGTGTTGCAGTGAGCTCACTTCTGACTCACTCATTCTCCACAGCCCTCCTGGGGCACGAGGTGTGTGTTGCTTGGCAGCAGAGCTGGTTTAGCCTGTTTCTCTCTGGCACTGTTAGCCATGTCCTGACAGTGCCAAGACTCATAAGCAAGAACTTGAAGCCAAGGGGTTTTTGATTCCTCTTTATAATTTTCTAAGATAAATAATAAGCCAAGATAGGAGGCAACAGGTTAAGTTAGTCTTCTAAAACTTCAGTGTCAGTGCCCATTGTGGCTACTTGCTCAGAAGAGGTATTGGTGTGCCGCCGGATTCCTAGCAAATTTGAGAGCTTCTGTAGCAATACATCTAGCAGTGCAGCTTCTTTCTGAATATTTGAAGACGAGAGGAGAAAAGAAAATTGGAATTGCTGCTAATGTTGGAGTTAAATACTAAAGATAGAATAATTAATATCAATAATATTTTTAATTTTATTTATATTTGACCAGAGAGGGACAGAGAGAGAGAGGGAAAGTGAGAAAGCAAGCCGCTAGGTCTGGGACTCAAACCATGGTTGGCTATGTGGGAGTCCAGAGCCCTCACCACCAGGCTATCTGCTGACTCTGATACTATATCTTTAATGATTGACTGTAAAGCATTAGAGTGTTTCCACTACTTAATGGTTGAGGGTAACCATTTTTTTTTCTTTTTCTTTTTTTGGAGAGGTTTTCGCTATAGGGCGCCTGTGCTCGCCAGAAAGATAGACAGAAAGCAAGAAATCACCCCCCAGGGGGGATAGCTACGCCACAATCCCTTCTCCTCTTGGGATCTTGGGCACGCACGCATGCACGCACATGCCTGGCATGAGTTTAAGCCACTGGGTCACACACATGTGCCTGGCGTGAGTTTAAGCCACTGGGTCTGGGACTCAAACCATGGTCGACTACATGGGAGTCCAGTGACATAGCCATTACACTAACTGCTGGTTTCACTTTTTTTTTAAAGAGGTTTCTGTTGTCAGACATGTGTGTTGACTGGAGAGGCAGAGAGACAAAGAGATGATAAGTGAGAAATCAGCCTCCCTGGGGGGATGCCATGCTATAGACCCTTCTCCATTTTTCTCTTGGGGTCTTGGGCACATATGCACATGTGCCCGGTATGAGTTTTAAGCTGTTGGGTCCAGGACTTGAACCACAGTTGACTATGTGGGAGTCCAGCTACATAACCATTATGCCATCCACTGGTCCCAGGGGCCAGCTTTTATAGGATAGTAGCTATAGAATATAATGTAGTCTTGGTAAATGAAATTTCGTAGGGAAATAGTTGGCAGAGCTGATAAGACTAATATGGGGTATGTGTTGATACTATGTGTTAACATTAGTCTCTGGTCTTCAGGGCAGTGCAAGTGAGATTTTCCAGTATATAAAATCATGATAGCTTATCTTTCAGTTACCAAGCAGGGAGTACCTACCTTTAGGGATTTTCTTTCTTTTCCAAAGACCATTAGAATGGCTGAAACAAAAAGATTAATGATCAGAAGTACCATCAAGATGACACTGGTGAAGATCAGAAAGGAGCCCAGGACTGGGTCCAAAGTAATAACCTGGAAGAACAGTAAAAACACTGTTCAGTTTCTGTTTCACAAACAAGCCCTGCATGTGTTTACACATGTCCCACATACATGTATATCTGGTGGAAACTTGGAGAGGGAGAAAAATAACTAAAGAGGAAAATACTTTCAAGTGGACCAAAGAGCAGGAATGACTGCCTCTGAGGATAATTTTGACTTTAGAGCTTTTACAAGAACAGGTGAGTTACAGTGGAATTGTAAGTAATTCAAATACCCTGTGAGCTTTAGCAATTCTAGAAAATATATCTAAACAGAAGCTTCAGGGGCCAGTAGGTGGCATGGTGGTTAAGGCACTGGTCTCACATGGCTGACCACAGTTCTAGTCCCGGACTTAGTGG
The DNA here is from genome assembly GCA_026018925.1 of Tupaia tana. NCBI lineage: Eukaryota > Metazoa > Chordata > Mammalia > Scandentia > Tupaiidae > Tupaia > Tupaia tana. Next base: position 14,733,036 of record JAKSZU010000018.1, read on the forward strand.
CCTGCTTTCTTACTTAATTTCTTTCTTTTTCTCTGGCTAAATTAGAAAATAATAATAAATGTAACTTAATAATACTTAAATGTAACTAAAATAAAAACAAACAAACAAAGAAGCTTCAGAGAACAAATGCATATTGAAAGAATTAATGAGTACCAAAGGTGATAATGAAAACTGTCTTTGCCATACCAAGAAGCTTCTACTCTAAAGCCAGGAGCATTCCAATAACATTTAACAGATTAGTGATAAAAAATAGTGTGAGTTTTTTAAGGTTTTCCCCATTGTCTTTAAGTCTTTAAATTCATGATAGCCATCGTGTATGTAGTGTCACAAGAAAGAAAGAAATACCTCAACAGGGTCTCTTCCTGTCCCCATCCCTTTTTATCCTTCCATCTAGACAGGATCATGCACCTCGTGTTTTCAAGCCAATCCTGGGATGTGAACCCGGCTTCCAGCACTGCAGGTTAGTTTGGTATTGACTGCACCACCAGGTTGGGCCACCTTTTATAACTTTTAAAGGCATAGCTACTGAGTTCTCAGTCTGTGTTAAGAGATCTTTTCTCTTGTTTCTGTTTCACAAACAGAAACAAGAATGGTTTCCTTAATAATCTTTTTTTTTTTTTAAGAATTATTTTATTTAACTTTATTTAAATTTGATCAGAGAGGGACAGAATGTGTGTGTCGGGGGGAGGAGTGAGAAAGCAAGCTGCTAGGTCTGGGACTTGAACCACGATTGGCCATGTGAGAGTCCAGTGCTCTTAACCACCATGCCACCTGCTGGCCTTAACAATGTTCTTTTAGTTTAGGTAGGTGGTTCTTTTTCTTTCTCTCTTTTTCACTAATGGTATAAGATAAAACCCTCCAGCTCCTCTGAATCCTGGGTGTCCATGTATATGGCTTTTTTTTTTTCTTTTCAGTTTTGTCACAGGGCATATGCACTCTTAGAGAGAGAGAGAGAAATCACCCCTATATACATGGAGAGACCACAGTCCCATCTCCTTTTCCCCTTCCTGTCAGGATTTTTGGCACACTGGCCTGGCATTTTTTTTTTTTCTTTTTCTTTTCTAGAGAGGTTTTTGCTGTAGGGCAAGTGTGCTCACTAGGGAGACAGAGAGACAGTGAGAAACCACCCCCAGGGGGGATGGCCACTTTACAATCCCTTCTCCATTCTCCTCTCAGGATCTTGGGCAGACACACATGCATGGCGTGAGTTTTAAGCTGCCGGGTCCAGGACTTGAACCACGATTGACTACGTGGGAGTCCAGTGATGATGTAAACATTACACCCTCTGCTGGTCCTCCTGGCTTTTTTTTTTTTAAAGAGGTTTTTGCTGTAGGGCGTGTGCAATCTCCAGAAAGTCAGAGACAGAAAGAGAGAAATCATCCCCCAGGGGGGATGGCCACGCTGCAGTCCCTTCTCCATTACACATACGCGCCTGGTGTGAGTTTAAGCCACTGAGAGTCAGACTCAAACCATGGTCGACTACATGGGAGTACAGCAACATAGCCATTAGGCCATCTGCGGGTCCCATCCTGGCGTGTTTTAAGCCACCAATCCAAGACTTGAACCACATAGCTGGACATATGTGATCCAATCACCTTAACCACTGTACCGTTGGCTGGCCTGACCCGGCCTGTTCATGGATCCAAACCTGCTGTCAATCTCTCACTGCAGTCCATCCAATATGCCATGGACTGTGCCCTCTAAGCTGGGCCAGTAGGTGTTTTTTCAGACAAGCGCTATTTCTCTTGATATTGGTCCATTCATTGTTGCTCCTTTTGAGAGGTTTTTGCTATAGGGCGCGTGCGCTCACCAGACATAGAGACAGAAAGCAAGAAATCACCCCCCAGGGGGGATGGCCACGCTGCAAACCCTTCTCCATTCTTCTCTCGGGATCTTGTGCACGCATGCACACGCGCCCGGTGTGAGTTTTAAGCCACCGGGTACGGGACATGAACTGTGGTTGACTCTGTGGGAGTCCAGCGACAGTCATTACACTAACTGCTGGTCCTGGGCATTTCTTAAAAGTACCTTAACTAATAGGGAGATTACTTTAAACCCTGATGGAGAGCTTCTGTGTGACAAGATATTTCCAAATACCAGTAAAAGTAATTATAACAATTCCAGGTTAACCAATAATTTGGGCCAGTCTTCAGTTGATGTAACAATTTTTTCTCTAGTAAGCTTTACCCTATTTTCCTTCCTGTTGTACAATTTAAAGCAGAAGTGTTTTTGTTTTGTTTTTCTGGTATAGGGCACGTTTGCTCACCAGAGAGAAGGAGAGAGAAAGAGCACCCTTTAGGAGGGAAGACCACACTGCAATCCCTTCTCCACTCCCCTCTCAGGATTTTGGTTACACATGTGCATGGTGTATTCCTCAAGCTACTGAGTCCAGGACTCAAATTGTACAGTTGGCCATATGGGATTCAGCCACGCCACCTGGCTGGGCCCATGTTTTTATTTAAGTCTAAAATATTGGCCCAGCCACTGTGATACAGTGGTAAGTAGTACAAGGAAGCCATGTGCTGACTGGGTTGACCTGGAAACACACATGTGTACATGGACTCCCAAGATCCTGAGGAGCCAGAGAACGGGGGAAAGGAAATTGTGGTGTGAGGAGACCCTGTGGAGGGTACTTCCTTCACCTTCTCCCTGCCTCACCCTCATGGTATATGCAAACACTATCATTTAAAAACAGTGGAGCCAGCAGATGGTGTAATGGTTATGTTCCTGGACTCCCACATGGTCAACTGTGGTTCAAGTTCCAGACCCAGCAAGTGTGTGCATGCCCAAAATCCCTAGAGGAGAATGGAGAAGGGTTTGCGGCATGGCTATCCATCCCCCTGGGGGGTGGTTTCTTGTTTTCTGTCTTGATCTCTGGCAAGCGCATGTGCCCTATAGGAAAAAAATCCCTCTTAAAAGAAAAAACATGCTAAATTGTTACTTCCCTTAATGTTTTAGGATACGTAGTGGTCCTAACAAGTGAGGGCTTCCTCCCTTACTAAAGCTAGACCACAACAAAATGTCCATCTAGAGTGGCAGTTACATTCTTTCTTGGAAGGAGGTAATTTTTTATATTAGAGACATTTTTAAAAAAGATTTACTTAATTCCATTTGTTATTTTAACTTGACCAGAGAGAGAGGGAAATCGAGAAAGCAAGCTTCCAGGTCTGGGACTCAAACCACAGTGGGCCATGTGGGAATCCAGCACCTTTAACCACCATGCCACTTATGGGCCACTAGAAACTTAATTAGTAATCTTTGAATTCTAGATTATCAGAGTGATAGTTTTGATTAAAATCTTGCCAGAATTTCTAAATTGCAATTTTTTTCTTCCCTGGTCAAATCTACCCTTTACATACTAGTGTTTAGGGCTCAAATCTTTGTCTAAGTTTCTTTTTTCCTCTTTTTTCCTGCCAGACATATCTCAAATAATACTTCATTGTTCATGTTGAATAGGAAGACAGGTTTGTATTGGTAGTTCCTAGGAAGGAAATAATAGGTTCTTTGAAGTATTTATTAATGTAAACAGACATAATGTAGTTCTTTCTGGAACTGTACCTTCTTAGTTTGTTGTTTTTTAAAGACAGTCTCACAACATGGAGATGCTCCTGCCTTAGCTTCCCAGCTGGGACCACAGGCATTTACCATTACACTTGCTCTCTCTCACAGGGTCTTACTATGTTGCCCAGGCCAGCCACAAGCTGGTCATTTCTGTCTCAGCCTCCCAAGTTGCTGGGAATGCAGGCACACACCACTGCACCTAGTCTTTAGGTTGGAGACTGAGTGCCGGCCTGTGTGCAGAGCACAGCATCTTAGCAGTGAAGTGTCACTATAGCTGAGCCCCTAATTTTTTTTTTAAGTCACTCCCATTATACACTCTCAAAAGCCTGTGAGAAAGGAGTCACAAATCATGATAATCTGGCCAGATTCAAGAGCGCAGCACCTGGTCCAGTGTCCCCTGCAGTAAGATAAAGGATACTAGAAGGAAGGGAGGGACTTAGTGCCTAGGAAGGGACAGGTACCTGGAAGCAGCAACCACTCAGCAAGCTGCGTGCAGTTAGTACCATCAACAATAGCAAAAGATCTAAATTTCTCCCTTAACATTGTGCGTTGGTGTAGTAAAGGGCTGTTTCTGTACGCAGTTCTTAGGTATGTCAAACCAGTTAAGTTCAGCAGGGAAACTAGGATAGAGAGGTTTTACCTCATTGTAGTGAGAAATTCCCATCAGGAGACCAACAACTGTCATTGCTGAGCTGAAGAAAGTCTGGTAGTCAGAGAGGCTCCATCCAAACAGCAGGTTAAACTGGATGGGAGAAAGGCCAGTCAGTGGGAGCCAGCTGCAGTTCTCCATCCTGAGGTGCTTGATGATGTGGCCAACAGAACCAGTGGAATAGAAAGAAATTCCTTGTGGTCAAATGCCCCAAGGTGCATAAAACTCCTATGTATAGTGTTCATCTAAGTTTATTTTACCTTCACATTACCATGTGAGGTAAGTTTTATTTCCATTTTAGAGACTGAGGAGACAAACATCTGGGTTTAATGTACTTATTAAATAAGGAACTACAACTAAACTCAGCTTTCTTACTCTACTGCCTTTTCTCTCAACCTGCCAGCTTGAACTAATATTGTGGTGTTCTGTACAGTGACTTTTTCGAAGGGAAGCAGTGTGATTTTAAATCAGTACTTAGGCAGAGAAAAACCTTGGGCATGGGGGCTTACAGCAATGGCGTAGCCTGTTAGCAGGATCAGGATGATCAGCAGAAAGCCCACCACCTCATCCCAGGCATTGCTCAGTGTTCTGCTGATGACCTGCAGCCTGGGGTTGTGACACAGCAGGTTCCAGAGTTGAATGGTTGCCAGTAGAACCAGAAAGCCCACTAGATGAATGACAGCAGAGTTCACTTTTATTGCCTCACAGAAGCTGATGAACCTGGTCAAGGAGAGTTGACACTTAGTATGAAGTATGTGCTCTTGCCAGTTTCTCCAGGGTGCTCAGCTACAGAAGCACAGCAGCTCTGAGTCCAGTTAGGCCCAACACAAACCAAGACACTAGTGTGTCTCACTGTACTTGTGGGTGGGAGGACATTAGTAGAAGGCCATGGGAACTATTCTAGTCTCTTCCATTGCTAATAGAAAATACCTGAGTCTGGGTACTTGAAGAAATAGAGGTCTGGGGGTCAGCAGGTATTGTAGTGAAGGCGCTGAACTCCTACATGGCTGACTGCGGTTTGAGTTCAGACCTGGCGGCTTGCTTTATCTCTCTGGTCAAATCGAAGAAGAATAAATAAATAATAAAATTAAATGAATAAGTAAATAAATAAATAGAAACAGAGGTTTTGGGCCAGCAGGTGGTGTGGTGATTATGGCTGACTGCATGATTTGAGTCCTGGACCCAGTGTCTTGAAAAACATATGGGGTGTGGGAACCAGCAGTTAGCGTAATGGCTATGTCGCTGGACTCCCACGTAGTCGACCGCGGTTCGCGTCCTGGACCCGGTGGCTTAAAACTCACGCCGGGCGCGTGTGCGTGCGTGCCCAAGATCCCGAGAGGAGAATGGAGGAGAAGGGATTGCGGCGTGACCATCCCCCCTGGGGGGTGATTTCTCGCTTTCTATCTCTCTGTCTCTCTCTGTCTGTCTGGCGAGCGCACGCGCCCTATAGTGAAAAATCTCTCCCAAAAAAAAAAAAAAAAAAAACCATATGGGGTGCATGTGAGTACCTGCCCAGAATTCCAGAAGGAGAGCAGAGAAGGGACTGTGATGTGGTCATCTTCCCCGTGGAATGAATTCTTACTTTCCCTCTCTCTGTGTCTTTCAAGTGAGTGCAAGAGTCCCGTGGAAAAAGTAAAAAAATTTTTAAAAAATAGAGGTTTATTCAGCTTATGGTTTGGAAGTTCAAGGTCCTGGGGTCACATCTGATGATGGTTTTCTGGCTACAACACAACAAGGTAGAGGGCAAGAGCACACACATCTGTGTCCATGTGTGTCTATACTGGTTTCATTCCCCCTCTTATAAATTCACCAGGAGTCAATCATAGGGACCCCTCATTTCCTTAATTTTATCTTCCAAAAGCCCCATATTTCTTTTTTTTAAGTGCGATTTTTGCTATAGAACAGTTGGGCTCGCTGAAGAGACAGAAAGCAAGAAATCACCCCCCAGGGGGCATGGCCACGCCACTATTTCTTCTACTCCATTCTCAGGATTCCAGGCATGCATGCACACATATGCTTGGTGTGATTTTTAAGTCACTAGGTTCAAGACTTGAACCGGGCTCAGCCATGTGGGAGTCCAGAATCTTAACCACCATGCCACCTGCTGGCCCCTAGACATTCATAATTTTTTTTTTTTGGAGAGGATTTTGCTATAGGGCACGTGTGCTCACCAGAAAGAGAGAGACAGAGACAGAAAGTGAGAAATCACCCTCTAGAAGGGATGGCCACACGGCAATCCCTTCTCTGTTCTTTTCTCGGGATCTTGGGCATGCACGCACACATGCCCAGCGTGAGTTTAAGCCACCAAGTCCAGGACTCGAACCACGGTCGACTACATGGGAGTCCAGCGACGTAGCTATTACGCCATCTGCTGGTCCCAACATTCATAATTTTATGTTGCAGCTTCCAGGTTCCTTGGAAAGACCCCCATAGAAAAAAGCAGTTGGCAGTTGATCACAATTTTTCCTTGAATTTTTGTCAGAGGGCACATGCAGTTGCTGGAGAGAGAAGAGGGAGTGAGAAAGCATCCTCCCATGGGGGATAGTAACACTGCAATCCATTCTTCATTTCTCCCTCCTTTTGGGATTTTGGGCATGCATGCACATGTGCCCAGTGTGTTCCTCAAGCTGCCATGTCTGGTACTTGAACTGTACAGGCAGCCATGTGGGGTCCAGCTGCCTTATCCACCAGGTCACCAGTTGGTCTGATCACAGTAGCACATAGGCTGGATTTCAGCTGCCATCACCATTCAAATATACAGACCCACTGTCCTTGCATAAACAACTCTATAAACCTATTTTTTTTTTTTTCTTTTTTTTGGAGAGGTTTTTGCTATAGGGCGTGTGCGCTCGCCAGACAGACAGAGAGAGACAGAGAGATAGAAAGCAGGAAATCACCCCCCAGGGGGGATGGCCACGCCGCAATCCCTTCTCCTCCATTCTCCTCTCGGGATCTTGGGCACGCACGCACACGCGCCCGGCGTGAGTTTAAGCCGCCGGGTCCGGGACTCGAACCGCGGTCGACTACGTGGGAGTCCAGCGACATAGCCATTACGCTAACTGCTGGTCCCCTATAAACCTATTTGGAACAATGTCTCAGGAAGTCTTAGGCATATCACAGCCCACAGAGTTGACCAATGAAAAGATGAGGAAGGCACCACTGTGCAATACTTGGATTGGGAAATAGATGCTCCTCCCCAGGGGAAAGACTAAAGAAGGTGCCTAACGGGGCACCAAACATCTCATGGTCTACGTCAGTTAATGGACATCCCTATCCAGAAAACAAGCCCTTTGGCATTTAAAGGGTAGACTTTGCATCATGGTTTCATGTAAAGAATGACTAATTAGGGGCCAACAGATGGCATGGTGGTTAAAGGTATTGGATTCCCACATAGCCAACCACAGTTCTAGTCCCAGACCTGTTGGCTTACTTTCTCACTTTCCTTCTCTCTCTCTCTCTTTCAAATGAAAATAAATAGAGTTAAATAAAAAAATAAGAATTCTTAATAAAAAAGAATGATTGATTGTCATGTCTTAGGCTTTATGCCTTGGCCAGGATACAAAGTAATGACCAATTCCAGGCAGTTGGTCTGTGAAATTGAAATGCACTATCTTGGGACCAGCAGATGGCATAATGGTTACGTCCCTGGACTTCCACATGGTCAACCATAGTTCGAGTCCCAGGTCCAGTGGCTTCAAACTCACACTGGGCAGGTGTGTGTGCATGCCCAAAATCACCAAAGAAGACTGTAGGAGAAGGGATTGTGACGTGGCCATCCTCCCTGGGGGTGATTTCTCACTTTCTGTCTCTCTGGCAAGCCCACACGCCCTAGAGCAAAAATTTCTTTTAGAAAAAAAATGCATTCTTTTACATTTAAGCATTTACAAGGCAAGAAGAGCTTTTCAACATGAGTACTATAAATGGCCTCTGGTTTTCTGTGCTGTGGATATAGTCTGACTTCTGTTTAACTCTGTTATACAGATACAAATCTGGTAGGGCAGGCACTTGAAGGAATACTTTAGATATAAGGTAGGAATATCCGGTGTTGCTCAGGCTTCTTACCTGTCCTGGTCGTGATGGTATTGTGCCATGGATTTCTTATGTAGAGAAATAAGCTTCACATCAAGCCCCAAGATGACAAAGCTAATGAAGATTATGCTTGTGTCAAGAATATTTCTTTTTCTAGTGAAGAACCTCCACTTCCACTGTTTTAGCCGACGAACCTAAACACAGACACTACAGTCACCATTGCTTGTCTGAAAGATTAGCTAGGTCTCCTTAATAAAGTGTCATAACATTAACTTGTAAAGGCAAAACAAGCTGCCAGGCACTTATCAGATGTCACCTGGACCCAATGGGTTATAGTCTCTGTTCTGCTCTGTTGTCCTTTGGAAATGCTGCTTACGGAAAAGTTGGCCTTTACTACAACTTTAATCAGATACATTCATTCTTTTTCTTGGAAATCATAGACTTAAAAATAAATAAAAAGTTCCTAAATTAGTTGTAAAGCTTGAAAATAAAAAAATACTGCTTTCGGCCCAAGATATATTCTTTTGAATACAATTATTTGTATTTGTGGGACCAGCATGTAGGGTAATGGTTATGTCACTGGACTCCATGTAGTCGACCGCGGTTCGCGTCCCGGACCCGGTGGCTTAAACTCACGCCGGGCACGTGTGCGTGTGTGCCCAAGATCCCGAGAGGAGAACGGAGGAGAAGGGATTGTGGCGTGGCCATCCCCCCTGGGGGGTGATTTCTCACTTTCTATCTCTCTGTCTCTGTCTGGCGAGCGCATGCGCCCTATAGTGAAAACCTCTTTTAAAAAAAAACAATTATTTGTATTTGTAAGGGCTTGTTTTTTGTTCTTCATGCTTTTTTTTAAATAATATTTTATATAGGGATAATAAAACTGTACATAAAATGTCTCTTTGGACTTCATTCTTTAGCCCCCGGAAATTGAAAGAGCTATTCAACTTGACGGAAAACAATTCAGCCTCTAACTAAATTCTAGCTTCTGGAAAGGACCAAAATGATAGCCATAATTTTACTAACAGGTCACTGTAGAGCTCCCCAAATAAAATGTGGCAACCTTTAGTATTTCTCACATCCAGCATTTTCAGTTCACCTGTTTGAAGGCGTAATAACTGACTAGGAGATAGTAGGTGACTTGTGAGATGACAGTCCAGGCAAAGGCCTTCTTTGATGTCTGAAGGGAAGTTAAACTGACCAGTCTTACAGAGGTGAATACAGTGCCTGGAATAACAAAGAACACCTGGAGTCAAGAGTTGAAAACTTCTGCCCGCTTCTCATCTGACTTGGTCTTTGAATAGCCCAGACCGGTCCCTTACCGTGGATTTCACTTGTTTCCGAGTCTGCACTCTACCTGCTATTTCCTGTAGCGCTGTCAGGAGAGCGTGTGTACAAAGCTATGGGAAAGGCCATGTTCACTGCAGGCAGGAAAGGGAAGGCATGTGCTGTCGACCCCACCTGCTGGGAACGGTCAGTGGCCTACCAGCTGTCCAGGCGTAGACTGTTAGGATGGCCACAGAGAGAACCTCAAGTGTTAAGATCCCTTGAGTACTAATACCCTATGAATACTCAATGTTTATGTGACAGATTAAAAAGCTTCAGACTACTTGGAAGGACAGTGAGAGCACTGATGTTTACAAAATTATGAAAGGTCTTGCAAATATAAACTTTATAAAGCCCCCAGAATATTTGAGCTAAGATACACACCTTCTAGGTAGAAAGTACATTTAGGAACAAAAGGAATTCCCACATAATATAGCTTTGCTCTCAAGATGGACTTTCTTTTTAAATTTTTATTCCTGGGACCAGCAGTTAATGTAATGGCTATGTTGCTGGACTCCCATGTAGTCGATTGTGGTTCGCGTCCTGGACCCGGTAGCTTAAAACTCAGACTGGGTGGTGTGTGTGTGTGTGTGCCCAAGATCCCAAGAGGAGAATGGAGGAGAAGGGATTGCGGCGTGGTCATCCCCTGGGGGGTGATTTCTTGCTTTCTGTCTCTGTCTCTATCTTTCTGATGAGTGCATGTGCCCTATAGCAAAAACCTCTCCAAAAAAAAAAAAAGAAAAAAAAAAAAAAAAAAAAAGGAAAGAAAGAAATAGCAGATGAGACTGGCAGGTGGCGTGGTAGTTAAGGGCACTGGACTCTCATGTGGCCGATGGTGGTTCGAGTCCCAGACCTGGTGACTTGCTTTCTCACTTCCTCTCTCTCTCTCACTCTTACTCTGTCCCTCTCTTGTCAAATTAAAATAAATAAATAAAGTTAAATAATTCTTTAAACAAGCAAAAAGAAATAAAGAGGAGAAAGTAGAAGTTCCTGACTAAAAGTAACGCCTAATGGCAAATTGGAGGACACTTGAGGGCAGATTCTGGGGGAGAGAAAAGGATAAAAGAGTCTCTCACCTTTCCTGTTAAAGGTGAGAGAACTGAATGTACCAGTTACTCTCTGGTCTCTTAGAAAACTCCATGATGCCATCCCCCCTGGGGGGTGATTTCTCATTTTCTGTCTCTCTGTCTGTCTGGCAAGCGCATGCACCCTATAGCAAAAACCTCTTAAAAAAAAAAAAAAAAAGAAAACACAAAAAATCAAAAAACCAAAACTCCATGATGTTTAATTTCACTCCAGGAAATTAAAGAAGAAAAACAGTGCCTCAAAGAGGAAGAGGGCAAATAAACGTGACAAACTTAGTTGGAAGCTGAAAAGCAGGATGACACAGATTCAAGAAAGCTGATGTCAGGGGCAAGTGGCGTGGGGCATTGGGTTCCCACATGGCCGACTGCGATTCGAGTCAAAGACCTGGCGGCTTGCTTTCTTACTTTCTCTCTCACTCTGTCCCTCTCTGGTCAAATTAAAAATAAATAAATAAAATAAAATAAAATAATATATTATTTTTTTGGAGAGGTTTTTGCTAGGGTGCGTGCACTCGCCAGAAAGAGACAAAGAGACAGAAAGCAAGAAATCACCCCCCCAGGGGGAATGGCCACACCGTAATCCCTTCTCCTCCATTCTCTTCTAGGGATATTGGGCGTGCACACACATGTGCCTAGCGTGTGTTTAAGTCACCGGGTCCAGGACTTGAACCGTGGTCAGCTACATGGGAGTTCAGCGACATAGCCATTACGCTAACTGCTGGTCCCAATAAAATCATTCTTAACAACAACAACGAAAAGCTGTTGTCTAGGCCAGCAGTGTGGAAAACTCTGACATAAGTAAATTTTAGCCTTAAAGCCCCAGAACGGCTTAGAGATGGGAGGCATCAGTTATTGTTGGAGGATGAGACTGTTGAGTTGCATGTGTAAAATCCTTGGTCCTTTGGGTCCAGATCACTAAAATTAGAGACTAGTCCCTAGGCTCAAAACAAAGCCACAGCCACAATAAAAGTAGGTAGAAAAGAGAATTTAATAGGAAAGAAAGATTTCAGAAAAGAAGTACACCCAGGGGCCAGCAGGCGGCATAGTTGTTGGGGCACTGGACTCCCACATGGCAGACCATGGTTCGAGTTTCAGACCTGGCACTTTGCTTTCTCACTTTGCCTCTCTCTCATTATCTGTGTCTCTGGTCAAATTAAAAATAATTAATAAATAAATAAATAAATAAATAAAGTAAATCTTAAGAAAAGAAAAGAAGTACACCCAAAAGACTTTTGGGCAGGCAGGTTGCTAGGTAGCAACTGATTTTGGAACTGCTTATTTTTATTACCAGAGGTGATCATGAATAGTAACAGTGGGCAGTCTGTCACACTACCTATGCTCTTTGCTTGAATTCTCGGGCTTCTTCCTATGCTTGTGCAGCTCTTTCACAAGTGAAGAGTTTGAGGAATTTGATTGCCTAACTGTGCATGCCCAGTGTGAGCCATGATGCTAGGAGCATCCTTATTAGGATAAATTGCCCAATTAGTTTATTGCCCCAATGGGAATCAGGATATTGACCAAAACGTCTGACTGGGTCTTTTTCTGTTTATGAGGGATGATCAGAGGGAAATTTACAGTCATCCCTATGTGTCTTCCTCAGGTACCAAGGAAGGAAAATGGGATTTGCCTCGCCTTCCTGGTGCCAGGCGCTGGGTGGGAAGAAGGCATCTCATAGAGGGTCTGGTTGTAACTCCTGTTAAATTGTGATTGATGTGACTTGTGTCCTGCTCTTCTCTTAGGGCCACCCGCTCATTACTATCTAACTGCTTAGCACATGATCTGAAGGTAGATCTTCAGGTGGAACTGAAAACAGGCTTGCGTAAAAGCCTGAGTATAGGGGACCAGCAGATGGGATGGTGGTTAAGGTGCTGGACATTCCCACATAGCCAATAACGGTTCAAGACCCAGACCTGGTGGTTTGCTCTCTCTTTGCCTCTGTCTCTGTCTCTCTGGTCAAATTAAAATAAATGAATAAATAAATAAAATTAAATAGATAATTCTTTTTTTTTTTTGAGCCTGAATATAAGCAATTAGGTCCCAGATTTCCTCCCTTGCCATTTACAACCGGTATTTGCTACCCTTCATGCCTTCCACCAATCCAAAACTGAAAGCTTATTTCCTAGTGATGTTAAACTATGACTGATTCAGGGACACTAGATAGTCTGAGAGCAAAGGTTTACTTAAAAAAGGAATTAGGAAAAGTTTACATACTGCTTGGTGAAACCCTTCCCACATACCCTCCCTCAACTGGAACTATTGATAAAATAGGCTGGTATTCTCAAGGCAAGAGTTCAGAGGGTTCCTCTCTGAAAACCGACTGCCCATGAAAAGATGTAGAGACAAGCTGGCAAGCTTTATCAAAGCACGGGAACTTCTAATTAGCGTTTATCTGCTTTTTACCACCTCCCTTTACATACAAAAGAACAGCCAGATGCTTGAACTTTAAAACTGAAAACTGGAGAGCAAAACAATAAATCAATGAAAGGAATTCTGAGGAATTAGAGACAGAGAAGGAGAAGGGAAAAAAATATACTAATACTTGGGCCGGCAGGTGGCATGGTGCTGGACTCCCACATAGCTGACTGTGGTTCGAATCCCGTACCTAATGACTTACTTCCTCATTTTCTCACTTTGTCTCTCTCTCTCTCTGTCTCTCTCTGATCAGATTTAAATAAATAAATAATTCTTTTAAAAAAAAAAAAAGAAATCTCAGAACTAAAGGATACAATTTCTAGATAAAAGGGCTTACCATGAAGTTCGTTTATAACCCTGGGATAAAGAAATGATATACTGTTGGGACCAGGGACTGGGAATCAGAGTGGCATCCCGGGAAGCTGGAACTAGGTAATGGAGCCATGCTTTCCAGAACTCTGTGAGAAATTATATCCAGACTAATTAGCAATTCAATGTGATGTCAGAATAAAAACATTTTTTAGACATGTAATGCTTTGACAATTTTACCTTCTTTGCACCCTTCCAGGAAATTATTGGAAGATAGGCTCCAGCAAAGTAAGGAAGTAAACCAAGAAAAGCCAGGATCAACAGACAGGGGATCCAATAGAGAGAGGTGAGGACAATCCCCAGGGTGGCAGTAGAGGGAGAGCCCCAGATGAGAGCTGAGGGGCAGGCCTAGAGAATAACTGATCCAGATTATATGAAAAAGATGAAGATCCCAGGGAGAGTGTCTCTAAGAAAAAGATAAAATAACAAAACAAGAGGTTTTTACTTCTATGCAGAATCTGGAGATGAATCAAGCAAATCAAAGAAAATAATTATAGGGCCAGCAGGTGGCATGGAGGTTAATGCAGCTGGATTCCACATGACTGATTGCACAGTTTGAATCACAGACCCATGGCTTGAGGAACACATTGGGTACATGTGTGTGTACCAAAAATCCTGAGAGAAAAACAGAGCAGAAAGGATTGTGGCGTGGCCGTCCCCCTTCCTCCCCTAGAGAGTGATTTCTCACTTTCCCTCTCTCCTTCTCTCTTGCTGTCTCTGTCTGGTAAGTGCTCACACCTATTGCAAAATATAAAACAAAAAAGGCAAAAAAGAAATCGGGCTTTTCCCAAGGCACCCAGATCACAGAAGAGAAGAGAAGAGAAGAGGCCTTCATACCCATGTCACTGGACTCCAAAATCAGGGTGACAACACAGAAGAGATCCACATTAGCATTGAAGACCACAAATTCCACCAGGAGGCTTTTTGTGCATCGGTCTAGCCAGTGCCATTGTTCCAGATGCTGTAGGACTCTGGGGAAACAGAAAAGAATAGGGCTGCTACTTCTCCATTCAACACTGTGGAGGAGGAGATGGCCCTGGCATTTCCAATATCACTGTCACACACCAGGTAAGAAGTTACATGTCCCAATTTCATTTTCCTATACAATATTTTATGATTATTATTGCCCAAACTTCCACTGCATTAACATGATTATAAATTTGGTAGCCTATCAAAGTGAAAGTTTTCATAATAGCATTCATGCAAAGGTTAAACATTTAGGAAAATGAATTTAGCATTTACGGTCTGAGGTAGAATTAATTTCACATGTTCTGACAACTACTATTTGAGTATTAAATGCTACTCTTGGGACCAGCAATTAGCGTAATGGCTATGTTGCTGGACTCTCATGTAGCTGACCGCAGTTCAAGTCCTTGACCTGGTGGTTTAAACTCATGCCAGGCACGCATGCGTGTGTGCCCACGATCCTGAGAGGAGAATGGAGGAGAAGGGATTGTGGGGGTGATTTCTTGCTTTCTGTCTCTCTGTCTCGCTGTGTCTTTCTGGTGAGTGCATGTGCCCTATGGCAAAAACCTCTCAAAAAAACAAAACAGAACAAAACAAAACTGCTACTCTTTACTAACTATTCAGTTTTTTTTTTCTTTTTTTTTTTTTTTTTTTGGAGAGGTTTTTGCTATAGGGCGCATGCGCTCGCCAGACAGACAGAGAGAGACAGAGAGATAGAAAGCAGGAAATCACCCCGCAGGGGGGATGGCCACGCCGCAATCCCTTCTCCTCCATTCTCCTCTCGGGATCTTGGGCACGCACGCACACGCGCCCGGCGTGAGTTTAAGCCGCTGGGTCCGGGACTCGAACCGCGGTCGACTACGTGGGAGTCCAGCGACATAGCCATTACGCTAACTGCTGGTCCCACTAACTATTCAGTTTTTAAAGGTAGAGTACACCTGTTATCATTTGCTTGGCATTATTAGTAATTCCTTGCTATAAATTTAAATGTAGACATGGTTTTAATTTTAGACATAAATAATGACAAAACTTAGGATTTATATACTGAATGACTTATAAATCTCTGCCAGTTTAATTTTGGCATTTGAATTTTGGGTTGATGTACACATCATGGTTTATGAAGGGTGGTGTTTCTTTTAATACATGAAAATTACTTTGCCTAAGCTAGAGTTACCTGGGTTCAACCCTAGCTGGGAATGGGTCTGGGCAAATTGCCAAACCAAAACATAGCTGTAGTTTGAAATGGAACATGAATGTTTAAACCAAAAGGGAAATTTCCTTTGAAGTCTGAAATACGTGTCTACAAGTGTCACAGACAGTATGGTAGCAGTCAAATTTACTCAAATGGGTCCTGAATTCTAATTGTCCCGTGAATGGATAGAAGCAAAAATCTACCTCCCCTGTTCAGGGCTCGGGCTCACCCACCTGGTTGCAGAACTGAAGTTTCTTCCCAGTCTCACAACATACCCTCCTCCTGTGTAAGTGGCAAGTTGCCCCTGGATGGGATAGCCACCCAGTGTCTCCTGATTCTGATGATGCCAAATGCTGTCTGATTTTGTGAGGTTTGTATCAGAGGGACCCCAGTGAGCCCCATAGTTTGCTGTATCCTCCTGATACTGGTCAGAAAGCTTCACTTGTTCTTGGGGAATGCGAATCTGACGAAGCAGAACATTGCCCAAAAGAAAGGAGTTCCCGTCAGTAATAAATCCTAATGGGAAAGGAAACAAAACACTTCTTTAAAGTGCCTCATTAAGTTAGTAACAAGATGCATACTTTCACCACTATTTTTGAAGGTATTAACTAGTGCACTTAGATAAGAAAAACAGTAAAAGAGGAAGTGAAATGATCATAATTTGTAAATGGAATGTGTAATTAGCTAAATTAAGAGAATTAACTGAAAAACTTTACTTACAAGAAGATAGCTCAGGGGCCAGCAGGTGGCATGGTGGTTAAGGTGCTGAACTCTCACATAGCTGGCTGTGTTTCGAGTCCTGGACTTGGAGGGTATATACATACACATACTTTGTCTTAATAAACTTTTCCAAGGTTTTATCTTACAAATATATTTGCACACATATGAAATTAAGTGTGTACCAGTATACTAAGGTAGTATTGTTGACAATAAAGACTAGAAAAGATCTAAATGTTTATGGATAGGGAGCTGGTTATATAAGCTATGGTATATCCATCCAATAGGATACTATACAGTAAGTGAATAAAACATAATAGGGACAGCTTTATATATACTTATGGAACAATCCCCAGATAAATCATTAAGAGGGAAAAAAAGTATGACAATGTGTATTGTATGCTACCATTTATTGTCATATATAGTCACAGACACATAGATTATTTCTGAAAAAATATTATAATAAATTGGAAACATATCTGTCTTTTGGAAGAGGAGAAGAGGGACTAGGGAGAGTTGTACAATGTACTCTGTTATACATTTGAATATTCTCCATATTTATATTTTACTGAAAAAAGTTCTAATATGAAAGAAAAATGATATGTTAGAGTATTCTGCAGAAAGAGGTTTGTATTAGTTACTGAAGGACTTGTAGTTTCTGAAGAAAAGGGAAGGGATGACTTAACCTTCAGAGAAGGTCTCACTTTGTGTTTCCTTTTTATTTTTTAAAAGAGGTGTTTTTTTTTTTTTCTATAGGGCATGTGCGCTTGCCAGAGAGACAGAGACAGAGAGACAGAAAGAGAGAAATTGATCCCCAGAGGGATGCCCACACCGCAATTCTTTTCCTTCATTCTCCTCTTGGGATCTTGGGCATGCACGCACCTGCGCCTGGCGTGAGTTTTAAGTTGCCGGGCCCAGGACTCGAACCGTGGTTGACTATATGGGAGTCCAGTGACATAACCATTACACCATCTGCTGGTCCCCTCACTTTGTGTTTCTTAAGTGAAAAATATATCATTATAATTTATAGGCTTTTGTTGTTATTACTATGTGGGCATCCAGTGATGTAACCATTACACCATCTGCTCGTCCTGGCTACTTCATTCTATTTATTCATCTATATCCACAAAGTTGTTGTCACTGTTTCTTAGTATGTCCAGGTAACTTGTAGTTCTAGTAGGTTAGGTTGCCTCCAATTAATGTTAATAAAAGTGACCTAGTTAATATCAATAACCAACACTTGAGACCAACAGATGGCATAATGGTTATATTGCTGGACCCACACATGGCTGATCGTGGTTTGAGTCCTGGATCTGGAGACTTGAAACTCACACCAGGCATGTCTGCATGCATGCCCAAAAATCCCAAGAGGAGAATGGAAAAGAAGGGATTGTGGGAGGGCCGTCCCCCCGGGGGGTGATTTCTCATTTTCTGTCTCTCTGTCTCTGTCTCTCCCACAAGCACCTGCACCCTATAGCAAAAATCTCTCTTAAAAAAATTAATAACCAACACTTATCCATTTGGTGAATACTATGTGCCAGACATCATTCTAATCACTTAATTCTATTAAACTTTTATGTTTTCTAAAATTTGCTATAGAGTACGTGAGCTCACCAGAGAGAAAGAGAGAAAGCACCCCCCCCTCCGGGGGATGGCCATGCTGCAATCCTTTCTCCGTTATCCTCCCGGATTTTGGGCACATGCACCCCACGTGTTTTTCAAGCCACTGGGTCTGGGACTTGAATTGTGTGATTGGCCAAATGGAAATCAGCCACTTTCACCACCACACTACTTGGCTTGTCCCATATCTATTGCCTTTTAAATCTTCATACCAACATTATAGAGCCTAAGATTATCCCCACTGTATAGATGAGGAAATTGAGACACAGAAGACTGAGTAATTTATCCAGGGTCACACTGCTAATAAATGAAGAGTAAGGATGTGAACTTGGGCAATCTGGCTTCTGAATCTGCACATTTCTTTTTCTTTTTTTACTTTTGCTGTGGGATGCTTGTATTCACCAGAAAGAGACAGAAACATACACACACAGAGAGAGAGGGAGGGAGGGAAGGAAAGAGAGAGAGAAAGAAAGCACATTGCAGGGGGATGGCCATGCTGCAATCCTTCTCTCCAGACCCTGAGCATGAATTCACATGCACCTGGTGTGTTCCTCAAACTGCCAGGTCTGAGACTTGAACCGCACAGTTGACCATGTGACATTCAGCTGCCCCAACCACCATGCTACCTGCTAGCCCCTGAGTCTGCACTTTTGGGCCATGAGACTGTACTGCTAAGCCAAGGAGTCCAGCCAGGGACCATGCTTACTATGACGGTGCAAACAGCCACCCAGGGTCCCTGTTCCTTTGATTTAGTCAATATTTTATTCAGTATAGATTAAGTTACAGATTGGAAATAGAATGGATAAGAACCTAGGATCATTGTCATCTAAAATTGTACTTAAAAAAAATCTAATGAATAGGACTTATCACTGTAAAATCTCTCCTAAACACACTAAGTGCACATTAAAGAAAAGACTAAATGTTTGCTGAGAAAAGCACATCTTTTAGATAATTTTCAGGAATTTGGGAGGTATTCCAAATCTCATCAGGAGATCTCAGTCCTGAGATAAACTAATGCAACAATTTCCCACATATGACTTACTTAATAAGTCATCAAGTTATAAAATGACAGAGGCGCTGGTAACAGATGAAAAATAGGAGCAAGAAGCATTCCTTAGGAAAGGAAGTATTTTTAGCATTTCTTCAGCACTGCCAAGGGAATGTATGCTCACTACCCTTGACTGAGGTTCTTTGAGGGTTCAAATAATATACGCATCTCTTTAGCCTGAGCTCCTGGACAATTCCCCGCATAGTAGAGGTGTTCAATGCATGTTTGTGGAAATGAACGGGATAACCACACAAGAAAAGTTACAGACAGTTGCAGGCCTGGGACAGATTGCACAGCAGATGAAAATAGCTTCTCATGTGGAGATCCTTTCTGCTTGAGAAAATTCTTGAATAAGGGGTATGTATCTGTCTATCTGTCTGTGTTAGGGATGGGGGAGGATTTGATACCTGCTCATCAAACAGCTACCTGTGGTCGCATCCCAGCGGCCTTTCCAGTTACTTTTCATGCTCCAAGTAGATAATTCTCATTCTCATTTGTCAACCTCTTTTGAGTCTCACCAGTGGGAATCAGCCCCATGAGCTGATCACCCCTGGGTGAACAGAAAAACTGAACCTGCTTATATGAGGTCTTCAGGGTGCCACGAGGTTGCTGCAACATGGACAAAGCCAGTGACCTTTTTCCAGTTTCTCGCTGATCTTGGTAAAGGTATTTGGAAAACCAATTGCACCCCACATTTGCATGGCTAGGCCCCAGGACCAGGTTCTTACCTCTGTAATCCCCATACAGGTTAGGAAGGAGAGTGCGATTGGCCCAGGGGTAGAAATCCTTAAGAAGTTTGATTTCTGAGAAACGGTGAGAAAAACTCTTCTGGATAGCTTGGTGGAAGTAAAATCTGTTGGTGTTATTTGCAGGGTAGACAGCAGTCATCAATAGGATAAGGAAGAGGATTTGTACTAGTTTAGAACAGGGGGAAAAATCATAATTGCATGGTTAGCTTAGAAATCCTCTATAATTTTCATTTTTCCTAAACCTACAGATTAGGTCAAAAAGAAAAAATTGACAACTGCACATGGCTCAACCTAAAACATGCGTGTACATACACATTTATACATTTGTGTGCACATATACATCTATCTATATAGCCTTCCTAGAATTATTTTGCCACTAATCAGATATTTTATTTAAGATACATAAAACCCCACATACAAAAATATTGTTTTAGGACTAGGTGGCTGTCTTTCACTCTTTATTAAAGAATTATTTTATTTAACTTTATTTATTTTATTTATTTATTTTAATTTGATCAGAGACGGACAGAGTGAGAGAGTGACAGAGTGTGTGTGTGAGAGAGAGAGAGAGATGGAAAGAGAAAGTAAGCCACCAAGTCCAGGACTCAAACCGTGATCAGCCATGTGGGAGTCCAGTGCCCTCAGTCACCATGCCACCTGCCGGGCCCCTGTCTTCCACTCTTAATTGTCTGTGTTCACAAGAAGGGAAGGCTTAATAGAAACAGACTTTTGTCGTCTTTGGTAGAGAGAATCCAGGAAAATACTACTCGTGTAGAAGCCAGTCTAGCACTTTTTCAGAGCATTTTTATTTTTCCTTCAATGTAGGAAGTACATAGATGAAGTCTGTCACTACATTTTACAGATGGAAACAGTGGCTTCATCAAGGTCCAGCTCTAGTAGCGTGTACTGGACGCTGCTGCTGGGCAGGCTGAGGCCACACAGGAGGCCATGGTTTGATTCCTGGGCCACCCTATGAAGCTGGGTGTAGTGGTCTGTGCCTTTAGTCCTGCTGTGCAGGGTGCTGAGGCAGAACTGTGACACGGTGAGACCCTATCTAAAAAACTCAAAACAGGGGCCAGCAGGTAATATGGTAGTTAAGGCTCTTGACTCCCATGTGGCTGACTGTGGTTCGAGTCCCAGACCTGGCAGCTTGCTTTCTCACTTTCTCTTTCTCTCTCTCCGGTCAAATAATAATAACAACAAAAACAAATAAAATCAAATCAATAATTATTTAAAAACAACAACAAAAAGAAACCAAAACAGGGCCAGCAAGTGGCAAGGCAGTTAAGGAGCTGGATTCCCACTTGGGTGACTGTGGTTCGAGTCCTGGACTTGGTGGCTTGAAAATCACTCCAAGTGCATGTGCGTGAATCCCCCAAATCATGAGAGGAGAATGGAGAAGAAGGGATTGCTGCATGGCCATCCTTCCTGAGGTGAGAGGGTGATTTCTTACTTTCTCCCTTTCTGTTTCTCTTGTGCCTGCCATAAGGCACAAGCCCTATGGCAAAATGACAAAACAAAAGAGGAAAACCTAAACAACCATTCCTCCTATACAGACAACACACACACACACACACACACACACACACACACACATACACACAGACCTTGTTCAAATACTTTCTCAAGGCTCTATGTTTCACATCTCAAGGCTCTAAGTTCATGCATCTTTCCATTTACCATACTTCTTTGTTTCTGGGACTTCCACTTTCACAAAGTGAAGACGATAAAGATACCTTTTTATCTTTCTACAACTTTTATTTTATTCCCATTCCCCTTTTTCCTTCTGGAAAATATGCTGCAATATTGACATGAAGCCATTTCCTCTCCATACCCAAAATATCTCCAGTCAGCTTGAAGAATTTCTTCTCTTTCCAGGTTCTTTCAGGGCACTTAGTTGGACCATTTATAGCAGGGGCTACATAGATGGGGTTGTTCTTATCTCTGGAACCAGGTATTGATGAACATTTTGCTGCCAAAATTTCAAAAGTAGGACAAAGAAACATTACATTTCATTATGTAATCATTCACCAGCATTTTGAGTACCCCTGGTAAACACTGAAGAAACAGAACTACCTAAGTTATGATCCCAAGCTATCTTTTTTTAAAAAAGAATTATTTAACTTTTTAAAAATGCATTTATTTATTTATTTTAACTTGACTAGAGAGAAAGAGGAGAGAGAGAGAGAGAGAGAGAGAGAGAGAGAGAGAGAGAGAAAGTGAGAAGCCAAGCCGCCAGGTCTGGGACTCAAACCACCGTTGGCCATGTGAGAGTCCAGCACCCTTAACCACCATGCCACTTGCCAGTCCCCTCCCAAGCTATCTTGAAGGACCTGTTTTTGTTTTTAATAAATTTAATTTTATTAATCATAATCATCATTATTATTTTAATTGAATAGAGAGAGAGAGGGGGAAATTGAGAAAGCAAGCCGCCAGGTCCAGGACTCAAACCATGGTCAACCAGGTGGGAGACCAGCACCTTAACCATCATGCCACCTGCCGACCCTAGGGCCTGTTATTTTAAAAACGTTTCAGTCCTTGGGGTCAGCAGATGGCGTAGTGGTTACGTTGCTGGACTCCCACATGGCTGATTGCAGTTCAAGTTCCAGACCTGGAGGCTTGAAAATCATGTCAGGCATGAGTGCATGCATGCCGAGGATCCTAGGAGAGTGGGAGGAGATGGAATTGTGGAGTGGCCATCCTCCCCGGGGGATGATTTCTCACTTTTCCTCTCATTTTCTCTCTCTGGTAAGCTTACGCATCCTATGGCAAAAAACTTTTTTTTTTTTTTTTTTTTTTTTTTGGTAAAAATTCCAATCCATTGCAGATGGATACTTTTTTAAATTTAATTTTTAAAATTTATCATTTATTTTAATTCGACCAGAGAGAGAGAAAGGGAAAGTGAGAAAGCAAGTCACCAGGTTCGGGATTCAAATCACTGTTGGCCATGTGGGAGTGTCCAGCGCCTTAACCACCATGCCACCTGCTGGTCCCCTGGAATGGATACTTTTGCATATAATGAAAATGAGTTACTAGAAAGATGAAATAAAACATAAGTCTATATGGGCCCAGTACAGTACTATGAATTGCTAAGACACTGTGCTCCACAGGCTGGGAGGCCTGGGTTCAATTCCCAGTCCAACCTAAAGACTGGGTGTGGGGGACATGTACCTGTAATCCCAGCATCCTGGGAAGCTAGGGTGGGGGATCATGAACTTGAGGCTAGCTTGGGTGGACACGGTAAGACTTATCGGAAAGAGCCAGGCTTGGTGGTGTCTGCCTGTGGGTCTAGCTGGGAGGCTGAGGCAGGAGGATTGTGACAGTGAGACCCTGTCTAAAAAGACAACAGCAGATAATCGATCGAGGTTTAAGTCCCAGACCTGGCAGCTTGCTTTCTCATTTCCTCTTTCTCTCTCACTCTCACTATGTCGCTCTCTGGTAAATTAAAATAAATAAATAAATAAATAAATAAATAAATAAATAAATAAAATAAAATAATTCTTAAAAAAAAAAAAGAATAGAGACCCTAGAAATAAACCCTAAAACATACAGCCAACTGATTATTTTTCTCTTCTGAGACATTTTAGTTAATTAATTTACATTCATTTCCTGAGCATTGTCACAGTATTCAAAATGTGATTTCCCATCCAAAATATACTGCATAGTGGCTTAATCATGCATGTTATTGTCACTAATTTTCCATTTCTAATTTCATCTATATACACACACACACATATATATATATATGTATGTATATATATATATATATATATATATATATATAACCCCTATTTCTCATCCTCTGCCATTTCCCACCCTCTTCCCACACTATCTTAGGTGTCTACAGTTGTTTTCCATTCCTTTTCCCCCCCACATTTTATTGATTTACAAAATTTCTTAAGTAATTTAACTGCTTTCAATAGCAAGTCTAGCTGGTATGTACATATCAGTGAATACATGTCTGGCTTTAGGCATGAAACTCTGAGTAGAATGAATATACTATAAGGTAGCACCTAGCTGATGATATAAAGCTTACCATGGTCATTAAACAGGTATTTTTTAATGTATTTTTAATGTCAAGAAAAGCAGTTTTAGCTTTAATAAATCAAAGAAACGCTAAGGACTTTTACTTAAAATTCAAAGCCAGGAAACAGGTTTGGATTCTGTTCAAATAGTAGGTACATGAACCTACTGGAAGCTCAAAACAAGACAAAAATCCTTAAAACTGGAAAACAAAGCCTAGAAGAAAATCAGCAATATATATATATATTTTTTTTTTCTTTTTTTGGAGAGGTTTTTGCTATAGGGCGCGTGCGCACGCCAGAAAGACAGAGAGAGACAGAGAGACAGAAAGCGAGAAATCACCCCCCAGGGGGGGATGGCCACGCCACAATCCCTTCTCCTCCATTCTCTTCTTGGGATCTTGGGCATGCATGCACACGTGCCCGGCGTGAGTTTTAAGCCACCGGGTCCAGAACTCGAACTGTGGTCGACTACATGGGAGTCCTGCGACATAGCCATTATGCTAACTGCTGGTCCCAAAATCAGCAATGTTTTAGTCAAAAGTCATAAAATACGTTTTCACCAGTTCAGTCTCATGTACTTAATCTTCTGTCGTGGTCCAATCTTCCCGTTTAAATTCTGGGATATAATATTCAACTCCAGATGTATCTCTATGATTAAGTTGGCCATTTTCTTAGTTTTTGAACTCTTATTTCCATGCATCTGTATTTAATTTTCCTGGTATAGCACTCCCTTGAGAACTTCTTGCAGATCTGGTCTGGTGTTGGTAAATTCTTTCAGGTTTTGTTTATCTGAGAATATTCTTGTCTTTTCTTCTCATATGAAGGATAATCTTGCCGAGTATGGTATTCTTGGTTGAAATTGTTTTTTCCTTAACACTTTGAATATATTTTCCCATTCTTTCCTCACTCACATTGTTACGATGAGAGGTCCGCTGTTAGACTGATCGGATATCCTTTGTAGGTAACTTGCTATTTCTTTCTTGCCAATCAGTATCTTGTCTTTGTCTGTGATTTGGTCAATCTGGCTTTAATGTGTCTTGGAGAAGATCTTGGGTTGATTCTACTGGGGGTCCTTTGTATTTCTTGGGTCTGTATCTTTGAGTGCCTCTCTAGGTTTGGAAAGATTTCTTGCAGGATTTCGTGGAATAGATTATCATTGTCCTTATGAGTCTCTTTGCCTTCTGGGATACCAATTATCTGGATGTTTGGACGTTTGATAATGTCTAGTATTTCTCGTATTTTATTCTCATTTTGGGGGGTAATTTTCTCATTCTTCATGGTGGATTTTTCTAGACCAGTCATTTTATCTTCTACATTTGAGATTCTATTTTTTGTATGATCTAGTCTGCTTTTAATACTGTCAAGGGAGATTTTTACTTTCTGTATTATAGCCTTCATCTCTGACAGGTCCATTTGATTCTTTTTTAGAGTGTGTATTTCCTCTTTTAGATCTTGCAAGAATTTCCTCACCTGGAACTCATCAGCTCCTTTCTCCTGCCTCTTCTGCAGTTCATTGTCTCTCTTTTCTTCCATCTCTGTTACCTTTGTCATTATGAATATTCTAAAATCCTTATCAGACATTTCCATGAGTTTTATTGTACTGTCTGAGGATCAAGAGGTGTTATTCTTTTCCCCTGGAGGAGAGGTATTGTCTTGCTTTCTCATATTTTTTGTGATCCTGTGGTGATTTCTAGTCATCTGATGGATGGTGTGTTTCTTTCTAGTTCCTGAAGTTCAATCTGAGCATTCAGAGGTGAGCAGAAAGAGGTGATCTGCAATCTTTCTACTATTCTGTTTTGACTTTTTGTGCATCAGATTCAAGGTGAAGAGAGGAATATTCTGATCCTAATCATATTCAGATGATTGGAAACTATTCACTTGGACCTGCCTAGACATTAAGTGGGTAGAGGCTGATCAGAAAATGAATAAAGATAAAGAAAAAAGGAAGAGGTAAGAAAAAGAAAAATAAACTGAAAAAGAAGAAAAAAAAGAGGATAAAAAACCGTAAGATTGTAATTGTAAAAAGTAAATATAAAAACCACTTATTTCACAGCTGAAGTACGGTATCCATCTCAGGATAGGCCTGGGTTGGGTTGTGCCTTTCCTAAATGAAGTGTGGAAAGGCACCAATTAACACAATAAAGGAGAGGCTTGAGAGCCCAGAGAATATTTTATCTTAAAAAAATTTTTTTAAACATTAAAAGTCACAGGGAGACACAGCGAGACAGGGAGAGACAGACAGAAATGGAGAGAAAGAGACCTAGAGCTATCCCTACCCACTAGAAGTCTAGAGGGGGAAGTCTCAGCAGAAAATCTTCATTTTTGTTCAAGGAAACCAGTATCTCACAGCTGAAGTATCTCAAGATAGGCCTGGATTAAGTTGTGCCTTTCCACTAGAAATAAGTCTGGAGGGGGAAAGCTCAACAGAAAATCTTCATTTTTGGTCGAGGAAACTGGTATTTCACAGCTGAAGCACAGTATTCATCTCAGGATAGGCCTGGATTCCAGCCAACTGATTTTTGACCAAGGATACCAGTCAATCCAGTGGGAAAGGAAAACCTTTTTAGCAAATGGTGCTGGAAGAACTGGGTATCCACCTGCAGAAAGATGAAACTGGATCTCCATTTTCACCATTAACAAAAATCAGCTCATAATGGATCAAAGATCTGAACCTAAGACCGCAAACTATAAAACTACTGGTGGAAAACATTGGGGAAACTCTGGGAGACATCCTGGTAGGCAAAGACTCTTAAATAAGATACTCAAACCACAGGCAATAATGCCCAAAATAGACAAGTGGGATTATATCAGATTAAGAAGTTTCTGCACAGTAAAGGACAAAGGAATTAGTGTGAATTGATAACTCTTGGAATGGGAGAATATTTTTGTTAACTATGCCTCAGATAAGGGACTGATAACCAGAATACACAAGGAACTCAAGCAGCTTACCCACAAAAAAAGAAAAAAAAATTGTTAATTAAAAGATGGGAAAATGAGTTGAACAAAAAATTCTCTAAGGAAGACATACAAACAGCCAAAATGCATATGACAAAATGCTAAACATCCCTCATCATAACAGAGATCCAGGTTAAAACCACAATGAGGTACCACCTAACTCCTGTCAGATCCTGGCGAAGATTAAAAATACAAAAAATGATATGTGTTGGCCAGATTGTGATGAAAGAGGAACTCTCCTACACTGTTGGTGGGAATGTAAATTGGTCCAGCCTCTGTGGAAAACAATATGAAGGTTCCTCAAAGATGTACAAATAGAACAACCATATGATCCAGCAATTCCACTCCTGGGTATCTACCGAAAGGACAAGAAAACGCTCAGTCAGAAAAGTGCTTGCACATCAATGTTTATTGAGGCATTATTCATGATTGCTAAGACAGAAACCAACCCAAATGTCCATGAACAGCTGAATGGATTGAAAAAGTGTGCAAATATACTCCATGGAATACTATTCAACCATAAAAAACAAGACTCTGGCATTTGATATAAAGTGGTCAAAATGGAAGATTTATTGCTGAGTGAAGCAAGCCAGGCTATGAAAGAGAGACACTGTATATCTCCACTTAAGAGACACCAACTGTTTGCACTCTACGGTAGAAATTCAAAGATCGGAAGACATAAAAGCAGTGAAAATATTTATGGACACTGGAGACAGTGTGGAAGGAGGATGAGAGAGGGAAAGAGTATAGGAAAGAAAACCAGGGAGAAAAAATAGAGAGGCAAGACATTTGTGGGACACTGAAGTGGTTTCTTATCTGTTGATGATAATGGGTATAGTATTCTTAACTAGACGGATCTGAGGTGTATTTTATGTTGCGTAAATTCTCTTTACAAACCAAATGATGTATAACAATCAAATTTTTTAAAATTATTTTTTTAAAAAAAGAATTATTGGGGGACCAGTAGATGGTGTAATGGCTAGGTCGCTGGACTCCCATGTAGTCGAGTGTGGTTTGAGTCCCAGATCTAGTGACTTAAACTCACGCTGGGCATGTGTGTGTGCATGCCCAAGATCCTGAGAGGGGAATAGAGAAGGGATTGAGGCGTGGCCATCTCCCCTGGGGGGTGATTTCTCACTTTCTGTCTCTCTGTCTCTCTGTGTCTTTCTGGTGAGCACACACGGCCTATAGCAAAACCTCTCCAAAAAAAAAAAAAAAAAAAAAAAGAATTATTGGCTGGAAAAAGGTGCTGGATTCCCACATGGTCAACTGTGGTTCAAGTCTGGGACAGGGCGGCCTGCTTTCTCTGTATCTCTCTGGTCAAATTTAAAAATAATAACAAATGGAATTTAATTTATTAATTTAAATTAATTTATTTAATTCCATTTGTTATTACTATTATTATTATTAATTTGGCCAAAGAGAGACAGAAAAAGAAGAGAAAGTGAGAGAGCAAGCTGCCAGGTCCAGGACTCAAACTACAGTTGGCAATGTGGAAATTCAGTGCTTTTAACCACCACACCACCTGCTGCTCCCAGCAATTGAATGTTTAAAACAATGATAAGAATAAATAGATATTATAATGTATGTACATTGAACTGAAACATGGTGAATAAAATTTAACTTACAATGAAAGAATCATTAGAGAAAATGAATCAATGTGAATATTTCAATAGGTTATATAAATTCAATACCAAAAATGTAATTAAATAGGT
The DNA here is from genome assembly GCA_026018925.1 of Tupaia tana. NCBI lineage: Eukaryota > Metazoa > Chordata > Mammalia > Scandentia > Tupaiidae > Tupaia > Tupaia tana. Next base: position 14,761,451 of record JAKSZU010000018.1, read on the forward strand.
ACAAAAGAAAACAAAATTAAAAAAAAGAAGTATTATCTCAAAAAAAATTTAGCTTGGGGACCGGCAGGTGGTGTGGTGGTTAATGCGCTGGACACTCCCACATGGCCGACCAGGGTTCAAGTCCTGAATCTGGTGGCTTGCTTTCTCACTTCCTCTCTCTCTCACTGTCACCCTGTCTCTCTCTGGTCAAACTAAAAAATGAATGAATAAATAAAATAAAATAAAATAAAAAAAAAAAATTTAGCTTAAAGGGCTAGCAGGTGGTGTAGTGGTTATGGCACTGGACTCCCACATGCCGAATGCAATTTGAATCCTGGATCCAGTGGTGAGAAAATCATGCTGGGTGCATGTGTGTGCATGCCCAAAATTTCCAGAGGAGAATGGAGGAGAAGGGATTGTGGCATGGCCATCCCCCTTGGTGACTGATTTCTCATTTTCTCCCTCACTGTCTCTCCAGTGAGTACATGTGCCCTATGGCAAAAACCTAAAAAAAAAAAAAAAAAAAGATTCAATAGGCATGAAATTAGTCTGCTATAGTGGTTTCTAAATGCTGACTTCCAGTTTCTGTACTTATCTTGACCTAGAAACGAACAGTTCTAGTCAGTGGACGACACTGTGGGAGCACTGCTCTACGGAAGTGTCTCTCAAATTGTAACGCACACAGGAATCATCTGGGAATTTTGTTAAAAATGTAGAATTTGAGGTGAGGCCCAAGTTTCTAGATGACTGGCAATTCCAGAAGATGACGGTGCTACTGATCTGCAGAAAACACTAAGCAGAAGGATCTAGAGACATGCAAATGCAGAAAGGAGAGAGGGAGGGAATTAGAATCTGACATAAAACTTGCCAGTATGTTTCTGCCAACTACTAGGGAAGCACCACAGAGTAAGCAAATATATGTTCCTGAGAAAGTCAGAGAGGCTTCACGGAGGAAGTGACATCTGTTTTGAAAGATATCAGTTTTCTAGATGGATAAGGATAAAGATAAGGGGTAGGGGAAAGGTCACTCTAGGTAGAGAGAACAACTCAAAACCTTTTTTAAAGATAATTATTTTACTTAATGTTATTTGTCTATATACTTATTTTAATTTGACCAGTGAGGGACAGAACGAGAGAGAAAAAGAGAGAGAGAGAGAAAGTGAGAAAGCAAGCTGTCAGGTCTGAGACTTAAACTGCATGTGGGAGTTCAACACCCTTAACCACCATGCTAACTGCTGGCACCAAGAGAACAACTAAAAATGTTTGGATAATGTATTGGGTCGTTGGAAAAGTTGTGATGCATTTTCTCATATAAAACTACGTCATGACTTTTCCCATGACCCAATAATAAGGGCAAGGTAGGCAGTTTAAAGTCAGACTACTCATTTTATTTTTTAGGTTTTTACCATAGGGTAATGTACACTAGCCAGAGAGACAAAGAGAGACAGTGAGAGGAAAAGTGAGAAATCACTTTCCCCAGTGGGGGATGATCACGCCACAGTCCTTTCTTCTTTCGGGATTTTGGGAACACACACACACACACACACACACACACACACAGTGTGTGATTTTTCAGGCTGCTGGGTCCAGGACTTGGACAGTAGTCGGCCATATGGGAGTCCAGCACCCTTGCCACTCTACCACCTGCCGGCCCCTAGACTATTAATTAAAATTTTTTTTTTTTTTTTTTTTTTTTTTTTTTTTTGCTATAGGGTGAGTGCGCTCGCCAGACAGAGAGAGACAGAGAGATAGAAAGCGAGAAATCACCCCCAAGAGGGGATGGCCACACCGCAATCCCTTCTCCTCCATTCTCCTCTCGCGATCTTGGGATCTTGGGCACGCACACACACGCGCCTGGCGTGAGTTTAAGCCACCAGGTCCGGGACTCGAACCATGGTTGACTACATGGGAGTCCAGCGACATAGCCATTACGCTAACTGCTGGTCCCCCCCCAATTTTTTTTTCTTAATAGATGGTCTTGAGAGGCCAGCAGGTGGAGTGATGGTTAAGGTGCTGGACTCCATGGCCAACCCATACTGTTCAGGCATTTGTGCATGCCCATAATCCCAAGAGGAGAATGGAGGAGAAGGGATTGTGGTGTGGTCATGTCCCCAGGGGGTGATTTTTCACTTTCTCTCTCTCCATCTCTCTTTGTTTCTCTGGCAAGCATACACACCCTATAGCAAAAATCTCTCCAAAAAAAAAAAAAAAAATGCAGCTGGGACTCAGAAGAGAGAGACTGCGGTGATCCAGAACGTAGGGGAGAGGGGAAGCACTGAGGAGGAGGATGTGATCGCCTATGGACACACGCCGGGTTTTACTGACATACAGATTAGCCTTGGACAGAGGAGGAAGAGTCTCCATCAGAGACAGCATTTCTGAGGGGACAGATTTGTCTGAGCTGGTGAAGTGGACAGAATTCCACTGTCCTGGTAGAATTATTTGACTTACTCAAGAGCATCAAGATCCTCTTTGTTTGTTGTTCCTTCTCTTTGCTAAGCCACGGCATCTTATTCTTCATTAGTGAGAGGAAGAACGTAAGGAAGATTATCTAGACAGGAAAATCAGGAGAGCTCGGTGAGCAATATTACAGGGTCTGAGAAGATGGCATCATATAATAAATGAAGGTGGACATCAATAATAATTTTCAATTATTATCATTTTTAAAAGAATTATTTTATTTAACTTTATTTATTTATTTATTTTAATTTGACTAGAGAGGAACAGAGCGAGAAAGAGAGAGAGGAAAAAGTGAGAAAGCAAGCCACCAGGTCTGAGACTCAAACTGTGGTTGAGCATGTGGGAGTCCAGCACCCTTAACCACCACACCACCTGTGGGCCCTATCATTATATTTTTAAGAGTTTTTTTTTTTTGCTTTAGGGCATGTGCACTTGCCAGAGAGAAAGAGAGAGAGAGAGAGAGAGACATAGAGACAGAGATGCAGAGACAATGAGAGAAACAGAAAGTGAGAAATCACCCCCCAGGGAGGATGGCCACACCACAATCTCTTCTCCTCCATTTTTCTCCCAGGATCTTGGGCACGTATGCACACGAGCCCAGCATGAGTTTCAAGACACCAGGTCTGGGACTACAACCATGGTCAACCACGTGGGAGTCCAGTGACATATCCGCTACACCATTTGCTGGTCCCATCATTCTTCTTTTTTTAAATTTTTTAAAATTATTTTTATTCATTGTCATTATTTTATTATTATTTTTTATTTTTTTGAAGTTGACCAGAGAGAGACAGAGAGAGAAAAGGAAAGTGAGAAAGCAAGCTCCAGGTCCAGGACTCGAACCATGGTCAGCCATGTGGGAGTCCAGCCGCCTTAACCACCATACCACCCGCTGGCCCCCCATCATTATTCTTTTAATTTTTTTTTTTCAAAATACAGATAATTTATATAACTGACACCAAATTCAATCCAATCGATACATACAGAACCTTACACCCAACCATTAGAGAATACATAACTTTCAAGACTACAGGATTACACAGAAAAAATTTACAAATATTGACTATAAACAAGACCATAAAGAAAGAAAATACTAAAGAATCTATATATAATGTTTCTTGAATGCAATGTAATAACATTAGAAATACTTTTTAAAAAGAATTATTTTATTTAACTTTATTCATTATTTTTTTAGCCCTGATAACAGCCTACACTGAGTTAACCCTTTCTCACTCTCTCTTTTTTTAAATTTTTTATTTATTTTTATTTTTTCATTTCATTTTCTTCCATACATTCGATCACATTATTATTTGTCTTACAAAATGGATATTTCAAGGGGGCTTGTAGGTGGCGTGGTGGTTAAGGGTGCTGGGCTCCCATATGGCCAACCATGGTTCGAGTCCCAGACCTGGTGGTTTCTTTCTCACTTTCTCTCTCTTTCTCTCCCTCTCTGGTCAAATTAAAATAAATAAATAAAATTAAAAAAAAAATGGATATTTCAACGGGTGAACATTTCTCCCTAGTACTATTGATAAAACTACGAAATATCAACAGATAATACCACACCTCTTTGTGCCATTAATGTTTTTCCTCCCTGTCCCTCCCCCCAAATGTCCTTCCTCAGACCCTCCTCTTTCACACACACTATATCTGGTATTTACATCTATATACTGCATTTCTATATCCTTTAGACAATTAGTTTCAGTCATAGAGTGCAGACACTCGGTATTAAGTGGGGACATACAATGCCTCTCCTTTATAGCATGGCTTGCTTCACTCAGCAGTAAGTCTTCCACATTCATCCACTTCCTGTCAAAAGCCAGGGTTTTGTTGCTTTTTATGGATGAATAGTATTCCATTGAATTATTCTTTAAAAATTTTGCCTAGGGGTGTGTCTGAGAAAGACAGAGAGGGAAAGAAAGAAAGCACCCTACCATTGGGCATGGTCACACTGCAATCCCTTCACCTCCAATTCTCCCTTGAGATTTTGTGCATGCACATACATGTGCCCAGTGTGTTTCTCAAGCTACTGGATCCAGGACTTAAACCATTCCATCAGTCACGTGGAGTCGTATTCATAATAAATTGGGTGAATATGAGAGAGAGAGAGAGGAGCACCCTCCACAGGGTCTGGTCATACTACAACCCCCCCTTCCTCCAATCCTGGAGGGATTTTAGGCTGATGAGGCTGAGATTCGAACCCCAGTGGCCATGTGGGATCCAGCTTCTCCTAAGCAGTGCCTTACTACTCTGTGGCAGGGCATATTCCGTGCTCATGTCTTTGCCTGGAGTTCTTAATCTGATGGGGTAGGAAAGCTTGAACTCTTCAATGTGTGGGTGATCCCTACACTCAACCCCCAGCCCTGTTTGCCAGTAGTGTGGTTTATTCTGTTCTGTCTGGGCTTTCCAGAGGTGGGCCAGGTAGGCTGGGGCCAGCCTTGGTATCTGGAGAGTCTTGGGCCCTTCTCTCTACCCACACTTTGTCACAGTCAACTTTCCCTGTCAGCTGTTTTGTCTATAACCCTACAGCTTATTCAAATTTCACTTTCAGCATTATCACTTTTCATTTCTTTATTGCATTTTCATCCTTGTTAGCCCATTTCCTCTTCCAAATACTCATTTTTCTATTTTATTTTTGGTGATTGTGAAACGTCACAGGAAATGAATCACTGGGAGTCAAGGAGAAAAGGCAACCACAAACTTCCTATCTGCACACAGACTGGATGACGCGCTGCCGGACTTCCCGCGAGTGGCACGACTGGTCACTGGTTACGAGGGGCAGCTGTTGTTTATGTGTTTATGTTCCGTCAACGGCCACGTTTGTACTATGTGCAGCCTCCACAGGTGACGTGCCATGGCAACTAAAATTTGACCCATGTTGTTGGGAACTGGCGTAATTAACAAAACCATGGCAACTGAATCAAATGCACTTTGAAACCGTACAAGGCAAGGACAGCCCATATTCGTGCACGTGTCAGGACATTCTCAGACCGTTATCAAACTTAAGGAAATCATCTATTTCCTAGAATACTGGCCCATCCATATTACAAATGTCTCATTTATTTCAAAGTTCTAAGCCAGTCCCATTAGGTTTTTTGCTAGCTTGTTTGTTCTTTTTCCCAAAATAATTGACTTATCGAAAAGGCTAGGCTTGGGAGCTGGCAGGTGGTGTGGTAGTTAAAGCACTGGATCCCACATGGCTGACTCCATGGTTTGAGTCCTGGTTTTAGAGGCTTAAAAACACGCCAGGCATATATACATGTGTGCCAAAAATCCCAAGAGGAGAATGGACGAGGAGGGATTGTGGCATGACCATCCCTCCTGGGGTGGTTTCTCACTTTCTATCTCTCTCGGTCTCTGTCTTTCTCCAGTGAGTGCATGCTCCCTGTGACAAAGAAAAAAAAAAAAAAACTAAAAAAGAAAGAAAAGAAATTAAGGTTGCAGGGCTCAGTGGCATGTACCTGTAGTCCCAGTGACTTGAGGAGGCCAAGGCAAGAGGCCACAGTAAGCCCCTGTCTAAAAAGGAGCTGGGTGTAGTGGAGTGCACCTGCAGACCCAGCTGCAAGGCTGAGGTAGAAGGATCAAGACACAGCAAGACAGAAACTGTTCATTAAGTATGAGAATGGTTATATATTTATATTTAAAAGCAGAGTCCTTACCTTTTAGAAATACACAGACTGAATGTCTTATGAATAAAATAATATAAAGTCTGACTTTTTTTAAAAAAAAAAGAGATAAAGCAAAATTGACACTGAGTTTGTGATCATTGAAGCTGAACAATAGAGCTTTAGAATTCATTATACAAATCTCTACATATTTGTGTAGTTTGGATATTTTAATTAAATTTTTTGGGGGCCAGGTCTGTGGCCTGGTGGTTAAGCCTGCCGGATCCCACATGGGCCACTGTGTAATTAGAGTCCCCGGATCTGGCAGTTTGAGAAACACACGGGAAACTTGTATTTGCCCAAAATTCCGAAAGAGGAGAAAGGGTTATGGTGTGATTACTCATGGGAAGTGCTTTCTCTTCTCACTCTGTCTCTGGTGAGCTCATGTACCCTCTAGGAAAAGAAAACAAAACAAAAATGTAAAAGTTTTTCCCTTTTTTCTCCTAAGGTAGTTTGTTATTGATTTTTTTGTTGTCCCACTTTGCTTCCCAATCCTTCTCTGTCACACTTGCATGAATCTATCAGTTCTTGTGGGATCAGCAGGTGGTGTGGTGTTTAAAGTACCAACCATGATTCAAGGCCTAGACTTAGCACCTTGAAAATCACACTGGGCATGTGTGCATTCATGCCCCAAATCCAGAGAAGAGAATGGAGGAGAGAAGGTACTGGAGCATGACCATCCTCCTGGGGGTGATTTCTCACTTCCTGCCTGTCTGTCTTTCTCTTTCTGGCGAGCACATGTGCCCTATGGCAAAAAATATTTTTTTGAGGGGGAGAGGTTTTTACTATAGGGCATATGTACTTGCCAGAGAGACAGAGAGATAGAAAGTGAGAAATCACCCCTGAGGGAGGATGGCCACACCGCACGCACACACATGTGCCTGGTGTGAGTTTAAGCCACCGAGTCCGGGAATCAAACCACAGTCGACTATGTGGGAGTCCAGTGACATAGCCATTATGCCAAGTGCTGGTCCTGGCAAAAAATCTTAAAAAAGGGACCAGTAGGTGGCGTGGTGGTTAAGGCACTGGACACTCCCACATGGCCGACCAGGGTTCAAGTCCTGAATCTGGTGGCTTGCTTTCTCACTTCCTCTCTCTCTCACCCTCTGTCTCTCTCTGGTCAATTAAAAAAAAAAATGAATGAATTAAAAAAAAAATCTTAAAAAAATACAACTACCAGTTCTTTTTTTTTTTTCTCTTATTTCTTTACATTTATTTCTAATGAATATCACTGTCTATTTCTGTTTTTGTTGTTATTTTCTTTAAGAAACTGTCAAAACCATCCCACACTTGGGGACAGCTAGTGGTGTGGTGGCTAGGGAACTAGATTTCCACCTGGCTGACCACAGTTCAAGTTCCAGACCTGGTGGCTTGAAAATCACGCTGAGCACATGTGCTTGCATGCTCAAAATCCCAAGAGGAGAAGAGACTGTGGTGTCATCATCCCGTTGGGAGTGATTCCTCACTCTCCCTCCCTCTCTCTTTTTCTGTCTCTCTCCAGTGACTGCAAGCGCCCTGTGTCAAAAACTTAACAACAACAATGAAAACCATCTGGCACCTTGGATTGACTCATGTGCCTCAGTTTCCCAAGCTTCCTGTAACTACACATACGCTGGTTCTTTCCATTCCTCACGTACCTTTACGGGCTGGCTGATGAAAATGTTTTGAAGCACCGATAAGATCAATGAGATGACCCAACTGGTGGCTTGGTCTTTGCTCAATTCCAAGCTGTAAAGTGTTGTAAAAAAGGCTGAAGCCAGGCTAGTGACACCTAGGAGGAGCCAGCAGATATAGGGCAACGATTTGGACAGTCTGTTAGAAATGACTTTCTTCCCTTCCTGTGGACTCAGGATGGGGAAACTGGTCTCCTCCCTGCAGAATGAAAGTCAGAATAATCTTGTACCCAGCAGCTGAGAGAGAGGCTTGGGAAGATTACAGGTGAAAGGAAACCCCAATATAGCACAGTACCTGGATGGGCCCCGATCTATGGGGACAATGTGTGTTTCCACAAGTTCTTGCAGTTTTTGAAGTTGGCTGATTGCATCTCGGACATCACAGGGCTGGTGAACCTGGGTAAGAGCCAGTGAGCCCACCTGAGATTTCAGCATCTGCAGAACTTTGAGCAGGTAACGGCAGAAATGACGGTGGTTTTCAGGAGCCACTGAAAATATATTCCAAGGTGACATTTTCCCAAGTGGAAGGTTTCAGTAAATAACAATGAATGGTAGAGATGGGAAATTCATTAATGGATACTTGGCTTAGACTTTCCCAGGACTAATGGAGTTTAGTATTTACAATATTATTGTCTTCTCTGAGGATGTTGGAGAATTATAACAACTCTACCATTCTAAACATTCATCTAGAGGTTTTTCAAACCTCACTGAACTTTTTCACCAGAATTGTAGTACATGCAACTCATACTAGGGAGTCTTCAGAAAGATCACGGGAAATGCATATCATGAAGAAACTTTGCATGGATTTCAAAAATTTGGGGTGCCCAGATAAGCCTGTATTTTCATTTCATTTTGCCACAAGCTTTTTTTTTAAGCCCTCTAATATTGTTCAGTGTCCACGAGGCCCAAATAGTATTCAAGAATTTATAAATCACATCATCTCACCATCCCATAGAAGAAGAGGTTTCAATAGCCTTCAATAAAGCTGTTGGATGGAATATGGGAATCTGATACAGTGAATTTTTCATGTTTTCTTTTTCTTAATCTTGTACATGTATCACCAGATAGGTTGTCTAGAAGCTTTCAGAGGGATCAAAGCTCTAATGGAAGATATTTTTTTCTTTTAGTTATGCTATAGGATGTGTGCACTTGCCACCGAGAGATGGAGAAAGTGAGAAATCAGTCCCTAGGTGGAATGGCCATGCTGTAATCCCTTCTCCTCCATTGTCTTCTCAGGGTTTTGGGCATACATGTACATGTGCCCAGTGTGATTTTTAAACCACCGGGTCTGGGACTTGAACCATGAAGTCAGTCATGTGGGATCCAATTGACTTAACCACCACACCACCAACTGGTCTTCTATTAGAAGATTAAACAATTAAATGAAAAGGAGGCTGTATCAGGCCTGTCGGTTATACTGAGATGTAAGACTGAGTAAGGAAGTAGGAGATGCACAGGGAGTGGGAGGTAGATGAAAGGTTATTAAAATCCACTGAACGTTACCATTTGCCCAGCACAGTTCTGCCTGCTGATGACAACCTCGACCCTCTAAGTGAGAGTAAACGAGACTGCATAAAAGTTTCACCAGCTTGTTAATGTCACTGGAATTCCACAAAGATTGGTCACACTCTGAGAGTTGGTATGCATTTCTCCTGAGCAGGAATCCCATGGTTTCCTTTAATTCCTGAAAACAGAACCAAAAGGAGAAAGGCTGGTCTGTTTCACATAACCCAGGGCTGGTAGAAACTACAGATGGGAAGGTTATTTCTTTTGGGCAGAGGGGCATATGCTTATGTGTAGAGAACCTCAATATTCCATTGTTCTCTTATTTTCCAGAAAGCAATCACTTCACAGTTGCTTGACAACCAGTTTTATGAGAGAATATATGATACAAGAAGGGATGGTTTGATTAAACATCAAAAGTTAAAGTGGGAGCTAGCAGGTGGCATGGCGGTAAAGGTGCTGGACTCCCACATGGCTGACTGCGGTTCATGTCCTGGCCTGGCAGCTTGCCTTCTCACTTTCCCTTTCTCTATCTCTCTGGTCAAATTAAAAAATAAAAATAACAACAAAAAATTAAATAGATAAATAATTCTTAAAAACAAGCAAACAAAAAATTGAAACAACCTGGGGCCAAGTGATAGCGCAGTTCTAATGCAACTGGACCTACGTGGGGAAGCTCCTGGGTTCAAGTTCTGAGACCCCTGAGTATGCCAGGCACAAGCTTGCATCCTGTGATTTGTGCTGGTAGAGACTAAGGGTGGATAGGAGTGTAAGGATTCCACTGAGGGTACCTGTTTCTCTGTCTCTATCTCTATCTCTGTTTTTCTCTCTTATGGAAGAAATTAACTTAAAAAAAAGAAATACAACTTCAGAGTAATAGATACTGCACTTACATTCAGTCCCTAGAATACTTCATAATCTGAATAAAAAGCTGGAGATATGATTGGTAGCAACTCAGGGGACAGAAATTAGGGAAAAGACAGGAAGGGTAGTAAGACTTCCAGATCTTTCCCACTACCGGGGAAGGGAAGCATAATCTTTACCTGTGAAATCTGTCTAGCTTACCTCAACTACCTCTGCCAGAGAGAGAGGCTCAAAAGAAGCATCCGAGGCGCACGTGGCCTGGGCTGGAGGAAGGAGGCACAGAGTCTCCTGGGACTGAATCAGTGGGAAGAGCTGCCCGATGACAAGATTGACTGGGAAAAGGAGGACAGCAGCTTGGATGCTGAACAGCAGCTCGGACCCGGTCACGGCAAATGGACCCACTGAAAGAACAACGTGATATCAGCCTTCCTCCCCAACAATTACAATTGTCGCCAAGTCATCCCCCTCCTGGGCTATAACTATTTAGGACTTTATGTTTATTGAGGGATAGAAAATTATCATGGGAGTAAAGTTCCTAATGTGTTCTTGAGATGGCTTCATTTATTAATGAATGAGAACAGTGAGAAAATTGAATTTTTTTTTTTTTTAGGTTTTTGCCATAGGGCATGTACACTGGCTGGAGAGAGACAGGGAGTGAGAGAAAGTGATAAATCACCTCTCAGGGGGGATGACCACACCACAGTCCCTTCTCTTCCATTCTCCTCTTGGGCTTTTGGGTACACGCACGCACATGCCTGGTGTAATTTCCAAGCAGTCAGGTCTGGGACTTGAATTATAGTTGACAGTGTGAGAGTCCAGTGCTTTAACCATCATGCCACCTGCTAGCCCCTACAATATCCTTTATTTTTTTTTGAGAGGTTTTTGCTATAGGGCGCGTGCATTCGCCAGACAGACCGAGAGAGACAGAGAGACAGAAAGCGAGAAATCACCCCCTGGGGGGATGGCCACGCCGCAATCCCTTCTCCTCCATTCTCCTCTCAGGATCTTGGGCACGCACGCACACGCGCCCAGCCTGAGTTTTAAGCCACAGGGTCCGGGATGCGAACCGCAGTCGACTACATGGGAATCTGGCAACATAGCCATTATGCCAACTGCTGGTTCCTAGCCCCTACAATATTCTAATGTTAGGGCAATGGAGGAAAAATAAAGGAACCCCGTGGCTGTGTTTCTGACCCTGAAAGGGAGAGTTAAGGGACTGCATGCTACAAGGCACACACAGGGGCCCTCGTACCTGGCGTACCCGTCCTGGCAGCGGGGCTGTTCATCTTCCAGAACATCACGTTGATGACCATGTTGTAGAGCAGCAGCGTCATACAGCAAGTGAGCCTCTGGATCCGTGTAAACTGGTTCCAGGGATGTCGGGTTATGACTGAGAGCCACAGGTAGTCCTGGGTGAACTTTTCTACAATCATGGAGGAAAACAGGTGTCTAAAAAAAGAAGTTAGAGAAGACATGAGATTTTACCGTGAAAGTTCCTGGACTATGATGTCATCTGCCTGATAATGAGCAAGCTTTCTGATAAGAGGATTCTTTGGTCATTTTAAGATAAAAGGTTTTTGTCGGGACCAGCAGTTGCCGTAATGGCTATGTTGCTGGACTCCCACGTAGTTGACCACGGTTAGAGTCCTGGACCTGGTAGCTTAAACTCATGCCGGATGCATGTGCCCAAGATCTCAAGAGGAGAATGGAAGAGAAGGGATTGCAGCGTGGCCATCCCCCAGGGTGTGATTTCTCACTTTCTGTCTCTGTCTTTCCGGCAAGCTCACAAGCCCTATAGCAAAAACCTCTCCCAAAACAAACAGAAACAAACAAAAAAACTACCAAAAAACAAAAAAACAAAAAAACAAACAAACCCACCAACTGACGATCTCACAATCAGCATGTGACAGTTCCCAGTTTCACAGAACCTCTTCAACCTCATACCCATTTAGCAGGTCACTGTCTAGGTAGGACTGTGAGCCTGACTTTCAAAGCTTGGATGTGAGAAGGCAGAGTGCCTCTACTTCGTTCTCTTGAAATGCCTTGTCTAGGAGAGGCCAGCCACCATGTTAAACAAACAAACAAAAACCAGCTACCCCAGGCTGCCAAGTGGAGAGACAGAGCGTCATTGTTTCATGAACAGATGTAGGCAAGCTTCAGGCTGACAGCCAGAGCACCCCTCAGACTGTTTTGGATATTTGCACTGTAAAGCCCACAGAAGACTGCACACCCAGCCCGCATAAAAGAGCCTGAGAGACAGCTGTCCTGCCATGCCCCTCTTGAATTTCTGACCCACAAAATCAGGAGAAAAATAAAAGAGTTGTATTAATTCACTCGATTTGGGAGATAATATGTTATGGAGTAACACGGGAACAGGGGCCAGCATGTGGCATGGTAGCTAAGGCGCTGGACTTGTACATGGTCAACTATGGTTTGAGTCCTGAACCTGACGGCTTGCAAACCAGGCTGGGCACATGTGTGTGTGTGTGTGTGTGTGTCCAAAGTCTTGAGAGAATGGAGGAGAGGGGATTGTGGTGTGGCTATCCCTGCCAGGGGGTGATTTTTCACTTTCCCTCTGTCTCTGTCTTCAGCAAGTGCACATGCCCTATGGCAAAAACCTTAAAATAAATAAGCAAAATGTTTAAAAAAATAATAACTGAGGGCTAGCAGATGGCATAGTGGTCACATCGCTGGACTCCCACATGGCTGACAACAGTTTGAGTCCTGGACCTAATGTTTTGAAAATTATACCAGGCGCATGTGCATGCATGCCCAAGATCTCAGGAGGGTAGAAAGAAGGGATTGCTGTGTGTCCATCCCTCCAGGGGGTGGTTTCTCACTTTCCCTCTCACGGTCTCTGTCTCTCTCGCTGGTGAGTGCATGTGCCCTATGGCAAAATCTCTTAAAAAATAGTAACTGGAACAGTTTTTTTGTTTTGTTTTAATTGCCAGAGGGCATGTGTGGCCTCTAGAGAGAGACTGAGAGGGAAAGGACAAAAACACCTCCCTTTGGGGCATGGTTATTCTACAATCCCTTTTCTTTCATTTTGTCATTCTGTGAGGATTTGTGGCATGTGTGCACACGCACTTGGTAGGTTATTCGAGCCTCCAGGGCCAGGATTTGAGCTGTAGTTGGCCATGTGGGATCCTGCTCCCTTACTCATTAGGCCACAGGGCCATCCTGGAAACAGTTCTCAAAAAACTGGCCTCGCGATGGTGGTGCAGGCAGTAGGGCACAGCTGTATCATGCTGGGGCCATGTGGGAAGGCCCCCAGTTTGCCCCAGAGATTTGCCCAAACACACCGGCATGCCCATGGGCACACCCTGATCTTGGCTGGGGACTGGGGGAGGATCATGGCATGAGACTACTGAGGAAGTCTGTCTGTCTCTCTTGTACACAGTCTCTAATGTGAAGGAAATAAATTAAACATTAAAAAAAAAGAAAGAAAGAAGTATTTCATGCTATTCCAGAATCTGGTCACCCAAGAGTAGAAACAGGAACTATTCACAAAAAAATATATATAGGGGCTGGCAGGTGGCATGGTGGTTAAGAGCACTGGATTCCCACATGGCCAACTGAAGTTCGAGTCCCGGACCTGATGCCTCGCTTTCTCCTTTTTTTCTCTCTCACTCTGTTCCTCTCTGGTCAAATTAAAATAAATAAATAAATGGATAAATAAAGTTAAATAAAATAATTACATATACATATATGTATTACATATATATATATATATATATATATATATATATATATACACACACACACACAGTTTTAGAAAGGAGAGGAGGGGACCGGCAGATGTGGTGTTTAAGGGCGCTAGACTTCTCCATGGTTGACTATGGTTTGAGTCCAGACCTGGTAACTTGCTTTCTCACTTTCTCTCTCTCTCTCTCTTGCTCTGTCCCTCTCTGGTCAAATTAAAAATAAATAAACAAATAAAGTTAATTAATTATTTTTAAAAAATTAAAAATTAAAATTAAAAAATTAAAAGGAGAGGAGTCAGAGTCTGGAAGAAACAGTTCTACCCTTTTTGCCTTTAGGCACTTCTGTGTAAGGACCTGGTGCTTGGACCTCTCACTGTGAAGTTATCTTGTTTCCAGGCAGAAACAGCCAGGAGCCCTGATATCACTGAACCAAAAAACTGAAGGGGAAAGAAGTCTCAGGCAACAGACATACATTTTCCTAGGTCACATGCCAATATGTACCATTAACAGCAATTTCCCAAGGATACCTAAAGGAAAAGAGCTCTTTCTTTGAGACTGGTAGGAAGACTTGGTCACGCTGGCCATCTCCTAGGTCCACAGACAGCCAACAATTGCACAGGAAATGCCATTTCCTCTGGACTGCCATGTCGCTGACAATGACCTGGTTTACATACCTATAGTAAAATGAAGAAAACTGTGTTAGAAAGGTGGGCACAATTTACTTGCTGGATAGTAAGAGGTAATCTTGAGTGTCCAAGTAAATGGATCATTCCATTGACTCGCAAGAATTAAGAAAGGAAAAAAATAAGTAAGAACTGATTGGCTGGGATTTGAACACATTTGGCCATGTAGGATCTGGCTCCTTTAATGCTAGGCCACAGCATTAATTTTAAGAATTATTTAATTTAATAAAATTAATGTATTTATCTTAATTTGACCAGAGAGGGAAAGAGTGAGGAGAGAAAGTGAGAAGGCAAGCTGACAGGTCCAGGTCTTGAACCACAGTTGACCATGTGGGAGTCCAGCACCCTTAACCAACACGCCACCTGCCAGTCCCAGTAAAATAATTAAAAAAAAATAGTATGCATTATATGTCTGACTTCTTCTGCTCAGTAATTTTTTGTTTTAATTTATGTGGTTGTATATATTAATAGTTTTCTTTTTGTTGTCGTTGTTGAGTATTTTCCACTGAATGAATATACTAACATCCTTGTATTCATTCACCCAATGGACATTTGTGTTGTTTCCAATTTCTGGCTATGATTAACAAGGCTGCTATAAATGTATGTGAGCAAGCTTTGGAGTGGATATGTTTCCATTCATCTTGGGCAAATACCTAGGAAGAGAATTTCTGGGTCATATGGTAAATGCATGCTTAACTTTATAAGAAACTGCTAAGCTGGGGGGCTTGCAAAACATGGCAGGTGCATGTGTGTATGTGCCCCAAGTCCCAAAAGGATAACGGAGGAGAAGGGACTGTGGCATGGCCATACTCCCTGGGGGGACGGGGGATGCTTTCTCACTTTTTCTCTTTCTCTCTGGTGAGTGCATGTACCCAATAGCAAAACAAACAAACAGAAGCTGTTAAACTGTTCTCCAGAGCACCTGCCTATCCTTACCCAAACTTTGTTTTCTCAGAGTTTAAATTTTAGCCATTCTGATGGATGGCAGGGGCTATTTTAATCTGTTTTTTTTGTTTGTTTGTTTTTTAAGAATTACTTTATTTAACTTTACCTATTATTGTTATTATTTAATTTGACCAGAGATGGACAGGGAGAGAGAGAAAGTGAGAAAGCAAGCTGCCAGGTCCAGGACTCGAACTGCAGTCGCCACATGGGAGTCCAGAATCTTTAACTACCATGCCACCTGCCGTCCCCCTCCCCCAAATCTGGTTTTAATTGGTATTGATGACAGCTAATGATGCTGAGCATCTTTCCAAGTGATTTTCATTATTCACCTTTACAAGTAAAACTGGAATGATAGCACACAAACTGCTTCGTAGATACCTGAACAGAACGGAAGCAGCAGGCTCTACTGGCCTAGTGGTTGTGGGGTCTGGGCCAGCAGGGAGACACTTATTTTGCTCAGTTTAGGCTAACTGCAGACTCTTTTTCAGATGGCAACATTTACCTACTGATTCTTTTGAGTTCCTGAGTCTCAAAAGTTCATTGCATTCCCTTCTTCCACAACCCAAGAAATTGACAATCTTTTATTATTATGATTTCAATTTGCTATAGAGTGTTTGCCGGAGAAAAATGGAGGGATGGAGGGAGAGAGAAGGAGGGAGGGAGGGAGGGAGAAAGAAAGCACCCTCAGAGGAGATGGTCACACTACAATCCCTTATAATTCCTTCTTCCTTTTGGGATTTTGGGCACACATGGCTGGTGTGTTTTTCAAGCCTCCAGGCAGGGGTTTGAATATCGGTCTGCCATGTGGGATCTGGCTCCCAGGGCACAGCACTTACCCACTGCACTATGGTGCCTGCCCCCTTACTGTTATTCATGGTGAGAACAAGCTGGTCTCTCTCTCGGATATTAATAATCTACCCCAGAAACAAGCCTGTGTGATGCAGGTACTTACCAAGAAGGGCTGATGCCAGAATTGTCATGCCAGAGTCGAAGGCTGTGCAATTCCCCCAGTGAGGACCGAGTGGTGAGAAGGAAGACATCCAATCCTCCTCGTTCGAACACAGTTTTCTGGGGGTCACAGAGGTGATGGGGCTCACTCTTTCCTTCTGATCCATAGAGGGTGATAACAACCTAAAATGTGATGGGGAAAGATAATATACAGGACCTCTTAACTTGAGTTTTTTGGTTTATTACTAAGCAGAAAGACTAAGACATAGAAAACAGTACAGGGCCAGGAGGTGGCATGATGGTTAAGATGCTGGACTCTTACATGGTCGACTGTGGTTTGAGTCCCGAGCCCAGCGGCTTGAAAATCAAGCCGGCTGTGTGTGTGTGTGCATATCTTCAAAATCTCAAGGGATTTTGAGGAGAAGGGATTGCAGTGGCCATCCCCTGGTGGGTGATTTCTCACTTTCCCTCTCTCTATATCTCTGGCGAGCATTAAGTGCCTTATGGCAAAAACTAAAAGAAAACAGTGCAGTACTAACATGAAATCTTTGGAATCTAAACAAATACAGAGGACACTTCACACTGATAATTTAGAGCTAGGAAATTCCAGTCTCTGTGATTCCTTTTAAAGTGCTTTTGGACACCTGAATATCAGTGTGTCAGAGTGCATCTCATGTGGTAGAAGACACAACGCCACGAACAAAGAACCTTTACATCATTAACCTGAGCTGTTGTAGCGGCCCTTCTTCTGTACCCAGTGTAGACCTGAATAAGGTAGTGAAGTTGAGAGCTGGGGTCATTATCAGCCAGGACCGTGACCTTCACCTGCAGGAAAAGCAGAACCAAGAAACTTGCTGGGCATGCACTTGGTATAGATCTGGCAATCCTGCAGAAAGCAAGGGCGAGGTGCAGTTAGGAGGTAGACAAGCAAGCAGGCAGAGCTAAGTGACTAGTGACTACAACGAGGATGAGGCCAGTCACAGAAGGGCCTATGTCTCTGAAAGGAAATATTCATAGGATCAATCAATCAGGTTTGGGCCCCTAAATCTTTCTTTTTTTTTTTTTTTTGAGAGAGGTTTTCGCTAGAAGGCGCGTGCGCTCGCCAGACAGATAGAGAGATAGAAAGCGAGAAATCACCCCCCAGGGGGCATGGCCACGCCGCAATCCCTTCTCCTCCATTCTCCTCTTGGGATCTTGGGCACGCACGCACACGTGCCCGGCGTGAGTTTAAGCCACCGGGTCCAGGACTTGAACCGCGGTCGACTACGTGGGAGTCCAGCGACATAGCCATTACGCTAACTGCTGGTCCCCAAGCCTCTAAATCTTTCTATCTCTGTCCCATTCAGGTAGAGTTACTAGATAACATATAAGCTACCAATTTTAACTTGAATTTCAGGTAAACAATGAACACTAATTTGAGGCACACTCATACTAAAAATGCAGTCGCTATTTATTTGAAATGGGGATTTAACTGGCCATTGTGGGTTTTTATTTACTGAAGCCTGCAACCTTTCACTCAAGACCACAAGTAGGAACCAGCAGATGGTGTAATGGCTATGTCGCTAGACTCCCATGTAGTCGACCACAGTTCAAGTCCCAGACCTGGCAGCTTGAAACTCAACACCGAGCACGTGTGCATGAGTGCCCAAAATCCTGAGAGGAGACTGGAAGAGAAGGAATTGCGGCATGGCCATCCCCCCTCTTGGGGGATGATTTCTAACTTTCTGTCTCCCTATCTCTGTCTTTCTCTCTGGTAAGCACACATGCCCTATAGCAAAAACCTTTCTAAAAAAAAAAAGATAAGGAGGGAACCAGCAGTTGGCGTAATGGCTATGTTGCTGGACTCCCACGTAGTCGACCGCGGTTCGCGTCTCGGACCCGGTGGCTTAAACTCACGCCGGGCGCGTGTGCGTGCGTGCCCAAGATCCCGAGAGGAGAATGGAGGAGAAGGGATTGCGGCGTGACCATCCCCCCTTGGGGGTGATTTGTCGCTTTCTGTCTCTATGTCTCTCTCTGTCTGTCTGGCAAGCGCACGCGCCCTATAGCAAAAACCTCTCCAAAAAAAAAAAAAAAAGGATAAGGAAATGGACACTTTGTATATTCTAGAGTTTACAAGTTCAAGAAAAATCAAGAATAAGAAATATATAGAGGGACAAGTATGTGACATGGAGGTTAAGGCAGCTGGATTGTGTATGGCCAACAGCACAGTTTGAGTCCTGCACCCGGCAGCTTGAAAACACTCTGGGTGTGTGTGCATGTGTGCCCAAAATCCTGAGAGGAGACTGGAGGACAAGGAACTCTGGCACAGCCATCCTCCCAGCTGGGGCAGGGGAGGAGGGGTTCTTACTTTCCTTCTCTATCTCCACTGTGTGCACATGCCTTAGAGCAAAACTTTAAAAAAAAAAAAAAGAAAAAAGAAAAAACCAGAACCAAAATTAAGAAGAGGTTTCTTGTATATTGCAATGACTTTAAATTACAATTTGACTTACACATCATAACTTTCATATCTAATGTCTAAAGTGAGAAAAATTTGCACTTTATTTTAATTAAGCTCTCTAAGTATTGTTTTGGGCTCATTCATACTTTAAATGATTCCCATGAGGGTCCAAACTTGGCTATCTAAAAAAAGAAAAAAAGTAGAGATAGAGACCTAAGATGGTTTGAAGCAAAACTGAAGAAGAGTCCCACTTATATTTCCCTTTTTTTTTATTGAGAGAGATTTTTGCTGGGCCAGCAGGTGGCATTGTAGTTAAGGACGCTGAACTCCCACATGGCGGACTTTAGTTCAAGTCCCGGAAGTGGCAGCTTGCTCTCTCACTTTCTCTCTCTTTCTCTCTCTCTGTCCCTCTCTGGTCAAATTAAAATAAATAAATAAATAAAGTTAAATAAAGTAATTCTTAAAAAAAAAAACATACTAAGACATGGTGGCAAAGCTTTTGGAATCAAAGTCTCATTACCTTCTGTATATCCGCTTGATCCTTTCTCCAAGCCCACACTACTAAGATCAGATAGCATCCTAAAAGGCTGGCCAGCAATGACACCCCAACAGGGTTGTTGGTCACACGAAGGAACAGTTTGATTGTGTCTCCAACATTCACCGTCCTGGGCACAATGAAGAAGTCACTGCCAAAGAAGGTCAGATGGTTACAGAGACACTGTGTCCTTAAGATCGTGCTGTGTGGCCCAACCTGGAATTAGAATCAAGACATTGACTCAAGAGGACACAGTGCTAAGGAAGGGATAAACAGAAAATATAAACAGGGCTGATTCAGAGAAGGAAAAGGATGTGTGGATCTCTCATGGCTGGCAGGAATGTCAACTAGTATAACCAAGGGCTGGCAGGTGGCACAGTGGTTAAGGTGCTGGACTCCCACATGACCAACTATGGTTTAATTCTCAGACCTGGCGGCTTACTGTCTCATTTTCCCTCTTTATTTCTTTCTCTGTCTTTCTCTGGTGAGCTCATGTGCCCTATAACAAATTAAAAAATAAATACAATAATAAATAAAATTAAATAATTATTTCACGAAAAAGTAAATGATGTATATGATATCCTTGATTTGATTGTCATGTACCACATGCATACTTTGAAAAACTATATTGTGCATTATATTGATGTGCAATGATTGAATGTAAATAAAAATTACTAAAACATTTTTAAGAGTTATTTTATTTTACTTTATTTATTTATTTATTTATTTATTTTTAATTTGACCAGAGAGGGACAGAGAGAGAGAAAGTGAGAAAGCAAGCTGCCAGGTCCAGGACTCAAGCTGCAGTTGGCCATGTGGGAGTCCAGCATCCTTAACCACCACACTACCTTCTGGTCCCAATAAAACATTTTAAAATGAGAAGAAAAATGAAAGAAAGATATGTATAGAATTGTGCCCTTGGCAATAAAGTCTAAAAGCACACAAAACAACATATCTTCATCTCTTCATTGTCAGCCTTCCTCTGCAGAATGTAAGCTCATGAGGATACTGTGTTTTCCATCACTGTATCTCGAGTTCCTAGACTGGGGCACAGTGTGCAGAAGACGCCCAACAAACATTTTCTATTTTTAGAATTATTTTATCTAACTTTATTTATTTATTTAAAATATTTTTAAAATTTTATTTATTCATTTACTTACTTATTTTATTTTGACCAGAGAGAGACAGAGAGAGAGAGAAAGTGAGAAAGCAAGCCACCAGGTCCAGGACTTGAACCATGGTTGGCCTTTGGGAATGTTCAGCACCTTAAACACCATGCCACCTGCTGGTCCCCTATTTATTTATTTATTTATTTATTTATTTTAATTTGATCAGAGAGGGACAGAGTGAGAAAGCAAGAGAGAGAAAGAGAGAGAGAGAAAGAGAGAAAGAGAGAGAGAGAGAGAGAGAGAGAGAGAGAGAGAAAGCAAGCCGCCAGGTCCAGGACTTGAACTGTGGTTGGCCATGTGGGAGTCCAGTACCCTTAATCACCACGTCACCTGCAGGCCCCCCAACAAACATTTTCTGAAAGGATAAACACAGCCCAGTTCTCTTTGTTCTTCAGAGCTCACCATGTCTAGTCCTTTTACTTCTTAATTTCCAGTTTTACTCTCCCTTCCCCAATTTCACCCCACAGGCACTGCCATGTCCTCTGAAGAAGGAAAGCTCTTCGTTGGAGGGCTTAACTTCAGCACCGATAAGCAGGCACTGGAGGACCACTTCAGCAGCTTCGGGCCTATCTCTGAGGTGGTTGTTGTTGAGAATGGGAGACTCAGCAATCCCGGGGTTTTGACTTTATCGCCTTCACCAACCGGGACCATGCCTCTGATGCCATGAGAGCCATGAATGGGGAGTCTCTGGATAGTCACCAGATCCGTGTGGACCATGCAGGCAAGGTTGAAGCTTGTGGTCACAGCTATTCTAGAGGTGGTGGGGATCAAGGATGTGGGAGTGGCAGGCATAACAGTAGACCTGGAAGGTACGGTTGTGGGTATGAACTCTCCAGAGACTACAGCGGCAGCCCGGGTGGTGATGACTGTCACTCAGGAGGAAATTACAGAGATGATTATGACAACTGAGATGAGGCATGCACATGTAATGTAGAAACACAAGGAGTAACACTTCTGATCCAGGACTGTCCTTCCAAATGGCTGTATTTATAAAGATTTTTGGAGCTGCACTCAAACATCTTTTTTTTTTTAAAAAATTATTTAAGGGACCAGCAGTTAGCATAATGGCTATATCGCTGGACTCCCAGAAAGGCAGAGAGACAGAAAGCAAGAAATCACCCCCCAGGGGGATGGCCACACCACAATCCCTTCTCCTCCATTCTCCTCTTGGGATCTTGGGCACGCACACACATGCACCCGGTGTGGGTTTATGCTACCGGGTCCGGGACTCAAACTGCGGTCGACTATGTGGGAGTTCAGTGACATAGTCATTACGCTAACTGCTGGTCCCCATAGTATATATTTTTAAAAATTATGCCAGGGCCAGCCCTGTGGCCTAATGGTTAAATGAACTGCATCCCACATGGACAACAGAGTGGTTTGAATCCCTGTTCTGGCAGCTTGAAAACATGCCAGGTACGTACCCCAAATCCCAATAGGATGGAGAAACAGAAAAGAAGGAATTGTGGGGTGACCATGCTGCATTGGGGGGGGAATGCTTTCTCTCTCTCATTTCCTGTCTCTGTGGAAAACTAAAAAAAAAAAAAAAAGTCAGTAAGTGAATAATTGCCACTTTGAGGCCATGTACATTCAGACACCTCCCTGAGAATCCTGTTTCCTGCCATTCCCAACATGGTTGACACTTTCTCAGGTCCTTTATGAACAGCTTTATGATCGCTAAGACCCTGCACCATGTTCTTTGTGCCACTGAACCAGGCCTTTAATCAGACAGGATCTGTCTTACCCGTTCACATTGCTATTTCTGATACCTGAAAGCAGGGGATTATAAAGACAAGACGTTTATGTAGCTCATCATTCTGGTCACCAGGAAGTCCAAGAGCAGGAAGCTAGCATCCATGCCATGTCACTTGTACAGAGAGGTAGAAAGGTGTGGGCACTGGCCCTGAGAGAAAGGGGAAAAAGCACCCCCGATTGGACACAGTCATGCCACAAACCCTTCTCCATTTCTGCACCCTGATGGGATTTTGGTCATGCACGCATGTGTACCTAACATGTTTTTCAAGTCTCCAGGGCCAGGATTTGAACTGCAGGAATATGGGATCTAGCTCCCTTTAACCACTAAACCACAGGGCCTGCCTGCTAACATTTTTTAACTACAAAAGTTACTTTCTTTAGCAAAAAGTTTGTATCATCTTACCCAAAATATATAGAATTTTGCAGCTTTCATATACTGTTTTACCTACATTGATTAGATTCAACCTGCACTGTGTTTGAGAAGTTATAAAAATGAAGTGCAAGCCTGCTCCTGCTCCTGCCCAGAAGAGACACATGTGGGGCCAGTAGGTGGCCTGGAGTTAAGGTGGCTGGATCCCATATGGAGAGGTGCACAGTTTAAGTCCTGTACCTGGTGGCTCGATGGGCACATGCCCAAAATCCCGAGAGAAGAATGGAGGAGAAGGAGTGTCTTGGCCATCCCCCAGAGAGTGGGGTGATTTTTCGCTCGCTCTCTCTCTCTCTCTCTCTCTCTCTCTCTCTCTCCCTCCTTCCCTCCCTCCCTCCCTCCCTCCCTCCCTCCCTCCCTCCCTCCCTCCCTCCCTCTCTCTGCTGAGCATATGCACTCTATGGCAAAAACCTAAAAACAAACCAAACCAAAAAACCCAGAGACACACATTCCCTGCTCGGCATGCACAGTCCTCCTCTCCTCCAGGCTGACCCGTTTCCCTTCTCTTTTTCTCGCTGGGCTGTCCCTAATGAGGAAACAGACCACAGTGTTTGGGAAGGGCAGAAGTGGCTCAGCTTCTTACCTGGCATCCGGTGCTCTTCCACATCCTGTTGTGGTCATCCCAGAAGTAACACTGAGTGACAGCAGTTACGACTGACACCAGGGCCGGTGTCTGCTCACCTCCCTCCTTGCTTCTGTTCAGCAGGGCGGTGATGTAGTAGGTGCCCACCCCATGCTGCAGGCTCTCCGGAGTCAACACCCACGTGTATTCCTCATCTGAGAACAAAGACGAGTGCTTAGTTGTACATGGGGTCTTCGAAAGTTCATGAAAAATGCACACTATGAAAAAACTACATGTGGATTCCAAAATTTTTGTGCAGCAAAATAAACTCAGACTTAAAAAAAATAGTTTAAGGGGACCAGCAGGTGGCGTGGTGGCTAAGGTGCTGGACACTCCCACATGGCCTACCACGGTTCAAGTCCTAGACCTGGTGGCTTGCCTTCTCACTTTCTCTCTCTCTCTCCGTGTATGTCTCTCTCTGGTAAAATTAAAGTAAATGAATGACTAAATAAAATTAAATAAATAATTAAAAAAATAGTTTAAGAGAGATTTTTGCTATAGGGATCATGAGTTCACCAGAGAGACAGAGAGAGACAGAGACATAAAGCAAGAAATCACCCCCCAGGAGGGATGGCCACACTGCAATCCCTTCTCTTCCATTCTCTCGGGATTTTGAGCATGCACACACATGAGGCCAGTGTGAGTTTTAAGTCACTGGGTCTGGGACTCAAACCATGGTCGACTCCATGGGAGTCCACTGACATAAGCATTACACCATCTGCTGGTCCCTGGACTTCAATTCAATTTATCCACAGACTTTTTGAAGTCCTCTCAATATTTCAGGTGAAATAAACACACCGGAAGAACTTTTCTTCTGAAATATTACTGTTATTTTACCCATGAGAAAATGATAAACTGAGTGTCACAAATGATTTGAAAGAAAATGGCAATGATACAATCCCGAGCTCTGGATTACTCCTGTCCTAGAAATGTTTTCCTTTTTTAACTGCAGGAGAATGTGTGAGTGCACATGTATGCACACGTGTGCATGAGGAAGAGAGAGAAAGAGAGAGTGCAAGAACCTCCAAGTCCATGTGGCAATCACTTCACCATTTCTCTATCCTGTCAGGATTTGGGCACACATGCACCATGTGCACAGAGTTTTTCTCAAGCTGCTGAGGTGGGATTGGCTCCCTTAACCACCAGGCTACAGGACCTGCCCTGAAGGTGCTTTCTGACTCCGGAAAGGGCCTGCTGGTAATGCTCACAAAACTCTACTGGAAGCCCAGCCGTAAGAGTTGCTGCCAGGCCAGCAGACAGTGTGGTGGTTAAGGTGCCAGACTCCCACATGGGTAACCACAATTTGAGTCCTGGACTTGGCAACTTGCTTTTTCACTTTCCCTCTCTCCTCCTCTCTGGTCAAATTAAAAATAATAATAATGCCAAATAAAATTAAATAGATACTTTCTTGTTTTTTAAAAAGAGTTGCTGCCTCATGTCCTTTGCTTAAGAGGGAGGATAACTTGAAAAATGATCATTCCTATGTTAGTGAGGCCTAATGAGAGCCAGAAAAAGTTCTTTCAATATGAGAAGACGATCAAGAAGGAAGAGTATAACACTTTCTCTGGTCTGATTATTTTTCCCAATATTTTTTTAAATTTTAATTTTTTTAGGGAGATTTTTGCTATATGGCACATCCACTTGCTAGAGAGGCAGAGAGACAGAAAGTGAGAAATCACCCCCCGGTCGGGGTGGGGGGGATGCCACATTGCAACCCCTTCTCCATTCTCCTCTCAGAATCTTGGGCATACATGTACATGCTCCTGGCCTGAGTTTTAAGTTGCCAGGTCTGGGACTTGGACTGTGGTAGACTATGTGAGAGTCCAGCTATGTGAGGGCCAGCAGGTGGCATAGTAGTTAAGGCACTGGATCCTATATGATCAATTGCATGGATTGAGTCCCAGACCTGGCAGCTTGACGATCATGCCAGGTGTGTGTGCATAGCATGCCCAAAATCCAGAGAGGAGAATGGAAGAGAAGGGACTGTGGCTTGGCCATCCCCCCTGGTAGGTGATTTCTCACTTTCTCTCTGTCTCTCTTGGGTAAGTGCACATGCCATACAGCGAATCTAAAAAAAAAAAAAAGTTGAAAAACATGTGGTATATTTCATACACATTCACCTAACATACATAAAGTTTAAAATATATTTGACCCATAGTGCAGGAACTTCTGTGGGCCTCACATTTCATATGGAATTTTTCTTCTTTTTAGTTTTACTATAGGGCACATGTGCTTGTCAAAGAGAGAGAAAGCAAGAAATCATCCCCCAAAGGGATGGTCACATCACAATGCCTTCTCCTCCATTCTCCTCTTGGAATTTTGGGCATGCACAGCATTTTTCAAGCTGACAGATCTGGGACTTGAACTACACAGTCTGTCATGTGTGATCCAGTCACCACCTCCATGCCACCTGCTAGCCCTGAAAATCTTCAACCATATGGAAAGTTGAGAGAACTTTTACAGTAAACCCTCATATAATCACTAGCTACAGTCTATAATACAATTAACATTGTACTAAATTTGCTTTATGGTCTACCCTCTTATTCATCCCCCTTTCCCTTTTTTTTTAAATTTGATGTCAGAGGGCACATGTTGCACAAGAAAGAGACAGAGGGAAAGCACCGCCCCCCACCCCCCACCCCAAGTGGGGCCTGGTCACTCTGCAATCCTCTTTCCTCCAATCTCCATCCTGTCAGGATGCTGGACACGCACATGTGCCTGGTGTGTTTTTCATGCTGCTGAGTTGAAACTTGAACCCTGGGTGGCCAAGTGGGATCCAGCTTCCTCTGTGCAGTGCCCAGACTCTACATCATGGAGCCAGCCCTCTCCGTCTTTTTAAACGTATATTATGGACACATGTATCTATGCATGAGGTAAAATTACACAGAACTAAATACACATACACAGAGAAATGAGTGAAATCTGAATACAATCAATGCATTACATCGATGTCATTTCCAGGCTGTGATATTGTACTATGGTTATGAAAAATACTACCATCAGGCAAATCAGTGAAAGGAATATGAACTTTGTTTTATTTATTACAATTACATGTAAATCTACAATAATATCAAAATACAAAGGTTTGAAAAAAACACTTTGAAGCAAGTGTCTGACATCTGCTTGGGTTTACCTTTCTGCCACACCTGGTCTTTTGGAAGAGTGATGTTGAGGTGAAAGTGAGTGAGGTTCGGTTGATACTGGAACCCAAGGTAGAGAGTCATTAGAAGGGGACTTTCTGGCTCTATGCTCACTATCAGGGATTTTTCCAAGGAAGTGATGTCCACTGTGAGCATAAAAAGGTCTGTGCTCAGGTTGAGTCTGGTGGGATGGATGTCCATACTAGTATTTCTCCAGAGCATGATCTAGAATGAGAAACAGTTCATTGGTCTTCAAGTTTAAGATGGTGCATCCGTCAAAGTCTTTCGGCCTCTGGTAAGTTAAGTAACTTTTTCAGTTTCCCTCTTTGAATGTTAGCAGGTAACATAGTGCCAGGGGGTTAGGGGAGAGTGCAAAGTTTAGAACATCCTCTCCTAAGGGTAAAGCATAAGTCTTTGTAAAAGCTTCTAAGATGCTAATAACAAAACAGTGATGCTGCTGTAAGTCTAAAACAAGCTCCTTTAGGTTGCTGCATCCTTCCATCCTATTCTCCAGGATATCCTATTCCCTCATGTTTTATTCCCTAAGAATCAATTCATACCTCAATATCTTCCATTAAATCACGGACGTGGAGAGATTTACTATTAGAGCTTAGTACCACACTTCCAATGCTTCCAACAATGATCCTGTTATCAACATCTTTGAAGGGATTGAAAGCGAGTCCTGTTACCTAGACACAAAAGTTCAGTTTTATCAACTCCCAGAATATTTATAAATAACCCCCTATAAGTAACGAGATACCAGATATCATAAATTAAATATTGGAATTTCCACCACCACCACCCTATCAATATTGCAAATGAAATAACATTTCACATTATAACATCTGCATGAAACACTTAAAGATGAGTTCTATATTTACAACCCTCAAAATTATTATTATTTCTTACAGATTTGTAACTGGAGGATTCAATTTTACTAGGAGGCAAAGATTCTGCTCTCCAGGATAAGGCAACAATACTATTTGTGTTTGTTGGGTGATTGCTGAAAGAATTACAACATGCTGATATGACTAGATTGGTATACTGTGTCAATAATTACTCAGGTATTCTTGATGTTGTTTGAAGAGTTTGAGGTCAACCGGCCATGCTACCAACCCCTATACTGGCCTGTGTCCTGCCAGTGTAAAACCATATCATGTGCTATAGATGTGCATAAGGTGGCATGGTGGCAAACTGGACTCCCACATGGCCAGCTGTGCTTCGAGTCCGGGGCCTGGCGGCTTCTTTCTCATTTCCCCTCTCTCTCACTCTGTTCCTCTCTGGTCAAATTAAAATAAATAAATAAATAAATAAATAAAATAAAATTCAATAAAAAAATGTTTTTAAAGAGAAATTGCACAACAATTAAATGTGCATAAGAAATCATAGAATAAAATTAATAAAAATAGAATAAAATTAAGAAAATAAAAATAAAATATTAGAATAAAATTTTTAAATAATTTATCAAATAAATTAATGTATTATACATTTTAACATTTACAAATTAATACTAGAATAAAATTTAAAATTAGAATAAAATTGATAAAAATCAAAATAAAAGATATAGTTTTTTAAATAAAATGTTTATGTTAACATGTAGTGGAGATATATATTTTAGGTTATGCCATAGGGTGTGTGTACTCACCAGAGAGAGAGGGAAAGTAAGAAATCAACACCCTAGGGTGCAATCCTTTCTCCTCCAATCTCCTCTCAGGATTTTGAGCATACACACACATGTACCTAGCGTGATTTTTAAAGCCATTTGGTCTGGGACTTGAACCATAGAGTTGGCCATGTGGGATCCAGCACCTTAAACATCACACCACCTGCTGGCCAGGATATATGTTATCTTTAATGCATAAAAAATATTTAAAAGTATTCTACAAGTGAAAAAAAAAAAAAAAAGAAATTAATGGCATACATCTCTCATTTGGTCTGGTCAACTTATATTTCACAGTACAATTCTGTTATCCAAATGCCTACATGGCCATCAAATGCTATTTTAATTCTGCTCAGAATTAATTTCACACTCACTTGGACAGTCACTCCTGGGTGTTTATTCAAGAGCTCCTCCAAAGCTGAAGCTGATGGCAAGTCTAACCTGACAGGTGCAGGGTAACCCAGAGTGTAAGAGCTCAGAGGCAAAGTAGACTTGTTCTGGCTAACGAGAGAGAAGTTAAGATGGCAAATGAATTTCACATGTTCTCTAAGAGCCAAAAATCTAAAATGAAGTTCCCCCTTTATCCCTTTCTCCTCTTTCAACCTGCACAGCATGACAGCAGCAATGGAAGAGGTCAAGGTCACCGAGGATTCAGAAGACTGGTTCTGCTGTAGAAATGCTTCCTGGATCTTCCCCAGGGCCACCAAGGACATTTCCAGTGTGTCCTCCACCTGCTTTGGGAGGAAATGCCACGTGACCTGTATAACCTCGATGTTTTGTGTTAGTGAAGTAATGGTTTTAAGGGGTTTAGAAAGGAAACATGGATCTTGATAGTGATGTAATGAGAGGTAGCATTCGTTGGAAAGACCTTGAGGCCTCATAGAAAGTACCTGGGGTGCCGGTAGGTAGCATGGTGATTAAAGTGCTGGACTCCCACATGACTGATTGTGGTTTGAGTCCTGGACCTGCAGCTTGCTTTTTCAGTTTCCGTGTGTGTGTGTGTGTGTGTCCCTCTGGTCAAATTAAAAATACATGTAATAATGATAAATAAATAAAATAATATTTTTTATTTTTTAAATTTTTAAATTATTTTATATAACTTTATTTATTTAGTTATTTGTTTTAATTTTGACCAGAGAGGGAGAGAAGGAGAGAGCAAGAGCGAGAGCGAGAGAGAGAGAGAGGGTTTAAAGATTAATCTGTAGCATGCATCATTCCTTGGCTGAAATAAAAAAAAAAAGCCTTAAAAAATTTAAAAAAAAAAGAGAGAGAGAGAGAGGGAAAGTGAGAAAGCAAGCTGCCAGGTCCGGGACTCAAACTGTGGTCGACCATGTGGGAGTCTAGCACCCTTAACCACCACACTACCTGCCAGCCCCAAATAAAATAATTAAAAAAAAAAAAAAAAAAAAAGTACCTGGAGTCTGGCTAAAGACTCTTCCTTTCTATCAACTAATAGGGACAGCTCAGGAAATAAGTCTTTGCTCCAAGATATAAGTTGCCCTAGATCTTTTTTCCTTTTAAATAGCTTTATTGAGATGAAATTTACATACTAAGAATCTTTAAAAAGGTCCTGGAAAGTCCATGTTATGAAAAACTATGCACAAATTTCAATTTTTTTTGTACCAGAATAAGTTTATGCCATAATTTTATTCTTTCCATGAACTTTTAAAAATCCCTTTGTACAATTTACCTGTTCAGAATGTATAACTGAATGGATTCACAAGGTTTGGAACCATCACTACAATCTAGTTTTAGTATTTATTCCCTCTAAAATAAACCTGGTACTCATTCACGGTCTCTCCCCATTTCCCCATCCCCACTCCCCGAGTCCTAGGCAGCCACTCGGCTAATTTCTGCATCTATAGTTTTGCCTCTCCTGGACATTTCATATAAAGGAAGCACAATATGCAATCTTGTGACTGGTTTCTGCTTGTCATAACATCCTCAAGATTCATCCATACTATGGTGGGGATCACAGCTTCATTCTTTTTTTGTGGCTAAATGATATCTCATCATATGGATACACCACATTCTATTTATTCAGTCATCAGTTCGTAGGTATTTGGACAGTTTCCACTTCTTGGGTATTTGAATAAATGGCACTATGAACATGGGTGTGCACATTTTCATGTGGTCATAGGTTTTAAAATCTTCTGGGTATATACCAAACAGTGGAATTGCTAGGGTAAATGGCAATTCTATTTTCAATTTTTTTGTTAGGTTTTTGCCAGAGGGCATGTGCACTGGCCAGAGAGAGACAGAGACGTTTCTAAACAGAGTTGGCCACTGGCATGTACTGTACCTACCTGCTCAGTGTCACCCTTAGGTCCCTGCAGACTGTCTTCACCTTGCAGTCCATTGGTGAAGGAGTGAAAGAGGCAGTCAATTACGGGGGTTTTGAAGCCCAGACTGGTACTATTCCGAAATGGGATCTTCAGGAACTGCTCGCTCAGGTGAATAAGGGAATTGATGGCACTGACCTGGGGATTTTAGAAAGCATACAGGTCAGGGCCGGCAGGGAGTGTAGTGGTTAAGGATGCTGGACTCCCACATGGTCTACTGTGGTTTGAGTCCTGGACCTGGCACCTTACTTTCTCACTTTCCTTCTCTCTCTCGCTCTGACTCTCTCTGGTCAAATTAAAATAAAAAATAAAATGGGACCAGCAGTTAGCATAATGGCTATGTCGCTGGACTCCCACGTAGTCAACTGTGGTTTGAGTCCGGGACCGGCGGCTTAAACTCACGCTGGGCGCATGTGCGTGCATGCGTGCCCAAGATCCCGAGAGGAGAATGGAGGAGAAGGGATTGCAGCGTGGCCATCCCCCCTGGGGGGTGATTTCTCGCTTTCTATCTCTCTGTCTTGCTCTGTCTTTCTGGCGAGCGCACGCGCCCTATAGCAAAAACCTCTCAAAAAAATAAATAAATAAAAATAAAATGAATAAAAAAAAAAGTTAAATAAAGTAATTCTTAAAAAAAAAAAAAAAGAAAGCACACACATCCCTCAGCTGCTTATGATTGTTTGAAGTTTATCCATGTTCTTCATTTAAGCATTTCAATATTCTTTTCATGTTTCAAGTGTATTTTATAAAAAGCAATGTTAGGGGCTGGCCCACAGACTAGTGATTAAGGGAGCTGGATTCCACATAGCCAATCACAGTTTGAGTCCCATCTCTGGAAGTTTGTAAAACACCCTGGATGTATACGTGCTCAAAATCTCAACAGGATGGAGAAATGGAGAAGGGATTGTAGCATGACCACACTCTGCTGGGGGGTGTTCTCTCTTTCCTCTGGTGATATACTTTCTGGCAATTGAAAAATAAATAAAGATCTAAATAATTTGCATACATTAACCCCATATTTGTTTTTTTTTCTTTTTTCTTTTTTTTTTTTTTTTGAGAGGTTTTTTGCTATAGGGCGCATGCGCTCGCCAGACAGACAGAGAGAGACATAGAGACAGAAAGCGAGAAATCACCCCCCAGGGGGGATGGTCACACCGCAATCCCTTCTCCTCCATTCTCCTCTCGGGATCTTGGGCACGCACGCACACGCGCCCGGCGTGAGTTGTAAGCCACCGGGTCCGAGACGCGAACCGCGGTCGACTACGTGGGAGTCCAGCGACATAGCCATTACGCTGACTGCTGGTTCCCAACCCCATATTTGTTTTAAAAATGCTTATATATACACAGAAAAAGGCCTAGGAAATTATCCATAGCAAATTAATAATAAATTTATTTAAGTGACTACGTGTAGCAAATAGGGTTAGCAAGAAGAACAAAGATGAAGGCTTTTGCTTCTTACCTTATGTGTTTTTATTCTGATTTTTAAATAAGAATGCATTATTTCTATAATTAAAATGTCCAGGGGCCAGTGGGTGGTGTGGTGGTTAAGGCACTGGACTTCCATATGGCCAACTGTGATTCAAGTCCTGAACCTGGTGGTTTGAAACTCATGCCAGGTGCATGTGTATGTGCATGTATGCTCAAGATCCCAAGAGGATAATGGAGGAGAAGAGACTGTGGCACAGCCATCCCTGGAGAGGTTATTTCTCACTTTCTCTCTCACTGTCTCTCTGGTGAGTGTATGTACCGTATGGCAAAAAGAAAAAGAAAAAGAAAAGTCCAAGTAAATCAATAAGGGCAGAAGTATGACTACTTTTTACTATTTTACAAAATCCTTTCCAGAGGGCCTGGAGGGAGTCATGGCCAGAAACATTAACAAACCATTGTGACCCACTGATAACAGGAATCTTTCTACATCCTGTCCCTGGCATAGTATCTTTGTGACGTATATTAATCCTCCTTATCTCTGTTGAAGTACATTCTTTTCTGACCTTAGCAACCTTCCTTTTCCAATCACGAACCTAAAAACTGTAAAACCTACCTATAACCTACAAGCCCCCCCTCCCACACACATGTCCCCCTTTTTGGGCCAGATCGATGGAAAAACTATTCACTAAATTCCAAATTTTGTCTCTTGCTCTCAGAATCAAATAAAAGGAACCCCTGTACTTGATCATGCTGAGAAAGGCATGTTTGCCTTCTCTCTAGGACTAGGTCACTCATATTCATGCTTAGAAATAAACCGCATAATTATGATTTCGCAGAGTTGGTTATCTCCATTGACATCAAGATAGATCGCATTTACATATTTATTACAGAATATTTGAAAATATAGAAAAAAGAAAGTTAAAATTCCCATCAGTCCTACCACCTTAATTCATTTCTGTTTAAAAAATAGGAGGCACAGGAGCCAGCAGTGGTATAGTGGTTAAGGTGCTGGACTCCCATGCGGTTGACTGTGGTTTGAGTCCCGGATCTGGCAGCTTGAAACTTACACTGGGCACGTGTGTATGTGCCCAAAATCCTGAGAGGAGAATAGAAGAGAAGGAACTGCAGGGTGGCCATCCCCTCCAGGGGGGTGATTTATTGCTTTCAGTCTTGCTATCTCTCTGGTGACTATATGCACCCTATAGCAAAAAATCTCTCAAAAAAAGAAGGCACAGATAATTATGAGGTGGTGATATTGGTAAATGTGGTTGCAACAAATGCAAACTTAGCAAGCTACTGATTTCTGGTATCTGCTTCAAGGCTGCACGACTCTATCTACAGCTATCAATGGGAGTGAACCTGTTTTTGTCTCCTCTGATTTCTCCTAACAAATGCACCGGAAAGGTGATAACCTGATAAATAAACAAACATAAACCCAGCATATCTGAGAATGTCACTACTGATAAAATTACTTACAATTTTTAGATCTGAAGGTACAAATATACTCATCATGATTAAGTTCAGTCTCCATCTGGATAGTCTTATAATGCTGAATTCTGCCCAGGGCGTTTTCCACATTCTCCTTGTTTTTCCATTTTCCTTTTCCCTTCTAGTCATTCTCTGCTTACCTGAGCTGGCTTAGAAGATCTTGGGGTAAAAGCTGTCAGTCCCTGGAGGATCTCACAAGCTCTCTGTAGTTTGTTGTAAGCTTGCAGACCATGGTTTGCTTGGCTAACATTCCCTGATATCTCCTCTATGACCTATTAGGAACAAAGGATTTTGTCAAAATTCCTTATGTATAATTACCACCCGCTAATAGTTTAAGAGATCATGTTAACCAGAGTTGACCTTTGATAACACTATAAGTTCTATGAACCAAAGTTTAAAAAAAAAATGTGTCACAGGGTGCATGCACTCACTGGAGAGAGAAATAGAGAGCAAGAGAGAGAAGGGGCAAGCTCTCCAAAAATGGGGCATGGTCACACTGTAATCCCTTCTCTTCCATTTTTCCATCCTGTCCAGACTTTGGGTATGTAGGCATGCACTTACACGTGGTATTTTTCAAACCACTGAGATTTGAACCGAGGGCAGCCATGTGAGATCTGGCTCCTCAACTACTAGGCTACTGGGTCTGCCCTCTCCAAAACAACTATTACTTTCTGAAGCTCCTCTGAAAATGGATAGAATTTATTTTCACCTCTTTCTTTTTTTATTTTATTAATTATTGTTATTATTATTTATAATTTGACCAGAGAGAGAGAAAGTGAGAAAGCAAGCTGCCCCATCCGGAACTCGAATCATACTCAGCTATGTGGGAGACCAGTGCCTTAACCACCATGCCACGTACTGGCCCTATTTTCATCTCTTTCATACAGTAGAGAAAATTAATAACAAGGTTTTACAATGATTGATCCAAGAGCAAATGAGTCTGGAAAAAGACATGTAGTAATAAGTTTAAGTGTCTGACCAAAATGTGGAAAAGCTGAAAATTTAAACAAGAAAGACAAACTTTTCTATTCAGAATAGTGCTTCCTCCTCAGGTTTCCCACTGTGTTTATTTCTCTCAATTCACAGTTTCCTTTTAAAAGGTAAATACTTGAAATACTATTCAGCAGGAGGTGGGAGGCAGAAAACCTCCCTGAGGAATCACACTGAGCAAACTGACAAAGTTTAAGAGGCTAAAACCCAATCCTGAGATAATCTCTGTTTTTTTTTTTTTTTTTTTTTTGGGGGGGGGAGGTTTTTGCTATCGGGTGCGTGCACTCACTAGGAAGACAGAGAGAGACAGAGACAGGGAGTGAGAAATCACCCCCCGGGGGGGATGGCCACACCACAACCCCTTCTCCTCCATTTTCCTCTCGGGATCTTGGGCACTCACGCACACGTGCCTGGAATGAGTTTAAGACACCGGGTCCGGGACTCAAACCGTGGTCGACTACATGGGAGTCCAGTGACATGGCCATTACGCTAACTGCTGGTCCTGAGATCATCTCTGTTTACACATTCATTTCTAGAGGACAGCCTCCTATAGATTAATTCAGGAAGTCTTTCGTAAGTAACTATTGTGTACTGCCTGGTGCTATTTTAGACACAGAAATCAAACAGTTAAAGTTACCACATCCCTGCCCTCTCAGGCCACATATTTGAATAGAGTCATTCCTGACTCAAAGAGTTTGTAGAAGGCTGGATCAGTTTCAGAGTGATCTTAGTAAGGAGGACCAGTCAATTTTGGTTTTACATTTTGGAAATGAGGTATAAATTAGCAAAAATGAATATATGGGTAAGACACAGTGGCCAACTATACATATTTACCAATTGTCAGTTCTTATTTGATACCATTCTAGTTATAACCAGGAAGGTCACCAAGGACATCTTATGTGACATTCTTAGTACAGAACTTGTAACCTAGGCTGAATTGTGGTTATATCTCTTATTTTTTATTTTTTAAAAGTAATTATTTTATTTAACTTAGACAATTATTATTATTTTCCAGTTTGATCAGAGAGAGACAGAGAAAGAGAGAGAGAGAAAATGAGAAAGCAAGCAGGTCTGGGATTTGAACCACAGTCAACCATGTGGGAGTCCAGCACTTTTAACCACCATGCCATCTGCTGGCCCCAGCTTTTTATTTTTTTTTTAGATTTATTATTATTATTATTTGCTATAGGACACACATGCTCTCCAGAGACAGACAGAGAGGAAAAGTAAGAAAGCAAGCCATCAGGTCTAGGACTTGAACCATGGTCAACCACATGGGAGTCCAATGACTTAACCACTGTACAATCCACTGGCCCTTATTTAGTCTTTAAGTTACTATTTGTTTTAAGGTTTAGTTCTTTAGGTCCAGTGGGTGGTGCAGAGGTTAAGATGGCTGTATCCCACATGGCCCATGGTGCGGTTTGAGTCCCAGAACTGGTGGCTTGAAAACCATGCTGGGCTTGTGTGTGTGCCCAAAAATCCAAAGAGGAGAGTGGAAGAGAAGGGACTGCAGGGACTGTGGTGTGGCCATCCCCACCGGGGGGTGATTTCTTATTTTCCCTCTCTGGTGAGCATACTGGTCCTATGGCAAACCAAGAAAAAAAAAAAAAAAAGGAGGAGGCAGTGCAGGAGGTTGAGGGAAGGAGTGGGACAATTTTCTGCAGTCAACATATTGTTAAAGTGGCTTTGTCTTTTTTTTTATTTTCTTAGTTTTGGGGAGAAAGCCTAAAAGGCAGGAGTTGACATGATGAACGAAAGTTCTCTAGCACAGTTTACTGTTGCTGAAAAAGGTGGTGAACAAGCTTCTTCCCTATCTGAAACATTAAATGTGACGGAGTTAACTAGCAATAAGTTGTTAAATATTGGAGTGGGCATAAAACCCATTGTGAAATATTTTCATGGACTTGTTTTTTATTTTAACTGGAGGCCAGCAGGTGGCATAGTGGTTAAGGTGCTGGGACTCCCATGTGGCTGACCATTGTTTGAGTTCCAGACCCTGTGGCTTGAAACTCACATCACGTGCATGTGTGCGTGTGTGCGTGTGCCCAAGACCCTGAGAGAAGAGTAGAGTAGAAGGAAATGTGATGTGGCCATTCCCCCTTGGGGGTGGGGTGGGGTGATAGGTACCCTATAGCAAAAATTTCTCAAAAAAAAATAATTAACTAGGATACAGGCTTGTTTGTCAGGCATTCTTAAATTCCCTCAGAGGCAGAAGAATGATCTAGGTTCATTATTCTTAAAACATTACCACAAGAGAAGATAAAAGGTGCTTTTTTTTTTGTGTCACAGTGTGACTTTTTGCCTTACTTACCTCCTCAGATGAGTTCTGAAAAGTTGCTTGTAAATGCGTGGTAAGGATGTCTGGACGTGAGTCCTTCTCTGGGCTTGAAGTTATTTCTGCTGGAGATTTTCCAGTGTGGGTTACAGACTCAGACCTGGCGAGCGGTGTTACCCCAGGGTGAGGTTGGCTGGCAGGCACAGTTGTGACAGCTGTCAGCTGCCCTGTCACTTTGGGTGGTAGGGAAGAAAATGGGCCGATTGAATGGCACAGGATCTGGGACTAAAAGATGAAAATATGTGAAAAAAAGGGTTGAATTTGACTATCAAATAATGAATAGTTAAGATAGTATTTCTGGGGCCAACAGGTGGCATGGTGGTCAAGGGCACTGGACTCCCACATGGCTGATCACGGTTCAAGTCCTGAATCTGGTGGCTTGCTTTCTCACTTTCCTTCTCTCTCTCTGATCAAACTGGAAAAGAATAATAATAAATAAAGTTCAATAAAATAATTTTTTATTTAGTATTTCTGAAATTGCTCTGAAACTCCCACAGCCTGCAAGATGTTACCAGGTATCTCTGTCAGAAAGGCCTTGTGCTCAGACAGCTTTGGGAAAACTACGTACTGTGTTATCACTTCAAGCTCACAGTTCACATTAGTGTATTTATCGTCATTCAACAAATCATTTATTTGCCAGAGGGCATATGCACTTACCAGAGGGGGAGAGGAGGAAAGGGGGAAAGAAGAAGAGGAAGTGAGGAGGTGAGGGGGAGCGGAGCTTGAAAATCATGTTGGACGGGAGTGTGCACGTGTGTTGTGGTACGTGTGCTATGTGTGTGTGTGTGCGCCCAATTTCCCTCTCTTTCTATTTCTCTCTAGCAAGCACAGGTGCCCTAAAAAAAAACCTAAAAAAAAAAAAAAAAAAAAAGGTCCTGGGGTAGAGAGAGCATGGGAGGGTCACGTGTCAGGCAATTGAAGACATGGCCCATTTTACTATGAAAGAGCTGGTGGACTTTGGGGGCTTCTAAGGACAGCGGAAGGCTCAGACTTCTGTTTAAGCCATCACCGCTGGCTGTGTTTAGATGGACAGAAGAGGGAGCCACAGCAGAAATGGGAGCTCAGTAGGAGGTGGATGCAGAAGTTCAGGTGGGAGATGGTGGTGGCTGGAACCAGAGTACGAGAGTTGTGAAGACAGTAAGAGGCAGTTAGACTTGGGACCTATGAAGGCTCTGAGTCCTATAGTCAAAATCCTTTGTTTTCTTCCTTTTTGGCAACATATTATAAGGGTGGCAAAACTTTGCCTCCATCCTTTAAGGTCCTGGGTGGGCCTGAGGATTAAATTGGTGTAAAGTAGATTAATAGGAGAAAAGTGTATATGTTTCATTAATGTAAATTTTTTTTTTTTTGGAGAGATTTTAGCTATAGGGCGCGTGTGCTCGCCAGAAAATCAGAGAGAGACATAGAGACAGAAATCGAGAAATCACCCCCCAGGGGGGATGGCCATGCCGCAATCCCTTCTCCTCCATTCTCTTCTCGGGATCTTGGGCACACACGCACATGCGCCTGGTGTGAGTTTTAAGCCACCGGGTCCGGGACATAGCCATTACGCTAACTGCTGGTTCCCACGTTTTTTTTTTTTTTTTTTTTTTTTTTAAGATTTATTTTCTTTAACTTTATTTATGTAAATTTGACCAGAGAGAGACAGAGTGAGAGGGAGTAGAAGTGAGAGAGCAAGTCACCAGGTCTGGGACTCAAACCACAGTTGTTCATGTGGAAGTCCAGTACCCTTAACCTCCATGCCACCTGCCGGCCCCTATTAATGAGAATTTTATGTGGCATGGGAGCTCTCAGAAGGAAACGAAGACCTGAAAAAGCAACTCTTACACTGAACTGGAGAAAGAATAGCCTGTTGTGAATAAGCAACTATACGACTGGGCTAGCTTAAAGGCAAGAGTTGTTTCAACAAGGTCTTAGAGAATTTTCTGTCTTAGTTTCTTGTCCTTGAGGACAAGAATGTGGCATCTTTCACATGGAAATTTCACCTCTGGCTTTTCTTTTTTTTTTTTTGGAGAGGTTTTATTCTGCTATAGGGCACCTGCGCTCACCAGACAAACAGAGAGAGACAAAGAGATAGAAAGCGAGAAATCACCCCCCAGGGGGGATGGCCATGCTGCAATCCCTTCTCCTCCATTCTCCTCTTAGGATCTTGGGCACACACGAACACGCACCCGGCGTGAGTTTAAGCCACCAGGTCCGGGACTTGAATCGCAGTCAACTACGTGGGAGTCCAGCGACATAGCCATTACGCTAGCTGCTGGTCCCCTAGAGTGGTATATTTTTGACTCCTTCAATTTCCAGGGCAATTGGTTGTTATTCTGCAGAACATAGTTTGGGAAATACTGACTTAAGGGATTTTTACTTCATCCCTGTTCTCTTATATATTGCTAAAAGATCTAGTTTTTTTAAAGTTTGTTTTATTTATCATTATTGCTATTTTCAATTTGACCAGAGCAAGACAGAGAGAGAGAGAGAGAGAGAGAGAGAGAGAGAGAGAGAGAGAAAGGGAGAGAGAGAGAGAGGGAAAATGAGCCACCAGGTCCAGGAATTGAACTGTGCCAGCCATGTGGGAGTCCAGCGCCCTTAACCACCACACCACTTGCCAGTCCCAAAACTCTTAATTTTTTGCAGTTAACATTGGATCAAATAAATGTAAATCTATATTTAGCCTTTCACTAAAAGGTTTCTATGTAGGACATGAAGGAAAGAGGATGGAGAAATTTCTTGAAGGTGGAATTTTTATAGATTATGGTTTCTACTTCTATTTTCCTATCACTGATTTCTTTCCTTTTCCCTTTATTTTTGATTTTTAAGCTTTATTGCAAACATATATATATGTGTGTGTGTGTATATATATGTATTTTAATATGTATATATGTGTGTATATATATGTGTGTGTATATATTTTAATATGTGTATATATGTATGTGTGTGTGTGTGTGTATATATATGTATGTTTTTCCATAGAGCACGTGCACTGACCAGAGGGAGGCAGGGTAAGTAGAAATCACCCCTGGAAGGGATTGCCATCCCTTCTCCTCCATACTCCTCTTGGGATTTTGGGCATGCATGCACCCATGCCTGGTGTGATTTTCAAGCTGCCAGTCCAGGACTCAAACTGTGGTCGGCCATGTGGGATCCCAGCGCCTTAACCACCAGGTCATCTGCCTACCCCATGTTTATGTATAGTTTAAAGTTTATTTTTTCTATGACAGGCAGAAAGAGAAACAGGCCTCGTCACCAGAGTCCCCCTTCACCCCATCCTGGGCCAGCCTGGATTACTCACATGTGGGTGTGCTTGGTGTGTACACGGGGGTCCTGGAATGCAAACCCAAGACCTTCCCATGTAGGTCCAGCTGTGATATCACTGTGCCACTATCCGGCCCTGTACATATTTTTTAAAGATGCTAGAAGTCCTTTGTGGAATGAAGGGAATAAACAAACCTACACCAAATAAATGATAAGTATATTATCATGAAAACCAAAAATAGGCTTTAAAAACTTTCTTTAATAAAGCACCTATAGGAAAAAAAGCACCTATTAAATCCCATTCATTTGTGTACTTAAATACATTTCCTTATTAGGAAAGTGTATCCAGAGCTTTCTATGAGACAGTAGAGTCCCGGCAGTACTGTGAGGTAGGTTAGTGCTCACCTTATCAGCATGAGCAGGCTGGTGACACCGGGTTGGAGGATGAGCAATTTCTACACAAAAAGAAGAGTAGATTAAGCTTAAGTAAACATCTAAGATGGCTATGTCAATTTCTTTTTTCTTTTTAAAAATTTTCTGTGGGAGTGGGGCATAGCAGGTGGTATAGTGGTAAAGGCACTGGACTCCCATGTGGCCAACTCTGGCTTGTATCCTGGACCTAGTGGTTTGAAACTCATGCTGAGCACATGTGATTTCTTGCTTTCTGTCTCTCAGTCTCTCCAGTGAATGCATGTGCCCTATAGCAAAAATCTCTAAAATTAAAAAAAAAAATTTTGCTATAAGGCATGTGTACTTGCTTGAGAGAGACAGAGAGAGAAAGTGAGAAAGCAACCCCCAGGGGGGATGGCCACACTGCAATCCCTTCTCCATTCTCCTCTCTGGATTTTGTGCATATGCACTCGTGCCTGGCATGTCTCTCAAGCCTTTGGGTCTGAGACTCAAAGCGTTCAGCTGGCCATGTGGGATCCAGCCACTTTAACCACCACACCACTGCTGGCCTGTCAATTTATATTTTACTTGAGGATGTCTTATTTTTGGCTTATGATCACCTAAGTGATCATATCTCCCTACTGATAAATCTGTAGACAAATGAGAATTCTGGATCTTAAATATTACAGATCCTAATGTCGAATTCCCTTTGCTTACTGTTCAAAGACCTCTGTACAAAAAAAAAATACTAAATCAATCATTAAGTTACCAGTATATAAACATTCCTGCAGAAATACTTGCTGGACTCCCACATAGTTGACTGCGGTTCAAGTCCCAGACCCAGCAGTTTAAAACTCATGCCAGGCATGTGTATGTGTGTGTGTATACAAAATCCCAAGAGGAGAATGGAGGAGAAAGGATTGCGGCATGGTCATCCCCCATGGAGGAGTGATTTCTCACTTTTTGTCTCTGTCTCTCTGGCAAGCACATGCACTCTATAGCAAAATTTTTTCCTAACTAAGTAACTAACTAACTAAATAATATAAAATAAAAGCAGGGCAACCCATTTCTGGGATCTCTCCCTTCTTGGGAGCTCTTTTTTTCCTTCCCTCTCTTTCAATAAACTCTCTGCTTTGCTATACCTAAAAAAAAAATTTTAAAAATAAATAAGCAAAGATTACAACATTAAGATCCAACAAGGGGACCAGTAGGTGGTGTGGTGGTTAAGGCACTGGACTCCCACTTGTCTGACCGCAGTTTGAGCGGTCTTGAAAATCACACAGGGGGGACCAGCAGGTGGTATGGTGATTAAAGCACTGGACACTCCCACATGGCTGACTATGGTTCAAGTCTGGGACCTGGTGGTTTGCTTATTCACTTTCTCTCTCTCTCTGTCTCTCTCTGGTCAAATTAAAATAAATGAATGAATAAATAAAATTAAATAAATAATTCTTTAAAAAAAAGAAAGAAAAGAAAATCACGCCAGGTGCATGTGTGCACAAGCCCAAAATCCCAGGAGGAGAATGGGATTCTACCCTTAGGAATCCCTCTAGTTAGTAGCTCAGATCAAGTATGTGTGACTTGGTCATCTCTCCATGGGAATGATTTCTCACTATCTCTCTGGTGAATGCATGTGTCTTATGATAAAAACCTAAGGAAAAAATGATAAGAAAAAATAGAATTCGGGACCAGCAGTTAGTGTAATTGCTATGTCGCTGGACTCCCATGTGGTCAACCGTGGTTCGAGTCCTGGACCTGGTGGCTTAAACTCGCACCGGGCGCATGTGTGTGCATGTCCAAGATCCCGAGAAGAGAATGGAGGAGAAGAGATTGCGGGGTGGCCATCCTCCCTGAGGGGTGATTTCTTGCTTTCTGTCTCTCTGTCTCTCTCTGTCTTTCTGGTGAGTGCATGTGCCCTATAGCGAAAACTTCTCCAGAAAAAAGAAAAAATAGAATTCAGGACCAGCAGATGGCATAATGGTTATGTCGTAGAACTCCCACATAGTCGACCATGGTTCGAGTTCCAGACCTGGGTCTTAAACTCATGCTGGGTATATGTGCATGTGTGCCCCCAAATCCTGAGAGAATGGAGGAGAGAATGTGGTGTGGTTATCACCCCTGGGGGGGGGGTGATTTCTTGCTTTCTGTCTCTCTGTCTCTCCAGTAAGCACACATGCCCTACAGCAAAAATCTCTCTCTCTAAAAAAAAGAAAAGCAAAAGAAAAAATAGAATTCAACTATATGTACTGGGCATGTGCTCTAACCACACACTGCTGCATTCACTTGGTCTAGGGCACCCTTTAGGACAGGAGATGATTTCACGATCTTAAGGTCGTAAGAAGAGTGGTGCACTACCTGAGGTCCTCTTGCTTCTTGGCATTGTGACTTCTCTTTTTCTCTTCTCATGATTCCGAGAAAAATGAGAGTTATTTCTTGCATAACTAGCATCTTGATCTGAAAAGGCTAGATTTTGGAGATTAGAACAAAAGTTAATTTATAGGATATAGCTCTAGCTGAAATAAGGTACTCCTTACCCGCACAGACATGATAATCAGAAAAATATAAAGATTCCTATCCAGCTTTATAATTACTATTACCAGGGACTGCATGTATTCATCAGAGAGAGACAGAGAGAAAGCACACCCCCCAATGGGTCAGGGTCATGCCACAATCCCTTCTCCATCTTTCCATTCCATCAATATTTTGGGCACACATGCACATGCAGCTGGGATGTTTCTGAAGCTGCTAAGTCTAGGATTTGAACTGCCGTCAGCTATGTGTGATCCAGTTTTCTTAACCACTGCACTGCTAATGGGATTGGTCCTTTTTAAAACAAACAAACAAACAAAAGAAAACATAGGGATTCTGAAGAAGTTCTTTTAGTACTGGAGCCTGGTCACATTACCCGATACTTTTCAACATGTCAGTTAGGTCACCAACTGGATCAACACTGAGAAGACAGAATTAAGTTCATCTTAAGAAATTACATATTGGGGCCAGCAGGTGGTGTGGTGGTTAAGGGTGCTGAACTCCCACATGGCCCACCGTGGTTTGAGTCCTGGACTTGGCGGCTTGCTTTCTCGCTCTCTTTCTCTCTCACTCTGTACCTCTCTGGTCAAATTAAAATAAATAAATAGTTTTGAAAAAGAAATTATGGGACCAGCAGTTGGCGTAACGGCTATGCCCCTGGACTCCCATGTAGTCGACAGCAGTTTGAGTCCCGGACCTGGTGGCTTAAACTCACGCTGGATGCCTGTGCGTGTGTGCTCAAGATTCCGAGAGAAGAATGGAGAAGGGGTTGCGGCATGGTCATTCCCCTGGGGGGTGTTTTCTTGCTTTCTGACTGTCTCTGGTGAGTGAAACTGCCCTGTAGCAAAAACCTCTCTAAAAAAAAATTACATAATAAACATAACATTCTGTCTTGTACTCTAACTTACTGGTACAAAAAAAGTCTGGTGACATGGTGGCTAAGGTACTTGGATCCCACATGGCTGACTGTGCATTCAAGTCCCAGACACTGCAGCTTGGAAAACATTATAGGCGTGTGTGTGTGTGTGTGTGTGTGTGTGTGTATTTTGCCTGTGTAACTTTGGGATAGATGCTTAGAGATGGGTTCCTGGGTCAACGAGTCGATGTACTTGTAATTCTTCTGGAGTCTGCCAAATTCTTCTCTAGAGAGAGCATTTTATTGCATCCTCACTAGCACCTCATGACAGCACCTATTTCCCTACAGCTTGCTAACAGGATATGGTCAGTTTGTGGATTTATGCCAATCTGAATGGTGGGAAATGGTATCTCAGCTTATTTTAAATTTGCATATCTTCTTTTTTGGCAAAAATACTTCACAAGTCATGCATATACTTATACTAGGGGCATCTTTTTCTTTTTTAAAATTAAACTTGTTATTTTGAAATAACTGTTCACATGCAGCTGCAAGGAATGATACAGAGAGATGCCATGTGCCCTTTATACAATTTTCTCCAAGGGCAGCACCTTAAATAACTAGAGTATAACTAGGATATTAATGCCGATATAGTCAAGATAGAAAAATTTCCCATTACTGTAAGAATCCCTTACATTGCCCTTTTATTGCCATGCCAACTTCCTTTCTGCCCTCACCCTTTTCCTAGGGGCTGGCAACCACTAATTTATTCTCTATTTCTATAATTTGATGGTTTCAAAGAATGTTAAACAGGGACCAGCAGATGGTATAATGGTTGCATTGCTGGACTCCCATGTAGTCGACCACAGTTCGAGTCCTGGACCTGGTGGCTTAAAACTCACAGCAGGTACATGTGTGTGCGTGCCCAAAATAGTGAGAGGAGAATGGAGGAGAAGGAAGTGCAGTGTGGCCATCACCCCTGGGAGGTGATTTCTTGCTTTCTGTCTCTCTCT
The DNA here is from genome assembly GCA_026018925.1 of Tupaia tana. Classification (NCBI taxonomy): domain Eukaryota; kingdom Metazoa; phylum Chordata; class Mammalia; order Scandentia; family Tupaiidae; genus Tupaia; species Tupaia tana. Next base: position 14,806,231 of record JAKSZU010000018.1, read on the forward strand.
GTCATGTGCCCTATAGCAAAAATCTCAATAAAAAATAAATGTTAAATAAATGGAATCATACAGTATATAGTATCAATATTTTGAGACTGGCTTTGTTAGCATGGCTTAATTCTCTGGACATTCACCTAGGTTGTTGTGTCAATACTATGTTTCTTTTTATTACTGAGTTCTAGTGTATGGTATGGACCACAGGTGTTTTGCCATTTGCCTGTTTCCAGTTTTGCATTGCTACGATTAAAACTGCTATAAGCATTCATGTATGTATTTTTGTGTGAACATAGGTTTTCATTTCCCTGCAATAAATGCCGAGGAGTGCAAGTGCTGGGTTATATGGTGGCTGAATGTTTAGTGTTTTTTGTTTTTTTGCTACAGGGTGCATGCCCTCACCAGAGAGGGTGAGCAAGCAAGCAAGCGAGAAAGCACCTCCCAGGGAGGATGGCCATGCCACAATCCTTTCTTCTTCACTCTCTTCTGAGGGTTTTGGGCACATACGCACATATGCACATATGAACATATACCCGGCATATTTTTTTTGAAGTCTCTGGGTTTGAGACTCAAACTGCACTGTTGGTCACGTGGGATCCAGTGCCCAACTACCATGCCACTGGCTGGCCTGAGGAAGGTGATTTTTTTTTCTTGTAATAGAAAAAGATGGGACTGTATTCTGCTTCATTTGTTCACAGATACGTCATATTTTAAAAGAAACGTATTTGTGATTTTTAAGAAAGTAAAACTCAGGCCAAGCGGTGATGTGGTGATTAAGGAACCAGAGGCTTGATTTTCACATGCATGCCCCAAGTCCCCAGATGAGTAAGGAGGAGAAGGGGCTAAATGCTTATGGAAACATGAAAGCAGAAACTACCACCAAGAGAGACATTGCTAAATTACAAAAACAGTAACAATTAGACCTACACATATACTCATGCAATTCTATGGCTTACTCCTGATCTCTCTGGAGGAAGTCAGTACCTGGTAACAGCCTCCCTACCCTGCACCGTACTCTCTTTCTTTCTTTGCTTTCTCATGCTTCCCTCTAAACCCAAGTACTGAATGGTATACACGTGGAAGTGGGCGCTATACACCAGTCCCACACTGCCCAACCCAAGACTGTAGGGAAACATCAAGACTCAGTTTTATTCCCAGCTCTCAGAGTGGGATGCAGAAGGAAGTGACTCCAAATGAATAGTTTCTCCTTCTAGTCAACACTATGAGAATCAAAATGGCTAAATCTGTCCCACGGTCCGTCGCTCATAGACTGCTTAACTAATACTCTCATACGCACTCCTTATTTAGAATTGGTTTGAAAATTTTAGGTCTTTGGCAGCATGCAGCTCACCACTTACCAGACTGGCAAATGAAATAGTGCCCCCGTGAGCATGCGTCCTCTTTTGGCGAGAACTGATTGGAGTCTCTAGACACGTAGGTACAGCTGGCAGGTGTTGTGGCTGCAACATTTGCTTAAGAGACCACACCTCGATGAGCCTCATATCCAAAAGTCAGACATATTTGAAAAGTAAATATGAAAAACAAATTTGGCTGGCTTCCAATAGGTGAATATAGATTCTCCTCCACACATTACAGACTGTCTTTTTTTAATATTATGTGTTCTTATTTCTTTTTAATTGTCAGAGCGCATGTGCAAGAGAAAAAGTACCCCCCAAAGGGATCTGAGTACACTACAATTCTTTTTGCTCTATTTCTTCATCCTGTCAGGATTTGGGGCGTACAGACACATGCATTTGGTTTGTTTTTCAAATCGCCAAGTCTTGGATTCAAACCGCTGGGATTGAGATTCATACTGCAGTTGGCCAAGTGGACCGGCTCCCTATGTACAGGGCTTAAACGCTGCACCATGGAGCCAGCCCATATGTGCTCTTTATCATATAGTACCAGTTTACCTAGGCCTTAATGATGATGAAGATGACGCAATAATATCTTAGATTTTCCTGTGAAACTGTAAGATTATGGTGCATAACTATAAAAATACTATGTAAGAGTGACAAAGGTAGATAATTATTTTTCTTAGTTTCTGCATTAGGAAACTTGGAGCTGAAAATAACAAAGAGATGTTTACCAGGAAAAAAAAAATAGTAACCACAAAAAGTTTTGCTTTTTAGAATCTTGCACAACATTTTTAGTAAAATATTAGGTAAATTAACTTCAGATAGGCTGAGAAAAATTTCATCACCTTTGTTACACAGATGAGTTATAAAATGGAACTATGTCAGAAGAACGATGGGGATAAAGTGACTGATTTTTCTGCAGACAAAAGATTAAAATTACTTTTTCTCCTGTCCCAGAATAAAACACAAGGAAATGTCTTTCAAAAACATTAGACCCCAGACCTTTACCTGGGCGATCTCCTTCATGATGTTTTGATGGCATTAAGTTCTGCCCAATCCACCACCTCTCCCCTTTTTTTAGAGAGTTCCAGATGAGACCTTGAACCTCCAGGTTCCAAGGGTAAGCAAGGTGTCCTCCCTGGGCAAAACAGTAACTTTGTGCTTCCTCAAAGCTGCAATGAAATCTGTTCAGCTGATAACAACTGTTTTGCCCATGTAGCTCTGGCCTATTTATTGATAGCTCTCTTCCTAGAATGATACCTGCTGTGAGGTACAACCAAAGCCAGGTTCTTCCTTTGGAGAGCATTTTCTCTGTGAACTGTGAGCAAGAAAAAGTATGGGGACTCAACAGCTGCCTGGTCCTTTAAATATGTATCTTAGCAGGTTCGTCTTATTTATTCGTATTATTCTGTTATGAATTGGGAATCATTTGCCAAGGAAACAAAAGACTGTTTTGAGGACGCAGATGATAAGCTGAAAGCAAATAGCAGAGTTCAATAAAGCAATGGGCCTGTTACAGCTGAGGCACCACCACCTGTGTCTACACCCCTGTATATGCCTTTGGCAAATAAAAGTCTACTACAGAGCTAAGATGAAACTGTAAGGGGGTAGAGGATGATTTTTTTTTTGTGTGTGTGGAGAGGTTTTTGCTATAGGGCACGTGGCACATGCTCTTGCCAGAAAGAGAGAGAGACAGAGAGACAGAAAGTGAGAAATCACCCCCCAAGGCGGATCGCCACACTGCAATCCCTTCTCCTCCATTCTCCTCTTGGGATCTTAGGTATGCACGCACATGTGCCCAGCATGAGTTTAAGCTACCGGGTCTCTGACTCGAACCACAGTCGACTACATGGGAATCCAGCAACATAGCCATTATGCCAACTGCTGGTTCCCAGTAGAGGATGATTTTTTTTTAAAGAATTATTTTATTTAACTTTATTTATTTTAATTTGAACAGATTGAGAAAGAGAGTGAGAGAGAAAGTGAGAAAGCAAGCCGCCTGGTCTGGGACTTGAACTGCGGTTGGTCATGTGAGAGTCCAGTAGCCTTAGCCACCATGCCATCTGCTGGCCCTGAGGATGATTAATATCTAAGTTGCTACTGCTAAAAATTGATAAATGTACTATTTTATATGTGTGCTATTGGGTGTATGCACATACCAGAGACAGAGAGAGAAAGAAAATTACCTCCCAGAGGAGATGGCTACGCCACAATCCCTTCTCCGCCATTCTCCTCTCAGATTTTGGGCAGGCAAACACATGCAGCTAATGTGTTTTTTAACCCACTGGGTCCACTACTTGAACTACGTAGTTGGCCCATGAGGGATCCAGCGCTAAAACCTCCATGCCACCTGTTGGCCTCAAATGTATTTATTTATTTTGTAAAGACCATTCTTGCAGACTTATTTGATATTAAAAATAAAATTTTAATTGACCTAAAGAATAAAATTTGATTTTTGATTTAAGTAAAATTTTTTATGTATATTTAAGGTATACAAAATAGTGCACAGCAAGAAAGAAGGTTACTGCAGTGAAACAAAGGGCCATTTCATCGTCTCATATAGCTACCTGTGTCTGGGGTGAGGGCAAGAGCAGCTGAAATACACTCATTCAGCATGAATCGCATACACAGTACAATTTTATTACCTATACTACTCATGTTGCCCATTAGCTCCCTAGACTTGTCCATTCAATGTATCTGCTACCCTGGGACTGATTTAAATGAGTATATTCAGTCTCTTAAATACTGGCAAATGAAACTGGGCATAAATACTATCCTAAAGCTCTTACACAATCAAAAAAATATTTGGTTAAAAAATAAATACAAATGAAATACAAATAGAACAGAAAACCAAGGAAATCCAAATTTTGCTGAGCTGAATAGCAGATAAACACGGTTCTGGACTATGCCTACGCAAATTCCTTTGAATTTGGCACGCACGGTATTCTGTGCTGCAGGAAAGGCTTTTTCTGTCCATTTTTGTTCATTTGACTCGTGGACAAACATTTGTTCAGACAGCACGCAGTTTGGTCTTCACCTGCTGCATATCCATCACTTACGCATTATAGCTAGTTCCCTCTCCTGGTGCCAAGAAATGGTCATCAATACATACAAATGTATGTATGATGGCACTGAAATCACTTGGCGGCTTTCAAGGTAAAGGTGGTTATTCGAATACTCCAATTGATGCTTCTATTACTTTTTTAAATAGTTATGTAAGTGGACACCAAAATGAAACTTTCTCAAAAGTACAAACTCCAAACTTCAAAAATTTTGTGGAAAAATAGAATACAAGTTTTTTTGATGAAAAAGAATTTTGAGGGGCTGGCAGGTGGCATGGTGGTTGAAACACTGGACTCCCAGATGGCTGACCATAGTTCGAGTCCCAGACCTGGTGCCTCGCTTTCTCACTTTCCTTTTCTCTGTCTCTCTCTGGTCAAATTAAAACATAATAACAACACATAAAATTAAATAATTCTTCTTTTTAAAAAAGAGAAATTAGAAATGGTTATTTTTTTTCATAATATGAATTTTCCATGGACTTCTTAGAAACCTTTTTTTGGAGAAGTTTTTGCTATAAGGCGTGTGCGCTCACTAGAAAGACAGAGAGAGACAGAGAGACAGAAAGCGAGAAATCACCCCCCAGGGGGAATGGCCACACCACAATCCCTTCTCCTCTCAGGATCCTGGGCATGCACACACATGCACCCAGTGTGAGTTTAAGCCACCAGGTTCGGGACTCAAACCGAGGTCGACTACATGGGAGTCCAGCGACATAGTCATTATGCCAACTACTGGTCCCCTCCATGGACATTTTAAAGACCCTACTTTATACCCTTCAGTTTGAAAAACAATGTGGTAATTAAATAAAGGATATAGTATGATCTCTATCTTGAAAGAAACTAAACATGGAAAAGACACAATATTTAACAAAGATAGTGAAAAGCGCCTTCATAGAGGAACAGTTTAGGCGCTATGAAGGTTCAGATTAGAAATTCTTTTCAGCATGTGAGTTGGACATATATAGGCAGGATATTCATATTTAGACAGATAAAAAAGATACCTTAGAGCTAGCCAGTGGTAGTTAAGGTACTGGATCCCACATGGCAGACTGCTCAATTCGAGTCCCAGACCTGGTTACTTGAAAACCATGATCAAAAAACTGGTGAGAGTATGATCAGAATGGACCTATTAACCTATCACTTTTTGTCCAGTGTGGGTATAACTATGTTGACCAAATACATTATGCTGAATTAACTTATTTCATTAAGTATAAAAGGAAGACACTCTGCTAAGCATGAGTTTTAGCCTCATAAATATTTTCAATTATCTGGGGGTAGCAGGTGACATGGAGGTTAATTAAGGTGGCTGGGTCCCACCTGCCTGTGGTTCTAGTCCCAGACCTGGCAGCTTGAAAATCATGCTGGTGTGTGTGTGTGTATACCCCAAATTCCAAGAGAATGAAGAAGGTATTTCAGCATGGTCATCCCCTCTGGGAGTGATTTCTCTCTCCCTCTCTCTCTGGTGAACACATGCGCCCTCCAGTAAAAACTAAAAAAAAAAATAATAATTCAGTGATCTCTATCATGTGTAGAATTTTAGATACCTGGGACCAGCAGTTAGCGTAATGGCTATGTTGCTGGACTCCCACGTAGTCAACCGTGGTTCCCGTCCCGGACCTGGTGGCTTAAAACTCACGCCGGGCGCGTGTGCGTGTGTGCCCAAGATCCCGAGAGGAGAACGGAGGAGAAGGGATTGTGGCGTGACCATCCCCCCTGGGGGTGATTTCTCGCTTTCTGTCTCTATGTCTCTGTCTGTCTGGCGAGTGCACGCACCCTATAGCGAAAACCTCTCCAAAAAAAAGAAAAAAAAAAGAATTCTAGATACCTAGCACATAAATTATCAGTGGAATCTGCCTCTTACGTGTCCATAGGTCTATTCATTTGTCCCAGTCTGATATCCATATTGATATCATATAATTGATGAAACTTAAAAATGGCTTGAGTTGAAATGTTTCAAACTTCCTTCCTTTTTTATCTCTACTTTCTGCTATGACAATAAGCCAGCTATTTCACCTGATGCAACAGAAAGGGAATTAAAAATTAAGAATTATTCTATTCAACTTTATTTTATTTTAATATAACCAGATAGAGACAGAATGAGAGGGAGGTGGAAAGTGAGAAAGTAAGCTGCCAGGTCCAGGACTCAAACCGTCCTTGGCCATGTAGGAGTCCTATGCTCTTAACCACCATGCCACCTGCTGACCCCAAGAAAGGAAAAATATTAACTGGCCATCACCAACATAATGGATGCAGTCTCCAAACAAGAACTAGGATTAATGGTATTGAGACTTGGTGGGCACTAAATAGCTCAGGACTGGGACGTGCATACTAGGTCAGCATGCGATACTCCACACTGACAAAGGTATACACTCAAGGTCTTTATTAGGAAGAGTATTTAAAAAAAAATACTTCCTATGTCTGTTGCACCAGAATGTCAAGATATAATTAGAGCCACCTACCCCACCACCTACCCCACTGGGCATTACAAACACATCTGCCAGGGTCCACAAAACTTCCAGGGGTTTAAAAGAAAACACATGGGGCTGGCAGGTGGCATGGTGGTGGGGATGCTAGATGGTCAACATGGCTGCCGCACTTCGAATCCCAGACCTAGTAGCTTACTTTCTCATTTTTCCTTTCTCTATCTCTCTGTGGTAAAATAAAAAATAAATAGTAACAAATAAAATTAAGTAAAATAAATAAATAAATCTTTAAAAATAAAACCCCAAAAAACATTTTATTGGGCTGGTCTGGTAGTTGAGTGGTTAAGAGAGCCAAATCCCACACAGCCAAAAAGGTCCAAATCTCAGTCCTGGCAGTTTAAAAAAACATACTGAGTGCTGTGCACAGTAAGCCCAATTCCCACAATGTAGAAAAGCAAGAAAGATTGCTGCCATGACCATGCCCCACTGAAGGGTGCTTTCCCCTCTGTCTCTCCATCCCTTACAAGACAGCAAAGTAAATTTTTTTTTTCTTTTAAAATTTGGAAAAAAAAAAACCCCAATGAACTTTAAAGTTCAAGTTTTATGTTCATCTTTAAATTCAAAGAAGTAAAATTTATTGTCTTTTAACAAAATAATATATACTTATGGACTATAACATAATCTCTTGCTATGTATATACACTGTAAAATACATTTTTAAAAATTTGCTACAGCGGGGCCCGCAGGCGGCATAGCGGTTAAGGCAGCTGGACTCCCACATGGCTGACCATGGTTTGAGTCCCGGACCTGGCAGCTTGTTTTCTCACTTTCCTTCTCTCTCTCTCCGGTAAACTTCAAAAAAAAAAAAAAAAAAAAAAAAAAAAAAAGAAAAGAAAATAAATAAATAATGACAATGAATAAAATTAAACAAAAAATTATTCGTAAAAAACAAAAATTCGCTACAGCGCGAGTGTGCTGGGCTGGGGAGGAGGGAGAGAAAGAAAAAGAAATCACTCCATAGGAGGGATGGCCACCCGCAATTCCTTCTCTATTTTCCCTCTCTGGATTTTGACCAAGGAGTCAGACACGGGGAGACACACACACAGCCATGCAGCCTTTTTTTTCTTTTTTTGGAGAGGTTTTTGCTATAGGGCGCGTGCGCTCCCCAGACAGACAGAAACAGAAAGCGAGAAATCACCCCCCAGGGGGGATGGCCACGCCGCAATCCCTTCTCCTCCATTCTCCTCTCGGGATCTTGGGCACGCACGCACACGCGCCCGGCGTGAGTTTTAAGCCACCGGGTCCGGGACGCGAACCGCGGTCGACTACGTGGGAGTCCAGCGACATAGCCATTACGCTAACTGCTGGTCCCGCAGCGTATTTTTCAAGACCCAGGACTGAAACTACACAGCTGGCCAGGCAGCACTCAATGCCTTAACCAGGACACTACCTTGGCCCTCGACTGGATTCCAGCGAGCACTGAAAGAGGTCTTAGCAACCGCCCAGTCCAAGAACTGCAGAGCTCCAGCAGTTGCCCTGCCTGCTACAATAGGAAGAAAAAGACCTTGCGGAAAAGTGAGAGGGGCGTGGCCATCCGAATGCGCAAGCGTACAACTGCCCAATCAGAACCTTGGGGGTGTAGTATGGCCGGCCCGCCGAGGAGACGCCCGCCCCACCCTCCTGCCCGGGTATTGGCTGGTTGGTGGCTTCATTGGCGGAGATGGAGGCGGGGGCGTTGTCATCTCCTCCAATGGGATACAGGGGCGGGTCCAGTGGCGGAAGAAGCATGGCGTGGAGACAGCTGAAAGTGAGTCCAGCAAATGGGGTTTGGGACGGCTAGGAAGAGAACAGGGGCGACCGAAGAGAGGGGAGAGTGCAGAGTGAGCCCGGGCCTGGTGTGGGCGCCTTTGGGGCACGCGTTTGTCTCTGGGAGCCCCTGCAGGTGCCCATGTAATTACACGTGTCTTTGGCCAGGTGTGTGTCAGGTGGGTGCTGATCTGAGCGTGGGAGCACAGGGTCATATTTTTATGGAGCCTGGCGTGGGGCACTGGTAAATATGATCGCCTAGCATTATGTGCAGGATCCAGAGGAATGAAGTTAGGATAGGACGAGGTCCTACCGCTCGTAGATGAGTTTTTGATAGGGCTGGGGCTCTAAGTGATGGGTCTTAGTTTATCCCCAGGGCCCGCTCTGTGGTAGATGCTCAAATGTTGATTGACTTCAGGGCGTTCTTGCAATCCCCGGTGGAGACTCTGAAGAGTCCTTGATCTGCATTACAGTAATAGCTTGGAGGGATCCTTAAAGGCAAACCTTATCACTTCACCTTGTATAAGAACAAAATCCAAATCTTTATTCTGCCCAAGGCCTTTCCCTAGTCTTCCTTCATTTTAAGCCATGCTTTCCTTCACTCATTTCCTAACTCTCCCCTCCCTCTATTCCTTGAGTGCTTCTCATTCTTTTCTGTAACGGAGAGCCTTTTCTTCCCCCTATTGCCTCCTGTTACACCTATTTATCCTTTGACTATCAGCCTTAAGTCTCATCCATTAAAGTCTTTCCTTGGAAAATCTTATTTTGTATACTGTAATGATGTACTGTGAATGAAGTAAATATTTTTTTTTAAAGTCAATGCCAGGATAATGAGTTAAAAAAAAGAAAAAAGAAAGCCTTTCCTTACCTCTGAGATTAGATTGGGCCTTTCCAGTGGTTTCATAGTCACATGATCATTGATTTCTGTCTTTTTTTTTTTTTTTTGGAGAGGTTTTTGCTATAGGGTGCGTGCGCTCGCCAGACAGACAGAGAGAAACAGAGAGATAGAAAGCAGGAAATCACCCCCCAGGGGGGATGGCCACGCCGCAATCCCTTCTCCTCCATTCTCCTCTCGGGATCTTGGGCACGCACGCACACGCGCCCGGCGTGAGTTTAAGCCGCCGGGTCCGGGACTCGAACCGCGGTCGACTACGTGGGAGTCCAGCGACATAGCCATTACGCTAACTGCTGGTCCCATGATTTCTGTCTTTTCATTAGATTGCATACTCCTCAAAATTAGGGACCAAGTCTCTTGCCCACCTCTGATTGCTCAGCTGATGAGTGATTGAAAATGTATAAGTGATCGACAGCATCTGGCAGTGATAGAGAAAAAGCATTATGAACCACTTTTGATCTTAGAGGCTTGCCGCCCAATAAGACCTGAAGCTTTTTTATATGTTACAACCTGCTTTATTATCCTAACATGGAATATATATTTTTATGTATAATTTTGAAAAGTAAGCATAATGTCCTAACTAGAATAAAGAGAAATTAAAATAATTTATAATAACATATATTCAATATGTACATTTTGGGACATGCCTCATATAGATAAATAAGATAGTTGAGTGTTTGAGCCTCTTAGAAATGTGAATGCAGGGCCAATAGGTGGCATAGTAAAGGCACTGAACTCCCACGTGGTCAATGGTGGTTTGAGTCCCAAACCCAAGTCCCAGACCTGGCAATTTGAAATCACTCTGGGAATGTGTAAGTGCATGCCTAAAATCCTGAGAGGAGAATGGTGGACAAGTGATTGTGTTGTGGCCATCCCCCGGGGGGTGATTTCTTGCTTTCTACCCATCTCCAGCAGCACACGTGCCCTATAGCAAAAAAACAAAAACAAAAACAAAAACAAAACAAAAAACCTAAAAAGAAATGTGAATGCATGGGTCAAACTCTAGGCAATGCACTATACCATTCTTGATGGTGTTTTTGAAGAGGTCAACAATTCTTGGTAATGTTCTGTGCAAAACAGTACAGTTGTCCCTCAATTCACAAGGTAATTGTATTCCTGGGAAAGCCAGTGCATATGAAAAGCATATGGGAGACAGTATGTGTTTCTGTGTTTGGCTCTTGGTTCGGATAATATGAACAGATTTTTTTTTTATCTACATGAACGTAAGCAGGATATTCAACAGTCATATGGGATGTGGTTAAGCTGAGAGGGATGTTTGACTTCATCCATTGTGGCCTATTAAATCTTATTAGCATTGCTCCATCACTGGAGCCATTGAAGATGCCCCTAGTGTGTCAGGGACAGTCCTGCCTTTCTTGGAAACCTCTGGCCTAGAGTGCTCAGGGAAGTCTTCAGGGCCAGAGGAATGTCTGTAGCAGAAGTGAGGATGCAGCCACTCACAGCAGGGGGCAGTGTGAGACAGAATAGCTGTGAAGGAGACCAGCATCAGCAGAGGGTGAACATCACCTCCTGGGACATGTCATTGCATTGTCCGTGTGTACAGGTATAAAGGGCTCATGGGGTGCTGCAACTAGCCTGCTAGGGGCCCCCTCATAAGCTCTCTTTTCCAGAAGCGGGCCCAGGATGCTGCAGTCATCCTGGGAGGTGGAGGACTTCTCTTCGCCTCCTATCTGGCCGCCTCAGGGGATGAGCATTTCTACACTGCTCACTTGATGCCGGCACTGCAGCGGCTGCTGGACCCAGAGTCTGCCCACAGACTGGCTGTTCGCATCACCTCCCTGGGCCTCGTTCCTCGTGCCACATTTCAAGACTCAGACATGCTGGTAAGTGCTCCTGGAACACCCCACCTTGTGCATTAGAGACAAGGGTGAGAGTCGAAGTCCCCTGAAATTTCTTAGCTGGCACTGATCCTCTTGAAAACCAAAGTTCCGGGACCAGCACATGGTGTAGTGGTTACATCACTGGACTCCCATATTGCCAACTGCGTTTAAAATCCTAGACCTGGTGGCTTCAAACTCATGCCAGGCCCTTGTGCATACCTGCCCAAAATCCCAGGAGGAGAATGGAGAAGTGATTTTGATGTGGCCACCCTCTCCTGGGGGGGTGATTTTTCACTTTCCCTGTCTCTGTCTCTCAAGCACTGTAAGGCAGAAACCACTTAAAAAATAGAAAACCAGAGTCCCAGGTTAGCATTGGGAACCTGAGAATAATGATTATTTTTGTTATGTATCATATAATTACATGATAACAATCATTATATATACTTTATGTGGGACTTATTAAGCAGTGCTTTCATTTAATGCTCACAAGTAGTTCACGAGCATATTCTACCATCATCATTGTCTATCCATCAGGAAACTGAGGCACAGTATAGTTAGGTGACTTGCTCAAAGGCACAGGTAGGAAACTGTAGAACCAGGACTCTAACCATTGAGTCTGGCTCTGGCATCTATCTCCTGAGCCACTCTCCTCACTGCCGAATCCCCCCCTCTGCCCACTGACTGCGGTCATCAGACAGCTAACATGATGCAGGTGTGTCTAGTTGGGCCCTGTGAGGCGGGCATGCAAACACCTGTCCCTGCCTCATTCAGCCATACCGTCAGCACATGGGCCCCACCACGTGCCTTACTGTGTCTTGGGGTTACTGCAGTGAACAAAATAGAAGGAGCCATGTCCTCATAGAAAATGTACGCTTTATAAGCCACAGCAGTTTCCTTCAAGAAACTTACCAAAGGGGGACATCAGATTGCCTTGGACAAGGGCACAAAACCCAGCAGCCTCTGGAGCTCCTTGGGGCGGAGTCACCGAGGGGCCCTTCTCTACCGTTCCCCTTTTTCTTCCCCTCTTCAGTTTTTCTATGGGGCATGTACACTCCACTGGAGAGACTGAGGAAGTCAGAAAGCACCCTCCTGGAGGGATGGCCACACTGCAATCCTTCCTCCTCCATTTTCCTCTTGGAATTTTGGACTTTATGCACTTTTTATTTATTTTTTTTGAGAGAGATTTTTTGCTATAGGGAGCATGTGCTCGCTGGAAACACAGACAGAAAGCGAGAATCACCCCCCTGGGAGGGTTGGCCATGCTGCAGTCCCTTCTCTTCCAATCTCCTCTTGTGATTTTGGACATACGCACATGCATCTGGCATGAATTTTAAGTCGCCGGGTCTGGGACCCGGCTGCGGTCGACTATATGAGAGTCCAGTGACATAACTATTATGCCATCCACTGGCTGGTCCCAACACACATGTTTTTTCAAGCTTCCTGGTTCAGGACTTGGTCCTTGTAGTTGGCTGTGTGGGGTCCAGCTGCCTTAACCACTATGCCACCAGATGGTCCCTACCATTCCCCTTTGACCTTAAACTCCTTGTCTCTGTCCAATCGTTGTTTGCCATTTTATCTGTTTGCTGTCAGATAAACACTAGAAGGTGCTGTGGGTTAGAACAGCAGTCCCCAACCTTCCTGGCACACGGACTGGCCTAGTGGAAGACAATGCCTTCACAGACGGGCTGGGGGTCGGAGAGCTGGTCCCGGAATAACCCAGTTGCACCACATCCACCATGTCACCATGTGCCCCATTTCCACTACTCTACCACATTGCAATATACGATGACACAATCACACAATAGGGTTTGCACTCCCCTGAGAATCCAGTACCGTCACTGATCCGACAGGAGGTGGAGCCGAGGTGGCAATACTAGCTGTGAACATGGCGGCTCGCTCCCTCATCCACCTGTCGCTGAGCACCTTCCTTGCTGTAGCTCCCCCATGGGAGTCTGGGCCTTGCGGGGGCACTAACCAGCCTGGCTGAGGAGGGACACAGCTGAGCTGACTTATAACTGATTAAAGGATTTTGCTGCTTGACACTGTGGTTTTAGAGTAGCACTCTGTAGGGGCTGACTCCAATAGGCTGCTCTTTTCCACCAAGGATATAGTATCAGTAGACAAGCAGGTACGAATCTTAGCCATGACTGGAAGGCAGTGCCCTCTCTCGTTCCACCACAGTGGAACACTTTTTCTCCCCAGCCTTGGAGTTACTATAGTTCGTGGTTTACGAAGTCTAGCCGGCATTGGAATTACTTGGAGAGCATGCGCACCCTTGGCGTTCCTTTTCCCAGCTGGCCCCAAGGTTCTGATCCCGTAGTCCCGGAATGGGCTCTGGAATCTGATGCTGAACAAGCTCCCAGGTGATTCTGATGTCCGTGTGCTGGAATTGCACTTTGAGGACAGTGGGATAGACTTGTGTCCCTTGTGTGCCTCTGACTCTTTTCTTTTCCCAGGAAGTGAGAGTCTTGGGCCATACATTCCGAAACCCAGTAGGAATCGCTGCAGGATTTGACAAGCACGGGGAAGCTGTGGATGGACTTTATAAGATGGGCTTTGGCTTTGTGGAGATAGGAAGTGTGACCCCGAAACCTCAGGAAGGAAATCCCAGGCCCAGGGTCTTCCGCCTCCCGGAGGACCAAGCTGTCATCAACAGGTAGGTGAGCTGCTGCTGGTGAATAGGGGATGCCCCTACTCAGCTGGGCTCTTGGGTGTGAGATCTGCCTCGGTGTTTCACACAGTGTGGACTTTTTTCCTGTCTTTTGGAGGGAACCCTGTTGAGCATCTGGTATGTGCCAGGCTCATGTCCTCACACTAACCCGGAAAGTAGGTTTCATGACCTCAGTTTAACACCTTATGCTGTTACCAGAGAGTGGCTTGGCTGGGGTGGGGCCACTAAGGAGGAGGTGGCAGGGTCTGGGCAGGGCTATGGCAGCTCCTGCTGACCAGTCTGGGCTGTTTCCAACACTGCTTGGCCAAGCGGCTTGTTCACTAGCTGTAAATGTTCCTCTGTGCTTGGTGGTGTTCTGGCAAGTTCTCTAGGAGTCCCAGGGATGTTCAGACCTTGGAGGTCTAGAAACTGACTCTGGTCTTTTCCTCTTCTGTTTCTAGAAGTCATAAGTAGATGGGGACAGTGGGGGCGGTGGGAAGAGAGCACTGTCCCCAGGTGCTTTGCCCGTAACCTCGCCTCTCCCGGTGTGCTCCAGGTACGGGTTTAACAGCCACGGGCTGTCGGTGGTGGAACGCAGACTGCGGGCCAGGCAGCAGCAGCAGACCAGGCTCACAGAAGGTACAGAGGATGTGCGTTCGGGCTTCCTCTCCTCACCAGAAGGGAACGGAGAGAAATGCTGGGAAAGAACGTGATTGTGCAGTAGAGAAAAACCCTGAGGACTTGGGGCTCCTCTTAGATGTTTCCTTGTTCCAGCGCAGCCTGTGGGGTTTTAACTGAAGGTCACATAAACTGTCTGCAAAGACTCATCTGTTTCTGCCTCATTATATAACCCGTGTTCTGTCCTAACTAGGGAAGCTTGGAAGTTAGCAGAGAGGCCCATTGAAGCCACAGGGGTGGTTAAGATGCTGAGTGGGACTTGAGCGCCACCTTCATACACTCTGCTTTGTTGTCCTTCATATAAGTGATGTGTATTAATTATACAATTAATTATATAATGATGTGTATTAATTAGTAAATACAGAGACAGAGAAGAAACGGAGGTTATGAGGCCAGCAGGTGGTGTGGTGGTTAAAGTGCTGGACTCCCACATGGCCGATTGTGGTTCAAGTCCCAGACCTGATGGCTTGGAAAAGCATACCAGGCTCATGTGTGTGCCCAAAATCCCAGGAGGAGAATGGAGGGGAAGGGATGGCAGGGTGGCCACCCCCCCTCATAGATAATCTCTCACTTTCCCTCTCTCTGTCGCTTCAGCGAGTGCACACATCATATGGCAAAAACCTAAAAAAAAAAAAAAAAAAAGTTACTCATAGTTCTCCACAGTGATAACTCACATTAGCATTTAGGAAAATATTCTTCATGGCATGTTTTGGAAACAATCTGCATGTTGAAGGCGACCTTTGGAGAGGCTGATGTTTGGTTGCTGCTTCACTTTTCACATTTGAGAGAGAAAGGGGAGGGCATTGGTAATTGGGGCCAGACCACAGGAGCAGCCAGGGCTGACCTAGGAGTACTGAGTTGTACAGTCATGCTAAGTATAGGAGTGACCAAACATAAGTGATTACATCATCAGACTTCTACATTTTTAAACATCGTAATTAAGAAAATTGTCCTTTATTTTATTTTATTTTATTTTATTTTATTTTATTTAGGTTTTGCCATAAGGTGTGTGTGCTCACCAGAGACAGACAGAGAGAGGGAAAGTGAGAAGTCATCCCCAGGGCGGATGGCCATGCCACAAACCTTTCTCCTCAATTCTCCTGAGATTTTGGGCACAAACACACGTGCCTGTGTGATTTTCAAGCCTCTGAGTCCGGGGCTTGAGCTGTGGTTGGCCATGTGGGAGTCCAGTGTCCTAACCACCATATCTACCTGCTGGCCCCAAGGTATTTTATACATCTTTAATGTTGCTTTTACTTCACTAACTGTACATCCAGCCACTCGGCCCAAGACCAACAAGCATCTCTTGAGATTAAAGGTATGCCGTCTGACATGGTGATTGGCTTCTGTCTTTAGTTTTTTGTTGTTGTTGTTTTGAGAGGTTTTTGCTATAGGGCGCATGTACTCTCTAGAAAAATAGACACAGAGAGACAGAAAGCGAGAATCACCCTCTGGGGAGATGGGCACTCCACAATCCCTTCTCCTCCATTCTCCTCTCGGGATCTTGGGCACGCACGCACACACACCCAGCATGAGTTTAAGCCACCGGGTCCAGGACTCAAACTTCGGTCTACTACATGGGAGTCCAATGACATAGCCATTATGCCAACTGCTGGTCCCTCCTATCTAGTTTTATTATATTTTTGAGACCTACTTTTGTTTATCGCTAGCATTTGCACTCTGAATTTCTCCAATTTCCACCAAAATTTGGAAATAAAGGGGCAAAATGCAATGAAACACCCTTGCAGTTGCCCCAGAGGAGAGCTGTGTCTGGCCAGCAGCAGCAGCGCGTGCAGTGGCTCACACGTTGGTCAGCTGGTGTTGGAGTGCAGATAGGTGGCAGGAGACCTTCAGGACTGCTAGAGGGTTGGGTAGTCAAGAACAGTCTCCTGGCAGGTGGGGACACAACCTTGACTGGCACTGTTTACAGATGGGCTGCCACTGGGAATAAACCTGGGCAAGAATAAGACTTCGGTGGATGCTGCTGCAGACTACGTAGAAGGGGTTCGAGTCCTGGGCCCCTTGGCTGACTACCTGGTAGTGAACGTGTCCAGTCCCAACACTGCTGGGCTGCGGAGCCTTCAGGGGAAGGCCACACTGCGCCACCTGCTGACCAAGGTGGGCAATTACATCTCCATGCCCTGTTCCACTAGCCTGCCCTACTCACTCCTGTTCATTGTCCAGGACATAGCTTCAGCATTAGCATCACCATTGAGAAAGTGTCCTTAACACCTGGACTGGTAAAGACCTCTTGCTGTACCCTCCTGGGGCACCCTCTAATCCTGTCACAGCACAGATTATATGCAGTAGTCATGAAGTGTTCAGTTACCTGCTGCTAATTCATAGGGAGAGAAAGTGAGAAATCACCCCCCGGGTGTGATTGTGGCTACCCCACAATCCCTTTTCCTCCATTCTCCTGGGATGTGGGGCACACACACATGCCTGGTGTGGTTTTTTAAGCCCCCAAACACCAGACCCCTCTCAATTTCACTCTGACCTGCCACCTAGCATAGTGAACGAGTTAAAGGACTCTGCATCACGCAGCACTTGTGACAGTATTTCCTTATTTTTGTTTTAGTCTAAAAATGCCTTAAGATATTAGCCAGTGCTAATACCTTGAGATCTCTTGGTTCAAAAGAATTGACTCTGAGCCATCTTGATGGGGTCACTCGCATAACTGAGGGCTGGGTTTGCTTTAAAGGAGAAATTGCTCATGTTCTGTTTGATAGCTTGTGTGAATATACTGACCTTTGGCTATGGTGCAAGGTTGTCCCTTCAGGCTTTGGTCTAGGGTCCCCATCACTGGCCATGTGTCACTCCAGGTGCTGCAGGAGAGGGACGCCTTGAAGGGAGAGCGTAGGCCGGCAGTGCTGGTGAAGATCGCCCCTGACCTCACAGCCCAGGACAAGGAGGATATTGCCAGTGTGGTGAGAGAGGTGCGAGTGAGCCCAGCCTGGGGGTTGTGGGGGACGGGCAGGGTACTCTCACTGTCTCTAGAGGCCATTCGACCTAGTGAGTTCCTCTCTGTGACACTGAGGCTGGTGTGGAGTCTCATGATGCAACACATCCTGTAGTAGAACGAATGTCTGATTGTTTTTTTTTTTTTTTTTAATTATTTATTTAATTTTATTTAGTCATTCATTTATTTTAATTTTACCAGAGAGAGACATACACGGAGAGAGAGAGAGAAAGTGAGAAGGCAAGCCACCAGGTCTAGGACTTGAACCGTGGTAGGCCATGTGGGAGTGTCCAGCACCTTAGCCACCATGCCATCTGCTGGTCCCCTGATTGGTCTTTATTCATGCCTCTTACTTCTCTTTACTCATCTTCATCGAGCAAGGGCTGGAAGGCTGTTTGTGCTCACATTCCTGGCCAGTCACAGTTGGGACTAGAGTGTTCCCTCTCTCCAGCCTCTCTCTGACCAGGCCTCTATGTCATAGGAGGGTGTGAAAACAGACTGAGTTGGCAGTCCTGGGTTCAAATCCTGGTTCCACCACTTAGTACCTCAGGCCTTTGGACAAGACAAGTAGGCTGTTCTCAGGATTAATTTCTGTCCTAGTAGAACACTGTGGGCATCTATATAGAGAGCTGCTGTTGTCACACCAGGGCTCATTCTGATACTCATGTGAGATGCATGTAGGGGCTTGGTATAGCTCTGCATCTGAGGGGCCGTAGGTGCGGATGCTTCTCTGAGTCCTTCCACACTGTGACTCAAAGGCCCTTTCTCTCACTCGGCAGTTGGGCGTCGATGGATTGATTGTCACGAACACCACAGTGAGTCGGCCTGCCGGCCTCCAGGGTGCCCTGCACTCCGAAATGGGAGGGCTGAGTGGGAAACCCCTCCGGGATTTATCAACTCAGACCATCCGGGAGATGTATGCGCTCACCCAAGGCAAGGCTGGGGTCTCTGTCTTCAGCTTTGTGTGTGGCTTGGACTCCAGGGTTGTGATGGGGATCATTGTGCTGTGTTCAGTGAGGGGTTGGAGGGCTGAGGCCAAGCCAAGGTGCTGGTTCTTATGTCCTTCTTCACAGCATTGCCATGTGCTTCTCTGCAGGTAGAATTCCCATAATTGGGGTTGGTGGTGTCAGCAGTGGGCAGGACGCGCTGGAGAAGATCCAGGCAGGGGCTTCCCTGGTGCAGCTGTACACGGCCCTCACCTACCACGGACCGCCTGTGGTGGGCAGGGTGAAGCGAGAGCTGGAGGCTCTTTTGAAGTGAGTGGGGCTGTGTGGACTTGAAACACGAGAAGCTCATTCACTCAACTCCAGGGGATGCTAATCATCTGTTTATTATTCATTGAGACAGGATTTGAAGTGTACACCTTGAATGCAGGGGAAAATTACTCTGCATTATTCCTTTGACAAAGGACAAATGGTGCCAGGGAACTCGGGGTTAACTTCCAAGGCACTGGTATCTACAAAGAAGGGCTGTCCATTTTATTTGAGAGTGAGGGGCCTGAGGATTCCTGGCAACATTCCCATTAATTAACATTGGCTCACTGTTGGGGAGCTATCAGTGCTTAGAATCAGTTCCCTTCCTGTTCTGATGACTGAGTAGAAATAGCTTCAAGTCCCTAGTGAAGACACTGAGGAGGGCACAAGTGCCTGTGATGGGATGGTACCTTGGAGAGAGGCATTTATGAGTGCAGGCTTCCTATAGAGCGGGGCTTGCCCTTTCCCATTTGCTGAAATTGCTTTGCTTTTTGTTTTTCCAGAGAACAGGGGTTTAGCAGGGTCATAGATGCTGTTGGAATAGATCATCGGAGGTGAGGCTGTTGCCTGTCGGAAACTGGATCTGGAACCTTCCCCTGAGCTCACAAGAGCCTTCGTGGTGGAACCTGAGAGGAGGGACTGTGTCTCGAGCTATGTCCTCCATAGTGTGTCTGGCCAGCTGTAAAAGCCAACCACAAGTGTCGTCAGAGTCAACAGAAGGCTTTCTTCTAGCACTTGGCTGGACTGTAAACTGCATTTGTACTTCTTTCTAGATTCAAACTCCAGGATCTTCCAGTACTGCAAGGGCACTAAATATTTGGGAGAAAAATTATGGAAAAAAATAAAGCCTTATAAAACCTGGATTTATACCCTGGCCCTCTCTGGAGGGCAAGTCTTTGTTCAGATGCTGCAGAGTCTTGCAGTTCTCTGTACCTGGATCTATAGTAGGCTTCCATCTGGGGTTTTGTTGTTGTTAGAGAGATTTTTGCTATAGGGCGCATGTGCTTGCCAGAGAAACAGAAAGAGACAGAGATACTGAAAGCGAGAAATCACCTGCTAATGGGTTGGCCACGCTACAATCTCTTCTCCATTCTCCTCTTGGGATTTTGGGCACGCAAGTACCCAAAATTCACATGCCCGTTGTGAGTTTTAAGCCACCAGGTCTGGGACTCGAAATGTGGTCAACTACATGGGAGTTCAGTGACATAACCATTATACCATCTGCTGGTCCCTCCATCTTTATTTATTGTGAGTTTAATTTTATTTTGAAAATACTTCTTTTTATTTAAAAAAGGATTATTTAATTTCATTATTATTATCACTAGTAGTAGTAGTAGTATTTGACCAGAGAGAGAGAGGAAAAGTGAGAAAGAAAGCAAGCCATCAGGTCCAGGACTCAAACCACAGTTAACCATGTGGGAGTCCAGTGCCTTAACCACCATGCCACCTGCTGGCCCCTTGAAAATATTTCAAACATAGAGAAAAGTTGAATAGTGCAACGATCTAACAAACTTTCTTATACCATTTTTTTTAGAGTTATTTTATTTAACTATATTTTAATTTGACCAGAGAGAGACAAAGTGAGAGAGTGAGCAAGCGAGAGAGAGGGAAAGTGAGAAAATAAGCCACTCAGACAGGTCTGGAACTCAAACCATGGTCGGCCATGTGGGAGTCAGTGCACCCAACCACCATGCCACCTGCCCACTCTATACTCTTAGTTTTGATTCACCACTTGGTAACATTTTTCACGTTTGCATTCTCAACATATAGATTTAAAAAATTATATATAAATATATATATGTATAAAACTTATTTTTTATTGCTGAAGCATTAAAGGTATATTGCAAATTTACCCAGAATGCTTCTATGTGTCTCCTAAGCATACTGACATGTTTTAGTTATAAAACTGCTGTGCATTCCTTTAAAAAAATTTTTTTAAGTTTTGTTATTATTTTAAATTTGATCAGAAAGAGAGAAAGGGAAAGTGAGAAGGCAAGCCACCAGGTCCAGGACTCGAATTGCAGTTGGCCGTGTGAGAGTCCAGCATCACAACCACCATGCCACCAGCCAGCTCCCCCCCTTTTTTTTTTTGGAGAGGTTTTTTGCTATAGGGCGCGTGCGCTCGCCAGGCAGACAGAGAGAGACATAGACACAGAAAGCGAGAAATCACCCCCCAGGGGGGATGGTCACGCCGCAATCCCTTCTCCTCCATGCTCCTCTCGGGATCTTGGGCACGCACGCACACGCGCCCGGCGTGAGTTTTAAGCCACCGGGTCCGGGACGCGAACCGCGGTCGACTACGTGGGAATCCAGCGACATAGCCATTATGCTAACTGCTGGTTCCCCGCCAGCCCCCCTTTTTTAAAAAAATTTTAATCAATAGTTTTTTACTATAGGTATGAACACTTAAGTGGGGGTGGAAGGCGTTTTACATTTTGGTAGATAAAGCCAAATTGCTCCTGTAAGATTCTTTTTTTTTTTTTTAAAGTTAGTGTTTATAACCATCATTTAAAATTTTTTTAAATTATTTATTTTATTTATTATTATTTAAGTTTACTATAGGACATGTGCTCATCAGAGAGAGAGAGAGAAAGTGAGAAAACAAATCACTAGGTCTGAGACTTGAACAGCCACGTGGGAGTCCAGTGTCTTCACCATCATGCCACTTGCTGGCCCCACTACAATTTTTAATTTTTTAATGTTTCTTTTGTGAGAGACAGACGAGTGTCCTCAGTAGGATCCCTACCCACCCCCAATTTCCCGGTTGATTAGAATTGTAGATGTGTGTCTGGCATGTGCAGGTCACCTGGGGAACCAAACCCACATGGTCTTCTATAAGGGTCCAGTGTCACTTATAGAAGACACTGCAGTATCTTGTCACAAGCCAAGCCAGCCCTATTCAGTCTTTTTTCTTTATGATAGCATATGTGTGTGTGCATGCACATGCACATGCACATACACATGTGTTCTCACTGCTCAAAGACTGCTGTAGTAAGTGCTTCATATCCTGTATTACCTAAAAAAAAAAAAAAAAAAAAAAAAAAAGAACTTCTCTTAATCACAATTCCATAATTACACCTAAGAAAATCATGCTACTCTATATCATTTAGCATTCAGGCCATATTCAGATTTCTCCCATTGCCCTCCAGATATCTTCCATAGCCAGTCAGGGCTCATTCATATGTCTCTTTAGTTTCTTTATAAATTTATTTTTTTAGAGAGACTGTTTTGCTATAGGGCATGTGCACTTGCCAGAGAGACAAAGACTGAAAGACAGAAAGAAATCACCTCCCAGAGGGGTGGCCATGCTGCAATCCCTTCTCCATTCTCTTCTAGGGATTTTGGGCATGCGTGCATATGGGCCCAGAATGAGCTTCAGGCTGTGGGGTCTAGGACTTGCACTGCAGTTGACCATGTGGGAGTCCATTGACATAACCATTAGCCATCTGCCGGTTCCTCTTTAGTTTCTTTTAATTTAGAACAGTAACCTCTGAAGAGATCCTGTCATTTGTTTGTAGACAGTTTATTTTCTAGATTCCCAGGATAAAGAATGCATTTCCAGTTGTCTGGTAGACAGTTCTATGTTCTAGATTCCCAGAATAAAGACTGCATTTCCTGATCTCTGTTATAGTTGGGTGTAGTCATATGACCAAGTTGTGATCAATGAGGTATTTGTGAAAGTGTTGTGTAAAATTTCTGGGAAGTCTACTGCCTGGAACAGAAGAATAATGGCTGGAGTGTTGGAATCCATCTTAAACCCAAGGGTCAAGGTCATTCTTCAGGATCCAAACCTGGAAAGAACTTCAAGAAACAACTAAGACTATTTTTAACACTTAGGAAACCTCTCCTTCATAGGGAGGAATGCAAAGAGTGCAAATGTTTATTGAGTTTTCTCCTCTGAGGACCTGCCCTTTGGAGCCTCGTCCTGGGTGGCTGCCCAGGTATTTTCACAAATCCACTGTGTGCCAATTCCAGATCTTTCTCACTCTGCTCCTGTACACACACTTCTAATACCTGTGTCCAGTGTTCTTTTACATGTGACGAGCCACACCGACTTCATTTCCCACACGTATAACCACCTAGTTCTTAAAGAAGTTCTCCCTGAGTGCTAAGACTTGTTCAACATAACAGGAGCCAGACTACAGAGCAGGGATTTAGGTAATCCATCTCCACCTACCTTCCTGCCTCTTCTACTTCAGAAAATAAAACCTTGCATGCTTCAGTCACTGTTAACTGGGGTTTTCTCTCAGACTTAGCCAAATTGAACCTCGGTGAATAAAGAAGCCAGGCTGAGGGGCTGGATGGTGCTACAGTGGCAAAATGTGACCACTGTGAGGCTGACCCATGTTAAAGGTTCTGGGTTCATCTCAAGACCTCCCTCAGTACACCAGGCATGTGAATTATCATGATCTTGGGCTGGTTGAGGCTAAGGGTAGAACTCTGTATCAAGACCCTACTGGGGAACTCAAGATTTTCTGCCCAGACTTCACCCTCCTGACCCCAAGATCTATGTCAGAGTAATCCTTAATTCCTATGGAATCTGTTGCATAAAGGGAGAAAAACAGGACCACAGAGAGATTGCAGAACACCTCCTGCAGGCCTCTGAACACCCAGATTTAACTCCAAAAATTAGGGGAAAAAACCATATACTCCATCAGATGACCAAAAACCACTGCAGAGGCATAAGAAATATGAGAAGCCAAGCTTTCCCCAAGGGAAAAGGATAACTCCTGATCCTCCACAGACAATACAACTCATGGAAATGTCAGATAAAGAATTTAGAATATTCATAGCGACAAAGCTAACAGAGATCTCTGCAAGAGAAAAGACAGTGAACTCCAGAAAAATGCAGGAGAAAAGAGATGAGTTCCAGGAGGTGAGGAAGTTCTTGCATGATCTGAAAGAGGAAATACACACCATAAGAAAGAATCAAATGGAATTGTTAGAGATGAAGGCCGTAATACAGGAAATCAAAACTTATTCTTGAAAGTATTAAAACCAGATTAGATCATGCAGAAGATCGAATCTCAGATGTAGAAGACAGAACCTCTGACCTAGAAAAATGCACCAAAAATATTGAGAAAATAACCCCCCAAAATGAGAATAATATATGAGTAATACTGGATACTATTAAACACCCAAACATCCAGATAATCGGTATCCCAGAAGGTGGAGAAACTAGTAAGGGCATTGATAATCTATTCCACGAAATCCTGGAAGAAACCTATCCAAACCTGGAGAGGCATTCATATATCAAGACCCCACATAGAATCAATCTAATAAATTCTCTAAGTCTCATCATAGCCAGATTGGCCAATACCACAGAGACAAGATACTAAAATTGGTGAGAGAAACATCAAGTTACTTTCAAAGGATATCCCAACAGGCTAACATCTGACCTCTCATCAGAAACAATGTAAGCAAGGAAAGAGTGAGAAAAGATATTCAAAGTGTTATGTGAAAAACAATTACAGCCAAGAATACTATTCCTGGCAAGATTATTCTTCATATGGGGAAAAAAGACAAAAACATTCTCAGATAAACAAAACCCGAAAGAATTTACCAACTCTAGACCAGTTCTCCAAGAAGTTCTAAAGGGAGAGGAAAACTAAAGTCAGACACAGACAAATAAGAGTACAAAAAACAACCAAGAAAATGGCCAACTTAATGGTAGGGACCAGTCTGGAAAGATCAATAATAACATTGAATGTTAACTTCCAGAATTTAAATGGAAAGATTGGACCACAGTAACACTGCAAATTCAGCAGAAGAGAGATTAATTACAGGAGACTGAACTGGTGAAATAGAATTTTATGAGTTTTGACTAAAACATTACTGATTTTCTTCTATGCTTTGTTTTCTAGATTTAAGGATTTTTGTCTTCTTTTGAACTGCTGATAGGTTCATCTACCAAATGTTTAAACTGAATCCTAACATTTTCCCTGACTTTAAGTCTTAAGCAAACTTCTCTTAACATTTTTTAATCTTGATCTATTTAAACTAAAACTTTTTCTTAAAATTAAAAAGTGCATAAAAATACCTACTTAATGACTACAGTAAGTTATAATATAGCCCAGCTAAGTGCTACTTTATAGTATGTTCATTCTACTCACTAAGGTTTATTCCTAAAGTCAGATATGTGTTCATAGATATGTATATATCAGCTGCATTGCTACTGAAAATATTTAGATTAATTAAGACCTTTTGTGACTCAATAAAATGTGTGTGGGGGAAAAAGACATGGAAAGCAACTGTAGATACCAGAGACAGTGTGGGAGGAGGGTAGGAAATGGCAGAAGGTGAAAGGTAGGGAATCAAGGGGGGAAAAAAAGAAGCAAAATATATAAGAAACAAGAAATGGAAAATTATTCGACAATAACATGTATGGTAAGAGCCATGATTGAGCCAATATACAGAGTATTCTGGATGAAAAATCTTTTTTGTATCCTGTAATGATGTAAAGTGAATGAATAAATAAATTTAACAAAAAACCCTATTGTGAGTCCTGTTTTTTTGGCTCATGGTAGAAGTAAACTTACTATTTTTAAAATGTTTGCCATAGGGCCCAGGCACTCTCCAGAGACAGACAGACAGACAGAGATAGAAAGAGAAAATGAGAAAGCAACCCTGCCCCAGGGGAATGGCCACATAATCCCTTCTCCTCTAGTCTCTTCTTGGGATTTTGGACACACATGTACACACACCTGGAGCTGGCTATGTGGGATCCAGTGCCTTAACCACCATGCCACCTGCTGGCCTAGAAAGAAAGAAATTTGAAGACAAGCCAAGCCAGGTTGAGGTCTACTATAATACTGTATTTGCCTGGAAGAGAGATATTATCTACTTTCTACTTGGCTAAGACACGTTTCAGGCTTTCGCTTTCCTTCAGGTGCAAATCTCTGGTGCCAGCACACCATGTGAATGTGCTTGGGTTATCGAGTTCCCTGCCCTCTAGTCTTGGCACTTGGAAAATTTCTGTAAGAACCAAGTGGTTATACATGAGGGAAATGAAGTTGATGTGACTTGTTGTATACAGGAGGACACCAGGAGACAGGGCTTGGAAGTGTGTATGGGGGCAGAGCGGGAAAGATCTGGAATTGGCACATGGTGGGTTTATGAAATACCTGGGCAGCCACACGGGCGAGGCTCCAAAGGGCAGGCCCCCAGGTCAGGAAACTTGGTAAACATTTGTACTCTCTATATTCCTGCTTGCCACGGAGACATTGTTCTGACTGCAAAAACTCCATTTGTAGAGTGTCCCTCAAGAAACAAAAAGAGTTACAGTGTGCCAAAGTGATCTGCCGTGCACCTGCTGCCTTGTTAACCACTTGACTTGATGGGTCCAGGAACAAGGTTGTGCCCAGAGGCTCAGAATACGTCCTTTCTTCTAATTTTCTTAGATTTTGAAGGTTTTTGCCATGCACTTGCCCGAGACAGACAGTGAGAGGGAAAGTGAGAAATCGCCCCCTGGGGGGATGGTCACATTACAATCCCTTCTCCTCCATTCTCCTCCTTGGATTTAGGGCATGCATATACATGTGGCTTGTGTGAATTTCAAGCCTCTAGGTCTGGAATTCGAACCTCTGTCAGCCACGAAGGAGTCTGGTGCCTTAACCACTGTGCCACCTGCTGGTCCCCAGAATGTTTCCTTTCTACCTCAGCATATGGAAGACACTGTTTCCAGTAGTAACCTGGACACACCATTTCAGTCCCTGGTTACTTGAAAAGTCTTTTGTTTATTCTCTGGGATATTGAATGTAGTTCTTTTTTTTTGAATTATTTATTTTTAATTTTATTTATTCATTTATTTATTTTAATTTCACCAAAGAGAGAGACAGAGAGAGAGAAAGTGAGAAAGCAAGTCACCAGGCCCAGGATTCAAACCATGGTTGGCCATGTGGGAGTGTCCAGCACTTTAACCACCATGCCACCTGCTGGTCCTGAACATGTAGTTCTTAATGGAGCTAGTGACATCTTCCTACCTCAGCAGAGTAAAAGCATAGATCCTGAGTCTGGAGACCTAAAAGAAACTGAGTTTTTCAGCATATCTTGTCTCTCCAAAGAGACAAATATAAACTTCACTGGCCACGGGACCAGAAGATGGCATACTGGTTATGTTGCTGAACTCTCACATAGTCAACTGCAATTCAAGTCCTGGACCCGGCAGTTTAAAAAACTCATGCAGAGTGTATGTGAGTGCATGCCCAAAATCTCAAGAGAAGAATGGAAGAGAAGGGGCTGTGGTGTGGCCATTTCCCCAGGGGGTGATTTCTTGTTTTCTCTCTGGCAAGTGCATGTGCCCTATAGCAAAAATCTCTCTAAATAAATAAATAAGAATAAATGTAACTGGCCAGGATCTGGTGGATCACACCCCACAACAGAGGAAGGAGCCCAGTGCTAAAGAAGTGGAAAGGGGGTTCACTTTGAAGTTTAACAAGTATATTCAAGTCCTTGACTTCTTGGAACGACTGCTCAAAAGCACAGCCCCATTTTAATGCCATTCCTTCTAGAGAGATCTAGAAGGGGTGGGAGGTAAGTGGGTGGTTCAACTCCTGCCCACACCTGGCTGGCACCCAGGGGACTCTGTGGCTCACATGCTTTGTCAGGCAGTTTCTTGGTCTGTTTCCTAATGTGTCCTCAGCCACAGCCTAGGTGCCACGTGGTCTCTGCCTGCTCCTCGCAGGCTCCCAAGGCCTACACAGGGGGCTCATGCTTGGAAAGAGGCTCCTCCAGCTTTGGGTATGAAGACTTAGCGTTCTTCCTTATCCTTCTTTGTTGGGTATCACTGCTTGGTCACAGTTGTAATCTGATTCACAAGGTTCTTTCTCCTACTGCCCCCACTTTGAAAGTTTATTTCTTCCATGAGAAGAAAGAGAAAGAGAGGGAGAGCAGCACCCCAGCAGGGTCTTCACCCCATGACTGGCCTCAAGTCTCAGTAGGCATATATGCAAGCACTGTGTGTACTCAGGGAGGTCTCAGGACAAGAGCCCACAAACTTTCCCATGTGGGTCCAGGTGTGTTGCCACTGAGCTACAATTGGCTCTAATATACAGGTCTCTCAACTGGCTTCAATAGTCACTTATTACTGATACCCTTAGCCTGGCTAGTGTGGTTAGGCAGCAAGGTTGTGATCTCTTCCAGGTAAGCAATGCCTTAACCAAGCAAATGACTTGTCTCTAGTTGACTCTCTTTAAAATTAAATTAATTAATTTAATTTTATTTATGTATTATTGTTATTATTGTTTTAATTTGCTACAGGGCATGTGTGTGTGTGAGAGAGAAAGAGAGAGAGAGTGAGAAAGCAAGTCGCCAAGTTCAGGACTCAAATGGTGGTCGGCCATGTAGGAGTCCAGTACCTTAACCAGCACACTCAAGATCCCAGGAGGAGAAGGATGGAGGAGAAGGGATTGTGGCATGGCCATCCCACCACTTTCTGTCTCCTTGTCTCTTCAGTGAGCACATGCACCCTATGGCAAAAATCTCTCTCTAAAAACAGAAGTGAATGGTGAGAGACCAGCAGGTGGCATGGAAGTTAAAGTGGCTGGATTCCACATAGCTGACTGCAGTTCCAAGTCCCAGACCCAGTGGCTTGAAAATCAAGCCAGGTGCATGTGTGTACCCCAAAACCCAAGATAACAATGGAGGGGAAAGGATTGTGATGTGGCTTCCCTCCTGAGGGTGTAGGTATTTCTCACTTTCCCTCACTCTGTCTTTCTCTGTCTCTCTCTGGCAAGTGAGTGTGCCCTACGGCAAAAACCTAAAGAGAAAAAGAAGAAGAAAAAAACTACCAGTAACATGATATTATACTTAAGTATTTTCAGTGTTTTCTCCTATTGCAAATTTCAGAATAAAAAAAAGGATGTTCACTCCCCACTTTTATTACCATTGTAATGAAAATTCTAGTTAGTACAATAAGGTAAAAAAAAAAGAAATAAAAGGTATATAGATTAGAAAAGAAAAAATTTAAGTTTATTGCAGAGGATATAATTGTAGCTGACAAATTTAGAACATTGATCAAACTGTTAGATGTAATTAGTGAATTTACTAAGGTTGCTAGATATAAGGTCAATATACAAAAATCCATTGTATTTTCTTATACTAATAACAGTTAGCACATTAAATAAAGATATGAATTACGAGAACATAAAAGTAAAATACTTAAATCTAATGAAAGGGTTATAAGAGATCTATATTAAAATGTATAAGTCATTGAAATGAAAGGTAACCTAAATAAATGATAAAATAAATTATGTTCATAGATTAGAAGACTCAATACTGTTAAGTCAATTCTCCCCAAATTCACCTAGAGATTTAATGTAATCCTAAACAAAATCTCAGTAGGCAATTTTGTAACAATTGGAAAGCTGATTCTAAAATTCACATGAGCTATAAAGAACCTAGAATTGTCAGTACAAACTTGAGGAAGAACAATCAGTGTGGAACATTTAATACCAGATAGCAAGATTTACCAAAAATTCCCAGTTGTTAACACAATATGGCACTGGTTCAAGATTAGGCAAATAGACTTTGGGACAGAATCCAGAATCCAGAAAGAGACCAATATATACTCATATATGCTTACCTGATTTAATAACAGTATCACTGAAGTTCAGGAACAAAGGAAGGTCATTTTGGCAAATATTGGATTATTATATATCTGTATAGAAAAAAATGAACTTTCACCTCACATCAAACACAAACATTAATTCCAAATAGATTATAGACCTATATTTAAAAGGTAAAATAATAATGGGGCTAGCAGGTGGTGTGGTGGTTAAGGCAACTGAACTCCCACATAGCTGATTGTGGTTCAAGTCCTGAATCTGGCAGCTTGCTTTCTCACTTTCCTTCTCTCTCTTGGTCTCTCTCTGGTCAAATAAATAAATAAATAAATAAATGGCAATAAATAAAATGAAATAATTTATTTATTTTTTTGAGAGGTTTTTGCTATAGGGCACGTGCTCTCGCCAGACAGACAGAGAGAGACAGAGAGACAGAAAGCGAGAAATCACTCCCCAGGGGAGATGGCTATGCCGCAATCCCTTCTTCTCCATTCTCCTCCTGGGATTTTGGGAACGCACACACATGCGCCCGGCGTGAGTTTTAAGCCACCGGGTCCGGGATGCGAACCGCGGTTGACTACGTGGGAGTCCAGCGACGTAGCCATTATGCCAACTGCTGGTCCCAAAATGAAATAATTTAAAAAAGTAAAACAATAAGCTTCTAGCATAAAATAGAGACTATTGGTATGACCAATAGGCATAGATTAGATTTCTTTTTTTCCTTTTCCTTTTAGAGATTTTTGTTACAGGGTGTGTGCGGTCACTGAAGAGACAGAGAGACAGAAAGTAAGAAATCACCCCCCGGGAGGGTGGCCAAGCCACAATCCCTTCTTTTCCATTCTCCTCTTGGGATTTTGGGCATGCACATACATGCATCTGGTCTGAGTTTAAGCCTCCAGGTCCAGGACTCGAACCGCAGCCAAATACGTGGGAGTCCAGCGAAGTAACCATTTATGTCATCTGCTGGTCTTGATTTCTTTTTCTTTTTTTTAATTAAAAACATGTTTTTATTTGCCAGAAGGTGGGTGGGTTCACCAGAGAGAGAGAGAGGAGAGAGTGATAAAACACCCTTTACCAGGGTACAGACATGTTGCAGTTCCTTCTCCATTTTTCCATCCAGTTGAGACTTTGGGCATGCACACACTCACGTCCAGCATGTTTCTCAAGCTGCTACAGCCAAGATTTAAACTCTGAGTCCTGTGTGGGATCTTGCTGCCTTAACCACCAGGCTACAGAGCCAGCCTGGCAAAATTTCTTAATTAGGACACAGAAAGTACTAACCATAAAATTTTTTAAAAATGGAAAGAAAAGAAAAACAAGCAAGAAAGAAAAAGAAAAGAAAAACTGATAAATTAGAACTTACAAAAATTAAGAACTTCTGTACTGTTCGTCAAAATACACAGAGAGGGACCAGCAGTTAGCGTAATGGCTATGTTGCTGGACTCCCACGTAGTCGACTGTGGTTCGCATCCCGGACCCGGTGGCTTAAACTCACGCCGGGCGCATGTGCATGCGTGCCCAAGATCCCGAGAGGAGAATGGAGGAGAAGGGATTGCGGCGTGGCCATCCCCCCGAGGGGTGATTTCTCGTTTTCTATCTCTCTGTCTGTCTGGCAAGCGCATGCACCCTATAGCAAAAACCTCTCCAAAAAAAAAAAAAAGGAAAAAAAATACACAAGAGAGTGAAAAGAAAAGGTATAGAATGGAAGATGTTTAGGATACCTTCATACAACAAAAGACTATTCTTCAGAATATGTATTTTAAAAAGCTATGAATCAGTAGGGAAAAGACATTTCATAAAGAGGATATCCATATGGACTAATGAGAATATAAAGAGTGTTTTACAACATTTGATATTGATTAAATGCAAAATAAAGCCATTATTATATTTTGCAACATATATAACAGAATGGCTAAACTTAGAGTATTGACACAGATGTGGAGCAGGAAGAAGTCTGGCATATTGCTGGTGGGTAGTATATATTGGAAAACTGGTGGAATCTATTACAGCTAAATATCCATCTATCCTTTGACAATGAATTTATTTATTTATTTAGAGGTTTTTGCTATTGGGCACATGTGCCCACATTGAGAGAGAGAGAGAAAGAGACAGTGAGAGGTAAAGTGAGAAATTACCATGCAGGAGGATGACCTCTTTTTCATTCTCCTTCTGAGATCTTGGGGACACACACACAGGCACACGTCTGGCATGATTTTCAAGCCATAGGGTCTGGGATTCTAACCACAGTTGGCCATGTGGGTGTCCAGCAATGTAACTACTTTGCCATCTGCTGGTCCCAACAATGTATTTACCCAAGAGAAAAGTGTGTATCCATCAAAAGATGTGTATAAGAATATTCATAGCTGCTTGATTTTAAAAGCCTTAAATTTGAATCAATTCAAACACTTGTCAACAGGGAACTGGATTAACTGTGGTTTATTCATACAAAGGAATACTTCTCAGAAATAAGAAAGCAATAAACTAATGTGACAGCCATAATGATGCACAAAAACAGCCCATTATTTGATTCTATTTATATCAAGTTCAAGAACAGGCAAAACTAGTCTATCATGATAGAGGTCAGGATAATGGTCACTTTCGTGGGTGTAGGGTATTGACTGAAAGGAGTCCAAAGTAGTCTTCTGGGGTGCTAGAAATATTCTATATTGTACTTGAGTGTTGCTTGCACACGTGTTACATACACATAAAAATTTATTAAACTGAGCACTTGAGAGTTGGTGTTTTTAGTACGTGATCCTGGATCAGTTGTATACCTGTATGAAATAAAATGAGCCTGGTTTCCTACCTCACTTCCCTGTGTGTCTAAAGGCTAGTTATAACAAAAATTAGACTTATCCTACATTCCTAACAAGGGAATAAAGTACACATACATCCCTAAGTTAGGAGGATGATATGGCATTAAAGATGTTTCACAGAGTTTGCTGGAATATGGAAAATACCTATAACATTAGGTGACAAAGGCAGACCACACTTACATGTGAAAAATGATCCATGTTGTGTAAAAATGTGTACAGAGAAAAACTTGGAAGTAACACAGATGTGTTAATAGCGGCTATTTGTTGTCTTGGAATGATGAAATAACAAGAGGACTTTTTAAAAAATTTTTACTTTTCTACAGATTGCAAAATTTCAATACTCTGTAATAGAATAAACTTTTTTATATGTGAGAGATTTTTGCTATAGGGTGTGTGCACTCGCCAGAGAGACAGAGACAGAGAAAGAGACAAGAAACACCCCCCACAGGTGCAATACCTTTTCCTCCATTCTCCTCTTGGGATTTTCAGGCACACACACACATGTACCTGGTGTGTTTTATGCCACTGGGACCAGGACTCGAACTGCAGCAGACAACATGAGAGTCCAGCGATGTAACCATTACACCAACTGCTAGTCCCAGAAGAATAAACTTAAATAACTCTGTCCTTCAAGCTCCTCTATCAACTGCTCTCCTGTCTTATTTGAGTTTTTGTTTCCTATCCTCCCTACAAAACACATTCTTACGTCCTGTGTATAGCTACACTGAGTCTTCTGTGCCACCATTCATCCTGTCTCCTGTAATTCTGAGGGAAGGTGTTTGGGGTGGATATTCTTTACTGTCAAGTTGATGAAAAATGCCCGGGGCAGGGAGGTTGTCCATGCTCCTGTTGCCCAAGACAAGGGGTCAGAGTTGTGTTTAGAAGGGAATGTGAATTTTTATGTGCCTGGTGGGTAGCAGCTGTTAGACTCGGTGATGAGAAAGGTCCATTCTACAGTAGCTATCCCAGGAGGGCACCAGCTACAGTTCAAAGAAAAAGTTACTGCCCCCCACCCCCACCCCATTTCACATTCCATTTTCACAGTTCTTGCTTTCCTAGGGATCCACAGTGCCACAAGAATCAAAACATCTCTTCTCTCTGTGGGAAAGTACCAGGAGCTAGGCTGAGGAGAAATAAGTGGAGGGCTGTGACATGGCTCCCGGCAGAGGACTGGTAATGGCTGAGGTCTAAGGAGTTCTGGGATGGGATGGGAGAGAGCGGAGGAGGGCGATGAAGATGCTGTGGAGGAACATGTACCAGTTTCAGTGGAAACCTTCTTGGCTGTGTATGTTCTCTTTGAGGAAAAGCTTTGGAAAATATAGGGAAATGGCTCCCTCCTAGTTGAAGGAGCCTGGTGGCAGAGAGCTGGAAAAGACAGCTGCCATGGAAGACAAGGGACCTAGTGACCTGGGAACAGAATTCTAACAACTTCATCAGATTCAGCCAGAGTCGTTCCATTTCCATTGGCTCCATATGCAAGCCAGTTAACACTGGCAACTGAACAAACCTTCCCAAAGCCAAGGCTCAAAACTGCAACCTTGTGTTACGATTCTGAGGGTCAGCAGTTGGGGTTGGGCCTAGCTGGGGCTTGTTTTGGTCTGGGCCAGTCTGTCTTATCTTCGTAGGGGCCCACTCATGCATGTGAAGGGCTTCTGGCAAATTGGGGCTGCCTATTGGCTGGGCTGCCCAGCAGAGTGGAAAAACCTGATCCAAGAGGTAGAAAATAGACCCCCTCTTATGATCGCAAGAGCTGCAGAGCCCACTGCAGTGTGTGTACAGGGGTGCGGACAAGGTCTGGGCACTTGAGAACAAATTCTCAGATGCCCTCAGACCTACTGGGTCAAATGGAGGGGAGAGGAGCCTCTTAGTAAGTCCTTCAGGTGATTCCCCCTCCATATTTTGAAATGTTATTTGATACCTATAAAATATCATGTGATATATATATATACACACACATATATATATGTATGTGTGTATATATATATATATATATATATATATATATATATATATACTTAAAAGAATCTTTCTCTTTCTTTCTTTCTTCCTCCCTCCCCCTCTCCCTCTCCCTCTTTCTATTTGACCAGAAAGGGACGGAGGGGGAGGAGTGAGAAAGGAAACTGCCAGGTCCATAACTCGAACTGTGGTCAGTCATGTGGAAGTCCAGCATCCTTAACCACAACGTCACGTGCTGGCCCCTATTTTTTAAAAAATAAAGTGCAATAATGTAATATACATTCATGAACCAACCACCCAGCCCAAAAGCTGGATTGTTAACAATTTATTTACATTTATATTTTCCAATGTAGTTTTTGCTTTTGCTTTCCTCTTGCAAACACAAAATGTAAAAGGTTTCTTTTAATAACATTTTATGTGGGAACCAGCAGTTAGCGTAATGGCTATGTCGCTGGACTCCCACCGCGGTTGTCGACCGCGGTTCGCGTCCCGGACCCGGTGGCTTAAAACTCACGCCGGGTGTGTGTGCATGCGTGCCCAAGATCCTGAGAGGAGAATAGAGGAGAAGGGATTGCAGCGTGACCATCCCCCCGGGGGGTGATTTCTTGCTTTCTGTCTCTATGTCTCTGTCTGTCTGCCTGGCGAGTGCACGCACCCTATAGCGAAAACCTCTCCAAAATAATAATAATAATAATAATAATAATGTTTTGTGTTTTCTACTATGCTAAAAGATTTTAAAATGTTTTTGTTTGGTATCTATTCCTTTTTTATTTTTAGAATAATTTTTATTTTTTACTTTAAAAAATGTGCTACGGGGGAGAGGAGAGGAGAGGAGAGGAGAGACAGGGAAAGCAAGCTACCAGGTCCAGGAGAGAGAGAAAGAGAAAGTGAGAAAGCAAGCTGCCAGGTCCAGGACTTGAACTGTGGTCAGACATGTGGGAGTCCAGTGCCTTAACCACCACCCCACCTGCTGGTTTCGGTATCTATTCATATACAATATATTACCGATTTCTGCTTGCCTTTTTTGGGCTTCATTAAAAATAAGTTTTAATTTATTTCTTAAATTTTAATGTGATAAAATATAGATAAAAGAATTTGCAAGTTTCACCACTCTTAAGTGTATGGTTCAGAAACATCACTTGTATTAGCAATGTTGAGCAACCATCACTACTATTTGTTTCTAAAACTTTTCATCACCCTGAGCAGAAACTCTGTACCTATTAGGCAATAGGTACTTCCCATTCTTCCCTCCCCCAAGCTCCTGGCAACCTCTAATCCACTTTCTGTCTCTGAATTTGTCTATTATAGATACTTCATTGATTGAGTGTTTTTGAGGGTTAACCACTTTTAGCGTGTATCAACTTTGTTCCTTTTTATAGGTGAATGATAATCTATTGTATGTATAGACCATATTCTATTTACCTCTTCAGCTGCTAAAGGACACTCAGTGGGGGCACTGGCAGGTGGCCTGGTGGTTAAGGCACTGGATTCCCACATGGCTGACTGTAGTTTGAGTTCTGAACCTGGTGGACTGCTTTCCCACTTTCCCTCCCTCTCTCTCTCATCAAAATTAAAAGTAATAATAATGAATAAACAATTCTTTAAAAAACTAAATAAATGGACACTTGGATGGTTTCCACCTTTTGGCTACTGTGAATATGCTGCAATGAATGTTGATGTACATGTTTCTTTTAGTCCATGACTAAAATTCTTTTGAGTATATACCTAAAGTAGGATTGCTGGGTCATATTAGTTGTTTTGAGGAACAAACTGTTTTCCACATTCCCACCAGCAATGTATGAGAGTTCTAATTTCTTCATATCCTTGCCAAAACGTTTTGTATCACTTTTTTTGTTGTTTGTTTGTTTTTTGTTGTTGTTTTTTATTTATTTTTTTTTGAGAGGTTTTTTTTGCTATAGGGCACATGCACTCGCCAGAAAGACAGAGACAGAAAGCGAGAAATCACCCCCCAGGGGGGATGGCCATGCCACAATCCCTTCTCCTCCATTCTCCTCTCGGATCTTGGGCACGCACACACATGTGCCCAGCATGAGTTTAAGCCATCTGGTCCGGGACTCGAACCACGGTCGACTACATGGGAGTCCAGACACATAGTCATTACGCTAACTGCTGGTCCCTTGTATCACTCTTTTTTAAAAAAAGAATTATTTTATTTAACTTTATTTATTTATTTTAATTTGACCAGAGAGGGACAGAGTGAGAGAGAGAGAAAGAGGGAAAGTGAGCAAGCAATCAGGTCTAGGACTTGAACTGCGGTCAGCCATGTGGGATTCCAGTGCTTTTAACCACCATGCCACCTGCTGCCCCCTCACTACTACTTTTTTTTTTTTTTTAAAGATATTTTTCTATAGAGCATGTGCACTCACCAGAGAGACAGAGAGATAGAAAACAAGAATTTATCCCATGGGATCAAGGAGGCAGGGTGGCCACACTGCAATCTTTTCTCTTCCATCCTCCTCTCAGGATCTTGGGCATGCATGCACACATACCTGGCATAAGTTTTAAGCCAACAGATCTGGGACTCGAACTGCAGTCAACTACATGGGAGTCCAGAGACATAACCATTACTCCATTTGCTGGTCCCTTGTATCACTTTTTAAAAAATTACAGACATCCTAGTAGGTATAAAATGCTGTATCATCGTGGTTTTAATCTGCGTTTCCCTTTTGACATCTTCCCTGTTGAGAATCTTTTCATGTGCTTTGGGGCCATTAACTTAACTTCTTTGGCGACACATCTTTTCCTCATATTTTAATTGGGTTAAATAAGAAATATTTTAATGTAAGAGTTCTTTATAAATATTCTGGATATTAAACCTTTTTTTTTTTATTTTTTTTAAAGAGAGATTCTTGCTATAGGGTGCCTGTGTTCGCTGGGGAGATAGAGACAGAAAGCAAAAAATCACCCCCTGGGGGGATGGCCATGCTGCAATCCCTTCTCCTCCATTCTCCTTTTGGGAGTTTGGGCACACACACAAGCATCTGGTGTGAGTTTTAAGCTGCTGGGCCTGGGAAGTGAACTGTGGTCGACTATGTGGGAGTCCAGCAACATAGCCATTACACCATATACTGGTCACAAACTTTTTTTAAAAAGTTATTTCTGCTGTAGGGTGAATGAGCCTCATGAAAGAGACAGCTAGACAAAGTGAGAAATCACACTCCTGGGGTGGGGGGATGGCCATGCCACAATCCCTTCCCCTCTATTCTCTCAGGATTTTGGGCATGTACACACACACACCTTGTATTTTAAGCTGCTGGGTCTGGGACTTGAACTGCGCAATTGGTTATATAGGATCCAGGTGCCTTAACCTCCATGCCATCTGCTGGCCTGCATATTAAACCTTTAATAGATACATGATTTCATGATTTGCCAATATATTTCCTCCCGTTCTGTATTAACTTTGATGTTGTCCTTTGATGCACAAAAGTTAATATTGATGAAGGGCAATATACCTATTTTTTACTTTCATTGCTTGTGATTTTGGTGTCATAGCTAAGAATCCATTAACATATTTTACTTGCTTTTTTTTTTTTTTTTTTTTTTTTTTTTTTTTTTAGCTCTATACAAGTGGCATCATTCTGAGTGTAACCTTTCTACAACTTGAAGTTTTCCTTCAAAATTATGTTTGTAGGGAACCAGCAGTTAGCGTAATGGCTATGTCGCTGGACTCCCACATAGTCGACCGCGGTTCGTGTCCCGGACCTGGTGGCTTAAGACTCACGCCTGGCGCGTGTGCGTGCGTGCCCAAGATCCCGAGAGGAGAATGGAGGAGAAGGGATTGCGGCGTGACCATCCCCCCTGGGGGGTGATTTCTCGCTTTCTGTCTCTATGTCTCTCTCTGTCTGTCTGGCGAGTGCACGCGCCCTGTAGCGAAAACCTCTCCAAAAAAAAAAATTATGTTTGTAGAATTATGCACTTCTTTCATTGTTCATTCCTTTTCATGGCTGTATAATTTTTCACATAATTTACCCATTCTTCTACTGATGGACACTTGTGTTGTTTCCAGTTATTTTTCTATTACATCAGTGCCACCTTGAATATCCAAAGTGATTCTTTTGAACACTTTAAGAACCATTAACCTTTTTCTTAATGAGCAAAGCAATGTTTTATTGACTGACTTGCCATTAAAATTCAATTGAGGGGCCAGCAATTGGCGTAATGGCTGTTGCTGGACTCCCATGTAGTCGACCACGTTTTGAGTCTCAGACCTGGTGGCTTAAACTCATGCCGGGCTTGCGTGCACGCGTGCCCAAGATAAGAATGGAGAAGAAGGGATTGCAGCGTGGCCATTCCCCCTGGTGGGTGATTTCTTGCTTTCTGTCTCTCTGTATTTTTGGCGAGCACACATGCCCTATAGCAAAAACCTCTCAAAAAAAAAAAAAAGATATTGCTTTAGAGCCCCATCTAAGGTAGGTTGCAGGGTGTCTATAAAGTGGTTTGAAATAACTCACATAAAAGTCTTTTTTGGTGTTGAAAACCCTCCAACGTAAAGAGACAGATTGATATCCTGCCTAGTTGCTGATTTCGAAAAACACTCTGGCAGGTACATGGAGTCATGAAGCTGCCAAATTTCTTCAGGTTTTATGAAAACACCATGAGAAAATCAAGCATGAAGCAAGAGCTCAGCTACTGAGAGAAGTGTTTGTGGTTTTTCTTTACTGGAATATGCCAGTGACCTTAACAAGGACAAGTTGTGTAGACACAGGAATTTCAAAATCAAGAGGGGGGCTGGGTGAGATAGTGGAGGCATAAAAGGACCAGCAGGTGACCCCACAGCACTGCACTTCCAGAGGCAAGAAGGACCAAAGATGAGGTGAGTACAAAGCCGTCTCTCCCCATTTTCTCTTTTTAAAATTTCGTCCTTCTGGGACCAGCATTTAGCGTAATGGCTATGTCGCTGGACTCCCATGTAGTCGACCATGGTTCGAGTCCCGGACCCGGTGGCTTAAACTCACGCCGGGCGCGTGTGCGTGCATGCCCAAGATCCCAAGAGGAGAATGGAGGAGAAGGGATTGAGGTGTGGCCATCCCCCCTGGGGGGTGATTTCTCGCTTTCTGTCTCTCTCTTTCTGGCGAGTGCACGTAACCTGTAGCAAAAACCTCTCAAAAAAAAAAAAATTCGTTCTTCTTTGCCTACATCGTTATATAAGAGGCCTACAGGAAAGGTGTAGAAACTAACAAAGAAACAGGGCAAATGGGCTAAGGTGTAATGAATGAAAGGTGTGCTAAGTTCTATCCTTTTCTGCGTCTATAAGACAGTGTTTCTGACAGTGAAGTCTATCCCAGGGGGTGACTTACTCTAAGGAGCATTGTTTTCTTTGAGGTTACAAAGTTTTCATCTTCACAGGGAAGCCTAGCAGCTCCTGTGGCAGGCTTCCTGGCATTTTGAATACATTAGCAGATTTTTTCCCTTTAAAAAATGTGTATGACAAAAGACAATTGAGTGATACAATTAGGGCACTTATTTTTGTTAAAATAAGATGACCTTTTGAAATGTCAGAATAATAAGACTAGAAATGTAACATAACCAAGAAACTCCTGAATGGCTGACATCTGTCAGTGAGATGTTTTAACGGGCAAGTGTGGCCTGAGCCCTGATGCCCCTGGCCATAGGCATGCTCTCGGGAAGCCAGTTCTCTTCCAGTTAACCTTCTGGCATGTTGGGGTTTACCACTTCCTAAAAACAAATTATCATAGAGTAATAGAAAGCACCATGTGTTTTAAATGATATATTTTAAAAATCACTGGGCCAGCCCTGGTGGTTATGTGGGAACTGGATCCCACATAGCTGACTGCAGTTCGAATCCTGGCTCTAGGGGCTTGAAATACAAAGACACACACGTGTGCATGCCTCAACTCCTTACAAGATGGAGTGATAGAGAAGTGCTGTGTAACACCCCCCCTCCCCATGAGACTGTTTTGTCCCTCTTCCTGTCTCTCTGGTGAGCATACGTATTGTCTGGCAACTTAAAATTCTTTTTATTATGGATAATTTTAAAAAGTGGAGAGAATAGTACAATAAGCCTGTTGCCATCTTTAAGCTATCTACATTTTATTAGTAGTATTTTTGTAGCCCCATACATTAGAGGGGCCTGAGGGAGCTTCCTCTTTACAGGAGAGCTCACAAATGATTACCAACTTAATGTTTCCTGATCATGGCCAGAAGTGGCAGCCCACTTACCTATGTGCCTTCCTATCTGGGAGGTCACTTCTGAAGCTTATTCAGAATGTCCAGCAGTGCAGACCTTGCTGAAAGCTGGCTGTGTGGGAAGCTGCGAAGATGCGCATGTGAGGAGGCCAGTACTTGGTCCTAGAACTCCCATCTTTCTTTCCTTTTCTGGTCACTTAATGGGCGAGGAGTACACGTGCCGTGAACAGAGAGACCGGCTCTGCATTAGTTCCTGTCTTCTCTCTGCAGGGCCCTGGGAGCTGTCGTCACCCTTCTGCTCTGGGGACAGCTTTTCTCTGTGGACGCTGGCAATGATGTCATGGATTTTGCAGGTTGGTCTTTGGGTTTGGCAGGAGGTGCACATCTCCCTAGTGTCCCACTTGCACCCTATCAGATATGCACTCTTTTTGAAAAGACCCATTTCCCCATCCTCATGCTAATGTCAGGCCTTTCAATACCATGACCATCGTGGATCCTGCCAAAAATGAGGGGGCAGGGGACTGCCCTTGTCTTGGCTTCTATTTGGGTGGAAGGAGGCTGATGTACATAGCAGCTCCCTCTCATCTGACTTTTCATGGGTCTGGGAAAGAACTTCTGGAAACTACCTCTTCTGTTCTCTTCTTTGCAGATGACAGCTGCCCAAAGCCCCCCCAGATTGAAAATGGCTACGTGGAGCACTTGGTTCGCTATCAGTGTAAGAAATTCTATAGACTACGCACGGAGGGAGATGGTAAGACCTAGGAGTGTCTCTGCGCTCTATACACCTGTCCTGACACTTCCAAGAAGAATGGGGCTGGGGTTATTGGAGCCAGGAGATTTAGATTCTAATAAGGGTTTTGTCACCAGTGAGTGGTTCTCTGGGCAAACTAATTTTTCTTAGCCTCAAGTTTTTCTCTATTGTTGAGAAAGCCAATGCCTTGTAGCCTGCATATCTGAGTGAGATCTGCGTCTACAAAAGATGTGGTGGGGCTGGCTCCATGGCCTGGTGGTTAGGGAAGCTGGATCCCACATGGCTGACTGCCCAGTTTGAGTCCTGGACTCGGCGGCTTGAGAAACATGCTGTGTGTGTGTGTGTGTGTGTGTACACCTGTGTCTGTGTGCCCAAAATTCCAAAAGGAGGGTGACCATTCCCCATGGGGTGAGGATGCGTTCTCTTCTCTCTCTAAAGTTTACATGTTCTCTAGTACGATGATATCAGGTAGCCCTTACCTAGTGAGTATCACACCCCTGGCACTGTTCTTAGTGCTTTATATTTATCTACTTTCCAAGTACTTGTGCACCCTTCTGAAGAGATACTATTATTGGACCAGCAGTTAGCGTAATGGCTATGTCGCTGGACTCCCACGTAGTCGACCGCGGTTTGAGTCCTGGACCTGGTGGCTTAAACTCACGCTGGGCGCGTGTGCGTGCGTGCCCAAGAAGATCCTGAGGGGAGAATGGAGGAGAAGGGATTGCGGCGTGGCCATCCCTCCTGGGGGGTGGTTTCTCGCTTTCTGTCTCTAAGTCTCTGTCTGTCTGGCGAGTGCACGCGCCCTATAGCAAAAACCTCTCAAAAAAAAGAGATACTATTAATACTTTCATTTTTCTGAGGAGAAAACTGTGGCTCAAAGAGGTTGAGTTGCCAAAATTCAGGTTGCCTGTAAGAGGCAGTCAGGATTTTTAAAAATATACATTTCTTAAAGCATTATTTTATTTTTCATTATTATTTTTTAACTCACTATAGGGTGCACATGCTTACCAGAGAGAGAGAGAGAGAGAGAGAGAGAGAGAGTGGGAAAGTAAGAAAGCAAGCCACCAGTTTTGGGACAACATGCTTGTCCATGTCGCAGTGCAGTGCCTTAACCACTACGCCACCTGCCGGCCCCTCGACTTGGGATTTCAACTGCAATCCCGACCTGTACTGCCTGGCCATGACTTCCATGACCAGTTTGTCTCACAAGGCACCTCGCCTCCAGCTCAGTGATGCTCCCTTTCCTCACCCCCTGCACCTTCTCTCCTCTTGCTTTTTAATTCTTCTCTTCAAATACTGTCTCGTCCTGCACCAGGTCCACATTTGATCTCCCTTTTGGCTCATTTCTCTCCTTTTGTTCCAGGAGTGTACAGCTTAAACAGTGAGAAGCAGTGGGTAAATAAGGCCACTGGAGAGAAACTTCCTGAATGTGAAGCAGGTGAGTGTGAGGGTTTGGAGCACGGGCAGCATCTAGGTGGAAATGTCCCAGAGGCAAAGCCCTCTGGTGGCTTCCTTTGTGCAATAAGAGCAGAGTTGGGGGTCAGGGAGAACTGCACCTGGTCAGGCAGAGACTTGAGCAATCAGGTGATGACCCCTGGGGTCACTAGGGGTTTCATTCATTTGGGCCTGAAGGGCCTGATTGAACCCACTGGCTACACTGATCAGGGGATTCTGTGTACCGAGTGTCTGCCTAGACAGCCCTGGGTCAAAGGAACAGCCAGCTCCAAGAAGAACAAGTTAAAGAAGGCCATAACAAACTCAAGCCATGGAAGTATTTAAAAGCAGAAGGATGGATCTCATTATTAGGAAGAGCTGTTGGTTGGCTCTTTAGCTTGGAACAACAGGACTTGACCTACCTTCTTCTGCTATGGGTGTGGTGGTGGGGGTTGCTGCCAAGCTCCCTGTATTAACCACAACATCTGTCAAATCTGAGACCCAGCCAATGCTGCCATGGACCACTCTTTACTCAGAGAGAATGAATGGTTGCATCTCCTGGCCCTTCCAATGAATATCAGGGGATTCTGGAAATTCCTTTGTTGTGATAAGTTATTTAAATGTACATACGGTCCGTCAACCAGGGTTTAAAAATTTCAGTATCACTTCTGAGTAAGAAAAGCAGAATATAAAACTGTGCTTTGTGACACAGGATTAATAATAATAATATTATCATTTAAGTTGTAAATATTATCCTGGAAATGAGGTGAGCAGGTGGTAGGGTCAACACATTTAAATATTTCTAGCTCTGGAAAAAAAATGAACAGTGAGTATTTAAACAGCAGCCATAACCAATGCTTTTACCCTCTCCCAGTCCAGGAGAGTGTTTCACATTTCTGCTCATGAGTTTCTTACCCTCTTTGACAGTATGCGGAAAGCCTACGACTCCAGTGAAGCAGGTGCAGCGGATCCTGGGGGGATCACTGGTTGCAAAAGGCAGCTTTCCCTGGCAGGCAAAGATGATCTCCCGCCATAATCTCACCACGGGGGCCACACTCATCCATGAACGATGGCTCCTGACCACGGCTAAGAATCTCTTCCTGAATCACACAGAGAATGCGACAGCAAAAGACATTGCCCCAACTTTAAAACTCTACGTGGGGAAGGCGCAGCTCGTGGAGATTGAGAAGGTGGTTTTCCACCCCAACTTCTCTGACATAGACATTGGGCTCATCAAACTCAAACAGAAAGTGCCTATCACTGAGACAGTGATGCCCATTTGCCTGCCTTCCAAGAACTATGCAGAGGAGGGGCGCCTGGGATACGTGTCTGGCTGGGGGCGGAATGCCAACTTTCGGTTTACTGAGCATCTGAAGTACGTCATGCTGCCTGTGGCTGACCAGGAAAAATGTGTGAAACATTACGAAGGCAGCACAGTGCCTGAAAAGAAGACACCGAAGAGCCCTGTAGGGGTACAGCCCATACTGAATGAGCACACTTTCTGTGCTGGCATGACCAAGTTTGAGGAGGACACCTGCTATGGCGATGCTGGCAGTGCCTTTGCCATTCATGACCAGGAGCTGGACACCTGGTATGCAGCTGGGATCCTGAGCTTTGACAAGAGCTGTTCTGTGGCCGAGTACGGTGTGTACGTGAAGGTGCTCTCCCTAATAGACTGGATTAAAAACACCATAGCCAGTAACTAAGGTGAGGCTGGCTGGAAGCCCTTGCTCTAAAGCAAGACACTACCCGAGAAGAGGGAGAAGTGGAGGGCACGGGTGGGGTAAGACCTAGCCTGAAGCTGTGGGTGCCTGCACTGCTGAGTCAACCAATAAAGAGCTTTTGACTCGTTCCTGTGCTGTGTTTAGTCTCAAGTCTTTCATGTGTTTTCATTTATTGTACAGGGATAGACAAGTGATAGAGAGTTCACCGGGATTGATAGGGAGATGTTGGTTAAAGAATATGAAATCAGTTAGATAAGACGAGTTAAGTTCTAGTGTTCTATAGCACAGAAGGGTAGCTACAGTTAACAGTAACTTACTGAGTATCTCAAAATAGCGAGGAGAGGATTTTTGAATGTTCCCGACACAAATTAACGGTAAATGCTTGTAGTGATAAATATGTTAATTACCTTGATTTGATCCTTACACAAGGTATTTGTGGATTCAAATATAGACAATTACTATGTGTCAATTAAATTAAAAAAACCCCAAACCAAAATATAGCCTTTCCTCCTCATGGCGTAAAATGCCACTGATAGGGCCAGCAGGTGGCACTGTGGTTAAGGTGCTGGATTCTTACATGGCT
Source organism: Tupaia tana (assembly GCA_026018925.1). NCBI lineage: Eukaryota > Metazoa > Chordata > Mammalia > Scandentia > Tupaiidae > Tupaia > Tupaia tana. The sequence continues at coordinate 14,851,134 of JAKSZU010000018.1, forward strand.
GACCAAGTCCTGGGTGTGGCAGCTTGCTTTCTCTTTTTCTCTCTGGTGAGTGCACATGCCCTACAGCAAATTTAAATAAATAAATAAATCTTTTAAACAAATGCCACCGACATCACTAGGTCACTGATCTCTAACCAGGACCTGGCTTTCACTGTGAAGTCCTCCACAGGCACTCTCAGACTCATCAATAAATGCCAACAGGTCAGCGCTGGTGGACCATCACTGACACAGTCCTGTATTCTAGAACCTGTGAAAGACACAATAGCTAGAAACTTAAATAGTCAAATACTTATAAACTTGCCTCTCGGAGTATAGCCAGTTACACATTTTTTTCTTCTGGGACCGTCAGCACTAAATTTACTAGAAGAATAAACTATCTTAGTTTTCTTGAAGAATTGTGACTGAATAAGACAGCTTCCAAAAGTTCACAGAAAATACATAGTAAGAAAAACTGCATGGATTTCACATTTTTTTTTCCCACCAAAATAAACTTGTCATTTAATTCTTTTTCCACCAACTTTTGGAAGACCCTTTGTATTAACTGGCTTCTGGTCACTACTCAAGGAAAATAGTAAGATGGAACCTTATTTCTCCATTACTCTTCATCTCTACCTTTCTCCACAGTGGCACCTCCTGCTAGCCTGGCCTCAATGACTGGGTTTCACTAACACTGAACCAGGTGTTGCTCTCTGAACACACTGTGCTGTCCCCAGCCCCTGGGTCTTTACAGTGGTAACCTCTGCTGAAATGTCCTTCCTCTTCTGCAAGAATACCTCATAGTAGTTTTGCTTTTCCCCCTCAATTTTGTGATGGGGCACATGTACTCACCAGAGACAGACAGGAAAATGAGAAAGCACCCCCATGGAATGTGGTCATGCCTCAAGTTCTTCTCTAGCTTACCCCACTTTTGGGACTCTGGGCATACATGCCCAGCGTGTTTCTCAAGCTGCCAGGTCTGGGAATCAAACTGTGCAGCTGAGCATGTTCATCGGTATTATGTAGCATCTAGCACAGGGTGGGGAATACAGTACTCAATAAATGTTTGTGGAACATGAAGCAAGTAAGAAAGGATCAAAAATATAAATCAGGATTTCAGGGGAAGAATTCCTAAAGCCCTCGGGAGGGAAGACAATATGAGAATTTTATGGATGCAGGTTCTGAGTTCTTGCTGGTACGTGAGCATTTACCACACATCATGTACTATGTGACTTAGCCTGTGAAGAAGAGAAAACCAGACTGACAGTGACTTAGGCAATAAAGACGTTTTATTCTTTCACAGAAGTCTGGATGGAGGCAGGTCTAGAGTTCACTCAACAGCTCAATAACGTCAGAAATCAGGCTGCTTTTATTGTTCTCAGCGTACTGATGTTTCATCTTGATGCTGGTTACCTCGTAGTTTCAAGATGGCTGCTGTAGCTCCCATGCATCATGATTCAAAATCAGAAAGTGACGGAGAGGAGAAGACAAAGGTGGTGGTGGAAGTGTTCTGTTTGGTCTTATTTCTGGAGCAGCTTTCCTCTTCTAGCAGCAAAGAACACAAAAAGTATTCCACAGCTGTCCCTCTAGGTTCCATTATCCAGAACCAAGTCCAGTGGTCACCTTTCCCTACAGGAGGCTTGGAAAGGAAATGACCACTGAAGGGGATCAGAGCTGCAGTGACAGTGCTGCCCTGAACAGAACAGGCTTTGTTGGCAAGAAGCTCACTGGCCGCCAAGCAGGTTCGCTGCATTCCAGCTCAGCATCCACTCTCGTTCTAGGAAGTCAATGTAAATAGCCACCAGGGAGTTTTGAGAGGAGCAGTAACTTGCCCACAAGACCTTGGAACAGGAAGAATTCTTCATAGAGTTATTAAAATAGGCAAATCCCATGAAAGTTATATTTCTGTCAACTGATATCAGTTCTGGCATCTTTCAGTCTTGAGCCTGTGAAATATCATTTTCTGCCACAGGAAGAGGCAGCAATTTTTGGAAAAGATCTGCTCCTACTTACTGAAGGTAGTTAATTCTTCATTTAGCTCAAATTGAGTGCTGATCAGTGAAGGGTGCAAATTTTCATTTCTTGGGTTAATAACATAAAAGCTAGTTCAAAAGCCAATCAGGATAATGTTTTAAAAGCCTGAGTCAGAAAGTTTCCAAAATAAAACAAATCTGCCTGCTATCTGTAGAAAGTTAATTATCCCAAGAGAAACTGGATAATAAGGACTAGAGATAGGCGAGCATGAGGGATTATGTGTGGAAGAATGGGCGAGGGTGTGTGTGTGTGTGTGTGTGTGTGTGAGTGTGTATGCACATCCAAATAAAAATGGTTAAATCAAATTGTGCTAGCCAATGTTTAGGAGGATTCTGTGTTATCTTAAGGGATACAGGAAAGCACGCTGTAAAGAGAAGTTAAAAAAAAAAAAAAATCACCCTGGGAAATGTCACACCCTGGATTTGACTACTCTGAGGTTGCAGAGTAGATAACTGAATAGCGCAGATCAGATGAGTACCAGCCTGGTCTCCTACTCATGGGTCGGACATTTTCCACACAACTCCAATCTCTTTCGTTGAGACATGGAACATGTTTTTGAAAGACTCCAGAAAACGGAGTTGGACTCCTGTACTGTTCCGAGATGTTCTTGCTCTTCATCTCCAATAGCAGTTAATGTGTTAAATGTCTTGATAGAGAAGGTCATATTTGGGAACATTCTTAGGATCAATAGGACTTTGGACAATAAGTTTCCCCCTCATTGCTCCTCGATAGATCACTTCAATCAAATCTATGAAGTCTTGTTTGGTTTTGAAACTTCCCACAAACTTAGTGTGATCTGGAGATCTAGATAGCATAGAAGAAAAACAGCTGCTCTCAGAATTTTGTAATTACTTGCTGAAGACGTCCAGGATAAACGAAATGAACAGCAGCTCGGTTGCTTCCTTCTTGTCAAGGGAACTTTAGCCATCAAGCCCAGTATTGTTTTTTCTACTGATTATGTGCCCCCTGGTCTATGACTAAAACCAGTACTGTAGGCCACTAGCATGAAAACCCTGTTAAGTGAAGAGATTCTGTTTCAAATCTATATTTCAAAATCTATTAATAGAATCTATCTAGTCTTCACATCTATTACCTCTCATATCAGTACCAAGTAGAATTCCCTAAGGGGTACGTACAGTAAGCATAGCTGGTATGTTTGTTGTTTTTGGTTAGGCTATTAAATAGACAAGTCTCTGAATTCTAGCTGCTCATACTTTTGAGTGGTAGGTATTAAAAAAAATTTTTTTTTTTTTTTTTTTTTTCTTTTTTTTTTTGAGAGGTTTTTGCTATAGGGTGCGTGCACTCGCCAGAGAGAGAGAGAGAGAGAGACAGACAGAAACATAGCGAGAAATCACCCCCAGAAAGCGAGAAATCAGGGGGGGATGGCCACGCCACAATCCCTTCTCCTCCATTCTCCTCTCGGGATCTTGGGCACGCATGCACACGTGCCCGGCGTGAGTTTTAAGCCACCAGGTCCGGGACGTGAACCGTGGTCGACTACATGGGAGTCCAGCGACATAGCCATTACGCTAACTGCTGGTTCCCCCCCCCCAATTTTTTTTTTTTTTAATAAAAATATTTCAAACATCAGGTATGTTTATTGCAAAGATATTTTTTTAGAAAAATCTAGTCACCAGTGAGGCCAGAGGTCACCTTTTCATGTATGAAGGGTCCTTCCAATCTTTTGTTGTATGTGAGTATACATGTGCATATGTGTGTGTGTGTGTTATTTCTTTTTTCAGAATAAAGGGTATCATATCAACTATTCAGTGATATGCTTTTCCTTAACTAACATGTTTCCTTCAAAGTCATTAAATATGCGTCTATGACATCATACTAAATTCCTGGAAATGCAATTATTGGGTTAAAAAGTTTAAATCCTCTTGGGACCAGCAGTTAGCGTAATGGCTATGTCGCTGGATTCCCACGTAGTCGACCGCGGTTCGAGTCCCGGACCCGGCGGCTTAACCTCACGCCGGGCGCGTGTGCGTTCGTGCCCAAGATCCCGAGAGGAGAATGGAGGAGAAGGGATTGCGGCGTGGCCATCCCCCCTGGGGGGTGATTTCCTGCTTTCTGTCTCTCTGTCTCTCTCTGTCTGTCTGGCGAGCGCACGCGCCCTATAGCAAAAACCTCTCCAAAAAAAGAAAAAAAAAAAGTTTAAATACTCTTGAGGTGTTTGATACAGTGTCCTAAACTGACCTCTAAAAAGATGCACCAAATTAATGCTTTTATCAACTTTGTTCCAGTGGAATAACCTTTGAAACACTTTAAAAGTGAAAGTTAACACATTTTCAAATGACATTTAGATATTTCAACTGACACTTAGTTAATAACAAAGCAGGTACCCAGATCTAGACAAGTGGACAGCTCAACTATTAAGAATTATGAATACATTCAGTAGTAGATATTAAGTGCTGTGGTACTAACTGGATGGAGGTATTAAAGAACACTTTGTGAGACTTATTCTTAACAGGCTTTGCTGAAGAATGACTTCAAAATTTTCTGAGTGGTAGAAGATAGAAAAATTGGCAAGAGAGAAGCATATCTTAGTTTGTTGGAGGAATGCCTCTTTTATAAATGCTATCAGACCTAAAAGTTTAAGAATACCATTTAATTTTTTTCTTTTTTAAGGTTTTTGTCATAGGGTGTGTGCACTTGCTGGACAGAGGTAAAGTGAGAAATCACCCCCCAGAATGGATGGTCAACTGTAATCCCTTCTCTTACATTTTACTCTTGGGATTGTGGGCATGTGTGCACATGTGAATGGAGTGATTTTCAAACTGGTGGGTCCAGGACTCAAGTTGTGATTAACCATGTGGGAATTACGTGCCTTAACCACCATGCCACCTGCTGGCCCCATATTTTGTTTTAAATAAAATTCTTGGGAAACTTGCTGAGTTCTATATTTAGGTAACATGGCTGTTCTGGGGTCAGCAGGTGGTGTAGCAGTAAAGGTGCTGGACTCCCACATGGGTTGACAGCATTTCATGTCCTGAACCCAGTGGCTTTAAACTCATGCTGGGTGCGTGTATACATGCCTAAAATCCTGAGAGGAGGATGGGCGAGAAGAGACACGGTGTGGCCATTCCCCATCTTTCTGGCAAGTACATATGCCCTGTAGCAACATTCTCTCTCTCTAAAAAAAGGAAAAAAAAAAAAGAAATGGCTGTTCCACAATCTCTAGGTTAAGGATGGTGAGTACAAATTGCCATTCTTTCATACTTAGAAATGTAAAAATTGCCAGAAACATTCATTTTTTTTAAAGAGAGATTTTTGCTATAGGGCGCATGTGCTCGTTGAAGAGATAGAGACATAGAGACTGAAAGCGAGACATCACCCCTCAGGAGGGATGGCCATGCCACGGATCCCTTCTCCATTCTCCTCTTGGTATTTTGGGCAGGCATGCACATGCACCTGGCGTTGAGTTAAGCTGCCAGGTCTGGGACTTAAACCGTGGTTGACTATGTGGGAGTTCAGCCATGTAAGCATTACACCATCTGCTGTTTCCTTTTTTTTTTTTTTTTTTTTTTTGGAGAGGTTTTCACTATAGGGCGCGTGCGCTTGCCAGACAGACAGACAGAGACATAGAGACAGAAAGCGAGAAATCACCAGGGCGCGTGAGCTCGCCAGACAGAGAGAGACGTAGAGACAGAAAGCGAGAAATCACCCCCCCAGGGGGGATGGTCACGCCGCAATCCCTTCTCCTCCATTCTCCTCTTGGGATCCTGGGCACACACGCCCAGCGTGAGTTTTAAGCCACCGGGTCCGGGACGCGAACCGCTGTCGACCACGTGGGAGTCCAGCAACACAGCCATTATGCTAACTGCTGGTTCCCCCCCTTTTTTTTTCAAAGAGAATATCTCACTATGTTGCTCAGGCCAGCCTTGAGCTCATGGCCCTCTTGCCTCAGCCTCCTGAGTTGCCGAGATTACAGGTGCAGGGCATTGTGCTCGGCCCTGAGGTTGGACCAGCAATTCCATCTAGGCGTCCCATGTGGTCTTGGTTTGCAGAACACAGTGCCTCAGCAGCACATGTCACCACCCTGGGTCTGAAACACTTTTATTTTTATGACAAAGTTGTGCATAAAAAAATCACAAAGTGCACCGTTGTAGGAACAGTACCAACACAAGACCCACAGAGCTAATACCATGTGCACATGAATGAGCTACTGAAACTGCTTAAAGGAAACTCTCATGATCCTAATGCCTTCAAGTCAACCTAACTTACCCATAATCCACTTTCATATGCTGCCCATTGAAGAAAAATACAGTAGACGGAATATAACTGATGTCAAAATACTGTGTATACACTGGAGTTTTGTCCACATCTACCAGGTAGATAGCAGCCATTTTACTTAAATCAGAAGAGGTCTTAGAAAGCTGCAAATGACAAGAGAGAGGTAGGTTACAATATGAGAAAGTGTTAATGCTTCTTCTGTGAAACTTTTCACCACAATAAAGCTTTTTTTAATTTAGAAAAGTCTTTTTTAAATTAATTAATTAAAAACTTTGCTATAGGGAATGCACACTTGCTGGAGACAGAGATGGAGAGAAAGAGTAAGTGAGGATCACCCCCCTCCCAGGGAAGATGGCAATGCTGCAAACCTTTCTCCATTCTCCTCTCAGGATTTTGGGCATTTATGGATATGCACCTATTGTGTTTTTCAAGCCCCCAGGTCCAGGACTCCAACCACATAGTTGGCCATGTGAGATCTATCCACTATGCCACCTGCTGGCCCCAGTGAAGTATTTTATTTAAAAAAAAAAAAAAAAAAAAAAATTCTTGGGCTAGACATCTAACCAATTTGGGTTCCACATGAGACACAAGTAATCTTTTCATTCAGACTCTAAATCACTATTGACAGGGTTACAATGGGGCCCTGGGTAAAATGTTGCAACTTTATTTTCTGTAACTATATTTTCTATCTTTGATTAGTTTTATAAAAGTAATCTAAGGTCACGTAAAATGAAACAATTCAGAAATACATAATGTAGATACTGAAATTCTCCAAAATCTTTTTCTTCCCAGAAATGATAACAGCAAACACTTGTCTGACACTATGTGTTGATTGTCCTAAGTGATGAGGTACATGCTATTAGGGTACCCACTTTATAGATGAGGAAACTGAGGCAGAGAGAGGTAAAATAACTTGCCCCATCTCACACAGCTAGCAAGCAGTAGGGGTGGGATTTGCACTTCAGTAGCTTTGGCTTCAGAATCTCTTCTCTTGACCTCTATAGTATTTCCTCCTCCCTACAGCTAAGATATAATTCTCTGGTCCTTTCTCTCCTCATTTTTTTAAAAGAATTATTTATTTGTTTAACTCCATTTGTTGTTATTATTATTTTTAATTTGACCAAAGAGAGAGAAAGGGAAAATGAGAAAGCAAGCCACCAGGTCCAGGACTCAAACCATGGTTGGTCATGTGGGAGTCCAGCTCCCCAACTACCACGCCACCTGCCGGCCCTATCATCACACTCATTTTTAACCACAGTAACAAGGATTCTTACACTTGATTTCCACAGCAGACAGCAGCAATAAAAGTGGTAGGAAGAGGTCCTAGCCCTGGGTTAAGTCTCCTCTATAATAATAAACAAACACAAGAATACATCTACTCTGTCCTATAGTCTTCCTCCTTACTAATCAGTGTGTGGAGATGCGCTGTGAAATTAAAGATTATCATCACGCACATACTGAAGTCAGCACACTAGAAAAGAGTGTTTGTAGCTAGAGGACACCAAGTGCAACCACCAGCTCTGCAATGTAGGGGTTCTGTGCCTGAAGGGAAGACATGACTGCCCTGGCATTCACTGTCCCCCCTAGGAAATGGGGTTGCTATTATCCCACTGTCGTGAGCAGTGAGCAAGGTAAAGTCCATGGTTGACTGTTTCCCCTTTTGCTGCCTTGTGGGTAAAACTCAGCCTTGACAGATGCTAATGAAGGACACCCAGGACACAAGTGGCATAATCACAGATTTGGAGGGTTTGGCTCAGGGCAGGCCTATGATCAGCCCTTACTGTAAGTGTGTTAATGACCTATGAGCTACGTAATTCTCATGTACTTCACGGATGTTGAAATGAGAATATACAGATTTTTAAAAATATAATTATTCAGTTTTACTTATTATTACTATTATTTTTAAAATTTACCAGAGAGAGTGAGAGAGACAGGAGTGGGAGAGTAAGAAAGCAAACCTCCAGGTGTGAGACTTGAACTGCATTAGCCATGTGGGAGTTCAGTGCCTTAAACACCATGCCACCCGCTGGCCCCAAATATATTGTTAATGAATCATTTATTTTAAAAATTCACTTACAATATCATCTAGCTGCAGACAGACAGGATCTTCATCTCTCCCAAACCGGAGAACCAACACCTTCTCTGCAGTACTTTTTATTGCTTGGTCTACTTCTTTTTTGCTAGTTAGCTTGGGCAACAGGAAGCTCATGTTGAAATAATCCAAATATCAATCCTCACTGTCAATTCTAAAATCAAATGGCAAAGCTTAAAAACATTTAGATACAGCGCGTAAGTCCTTTATTTTTTAATTTTTAAAAGAATTATTTAATTTTATTTATTATTATTACTTTTTATTTTGATCAGATAGAGACAGAGAGAGAGGGAAAACGAGAAAGCAAGCTTCCAGGTCCGGTACTGGAACCACAATCAGCTATGGGGGAGTCCAGTGCCCTAATCACCACACCACCTGCTGGACCCCATGAGCCCTACTTTTAAAAAGTTAATATTTAGAGTAGGTAATGTACTCACATGGCATATGTCAATATAGAACGTTCCCCTTTCCCTGTTCTTCCTCTTTAGCCTCATTCCCTTCCACCTCCCCACACCAGGTTTTGTTACTATCTTTAGAATTTTGTTATGCACATGAATATGCATCCCTATGTTTTCTCCTCCTTTTACTCAAAACACAGCCTATTTTATGTATCAGTGTTCCGCAAAATCTTCCATGTTCCTGTTACAGTGGCATACTATTTCATCCACGTACCATTCTTTTTAAATAGGCATTCATTCACTTTAGTTTATGGCTATACGGCATGTATGCTCACTGGAAATGGGGGAGAGAGGGCAAGAAATCACCTCCCGGGGGGATGGCCACATTGTAATCCCTTCTCCTCTATTCTCATCTCTGGATTTTGGGCACACAGATGCATGTGCCCAGCATGTTTTGCAAGTCAGTGGGTCCAGGACTTGAACCACGCCATCAGCCATATGGGCTCCAGCTGCCTTAACCTCTATACCACTTGTTAGCCCCTAAACAATCCTTTGTTGATGAACTTTTCTATCATAATGAGTCCTGGCTTAGAGATTTCTTTCTTTCTTTCTTTTTTTTTGAGAGGTTTTTGCTATAGTGTGTGCACGCTCGCCAGAGAGACAGAAAGTGAGAAATCACCCCCCAGGGGGAATGGCCATGCCGCAATCCCTTCTCCTCCATTCTCCTCTCGGGATCTTGGGCACGTATGCACACGTGCCTGGCATGAGTTTAAGCCACTGGATCCGGGACTCGAACTGCGGTCGACTATATGGGAGTCCAGCGACATAGCCGTTACGCCAACTGCTGGTCCCCTTAAAGATTCTTGGTGCAGGGAACCAGCAGTTAGCGTAATGGCTATGTCGCTGGACTCCCACGTAGTCGACCAAGGTTCGTGTCCTGGACCCGGTGGCTTAAAACTCACGCTGAGCGCGTGTGCGTGCGTGCCCAAGATCCTGAGAGGAGAATGGAGAAGGGATTGCGGCGTGACCATCCCCTCTGGGGGGTGATTTCTCGCTTTCTGTCTCTATGTCTCTCTCTGTCTTTCTGGCGAGCGCACGCGCCCTATAGCGAAAACCTCTCAAACAAACAAACAAACAAACAAACAAAAAAGATTCTTGGTGCATACCCTAGTTAAGTGTGCCTTATTACATGGCAAACAGATCAATTAAGAGTGTGTGTAGGGGTTAGCAGGTGTGGTGGTTAAGGCACTGGACTCCCACATGGCTGACTGTGGTTTAAGTCCTAGACCTGGCAGACAGGCGTGTGTGTGCATGTGCATGTGCATGTGCAGAATCCCTGGGAGAAAGTGAAGAAGGGACTGCAGTAAGGCCATTTCCCCTGGGGAGTAATTTCTCACTTTCTCTCTCACTGTCTCTCTCCAGTGAGTGTACATGCCCTATGGCAAAAACCTAAAAAAAAAAAAAAGGGGTGGCGGCCCAATCCAAACCCCTCATTTTACAAACTAATTTGCTTACAGTAACACATCCAGCTATAAGAACATGGACTAGAATCCAGGCCATCACATTTCTTCCTTCCTTTCACTGTGTGTGCTTGCCGGAGACAGAGAAAGGGAGAGAGCACCTTCCGATAAGGCACAGTCATGCCACAATTCCTTCTCCACTTTCTTTATTACACTGGGATTTTGGGCACACACACATTCCCAGTATGTTTTTTCAAGCTGCCGAGGTCAGGATTTGAACCATGGTTGGCTATATAGGATCTGGCTCCCTTTAACCAGTGTGCTATGGGGACAGCCCAGGTCACTACATTTCTAATCCAGTGTTACTTCTACTATCATAAGCTCTTATTTTTATAATCGAAAGATGTAAATGAACATAAATTAATGTGTGAAATAAGACTGTTGCAGCAACAGATTGTAGTTGAAACTTGGATGCTGACTGACAGAAGGGATTCCATCAAAACAAACTGCAGGAAGGCCAGGAACAGGAATGGACAAATCTTGGAAGGAGGGGAGTGAAACTGAAACCACCGCTTAAAAAATGTCCAGCACAAACAGATTTCACCAAAGAGGTACAAACGGACAGTAAATATACTGGAAAGTTAAGCTGTGCCGTTAAGCAAAGAAAAGCAAATTACAATAAAAGATATGTTTAAAAAATGCATTAAGATGGGACCAACAGTTGGCATAATGGCCGTGTTGCTGGACTTCCATGTAGTCAACTGTGGTTCGAGTCCCGGACCTGGTAGCCGGGCGTGTGTGCGTGCGTGCCCAAGATCCCAAGAGGAGAAGTGAGGAGAAGGGATGGGGGGGGGGGGGGGGGGAATTTCTCGCTTTCTGTGTCTCTGGCAAGCACACACACCCTATAGCAAAAACCTCGCCCAAAAAAATAAAAAAAAGCATTAAATTGGCAATACTTAAACAAGACAGGAGTGCACAATGATGGCAAGAGTATGAATGATGAGGCAGGCTTTCATAGTCCCTCCTAGAATGTAAAGACAAAACCTTTCAGAAATAAGTCTTTTCGTCTTTGACCAAAAGTCCCATTTCTGAGAATTTAGTAAATAATTAGCCATGCGCACCAAGATTTATGAACATAGGATACACTCATCGCATTTCTAACGGTGAAAACTTGGAAGCCACCTAAACGGCCGTCAGTAGGGACTGGTGAAATCAAGAGTACAGTCCTAAAGTGTTTCTAAAACTCCTGAAAGGAAACCGTTATAAAATACTGTATAAAGTTTGATAACACTTCTGTACAAAACCTAATTATACGGCCTATGTATACATGTTCACTCCAACCCTCTTCGGCGGGTATCCGCGTGAGAAAGGCCGGGTGACTTTTATCCCACCGGGGAGCCCGGCGAGGGGATCGTGATTTTAAAGATGCCTGCGGCTCTGCCACCCCGGCCCACCCCGCGAGGAACGAGGTACTCACTCCACTTGTCCTGTCATCTTCTTTCCTTCCACCTCAGGGCTCGCAACCCCGGCCTCTCTCGGAAGACTCGAGACGCGGCGGCTCCTTTCTTCAGCTCCGAGGAGGCGGCAGTCTCGGTTCAAAGTTTCCCGAGGGCTATTGCCTAGCAACACTTGGAGTTAGGAGACGAAAAGCAACGATGACAGGCGCAGAAAAAACAACGCGCCACCGCCAGCCGCTCACGCTCAGCCCAATAAACAAACAGTTCCGGTCACTACTCACGTGGTCCGGGTCCAACCGGAAGCACGACGTCACTTCCTCCCTCATTAAGCACGGCCGACTTCTTTCCTTCCTCCCCTCCCGCTCCTAGGCTGGAGGCGGAGTCTCGCCTTCTAGGCTAAGCGTGATTGGCTGCAAGGAGACTCGGAAGTGCCTCTGACGAGAGCCCCAGAAGAGGACACTCTAGCCTTGAGAACCTGGTCGCGCTGGGCCTCACACTCGGATCCTGAAGATGGCGTTTTTCGGGCTGCTCTCGATGGTATTTTTGGACGGCTAGAGGGGGCCGCGCAAAGTATTATGGGACAACAATGGCCGCTTTCAAGGTTCGGAGTTTGGCTCTTTGAGGCTGTCTGAACTTGCAGTGGCGGCGTTGGCAACTCAGGGCCCGGACGGAAGGGTCTCAAGAGTCGCGCGTGGTGAGGTGAGTATCCCTTCTTCCTTTCTGACCTGCCCTTCGCCAATCATGGCAGCTCCCAGGAGGCGGATATCGTTTGCCTGCCCCAGGGAAGCAGGGAAGGTTTGGGAAGTTCTCTCGTCGCTGTCAGCTAACTTGCCTTACTTTCTTCAGAGATCCTACGCCCTTTCTGCCTACCCTGGCCTTTCTGCATGCTCTGGTTAGATCTTGCTGGCTGGAGTGACCTCACTGAGGGCTTCTGATGTTTTCTTCTTCTCTCGAGATCATAGTGGTATGTCTACCAGGCAGTCTGGTGGGCGATCTCCTACTAGAGTGTCTGCTCCAGTTGGTCGGAGATTTTTTTTTTTTCCGTTTTCTTCTTCATTCTGTCCCTATTGCTGCAAGCACCGACTTACCCAGGGAGCAACTCACTGAATAATTGTTGAACGAGCAAATCCAGGTTCTTTCTTCCCTGTACCCCTGTGCTTTCTTACCATTTGTGCTCCAGAATCTTGAGCTGCTTCTTATTCTCAGCAACAAGGTAAGTCTATGATATCTTCCCTTGATGTGTTATCTTCCCTTATTGTCTCTGGAAATGTTGCCCTTAGTAAGTTTAAATTCATTCACTTATTTATTCATCAGATATTTATTCTGCTGGACACTGGTCTACAGCAGATAACAAGACATACAAGATTCCCTCTCACCTGTATCAAATGGCATTTTAGGGATCTATTTTTTAGTTCAGGCAACTGCTGAGCAGAGACTTTATATCTTTGCCTTCCTGTCTGGGTGTCTTCACATGTCACCAATATTCAGGTTTCTCTTTTCTATTCTGCTTGGTGGCATTTTCAAAATATAACTCTTGTTTCTGCATCCATAGTATGTGGCCAGTGTTTGGAAATACTCCTCTATGGCACTGGGCATGTTAGTTAGAACCTAGCAAAAAAATCTGGATTCTGGTGGTATCTCATCCCTGGATAGTTCCTTGGTTTTACTAAGTTAAAATGAAGTGAATTATCTAGACCATCCAGAATAGGTGAGTTTATAAGTGGGTTTTGTGTAAGTGGGAGGTGAAGGGAAGTTTGTTACAAGCTGAGCACCAAGAAGTCTTATAGTCACTTAAATACCTTTTAATGATACCATTTCCTAAATGGATTGTTATTAAACTGATTTTAACTGCTGTCAGGTAATGCTTTTCTACAAAACACAACTGGGCCCCCAAAAGTTTGTGAAGTATGGATGATATGAATAGTAGCCTTGTACCTCGAGATCTGTGCTCTACTGAGTATATGAATTAAAGGGAGAGAAAGGTAGAACACATGTACAGCATTTTTGAAGGATCTACCTGTACATAGAGCATAGTGATAAAATAATGAAGAGTTATATTTCTTTAACTCTTTGTGGCCATAGAGTACTTCCACTTTCTTGTTTGAATCTCACAGTAAATCTATGGATTAGATAATGCAAAAACGATTTCCATTTTGTAGATGTAGTGTTATGGCTAACCAAAGATTAAGCTTAGCATTCTATAGATAGAAAATGGCAAGAACTTTGTTTCCTTTTTTTTTAATTTCCAGAGGGTGGATGCTCTCACCAGAGAGAGAGACAGAGAGAGGAAGTAAGTACCCTTTCCCCTCCAATGGGCATGGTCACATGACAACCCTTCTCCATTTCTCCATCTTGTTGGAATTTTAAGCATGCACACATGTGTGCCTGGCATGTTTTTTCCACCTGGGCCAGGATTCCAACTTTGGTCAGCCATGTCTGATATGACTTCTTCAACACTAGGACACTAGGCTCCAGGGCTGACCCCAAGAATCTTGTTTCTGACTGAGGTTTCTGACTCAACTTGAGTGATCTTTAACTTGTATTCCAATTATAAATGTTATACTTACTGTCCCTTGGTGAGGCCTATTCTTGCCTAGATGATACCCTCTTGGATGTTGGTGTGTTTTTGTGTATCTGTTTCAGTGTTTGTAGGAGTAGGAATGGAAAAGTATTTGAGATTGTCAGTGACTTGATGGAAAGCTCTTGGTGAGGGGTAGCAAAAGAAGTCCTGGTCTTGTGGGGAGGATTAACCACCCCATGGCTGCAGTTATTCTGAGAGATAAGAGAGCCAGGCCTTCTCCCTTCTTGCCTTTCTTCACATGACCAGTACCAAATGGTTTGCCTTTCTTCCAGAGCAATCCCAGAGCATCTGATGGAAGACACCAGCGAGGATCCCTCGATCCATCGATTGGAAGGCACTGATTTGGACTCTCAAGTTGGTGGTCTTATTTGCAAGACCAAAAGTGCAGCCAGTGAGCAGCATGTCTTCAAGGCCCCTGCTCCCCGCCCTTCATTGCTGGGACTAGACTTGCTGGCTTCCCAGAAACGGAGAGAGCGAGAGGAGAAGGATGATGGAGAGGACAAGAAGAAGTCCAGAATCTCTTCCTACAAGGATTGGGAAGAAAGCAAGGATGACCAGAAGGACACTGAAGAAGAGGATAGTGACCAGGCTGGCCGAAGTAGCCGAAAAGACAGGTAAAGAACTCAGAATCAGTAGGCCCAAAGGGAATGCAAAGGAGGCCAGAAAATAACATCCTTTTTTTTTGGTAGAGGTTTTGCCTTAGGGTATACGCTTGCCAGGGAGAGACAGAGGCTTTGACATTGAGAGGGAAAGTGAGAGATCACCGTCGGGGGCGGGGGTGGTGGTAGCCATGCTACAATCCTTTCCCCTCCATTCTCCTCCTGGGATCTTGGGCAAGCATGCACACTCAGTGGTCATGAGTTTCAAGCCACCAGGTCTGGAACTTGAATCACAGTTGGTCATGTGGGAGTCCAGCGACATAACTGCCATGCCATCTGTTGGCCCCAACACCCCAGATTTTTCTCTTAGTATTGTGTTTGACATTTAGAGCTTTATGATCTTATTAAGGTTCTTCAATATCGAGGGTAAGTACAAATTAGTATTTTCTTCAAATTTATGGGGAAAATTCAAAGGCAACTAAGGAGTAGATGATGGTGGTTATAAATGCCTTGAGTTGTTGCCATATGTAAGCCTGCAGTACCAGGGAGATAAATGGGAAAAGGACAGATGGCTTGTTTGGCACAGCCAAAGGTTTGGGGCCAGGTTTTCTCCTATGGAGGCCCTTAACTGTTGCTCTCCCTGTTTCAGACAGTATCGATCTGCTCGGGTAGAGACTCCATCCCATCCTGGTGGTGTGAGTGAAGAGTTCTGGGAACGCAGTCGGCAGAGAGAGCGGGAGCGGCGGGAACATGGTGTCTATGCCTCGTCCAAGGAAGAAAAGGATCGGAAGAAGGAGAAATCACGGGATCGAGACTGTGACCGCAAGAGGGACAGAGGTAAACTGCCCGGCATAGTTCCCAGTGCCTGTTAGCATTCAAGTAAACATGGCAGTCTTTTTCCTGTTGCAAGTGTTTCTATAATGGCCATTCATTGGGGAGCCCCATTTGCACGATGTCAGCCTGGTTGGTTTTGACCCTACTGGGACTGGGAATAGCAGGCAGTTTACCAGCAGTTAGCGTAATGGCTATGTCGCTGGACTCCCACGTAGTCAACTGTGGTTCGTGTCCCGGACCCGGTGGCTTAAAACTCACGCCGGGTGCGTGTGCATGCGTGCCCAAGATCCCCGAGAGGAGAATGGAGGAGAAGGGATTGCGGCGTGACTATCCTCCCCGGGGGGTAATTTCTTGCTTTTTGTCTCTATATCTCTCTCTGTCTGTCTGGCGAGCGCACGTGTCCTATAGTGAAAAACCTCTCCAAAAAAAAAGAAAAGAACTGTTGGGGCCAGCAGGTGGCTTGGTGGCTAAGGCTTTGGACCCCTACATGGCTGGCCACAGTTTGAGTCCTAGACCTGGTGGCCTGAAAATCAGGCCTGTGCACGTGCACTCCCAAAATCCTGAAAAGGGAATGGAAGAGAAGGAATTACAGCATGGTCATTCTACCCACCCCCCCAACTGGGGTGATTTCTCACAGCTGTTGCTAGTAACATAGCTGCTTTGCTTGGGTGTGTGGTCCTCATTTTATTATGAAAGTTGATGATAAAGGCAATATTATGTATGAGAAAGCAGAGTTTCCAGTAGCTTTGGTAACAGGGAAAGGATGGTGCTGTGGAGCAAAGCTAGACGTGAAGTCCAGTGCTGGCTTTGCTCAGAGTTTAGGTGTTATAGCTTATAGGCTTATAACTGTTAAAAAACTATTCATTGTAGACTTGTGATTATTTTTTTTTGAATTCTTGCAGGAAAATAACTGTTATTATGAGTTTGAAACATTCTAGCCAGTAACTTGTTTCCCCTTGAGAGACTGGGGACATGTGAGTGTCAGGAGCAGGGCAGGTCACACCTGTGAGTGAGTGGGAAGGCTGGGCCTTTCTCTAGGGTGAAGCTGGGTGTATGTTAGGACAGGGCACATAATTTTAAGTTCTGCTTGTGACTCTTCACAGACGAGCGGGATAGAAGTAGGCACAGCAGCAGGTCGGAACGAGATGGAGGGTCAGAGCGCAGCAGCAGAAGAAATGAGCCAGAGAGCCCACGCCATCGGCCTAAAGGTAGACTTTGCTGTGTTCTGTGGTGGCTTGTGAGGGGTCAAATGTATCAAGGCAGAGTGAGTGACTCTCATCCTCAGTGGGTTTGCTGAGGCAGTGAGCCAGAATTCCCGATTCTACGTAAACCTTTGGAAAACTTGGTTCTTGGTCAGGTGGGCACAGCCCTGTACCTGTGTGTTAAAATGCATTTCCTTTAAGGTGATAGGCTGGTTTATTGAATGGATGGTTTTCTAAGTAGCTGGAAGAATGAGCTGGGGGCAGAAGGATTAAAAA
This sequence comes from Tupaia tana, assembly GCA_026018925.1. Lineage (NCBI taxonomy): Eukaryota > Metazoa > Chordata > Mammalia > Scandentia > Tupaiidae > Tupaia > Tupaia tana. Next base: position 14,868,279 of record JAKSZU010000018.1, read on the forward strand.
GAATTGTTTATAATTACGAGAGGTGTGTTTGCAGAGATAAATGGAATATTCCTTAAAATATTGTAAACACGGGACGAAAGCTGGACCATTAAAAATCAGATATTTTTAAAAAGTATCAAAATTATCTTGGCCATTACAAATAGGTGCAAGGTTCATAAATAGTATAAATGAATCTGAGAAATCAACTTTTGGCCAACAATTCTACAGCCATGTCTTAGTTAAGTTAGACACTTTGTGTGATGTGTCTCTTGTGGCACCAGATGCAGCCACCCCTTCGAGGTCTACCTGGGAGGAAGAGGACAGTGGCTATGGCTCCTCAAGGCGCTCACAGTGGGAATCGCCCTCCCCAACACCTTCCTCTCGGGATTCCGAGCGGAGCCATCGGCCGTCCACTCGCGATCGAGATAGGTGATGTTCTGGGTGGGAACAGCCCAGTGCCTCTGGGTGGTGGCAAAGGAATCTGGTGGCTGAGGAGTGGCCCAGCTCATTAAGTATTTCATGATGCTGTTTCCATGGTTTCCCAGGTCTGTGAGGAGCAAGTACTCAGATGACACACCTCTGCCAACCCCCTCCTACAAATACAATGAGTGGGCCGACGACCGAAGACACCTGGGGTCCACCCCACGGCTGTCCAGGGGCCGAGGTAGGTCTCCAAAGAGGGGGTGGGATGTAGAAGAGCAGGAGCACCCATCCTAGTGAGGCCGATGGAAGCAGCACTTCTGGAGTAATGTGGCTTCGTGGGTCTGGTGACCACAGGGGATCAGTTGGAGCATTTGGATTGACCTCCGACCTGTCTCTTTCAGGAAGACGTGAGGGTGGTGAAGAAGGAATCTCATTTGACACAGAAGAGGAGCGGCAGCAGTGGGAAGATGACCAGAGGGTAAATGCTGCAGCTTGAGGGGCTGATGGGGGGTGGTGACCATCGTGAGTGAGTGGGTAGAAGGAGATGTGAGGGCACAATGGCCACCAGGGACCCTCTGGTGGGGCTGGCCTCTGATGAAGTGGTTAACCCTCATCTTGTCAGTCTCAGGGCCCCTGAGTCCTGTTCAGTCTCTAAGACCTGGAGTCTCTGCAGAGGCACGGGCTGTGCCCGGAGGTGTCCCTTTGGTACAGAGGGGCAGACCTCACTTCCTTGTTATGTGTTGGTGCCACCGTGTGGTGAATGTAAGAACTGCTGCCATGATGGGCTGCCATATAAAGTCCTGCATCAAGCCTCACACGGTGGATCTCCTCCGGGTGGCTCTGCCACTCTGCCCCTCTCGTGAGGGTTGCTCCACCATACTAATGACTTCTTAGCAGATACCTCCTCCTGCTCCGGCTCTGTCTCACCCCCAGCTTGATCTGCCCCGATCTCATTGCCTTGTCTCGTGCAGCAAGCTGACCGGGATTGGTACATGATGGACGAGGGCTACGACGAGTTCCACAACCCCCTGGCCTACTCTTCTGAGGACTACGTGCAGCGGCGGGAGCAGCACCTGCATAAACAGAAGCAGAAGCGCATTTCGGCTCAGAGGAGACAGATCAATGAGGTGAGGCTGCTCACAGTGGTTGGGCCAGAATCAGAGCTGGCATTAGGGGCATGTGGAGGAGCCACAGGTCACGTCCATATGATGACAGCACAACTGGTCTCTCATTGCTGAGAGAACCAGACCCAGATACTCCTCTGGGTGTCAAACCTTGCAGTAGGTTAAGGAAACCCCAGCTCACGCAGTCCTTCCTTGAGGGGTGCTATGGATGGGAACTGATAGGATGGGTCTCCATTCATGTGTCCACCTAGAGGATCAGACTTGGTTGTAAGGTGCTGCGTCTTAGAACAAAGTGCTGCAGTTGATTTGGGATCGGCAACCCTTTTGTCTGAGGAGCTGCAGGCTCGAGAGGCCTGTGACCTCTGCGGCCACCTGTAGCCCTTCTGTCAGGATCTGAGGTGTGGGCTTTCAGGACAACCTTTTGATTGCAGTCTGAGTGCCGCCTCCACTGTGTCCTCGCAGGATAACGAGCGCTGGGAGACTAACCGCATGCTCACCAGCGGGGTGGTCCACCGGCTAGAGGTGGACGAGGACTTTGAAGAGGATAACGCGGCCAAGGTGCATCTGATGGTGCACAACCTGGTGCCTCCCTTTCTGGATGGGCGCATCGTCTTCACTAAGCAGGTGAGCGTCCTCTGCGACCAGAGAGAAGAAGGCGCAGAAAGACGTTAAGAGGGCAGAGGTGTGGGGAGGAGCCCTTTCATGTACGAGAGCCATCATGAAATGGATGGTCCTGTTGAGGAGTCATCGGTAGGGACTTTCTTTATCTTCCATTTCTGCAGCCTGAGCCTGTGATTCCTGTCAAAGACGCCACTTCCGACCTGGCCATTATTGCCCGAAAAGGCAGCCAGACAGTGCGGAAGCACAGGGAGCAGAAGGAGCGCAAAAAGGTGGGCTTCTCGTCTGTAGTCCTGGGAAGACTGTGTGTGTTTTTCTTTTCTCTTCTTTTTAAAAATCTCCTTAGACCTCACGGGAGATTTCTGTTGAAGTGAGAGGGCACATGGGAGCAAGAACCAGCCACAGGAGAAGGGCGCTGCAGTCCTCAACGAGGTCCTTAGTTACGAGGACCACAGGGCCTGGTGTTTGGGGGCTGGTCCTTGAGGCTTGGGGTGGGAGACTCCGTGCCGCTGGTACCTCGTGGGGATTTACACCTGCCAGACAAAGCCGCTGGCACCCATTGACCGCAGTCACATCGCAGGATGGCGACGGCTCACTTTCTGGTCTTTTTCAGGCTCAGCACAAACACTGGGAACTGGCTGGGACCAAACTGGGAGACATAATGGGTGTCAAAAAAGAGGAGGAGCCAGATAAAGGTCTGACCGAAGACGGGAAAGTGGACTACAGGTGGGCACCCTGTGCTGTGGAACCCAGAGGCTTGTGGGTTTGTGCATCAGAAACCGTTGTCACTTTGAATCTTCTGGTCTTGTCTGGCCCCATCTTCCCTGCCGTGATCTTCACCATGTCCTGGGTAGCATTCTTGCTGCCACCCCTGCCACTACCAGAGGAGCTCCTCTGTCTGGCAGTGTTACGAGGAGGGGTAGCCTGGGCTGTGAGTTGGGATCAGCCCAGCCTGGGCTCTTAGCCTTTCAAGTGTTCGGTGTGGGAAGGTGGTTTTGCACCCTTAGATTTCAGTTCCCTTCAGTAAGGGAGAACTACTTTTAAAGAGCGGCTGCAAAATAGAAAGGGTTACCTATCTTACCAAGCGGTGACGTTTCTGTTTCTAGAGAGATTTAAGCAGGTATTGGATAACTGCTTATTGGGATTTCCCCATTGACAGGTGACTGGTCTTAAATGTCCCTTGTGATTCTCATCCTTTGAATGTTTTCTGGTCCTACTGAACTGTCACCTAAGCTTATAGTTGTCTGTACTCCTGTCCCCAGTGAGAAGTCAGCACTGTTGGTCAGCCCTTGTTAGTCTAGTCTAGTTAATTTAATCCCTTAGGTGACCACGAGAAGTCAGGTCAAAATAGAACTAGGAGGACCAGCAGTTAGCATAATGGCTATGTCGCTGGACTCCCACGTAGTCGACCGCGGTTCGCGTCCCAGACCCGGTGGCTTAAACTCACGCCGGGTGCGTGTGCGTGTGTGCCCAAGATCCCGAGAGGAGAATGGAGGAGAAGGGATTGTGGCGTGGCCATCCCCCCTGGGGGGTGATTTCTCTCTTTCTGTCTCTCTGTCTCTCTTTGTCTTTCTGGCGAGCGCACACGCCCTATAGCAAAAACCTTTCCAAAAGAAAAAAAAATAGAACAAGGAAGGTTGACAGGTGCATGGGGAGGGATGTGGGCTAACGTTAACCCTGAGCTGTTACTGTGTCACTGTGTCATCTCGGGAAAATTACGCAGTGCTTCTGAGTCTAGAGACATGCACATGTGTCCGATGCTGAGTGCCGCCAGAGGAGTTTGCCGGTAAAGATGTAGTGGGCCTGGTCTCATGGACAGTAAAGCCTTAGACTGTGCCGCGGGGCCTGCCATGAACAGGGAGGAAGGCATACGTGCACCGGGTACCTGCAGCCAGAGCTCAGGAGACCTGCGTGGCCGTTTGGCCCTCAGTGTTGTGCGAAATTGCCTGAGGGTGTTTCCTGCAAGGTGATTGATTTAGCTCCTCTTCTGGTCAGACTCTACTTAGAGCAGAGGATTTGCCCTCTGAGTAATCGGTACCTCCTCTGGCTGACATTCAGCTCTTTTTGACCCTGGGGTGTCGAGTGTGTTGCGGATGATGGATTCTCACCCGGCAGTGCCAGTCCTTAGGCTGAGAGAATCTGAGCGCCCGGTTACTTTGGTGTCTTCGAGATTTATTGTTTCTTGTCAGAGCTCTTTTGTTCCTGGATGTAGGAAGAAGGGCAGGAAGCTAGTCAGAAAGGACAGGTGGGAAACCGTGCGGGGTGCTTAGGCTGCTGTGTGTTCCCAGGACGGAGCAGAAGTTTGCCGACCACATGAAGAAAAAGAGCGAAGCCAGCAGCGAGTTTGCAAAGAAGAAGTCGATCCTGGAGCAGAGGCAGTATCTGCCGATCTTCGCGGTGCAGCAGGAGCTACTCACTATTATCAGGTCTCTTCCCCGGGGCCCAGGACTTCGGTGGTGAATCGGCTCTGTGTTGACCAGGGCGCTCTGTTTCTTTTGTATGTCGTGCCTGATAGAGAAGGGAAATGTGTTTTCCTCTCTGACTCGGTTGCCCTGGGCTACACTACATAAAGCAGTGAGCTGGTGTCATTTTGTTTTAGCTCAGCTGTTTCGACCTCACTGAATTCAGACATTTGGGTGATATCTCAGTAAGAGGCTGTTTCCCCAGTGAAATCCTTCTCTCTGAGCAGGGGCTCCTTGGTTAGCTGGACGCAGGGACAGCAGCAGGCAGCCGCCTCTTGCTCAAGCTCACTAGCCCTTCACCTGTTCTTCCTTGTAGAGACAATAGCATCGTGATCGTGGTTGGGGAGACAGGGAGTGGTAAGACCACTCAGCTGACCCAGTACTTGCACGAAGATGGTTACACGGACTATGGGATGATCGGGTGCACCCAGCCCCGGCGTGTGGCTGCCATGTCAGTGGCCAAGAGGGTCAGCGAAGAGATGGGGGGAAACCTCGGCGAGGAGGTGAGTGGGTGTGAGAGCTGAGCCATGTTGTTCCCTGGTGGCTTCTACCCGTTTGTGCTGAAGGGTGCGCTTTGCTGAGGTCTGCACCTGGCATGGGTTCATCTTGCTGAGCTGCTTGTTGGAGCTTCTGAGCTGTTTCTTGGACCTCCAGGTGGGTTACGCCATCCGCTTTGAAGACTGCACTTCAGAAAACACCTTGATCAAATACATGACTGACGGGATCCTCCTCCGGGAGTCCCTCCGGGAAGCCGACCTGGATCACTACAGCGCCATCATCATGGACGAGGCCCACGAGCGCTCCCTCAACACCGATGTGCTCTTCGGCCTGCTCCGGGAGGTGAGGGCTGTGAGCTCGGTCCATCCACACCGTCAGAGCTTCGACCAGTACTCCAGCAGCTGTTGGTGACTGAGGCGCCCTGGGAGGACTAGGGCTAGTTTGGTGACACACCAGATTTCCCTGAGGCCGCCTGGTTGCGGGGCGAGACCCAAGTCGTTGGTCACTCTGTTCTGGCTCAGCTGGGTGTCCTGCCGTGGCGTTGGTGCAGCTCCCCCACACCAACTGCAGGCTGTTAGGGGGTCTGATGAGCCAGTCCTCAGCTTTGGCTTCTGTTCCGTTTGGGAGTGATGGTGGTGAGACCAGGGTGGGAGCCAAGGGTCCCAGACCTATGGAGTCTCTGAGTGACCTCCTCTCTCAGGTTGTGGCACGGCGCTCAGACCTCAAGCTCATTGTCACTTCAGCCACTATGGATGCTGAGAAGTTTGCCTCCTTTTTTGGGAATGTCCCTATCTTCCACATCCCTGGTCGCACCTTCCCTGTCGACATCCTCTTCAGCAAGGTATTGATGCCTCCGAGTGGTCCTTCCATGTCAGGCGCTTCTCTGATAAGACGCCGGCTGGAGGGAGTGGGGTGGGTGGGGTACTGATTTGGGGAAGATTATGTGGGTGTCAGGGGCACATGGGGCAGCCTGCCACTCCAGGGCTCAGGGGACAAAGAACTGTGCTTTGGGGAAAGTTCTGTTTCATTGTTACTTTGGAGCTGAAGTACAGGGCTACTTTGAAGTGAAGCCATGTAAGGGAGATGCCCTTCGAAGGCTGAAGAAGCCAGGAGACCAGAGGATGAGGCCGATGAGGCCAGCCTCAGTTGAGTTCAGTAGGGAACTTACAGACAGAAGCAGTGCCTTGGGCAGCCACAAGCTGAGCAGATCTCTGTACCCTTCCCCCAGAGTATGTGATTAGACGGTTCGTATGGGAAGGGTTCAGAGGGGAGTCTGTGCAGGAGGCAGCTGAGGTGTGTCTGGGTGGAGTTAGCAGAGCCAGGTCTTAACTACAACTCAGACCTGCTGCTCCCCGGTTAAGGATAATGGGCACTATTCTATGTCCTGGCCTTGGGGAGTGCACCCAAGCAGCCTAAGGACACCCAGAATCAGGTCAGTCAGAGGTGAATTAGCTCCAAGATGGAGTCACTTTGGTTCCTCCCTTGGGGCCCAGGAAGATACTGGGACTTCTTGTGGGGACCGCAGACCTGTGTATCCAGAGGCGCTGTAGCTCTAAGGGTCTCAGAGGGCCGCGTGGCCCGTTTCTGACACTCCCCTCTGACCAAGTTCCCCACTTGCTGCTGCAGACCCCGCAGGAGGATTACGTGGAGGCTGCAGTGAAGCAGTCCTTGCAGGTGCACCTGTCGGGGGCCCCTGGGGACATCCTTATCTTCATGCCTGGCCAAGAAGACATTGAGGTATGTATCTTGGTCATAGCTGTGATGGACAGGTGTGTCCTGCCCAGGAGAGTTTGGGCTCCTGTGTCTCATGGCCCTCCGGTGCCCTCAGGTGACGTCAGACCAGATCGTGGAACATCTGGAGGAGCTAGAGAGCGCGCCCGCCTTGGCAGTGCTGCCCATCTACTCCCAGCTGCCCTCTGACCTGCAGGCCAAAATCTTCCAGAAGGTGCGACAGACAGCAAGATGTCCGTTTTGGGTCCCCACCTTTGGGTGTCTCTTGGAGTACCCCAGAGGAAGTCAGAGAGAGAGGATTTTACTTTCCCGATGGGGGGTGGGGTGGCTGATGGCTTCATCTCCTGAGGGACTGTGCTTTCCCGCCCTGTACCTCCTGCTCGGCTCTAGGCCCCGGATGGCGTTCGGAAGTGTATTGTGGCCACCAACATCGCCGAGACGTCCCTGACTGTTGATGGCATCATGTTTGTTATCGATTCTGGTTATTGCAAGTTAAAGGTAAGCGAAGATACAGGAGGTGGGGCCCTTTGCCAGTAGCTGGTGGGCCTTGGGGCTGAGAAGTCAGGCCTGGGCCTTGGCCCTGGAACAGGGACGCATGTGGAAGTGGTGGCTGCGTGAGGGGTCAGCGATTACTGAGTGCTGGTTTTGCCATGCCCCTGGTTCATTCAGTCTTTGTGGTAATTTGAAGAGATACTTTGAGTAACTCAGTAGAGATCGCAGAGCCGGTGTTTGTGAGAAAGCTCGAGGCCCCAGGAGGGGGGCTGCCTGTAGCTGCAGTGCTGACGCCTTGCCGTGACACTCAGTCTGTGAGCACAGCCACCGGGGCTCACCAGTCTTCGTCTCAGAGCCGCCACCTTTCCTCCCTACTCCATCCTGAGCTCTCTGCTGACCTTCCTAGGTCTTCAACCCCAGGATCGGCATGGATGCTCTGCAGATCTACCCCATCAGCCAGGCCAATGCCAACCAGAGGTCAGGGCGAGCCGGCAGGACGGGCCCAGGTCAGTGTTTCAGGTAGGAGCCCCGTGCTAGCCGCTTTCCGGGCCAGGCCGGGAGTCCTGGCTGGGGTGGGCGGGATCCGGCCCTAGGGCTGCTCCCCAAGGCCAGGGCCATGGGCTGATCTGCCACTTGGTCATTTCATCTGATCACGACTGAGTGGAAGGGGTGGCCTGCCTGGGGAGCTCGGAGGTCAGAGGCAGGCCTGTGTGGAACGTACCCGTGGCAGGAGGCCTCCCTTCAGAGGACGGAGCTGAACAAATGAAGCCACTGGTTCTTTTACTTCTCCACTTCTTTCTTCCTCAGTTCTGATTTTTACAGTTAGCATATTCACTATAGAAGTTAGTATAGAAAAGATTTTAAGAAAATAAGGCCCAACTGTGATTCTAATGTAGGAGGCTCCGGCGGGAGAGTCGCAATGGCAGGCCAGAGTTTTGACAAGGCAGAAATAAGCGATTCAGAAAAGCAGTGGGAGGTGGGGGGAGAATAGGGAAATTGTGCTCCCCCTGGTGGGATTCAGCTTTGCTGGCTGCCGTGGGTACACTTGGGAGCAACTGGATGGGGCATCGGCTTGCCACTGCAGCGCTCCCTGTGGCATGGCCCACCATGTTTAAGAGACTGGCAGGCCAGCGTGGCCCACGGCAGGTGCACCAGATCCAGGCTCTTGTCCCCACAGGCTCTACACCCAGAGCGCCTACAAGAACGAGCTCTTGACCACCACAGTGCCCGAGATCCAGAGGACCAACCTGGCCAATGTGGTGCTGCTGCTCAAGTCCCTCGGGGTGCAGGACCTCCTGCAGTTCCACTTCATGGACCCGCCCCCCGAAGACAACATGCTCAACTCCATGTATCAGCTGTGGATCCTCGGGGCCCTGGACAACACAGGTGTGGCAGCCTGGGAGCAGCAGGGCCTCGGGGCGTCGCTCTGTTCCTCTGCTGTCCTGCTGAAGAGCTGTTCGTTGCTCCCTCTCCTAGGGGGTCTGACCTCCACGGGGCGCCTGATGGTCGAGTTCCCGCTGGACCCAGCCCTGTCCAAGATGCTCATCGTGTCCTGCGACATGGGCTGCAGCTCCGAGATCCTGCTCATCGTCTCCATGCTCTCAGTCCCAGCCATCTTCTACAGGCCCAAGGTGGGAGGCGCACCTGGGGGTCTCGGGGGAGGCTTGAGGGGAATGGCTTCTCTCCTTACTCTAGAGCAAGGCGGGGCAGGGGAAGGATCAGTGTTCTCAGGAATGTTCTGGAAACTTCCCAGAGCATCGTCTGTCATCTAGTGTGGTTGTCCTTGAGCCCTTGAGTTTTGGAATAAATATTTTAGGAGTTGCTTTTTTTCCTGTATCGTTAGGATAACTTAGGTATGTGGCTAGGTGGTAGTGGGAGAACCCCAGGACCTGCTCTGTGAGCTTAGACTCCCCCATGCTTAAAGGTCCTTTTTTCCCTCCTAGGGCCGAGAGGAGGAGAGTGATCAAATCCGGGAGAAGTTTGCCGTCCCTGAGAGTGATCATTTGACCTACCTGAACGTCTATCTACAGTGGAAGAACAATAATTACTCGACCATCTGGTGTAATGACCACTTCATCCATGCCAAGGCCATGCGGAAGGTAGGGATGGTGGCTTAGAAGAATAGGACGTTGGGATGAGAGTGGGAGGGCTCCATCGTGGCCCACTCTGTGTCCCACTCTAGGTCCGGGAGGTGCGGGCTCAACTCAAGGACATCATGGTGCAGCAGCGGATGAGCCTGGCCTCCTGCGGCACCGACTGGGACATAGTTAGGAAGTGCATCTGCGCGGCCTACTTCCACCAGGCAGCCAAGCTCAAGGTGAGCCCTGGGAGCTGTGGCCCCTTCCTGGTATGGTTCCTCCCTCCCTGTGGTGCAGTCTGCAGATCTGGGCTTCCCCCAAAGCTGTGTGAAGACAGTGCTCTGGGAGGGGTAGCTGCCCAAGTAAGTCGCGTTGTCCTGAGGTGGTCACCCACGTGTCTCTTCCTTAGGGAATCGGGGAGTATGTGAACATTCGCACGGGGATGCCCTGCCACTTGCACCCCACCAGCTCCCTCTTTGGAATGGGCTACACCCCAGACTACATTGTGTATCACGAGTTGGTCATGACCACCAAGGTGAGTCTTTTCCAAGGCACTTGTATCGCATAGGCCCACCTGTCTGGGCAAGGCTCATAACCCTTCACTGCCTTCTGGTATGGACTCTGAGCCTGGGGGACTTGAGGCCCAGGCCTTCGAGGGTGGAGCTTCAGCCAGTTCAGGTGGGAGCGTAACTTCCAGAGCCTCTAGAATACAGTGGCTGCAGCCATGCCAGCAGGGTATTTTCTACTTTCTGCTTGGGATGAGCATCCCCTTCTGGTGTTATCAGGAGGATTTTCTGAGAGGCTGGGCCTTTGCCTTTGGATACTGAAGGGCATTTTCTCAAGCATGGAGGAACTCAAATGGGATTATAATCTGGGGCTTCTCCCTGGCTTTTTCAGCCTTGCAGGGCTGGGTTCAGGGCCCTGTTCACATGGCTCCTAATTATGGAGCCACTGTGGGAGGGACACTGGCCTTGCTGTGACTTCTGTGTGTGCCCTTTGGTTTGCAGGAGTACATGCAGTGTGTGACTGCCGTGGATGGGGAGTGGCTGGCTGAGCTGGGCCCCATGTTCTACAGCGTGAAGCAGGCGGGCAAGACGCGGCAGGTGAGCCCTCTGCACCTGCTGTGCAGCTGCTGTTGGCTGTGGTTCCACTAGCCTGGGATTGGGGACCTCGTGCCATCTGATTCCCTTACTTCTCTCCAAACCAAGGGGCTGCGATACAGCCATCTTTGGTCAATCCGATTCCCTAACCCACTCCCGTTCCTTGGTTGGCTGAGCCAACCTGGCTAACTGTGGTTGGAGTCCTAGATCTGGAAGCTTTCTTTCTTTCTCTCTCTCTCTGGTGAGTGCACATGCCCTATAGCAGATTAAATAACAATAATAATAAAATTAAATAAATCTTTAAAAAAAAGAGACTTATTATTGGAAAGTCTGTATGTTCATAAAAGTGAAAAATGCATGAATTTATCACCTAGCCTCCATTATTGTTAACACTGTTAATTTGTGTTATTTATTCCCATCATCCTCCACACATACCTATTTTTGTTTTCTGGAATTTTTTATTTTTAATTTTGCCAGAGGGCACATGTGCTTTGGGGTGGAGTGAGGAGAAAGGGAGAAAGTAAGAAAGCATCCCTCTCCCCCATGGGGAATGGTCATTCCGCAGACCCTTCTCCTCCTGTCCCCTCCTTTGGGATTTTGCACACACATGCACACAGACCTGGTATATTTTTCATGCTGTTGGGTCTGGGAGTTGAACCATGCAGTCAGCCATGTGGATCCAGCTGCCACACCACCAGCCTACCCTACTAATATTTTAAAACTTTTCTCAGACATTGTATTACTTTATCTATAAGTACTCGAGTAAGTGTCTTCTATTAAAAAGACTTTTAAAAAATGGTTTCCATGCCATTATTATTTCTAACAAAATTAATACTTAATGTCACTTAAGTCCCCAGTCCTTTTTCAGATTTCTTCATTTATCTCAAAGATAACTTGTGATTGATTTGTCTGAATTAAGATTCAAACTTTGCAATTGGGAAACCAGCAGATGGCATAATGGTTATTTTGTCGGACTCCCATGTAGTCAACTGGAGTTTGAGTCCCGGACCCAGTGGCTTAAAACTCATGCTGGGGGCATATGTGAGTGTGCCCACAATCCCAAAAGGAGAATGGAGAAGGGATTGCAGTGTGGCCATCCCCCTGAGGGTGATTTCTCACTTTCTGTCTCTCTGACGAGCACATGTGCCCTATAGCAAAAATCTCTCTAAAAGAAATTGCCATTGGTTGTTAGGTGTGTTAACTTTTATTCCAGAACAGACTGCCCCCATCTTTTCTTATGACATTGATTTACTGAAGCAAGCAGCTCATTTGTCTGTAGACTTTCCACACTGTATATTTGGTGATGTCTACCTCATGGTGCTGTTGAACTCATGCCTCTGTTTTGTAAATCCATCAGCTAGTAATTAATCTGAGGCCTGACGGGTTCTGGCCTGGCCGTGCTAGGCAGGGATGCACACGTGTGGTGCTGTGAACTTCCTCCTAGATGCCATTAGGAGGCACATGTCACCTGGTGGGCCTACTTTTCATGATGCTGACTGAGGAGTTCCAGTGCTGTCAGCCTGGTTCCTCCCTTATAAATTCCTCACCTGCTGCTCCATCGCCTCAGGGTTCTAGCGGCTGTTGATGATCACTGCCCGGGTCCATCCTTCAGGGTTGCAGAATGTAGCTGGGCCTTCGCTTCCCCCCCTCAGTGTAGTCGTCCTCATGCTGGCCCTGTATACGTTTTCCTTACCTTTCCTTTCCTGACTGTATACATTTTCCTTACCTTTCCTTTCCTGACTGTATACATTTTTCTTACCTTTCTTTTCCTGACTGTATACATTTCCCTTACCTTTCCTTTCCTGACCGTTCCAGCCAAATAGTATGTCTTCTCTACTTTCCTGAACTTCCTGAAATGGTTGTGTATTTGATTAAAAAAAAAAAAAAATGAGGTACTTCCTGAATTTAATGGAGTGCTAAGGCATGGCATGACCAGATTAGGCCTGAACCTTTCAGTTCTCTCTTAAATCAGTGAAAAAAGCAGGCCTTAGCTAAAAAGAAAAGGCAGCCTTGGTGCTGGAGAGAGAGCCACATGGCCCCGGCCTCTGAGCGCTGGCCTGGCCAGCATATACCTGGTTCACAGCAGGGATGGGGTGCAGATAAGACGTCCTCCCCACACGGTTCTTCCTCTTCTCTAGGAGAATCGTCGTCGAGCTAAAGAGGAAGCTTCTGCCATGGAGGAGGAAATGGCCCTGGCTGAGGAGCAGCTACGGGCCCGGCGACAGGAGCAGGAGAAGCGCAGCCCCCTGGGCAGTGTCAGGTGAGTTTTGTCCTGGGAGTCTGATGCAGAGCTCTGATTTAAGAGAAGTTGCCCATGTGAAGGTGAATTAGTGACAGAAATGGCTTTGGTTTGGTGAGCACTTTGTGTTTGGTGGAAGCATGGGAGAAGTTCCAGGTAACTTCCAAGGTGGTTGTACCCCTGTCACTCCTGGTCATTGTGTTGTATTCAGGAACTGGCGCGGGCTGGAGCTTTTTGCTGACAGGCTTCGTTGTCCAGAGTTTTTACTAGGGTCTTGTTACGTAGGCACGGATGATAGCTATGTAGATGTGCATGGTTGAACTCGGTCTCCGGCCCCCTTCCTCTCCCCTCTCCCCACAGGTCAGGGATATCATATGGCTCAGAGTCCTAACTGTAGCCACATGGTTGGGCCTTCTGGCCAGGCTAGCCCCATCTCATGCCGTCCTGCCAGCATAAACAGCAGGCTCACCGTGAGCATCCTTAGCACGAACAATCCAATGTGGTCTGAGGGCCACCACGAACAGCAGCGACAGCTATCATTTGGGAGATTTCAGGATTTCGAGTTACTCTCAGGAAAGTTTACCGCTAGTGGACATGCGTGCTTGCCAGCGAGAGCGAGCACTCTCCGACGGCGCGTGATCACGGGGCAGTCCTTGCTCCTTCATTTCTCCTTCCCGTCAGGATTTTGGGCATGCGCGCACATGTGTCCAAAGTGTTTTTTAAGCTACCGGGGCTGGGATTTGAACTGTGGTTGTGGCTCTGTCTTTCTATGCCCAGCACTTAAGGGCCAGCCCTTAAGTTCTTTATTATGTAGCTGGAGTGGTGAGGTGGATGCAATGCTACCTCACAGCTCACCTAGTGGGTATGAAGAGAGTTGTTACAAACAAAATCTAGCTTAAGCTTTCTTTAATGAATGTCGGAGTAGGTGAGCTTCCTGTATTTTATCGTGCTCCCAGTCAAAGGAGAAGCACGAGGAGTCGGAATGTGCTGAGGAGATTCTTTAGCCCGATAGCCTCTCTCCACACAGGCTGGAAACAGCTCGGCCTCAGAACGTGCCCTGCCCTGCGCTGTGCCGGGAGCGAGGTGCAGCATGTCCCTGACCCTTGTTCTGTGTCTCCAGGTCTACGAAGATCTACACTCCGGGTCGCAAAGAGCAAGGGGAGCCCATGACCCCTCGCCGCACGCCAGCCCGCTTTGGGCTATGAGCTGAGGCTGTGCCAGGAGAGGATGGCAGCCAACTACGGGGTCCTGAGCGGTCTGGCAGGCACGCCCGAGGCAGGCGACAGGCCCTTTCATGTGTGGACTTTGATCTGTGCACAGCAGGCCCCTTGGGCCAGTTCCTGCTGGGCCAGGCTCTGCTGCAGAGGAAGCGAGAGTTCTCAGTGCAGGAGCATGCAGGGCACCGAGCTGCAGAGCAGCTGAGATGCCCGAGCAGAGGGAGGTGGCCGGGTCCATCGTATCCAAATAAACCGTTCCCAGGACACTTGGTGTATAAGTGACTTGGCTGTGACTATGTCTTTTTTAATCCTTAATGTAAAGCAGCAAAACAGACCTAGAGGGAATTGTAATTTGGTTATAATTCAGGATTTGGAAATAAATTTATTATTTGTAAAATGCGATTGCATTTCTGACTTCCTTTTTCCTTCATTGCCCTCAACGGTCCTGTGAGGAGGAGGGAAGAACCCCTGCTCCGACTTCCCTTGTGTGGATCTTTCCAGAACCTCAGCTTTACCCTCTGTTCTCCAGGTAGAGCTCTTTAGAGGAGGGGTTGGTGGGTGGGACACAGCTAACAGGTCGGGGGACCCAAGAATGCCGGGGACATCAAGCACAGGGCAGGCCAAGGGTGCCACCCCTGGCTGGTGGGCGATGGCAAGGCTGGCCCGGGCGGCCAGTGAGCAGGAGGCAGGTGAGCAGGAGCCCGCTGGCCTCCCCCGGGGGTGTGGGCTGCTGTAAAGGAGCCACGTTGTAGCTCAGGAGGGCAGAGTTTCGTTTCTCCTCTCGCAGGTGCCAGGGCTGCCTGTTGACTGAAACAGTGTAAAATGTTGCGTATTGCGCGTAAAAGATGATCCTTAGCAGAATCTCTCTCTTGTTAAGCAGTCTCTTAAATCTGCTGAGGTGGCTTTTTGAATATTTGGCTCTTTTTGCCAACCACAGTCTTTATTTGTCTTGGGGACAAAGACAGAACTGGGACTGGGAGAAGCACTTTGACCCCGGGCCGGTGCTAACAGGAGCCCGTTAGTCCCGGCTTGCTGTGTTCGTTCCAATCTCTTTCTCCCTCTGTTCCGGGATTTGAGTTTCTGTCTGTTATAACTCAATGTAAGTTGAAATATGAATCAGTTAGGGATGAGTTTGAAAGTGAAGCTTTGCCAGCCAGCACTAGCTACCGTCTCTGTTTCCGTTCTCTTTACCTCTAGTCACCTTCACTGAGAATGCAGGTGGAAATGACCGCAGGCCTCTACGGTGAGGAGGGCTTCCAGATGCTCGCCAGGGTGCTTAATCCAGGGCGGAGAGAAGGTGGCTGGGTATGTGACCCATCTATAGTCTCAGGCACGGGCTGTAATGAAATAGGAAAAAGCCCGAGGTCCCAGTTGACAGTGTTATTAGTAAGAAGCTGTGACCTTGGTTACAAACTCTCCAAGTCCCTTAGATAAGGAAAACAGGGCCAGAGAGATGATAAAACCTATGGGTCCAGGCCAACCTTTTGATTATTTTTTCTAGAGGTACAAACGCCTTTCTATGACAGCAGCTCTGTGGTCTCTGACCAGACCCACAGCCCTGACGTGGACTCTGAGTCTGCATTCACTTTGAGGCTTCCTGGAGTGAGGAACAGAGCACGTTAGTCTGGACAGTCTCTATAAGAGACCCCTGCCTTGGGGCAGGAGGGTATTTATCTTCAGTCACGTGCATCTGCCCTTATGCTGAGTGGTCGATGACAAGGTCTGAGGCTGAGATGGCGGGCTCCTTCTCGGGACCCAGGGCTTGCTTGACAGGTTCTTGTCAACAGCAGACTCAATGGCAGCCCTCAGGTGGGATGCACAGAGAGGTCTAAAGAGACAGTTTGTATGTGGCAAATATTTTCAAGGGAAGTTGACCTCTGGGAGGGAGGAGGCGGGAACCTTAGTAAGGAGATGGGCTGGGGTGGGTTCCTTTAGCTCGGGGGGAGAAAAACTATATTCCAGGTGGTTGGAAGAGGATCCATCCACCACCAAAGGAATCCTGCTGCCACCGGTTATCAGAGTTGGGATGATAATACCTCCTGCCAGATGACTTGTTTTATTTATAATTACTTTGGCTGAGTCCATTTTTTTTTCCAATTTTATTTTTATTGTAAAATCCACAAAGTTTACCATCTTAACCATTTAAAAATGTACAGTTCAACATTAAATATTCATAGTGTATGCATTCATCACTACCATTTATCTCTGTAAATCTTCTCATCTTATAAAACTGAAACTACTTATTAAACAACACGCCCCCATTCCTCCTCTCCTCCAGCTCTGGTAATCACCATGCTACTTTTGCTCTGACAGTGACTATTCTCAGTGTCTCATATGAGTGGAACCATGCCGATTTTTCCATTGTGACAGGCTTACTTCATTTAGCAGCATATCCTCAAAGTTCATCAATTTCTTTCCTTTATAAGGCGGAATGACATTGTGTCTATCATATTTTGCATTTTTCTTCATTCATTGATGGACACTTGGGTTCTTTCTTTTAGCAATTGTGAATAATGCTGCTATGAACATGGTGTGCAAATATCTCTTTGGTACTTTGTTTTCGATTCTTTTGGGTATATACCCAGGAGCGGATTGCTGGATCATACAGTAGTTCATTTTTAAATTTTTTAGGAATTACCATACTGTTTTCAATATCAGCTGTGCCATTTTACATTTCTACCAAAAGTACACAAGGTTTTGTTTCTCCACGTCCCCACCAACATCTGTTATTTTTTGTATTTTTTAAATAGTAGCCATCCTAATGGGTGTGATGTCATTGTATCATCCATTTGCATTTCCCTTGTAATCAGTGACACTGAGCATCTTTTTATATATTTGTGGCCATTTGGTTATCTTCTTCAAAGAAATGTCTATTCAAGTCCTCTGCCCACTTTTGAATAGGATTGTGTTTTCTTGTTGAGCTTTTCTTATTGAGTTTTAGGAGTTCTCTAGATTTTGGATATTAATTTTTTTGAGTTTTTTGCTATAGGGCGCATGTGCTCACCAGAAAGACAGAGAGAGAGAGACAGCAAGAAATCACCCCCCAGGGGGATGGCCATGCTGCAATCCCTTTTCCATTCTTTTCTTGGGCACACACGCACACGTGCCTGGTGTGAGTTTAAGCCACCGAGTCCAGGACTCAAACCGTGGTCCACTACATGGGAGTCCAGCGACGTAGCCATTATGCCAACTGCTGGTCCCTTGGATATTAATTTCTTACTGGACATATGATTTGCAAATGCTCTCACATTCTTTGGGTTGTCTTTTGACTCTGTTGATACTCTCTCCTTATTTTTTTTTTTTTTTTAATTTAAAATTTGCCAGGGAGCATGTGCACTTGCTGAGAGGAGAGAGAAGTAAAGAAGAAAAAAGAAAGCACTCCCACATGGGGGATGCTAACTCTGCAATCCCTTCTCCATCTCTCTCTCCTTTTGGGATTTTGGGCGTACAGACACATACACCTGGCATGAGGTCGGCCATGTGGGATCCAGCCACCTTAACTACTATGCTGTGCGCTGACCAAATACGCTTTTGATGCACAGAATTTCAAAATTTTTCATGAAGTATAACTTGTCTAGTTTTCTTTTGGTGCCCCATGCCTTTGTTGTCATATCCAGAGAAACACTGGCAAATCCAATGTTATGAAGCTTCTGCCCTATCTTTTCTTCTAAGAGTTTTATAGTTTTAGATATGAGATTTAGGTTTTTGACCCATTTTGAGTTAATTTTTGAATATAATATTAGCTAAAGGTCTAGCTTTGTTCTTTTGTGTATGGATATTCAGTCTTCCTGGCAACATTTTTTTAAAGAGGTTTTTGCCTTAGGGCATGTGTACATTTGCAAGAGACACACACACACACACAGAGAGAGAGAGAGAGAGAGAGAAAGAGAGAGAGAGAGAGAATGAGAAATCACCTCCCAAGGAGATGGCCATGCTGTAATCCCTTCTATTCTCTTTTTGGGATCTTGGACACGCAAGCACACAAACACCCTGTGTAAGTTTCAAGTGGGGGTCCAATAACGTAGTCACGATGCCATTTGCTGGTCTCCCTGGCAACATTTGCTGAAGAGACTGTCCTTTCCTCACTCAATGGTCTTGGTACCCTTGTCAAAATGTGAACGTTTATTTCTATCCTGTCTCACTGGCCTTTCTGTCTGTCTGTATGCCGGCACCACATTGGTTGCTGGAGTCAGTTTTAAAATCAGGAAGTATGGTTCTCCAGCTTTGCTGTCTTTCTTAAGATTATTTTGGCTACCTGAGGTCCCTTGAGATTATATATAAATTTTTTTAAAGAATAATTTACTTTTATTTATTATTACTTTTTTAAAAAATTGCTACTGGGTACATGTGCTCATCAGAGAGAGACAGAGACAGACAGAGAGAGAAAGTGAGAAAGCAAGCCGCTAGATCCAGGACTCAAATCATGGTTGGCCATGTGGTAGTCCAGTGCCTTAACCATCATGCTACCTGCTAGACCCTCCCTATGACTTTTAGAAGGTTTTTCTTTTTCTCTTGTAGGATGGGTTTTGCTATTTCTGTAAAAAAAAAAAAAAAAAAAAAAAAAAAGTCATTGAGATTTTTTTTATCCCACTTGTTAGCATTTAATGAAACACTCTCCATATGGCTTCAAGCCCCCAGGACACAGGTAATCCTCCCGCCTCAGCCCCCACACAGACCTTTAATTTTCTCCGTAGCTCTTCTGCTGAAGAATTAGGCCTTCACGATGACAGGCTGCTTCGGGAGCCTTCCCTTCCCCAGAACTGTGGAGTAGCCCGATCGTACTACATCAATGATGGGAGCTACTCTGGTCTTGTTTTTGGCAGCATTTACCCACGTCTGCTCACTGACCAAGGTTCATAATTTAGCAAAGTTGACAGGCAGAAGCTCTGATTCGTCTTTAAGTGGTAATGCCCCATACCAGCTTTCCTAAAGTAACCAGGGTGATATGTGTCTAAGTTGGTCCTGTGGTGATACATGCCACCAGCATTACCCTGGCCTCTGGGATGCATGGCACCAGCACTATCCTGGCCTTCTGGTGCTTGCTGATGTGGCTGTGGCCATGGCTCACGTGGCCTCGAAGTTTCCAGGTCTTCCTCAGTCTGGATGGCATGTTGGTGACTAAGACAAAAGAGTGTCATTGAGATTTTGGAGGAATTGCATTGAATCTGTAGATCACTTTGGGTAGTATTATTATCTCTATATTGTCTTCCAATCCATGAACATGAGATGTGTCCATTTACTTAAGTTTTCTTTTATTCCTTCCATCAATGCTTTGTAGTTTTCACTGTATAAGTCTTTCACCTCCTTGATCAATTCCTAAATCTTTAATTCTTCTTGATGTTATTATAAATGGAACTGTTTCTATAGTTTTTTATTCAGATTGTTCATTGTTATAGAAATGCAAATGATTTTTGTGTGCTAACTTTATTATCTATTTATTTATTTTTGAGAGATTTTGCTATAGGGCAAGTGTGCTCACTAGAGATACAGATAGCAAGAAATCAAACCCTGGTGGGGGGGTGGCCACACTGCAATCCCTTCTCCTCCAATCTCCTCTCAGGATTTTGGGCAGGCACACACACGCACCTGGTGTGAGTTTAAGCCACCGAGTCTGGGACTTGAACTGTGGTTGACTTCGTGGGAGTCTGGCAAAGTAACCATTACGCCATCTGCTGGTCTCATTTTGTATTAGTTTTATATCCTGCTACTTTGCTGAGTTAATATATTAGTTCTAACAGGGTTTTTTTTGTGTGTGTGTGAAACTTTTAGGTTTCTCTATATATAAGAGTGTATTATCTGGAACCAGCAGTTAGTGTAATGGCTATGTCACTGGACTCCCATGTAGTCGACCATGGTTTGCATCCCGGACCCGGTGGCTTAAAACTCATGCCGGGCGCGTGTGCGTGTGTGCCCAAGATCTCGAGAGGAGCATGGAGGAGAAGGGATTGTGGCGTGGCCATCCCCCCTGGGGGGTGATTTCTCGCTTTCTGTCTCTCTGTCTCTCTCTGTCTGTCTGGTGAGCGCACGCGCCCTATAACAAAAACCTCTCCAAAAAAAAAAAAAAAAAAAAAACGAATGTATTATCTTACTATCATGAGCAGAAATAATTTTACTTCTTTCTCTCCAGCTTGGATGCCTATTATTTGTTTTCCTTGCCTAATTTCTCTGGCTAGAACTTCCAGTACTTTGTTGAATATAAGTGGCAAAGGTGGGCATCCTCCCTTGGATGCTTGATTAAAAAAAAAAAATGTGAGTACTTTCTGAATTGAGTGGAGGGCTGAGGCATGACTGGATTAGGGCTGAATCATTCAATGTCTATCTTGAATCAATAAAAGAAGCAGGCCTTTCCAAAAAGGAAAAGTCTTGGTGTTGGAGCAGGGATGTGGCCCCTGCCTCTGAGAGCTGGCCTGGCCAGCACAGTACCTGGTTTACAGCAGGGGTATGGGCAAGACGAGGTGCCCTCCCCTACAGTCCCCAGCAGGCTCAGCCAGCCTCTGAGAAGAAAAGCTTTGAATCTGTCACCACTGAGTATGATGTTTGCTATAGGTTTTTTAATATGTGGCTTTTATTATGTTTAAATAGTTTCCTTCTAGTCCTAGTTTGCTGAGTGTTTTGTTGTTTTATCATTAACCGTTTCTTTTTCTTTTTTTTTTTAATTTATAAATAGGTTTTTGCTATAGGGAGTATGCACTCACCTGACAGAGAGAGATGGTGAGAGAGAAAGTGAGAAATCACCCACTGATGGGGGGATGGCCACACCACAATCCCTTCTCCTCCATTTTCCTCTTGGGATTTTGGACACGCATGCACACATGCCTGGTGTGAGTTTCAAGCCACCAGGTCCAAAACTTGAACTATGATTGGCCTTATGGGAGTCCAGTGCCTTAATCACCATACCATCTGCTGGCCCCTCACGCTCTCTCTCTTTTTTCTTTTGCACAGAATAAGTGCACTCGGGGGAGACAGATGAAGACACAAGAAGAGAGGGGAAGTGAGAAATCACCCTCCAGGAGGGATGGCCACACCCCAATCCCTTTTCCTCCATTTTCCTTTTGGGATTTTTGGGCATGTACACACATGTGCTTGGTGTGTTTTTCAAGCTGCTGGGTCCAGGACTTGAACTGTGCAGTTGTCCATGTGAGATCCCGCCACCTCAATCACCAAGCCATAGGCTGGCCAACTATTTTTTTTTTTTTTTTAAAGAGAGATTTTTGCTATAGGGTGTGTGTGCTCACCAGAGAGGCAGAAAGTGAGAAATCACCTCCCAGAGGGGTTGGCCATGCCACAATCCCTTCTCATTCTCTTGTCAGGATTTTGGACACACACACAAATGTGACTGGTGTGAGTTTTAAATCACTGGGTCTGGGACTCGAACCGCAGTGGAGTATGTGGTAGTCTAGTGACATAACCATTACGCATCTGCTGGTCCCCCATTTCTATTTAGTATCAACTGTTCAAACCACTTCTTAGGAATACACTTCTTTGGTTATTTCTTAAAGAATCAGAGGTAGGCTTTTCTGCCCCTCCTCCTCCATTTTTCTCAGTCCATAACCTCTGTTCAGTCAGGTCTTCTGCTGTCAAGGCTCTCATAGCTAGGTGGCTGGGAGGCATTCAGTGTTTTTGTGGCTCTGCTCCCTGCACTGTATTCTGGTGTAATAACCCCAAAGGAAATGGCAGACAACTTTAGGAAAAAATGTACAACAGTACAAGAATCCAGAGACTGTCATTTTGGCCAATGTATGTGAAAATTTGTTAACTATAGAGACAAAATGCCTTTTTATTAATAGTAGACTGGACAGGAGATTTTAATGACATTAAGCTTTTGTTTGAATAAATGGGCCGAGGGCTAGAAATAGGAAGTGATTTCATTAGTACCAGATTTTTCAGTCATTGTTTTCTCTAGAAAATAAACCCTTATTCTAAGTGAAACGGTGAATAGAGTATAAAAAGACAGCAACCATCATAACAGAAGCTACCAGAGATGTCCCTGATTCCCACCTCACATTGCACTTTTTTTTTTTTTTTTGAGAGATTTTTCACTATAGGGCGCGTGCGCTCGCCAGACAGACAGAGAGAGACAGAGAGATAGAAAGTGAGAAATCACCCCCCAGGGGGGATGGTCACGCCGCAATCCCTTCTCCTCCATTCTCCTCTCGGGATCTTGGGCACGCACGCACACGCGCCCGGCGTGAGTTTTAAGCCACCGGGTCTGGGACGCGAATCGCGGTCAACTACGTGGGAGTCCAGCAACATAGCCATTACGCTAACTGCTGGTTCCCCTCACATTGCACTTTTGAAATGTCCTTCCAAGTCCAGGCAAGGGCACCCTATGTAATATGTCGCAACGAGCAGTGCATTTTCTCGAACTTTATTTGTTCAAGGAGGGAGGCAAGTATATTTAAAAATCATTGCTGGGACCAGCAGTTGGTGTAATGGCTACGCCTCTGGACTCCCATGTAGTCAACTGCGGTTTGAATCCCGGACCCCATAGCTTAAACTCACACCAGGCGCGTGTGCGTGCGTGCCCAAGATCCTGAGAGGAGAATGGAGGGGAAGGGATTGCGGCGTGGCCATCCCCCCTGGGGGGTTAATTTCTCACCTTCTGTCTCTCTGTCTCTCTCTTTCTGGTGCACGCACGTGCCCTATAGGAAAACCTCTCCAAAAATAAAAAAAAATAATAATCATTGCTTTCTTCAGAAATGCAAGCTCTTTCATTTTTTCCCCCTTTCTTTACCTTGGTAGTTATTTTTCTCCATTTCCTAAAGACTAGAAATATAAATTCTAGACATGTACCCAGTTTAACGAAATCCTACCACAATAAAATAGTTTGCCTGTCCTTGGAGTTTGTCATAATGGAATTTTACCTGGATTGAGGTGGCTGGGGAGAAAAATAAAATTGTTGAGAGAAGGAATGTAATACGGGAGCCAGGAAGGAAGCAGATGGCTGTCTTTTACTCCCCATTTCAAAATGCATCACTTCTCTTCCCTTTTTTGGGAGTCTCAGTATTACTTTTCTGTTTGAGGTTTTCATTTATTTATTTTTTAAAATTCCAAACAGAGATGGAAAGAAAAAAAAGGAGCTAATTACCTTTTGTTGGTTAAAAACTCATCTAGATAAACCAGAAGCTTGCTTTGGGAATTAGAGCTCCCCTGTGTGAGTGACAGAGACCAATTTCTTTTAAAACCCAGAGAAAACAGGAGTGAACATGCTGCTGGGACTCGTGGGGGTGCAGCTGGCTGCCAGACACTGAGCACTCGCCGAGACTGCTGTGCCTATGTCTTTATTTTAGAACTTGGGCCTGCAGATGGTCGTCTGGTTCCAAGACCCACTCCACTGCAGGGCGTGGACAAAACTCAGTAGGGGGTAGCGGCTTGCCCAACAAGCTGAGACCTTGACATAGTCCAAGAGCTGATCCAGGTCAAGAGGAATGAGAACTCACTGTCCTCCGAAAAACGTGCGTGGAAATGATGCTCAGGGCAAGACGTTCTTTCTAGCAATATGAGGAACCTGAGGGAACAGGGAGGAAATGAGAGTGTTGATTTGAGGAGAAATGAATGGGGCGATTCCTCAAAGACTGGCCTCGTGACCAGGCAGCTCTGTTTCAGGGTGACTTCTTCCCTCTGGGGTAACGCGTTTATAGGTGGCAGGAAAGACAGCTGTGGACCCACACTGAGTAGAGGACTGGGCAACTATCGTGGCTTTCCCAACACGTAGCAGGAGAACGACGCTGTTCCACCTGTTCCTCTCCTACCCCCACCCTCTCCACAGAGTCTAGGTCAGAGGAGGAGATAGGTCTGAGACAGGAGGTACGTGGGTCTCATCCCAGGCTCTGAGAGCAGAATGGGTCTATTTGCCTCCTCCTTCTGTAGATGTAGAAGAATCCTTTTTGTCCCAAATAGCTAAGCAAATGACTTGTGGTCATGAAAGACCTGTATTATTCTTTCTATCTGAATTCCCAATCCAATGATCTTTTAAGAAATAGGGACCAGCAGATGGCATAATGGTTACATTGCTGGACTCCCAAGCAGCTGTCCGTGGTCTGAGTCCTAGACCTGGAAGCTTAAAACTCACGCCAGGCGCATGTGCATGCGTGCCCAAAATCCCGAGAGGAGAGAGGAGGAGAAAGGATTGCAGCATGGCCATCCCCCCAGGGGGTGATCTCTTGCTTTCTGTCTCTCTGTCTCTCAGGTGAATGCATGTGCTCTATGGCAAAAATCTCTCTTAAAAAAAAAAAGTCACATTATTTTTTGGACACACGGGACTAAGCAAGAAGATATTACAATGGCAAAAGACAAAAAGGCAGACGTACCTGAGCAGTGGGGCAGCCCGACAAGCTTGGTGAGGTCCATTCTTTGGCCCACATCCTGGGGCGTCCCCCTCCAACCCGAGGAGCCGCACACCTTGCCCCTCTGCGTGGGCTCTGTTTTGCTGGGGCTGAGGGCTTTGGTGCACAACCTTGAGTGCCCGGTTTTCATCTTCTTCTCTTCTATCTCATTCTTCAGCTTCTTGTTTTCCTGCTGCAGATGGACCATTACGTTGTGGAGGTGGCTGTGGGAGGAGAGGGTAAGAAAGTGGGGGCGCTTGGCGTCATGAGAATGACGGCGTAGATGTTCAGTCCCTTTCAGTGCCCATGTGTGTCCTGTGGAAGAAGCCCAGCCTGCGGTTGGCGTGGACCAGAACTCGCGTTTCTGACCCACTCCATCAGAAAACAGACCCACTGGGCCTGTTTTCTTACCTGTCAGATGAGGACAATGAAGCCTGACCTGCCTAATGAGGCTCAGAGAAAGATCCAGTTTGACGAGTGATAGAAACTTGATTTAGAGACCCAGAGGCTGCTATGAACAACTCTGATCATGTGTCCCTGGGTTCTTGTGGCCTCAGAAACATTCACCCAGTACTAATGCCAAAGTTCATATTTTCTCTGCCTCCCTTTTGCCAAAGATTTCGGAGCCCAGGGGGTCCTGGCTGTTGAGAACTTGTCAAGTTACTTCTGAACATTTTATAGAAAAGTTTTTATGAAATTAAATAAGTTAATACAGATAAATACCACATGGTAAATAATAAATATTAATTGAACAATTATTCTTATTTTAAATAATTTTTTACTTATCAGTATTATTTCTTAGTTTGACCAGAGAGAAATAGAAAGAGATAGGGAAAGTGAGAAAGCAAGCCACCAGGTCTGGGACTTGCACCACGGTAAGGCCATGTGCCTTAACCACCACACTACCTGCTAGCCTTGCTATTAATATTATTAAAATACAGTTTTCCTGGGCCCAAAAGGTGGCATAGTAGTTAAGGTGCTGGACTTCCACATGGCTGACAACAGTTCTAGTGCTAGACCCGGTAGTCTGAAACTTACTCAGGGCATGTGTGCGTGTGTGCCCAAGATCCCAAGAGGAGACTAGAGGAGAAGAAATTGTGGCATGGCCATCCCTCTCTGGGAGGTGATGTCTTGCTTTCTGTCTCTGTCTCTGTCTCTCTGGTGAGTGCATATGCCCTATAGCAAAAACACTCTCACAAAAAAAAAAAAAAAAAAAAAAAAAAAAAAAAAGAAAAAGAAAGACAGCTTTTCTTTAGGTTAAGCAAACTCAATAACTTCGCAAAACAGAACATTCTGGAACTTGGCACAAATTAAGCAAAAGTCTTGAAGTTATCTGTCAACTTCAGATTCTGACAACTTTTCTTTAACACCTTCAGAAAATGTTTTTGTCCTGGTGAAAAATGTCATGTCTTTTTGAGAGGAAGTTAAAGAATCAAGCCTTTTCTCTGAACTTATGTGTTATCCTCTTCTCTCTACAAACCTGGCTGGCCTTGAATATACCCCTTCCCTTGTAACTCCTCGTTCCCTGTGCCAGTGGGCCTGGAGGTGGGTCTGAGCACTGCCTTCACGCTCTGGTTCCCTGTCATTCTCTCTTGCTTGTCCCATCAGCAGCCCTGAAGCCTCAGCTTCTACTTACATAATCTCCTTATTCCAATGGCCTTGTCCTCTCCTTCGACTCAGCCACCTGGCCCAAGGTCAAAACCTAGAGTAGTTTTTCAGTTAGGGGTTTTTCAGCCATGAATGGGTTCCAGAAGTGCTGGGGCACTGACTCTTATCAGTTCTTAAGGTCAGGTTCAGGGCAGCTGCTGCTTGGTCCACTTTGTCATGAGAAGCCCATTCCAGACCCTCTCTGTGGGCCAACAACATATTCTAAGTGATCCCTATCAAAGATGGGGAAGCAATTTCACAGGGCTTATCATTACCTATTATTATGTTGCCATCTCCAAAATCTCACTTTTAGACCTAATTTCCACTGTGCTCAAACTTCCAACACTACTCCCAAACCTCACAGTCAGCTTTGGCCAAGCAGGGGAAACAAGACCACAGTGGAGGGTGGGGCGGGTTGGAGGAACACGGGTCCCCAGAGAACCAGGCGGAACAGAGGAACCCCATTGACCTGGACTGCTCACTTCAGACTCTCCCACGAAGAGCTGTTCCTTGTCTGCACCTTCACTGGGAGTTCTTTGTTACAGCAGCTTAGCTCCTACCCTGACTAATCCAGTCTGCCTTTCAGTGCCTGATACTTCCTCAGTATTCCTGACCTCTGAGAATCACAGAAGGTGAGAGTGGAAGGAACCTATATACTATTAAATCCTATTTTATTGTTGGGAAAGGAACTGAGGCATAAAGAGGCCAAGTGATGTACCCTAGGTCATGTATTGGGTTGTTGGGAAAGTCCTGATGCATTTTTTGCATAGAAAATCATGGAAAAAGACATCATTGACTTTCCAGACACCCTAATAGATACAGATTCAGGACGCAGAGGGTCTTTTGAAAGCACCAGACCTTTCTTGGGGTCTGATCCATAGATCAAATGTTAAAGCCAGCCCGGGTTTCTTGCTAACTTTCTCACTAGGTCCCAAGAGGTAGTGGATGGTGTGGGAAGACTTACTCCTTTTCACCAGTCAGCTTGGCGATGTATTTGACCTGTTCACGGAGCTTGTTTCCTAGTTTCTCATTGGCGATCCTGGAATAATATCGACAGGAGCAAAGGGCAGCCTGTCAGCCAGCCTCCTGCGAGCAGGGCACCGCTGGCTGAACGGGCTTCTGCTGGGTCTGGAGCCTTCCGAGCACGCGGCAGTTAGGAGGACTCTGTACTTAGCTCCTCTGCAAAGTTACCTTGATCCCCAGGTGAGTTCAAGGGATACAGCAGCGACGCTGGTCCCCGGGCTGGAGAGAGGACATTTGAACCAAAGCAAAGTGTCCCTTCTGTCTTTGAGCCGCTCTAGTGCTCAATCAGCAGGGCTTTCCAAACCTGCCTGAAGAGTTGGGCCCAGTCCATCACATTCCCAATCCTTGGGCATGGGCTCAGACTGGATGGGTTTCCCAGGAGGGCAGGGTGTGTGTGTGTGTGTGTGTGTGTGAAAGTGTGGTGTGTGTATGTGAGAGAGTGTGGTGTGTATGTGAGAGTGTGTGTACGTGAGAGAGAGAGAGAGAGTGTGTGTGTGTGTGTATGTGAGAGAGTGAGACTAATCTTTGGCACACATGTGGCTCCTCAGCTCAGGCCCAGCCTTGGGACCCTGCCACGTGGCTCCCTTCCTTACTCACTTCTGCTCTTTCGCCCACTGCTCCATGTTGGACATAATCTGATCATTATCTCGGTGGTGACTGCAGGGGTCTTTGGGCACAGACCGCTGGGGCAGGCAGCAGGGCTTTGGTACAAGAAGAAAACGAGACAGTAAGGGGTGGGAACACAGGTCTGTCACCTCTCTCCTCCCAAATCTCCTTCCCACCTCCCTCTTCTTTCGGGGAAGAAGTGGCTCTGCTGTACTGTCAGAGGCCAGGGTTGGAGCTGCTGCCAGCACCTCCTCTCCAGATATGCAGGTTGCATCCCACACCAGGGTGAGGCCTCCGAGGAGGCACCACTTACAGAAGAGATAAGGCAATTTGTACACTCATAATAATGACTCAGCCTAAAGGCATTAAAGTGACTTGATGTTTTGGTTTTTGTTATTAAGTATACAAGTCAGGTTTTTGTTTTCTTTCTTTCTTTCTTTTTTTTTTTTCCTAACAGGTGGAAGAAAAATATCAGGAGGAAGAAACACCTTTTTTGTAATTTAAGCAAAGGCTATGTGGCTACCCCCAGATGTCCTGTGGCCTCCTGCCATGAACTTCATTTCTAGGGGAGCTGGATGTAGGTCATGTTTGGAAGGTTGTGCGGCCAATTCCACTATAAGGTTTGGGTGCTGGAACTGTCAGCATGACCTTGAGGGGGACTGTCCCATGGACCATCTGAGTGAGGGCGGCTGATGGCCTGACAGTGTCCTCCCTGGAATGCTGCCTTGTTCTGCGCAGTATCTCCCTATCAGTCAACAAACCACAAGAGTATGAGGGAACTTCAGAAAATTCATGGGAAAAGGGAATTAAATATGAATTTGTTTTGGAGCACAAAAAATGAAATCCATGCATGGCTTTTTTATAAAATGCATTTTCCATGAACCTTTGGAAGACCTCCTTGTATGGGTGACTTGAGTCTGTGCGGTGGCCCTGGAGTACCCTGACCCTGCCTTGCCCTGAATGGTGGGCGTGCCTCCCCTCTGCTCCCTGGCATGCTCACGCCCACTGAGGGCTGCCTGTCATCTGGGTGGTCACAGATGTGCTGTGAGAGCCTGAGGAGGCAGCCAGCAGTCGACGACTGCCCACCTCCTTCTCGTCTGCAAGGAGAGTCTCTTTCAGGGTAGCCATTTCCTCCTGGAACTCCCGGAGTTGCTCCTCTTTGGCTGCCAACATCTTGAGGTCATTCTGGTGCTGCTTCTGCCACTGCAGCACCTGGTTGCTCATCTCCTCTAGCTTCTTGTCGAAGGCCTGTACCTATTCCAGAGCACAGAGTGAGGAGGGGAACCCCAGCCTGACTCCTCAACCCGGGAAGACTCACACAAGGCTGGAGACTTGGTGGCCAGCAGAGGGCACCCCTGTTCTGATCGTTGCTGCATGTGTCTGGAGTTCAGGGAGCCAGGAAAGTGAAGGGAACCCATTAGCCAAAGGGAGTAGCTTAGTGCTACTGTAATTCTGGGTGCAGGAGGTGACACAGCAGACCCCTAACGGAAAGGTGGCCAAGCCCTGGCTTCTCCTCACCTCTATCTCACTTTGCTGGTGGAAGCCTTGCAGTTTTTTCAATTCCATATTGAGCTTTTTCATCCTCTCTTCATAAGCAATGATTTCCTCTTCCAGCTGAGCTTTCTTTTCTTGGGTCTGCATGAGGCATCTTTGCAGGCTCTTTGTCTCCGAGGTTGCATGATTGAGCTTCCAGTAAAGACAAAGGAGATGAGGGACCTGCAGTTAGTGTAATGGCTATGTCGCTGGACTCCCACATAGTCAACTGCGGTTCGAGTCCCAGACCCAGGGGCTTAAACTCATGCCGGGTATGTGTGTGTGTGTGCCCAAGATCCCAAGAGGAGAATGGAGGAGAAGGGATTGTGGCGTGGCCATTCCACCTGGGGGGTGATTTCTCTCTTTCTGTCTCTCTGTCTCTGTCTTTCTGGTGAACACATGTGCCTTATAGCAAAAACCTCTCCAAAAAAAAAAAAAAAAAAAAAAAAAAAACCAGACAAAGGAGATGAGAGTGACCCTAAAGGCCCTTTGGCCCTCCCTGTGGGGTCCTAAATGGAGAAGAGTGTCCAGTCCCTCCAATCCTCTGCCCAGGGTGGCACAGATGGTCACCTTGACAAGTGTCCCAAAGAGGAGTAGGAGGTGACAAAGGCTGGTTTTCTGTTCCCCCTTTCTATCCCCTCATCTGCTTCTTTCTTCTCTTTCTAATCCATGAAACGATCAGCCAGGCATGGTCAGCACAGGCAGGGGCACAGTGTTCCCTGACAAGCCACTCTGGGAAAGCCTGTGTCCCATGTGCTGAAAGACCTGTTAGATTTCATCTGACTTTGCACCTCCACCCCGAAAAAGCCTCACTAACAGGAAGTAGGCCTTCTCTGGACAGACACCCCAGCCCAGCAAGGTGCCCTGAGGGTAGCCCTTTGTGCGGGAACCCGGCTCAATGCCTGTCAAGCTACTATGACATGTTTTTGCCTGAAAAAAGGCTATGCATGAGACTGTGGCCTCACCTTCTCGAGGGCTTGCGTCAGGTCATCTTGGCAGGCAGCTGACTTCCGGGACAAATCTTCATAGGCTTCTCTGGTGACCATGGTCTGGAGATGATCCTTCTCTTTCTGGATAGCCTTGTCCAGCTGGATCTGCAGACCTAGTATGGACTCCTTGTGAAGGGTGGTCTTTAGGGAGGGAGAACATTGCTGTCAGGGGTCCAGCTCCTGACCATAGAGACATTCTCTGTGACTACAGGAAATGGGCAAGAGTGGAACGCTCCCCTCTCTGCAATAACCTGCAGAACAGACTGCCCTTGTCTTCAGCTCACTGCGGTAAAAGGCGAGCTGTCTTTCCTGGCTCTTCAGCATGCCTCCCATATATTTCTCCTAGCTCGCACCTGCCCCCAGTATGAGGAGGGGCATGATATGCCAAGTACACAAAAAGCCCCTTTCACAGACTCTGCAGCCTCCCGTAAAGGTCTGGAATCCAACCCTGGGGTAGTAGACAGGATACATTTGATCTGTGTCTTATGCCTCACTCGGTTCCTGATATTCACTAGACTTGTGTTTCGCCACATGTGTTTCGTTCATCGCTGCTTCCCCATTGCTTATAGCTCAAGGTAGGGCACATAAGAGGTGCTCAGGAAGTGCTCATTTTTGTTTTGACTGAGTGGAATGTTGCATTGTTTGCATTTAGGGATCAGCTGAACACATAGTTCTGGCAGAAGCATGCTTAAAAACTTCATTCTGTGTCTGAGGTCCAGCCACGATGGTGCAGGTGGTAGGGCACCACTGTGTAAAATGGAGCCACATGGGAAAGCCCTGGGTTCGATTCCTCGGTCAAGTTGAAAATTGGGTGTGTGTCCATGATCCTGGCTGGCTGGAAGGCTGGGGAGAGGATCGCAGAGTGGCAAGACCCTGTGGGAAGGGTGTCTGTCCGTTTCTCTCTAAATAAATAAGTAAATATTAAAAAGACAAGTCTGTGTCTTATACTTAGTAATCAGCATTCAGGGTATGGTTAGAAGGGAATTGAGATCTGGAGTCTGAGGATCTGGGTTGAAGTCCAGGTTCTGTCAAGTACTTATTTCTCTGACCTCAGTTTCTGCTTTAGCAAATTGGGTCATTTCAACTGTTTCATAAGTTTTGGATATGATACATGCAAACAGGGCTTTCTAAGGTATCGCTCACACATCTGTGAGTTATCATCATGAGCATGCTGAGCCATTAGCCAACTTATGATATACGTTTAAGTACAGGACAGAGATTTGCTTGTAGGTCTGGAAGCAGGATGAAGACCTTAGACATTCATGTCTGACTTCTGTTCTTCGGTGTCCCAGCACACCTGCATCCTAATGTGGCCATACACAGAAACATACTCTTTTGGGTTTTCTTGCTTTATCTCTAATAGTTTACTATTTTTTCAGATGAAATTTTGAGTATCTTTGACTCTAAAAATGAAAAAAAAAAATAGATGGGAACTTTGACCCTGTATTATATACGCTCTGGTGGTGAAACTGTTCCTAAAGATGAAACAATTTGGTCTTCTGAGAATAAAAGTGCATCCATTCTGGGGGCTTACAAAAAAACATGGAGTCAGCCCAGTAAACCAAGGGAGAACTTGGAGAAACTGTCTTTACTACAAGTGCTTGGTAAGTGGCGGCTGAACTGACAAATGTCACTATAGAGGTGAGATACTAAAAAGGAAAAAAAAAAGATGGTGGGAAAACAAATCACAATAATGCTAGAGGCTGAAGTGAAAGCTTTATTTAAAATTTTGCCCCTCTTTTCTGGCTGGAACCACGGAGGGCATTCAAGAGAAGAAAAAGAAGGTTCCTGCCGCGGCTGAAGCCACCAAGAGAAAGGTTCCTGCTGTGCCAGAAACCCTTAAGAAAAAGCGAAGGAATTTTGCAGAGCTGAAGATCAAGCGCCTGAGAAAGAAGTGTGCTCAAAAGATGCTTCGAAAGGCAAGGAGGAAGCTTATCTATGAAGAGGTAAGCACCATAATAAGGAATATAGGCAGATGCACTTCACTGAGATTCGCATGGCCAGGATGGCAAGAAAAGCTGGCAACTTCTATGTACGTGCAGAACCCAAATTGGCGTTTGTCATCAGGATCAGAGGGATCAATGGAGTGAGCCCAAAGGTCCGAAAGGTGCCGCCGATTCTTCGTCTTCGCCAGATCTTCAATGGCACCTTTGTTAAGCTCAACGAGGCCTCAGTTAACATGCTGAGAACTGTGGCACCACGCAATGCATGGGGGTACCCGAACCTGAAGTCAGTAAATGAACTACCTACAAGTGTGGTTATGGCAAAGTCAATAAGAAGCGAATTGATTTGACAGGTAACTCTTTGATTGCTTGATCTCTAGGTAAATTTGCATCATCTGCATGGAAGATCTGACACATGAACTACTGTTGGAAAACGCTTCAAAGAAGCAAATAACTTCCTGTGGCCCTTCAAATTATCTTCTCCACGGGGTGAAATGAAGAAAAAGACCACCCATTTTGTAGAAGGTGGAGATGCTGGCAACAGGGAAGACCACCAGCTCAACAGACTTATTAGAAGGATGAACTAAGGTATCCACCATGATTATTTTTGTAATCTGGTCAGTAAATAAACAGAGTGACTATTTTCAGACCTTAATATATTGTTGTATTAGTAACTTTTTTGTTAGCTTGCCTCTGCCTTCCCTGGAATATTGTGTTATATCTTGATGCTTGGTAAAATCCAGCCAAA
Source organism: Tupaia tana (assembly GCA_026018925.1). Classification (NCBI taxonomy): domain Eukaryota; kingdom Metazoa; phylum Chordata; class Mammalia; order Scandentia; family Tupaiidae; genus Tupaia; species Tupaia tana. The sequence continues at coordinate 14,901,054 of JAKSZU010000018.1, forward strand.
ACTTCTGTAAGACCAGGGTCCATTTTATATTTTGTGGAAATCGCTAGGGACTTATGGAAAGCTTTCCCTACACCAAAAAGGCCAAATGTTTCCCCTTTGAATTGTCCTGAGTAAAAATGGGTTTATTCTAAGAAAATCTATTTCAAGGCATTCATGCCTGATTTGTAGGTAAGGTAATAAAATAAAGGTCAGTTTACCAAAACTGTAAGTTTAAAAAATAAATTAAAATAAAAATTTGCTAAGACAAGTGGTTCAACTTAGAGAAAGATATCTACGTCTAAAAATCTACATCTATACCTAAAACTCTAGATATAGGCATATGTAAATTATAAAATCAAGAAGTTCTAACAAAAGATTTACTCTTCTCTGCTGCCAAAAGTATTAAGTCTAGATTAAATTTTAATTTTTTTATTTTTTTGCCATAGGTCATGTGAGCTCACTGGAGACAGAGACGGTGAAAAGGAAAGTGAGAAATCACCCTCCAGGGGGATGGCCATGTCACAATCCCTTCTCCTCCTTCGATTTTTGGGCACATTCGCACACACGCCTGGCATGATTTTCGAGCTGCTAGATCCGGGACTTGAACCATGGTTGGCCATGTAAGAGTCCTGTACTTTAACCACCATGCCACCTGCTGGTCCTCTAGATGAGTTTTTAGGTGAATTCTATTAAGTCATGCCTGATTCATTGCTTTTTTTCCATCAGTTAGATTGACCAATTCTACCACCAAAACACATCCTGACTTTGCTCACTTCCTTCTTCACTGACACTATTGGAGCCTAGACTGTAATAGCATTCTAGCTGGTCTCCTCAATTCCATACCTACTCCTGCCCTCAATCCATTATCATACATTAGTCAGAAATATATTTTGTGAACTAAAGTCAGATCATATTACCTCTCCTGTTCCTTTGAAGAAGTTCCATCAGTGCCTTTCTATAGCTCTTAAAGTAAAACACCAAATTTCTCAGCAGGAGAGGCCATAACATCTGCCCTGTCTTCATTTTTAATCTGATCCTCTAGTAATGTTTCCCTTGATCAATATACTCCAGGCATACTGGCCTTATTTCACTCTTAGAATGTGCCAAGTATTTTATTTAAAAAGTGAGGGACCAGCAGTTAGCGTAATGGCTATGTCGCTGGACTCCCACGTAGTTGACCGCGGTTCGCGCCCCGGACCTGGTGGCTTAAACTCACGCTGGGCGCGTGTGCATGCGTGCCCAAGATCCCGAGAGGAGAATGGAGGAGAAGGGATTGCGGCGTGGCCATCCCCCATGCGGGGGTGATTTCTCGCTTTCTATCTCTCTGTCTGTCTCTGTCTGTCTGGCGAGCGCACGCGCCCTATAGCAAAAACCTCTCCCCCAAAAAAGAAAAAAAACAAAAGTGATATGTGGGGCCAGCAGTTAGCATAATGGCTATGTCGCTGAACTCCCATGTAGTTGACCGCGGTTCAAATCCTGGACCCAGTGGCTTAAACTCATTCCGGGCGCGTGTGCATGCGTGCCCAAGATCCTGAGAAGAGAATGGAGGAGAAGGGATTGCGTCATGGCCATCCCCCATGTGGGGGTGATTTCTCGCTTTTTGTCTCTCTGTCTCTCTCTGTCTCTCTGGCGAGCGCATGCACCCTATAGCAAAAACCTCTCAAAAAAAAAAAAAGTGGTATGTGCTACACAGTTGGGATTCATACTAGGAAAGCAAGCATGGGCCAAAATTAAAGATCAATTAATTAATTCTATTCACATTACTGATATAAGCAGAAAGATGATATAATAATCTTAGTGGCTTCTAAAAAAAGGCATTTGAGGGACTGGCAGGTGGTGTGGTAGTTAAGGTGTTGGACTCCCACATGGTTAACCATGGTTTAGGTACTGGACCTGCTTGCTTTCTCACTTTCTCTCTCTGGTGAGTGCACGTGCCCTGTAACAAACTGAAATAAATAAATAAACAAACAAACAAACAAATAAATAAATAATTCTTTTTAAAAAGGCATTTGATAAAACTCAAGATCCATGTGGACAGCTCTTAGTAATTAAAGAATTGAAGAAACTTGATAAAAGATAGCAATAAGTAGCCTATTGGGAACATTATACTGAAACAGATGCATTTCGTTAAGGTAAAAGTAAGAAAAAGATGCCTGTAAACACTGCTGCTAATGAACATCATGCTGTAGGTACTGTCCAATGTATTAAGGCAAGAAAAATAAACAGAAATAGTGCAAAGAAATACTCAGAAAACTGGTGTCGCTTACACATAATATAATCACCTATCAATATTTAGAAAATCAATAAGAAGCAACTTAAACACTTTTTAAGGGACAGTAAATGGTGTGGTGGTTAAGGTGTTGGACTCTCCCATGGTAGACTGTGGTTCGAGTTCTGGATCTGGTGGCTTGAAAATCATGCTGGCCACATGAGTGTGTGTGCCTAAAATCCTGAGAGAATACTGGAGAAGAGGGGACTGCAGTGTGGCCATCCCCCGCTGGGGGTGATTTCTCACTTTCCCTCTCACTGCCTATCTGTCTGTCTGTCTGTCTCTCCAGTGAGCGCATGCGCCCTATGGCAAAAACATTAAAAAAACTTTATAAAAATTTTAAGTGAATTCAATAAGATGTATAAGTACAGAATAAATATATATTGGGTAGTTGGAAAAGTCATGATGCATTTTTGCATAGAACAACATAAAAAAATATGTCATGATTTTTCTGACAACCCAATAAAATAACTGAGGATCATGGTAATGTATAATGTATATCCTGCTAGGAGTATAGCAGATGGAAGGCGTGTAAAAACTTTATGTAGACTGGATCAGCAGTTAGCGTAATGGCTATGTCGCTGGACTCCCACGTAGTCGACCGCGGTTTGTGTCCTGGACCCGGTGGCTTAAACTCATGCTGGGCGCATGTGCATACGTGCCCAAGATCCCGAGAGGAGAATGGAGGAGAAGGGATTGCGGCGTGGCCATCCCCCCTGGGGGGGTGATTTCTCGCTTTCTGTCTCTCTGTCTGTCTCTGTCTTTGTCTGTCTGGCGAGCACACACGTCCTATAGCAAAAACCTCTCCAAAAAAAAAAAAAAAACTTTATGTAGATGATCCATAAATGATCACTGAATTCAGGCACCGTGCCTAGCATATGCAAGATGTCATTCGCTGATTTCTGTCATGTTTACTTGCATAATGAAAAAAAATAACGGTTTCCTCTTATTTTCCCTTTTTGTTTTTTTTACAACTATATAGTTTTGGAAGTGTTCCCTAGCAGACAGCTTCAATGAACTAGTTTATCCCATTCTGGTTTAAAATGTAACAATGGGGGGGCCAGTGGATGGCATGGTGGTTAAGGCGCTGGACACTCCCACATGGCTGACCACGGTTCAAGTCCCAGATCTGGTGGCTTGCTTTCTCACTCTCCCTTCCCCATCTCTCTCTCGTTCTGGTCAAATTAAAATGAATGAATAAAATTAAATAAATAATTTTTAGAAATGTAACAATGGAAGACTTGCTGGCAAACCCAGATAGTTTGGGGTCTTCACCAGATATAAAATAAAATACAGAGGTAACATGTCCTTGCCTCAGCAACTGGGTGTTGCAGGGTTACCCTACTTTGAGGAAAGAGGTGGAGCCGCTAGTGCCACAGGAGGCACAGCTGGCCACGCAGCTAGCTGCATTTCTGCAGTGGAGGACAGATAGGTACAAATTTTGGGTCAAGAGTCCTAGGGTTCAAGTTTCTCACCCCCCTTGGGGTTCCCATCTACTTACCTCTTGTTTCAGCTCTTGAATGACTTGTTGGGCGGTATTATATTTACAGTGAGAAGTTTCCAGTTGTGAAGAACAATGTATTATCTCTGCACGGAAATTCTCATTTTCCTCCTCCGCCTTTCTCAAATTCTCCTTCAACTACTCAACCATTAAAGAACGACACCCAGAAAAAAGCGTTAACCTCAGGCTTCTGTAAGAGCCCCACTCCGTCTTCCCTCGCCCATGGTTCCCTTCTCTGCCCTGTAGTATTACAGGCCTTCTAGCTGTCCTCTCGTGGTTCTCTCACACTCCCTCCCTTGCTGAGGGCTGAGCACCCATGGCCTCTGCATCCTTCCACACCCAGCTAGGTCCATGTCTGGCCTTGGCTTCATGACCCTGACTCTTCCCAGAATCTCCTTCTCACCATCTTTTCTTTCTTTTTTAATTCTTGCTGCAAAGTCTCAAGTTCTTCTTCCAGCAATTTCTCCTGTTCTTTACTCTTTTTTAGCTGCTCCCGTTTCTCCTCCAGTAACCTTGTCACCTCATGAAGCTCATCTTCTAGCTTGCTTTTGGTGCATGACAGCTCTCTTTGCTGAGAAAATAAAGACTGGGCTGGAAGAGTCTAAGACTGTATTTGGATAAAATCTAGACAGTTGTACACAGAGAATGGCTGAAACAGATATGTGGATGATTCCTTAGTTATATAGCACATGTAATGAAAAAGTTTCCTCCAATGTTATGTAACATATTTTCTTTGTTCAGTTAGATATACCAATTTATTTTATTTATAAATCCAATTCCCATAGCATTGGCTTCTCTCTTACTCTTCACATCTTTTCACATAAAAACCTCTTTGAATACAGTAAAAAAACAAAACAAAACAAAAAAATCTTAGAACAGCACCAAAAGAATAATTCAGAGATCAAAGTGTAGTGAATTCTTACGGTTTTATGTTGCCTTGACATCCACTTGAATACAAGTTTAATTGTCTTATCCTGGAAGCAGTTTCATCACCCTTGACAAGTTTCCGGTTCTATACCCTACCCAATGGCTCCAGTCAGTGGCCAGAGATAAGATCTTAGAGGCATCTCCCCAGTCCAGCAGATTGGGCTCCCTTTCTCAAAAGCCTGAATCAGGCATTTGCCCCTGAAGGCAAAGTGACTCATATCCTACTCACCTAAACTTACTGCCACAATTTCTCTCTCTCTCCTTTTCTCCTCTCTCTGCCTGACCCTTAAAAAAAAAAAAAAAAAAAAAAAAAAAAAAGCCATAGGGCATGTGTCTTACCAGAGAGAAATAGAAAGAGGGAAAGTGAGAAATCACCCTGCAGGGAGAACGGCCATGCCACAGTCCTTTCCCTTCCATTTTACTCTTGGGATTTTGGGCACGCACAAACATGAACTTGGCATGATTTTCAAATCGCTGGGTCTGGGACTTGAACTGTGGCTGGCCATGGGGGAAATCCAGTGCCTTAACCACCATGCTACTTGCTGCGCCCCTGCCTAACTCTTTATTCCTGCCTTGCATGGCCTAGGGACAGAGGACTGCCCTTCCAACTCACTAAGCTCTCCCTCAAATCTTTGAATTTGCTTCCTGTTGTGGGTGTATAGAATGTATGCCTCCATTGGAAGAACTAAGGGCTTCCCTAGGCTAGGTTTTACTCAGGAAGCTGGGGAGAAACTAAGGGTGGGCTCCCAGAGTCTGTCAGGTAAAAGGAGTATCCTGTGAAAGGCACATTATAAACACATATTCGGCTCCCTTTCATTTCCTGGTAGGGTAGGGGGGCTAGCTGCTCTGGCATTAGAACCCCAATTTAGCTGGGTGCCCATAAAACACACAGACTCAATTCATTCACAAAGATAACTTTTGAACTGTAGAAAGAACAACATTGCCATTTGATTATTATGATTATGATAATGACTTTTTGTTTGTTTGTTTGTTTTTATTTTGTTTTGCTTTTTAGGTTTTTGCCGTAGGGTGCTTAGCCTTGCTGGAGAGAGAGAGAGAGAGAGAGAGAGAGAGAGAGAGAGAGAGAGAGAGAGAGAAAGAGAGAGAGAGAGAGAAAGCGAGAATCACTCCCCAGGGGGGATGGCCATACCACTCCCTTCTCCGATCTCCTCTTAGGATTTTGTGAATGTATGCATATGTGCCTGGCATGGTTTTCAAGTTGGCCATGTGGGAATCTAGCACCTTAACCACCATGCCACCTGCTGGCCCTGCCATTTGGTTATTTTTAAGGTTAACTCTTGAAATGCCTGTTCCTGGTCACGGGCACTGGTGCTAAGACCAGCTTAGCATTCTAACACACATTCTGGAGTTGGTGTGCACAGACTGGTGGCAACATCTTTCTAGATAAAGACCAAGATATCTGGTCTTAAGCAGAGAAAACGCATGACCTGGCCGCCTATCCGCCCTTCGTACCTGGTGTTGAATGCATTTTATGTGATCTAGCAGCTCAGTAGTTTTCAAATCCTGCTCTGCTACTGTCTTCTGCAACTGCTTCTTTTCCTTCTCTGCATTTTCAAGCTTCCGCAGAGCCTCACTGAGTTCCGATGTTAGCTCCTCCACCCGATTCCTAAAACAAAATGACGTTAACAGGAGGACGTTTGTGCCTGTGTGGGTGGGTGGTGGGGCTGGCCCCCAGGCGTCCTTGCTACCCCACTCCTGGGCAGCTGCCCACAGTTGTCCTGGCTGGCTCACAGGGACAGACCTGCTATCTGGAGGTGAGCCTGTGGTACCTGCTGCATGCCAGCTCCTCTTTATCCACCTGCAGCTTCTGAACTTCTCTCTGTAGCTCCTGGATGGTTTCTGTTTTCTGCTTGTCCAGGAAAATGCAGTTTTGCAGTTTTCTCTGGGTATCTTCCAGGTTATTCTCTGCCAGCATGGCCTCTTCTTTATATTGGGCTGCTTGCTGAGCTGCAGAAGCGAGGAGACAAGCCAGGGCACGTCCATGTGAGAAGGGAGAATGGAAGAATATCGGCCTCTCAGATGAGACTGGCTACAGCGCCTGTTCTTTTCTGTAACCTACTTCGCTTCCCACTTTGTCCTCATTTCTCTCCATTTCATTATTTGTCCTATAGAACTCTGAGCTCTGTTAAGTTTCATCTTCAGCTACCCCCAGGCATGGATTGCTTCATGATTAAAACTAAACGAATGGATAGAAATTCTTCAGTGTCTCCTGTGTGACTCACTCATTCTGTCATTAGGGACAAATCCTGACACCGTAATGTTAAACTTGCAGGCTGTGTACCCGGGGAAGAGGTGGGCTTGTGGAGGAGCAGAAGTTCAGCTGGGCTTCAAGAGGGGAGGAGAAAGGGAATTCGAGGGGGACACTGTTAAAGCAAATATGTGGTGGAAGCAATGGGGCAGACGCATGGGAAGAAGACAGGAGGAGACCAGTGTGGTTGGAAAATGGGGTGGAATGGTGGGTGACAGGGTTGAGTAAGCAGGTGCATTAGTGGGGGATCTGGAGCATTTAAAAGCCATAAGGAAAGGCTCACACTTGATTTGGTAGTTGCTTTTTCTTTCTTTTTTTTTTTTTTTAAGAGGTTTTTGCTATAGGGCATGTGCGCTCGCCAGACAGAGAGAGACATAGAGACAGAAAGCGAGAAATCATCCCCTAGGGGGGATGGTCACGCCGCAATCCCTTCTCCTCCCTTCTCCTCTCGGGATCTTGGGCACGCACGCACACGCGCCTGGCGTGAGTTTTAAGCCACCGGGTCCAGGACGCGAACTGCGGTCGACTACGTGGGAGTCCGGCGACATAGTCATCACGCTAACTGCTGGTTCCCTATTTGGTAGTTTCTTGAGCAGAAATCTGACAGAAAAGAAAGAGTACCTTAGAGAAGTCAGAATTCCTTAGAATTGAGAAAGACTTGTGGCAATATCTTTCCAGCAATCCATGCCTCCAGTGCGTAGAAAGGGGATAAGCATCCAAATAAGATGCTCACTGGGTTCCTTTATACCAAACACATACCCATACCCTATAGTTTCTGCTATTGTTTCTACTCTAAATATCACTCTCCTTGCATTCCTTCCTCCAAGTTTTCTGGCCCGGAGTGCTGGAAGAAGGATTGTGTCACTACAGAAATAGGAGGAAGAACGAGAGAGGAGGGTTTCTCTAAAGAAGGAATGAGAACAGGTTCGGCATTGGAAGGTTGAGTTAAAGGAGAAAATGAGCTGCCCAGGGGAACTAGTGTCTAAAGACCAGACTGACCACACTGAGAGCCAGTGCTAGGCTCTAAGTTTTATTTTTTGTTTTGTTTTTTTGTTTTTTTTTTTTGGAGAGGTTTTTCGCTATAGGGCGTGTGCGCTCGCCAGACAGACAGAGAGAGACAGAGAGACAGAAAGCGAGAAATCACCCCCCGGGGGGATGGTCACGTCGCAATCCCTTCTCCTCCATTCTCCTTTCGGGATCTTGGGCACACACGCACACGCACCCGGCGTGAGTTGTAAGCCACCGGGTCCGAGACGCGAACCACGGTCGACTACGTGGGAGTCCAGCGACATCGCCATTACGCTAACTGCTGGTTCCCTAGGCTCTAAGTTTTTGAGTCTTCTGCAGAGAGGTTTAGTGACAGGCAGCAGGGGAGCACCCAAAAAACGAGGACAGGGAGGGAAGAAAGGGTGGAGAGCAGTGTCTTAGGAGAGACAGTCCGACCAGGAGGGAAAAGAGAAAACAAAGGTGGGGTTTGTGGAAGAATGAGGGAGCTGTCGTGTCTCTAGTGCTGAGAAACAAGGTGTGTGGTGTGGGTGGCTAGCAGTGTCAGGCAGGAGCTCAAGGAGGGCAAGGAGGGAAGCTAAGCTTAGAGTCTTTTTTTTTAATTGAAAAATAATTCAGGGGCTGGCAGGTGGTGCAGTGAATGAGGTGCTGGACTCCCACATGGCCGACCATGGTTCGAGTCCTGGACCTGGTGGTTTGCTTTCTCACTTTCCTTCTCTGTCTCTGTCTCTCTCTGGTGAAAAAATAATAATGATTAAAAAAGAAAAATAATAACATAAAATATGCTGCTTTCTTTTTAAAAAGTTTTTGCGAGAGAGAGAGAGAGAGAGAGAGAGAGAGAAAGAAATCACTCCTCCGGGGGATGGTCACACCACAATCCCTTCTCCTTTATTTTCCTTTCGGGACTTCGGGCACACCTGGTGTGATTTTCAAGCCACCATGTCTGGGATTTGAACTGTGGTTGGCCATGTGGGAGTCCTGCATCTTAACCACCATGCCACCTGCTGGTTCCCAAATTTACCTTTTTAAAGTGTACAGATCAGTGTTTTTTTAGTACACTAACAAAGTTGTGCAACCACCAGCAATATCTAATTCTGGAACATTTTCTTTTCTTTCTTCTTTAAAAAATAATTTTGCCAGAGGGCATGTGTACTTGCCAGGGGGAGAAAAGGAGGAGGAGGAGGAGAGGAGAAGGAAGAGAGAGAGAGAGAGAGAGAGAGAGAGAGAGAGAGAGAGAGAAAGAGAAGGCAAGAAAGCAGCCCCCTGGGGGAAATGGCCACACCACAATCCCTTCTCCAATTCTTCTTCCTTTCACGATTCCAGGCCCATCCAGACATGATCCCAGCCTGCTTCTCAAGCTGTCAGGTCTGGGACTCGAACCGTGAAGTTGGCCATTTGGGATCCAGTTATCTCACCACCACATCATGGTCTAAAACATTTTCATCAACCCCAAAGAAACCCTGTATCCAAGGCAAGAAGTTATTTGTGAGCTCTGAGAAAGCATTATCAGAAGGGCAGGGGCCTGGTCCAGAGTGCAACCCTGTAGAAGAGAACGTGTTTGGAAGCAAAGGGAAGAGAGCAGGTTAAAAACTAGGAGAGGGAGAAGGGAGTGTGACCGAGGACCTGGAGGAGATGGCGAGGAACGTGGTGTAAAGAACTGAAGGGCAGAACCCCGAGATGGTTTGGAGTGAGGTATTAGAAGACGAGGAGAGAGAAGGGGGCTGCTCTGGCTCCGTGGGTTAGCCCAAGTGTGGCGACAGGTGACAGCGCCTGCTGGGGCCTCACCGACCAGCCTGTGCTGCTGTTTGGCCTCTTCGAGACACTCCTTCAGCTTCTGGACCTCAGTCCGCAGGAACTCGCAGTCCGCCTTGCACCTGCCCTGCTTCGCCTCCTTGACGGTCATTTCGAGTTCGGTCGTCACGCATTGCTGCTTCTCCAGCTCCATGTCCTTCTTCATGAGGCAGTTCTGCACCTGTGTCAGCTTCTTCTCTAGCTCGTGCAGCATTTCGTCTTTGTCCTGGAGCAGCTGAGGAGAGCAAACAGTGACTGCTGAGTGAGGCCTGGGCAGTGGCAGGGAAAAGCCAACCGGAGTGTCCTGAGCCCTCATTCAGGCCACTGTCATCTCCTGCCTGGATCCTGTGAAGCCTGTCTCCCTGCTTCCCTCAGGACAAGGGGCCTTCATATGTAAGTCAGATCTTCTTATGCCTCTGCTCGAAACCTTCCGCTGGCTTTCATCTCATTTAGAAAAAGGCCAACTTCCTTACAATAACCTCCTGGGATGCTCACAGTCTGGCCCTACACTACCTGGCTGACCTCACCTCCTGGCTTCCTCACCCCTCCCTGCGTCGGCGGACCTCCTGGAACACTCCAGCAGACTCTGCCTTAGGATCTGTGCACTTGCTATTCCCTTTGCCTGGAATATCCTTCCTCAAGACTTTTGCCTGGGTGGCTCCTTCATTCAAATGTCAGCCCAACTGTTACCTTATCAGAGATGCCTTCCCTGATCACCCGGTGAGAGACAGCCACCAAGCTGTTGGGGTATGATACATTGGTTTTGTTATTTGTGTATTGTCTGTCTCCCCACATTAAAACGTGAGCTCCATGACAGTAGGGATGTCACATGCTTTGTTATTTCCTTAGTGCCTAGAACAGTACTCGGCATATTGTTGGTCCTCAAAAATATTTGTTGAATGAATATATGAAGGACTTGAAGCTATTTATTCAAACTCTTTGCTTCTTGTCACCCTCTCTCCAAATGGTTATTTTGACTGGTGTAAACAGGCTTTAATGACCAGCAAACATAACTCTGATAAAAGTTCAGAGTTAGAACAGTACTGACTATGAAACTATAACCTTTCTGTTCTTAGCTCCATTTCTGGTTTTCCCAGAAACTTGACTTAAGTTGTTAACTACAGATCTTCCAAGGGATAGCTTTATTAATATTTTCAAACTGCCTGATTTTCACATTTGTAATATATTTGTAATTAAAAAAATAAGACTTACTTGAATTCTTAATAAGGCCACATACTATCTCACAGCACTTCTAATATCAAGCATAAACCAAGAATAAGAACAAGGGGAGTGTGTCCCAAACTCCCTCACTGCCTTGCAGGGCTAGGGGGGAAATCTCTTTCTTTCTTTTTTTCTTTCTTTTTTTTTTTTTTTGCTATAGGGCATGTGCGCTCGTCAGAGAGACAGAGAGACAGAAAGTGAGAAATCACCCCCCCTCCAGGGGGGATGGCCACGCCACAATCCCTTCTCCTCCATTCTCCTCTTGGGATCTTGGGCACTCATGCACACATGCCCGGCATGAGTTTAAGCCACTGGGTCTGGGACTTGAACCATGGTCGATTACATGGGAGTTCAGCGACATAGCCATTACACTAACTGCTGGTCCCGGGAAGTCTCTTTCTTATAAGGCTGATGCCTCTGCTATGGTCCTCACATAATCACAGTCTTTCATTATGGGCTGTAAGAAATGCCATGTAAATGCCCAGAACTGTGTCTGGGCCTGTAGACCCATCTCACTTTGCGTGTGCTGAGGCTCCCAAAGCGGTCACAGTGGGTAGAGAGAGGCAGAACTGATTCGTGCCAAGGCACAGCCTCACATCTGCCTTGTTAGCAGCTCCAACCAGTGAGTCCTCACCTTACCTTGTCTTTCTTCAAAGCGAGCTTTTGGGTCTCTGTAAACTGCAGCTGCAGCTCCTGCAGCCGGTGTTGCAGGATGGCGGCCTCCTTATCCTTCCTCTCTATTTGGGCAGATGTCTCCTCTCGCAGCCCATGCAGGTCCAGCTCCAGCTTCATCATGTCTGCAGTGGGGCAGGCCAGAGTACTACTTGCTCCGAGTAGGAGTTGGCTTCCCCCTGGTCCCCCGGCCACAGCCCACCAGCCCCTGGCTTACCCTTCATGATGTTCTTCTTCTGTTCCGACACGGCTTCCAATTCCATGCGCAGGTCCTTCACGAGGTTCTGGTACTCCTCCACATGCAGGCACTGGCTGTCTTTCTGCTCCTGCAAGTGCTTCAGTATCTGGCAGATGGAAGATGGGCAGGGAAGGATGAGGACATGTGGGATGAATGCTTTCTAGAGCGTCTAATGTCCAGCACAGAACAACTTGGAGAGACAGAAAGCAGAGTAGTGGCTGCCAGAGGCTGGGCAAATAAAATGGGGAGTGACTGCTAATGCGCATAGGGTTTCTTCTGGAATAGTAGAAGTGTTCTGGAATTAGACAGTGGAGACAATTGCTTGACCTTGAGAATATACTAAAAATAGTAGTGGATCATATGATTTGTCAATTATGTCTCAATTAAAAACATTTTAAAAGGGAGAACAAGAGAAAAAAAATAACATGGCAGACTTCTCACACTCACATAGAATGCACATAGAAGGTGTTCCTTTCTGCATCAGTAGGTGGTCAGTTACAAAGCATCTACATGTGCCGGGCCCTGACAGGTGCTGGACAGCGGAGCAAAGAACACTGATGCCAATCTGTCTCCATGGAGCTGACTTTCAAGTGGGCAAAGGCGAAGGTCATAATAAGTAGTGACTTACAGGAAATGTTAAACACTGATAAGGGCCATAGGAGAAATAAAAGGACAAGAACGTAATGGGGGCACGTGTGTGCTGGGGTGGGGTGCGTGTGTGTGTTGCAGTTTTAATTATTCAATAATTAAATTGCCAGAAGGTGTGTGTGCTAGCCAGAGAGAGAGAGAAAGTGTGTGTGTGTGTGTGTGTGTGAGAGAGAGAGAGAGAGAGAGAGAGAGAGATGAAGAGAGAGAGGAGAAAGTACTCCCCAATGGGGTGTGTTGATGCTGCAATCGTTTCTCTTCCATCTTGTCAGACTTTTTTTTTTTTTTTTTGGAGAGGTTTTTCACTATAGGGCGCGTGCGCTCGCCAGACAGACAGAGAGAGACATAGAGACAGAAAGCGAGAAATCACCCCCCAGGGGGGATGGTCACACCGCAATCCCTTCTCCTCCATTCTCCTCTCGGGATCTTGGGCACGCACGCACACGCACCCGGCGTGAGTTGTAAGCCACCGGGTCCAAGACGCGAACCGCGGTCGACTACGTGGGAGCCCAGCGACATAGCCATTACGCTAACTGCTGGTTCCCCATCTTGTCAGACTTTGAGGCACGCGTGCATTAGGCGCTTGGTGTGTTTTTCAAGCTGCCGGGGCCAGATTTTGAAACATGGTTGGCCTTGTAGATCTGGTTCCCTCTGCACAAGGCTTAACTGCTGTGCTACGGGGCCGGCCCTGTGTTAAACAGGAGGACAAGTGGCCTGAGGAGGGGCCTCTGAGCAGGGTCTTGCTGGAGGTGAGGGAGTGAGCCATGCGTAGGTATCTGAGGAAAGAGCTTTCAGGTAGAGGCACTGGCCAGCGACAAGGCTCTGGGGGAGAACACAGAGGAAGCCAGCTGACTAGAATGGAGCCCATGACAGGTGGAGTAGGAGGAACTGATGTGAGGGAGCTAGCGGCCGGTCACACCCGACAGGGCTTGCAGTGCCTCTCCAAGAATTTCGGCTTCTGCTCTGAAGGAGAGGGGAATGGGATGTAACTGAGAGAAAGCAGGGGCATGTGGCTGAAGAGGAACAACTAGTTGCCTGGATGTCTTAGTCCATTATCATGTTGGTGAAAGGAATACCTGAGACTGGGTGATTTAAAAAATAAGTTAGAGGTTTGTTTATAAAACACACAATTCTGGGGCTGGAAGTCCAAAGGCATCACAGAATGGTGGAAGGCAGGACTTTCAGCAGAGCAGAACATGGTCTTTATCCATGTGTCTTCTGCCCGCCTCACTCCTCTCCAAAACTCAGTCATGGGGGCTCTGCCCTGATGGCTATCACACCCAAAAATCCCAACCTTGAACACCATGAAGGGAGGAAGCTCTCACTTAACACCATTACAATGCAACCACGTACCAAACCATGAACCATGGGGGGACAAACCATTGTCCAAACCATAACACTGGGGAGAGCTGTCTATGTGATCTCAGCAATGACAGAAGGGAGCGTGGTAACATGAAGACAGGAGGCGGCAGCTGGAGAAAAACAGCAATCACCATATGACCCAGATATGGGCACTGCAGGTCTTGAAGGCCCATACTCTGCCAGGCCAACTGAGGGAAGAAGAGGATGGCTGGGAGGATCTATAAAGTGGACAGCTTCAGTCCTAATAGAATACCCAGGTAGTGGGAACCAGCAGTTAGCGTGATGGCTATGTCGCTGGACTCCCACGTAGTCGACGGTGGTTCGTGTCCCGGACCCAGTGGCTTAAAACTCATGCCGGGCGTGTGTGCATGCGTGCCCAAGATCCCGAGAGGAGAATGGAGGAGAAGGGATTGCGGCGTGACCATCCCCCCTGGGTGGGTGATTTCTTGCTTTCTGTCTCTGTCTCTCTCTGTCTGTCTGGCGAGTGCACGCACCCTATAGTGAAAACCTCTCCAAAAAAAAAAAAAAGAATAGCCAGGTAGCACAAAGGCTTTGGTTAGGAAATACACAATGGCTGGGGAAGACGTATTCTAATTCTTGGGAAAGTCTGTATAATTTTTTTAAAAAATGGAGTGTACTGAGATCTTGCTGCAGGTGAGGATGTGAATGACATGGAACTGACCTTTAAAATAAATACTGGCAGATGTCTAAAGAGGAACTACAAGTTCAATATTAATCTTTGATTCATTCAACTTCCTGGACGTGGAAAGTCCTGGTAAGAGAAGAATCTCCATTCGCCCCACTAGATGGCCTGTTAGATAGCTTACACATGTTTGCTCTCTCTGTCACCCCACTTGTCCCCCATTTTAGCATCCCGTCTTAGGACAGGAAGGCACAACATGGTCTCATATTCAGGAGACTTAAGACAGGACCTCACCTAGGAGGGGACCTGATGCAGTTTTGACTAATGTGGTTCATCAGATGTTGCTATTTGTTTACATTGTGTAAACGCGTAGTCACTGCCAGATACTGCTTTGAATTTTGCAAACCCAGAATTCTCATAAAAATAAAGGAATGAATTTGAACGAATAATATTTGTAAATTTGCCATTTTCTTTAATTTTTATTTAGTACTATTATTTTTAAATTTGGCGAGAAAGAGAGAGAGAGAGAGAGAGAGAGAGAGAGAGAGAGAGAGAGAGAGAGAAAAGGGAAAGTGAGACAGCAAGCCACCAGGTCTGGGACTCGAACCATGTGGGAATCCAATGCCTTAACCACCATGCCACCGGCTGGCTCCAATTTGCTACTTTTTGCCTCCATCCAGACATTAGGAGTCTGGATGGTTTTTCTGACCATCTTACAAGCCCACCAGAGTACTGTCCTGTTTAGGTTGCATTGTTGGAAGTAGAGTAAGAAATAGGTACAAATTAGGGGCCAGACAGTGGTGCCGCAGTAAAACACAATGCTCTGTGAAGATGACTCACAGGGGAAGGTTCTTGGTTTAAGTCTGGACATTTCCTTGAGTACATGGTCATGCCCATGATCTGGGGTTGGTTGAAGGCTGAGGGTGGACAATAGTGTCAGGACCCTTTTGGGGGTTCTCTCTTTCATTGTAGGTGTGACTCCAACATGTAAAGGTGTTATAATCTTTGGGGCTTGGCATATATTATATACAGTATCCCCTGGCAGGACTAACCAAGGTTACATAAATACAAATTAAACTATAATATAGAAACAAAAACAAAAAAATGAGTAGTAAAGCCCTGCTTATTTCAGAATCGAACCCAGCTCAGCCCTATCCCACCAGGCACACAGGAGCAAGCGTTCCCCCACCTTTTTGATGTCTTCACAATCTTCCGAGGAGCTGGGAGGATGTCTGTGGGTGGCTGTATAGGAAGCAAAGTCTGCTTGTAGTTTTATCAAAGCCTCCTCACGCTCCAGAACCTGTAAATGAGTGCAAGTTGGTTATGCTGACAAGGTAACATGCTTAGCACTATCACCATATTTTGCAGGGCGTTCCTTTCTGCGGCATTCCATAGTTCATCATGTACTTTCTAGGAGGAAGGGATATGTTCTCCATCTCATATCAAGGTTCTCCAAGGCACAGAGAGTGATTGGTTCAAGTCCTCCAGGGGCCACGTTCTAGACTCTCCTGAACCTCTGTGTGGTCTACTTTATAAGGCAGAAGAAAGTTCCTCAGAGGTTATGATGGAAAAATGTATCTAACCTACCAGAGGACAGGATTTAAAGTTTGAGAATGAAAGAGGGTGTTTCTTAAAGAGTGGGCAAGTGTGTGTGTGTGTGTGTGTGTGTGTGTGTATGTGTGTACTTTTATGGTTGATATGAATTTAAAAGAACATAAAATTTTGGTTCCAATTTTATGTGTTTTATTCATTTTTTTAATAATTTGTTGAAAATAATTCAAACACAGTCTAAGCATTGAGAATAAATGAAAATCATTTTTTTTTTAGATAGATTTTTTTGCTACAGGGCATGTGTGCTCACTGGAAAGACAGAAAGTGAGAAATAACTCCCCAGGAGGGATGGCCATGTTGCAATCCTTTCTCTCCATTCTCCTCTTGGGATTTTGGATACGCACACACACATGCCTGGCACGGCCGCCAGGTCCAGGACTCGAACTGCGGTCGACTATGTGGGAGTCCAGTGAGATAATCATTATGCCATCTGCTAGTCCCAAGAATAAGTAAAAATCTTATCTTCATTTATTCTCCTTTCTATTACCCCCATTAAGGGGGAGGACACAACTGGAAATTTATAGTATATGCTTCTATAATATAATGATGGATTTTAAAAACCAAAAATAGGACTGAAGCATATACAGGATTCTGCAACCTATTCTCAACAATCACAAACATGCTTGTATGCACCTCTTATAGATTTGCCTAGTCCTTTTATTGGCTGCATATTATTCCACAATCCAGCTATCTCTTTAAATGCTTCTCTGAATCTCTTTATTTTTTTGAGAGATTTTTTTCTATGGGGTACATGTGCTCGCTGTAGAGACAGAGAGACAGAAAGTGAGACATCACTCCCCGATGTGACGACCGTGCCGCAATCCCTTCTCCTTTATTCTCCTCTAGGGATTTTGGGTGGGAACACACATGTGCCTGGTGTGAGTTTTAAGCCTCCAGGCCTGGGACTTGAACTGTGGTCAACTATGTGGGAGTCCAGCGATGTAAGCGTTACACCATCTGCTGGTCTCGTCTTTATTAATTTCTACTTAGGATGTTGTGTGGAAGATTTTAGTCTCTTTAACTTAATGAAGGTGTGGGAGAGACACAGCAGGGCGAACACAAGCAAAAGGTGAAGCAAGTACATATAAGATGGGAGAGGGATGAATCGAGGTGACTTCTTTTCCCCTCATGCCTTTATTGTGAGTAGTTCAGAAAAATGTTCTAGAAGAAGGCACATACCAAAGCGTTACTGCAGGCTAGCTTATTTCGAAGTTCCTGGATTAAATCATCCTGTTCAGAGACCTTTTGCCAGACTTCAGACAATCGTTTCAGGGTCTCCTGGTGCTCTTGAATCATGCAGGGAGAAGTGTAGATACGCACCTTTGAATGATCACCTTTGTTCTCGGGCTCCTGAGATATTTAAAAATAACAGGTTGGTTTTGTTTGTAATTTGTGAGTGAGCTTCAGAATTCTATGAACATGGAAAATTTGTAGTACTGAATTATAAAAGTGTATGTTCATGTATGGGAATCATGGTTATCTGAACAAAAGAAATAACATTAGTGCATACACATAGTAAAAAGTCCAAATGGTTCATAGGAGAATACCCTGAAAAGTAAGCCTTCCGAGCTGACGGGTGACATGGTGGCTGGGGCACTGGACTCCTGCTGACTGTGGTTTGAGTCCTGGACATGACAGCTTGCTTTCTCCTTCTCCCTCTCCCTTTCTCTCTGTCTCTGATCAAATTAAAACATATATATATATATGTACATGCATATATATGTGTATATATATATATATATACGCACATATAAAATAATAGTAATAATAAATAAATAATTCCTTTAAAAAAAGTGAGCCTTCCTCCATCCTAACTTACCTCTATGACTCGTCTGTGATATCAGCTTTTTTGTTTGTTTGTTTTTGTTTTTGAGAAGTTTTTTGCTACAGGGTGCATGCGCTCGCCAGAAAGACAGAGAGAGAGGGACAGAAAGCAAGAAATCACCCTCAAGGGGGACGTCCACGTCACAATCCCTTCTCCTCCATTCTCCTCTTGGGATCCTGGGCACGCATGCACATGCGCCTGGCGTGATTTTAAGCCACCGGGTCTGGTACTCGAACTGTGGTCAACTACATGAGAGTCCAGCGACATAACCATTATGCCAACTGCTGGTCCCGATATCAGGTTTTTTTTTTTTTTTTTTTTTTTTTTTTTAATGTCCTTCTAAGGATGTTTTCTGCAAAGTTTTATAATAAATAAACAGATAGACAAAAATAGATAGACAAGTATACTTATATAGCATCTCTCTCTCTCTTTCTCTCTCTCTCTCTCTATATATATATGTATAAAATACCCCTCACTTTTTTCCTTACACAAATGAGTCTTCTATACACTATTTTAAACAGTGTATTTTCCCTTGACAATTTATGTAGGATATTTTCCATATTGTTACTTGCAGATTTATGTAGGATATTTTCCAGATTTTACTCATAAAATTAATTTCTAATCACACAAACAATCATGCTTATATTATCCTTCTAAAATATTGTAACATTACAAGCAAGTCTAAATTTCTCTTTGACTGCTGCCTCTAATCTCATACCCTTCCTCCTCATCAGAGAGGACAATCTGTGCATAACCTTTTAGAACTTTATTTAGGTAATATACATGAATCTGAAAAATCCAGAGTACATTGGTCTTTTAAGATATGAAAATGGATTTTTTTCATCAAACAAGAAGTATTAGAGATTTATCCATGTTAGTACATGCGCTTCTATCTTATTCTTCTAAATTGCTTTTTTTTTTTTTTTTTTTTGGAGAGGTTTTTACCATAGGTTGCGTGCGCTCGCCAGACAGACAGACAGAGACAGAGAGACAAAAAGCGAGAAATCACCCCCCGGGGGGATGGCCACGCAGCAATCCCCTTTCCTCCATTCTCCTCTCAGGATCTTGGGCACGCACGCACACGCGCCCGGCATGAGTTCTAAGCCACCGGGTCCAGGAGCCTAACTGCGGTTGACTATGTGGGAGTCCAGCGACAGCCATTACACGAACTGTTGGTCCCTAAATTGCTTTTAATTGTGTTTATCCAGCTTCCTAAAGATGGGAATATAAGTTGCTTTCAGGTTTTACTAAATTAAGGTGAAATGACTACTTTTGCACATAAATATTTGAGTATCTATTCTGTCTGTGTGGATTAAATTCATAGAAGTAGGACTTCTAGGTCATATTTTAAATTTCGATAGATATAAAATTGTCCTTTAAAATTATTATTTTAAAAATTTTCCCAGAGGGTGCATGTACATGGCAGAGAGAGACAGAGGAGAGAGAAAAAAAGGAACCTCTGAATAGGGTCCGGTCATGCCTCAAACTCTTCTCCTCCATTTCTCCATCCTGTTGGGATTTTGGGCATGCATGCACATGCACTGCTGTGTTTTTCAAGCCTCTGGAGCTGGGATTCGAACTATAGTGGACTATGTGGTATCCAGCTTCCTTAGCCATCAGGCCATAGGCTGGCTCAGGAATTTGTACCACTTGACACTCATCAAAGAGAGTATGGCTGTTTTCCTAGAATGATATATATTTTAAAAAATTATTTTCCTATATAGTCTGAAACCATGCATGAAGGTTCTTACTCTCTTACTGGTCTGCACTAATAATGAAGTGAACTGATGCATATAGTAAAAAAAGAGCAAAGAGTTCTAGTACAGATGGTAGATCCTTTCTCCATTAAATTTGTGTCCCTAACTAATTTTTGGGGGGTCAAGTTAGAAATAGCTGATATTCATTGAGCATGAAAGTTGCCCATGTACAAGATGCAGGAAAATCAGTCAGAAATCTAAAATAATGTTAACATAAATAATTTAGTGTATAGTGTATGTATAAGAGGTCAAAGTAATAAAATAATAGAAAAATTAGAAGACAAGAAGAAGACGTCTACAAGAAGTTCCATATCTTTTTAATACTATGGGATGAAAAATAAAATCTGATTTAAAAGCAATAGAACAGGTCCAGCTGCAGTAGCATGTGCTAAGATGCTGTGCTCCATAAACTGGGACCACACAGGGGGTGTGGGTTTAATTCCAGGTCCACCCTAAAGGCCTGGCATGGTGGTATGCGCTACAATCTCAGAGACTGGGGGAGGCTGAGGAAGGAGGATTGCAAGTTCCAGGCTGGACTGGGCAACACAATAAGATTATGTCTAAAAATGAGCTTGGTGTGATGGTGTGCAACTACAGTTCCAGCTGGGATGCTGAGGCAGGAGGATCACAATGTGGTAAGACGCTGTCTCAAAAGAAGAAGAAGAAGGAGGAGGAAGAGGAAGAGGAGAAGAAGAAGAAAAATTCCCTGAGTTGAAGAAAAATATAGATCTTTGGGGCTGGCAGGTCGTGTGGCGTTTAAGGATGCTGGACTCCCACATGGCCGCCCGCGACCTGGTGGCTTGCTTTCTCACTTTCTCTCTCTCTCTCTCTCTCTCTCTCTCTCTCTCTCTCTCTCTCTCTCTCTCATTCTATCCCTCTCTGGTTAAGTTAAAGAATAAATAAATAAATAAACAAAGTTAAATAAAATAATTCTCAAAAAAAGAAAAACATAGATTTTCTGATTAAAAGAGTCATTTAAATATTGAAAGCTTACTGGAAAATAAACTAAAAATATCCTGAGTCTAAAAGAGGCAAAATAGGTGACTACAAAAAACTGAGAAATAGTTTGACATCTAAACAACTCATATTTAATACTGGGTGGTATGCAGCAGTATCTTCAAAGACTTAAAGGAAGATGCTTTTAAAAGTTTATATATTCAGTCAAACTAGTATTCAAGAACAATGGCAAAATAAACTTTGTTTAGATACAGAAATATTGAGAAACTTTTCCACCTACAATTGTTTCTGAAAGAAATAAGAAGGAATTACTACAACAAAAGGAAAAATCCAAGAATGCAGAAGAGGTGAAGTATACTGTGGACAATAATGAGAAAAAGTTGGATTTATTTGTAATGAAATAGACATTTTCTACATTATGTAAACAGTTCCAGAGATTAAAAAAAAAAAGATGAAAAGCTTTCCAACTATTGTATTAGGATAGCATAATCCAGACACCATATGAGATGAAAGCACAAAATTTAAGTCATCAAACTAATCTCATTTCTGAAAATAGATGCAAAAAATAAAATTTTAACACATTTAGTACGTCAGCTTATTAAAGTAACAATATAGTATGATCAAGTAGGGCTATTCCAGGAGCATAAAGATAGTTTAATATATGAAAATCCATGAATGAAATTCACTTCATTAAAAGATAGACACTAAAAAAGGTGAATAAAATTCAACATTCATACCTCACAAAAACTCTTGATAAGCTAAATATGGATAGTCACATACCTTTAACTTGAAAAAGGATATTAACATGAAGCCAAGAACAGGCATTATAGTAAATGGTGAAATGCTATAAACATTTCCTTTAAAGTGAGGAACAAGGCAAGGATGCTCTAATTCTATATTGTCCTGGAAATTCTGGTTAATGCGATAAAGTGAAAAATAAGTTGTCTAAATTTTGAAAGGGAAAGCAATTTAGAAAAATCCAAGAGGTTCAAATGAAAATGTGATCAGAGAGCACAGTAAGATGGTAGGATAAGTGATAAGTTTTCCTATACATCAGTAATAATAACATTAAATGTATAAAAGATCCCATTCATAAAACCAGTAACAATTGGAATACATCTAGCAATAAACTTAAGAAATATGTAAGATCTATTTTAAAAAGTGTAAAAACTTCCTGAAGGACACATTAAAATACTTGAATCAAGATAGAAATACATCATGTTTCAATACATCATGTTCCATAGGGCATGTTAATTTTTCTCAAATTAATACTTAATTTGGAAGTCAGTCAATATAAGTCTAAATTTTGTCAAAAGGCAACATACAAAAATGACCAAGAAAAAAATGTGAAGTATACATCAGTGGGTCTGGCCCCATAGCTTCATGGTTAATAGAGCCAGATCCCACAATGCTGACCACAGTTTTAAATCCCGGCCCCAGGGTCTTGAGAAACACACTGGGCACATGTATGTGTGTGCCCCAGATCCTGACAGGATAGAGATATGGAGGAGATGAGATCATGGTATGACTGTCTCCCTTTCTCTTTCTCTGTCTCTCTGCCTCTCTCAGGGGAGCATACACACTCTCTGACAATTATATATATATAAAAAAGTATAAAACAGTGAAGGAGGACCTTAGCTAAAAGGAGCTCTTAAAATATGCTATCAGTTGAATTCACTAAAAAAAATCTGACTCTGGTGTAGGAACTAGCAAGATCGAAAGAATAGTGTCTAGAAAGAGCCATGTGTATACGTGACTTAGTATATGAATTGGTACTTGAATCAGTGAGGAAAGATTGGGATGGTCAACCAATGATTTTGGGGGCCAGTTGGCAGTGTGGTAGTACCACAACACTTGAAGATGCTGGATCCACGAGGGAAGATCCTGGGCTTGTGTCTGAGACCTTCTTATTCACACTGGGCACACGTGTGGGTGCCTGTCATTCAGGTTGGACGAGGCTGGTGACAGATTGTGGTGTGAAGATCCTGTAGAGGGTGCCTGTCTCTCTGTCTCTTTTCTCTCTGTCCCTTTCTCTTATTAAATAAGTAAATAAATTTATTAATTAAAAAATTATTTGAGAGGACCAGCAATGGTTATGTCGCTAGACTCCTAAGTAGTTAACTGTGGTTTGAGTTTCGGATCTGGAAGCTTAGAACTCATGCTGGACACGTGTGTGTACATGCCCAAAATCCTGGGAGAAGAATGAAGGAGAATGAATTGTGTCATGACCATCCCCCCGGAGGGTGATTTCTTGCTTTCTGTCTCTCTGTCTTTCTGGCGAGTGCATGTACCCTATAGCAAAAATCTCTCTTAAAAAATTGATTTGGGGATCACTGAAAATCTATTTAGATAAACATAAAATTAGAGCCTTATCATATATATATGTGTGTGTGTGTGTGAGTGTGTGTGTGTATATACTCACACACACACACACACATATATATATTTATTAATATATTCCAGATCAACTAAAGACAAAACATAAAAATTCAAAATTATTACAGTGCAAATTGAAAACATGAGATAAACTTTTATAACCCAGTGTGTACAGAAGGCCTTTCTAAGTAAGACATAAAACTTAGAATCTATAAAGAAGGATGAATAGATTCAACTCCATAAAAATAAAAACCTGTATGGTGAAAAATACCATTAATAAAGTGAAATGAAAAATTACAGACTGGGAGAAAATATTTGCAACATATGTAATGAAGTATTATTACCTGTAATATATTAAGAAGCTTCTATAATCAATACAAAAAAGACTAACAATCCAGTAAGAAAAAAAAGTGGGTTGAGGATTAAAACAAGTAATTCACAAGACAGAAATCCATATGACCGATATACTTATCTACAGTGCTCAATACTTCATTAGTGTGGTAGAAACTGATTTGCCTCCCAGATCCCATTTGGCAATGAAGCTCTAACTGCCCCAGCTGCTGGGAGTGCTGCAAAGATGGTCTTCAGCTGCCAGCCCCTTTTGGGGCTGCTTTGACTAGGTCACACCTCTCCCTAAGGGCAGTCCACAACCAGTAAGTGATCAACATGGGGTATAAAGATTAGCTCTTTTCTCAGTGTCGGACTACTTGGAAGGTTTATCCAGCTCCCCATGGGTTTGGCTAAGCCCTTTGTTAAGACTGTATCATAGTTCAACTCTTCCCTTTGCTTAACCCAAAGGTTTATACCAAGAGCTTTTCCTAAAAATGTCCTGCTTGCTAATCTGTCTCAGAGTCTGCTTCCTGGGGAACCCAACCTACAATTATTAGAACTAAAAGAAATGAAAATTATATGAGAGAACTGTTCCTCCCACATCAGTTTAGTATAATCTAAAAAGATGGAAAACAAACAGTGGGGGTGGGGGTAAGGAAATAAATTCCCATAATTACTGTTGGTAAATGTGTGAACTGCCAGAACCTTCTTAATGTACAATTCAGAAATTTTAAAAATGCATTTTTAAAATTTGCTACAGGACATGTGTACTCATTGGAGATATAAAGTGAGAAAGTACCTCCCAGGGGGATGACCATACCACAACCTCTTCTTCTCCATTGTTCTCTCAGGATTTTAGGCACACACACACACACACACACACACATACACACACAGACACACACACGGGTTTGGTCTGTTTTTCAAGCCTCTGGGTTCAGGACTTGAACTGTGTAGCTGGCCTTGTGGGGATCCAGTCCTTCTTAACTACCACACCACCTGGCTGACCCACACTTTACAGATATTTTTAAACATTAAAAGTAAGCATATTTTTTTACCCAGCAATCCCATTTCAGGAGTTACCCCATAGAAATAAGGATGCTCGTTACAGTTCATTTGTAACAGAGAGAATAAATAGGTTCATAGATGGTACATCCATACAATAGAATACAAGGTGAGAACTAAAAGAAATTGCTAAGATATGCATCAAAAAGGCAAGTTGTAAAACAACATTTATAATACAAGTTATTTATGTAAAGGAAAACACAAATCAGTTACATATTTGTATAGCAAAATCCCCTGGAGGATTCCTAACACATTATTCATGTGATTACCGAAAGGGAGGAGAGTGAGGAGGAGGTTGATGGCAGACTTCCACTTTAATTTTCATACTTCTGGGACCAGCAGATGGCATAATGGATACATTGCTGGACTCCCACATAATCAATCGCCAGATGAGTGTGCATGCTTGTCTAAAATCCAAGAGGAGAATGGAGGAGAAGGGATTGCAGCATGGCCATCCCCCCTGGACGGTGATTTCTTGCTTTTGGTCTCTCTGTCTCTCTCTCTCTGGCGAGCACACACACCCTATAGCAAAAACTTCTCTAAAAAAAAATTTCCATGCTTCTGTCTAGAGAGCCTATATCACTGTATTACTTGTAATTTTAATAAAACAATTAAAAGAAGAAATAAACAAATCCAGGTATTTTGGCTCTTCTTCCCCACATTTCATGGCTTCTCCTCTTGTGTGGTCCTGAAATCACGGTTTGTGTGTGTCCTGTGATCTCCAAGACCCCACTCCCACTCTGCACTGCTACTGCAGGACCCTCATGAAAGCATGGAAGATTAAAGAACTCATGTGGTAATTCTCTTTCTGCCTTATTTGAAGCGGTGGCTCTTTAAAGTAATTAAATGAACTAATCAAAATTGTTCAAGAACAGTCATAAAGGAGATGTGAAAGCTGGAAGTTCAGGGACCAGCAGTTAGCGTAATGGCTATGTCGCTGGACTCCCACATAGTCGACCGTGGTTCGAGTCCCGGACCTGGTGGCTTAAACTCACACCGGGCGCGTGTGCGTGCGTGCCCAAGATCCCAAGAGGAGAATGGAGGAGAAGGGATTGCGGCGTGGCCATCCCCCCTGGGGGGTGATTTCCTGCTTTCTATCTCTCTGTCTCTCTCTCTCTCTGTCTGGCGAGCGCACGCGCCCTATAGCAAAAACCTCTCCAAAAAAAAAAAAAAAAAAAGAAAAAAAAAAAAAAAAGCTGGAAGTTCAAAAGCCGAAGGGTACAAAATTCAGGGGCAGCCCCTGATATTTGGTCGAAGGTTTGGATTACCGGGGGAGTAGGCTAGGACTTTAGAGGAGACCATCTGGGGGCCTGTCTACTTGTCAGACTGAGTGGTCTGGTTTAAGTCCTACCTGACTGATGAGCCCACTGAGCTCCCCCTCCAACATCTTCACTTGGCACTCCAGTAACTCGGTGTTGCTCAGGGAAGTCTGGTATTTATCCCTGTAGAGAGTTAAGCTTCTTTCTAGGGAGACGATCTTGTCCCTGGCCAAGGCGAGTTGCTCCTGTGCCAAATGGAGCTTCTCCCCTGTGTTCTCATTATGATTTTCCATTTCCTCCTCATAGAGAATCACCTATAAATGTAGAAATGAAACCACACTGAACCCATGGAAGCATTTAATGAGGAAAGGATATGGTTGTCAGACCCCATGCAGAGCAGTCTTATAGAAATCCAGATGAACCAAATAGGTGCAGTGCAGATCAAAAGCTATAGTATATAGTATCAGGATGTTAATGATTAAAAATAAAATTGTCCAATTTAGAGATAAGCTCCATACCTGTTTCCCATTCTGCCTGGCAAGTGGTAGGAACTCAATAAATACTTGTTAGTTGATGAATAGGAATGGATTTGTATAGCTTCATTTTTTTAAAAAAAGGACTTGGAATTCTGGTATTCTTTCTTTCCTAGGCATTCTCTAGAGGTCTAATTAAGAAAATGTAGAGCCCCTTGTGCACGCAGGTCTATTTCAGCAATGTTCCCAAGAGACAGTAGAACATGACCTGAGGTTCCTCTGGGAATGATCCTTATTTAGATTTCTTTTCTTCCTAATCAATTAATTAGCCAACCAACTGACAGATACTTACTGAATGCTCATGAGCACTGTGTTGGCTGCAGGGGAAATATTTTTGTATAAGATATAGGCTCACCCCTCAAAGAGTTTAAAATGCTTAAAATCTTGGGGAGATAACATTTAAAATGAACAAACAAGGGAACCAGCAGTTAGTGTAATGGCTATGTCGCTGGACTCCCACGTAGTCGACTGCGGTTCGCGTCCCGGACCCGGTGGCTTAAAACTCACGCCGGGCGCGTGTGCGTGCGTGCCCAAGATCCTGAGAAGAGAATGGAGGAGAAGGGATTGCGGCGTGACCATCCCCCCTGGGGGGTGATTTCTCGCTTTCTGTCTCTATGTCTCTCTCTGTCTGTCTGGCGAGCGCACGCACCCTATAGCGAAAACCTCTCCAAAAAAAAAAAAAAAAAAAGAACAAACAACTGTATGTAGTTGAGCATGGTAAATAGTATGGCTTGAATTATGAGGGAGATCTAAAAACACTCATGAAATGCATATGAAGACTATGTATGTATTAAAAAATTTTTTGCACCAAAATAAACTTGTTCCTTAATTTCATTTTTTCATGAACTTTTTGAAGTCCCCTCATATACACTGAAGGGGTTAAGAGCAAGATTATCATCAAGGGCAGCTTCATATTGGTTCAAATAGACCAGTGTAGAGTTCTGATAGAACTCCTTAGTCGAAGTTGATTATACTTGCTGCCTGCCGTGTGAGAGTCTTCTTAGAGAAGGATCGTGTAGTTTAAGGGTTTATTAAGTAAGGACAAGAGGAGAGGAGTATTTTGTATTCAAATGTTGATAACAGAATCTGTCAGTGGCCTAATCATATCCCCTCTGCACTCACTATTTCTTACATGCTAAAACC
This sequence comes from Tupaia tana, assembly GCA_026018925.1. Lineage (NCBI taxonomy): Eukaryota > Metazoa > Chordata > Mammalia > Scandentia > Tupaiidae > Tupaia > Tupaia tana. The sequence goes on from JAKSZU010000018.1 coordinate 14,928,432, forward strand.
ATTCCAACTTCAAGCATCTTCAACTCTGTCTGGGGACTTCTCTGGCTCCAGAAATCCACTCAACCAGAGAGACAAGACAGGATAGGTTAGAAGCGCTAAGGAGTTAATACCCCCAGCAGCAGCCCTACACCAATAACTGGGCTTGGTTGGGGTTTTACTTTGAGGCATGTTCTTTTTTTTTTTTTTTTTTTTGGAGAGGTTTTCACTATAGGGCGTGTGCCAGACAGACAGAGAGAGACAGAGAGACAGAAAGCGAGAAATCACCCCCCAGGGGGGATGGCCACGCCGCAATCCCTTCTCCTCCATTCTCCTCTCGGGATCTTGGGCACACATGCACACACGCCCAGTGTGAGTTTAAGCCACCGGGTCTGGGACTCGAACCGTGGTCGACTACATGGGAGTTCAGCGACATAGCCATTAGGCTAACTGCTGGTCCTGCATGTTCTTTTTTTTAAGAATTATTTTTTATATAACTTTAATTATTATTATTGCTATTTTCCAGTTTGATCAGAGAGAGACACAAAGAGAGAGAGAGAGATAGAGAGAGAGAGAGAGAGAGAGAGAAAGTGAGAAAGCAAGCCATCAAATCTGAGACTCAGCCCGCAGTCAATCATGTGGGAGTCCAGTGCCTTTAACCACCACGTCACCTGCCGACCCCTCTGAGGCATGTTCTACTTCCACTTCCAGGGAAATTGAACCCCAGCTGCCCACAGCAAGTAATCTTCTCAATAGTGATTTCTTTTATAGGTACTTTGCCCTTCTAAGACTCATCTCCTCACATGCTTTCTGGAATCACCTTCTGAATTAACTCCTTGTATTCATGTCCTTGTCTTAGGGTCTACTCTGTTGGGAGAACTCAACCTCAGACAGAAGCTTAATGCTTTCGTGTAACCAAGCATTGGAGAAATTTGGCAGAATGCTTACAATAATTTTTCCAAAACTTCACTGGCTTGGGAACCGTGATAGTGACTGCTACTTGCCGAATTCCCCTCTTCCTTAGTAACTGAACCTAGCCTTAACTGGAGGCAGCAATGCATCTCCTAGAATACCACATCTCCTAGCCTTCCTAGGGACTAACTATAGCCCTGTGGCTAATGCAGGGCTATGATAGATAAGTTAAAGTGTTGTGGGGGCTTTCAGTGTCTGTAACAGAAAGGAGTGTGCCTTTTTACTTCCCCGCCCTCTTCGCAGACTCTTTGGAATAAGGATGTTAAGGTTGGCTCCAGCAGCCATCTTGGGTGACCCAGAGAATGGAAGCCTTGAGCTGATGATGGTGGAGCCAAAGGATAAGTCTAGGTACCCGATGATACATGCAGTTGCTGACTTTCTTTTATGGCATGGAAATAAACTGCCTTATTTATTTTTTTGGTTATATGCAGCTAAATAGAATCCCAACTAATTCAAGGTCATTTAATCTGGACTGGACTCTTTTGTTTAATTTATGACTAACCAGCCAGTTTTAACATTCAGCATTAGCTTTATCGAACCATAGTTTATGCTCATAAATGTTGTTCCAGATTATATTTTACAGGACACCCCTTCTCTGTTCCTTCTTCTCCCAATATTTTTCAGTCAGTTCTCACTAGGCCATAATTTTCCCTCTTTAAAAACTTCTATAATCTTTAATTCCCCTCATATGGTGTCCGGAGTTAGTCCTCATGCAATAGTACCATCCAAAACACTCCTTGGAATTTCATCTTTAAATATGAAGGAAAAAAATGCCAGGGGAAGCCTAAGTTATAAGAGTCTGTCTTTTCCATTATTTTGAACCCATGGTTTTATTGCTGCTGGTGCCACTGGTGCTCAACTAGTCTTCAGTTCTGTAACTCTGGGTCTTTGAATTTACTTGGGGTTCTATGGGGTTGCTACTCTTTGAAAATAAACTGCCCTGGAACACAAATAGAAATAAATTCCCTGAATGTACTTAGAAGAAGTCTATGTGATCTTAAACTCCAAGCTTCAAAAATGATCTGGTACTCTCAGTGACAGACTCGGACTTAACACCTCATTATCTTATCAGCTGTGCAGGGCTAGGAATATACATATTATCAAACCTGATTTTTCTAAAAATGGTTGATTTAATCGGTCTTTTTTTTTTCTTTTGCAACCCTCAGAGGCTTAGAGACTTTTGGATTTAATTTTCAGTGCTAATGTAATGGAGAAGATGGCCTTACACTCACACATACACACACACATGGGCATGCATGCAATGCCACATGGCCTGCATGTGAATTCTGGCGCTCTCGCCCATTATGCCATTTTGCTTAGTTTCTTTCTGCTCAGCTTTAAAACAATCGAGAATTAAAGAGGGAAAATTTATAAAATCAGCTCAGGATGCTGTGATGGTCTCTTTAATTCTCGTGTTTCCTTTCTAGTGGGCGTGGCCTAATTTCTGGAAGTACACGGGCTTATGGGACATTTCCATAGTTAATGCATCTTTACCTCATCTTCTTTCATTTTGCAGTGATGGCGAAGAAGAACCAGGTCAGAAGTCTGCTTCTCTAGGATGGACTGATACTGAAAGAGAGAGCAGTAAGAAGTCTGCAGCTCTTCTGTGCGAAACTCCAGTTCCTGCTGGAGGGTCAGCAATTTTTTCTTCAATTGCTGGAGTTGTCTCAGATGACACTGTTTGCTGGACCCAAACTCCATTTGTGTTTCCTCGAGTGCTAATGCCTGGGCTTGCTTCTTGTTCTGCAATATAGGTCGAATACACAGAAAAGGCTTTAGATTTTTACTAAGAATACCTTAACTCTTTGATTTTCTTTTCAATTGTGCAACCATTCACATCCACCTAATGCCCGTTTATCTTTCCATCTACAAATAGAAATGAATGCCCTGAATATTCTTTTTTTTTATTTGAGAGAGGTTTTTGCTATAGGGCGTGTGCGCTCGCCCGACAGACAGAGAGAGACAGAGAGACAGGAAGCGAGAAATCACCCCCCAGGGGGGATGGACACGCCGCAATCCCTTCTCCTCCATTCTCCTCTTGGGATCTTGGGCACGCACGCACACGCACCCGGCGTGAGTTTAAGCCACTGGGTCCGGGACACGAACCGCGGTCGACTACGTGGGAGTCCAGCGACATAGCCATTACGCTAACTGCTGGTCCCAATGTCCTGAATATTCTTAAGCGAAGTCTATGTGCTCTTAAATTCCAGGCTGAAAAAATAATCTAGTACTTTCAGTGATAGATTCAGCACCTCGTTATCTATCAGCTTATTAAATATCTCACTCTATTCACAAAGAAACATAGACCTTTGTATTTCCCTCTGTAAAAATGATCCAAAAGAAGAAAACAGGGTTCTTACCCACCAGAAGCTTATTATTTAAATCAGAAGGAATAAAACATAGATGAACTGTAATAACAAGCTTATGTTTTGCCTTCATATATAAGAAATGCAATTTCTCCTTTGCTCAGCTGCCGTCAAGGTCCTTGGTCCTTCCGAGGAAGCTAAGGCCGCGTTGGGGTGAGGCCCTCACCTCATCCGGCGACTAACACCGTGTCCGGCAGTGCCTGCTGTGTGCCTGTCCTGCGCCTGTCCTCACCATGGCCTCCGTTTCCAAGCTCTCCTGCATCTTCTCGGCCCTCATCGCACACGACGATGAGGTGATAGTCACGGAGGTTAAGACCAATGCCCTCATTAAAACGGCTGGTGTAAATGTGGAACCTTTTAGGCCTGGCTTGTTTGTGAAGGCCCTGGCCATATCAGCATCGGGAGCCTCATCTGCATATGGACCTGCATCAGCAGCTGGTGCTGCACCTGCAGGAGATCAGGCCCCCACTGCGGCTGCTGCTGCCTCAGCTGAAGAAAGTAGAAGCAAAGAAAGAAGAATCTGAAAAATCTGATGATGACATGGGCTTTAGTCTTTTTGAATAATTCTCTTTTGTAGCATGTTCAATAAAAAGCTGAACTCTTTAACAAAACAAACAAAAATGCAATTGACCTGGAAGAAAATCTATTTCTGGCCGTGGCTTTTAGACTGAACTTGGTATTAAAAACATCTGGGTAAAAGAACATCGAAAAAAACCATGGGTGAATTCTTGAGGATTCTAGAATGTTGGAAAATGGTGGGCAGAAATGTTAAGGCACATCTGGGCATTGACCCATATGTCTCCTCCTGAAGGAAGATATGACCTTTCAGATGCTGACTGTGTGTACACCTATATGGTAGGTAAGATCTCTCCCTGTCAGGACCAGCAGTTGGTGTAATGGCTATGTTGCTGGACTCCCATGTAGTCGACTGCGGTTTGAGTCCTGGACCTGGTGGCTTAAACTCACGCCGGGTGCGTGTGCGTGTGCGTGCATACCCAAGATCCTGAGAGGAGAATGGAGGAGAAGGGATTGTGGTGTGGCCATCCACCAGGGGGGTGATTTCTCACTTTCTGTTTCTCTGTCTCTCTGGCAAGCGCACACACCCTGTACCAAAAACCTCTCAAAAAAAAAAAAAACAAAAAAAAACCAACCAAACAAAAAACAACAACAACCAAAAAAACTCTCCCTGTCAATCCATCCTACATCTTCATTCTTTCATTCTTTCCCTCAAGAAACACGTGCTGAGCTCCTACTTTGCACAGGTATTCTGCTAGCAAGATACATCTCTGACTCACTTTTCTAGTATAATTGAGGTCTCTGCACTGATGCTTCTGTTTTCTTGTCCTACATACATTCCTTATGACAATGACATTTCAGAGAGGTGGATAAAGAAGGAGCAGTCCTGACTTCTCCTCTCTTATTATCTTCCTATTCATATTTTAAAAATAATTATTAACTTATTTCATTCATTTGTTATTAATATTATAATTATTATTTTAACTTGACCAAAGAGAGACAGAGAGAGAGAAAGGGAACGTGAGAAAGCAAGCTGTCAGGTCCAGGAACAGAACCACAGTGAGCCATATGGAAGTCCAGCACCTTAACCACCACACTACCCACCAGCCCCCCATTCATTCTTAAAGACCTTACACGAGTCCTCACCAGCGCCCCATTCATTCTTAAAGACCTTACACAAGTCCTCCTCTCCTTCCTGGTTTTCTCTGCAAAGCTATCTTGGCACGAGTACCATAGATTTTTACTGGCATGTTCTTGATGTGGTATTTCATATTCTGTCTGTAATCATTTCTGTGCATCTTATCTTTTAATTAGATTATAAACTCCTAGAGGACAGTGTGCTTCTATAGAGTCTAGATTAGAGATTCATATATAGCTATGTATTGGATGAAAGAAAACAGAAGCAACTAGGCAATCTCATTGGCTCCCAAAAATGTGAGCTTGTGGTTGGCTTCATTATAGAGGGTTTTGAACACAGCAATTTTCAAACTTCTTTTAAACTTTCTCTTTTTTACAGTTTTGTTGAGGTATATTTTATAGATCGTAAAATTCAATCATTGTTAAATATACAATTAAATGATCTGTAACAAACTTACAGAATTGTACACTCATCATTAAAATCCGGGTTTAGAACATTTCCATCACCCAAAAATATCCTCTCACATTCATTTGCAGTCACTCCTGTTCTTTCTTCCAGCTCCAGACAACTGCCAATCTGCTTTCTGCCTCTATGAATTTGCTTTCTAGACAGTTCATATATGAAATTGTGTATGTCATCTTGTGTGGCGAGCTTCTTTTACTTAGCATCAAGTTTGTTGGGGTTCATCCAGATTGCAGCAAGAATTAGTATTCTGTTTTTTGGAATAGTAGTTCATTGTATGAAAATATCATATTTTGTTTATCTGTTTACCAGTTGGTAGATATTTGGATTGTTTTGGGCTTTGGGTTTTATGAATAATGCTGTTATGAACATTAACATACTGGTCATTGCGTGCATATGATATTTTCGTTTAATTAATTTGTTCAGCAAATATGGTGCACCTACTGTGTCAAGCACTGTACTAGGTGAACTGCACAAGTAAATCATGTATTAGAAGGAGAATGTGTTATGGAGGGTAGAGCAGGAGAGGAAGAGGAGGAAGGCCAGGATGGATGCGGTTATAATTTTAAATGAAATGTTTTTGTGGAAAGTCATCCTGAGAAGGTGACATCTGAGTCCAAACTTGAAGGACGTGAAGGACAAAGCCTGGTAGAAACCTGTAGCAGGACAGTTCTATCGGGAGAGAACAGCAAGTGCAAAGACCTTGTGGTGGGAGCATCCAGGTGGTATTTGATGAGCTGCAGTGGGATTCCAGTCACTTTCTTTTCTTGAGACTAACTTTTTCCAGGGAGATGAAAGGCCATTGGAGGGCATTGAGTAAAGGAGTGACAAGATTTCCCATAGATTTTTTTACAAAGGACACAGTACTTGTTCTATTGAACTGCAGGGAGGCAAAGACAGAAGCAGAGAGACCAACTAGGAGGCTACTGCGAGAATCCTGGTAAGAAAAAAGGACGACACGGACCATCATGGTAGCAGTGGAGATCAAGAGAAACGGTTGCATTCTAGGCATATTTTGAAAGTAGAGTCTACAGGATAAGCTGTTGCATTAGATCTCAGATGATAGGAGATGATGGTCATCTAAGATAATATGGGTCCAAGGTTTTGGTCTGAGTAACTGGAGAGATGGAGTTTAATGAGATTAATTTAGTAAGAGCAGGGACCTGAGAGAGAGAAATTCTTTTCCGGTGAGAGTGGATGGTGGCAACACAGATAAGGTGAAGGAGGCTCAGTCCAGATAGGAACAAGAGAGACGATAGCCGATGGTGTCAGTTCTATCTGAATTACTCTTTTTTTGGCTCTCCTGGAAGTTTATCTTACCTTAAATGCTCCAAAATTGAGAAGACAGAAAACGGATCACCACGCAAAAGAAACTGTATGCAAAGACGAGCTGAACTCTTAGCCTGAATGTCTGTGTATGTGGCTGGAGGGAAGCTGATGAGACTTCTTCCCTAAGCCGAACAAGGCTGAATTTTGTATTTATTCTACGTGGCTATACTTGCTAACATTTATATAAAATGTCATTGAGCACTTTCATTTGGTTCAAGATAAGAATAATGTAGGGCCAGCAGGTGGCATGGTGGTTAAAGGTGCTGGATTCCCACATGGCTGACAGCAGTTTGAGTCCTGAACCTTGTGCCTTGCTTTATCCCTTTCTCTCTCCAGTCAAATGAACAAAAGAATAATACCAAATGGAAATAAATAAATAAATAAATCCCCCCCCCTTTTTTTTAAAAAGAGGTAAGGACGTTGCTTATAACTAATCTGCGAATGAGGTTTGGAAGAAGGAAATTGGGAGTAGTAAGTGTGTGTGTATGAGTATGTGGACATGAACACAAGTGAATAGAAGAGATATTCTCAGGGAACCAGCAGTTAGCGGAATGGCTATGTCGCTGGATTCCCACGTAGTTGACTGCAGTTCGCATCCCGGACCCAGTGGCTTAAAACTCACGCCGGGCTCGTGTGCGTGCGTGCCCAAGATCCCGAGAGGAGAATGGAGGAGAAGGGATGGCGGCGTGGCCACCCCCCCTGGGGGGTGATTTCTCGCTTTCTATCTCTATGTCTCTCTCTGGCTGGCGAGCGCACGCGCCCTATAGCAAAAACCTCTCCTCCCCCCAAAAAAAAAAAAAAAAAAAAAGAGATATTCTCAGAAACCTACTGGGCCATCGGAAAAGTCACGACACGCTTTTCTGTTTCCCTACGTGAAAATGTGTCATGCCTTTGTTGGCAATCCAGTAAATGGTTCTATAAGTTTATGTAGAAAAGCATAGGGTAGTGGGTGGGTAGTTACTTGGAAAAAAATGTAACCAAAAATAAGTACTTAAAGTACAGAACTAAAGTAAAGGAGTGAATACCTTGGGGTGGGATTAATTCAAAAGGGTTTATTTTAGTGAAACAGACACCCAATAAAATCCTTATCAGATTTTCCACAAATCCTTTTATTTTGGCTTTTTCGAAGGTGACCTGACCTCTGAAACTTAAAGAAAGAGTTCCTGGTGTTTCTTTCTTTTTTTTTTTTTTTTTAAATTAATTAATTTTTTTTTTGGAGAGGTTTTTTCACTATAGGGCGCGTGCGCTCGCCAGACAGACAGAGAGAGACATAGAGACAGAAAGCGAGAAATCACCCCCCAGGGGGGATGGTCACGCCGCAATCCCTTCTCCTCCATTCTCCTCTCGGGATCTTGGGCACGCACGCACACATGCCCGGCATGAGTTCTAAGCCACCGGGTCCAGGATGCAAACCACGGTCGACTACGTGGGAGTCCAGCAACATAGCCATGACGCTAACTGCTGGTTCCCAAGTTCCTGGTGTTTCTGCTGCTCGTGTATAACTTTTGGATGTGGAAGTGGCTCTTGGCTGCTGGATATGGATCACTCAGTTGAAAACTGAGGATTCCTATTGTATATTCTTTGTTTCTTCTTTTATATCCTTATTTTCTCTTCATTACCCAAAAGAATGAGAAATACTGTTGTTTTGTTTTGAGTCAAATTCTTTAGGGCCTCTCCTTCTAGTACCTGGCACATCACCTATACTTGGGTGTGTTCATGACTGCTCTCTGGCTTTAAAGCATCCTGTGGGTAAACAATGTCTTTTCCTAAATGGTGTGTTTAAAGCTTAGCCACCTGGCAGTGATACTAGTAAACTGTTACTAATTTATCCTTCTAGAGGACATGCTGATTTTCTGGGTTTAACTTTACTCTGAGGTGACATGATAAACCAGCCAGATGATGAGAGTTCCTCCAGTCTTCCAGTACAGACAAAGATAGTACCTGACGTAATTTGCTGACTATAAAGATCTAAGAACTGCTTATATTTGCAGAGAGAGTAGTTTTCTTGGGTGAAATTTTTAAACATTTGCACACTAGACATATCTATGCGTTTAGAGAAATCAAAATCTATTGGGGAAATGCCTAGCCTTATTTGAGACCTACTATTTGAGACCTACTATATTTCTACTTATTTATCCTTACATATTCAAAAGTTTTTTTTGTTTTGTTTTTTTGAGAGGTTTTTGCTATAGGGCACGTGTGCTTGCCAGAAAGAGAGAGACAGAGAGACAGAAAGTGATAAATCACCCCCCAGGGGTATGGCCATGCCACAATCCTTTCTCCTCCATTCTCCTCTCAGGATCTTCGGCACACACGCACACACGCCTGGCATGAGTTTAAGCCACCAAGTCTGGGACTTAAACCGTGGTCAACTACATGGGAGTCCAGTGACATGGGCATTATGCCAACTGTTGGTCCCTCAAAAGTTTATTTTTGTTAGTTCTATATGAATAGAAAATGACACGCTATAGATTCAATCTACACTTTGGTTATATATGGGCCAAACAGTAATATCATGATGGCATCAACAAATTTCCTATTGTTTCTTTGTCTTCTTTTATAGAGTTTTCTTTATACTGAAGACATTTAATTTTACTAGGTTCTTCTTTGGTTTTTAAACTGAGATCTAGAGAAATGAGCAAGTTGAAAATGATTTTTGTGGAAGTAAAATTAGTTAAAAAAAAAATCCATCTGGAGTTGGGTGTGATTCTGGAGGTCATCTGGTCTACCAGGCTTTACAATTTCTACCTAGGCCTCAGCTGTCTGAAAAGATGGAGTATCCTGGCTGCCCATGTGAACCTGTTCTCCTATTTAGCCAACGTTTCAGCCCTATTTGTGGTCAAAGAGATTACAGCTATTGCTCCTTCCTTGCCTATGTGGCCACTTGATCGCAGAAGGAAATTAATTGGCCTGGCATGATTTGCCTTTTGAAAAGTCACACTGGTTTCCACCCAATACTTTGTGCTTTTCAAGTTGACGCTAATTGATTGATGTTAAGTTCTATATTTTCCCTGATATTGAAGTTAAGCTGACAGGTCTATAATTACCAGGATTGTCCTTTTTCCCTTTTTAAAAAGATGAGCACTTCATTTACCCTTTTTCAGTCTACAGGGACCTTCCTTATCCTCTTGAGTTCTCAAAAATAATCACTAGCAGCTATGTAATAACACCTGCCAATTCCTTAAGTACTCTTCGAGGTATGTCATCAGGCCCTGCTGATTTGCCTAAAGCGGCTTTGCAAAATACTTTTAACCATTTTATTCCCTACTCTGGTTTGCGCCAGCTCTCTTCTGTCACAGGTTGGCGTCCTGATAGCTGGATCCCTGAGAATCTTTCCTTCATATAAGGACCAAAGTCTCACTATTGTTTTCCAGTCATTGTCATGAACTTCTTTTGCTATCTTTAAGGTGTTACATGGGGGTATTTCCTTAGAACTCTAGTTTAGTCTTGTATCACTAGATAGGGTTATTATCTATGCTTTTTTATGTTCTCTACAAATTGCCTTTCCTGTATTGGTGGAGCAGAGAACTGCGTGTTTCAGTGACATCATTTCTTTCTTTTTTTTTTTTATTAATTAATTAATTTATTTTTGTATATACTTTCAATCATATTGTTTGGCTTACAATGAGACCATTTCAATATGTGAACATTTCTCCCCAGACCCGTTGATCGAAATATATTCAACAGATAACACCACACCTCCCCATCCCATCAATGCTCTACCTCTGTATCCCTTCTCCAAATGTCTTTCGTTGGGCCCCACTCCTCCACATACACCTCATCTCACATTCACACCCATCTCTTGTGTTTGTTCAACTGTTAGTCAATCAGTTTCAGACATAGAATGCAGACAAATGGTATATGTTAAGTGGGGACATACAATGTCTCTCCTTCATAGCCTGGCTTGCCTCACTCAGCAGTACATCTTCCATATTCTTCCACTTTCTGTCAAAAGTCAGGGCTCTGTTGGTTTTTATGGCTGAGTAGTATTCCATAGAGTATATGTGCCACAGTTTTTCAATCCATTCCTCCATACGGGGGCATCTGGGTTGGTTCCATGACTTAGCAATTGTGAATAGTGCCGCAATAAACATCGATGTGCAAGCACTTTTCCAATGAAGAATTCTTCTGTCCTTTGGGTAGATACCGAGGAGTGGGATCTCTGGATCATATGGCAGATCTATCTGTAGATTTTTTTTTTTTTTTTTTTTTTTTTTTTTTTTTTTTTTTTGGAGAGGTTTTTTTTCGCTATAGGGCGCGTGCGCTCGCCAGACAGACAGAGAGAGACATAGAGACAGAAAGCGAGAAATCACCCCCCAGGGGGGATGGTCACGCCGCAATCCCTTCTCCTCCATTCTCCTCTCGGGATCTTGGGCACGCACGCACACGCGCCAGGCGTGAGTTGTAAGCCACCGGGTCCGAGACGCGAACCGCGGTCGACTACGTGGGAGTCCAGCGACATAGCCATTACGCTAACTGCTGGTTCCCTATCTGTAGATTTTTGAGGAATCTCCAAATTATTCTCCACAGTGGTTGGACCAATCTACATTCCCACCAGCAGTGTAAAAGAGTTCCCCTTTCACCACACCCCCGCCAACACTTATCATTTTTTGTTTTTTTAATATTAGACAATCTGATTGGGGTTAGGTGGTACCTCATTGTTGTTTTTATCTGCATTTCCCTTACGATGAGGGAGGTTGAACATTTTTTCATATGCCTTTTGGCCATTCGTATGTCATCTTTAGAGAGTGTTTTCTTCATCTCCTTCTCCCATCTTTTAATAGGGTTGATCATCTTTTTTCCAAACACCTTTTTTAGTTCCTTGTGTATTCTGGTTATCAGTCCCTTATCTGATGCAACATTTACAAAAATATTTTCCCATTCTGAGGGCTGTCGATTCACACTAACTACTGTGTCTTTGGCCATGCAGAAACTTCTTAGTCTGATGTAATCCCACTTGTCTATTTTGTGGACGATGGACTCTTCTTTGAGGGTCTTCTTTAGGAAGTCTTTCCCTACACCAATGTCTCCCAGAGTTTCCCCAGCATTCTCCAGGAGCAGCTTTATAGTTTGAGGTCTTAGATTTAGATCCTTGATCCACCTTGACTTGATTCTTGTCAAAGGAGAGAGGTAGGGGTTCAGATTCATCTTTCTGCAAGTGGAAGTCCAGTTTCTCCAGCACCACTTGCTGAAGAGGCTTTCATTTTCCCACTGGATTGACTGGTACCCCTTGTCAAAGATCAGTTGACTGTATGTTTGGGCACTTATTTCTGGGGACTCTATTCTGTTCCATTGGTCCACATGTCTGTTTCTGTGCCAATACCATGCTGTCTTTATTACCACAGCTTTGTAATATATTTTTGGATCGGGGATTGAGATGCCACCCACTCCATTCTTCTTGTGTAGAAGTGCTTTGGCAATACGGGGTCTTTTATGATTCCAGACAAATTTTAAGATTGTCTTTTCTAGAGCTGTGAAGAATGTGGAGTGACATCATTTCTTTTGGCTGAGTCTTTGTGGTTTTGACATTCTCACCAGTGAGTCTCAGCTTACCTGAGATTCACTTAAAAAACCCAACTCTATTTTGGAATAATTTTTGTACAAAAAAATTGTGAAAGTAGCACAGAGAATTCCCATCTATGCACCACCCAACTTTCCTAATATTAACTTCTTACATAACCTAGCACACTTGTCCAAACTAAGGAATTAGTGTTGGCAGATGACCATGAACTAAACTATATTTAGATTTCACAAGTTTGTTTTAAAATTTTAAAAATTATTTTATTTATCTTTATTTATTTATTTAAATTTGACCAGAGAGGGACAGAGTGAGCGAGAGAGCAAGTGAGCAAGAGAGAGAGAAAGTGAGAAAGCAAGCTGCCAGGTCTGGGACTTGAACTGTGGTTGACCATGTCCAGCACCCTTAATCACCCTGCCCCCTGCTGGTCCCAGATTTCACCAGTTTTTCCACTATGCGGTTTTTTTTTTTTTTTACTTTTTTTGGAGAGGTTTTTGCTATAGGGCGCGTGCGCTCGCCAGACAGACAGAGAGAGACATAGAGACAGAAAGCGAGAAATCACCCCCCAGGGGGAATGGTCACGCCGCAATCCCTTCTCCTCCATTTTCCTCTCGGGATCTTGGGCATGCACGCACACGCGCCCGGCGTGAGTTTTAAGCCACCGGGTCCGGGACATGAACCGCGGTTGACTACATGGGAATCCAGCGACATAACCATTACGCTAACTGCTGGTTCCTGTTTTTTTTCTGTTTCAAGATCTAATCCAGGATCTCACATGCATTTAGCATGTTTTAATTATTTTTTCATTCTCAATGATTCGAAAAGATATGTGTGATGATGTCCACTGAGATCCTACTAATTTTTATATATTCAACTGATTCCATCTGCAGGTATCAAATTTGCCTTATGTAGTTTTATGCTAAAATATTGTCCTCCATACAATTCAAAGGTTAGCAGAATATCAGGATGGGCTCCCCATGCCACCACCAGCTGGGAAAACCGTTCAAAACGGCCTATTCTTCCTGGTTTGATCATTTTATTATGGAATCTCTGTTCTTTTCTCCTTTCATTTTAACTGACACTCTCAAGGGTAGGGATCAGGACTAGAAGCAAGTGTGTTGCAAATTTTACAGCGGCAGTCATCTCAGGGTTGAGCAAAGGCAGATTGGAGCCTGAGGCGTGAAAATTCGTACATTTTGCATCCTTGGCACCTCATCCGCTCCACCCTAGTGCCCCACTCTGGGGTTCTGGAGCACAATGTGCTCTTGATTTTTAAGATCCCCATTATTTTCCTCCCTATCACTTATCCCCTCCCTGCCACTCCTTTTGTTATACAGACCAGCCAATGTAACATTGTAATTGTCTCACATAACTGTGTTCTTAAACCAGACTTCCTACTTATTTCTTCAGCTCCTTGTTAGATATTAGTCACAATTTCAGAAAGTCATGGGTTTCCCCTTTGTTCCCATATTCTATTTTCCTGTGGAAGGCAGATTTTAAAGGGATTTCTGAGTGGATGAGAGTAAGTCTGCATTTAATTGTGTATTTGTATGCGTAGTCTGCAATTTAAATTCTGCACTAAGTGCTAGGGAAAAAAGAGCCTGTTTTAAAGCTTGTTTCAAGCTGTTAGACCTTCTTCTGGGCAATTAGAATAATAAAATGTGATTTAATACCTTTCTCCTTCCAAGTTGCCAGGTATATTTATAAGCCACATGGCTTTCCTTGACTGGGGGAATAAGTAAACTCATGAAAGCAATGGTGAAAATATCCTAAAACATTAATATTTAGAAAGAAGTAAATTATGATAATATTTCCCCCAAGTTTTATTTTGGAAAACCAGTGTGGACTTTTCTACATTTATGACTTCCTGGGGGAAAGAAGAGCAATGTTCAGTAAGATGAGGTAGGATTGCTTCGTTGTTAGCATTTTTAGGGCAATGCAGTGGAGTGACCTGTGGTTTCTATTAGTAAGCTGCTTAGTCCAAGGAGAATTCTAACACACACCAAGAGACCAGATCCTGGACCACAAATGCCAAAGCACATAGTGGGTAGATACACAGCAGCTGGGAGGCTAACGTGGGGGGTCCAGGTCTGTGCAACCAGTACCTGTTTTACATTCACCAAGAACTCAAGTCACTAAGTCAAAGTGAAGATTGCAAGTTAACCCTACACTTTTTTTCAAATGCCAGAGGTAGTGTGTGCATGCCGGGGGTTGGGGTAGAAAGCACCCCCCAATAGAGCCTATACTTATCCTCCTTTTCTGCATTTCTTCAGGATCCTGGGCATGTGCATACATGCACTTAGAGGGTTTGTAAAGTCTCCGGGATCCAATTGTGATCGGCTCTGTGGGATCCAGCTCCCTCCGCACACTGCTTAACTGCTGCACTCTGGGGCTGGCCTGGAGACCTTAACGTTTTTAGAAAGCTGGGAAAACATATCTCAGCTGGCTCCCAGCTTGTGTGGATACATTTAGAGATCTTAGGCTTAGAATTTCTAAAGAAAGAGAAAACCTCAGGCTGAAATAAAGATGTTGCTGCCGATGAGCTGCCCAGGCTGTGGACAAGCATTCATTTGAACTCAGTCTCAAGAAAGATGATCATGTCAGGAGGCGTAGGGATGTTCACGCAGGCAGAGGGTAAGTGTTGCTGAGTGTCTTGGCCCTATAACAAGGAACTGAGTGTCGAGCAGTAGTTTATGTGGGAGGTTATTAGGAAAGCAGGAAACTGAGGGGAGGAAGTGGGTGATCAAGGTACTTACCACTGTGGGCAACGGGGCTCAATCCCATTGAGGAGTTCTCGGAGAGGGAAAAGGGCATGCCTTGAGGACTCACTGACTAAAGAGAGAGGGTCATAGGCCATTCAGTCCACCACCTCCCCACCTGTTATTGGGTGAGGGCTGCTTCTAGGGACATAAACTCTTTGTCACTTCAGCAGGTCCCTAAAAGAAAAGCTCGTGGGCAGTGGGACGCAGGTTTGCCAATAAAGAGCACCTGCTGCACTGATGAAGCGATGCCTTGGAGCAGGTGCAATGGTTTTCATTTCCATGACTTAAAAGTTGGTCTACGATCCATTAGAAGATGCTATACTCTTTATATTACTATGAGTTGGTATTTTAGGTCCATGGATTGTTAATCCAGGTTTGAAAGGCCAGATAGCTAGACTGGAAAACCCTGAGGGCAGGACTGGTATTTTCTCTGTGTGTGTGTGTGTGTGTGTGAGTAGGCGCTGTGTGTGCTTAATTTTCTCACTACTTGCTCACTCAGTACTCTTGAACGAGCAGTTGGAGAACTTCCGATTGTTCCTGCCCCAGGGAGTAGAGGAGGAAGTCAAGGGAGAGGGGTAGGTAGCGCCAGCAGAAGTCCTTACGTGGCTGCTGTTCATTATCGCCTCCTCGGCACAGAGCTGATTCTCTTGCAAGGTCTTCCTCTGTCTCTTGCAGACATCATGCAGATTCTTGATGTCAAGTTGCAGGCTCAACAGCTTGCTGTTCAGGCTGCTCACCTCTCTGTCTCTCTCTCCCACCTAGGCAGCCGGGAAAACAGAAGCATCATTTATAGACTATCAAGAAGATGCTTACTTTTGTTCACGTAACAGGTTGACAGAGACTGTAGATTTGCTGGAAAGGTGTCCATCAACCTTTAGCTGTTATCTCATCCTGTGTAACATTTACATCATTTGTGAGGTGTCTGAGTGCACTGCATTCCTCAGACAATTATTTATTTATATTAATTTCTCTTCACCACATTGCTGTGTGTGCATCCCAGACAATTCCCTTGTTTTTTTAAGAGGAAATCAGTGCCTAGAATAGTTCGAGGCACCAAGTGGACTGTCTATAAATATTAATGGTTCTGCCACTGATAAAATAAACACATTGAGATGTCAAATGAACCTGTCAGACTTCCGCAAATCAATGATGGAGCTGATGTGAGGTTCCGGAGTCTCTTAACTTTCTCTTCTGCCCACTAGACCAAAAGAACTCCCTCACCTAATAACTAAGTGCTTTTCTTTGGAGGCACTCACTGATGGGAACAAAAGAGAAATCCCCGGGCTGACCGCGTTAAGATCCTGGTCTTCGATTATGAGAGAGAAGGATTTACTAATTATTGCCAGGTCAAAATGGAAAATAGTGATTGAGATTAAAATAATGTGGGGCATAGGAACTTGGATGGGGGTGGAGGTGCAGAGCTGAGGTAGGAAGATGAGGGCTCCATCATGCCACCTTCCATTCCCAGTGTTGTGGTTAGTGATGGTGTTAAAAGGGATTTGGGAAAAGGCCTCTGTGAGCCTATGCAGTGCTTCAATCTTATCACTGTGCCAACTTTTCGCCACACCAATGACAGGCAATACCACCTTTCAGTTCTTGACCTAGGGACTGAGGCTCGTATGTTTACAGTGGGTGCCTCTCTCTTAGATTACCCAGCAGCAGATTCTTAAGTGAGAGTTAGTGGCATCTGTTAAAGAAACCAGCAAGAAGAAGGGGAAGCAGGAAGGGAAGGGGAAGAAATCAAGGGAGGGTATGGTTTCCAACAAAGTCCTCTGGGTAGTAGCTTTAGCCTGATCCCGCAGGGAGATCAGAGTGTAAGTTACATGTTGGTGTCTGTCCTGATGCCAATGAAAGCTGGGCAGTCAGACTTGGCATCAGTCACTCAATGGCGAAGGGTTGCTTCAAGGGATAAGCTCCCATGGATTTCTAGCTGTTCTTACAGGCAAAGTGAGCTCACTCGTCTAAGGGCAATTCTAAGAGAGTTGCAGGTGCAAAGGCACATGGAAGGGAGAAAGTGAGTGTACAGAGATGCAGAAGGGATCTAGGCCATGGTGCCCAAGGTCCCATATCTGGCCAGCAGTTGAGCCAGAATAGCACATTCTTCCCGACCCTGTAGTCAGTGCTCTGCCACCACATCTCACTCACTGGTCTGGCTTTTGAAATATATGCGCTACATAACACACATTCCGAGGGGAACTGGAGACCTGCTGGGACACTATGAATCAGGCCTTCCTGGACAAGTCAGTTGAAGAGACCTTTGTGCAAGGCTGGAGGGGGGTGGGCAGAGGACAACAGTGAGAATGGGACATTGCAATGTCAGGGTATTCGGAATTCAGAGGGTTTCCCAGAAGTGCTGCTGTTTCAGCTGATTTATTTCTTCATTTCCATTTAGTACCTGGATTTTTTTTTTTTTTTACCACTTTACAGTTTAATTAGGTTAACGGCACAGCTCTATCATTAAAAGGATTTCATTATCTCAGAACTCTCCCTCCTCCTCTCTTGCTCTAGTCTCTCTCATTCCTCACTTCCAGAAAAATAGCAGTGCATGTCAACTGCCCCAAGCATGTAATTACCATTAAGACAATTACTAGGGACTCTCATAAGAGAATATGAGTGGCTAAAATATGGTGTATAGACACTGTTTTCTAACTTGAAAACAAAAGCTTCGACCCAGTAAAGAGCCGCAGTTTGAATCCTTCTCTCATGATTGATGTTAGGGAACAGGGTATGGTGCCTCACCAGGAAGTGAGAACCTCAGGGTCACTTTCACCCTCGCCACAGGACTATCTTTCTTCGGCATCTTTGAGCAGATTAGGTGACACTACAGGAGAGCCAAAGGTGTTTGTGTATGCTTATGTGTCTTTTTTTTTTTTTTAAGAGGTTTTTGCTATAGGGTACATGTGCTCGCCAGAAAGAGAGAGACAGAGAGATAGAAAGTGAGAAATCACCCCTCAGGGGGGCTGGCCATACTGCAATCCCTTCTCCTCCATTCTCCTCTCAGGATCTTGGGCACGCACACACACGCACCCGGCATGAGTTTAAGCCACCGGGTCTGGGACTCAAACCACGGTCAACTTCATGGGAGTTCAGCGACATAGCCATTACACTAACTGCTGGTCCTTATGCTTATGTGTCTTAAGGTGAGGAAATTGTCACCAGATTGTTCCACACAGGGCCTAGCACACTGAAGACCCACTAACAAAATACTAGTGGCATACAACTCAAGCCCAAGTTGAAAGTTAAATGCTCTCTTCCAGGCCAGTAAAAATACCTAGTCTCCATCTAGTTTGGGGCATTCTCTAAGTAGAAGGCCTGCTAGCCTTATTCTTTAGTACCACGAGCACTTTAGAGTTGGATCTTTAATGTAGATAGTCTCATCAAATTTGGACATTTTAGCATTGGCTTTGACTCTCTGAGGAAATTTCTCCATTCATAAAATAAGAGGCTTGGAATAAATCATCTTTCTTTGAGGACTCTCTAAACTGGTTGAACAACAAATGTGGTTTGTTGGATGTCAAATAAAATTTGCTTCTGAAATAAAGAATCTAAGTATTTACTCCTAAAGACCAAATTCTAAAGGAGTTTTGATACATCACAACAGCAGTTAAAATGCCAGAAGAGGAGAACCAGCAGTTAGCGTAATGGCTATGTCGCTGGACTCCCACGTAGTCGACCGCAGTTCCTGTCCCGGACCCAGTGGCTTAAAACTCACGCCGGGCGCGTGTGCGTGCGTGCCCAAGATCCCAGGAGGAGAATGGAGGAGAAGGGATTGCGGCGTGACCATCCCCCCTGGGGGGTGATTTTTCACTTTCTGTCTCTATGTCTCTCTCTGTCTGTCCGGCGAGCGCACACGCCCTATAGCGAAAACCTCTCAAAAAAAAAAAAATGCCAGAAGAGTAGTAAGATGATTTTCATGAGCCATGTTCTATTTTAAACTATAGGTAGTTATAAGAATAGGCCACACTCACCTGAGAACCTCAGAAAGGTAAGTGTTTCTGGGGTCCCAGTAAGCCCAATTTCTTGCACAAATAGTAACTGTAAGCTATTTATAATCTTATCTGTCTTCTGAAGGCTAAATTCCAGGCAAATGTCTTTTGAGTATCAATATGCAGTTGGAATAGATTTAATCTGACATTTCATCAATTAAGCTCTGTAACCAGTACTGGGGCATGAGATGAACTGAGATCATAACGCTGACCCTCAGGCACCAGCTGATCCTGTTCTAGATCTGAAGTCATTTATGATGGCTGAAATCACAAGCCTCTGCTGCCCGGAGAGCTTTCATTTACATACCATGTACTAACATAGCCAGTTTTGCTTATATGAGGTTGAAACCTGTTCACCCTGCTTTGAAGCATATGGCATCAGTAGCAGCTACCAACCCACAGGCAAAATGGTGAGTGCTGAAATTGCAGTTGTAATACTCATGATAATGACTGGAAAATAAGTTATTTACTGAGTTATTTCTGTATTGATTATACGGGTCTTTGGTCAAAGAGCATGCCTTTTCAAACATACATTTCACAAGAGGGGGAGAAATTTTGTTCCAGGCTTCAAAGTATTGACAGATAGTCTCATGCTCCTTCCTGAAGGAAGGTGGTGTGGAATTGAAGCTTGTGACCCAGTAGCACTTTTAGAGCCCAACAACATTGCAAAGACTCAAAATGGCAGCATTCCCAGGGATTTGGCATTTGAACAGGAAAGCATTGGTGGCAGTTTCCAGAGTAATTTTTCAGTTAGCTGACAACACTATAAAGGTCATTGTTTTTGGGAAATCATCTTATTTGTCTGAAGATTGAGGACAAATCTTCATGAAAATCTACTTTTCTTTTAAAGGAGAGATTTTTTGCTGTAAGTCGCGTGTGCTTGCCAGAGAGACAGAGAGGCAGAAAGCGAGAAATCACTTCCCAGGAGGGATGACCATGCCACAATCCCTCCTCCTCCATTCTCCTGGGATCTCAGGCATATATGCACACATGCCTGGCACGTTTTAATCTGCTGGGTCTGGGACTCGAACTGCAGTCAACTATGTGGGGGTCCAGTGATGTAACCATTATGCCACCTGCTGGTCCTGATGGAAAACTACTTTTAACCACCATTAACAACATGACCTTCAATAGACACCCAGTTATGATGAGAGTTATGCTTTAAAAAGCAGAAAACCTTAAAAAGTAATGTTGCTTCAGAAATTTTTACATATTACTTGTGTAACAACAGTTTATAGTTATCTGAAATGCTTATGTTTATAGTCATTCCAAATGCTATTATTAATATTACTAACTTGGTTCCTGAGTTTACTTTCTCATTTATAGAAACATGGCAGTTTTTGCATTATTTACGATGAGAATTAATGGGTACTTATACAAGGTTTTGCCTGTGAGCAAAAATTTTGAAGCCGATTATGTTCAGATAGTGAAGAATGACTATACTGAATTCTAAATTCCTAGTAGCACACTAGTAATTTAGGTACTAGAAAAAGTACCCAATTTAGGGTACACATGGTGTGTGGCGGAGGTCGATCAACTGTGGTCTGTGAGCTCATTTTGGCTGGCGTTCGGGTAGTTGCCACATATCTTTTGCCATTATACCCTTGGAGAAATTATTCTACTAGATGGCAAGCTCCTTGAGAGTAGGGATCTTTGTCTACTTTGTTCATTGATTTATTGATAATCCAGCTCCCAGAACAATGCCTAGCACATTGAGGGTGCTCCAAAGATATCAGTTAAGTGAAGGAATGGCCATTGAGAAAATCCATACCAGATCTCTGTTCTCTTTAGAACTGGTGGCATGGAGTCCCTTGAGCCTCCAGTCACCCATCAGGAAAGGAGCAGAAATGCCTGTGTTAGAAGCTGCTCACTTCTTGGTAGGAGGTTTGTTAAAAAGTAGATGTCCATAGTGGCATAGTGGTTAAGGTGGCTGGATCCCACATGCCAACTGTAAGGCTCAAGTCCCAGACCCTGTGGTTTTGAAAAACATGCTGGGTGTGTGTGCGTGTATGCCCAAAATCCTAACAGGGGAATTGAGGAGGAGGGACTGCAACATAGCTATCCCTCAAGGGTACTTTCTCGCTTTCCCTCTTACTGTCTCTCTTTGGTGAGTGTACATGCCCTATGACAAAAACCTAAAAAATAAAATAAGATAATGAAATAAAAACAAAATAAGCTCCTTGGCCAAGGAGCTTCTAAAAAGTGAAATTTCTTCCAATCATAAAAATAAGAGCTTATTATAGTAGAAGAAGCTTGGTGGCCTGGATCTGTCACTGTAGCCCAGTGGTTAAGGGAGCCAGATCCCATGTAGCTGACCAAGGTTCAAATCCTGACCCTGGCAGCTTGAAAAAAACATATTGGGCATGTGTGTGTGTGTGTGTGTGCCCCAAATCCCAGTTACTCTGTCTCTCTTGACGAACATACATGTCCTATAGCAGAACTGGAAGAAAAAAACCCCAAACATGTCAGATGGGACAACTCTACACAACCAAAATAGTTCTCTTGAATCATTTCTATAACAAGTCAGGGAATAAATAAGCATGGTTTGACCCAAATATTAGACTAAACAAAATACTTTATTTTCATATCATTCTAGACAGAGAATGTTGGCAGCAATATTTAATAGTTATGAAGTGCATTTTACAGGTACTATCTTTGTTTAAATTGCCTTGCCAGAGGGCATGTGCACTTGCCAGAGAGAGACGGAGAGGGAGAGGGGGAGTGAGAAAGCAACGTCCAGTGGGGTGTGGTCATGCCACAATCCTTTCTCCTCTATTTCTCTAACCTATTAGGATTTGGGGTATACATACACATGTGCCTGGTGTGTTTTTCAAGCTGCTAGGGCCGGGATTCAAACTGTGTGGCCTTGTGGGATCCAGCTCCCTTCATCACCAGACCATGAGGCTGGCCCACAGTGTCTTATTTAATCCTCCTAGCCAGCCTTTGCAATAGGTTCTTATAATTCATATTTTCTAGGTAAGGCAAAAGAAGCTCCGATAAAGTGACATGCTCAGTATCATGCCGCTATTAGATGTGGACCCTGACTTGCCTAGCTCAAGTGTGCTGTGCTCTGCTGCCCATCTTTGGCTGTGACAGTTTGTGATGCTTATGACTGGGACTTGGGATCATGGCACTTGAAAAGAAGTCCCTTGTAACAAAGGCTCAACTTCACGCAAGCGGAGGAGTTAAGAATCTTACCTCATCTTTCATTTCCTTGGCAGTTCTCAATTCTCCTTTAAGCTTTAACATTTCCTGAGCTTTGTTATAAACCTGAAAAAGTCCAAGGGTTTAAAATGGGAAACATATAAATGAGTCTTGCCCTTTAAAAA
This sequence comes from Tupaia tana, assembly GCA_026018925.1. Taxonomy (NCBI): domain Eukaryota; kingdom Metazoa; phylum Chordata; class Mammalia; order Scandentia; family Tupaiidae; genus Tupaia; species Tupaia tana. The sequence continues at coordinate 14,950,786 of JAKSZU010000018.1, forward strand.
TGTTCCCCACTGGATTTATGCCCTCAGCAGGGGGGTTGGACATTTTCCCTCAACCATTAGCAATACCTACTTGCTTACCCATCTGTTTGTGTTTTCCACCGTGTACTAAAACCTTCACATGGCAGGGCCATGGTTTTATATCTTTTCCAGAAAACCACTACTTGGTGGAGCAAATATTAATGTTTTCTGAATACACTTTTCTTGGGAAGCAAAATGTTAAATTGAGCTTACTTTTTAGATGTCTAAGTATTCTATAGATATGGTTACCATTATACACCTGTTTTGAACCAGACCTACGTGCACGACCCAACTTCATTCTCACAATAATCCTGGGAGGCAGGTAGTATTATTACTAGCCTCATTTGACAGAGGAGAACTGAGGCCCAGACAGGCTAAATGACTTACCCAAGGTTACACAGGCTTTCTCAATACTCCACGAGGAGCTTCTATTTATAACTTTTTTTTTTTTTTTTTTGAGAGTTTTTGTTGCTATAGGGCATATGCGCTCGCCAGAAAGACAGAGAGTGACAGAGAGACAGAAAGTGAGAAATCACCCCGGGGGCATGGCCACACCACAATCCTTTCTCCTCCATTCTCCTCTCAGGATCTTGGGCATACACACACACACACACACACACGTGCTCAGCATGAGTTTTAAGCCACCGGGTCTGGGACTCAAACCGCAGTCGACTACATGGGAGTCCAGTGACATAGCTATTACGCCAACTGCTGGTGCCAATTTTATAACTATTAATTTGAAATATCTGAAGGAATGACTTGACATAATGTTGGTACTTATAAAATTCAGAAACTTAAAAAGTATTGAGAATGATCTAGATAGGAAGCCTCCAAGGAAACCAAAGGGTTTTGCACATACATGTGTGTGTACAAGATGACGCTTTTGAGGTCATATTGTACTGAACTTATTAAAGTAATCTAATTCATTTTATTTTAAACTCATGAACTAGAAGAAATTTCTTTTTAAAAAATATTAATTTAATTTTATTTATCATTATTATTATTTTTAAAAATTTGCTACAGGGCATATGTGCTTACCAGAGAGAAACAGAGAGAAAGAGAGAGAGAAAAAGAGAGAGAGAGAAAGACAGTGGGAAAGTAAGAAAACAAGCCACCAGGTCTAGGATTCAAACTGTAGTTGGCCATGTGGAAGTCCAGCACCTTAACCAACCATGCCACCTGCTGGCCCCACTAGAGGAAATTTCTATAAGGCACTTACCTGCTGAATAGTTCCAAGAATGAGAAGCTATCAAAATACTCATTCTTTGTAATGAACCACATCCCTCACCCCTAATATATGCCAAGAGGAAGAAAGAATGCTGGTGATACATGGAATTTGGAATGTTTTATGAAGTTGTATTCTGATTTTCTGCATTGTGTACCCTCTTAAATCTTCATGTGCAGAGATGCATCATGGGAATGATGATGTACCTCAGGCCTAACTAGTAAGGCTAGATGATATAGTAACAACTCCCAAATTTCTTTTTTTTTTAATATTAAAAATTATTTTAGGTAGAAGAAACTTTACTATTTACTTTACTCTGGTTATATTAAGACATTTTATATAACCAGAGTAAAGTAAATAGTAAATAATGCTAAAAGTTGAGATAATTATCTTTTTTTTCGAGAGTTTTTTGCTATAGGGTGTGTATGCTCACAAGAAAGACAGAGAGAGACAGAGAGACAGAAAGCAAGAAATCACCCCCCAGGGGGGATGGCCACACCGCAATCCCTTCTCCTCCATTCTCCTCTTGGGATCTTAAACACGCACACACACGTGTCGGGCATGAGTTTAAGCCACTGGGTTGGGGACTTGAATTGTGGTCAACTACATGGGAGTCCAGCTACATAGCCATTATGCCAATTGCTAGTCCCAATTATTTTTATTTTATTTTATTTTTTAACATTTCTAGCTCTTTATTTACAAGATATGCATTAATGGATAGGTGGCTAAAGTACTGTATTACTTCTCCCCCTCCCCGGCTGTTCTAACCCTTCTGGCACCTGTAATGTACTTCTTTATTATTATTATTATTATTTTATACATTCAATTGCTATACATCATTTAGCTTGTAAAAAGAATTTACCCAATATGAAATACACCTCAGACCAGTTCAGTTGAGAGTACCATATGCATTATCATCAACAGGTAATAAACCATTTCTGTGTCCCACAAATGTCTGTCTTCTCTATTTTTTTCTCCCTAATTTCCTTCACTACACTCTTCCCCTCTCCCACCCTCCTTCCACACTGTCTCCAGTGTCCATAACTATTTTCAATGCTTTTATGTCCTCCAATTTTTCAATCTCTACCATAGAGTGTGGACAGTTGGTATATGTTAAATGGAGACATACAATGTCTCTCTTTCGTAGCTTGACTGGCTTCACTCAGCAATAACTCTTCCGTATTTGTCCACTTTCTATCAAATGCCAGGGTCTTGTTTTTTTTTTTTTTTTTTTTTTTTTAATGACTGAATAGTATTCCATGGAGTATATGTGCCACATTTTTTCAGTCCATTCATCTGTTAGTGGACATTTGGGTTGCTTCCATGTCTTAGGAATTGTGAATAATGCTGCACTAAAATTGGATGTGTAAACACTTTTCCGACTGAGCACTCTCCTGTCCTTTAGATAGATACCCAGGAGTGGAATTGCTGGGTCATATGATAGTTCTATTTGTAGGTCTTTGAGGAACCTCCATATTGTTTTCAACAGTAACTGGAACAATTTACATTCCCACCAACAGTGTAGGAGAGTTCTCCTTCCACCACAACCCCACCAATACATCATTTTTTGTATTTTTAAATCTTTGCCATTCTGACAGGGGTTAGGTGGTATCTTATTGTGGTTTTAATTTGCATTTCCCTTATGATGAGGGATGTTGAGCATTTTTTCATATGCTTTTTGGCTGTTCATATGTCTTCCTTAGAGAGTTTTTTGTTCAGCCCACTTCCCATCTTTTAATTGGGTTAATCTTTTTTTTTGGGGGGGGGGGTGGGTAAGCCATTTGAGTTCCCTGTGTATTCTGGTTATCAGTATCTTATCTGAGGCATAGGTTACAAAAATATCCTCCCATTCTGAGAGCTGTCAATTCACACTCATTACTGTGCATCAACCTCTTAATCTGATGTAATCCCACTTGTCTGTTTTTGGGATTATTGCCTGTGCTTTGGTGATCTTAAGACATTTTTGTCTACCCCAATGTCCCCTAAAGTTTTCCCTGTGTTTTCTACTAGTAGTTTTATAGTTTGAGGTCTTAGGTTTAGATCTTTGATCCATTTTGAGTTGTTTTTGTTCATGGAAAAAGATGGGAGTCCACTTTAATCTTTCTGCAGGTGGATACCCAGTTTTTCTAGTACCATTTGCTCAGAGCTTTTCCTTTCCCCACTGGATTGACTGGTATCCTTTGTCAAAAATCAGTTGGCTGTATGTTTTGGGGTTTACTTCTAGGGTCTCTATTCTTTTCCATTGGTCCATCTGTCTGTTTTTGTGCCAATACCATGCTGTTTTGATTATAACAGCTTTATAATATATTTTGGGGTCAGGGAGTGAGATGCTGCCCACTCCACTCTTCTTGCACAGGATTGCTTTGGCAATATGGGTCTTTTATAAGTCCAGACAAATTCTATGACTGTCTTTTCTAGATCTGTGAAGAATGTCTCTGGTAATTTGATTGGAATTGCATTAAATATGTAGATTAATTTGGCTAGAATTGTCATTTTTTTTTTGGAGAGGTTTTTGCTATAGCGCGTGTGCGCTCGCCAGACAGACAGAGAGAGACAGAGAGATAGAAAGTGAGAAATCACCCCCCAGGGGAGATGGCCATGCCATAATCCCTTCTCCTCCATTCTCCTCTCAGGATCTTGGGCACGCACGCACATGCGCCTGGCCTGAGTTTAAGCCACCGGGTCTGGGACTCGAACAGTGGTCGACTACGTGGGAGTCCAGCGACATAGCCATTATGCTAACTGCTGGTCCCTAGAATTGTCATTTTGATTATATTAATTCTTCCAATCCAGGAACATGGAATGTCCTTCCACTTTTTGTGTCATTTTCAATATCTTTTTAAAGATTTTCATAATTTTCCTTGTAAAGGTCTCTGATTTGCTTGATTAGGTTTATCCCTAGGTATCTTATACCTTTTGGGCTATGGCAAAAGGGATTAATTTTTCCAGTTCTTCCTTGGTTGACTTGTTGTTTGTACATAAAAATGCTATGGATTTTTGGATGTTGATTTTGTATCTTGCCACTTTACTGTAATCATTTATTAACTCAAGCAATTTTTCATAGATACCTTTGGGTCTTCTGTGTATACCATCATGTCATCTGCAAATAAAGGTATTTTCAACTCTTCATTTCCTATTTGAATGTCTTTTCTGATTGCATTGGCTAAGACTTCCAGCACTATATTGAAAAGGAGTGGAGAAAGTGGGCAGCCTTGTCTAGTACCAGTTTTTTAGTGGAAAAGCTTTCAGCTGGTTCCTATCCAGTATAACCATAGGTTATACTATAGGTTTTTCATATATGGCTTTTATTGTGTTGAGAAATGACCCTTTTATGCCGATTTTTCTAAGAGTCTTAATCATGAAGGGATATGACTAGGTTAAAGCTATGAAAATTTATATTTTTACTCATGCTACATTTTTATGAGTCAGCTGGAGCTCTTCTCTGTCTTGTCTCCACTCTGCTCCTCATTGTCCTCAGTTGGTGAAACCTCTATTATCTAGTGTGTTGCCCGTTGCTATGCAACAGAAAGGGAACTTGGTGAATCACATACTGGTTCTTAAAGTGGAAGTGACACACTTCACTTCTCGCATTTCATTGGCCAAAACAAGTCATATGGCCATGCCTGACTTCTTTTTTTGTCTCTCAAAGAAAATGTTGGTGAATGATACAAATGGACTTCCACACCAGGCTAGTGAAAAGATTAAAAATACTGTGGTATATAGAAACACTAAGGGAACCAGCAGTTAGCGTAATGGCTATGTCGCTGGACTCCCACATAGTTGACTGTGGTTCGCGTCATGGACCCGGTGGCTTAAAACTCACGCCGGGCGTGTGTGCGTGTGTGCCCAAGATCCCGAGAGGAGAATGGAGGAGAAGGGATTGCGGCGTGACCATCCCCCCTGGGGGGTGATTTCTCGCTTTCTGTCTCTATGTCTCTCTCTGTCCGCTCACCCTATAGCGAAAACCTCTCAGAAAAAAAAAAAAAAGAAAAAAAAAAGAAACACTAAAACTAAACAGACTTCTTGGTCAACAAGCTTCTAAATCTAGTTTGACACTAGATTTGAAGAGTTTCTTTAAAAAGGCTCTTAACTTCCTGAGCCTTCATTTCAGCCTCTGTAAACTGGGGGTTGTACTAAATAACTTTTTTCATTCTTTCTTTTCTTTTTTCTTTTCTTTTCTTTTCTTTTCTTTTCTTTTCTTTTCTTTTCTTCCTTTTCTTTCTTTCTCCCTTCCTTCCTTCCTTTCTTTCTTTCTTTCTTTCTTTCTTTCTTTCTTTTGTTCTTTTTTTTTTTTTTTTTAAAGGTTTTTGCCATAGAGTGCATGTGCTTGCTGGAAAGACAGACAGAGGGAAACTGAGAAATCACCTCCCCACCCTGCCGGCCCCAGAAGGGGGATGACCATGCTGGAATCCCTTCTTCATTCTTCTTCTGGGATTTTGGGCATGCACGAACACACTCTCAGTGTGATTTTCAAGCCGACAGCTCCAGGTCTCAAACTGCAGTCTATTATGTGGGAGTCCAATGCCTTAAACACTATGTCACCTGCTGACCCCTTTACTAAATGATTTTAAGGTCTTTCCTAGCTCTAAGGTTTACTGATTCAATGTTCCACCATGATGGACACTTTTTTTTTTTTAATTGCCAGAGCACACATGTAATTACCAGAGAAAGACAGAGAGACAGGGACAGAGAGGAGAAAGTACCTACCCCATGTGGTGTGGCATGATCACACCACAATCTTTTCTCCTTGATTTCTCCATGCTGTCTGGATTCTGTGTCCAGCATGTTTTTTCAAGCCAATGGAGCCAAGACTGGAACTGCAATCAGCCACTAGGTGACTGATCCAGCTCAGACATCTTTCCTTAGTGGGAACTATGCACTCAGCCCTAGTGTCACACACAAGTTGTAATGGAACAGATGTTTCCTTGCAAATAGTATTTCTCTGCAGGTAGAGCCACTGGAATAGTCAGGAGATGATTATTAAATCAATTGAAACCTTGTCCAAAGGACAAGAACAAAAACAAAAAGCAAATTTTTTTCGATTTTAATAGTTTCATCTGCTATGGCGATACAAAGTTATAATTGCAAGGGCCAAGAGAATTTGGAAGAAAAAGTGAAAGGCAAAGGTTCTAATATTTGCATGAAAATATATGTGACTTTACCAAGTAAAGTAAGTTAGAGGAAAAATAGCTGAATTTTCTCCCATTAAGGAGACAGAAATCCTGTGAGTCATTAAAAATAGCAGCAAGCAATTTGGAAGTGCTTAGAGTGGAAAAAAAAATGGAAGGGTAATATGATAAATTTTCAATGCATTTGACAATAATGTTTACCAGATGGATAAGGAAGAATGTTTTGAGGGAACACAAATGCATTATGAAATCATCATGCAAACCTTTATAATGATCTCTGAGGCATGCAACTGAACAAATATTTTGTATAGGTGGGAACTCACCCAGAGGGCGGGCCTCTCTACCAAATACCCGGTTACTGATTCTCTGGGCCCATGATGTCATTAACGTCTTCTCTCTTCTCAAACCCTGTTCTTACATCTTTTGTCTGTCCCCTGCATCTTTGTTGAAACCTTCACTTCTTCACGCCTCATCTACTACATCTGGCAGAGCACTGCTTTCTTGTATTCAGAAGTCCTGCATCTGCTTTTCAAAGCAGGTCTTCTCTTGGTGACAGCTGTGCCCAGAAAAAAATGATCACAGTGAAACAAAAAGTTAGAGCATCTGGTGATGTTTTGTGCTTCCCCTTAGCCTACTCTCAGAGTACCTTAGATTTCCAGGAAACACCTAAAACTACATGTGAGTGACTAGTGTAGCAGGCATGAAGACAGGTGTGCAAAGAAAAAAATAGCTATATTTTTCCATTATTAAGCCTCTTTGTTGAGCTTCATTTCCACCAAACAGCAGAATACACAACCATAGTTATTTCCAATACAGTGTCAACATTTTCAGGTTGAAAATGAATTAGTTCATGATTCCCTCCACTTTTTGAAGGCCTCTCTAGAAGGCCCAAGTTCTAGGTTGGATCCTGGTATTAGAGGAAGCTTCTGCTATATAGTCAAGGTCATATCTTTCCAACTTTCCAAGTTGGAGTGTGCTGAGATGTCTTTGCCCTGTCAACAGGCTGCATCTACTACATCTTCCTCAGCCTATGGGCTTTGTGTTGGTTGGCCCCTTCTCATCCTCTGAAGATTTTCCTTCATGCTCCTGATACACACATACATGTGTGCATGCACACACACACACACACTAAGTGTATCAGACCCTCTCTTAGACCTGTCCTATGGTGATGAGAGAAGGTAAGAATGCTATGATCTTGCTCACTTTTTGGTACTGATCAGAAGCCTCTCTGTTCTTGGATTGGTAAACCTATCTGGAGATCTATTGCTTTCTTCTATTTTTGCTCCATCTCACAGATCTCTCCATGGTCAAATTCTCTTGTTTATGTTCCAATTTCCCTATCCCTTCTCTTTCAGAGGGTCTTTGTTGAGCTTTAGGAAGAGAAAAGGAAAAGAATGTGCATGAATAAGTTTAGTGAAACACAGGTTGAGTTGGGCAGGCCAGAAAACCCATCAGTTAGTACTTTCTGCATCATCTATCCACAAATATCATAATCTTAGAATGGTAACATTGGCTTTCTCCTCAAAGAACTGGTATCCGTCTGGGTGTATATGGTTTCACAGGAACACTCTCTACTTATTTTCCTTCCTGATTTGGATGGAAGAACATGTAAGGATCTATTCTTCCTCATCTAAAACATATTTCTGGGTTTTCAGAAAAAGAGATGCTATTTAGTTTAAAGTTAAACTTATCTTTTGGTGGTTAATCAGAACTAACTTAGGAGACCAGCAGATGGTGTATGGTTAGTTATGTCTCTGGACTCCCATGTAGTCAACTTCAGTTTGAGTCCCAGATCTGGCAGCTTAAAACTCATGCCAGGTGGAATCCGGATCGAGCCGGCCAGCAGTTCCGGGCACCAGGCGGACTGAGGCTGCAGGCCCGACCTTTCCGAATCTCCACGCATCCCCACCGTTTCTCCTCCTTGGACCCCAGATCGAGCCGGCCAGCAGTTCCGGGCACCAGGCGGACTGAGGCTGCAGGCCCGACCTTTCCGAATCTCCACGCATCCCCACCGTTTCTCCTCCTTGGACCCCAGGTTGGTTGTCTGGGACTTTAAGGCGAACTCCCACCCCACCCCACCCGCAATCCGGATCGAGCCGGCCAGCAGTTCCGGGCACCAGGCGGACTGAGGCTGCAGGCCCGACCTTTCCGAATCTCCACGCATCCCCACCGTTTCTCCTCCTTGGACCCCAGGTTGGTTGTCTGGGACTTTAAGGCGAACTCCCACCCCACCCCACCCGCAATCCGGATCGAGCCGGCCAGCAGTTCCGGGCACCAGGCGGACTCAGGCTCCAGACCTGACCAACCTGGTCCTGTCACTCATCTTCTGACACTTTCCCACTAGCCTTTGGACTCTGAATTCTGGTGATTTGAATAGCGCGCGGCGGGATTTCCTTTTTTCAGTTTGTTTTTCTTTGCTCTTGGGGTGTTGCTTATTCAGTCAATTGTAGGCTCACCTGTCCTTAGAGACAGTGAGGACTTTGGGCCATCCAGGGTAGTGGCAACAGTTAATGGTAATTGTGAGCAACAGGTAGGCCAACCATAAGGGAAATCATCAATTTTCTAAGCCTGTACAACTATTAACAATCAGTTAGGAAGAAACATATAGAATACCTAATGACTAAGAACAATCGCAGAGGCTCCAGAAATATGAGCAACCAACAAAAGGCCTCTCCCTCAAGGGAAATCATCAAGCCTACATCACCCACAGTCAATACAATGGACGTCGTGGACATGTCTGATAAGGAATTCAGATTATTTGTAGTGACCAAACTAACTGAGATGGAAGAGAAAAGAGACAAGGAGCTCCAGGAGATGAGGAAGTCCTTCAATGACTTGAAAGAAGAAATGGATACCTTAAACAAGAACCAGATGGAACTTCTAGGAATGAAGAATGTGATACAGGAAATCAAAACCTCCCTTGAAAGTATTAAAAGTAGGTTAGACCAGGCAGAAGATCGAATATCTAACGTAGAAGACAAAACATCTGACCTAGAAAAAAGCATCAAGAAGACTGAGAAAACAACCATGAAAAATGAGGATAATATACGAGGAATACTGGATACTATCAAGCGCCCCAACATCCGGATAATAGGTATTCCAGAAGAGGAAGAAAATAATAAGGGCCTAGATAATTTATTCCATGAGATCCTGGAAGAAAACTTTCCAAATCTAGAAAGGCACTCAAATATCCAGACCCAGGAAATACATAGGACCCCGGGTAGAATCAACCCAAGAAGATCCTCTCCAAGGCACATTATAGCCAGACTGGCAAAAACAACAGACAAAGACAAGATACTAAAGTTGGCAAGAGGGAAACGCCAGGTTACTTACAAAGGTCACCCCATCAGGCTAACATCGGATCTTTCGGCGGAAACAATGCAAGAAAGGAAAGAATGGGGAAGCATAGTAAAAGTGTTGAGTGAAAAACAATTTCAACCAAGAATATTATACCCGGCAAAATTATCTTTCATATGGGAAAAAAAGATAAAAACATTCTCGAATAAACAAAATTTGAAGGAATTTACCAACTCCAGACCAGCTCTTCAAGAGGTTCTGAAGGGAGTATTATACCAGGAAAACTAAAAAATCAGAGACAGTTATACGAGAACAAAGAGCAACCAAGAAAATGGCTCACTTAATGATAGGATCAGGTACGGAAATATCGATAATTACATTGAATGTCAATGGATTAAATTCTCCAGTAAAGAGACATAGACTGGCTGACTGGATAAGAAAACAGAAACCCTCTATCTGTTGCCTACAAGAAACTCACCTTATGGATAAAGACATACATAGACTAAAAGTCAAGGGCTGGAAAAAGATACTCCATGCAAATGGAAATCGAAAAAAGGCTGGAGTAGCGATATTGATCTCAGACAAAATAGATTTCAAGACAAAGACTGTAAGAAGAGACAAAGAAGGGCATTATATAATAGTAAATGGGGTAATCCAGCAAGAAGACATAACCCTTATAAATATCTATGCACCCAACTCAGGTGCGCCTAAATATGTGAAGGAAAGACTGTTGGAGCTAAAAGGAGAGATAGGGAGAAATACTATAATTGTTGGAGATCTCAACACCCCATTATCTCCTATAGACAGGTCTTCTAGACAGAAAATAAATAGAGAGATACAGGACTTAAATGATACTATAAATGGAATGGGCTTGACAGATATCTATAGAACTTTCCACCCTACATCCACAACATATACATTTTTCTCACCCCGACATGGAACCTTTTCAAAGATAGATCATATATTAGGACACAAATCAAGCCTTTATAGATTCAAAGGCATAGAAACTGTACCCAGCATCTTCTCTGACCATGATGGAATTAAACTCAAGATTAATTTCAAGACACAACCCCGAAAATACACGAACACATGGAAACTGAACAACCTACTTCTGAATGACTTCTTCACTACTGAAGAAATTAAGGCTGAAATAAAAAAATTTATGGAAACTAATGATAATGAGTACACAAGTGTCCAGAATCTATGGGACACAGCAAAAGCAGTCATAAGAGGAAAATTCATAGCAATTAGTGCACATAAGAAAAGGACAGAAAGATGGCAACTAGATAACTTATCATCATGCCTCAGAGAATTGGAAAAACAACAACAAACAAATCCCCAAAATGCCAGGCGAAAAGAAATAATAAAGGTTCGAGCAGAAATAAATGAAATAGAAAATAAACGAACCATACAGAAAATAAATGAAAGCAAAAGCTGGTTCTTTGAAAAGATTAACAAGATCGACACACCATTGGCTAGACTGATTAAGAAGAAGAAAGAAAGAAACCAGATTAATCAAATATGTGATGAAACAGGCAATATTACCACAGACATAGCAGAAATACAAAATATCATTAGAGGATACTATGAGCAACTTTACGCCAACAAACAAGATAACCTGGAGGAGATGGACAAATTCCTGGATGCATATAATCCACCAAGATTGGATCAGGAAGACATAGAGAACCTGAATAGACCTATAACAAGCCAGGAGATTGAATCAGTAATAAATAACCTCCCAACAAAGAAAAGCCCAGGCCCAGATGGCTTCACTTGTGAATTCTACAAAACTTTTAAGGAAGAGTTAACCCCTATCCTACTAAAATTATTTCTAAAGATTCAAAAGGAAGGAAACCTTCCAAATTCATTTTATGAAGCCTCCATCATCCTCATCCCCAAAACAGATAAGGATATGACAAAAAAGGAAAACTACAGACCAATATCATTGATGAATATAGATGCGAAAATTCTCAACAAAATACTCACAAATCGTATCCAACAACATATAACAAAGATCATTCATCACGATCAGGTAGGCTTTATACCAGGGATGCAAGGATGGTTCAATATACGCAAGACCATAAATGTAATACACCACATTAACAGAAAGAAAGATAAAAACCATACGATCATCTCAATTGATGCGGAGAAAGCATTTGATAAAATACAGCATCCTTTTATGATTAAGACTCTCAGTAAGATTGGTATAGAAGGGTCATTTCTCAACACAATAAAAGCCATCTATGAAAAACCTACAGCTAACATTATACTGAATGGGGAAAAGCTGAAAGCTTTTCCTCTGAAAACAGGTACTAGGCAGGGCTGCCCACTTTCTCCACTGCTCTTTAATATAGTACTGGAAGTCTTAGCTATTGCAATCAGAGAAGAGAACAATATTAAAGGCATTCGAATAGGCAAAGAAGAATTGAAAATATCTTTATTTGCAGATGACATGATGGTATACTTAGAAGACCCAAAGGTATCCATGAAAAAACTGCTTGAAGTAATAAGTGAATACAGTAAAGTGGCAGGATACAAAATCAATATCCAAAAATCTATAGCATTTCTATTTATGAACAACAAGTTGAACGAAGCAGAGCTGAAGAAAGGAATCCCTTTCACCGTAGCCACAAGGTGTATAAGATACCTAGGGATAAACCTAACTAAGAAAGTCAAAGATCTTTATAAAGAAAACTACGAAAATCTTAAAAGAGACATTGAAAGTGACATAAAAAAGTGGAAGGATATCCCATGCTCCTGGATTGGAAGAATTAACATAATCAAAATGGCAATTCTACCCAAATTAATCTACATGTTTAATGCAATTCCAATCGAAATACCAGAGATATTCTTCAGAGATCTAGAAAGGGCAATCATAGAATTTGTCTGGAACCATAAAAGACCTCGTATTGCAAAAGCAATCCTGCGCAAGAAGAGTGGAGTAGGAGGCATATCACTCCCTGATCCCAAGATATACTATAAAGCTGTGGTCATCAAAACAGCATGGTATTGGCATAAAAACAGACATGTGGACCAATGGAAGAGAATAGAGACCCCAGAAATAACCCCCAAAGCTTACAGCCAACTGATCTTTGACAAAGGATATCAGTCAATCCATTGGGAAAAGGAAAACATCTTTAGTAAATGGTGCTGGAAAAACTGGGTATCCACCTGCAGAAAGATGAAACTGAACCCCCATCTTTCACCACTAACAACAGTCAACTCAAAATGGATCAAAGATCTTAACCTAAAACCTCAAACAATAAAACTACTGGTGGAAAATGCTGGGGAAACTCTGGGGGACATTGGAGTAGGCAAAGACTTCTTAAATAAGACTCCCAAGGCACAGGCAATAATCCCTAAAATAGACAAGTGGGACTATATTAGACTAAGAAGTTTCTGCACAGCAAAGGACACAGTAACAAGTGTGAACCGACAACCCTCAGAATGGGAAAATATTTTTGTTAAATATGCCTCAGACAAGGGACTGATAACCAGAATACATAGGGAACTCAAGTGCCTTATGCGAAAAAAAATGATTAACCCAATTAAAAGGTGGGAAAATGAGCTGAACAAAAGTCTCTCTAAGGAAGACATACGAATAGCCAAAAAGCATATGAGGAAATGCTCAACATCCCTCATCATAAGGGAGATGCAGATAAAAACTACAATGAGATACCACCTAACCCCTGTCAGAATGGCAAAGATTAAGAATATAAAAAGTGATAAGTGTTGGCGGGGATGTGGTGAAAAGGGAACCCTCCTACACTGTTGGTGGGAATGTAAACTAGTTCAACCACTGTGGAGAACAATATGGAGGTTCCTCAAAGATCTACAAATAGAACTACCATTCGATCCAGTAATCCCACTTCTGGGTATTTACCCAAAAGACAGGAGAACGCTCAGTCAGAAAAGTGCTTGCACATCAATGTTTATTGCAGCATTATTCACAATTGCCAAGACATGGAACCAACCTAAATGTCCACAAACTCATGAATGGATTGGAAAAGTGTGGTATATATACTCTATGGAATACTACTCAGCCATAAAAAATAACAAGGCCCTGGAATTTGATAGAAAGTGGTCAGATACGGAGGATATATTGCTGAGTGAAGTAAGCCAGGATATGAAAGAAAGATATTGTATGTATCCACTCAATATATACCGACTATCAGCATTCTATGATAGTGAAGAAAAATTGGAGGACATAAAAGCAGTGAAGGTATTTAATGAGAATAGGACAGTGTGGAATGGGGGAAGTGAAGAGAAGAGGATAGAGAAAGATAACAAATGAACAATAGAGAGGTAGGACATTAGTGAGAAACAGATATGGCTTATTAACTGTTGATGTTGACATGTATAGTATTCTCAACTGGATTTGTCTGAGAAGTATTTCATGATGGGCAAAGTATTTGTACAAGCAACATGAGAAATAGCGATGGACTGTCTTAAAAAATAATTAGAATAATAATAATGATTGGGGAAAACATAGAAAAGATATTGAATGTTGAAGCGGGGAGATTAATGTCTCTGTACTGACTGACTTGCATGGCATTCCCTTTTGAAAAAGTAATGTAATACAATGTAAAGTTATATGTAATTCAATGTAATATAAAGAAGAATATGATGATAATTAAAAAAAAAGTAAAATAAAAAAAAAAAAAAAAAAAAAAAAAAACTCATGCCAGGTGCATGTACATTGTGCCCAAAATCCTGAGAGGAGAATGGAGTAGAAGGGATTACAATATGGCCATCCCCTGGGGGTGGTGATTTCTCACTTTCTGTCTCTCTGGCTAGGACACATGCCCTATAGCAAAAATCTGTCTAAAAAACCAAACCAAACCAAAACAACTAACTTAGGTTTACCTGTTCTCTGCTGTAAGTCTTATGCTGAGTTTTAGACTTTTCTTCAATGTTCTACCTCCTTCCAATGAAAGAGGTGTGATGGATCCTAAAGCTCTTAACTACTAAAATAATAACAGGATGCTCAACATTTCCTTTATTTTTAAAGGCATGAGAGGCCTTCAAAAAGTCAAGAAAATGAATGTTGTGAAAAAACTATGCATGGATTTCAAATTTTTGTACCAAATTAAACTCATTTTTCTGTGAACTTTTTGAAGTCCCCTGTATGTAAGTGTTACAAATGGGTTGAGGCACTCCTTGTTTTAGCCCATTTTTCTGTTGCTAATAACTGAATACCACACTGAGTGAAAGATAAAGAATAGAAGTTTATTTAGCTCATGGCTTTGGAAGTATTAGGTCAAGGGGTCACATCTGGTAAAGCTCTTCTTGTTTGAGGGGACTCTCTGAAGAGTTTCAGTGGCAGTATAGGGCATCACAAGGTAAGACAGAGCAAGAGAAAAACATGTGTTCAGCTCTACTCTTCTTTAAAGGTATCAGGAGTCAATCATGGGGACCCCCGGTCTCATAATCTTATCTAATTTCAGTCATCTCCCGAAGGCTCCAACTTTCAACAATGTAATTAACTCTCCACCCTCTGAACACTTCCAATGGCTTACCAAATTTGGGACATGAATTTCTGGGGTACATATTCAAACCATAGCACTCCTTCTATGATAAAATATTTTTGTCCAGAATGTATGGCTAGAGCCATAGTGTGCAGAGGCCTCACACAAAGAGAGTCTATTTCTTTGGATATTATCCAGTTCGTTCTTTCTTTCTCTTCCTTTCCTTTCCTTTCCTTTCCTTTCCTTTCCTTTCCTTTCCTTTCCTTTTCTTTTCTTTTCTTTTCTTCTCTTTTCGTTTTTTAGTTGCCAAAGGTTGTTTGTGCTCACCAGAGAGATAAAGAAAGAGAGAGAGGAATAAAGAGAGAAAGAACCCCACAGTGGGGAATAGTTGTGCCACAATCTCTTCTCCATTCCTTCATCCTGGTGGGATTTGGGGAATGCATACACATGCCTGTAGTGTTTTTCAAATCCCTGGGGCCAGAATTTGAACTGTGGTTGGCCACGTGGGACCCTTTGGGTTGTCGAGAAAGTCATGACCCATTTTTTTTTTTTGCATATGAAAACATAGAGAAATATGTCATGACTTTCCCAAACACCTAATAGCTTCCTTAACCATTAGGTTACAAGGTCAGCCTCATACCCAGTTCTAAAAAAAAATATCCCTGGTCATGTGAGATGTATATCTGATGATGTAAGATGGAAGAAGAGATGATGGTGGAGATGGGTTTGCCAGGGTTTTGGATTCTGCACAGTAACACAGGAATAGGAACCTGATATCAAGGCCATTGACTGGGTCATAGTTCAACTCCAGCCCTGAGAGAGAAAGTCAGACCTAGTTGGGTTTCTTCCAAGAGACTTTGGAATGACAGAAGAAATGAAGGGCCTTGTCTTTGTTTTTCTTCTAGGATCTAATCCAAGATCTGTACTGTAGTTAGTTTTCCTATCTCTTTGGACTTTGCCAATCTGTGGCAGTATTTCAGTCTTTCCTTGTCTTTCAGACCTGGAAACTTTTGAAGAATACTAGTCAGTTATTTTATACAATGCCACTCAATTTGGATTGGCCTAATACTTTCTCGAGGTTACGTTGGGGCTATGCATTTTGGGCACTATATTATACACCTTCTTTGTGTGGCACATCAGGGGATACCTGATGTCAGTATATCCTATCACTAATGATGTTAACCATGGTCACTTGGTATTCTGGTGACTATTGGGTCTATCTACCATAAAATTATTATTTTCCCTATTATAATTAATAAATATCTTGAGGGAGAAACTTTGAGAGTATACAAATATCCTGTTCGTCTTCAAATTTTCACCTGCTCTATTTTTTATTAAGTTGGGTCTCACATGCAATAATTATTATTGTGGCATTCTAATGAGGATTTTCTATTTCCCTTATTTTTTCTACATTTGTACACTGGAATTTTTCTGCAAGGAAGAGCTGTTCCTTTCCCAGTGGAGCTTTCTCAAGTTGGCTCCTATGCACTTTCAACAGCCTTCAGTCCTTTCTTACTTCCTGGTACCACAAGATAATTTAGGCTCATCTTGTATTTTCCCTGCCCCAGTCACTTCTTCATGGATCCAGGGATCAGAGTTTGACACAAGTAATATGACCTTGGGCAAATTAATTTTTCTGAGTCTCAGTTTTCTCACTTGCAAACAATTAGAATAACAATATCTACCTCACAGGGTTGTTATGGGGATTAAATAAATAAGACTTACGTAAACAGGGATAATATTTTCATATTTGTAATGGGCTTTTTTCTTTGTCCTCTCCACTATAGAATCTGTTTTTCTGAGAGGCCAGATGGTGGTGCAGTAGTAAAACACTACACCCAGTATAGCTGGGAAGGTTCCAGCTTCATGTCTGGAGACCTTGTTGGGGGTGCTGTCTTTCTCTCTCTCTCATAGAAAAAACAAACTTTAAAAAAAAGGACCTGCTTCTTGAGTTACCCTGGGCTGCCTTTTGCCTGGTACAGAATGTCTTGAGAAAGAATTTTTCAAATTCCTTTATCTTCTCTCCCTATCTTAGCTCTCTTCCCACCCCAACATTCTCCCAGGTTTCAAAGAGTTAATGAAAAAGCCTAGACCTTTGGGAGGCAGTATTATCAACGGGCAATCTCCTAGATGCCTGCTCTCCAGCAGGATAAGGGTTAAATACTTTGTGATAACTTCAGCACTGAACTGCCAAGTCTCTTAGGTTCAGCTCAGCAATCAAACTGCATAACCTAATAGAGCCCCTGGTGCTACGGGAAACACAAGACACTGATTTATATTTTAATATCAGTAATTTCCACAAGAGCAACATTTCTGAGTGTCATTTTACAATTTCTGTCAAATGCCAGCTCAGTTTTTCTTAATTCTGTTTATTGTGTCTGAGTTTGCAACCTCATCCGCAATGCAGATTCTTGGCTCCCAGGAGAGAAGAACATTTCCATCTTTCTCTGGAATGGGAGGGAGAGAGAAGAGGGGCAGAAATAGGCTTATAAAATAATTGGAAATGTAAATGAAGTACTGCTTATTAAGACATGTTATGTAGGTCTTTTAGTTAAGGAGTAGGGGCAGTCCCATAAAACTTAGTAAAATGTGACAAACAAAAGGAGTGTTTGGCATCTAAACTGGAATCTTTCCTTCCTGAAGGAAGAACTGTGTGTACATGGCAAAACTGGGAAGAGGGAACCAGTGTGGGGAATATTTGGCTATGTGTACTGTAGGATGGTTGCTAAGGCATTAGCACCATAGCAGGTTGTAAAGTGCTTTGGGATCCTTAAGGATCAAAGGTGCACAGCTACATAAATGCCACATGTGGCCATTAGGAAGAAGGAGCCTGGTTCTCTCCTGTATTCTTTGAACATCTCATAAAAGAACAAAGCTGGTGCTGCTGGCACCAACCCACATCTCCTACTTGGAGTACTTAAGAGTGAGCGTGTTTCTTGAGGTCACTGACTGCAGAGACAAACCTCGTGTGCCTGGTGTTGTCCACTAGTTCTCTGCAGGCCTGAAGCTCCAATTTTTGCAGTGGTCCTTTCCTGGACAGCTCATGAGCTCAACATAACATTCTTTGTTGAGGTCTAAAACTTAGCTTTGGCTAGAGAAGATCTTTTCCATGGTTGTTACAGAAAGCCAGCCAAGAGTCAGAAGGAAGGCACTCATGACTCAGGGAAACTTCTTGCATGAACATGCAAGGTCTCTCCCACGCAGGAGTGTTGTTAGTCTCCATAATCCTTCCTTTTTCCAAAGCCTACAGATACGTAGGGCATGGCGAGCCTGAAGCCACTTGTTCTGCTTCCAATTGGTGTTAAGATCTCGTGTTTTTCACCAGCATCCTTCAGTTTCATATACTCTAAATCCAACATCATGTCTCATTGCCAAACCTCTGGCAGAAGCCGTGTTGAGTTTCTCAGTGGAGCTATCGACCACATTGACTGAAGCCGCAGCAACGTGTTTCTCCCCGTCCAAAAGGGTAAAAATAACAGGAACAAGTTGTCGGAAATGAAATTTCAATTCATCCACGCCCTTTCTACACTTCTGCTGCGACTCCCAAGCAGGGATCGATAGTGTTTAGACAGCCAAGGAGATTTTTTCCCCTCTTAAAGCACCAGATCAATAGTAAAAAAAAAAAAAAAAAAAAAAAAAAAAAAAATCCTCCAGCCCTCTGTATGTGTTGTAGTAAATGTGAACAAATCAGAGGCCTTCGGCTAAACGGATTGACTGAAGGCAGCAGCCGTCCAGTGCTTTGTAACTAAGAGCCCATCAACTGCACAAGTGGCAACGAGGGAGGAAACCCTGGTGCTCCCACGGTCCTGATAACAAGGAGGCTTCAAAGGGGATTTCTGTCCCCCAAAAGAATGGAAGAAATGAAGAGATTCCTGTGCACCGCACCATGTGGGCATGACTTTGTAAAAAAAATTAGAAATATTATTGACTGTTAATGGAAGTGCGTATTATTCGAAGAGAGCGTGGACCGTGGAGTACTCCACATTTCCTTTCCATTTTGTCATTTGCTTATCTTATTTTTATTTTTAAAATAGCTATGTATGCCTTTTCTTTTTTCTTTTTGAGAGATTTTTTTGCTATAGGGCATGTGCGCTTGCCAGAGAGACAGAAAGCGAGAAATCACCTCCCCCCTCCCTGGGAAGATGGCAACACCACAATCCCTTCTTTTCCATCAGGATTTTGGGCATGCACACAAACACACCCAGTGTGTTTCAAGCTACCAGGTCCAGGACTTGAACCACGGTGGACTATGTGGGAGTCCAGCAACAACATAACCATTATGCCATCTGCTGGTCCCTATCTATGCCTTCTGATTGCATCACAAGTTTTCTTCCCATAATGCTGTCCACCTCACAAAAACACTTCTTTCTTGGAAGATTCTGAGCCCTGCATATCTGGAACAACTGTCACCTCAACACGGCCATTTCTCCCACTCACCTGGTTTCTTCATTTGCCATCACTGACGTATCTCCCTCTCTTAATCCCATTATTCATGTGTGAGAGAAATTGAGTTGAAGCTCAATTCTTTTATTGTATTTTTAGAGAGAAGCTCAATTCTGATTTTTCTCAAATGATTTACCCCTGAGCAGGCTTCTCCCCACATAATGAAAAATTTTATATTTTATTGCATCCCCTTTTTTACTAGAGATAAATAATACTGTGTGCAGATATTCACATGGGTTAGAACAAATTCCAAACTTGGTTATTTTTTCCAAGAACTTGGGAACCATGGATTGCATCCATGGGTGAGAAGCTGAAGAATTATGAGGTGGATTGTCACAAAACAATTCCTTAATTTCACTTGGAAAAACCAAGCCAGGGACTGAAAAGACTACCACACAAGTGGTCTCCCTTTGCAAGATTAAAGAATTATTCAGGTTGTGGGCCAGCAGGTGGCATGGAGGTTAAGGTGCTGGATCCCACATAGCCAGCTATGGGATTTGAGTCCCAGATCCCGTGGCTTAAAGTCATGCTGGGCTTGTGTGTGTGTACCTGAAATCCGTAGAAGAGACTGGAGAAGGGATTGTGGCATGGCCATCCTTCTCTGGGGGTGATTTCTGACTTTCCTTCTCTTTCTCTGTCTCTCTGTCTCTATTGAGCACATGTGCCCTAAAGCAAAAACTAAAAGAAAAAAGAAAAAAAATTCAGGTGGAAAACCCAAAGGTGAACCACTGCGAACATGTGAATGATGGCCTTCCTTATAAAAGACTTATTATTTTTATTAATGATTACTGTCCTAACTTTTGTAATTATTTAAGATTATAGATGGAGCAAAGCTAAATCTAGTGTAGAAGTATATTAAAGAGATAGCATGTCAACATATATTAGTTTAGAATGTTTTCTGTAGTAGGTTTAGTTCAATAAACGTTTATAATCATAGATAAAAGAAATGATTCTTACGGATTGTGCTGTAAACAGAAGCTTCTCTTGGAGTTGCTTCCTGCCTCTTAAGAAGCCATGCCTTAAGCCAGACCTGTTGTGCTTATGGTCATTGGCACATCTCAAAGGTATCCTAAAGAAAGAGATGCACCTCGGTCATTTCAAAAGTCAAGAGATTAGTGATAGCAAGAAATGTCCCTCTCAAAAGATATTTTCAAAGATGAAAGAAGAGAAAAGACACTATAAATGTTAACTTCTTTAGTAATTCAAAAGTGCTGAGAACCCAGTATACTTCGTGTGAAGCAGAAATAGACAATGTTAAATATAACTACCAGGATAGTGGTCCCATCAAATAGCGTCCTTCCCTCCCTCCTGGAGGCTACCTCACACAATGAAGTGCTTTGTAACTACAGCTTCTTTCTCTCTAAAAGTTGTTCTTATTAGCACTTTTCTTTTTTTTCAAAGTTATTTATTTACTTATTTTTAAGGTTTTAGCCATAGGGCACGTGTGCTTGCTGGAGAGAGACAGAGAAAGGAGAAAGTGAGAAATCAGACCCCAGTGACGATGGCCACATCACAATCTCTTCTTCTCCCTTCTTCTCTTGGGACTTTGGGCAGGCACACACATGTGCCTGGCATGATTTTCAAACCACTGGGACCAGGACTTGCACCACAGTTGGCCATGATGGAGTCCAGCGCTTTAACCACCATGCCTCCTGCTGGCCCTTCTTTCTTTATTTTTAAGACAGAGTCCCACTGTCGTGATCTTCCTGCCTCAGCCTTCCAAGTTGTCACCATCCTTGGCTCTTTTATAGACAGGGTCTTGTTATGTTGCCCAGGCCAGCCTCGGGGTGCTAATCGTCCTGCCTCTGCCTCCTCGTCAGTGGAATTACTGTCACACACCACATCAAGCCTTTGAGTTCATTCGGGAATTGAACCCAAGCCTCCCATGTGGTCTCGGTTTGTGAAGAACAGTGTCTCATCAGTACTCCAAGCCACTCAAGCTACTGTTAGCATTTTAAAAGTCTAAACATTTGAATAAAGAACATGTCACATGCTTCTAAAATGTGAGAAGGATTTGGGCTGAGTTCAGTTTTGCTCCTCACATCTACTTTCAACCCATCTCCCCTCTGCTCTGTGCCCATGAGGTGAACCTGTGCTCTGCAACCAGCTCTCTTGCCCTGTGGCCTCTGGTCAGTTTGTCCATTCCTCCAGCAATCATAGACAGGATCATGTCATTAGCTTGCATAAAAACTTTCGTATTTCTCTATTGTTCTCTTGATAAAATTTAGGTAAAGCGACTTAGGAGGCCTCCCTTGATCTGTGTGCTGTTTTCTGACACTCCTCTCTACCCTTCTTCATACTACCCACCACAGCCCTACTGCATTGGGTCCACTTTACATACCCCTAATCTTTGGTCCATGCTGTTTGCGCTACTTGGATAATTCGATTTCCCTCCTCTCATCATCTTTAGGCCAACAGCAGCTTGATCCCTCAGGACTGTGTAAGCATCATTTACTCTACAAAGCCTTCCCTGGCTTCCTAACCTGAGTTCTCTCTCTAAGCATGTGCTTCCATTCAATCCCCTGAACACCCCTACCTGGTCAGTCATCAACCTATATTGAATTATGGGCATATATGTCAGTATTTGCATCTGGACTGCAAACTCCATAGATCAAGTGACTGTGTTTTTCTTGTTCACTATTTTATCTGACATGAGGAGGCAAGAACCTATCACACAGTAGATGCTCAATAATATTTATTTTTAAAAACCAAAAAGCCAAATAACTCATTTAGAGCAAGAAATCACTGTCATGGGAACTTAGGTTCATTTGGCCAGCACACTCTCCCTTAATAGGCAGACCAAAACGAGAAACCAAAGTTTTTTGGGTGACAGATTCAGAAGTAAGAAATAACAAAATAATCCAGTGTTGAATAGCAACTGGCTGGGACAGCATCTGAAACCATCTCAGACAGAAAAGACCTTTTAAATGGGGCTGATTCTATCAGTCTGTTGGCTACGGATCTCCCTGTACTGGACAGACTGGAGAGGTCCAGACATTATCCCCTTTCTGCCTATATTTTTCCTCCTGTCTGCATCATGAGATCGGGATACAGGAGTTCTCCTGTTTTACCTAAATGTTATCAAGAGAACAGTGGAGGAATACTCAAAACTTTTAAGCAAGCAAATGACATGACGGTATCTCTGGCTGCTGGAGGAATGGATGAACTGATCAGAGGCCACAGGAAAGAGAGCTGGTTGAAGCAGGGCACAGGTCCAGTTCATGGACACAGAGCAGAGGGGAGATGGGTAGAAAGCAGATGTGAGGAGCAAACTAAACCCAGCCTAAGCATGTGACATATTACTTACTCAAATATTTAGACTTTCCCTGTATAGTATACACTGGTTCCATCAGGTTTTACTGATCTGAGAGCTATTCTGTCTCTCTAAGGTGATTCAGTATGGTTCAGCTCTCCCAGAACCGTCTTTCTCTCATTCTCAAGGAAAGATCTGGGGAAAAATCTGGGGAAAGATCCCCTGCAATCCACTTGATACTACAGAGAGTTCCAAAGGGCTACTGCAGAGGTGTATGGATCACTTTCCATTGAAATATCATGAATGGTTTTAGGAAGATGACTACATTTGATCTTGCCTCCATAAATGAAGATGACCTGGATTCTAGGATACGGAGGAGAAATGAACATTTTCAACCAAATCTAGAAGAGTAGGAGAGCCTTGTGAAGAGCTTTAGATGCTAGGATTCAGTCTGGAATTTACCTCGAGCTAATAAGGACCCATGGAAGGTCTTTGAGCTGGGGAGTGATACATCAAAAGTTGCTTCAGGCAGGTTAGTCTGACCTCTTGTGTAGGAGACAGAATAGACAGAAATGGGAAGAGAGAAGGCCTGGAGCATGAGACAGGAGTTAGATGATGTTCTCACATAAAAATATAGCCAGTTGAGCAGAGTGATAGGTAAGGCATCTCATTCTTTGTCACTATAATAGTGTAACATTTTATCCAAATATATAGATACATTCTATAGAAATTTATTAGGCACTGCATAGAAGCAAACAAATGAAGGACTTAATTTCTGAAGAAATAATTTCTGAAGAAATATTTACTAAATGAAGACTGGTGGGTGGGTTAGATTTAAAACCATCATGGTGATAATACTGTATTTCTGAATGGTTCATCTTCCGCAATCACTAGATACATCTGTAGATAAGATTTGGTTATAGTGGGCTTCAAGAACTGTCTCCTTTCAACTGATTGGGTTACTGAAGTCTGAGGGACTAGTGAAGTATTTAGACTTAGACACATTTTTGGCCTAAACAGTTTCTACGGTACTGGGATCCACTCAGGACTCTGTGGGATTATTTGCCAAAAATTTCATTGGGAACTCTAAAGGGTCAAGATAAGATGAAGGTAGGGCTGATTTTGGAGGAGGGTAGGTGGGTAGTTACATCCAACTCGGTTATATTTGAAAGTCGTTTTTCTGATTCTGCTCTTCAGTGATCACATCCTGGAAAGGAAGGGAGAGTGAGGTGGTTCCATATGGGTGCTGCTATTGTTATGTTGGAAAATACTTTCTGATGAACAGTCATTTCCTTCCACTGCCGGAGGGTGTTGATAATGAGCAAATTACCTTTTACTCCCTCTGGTGTGGATGTGAAATTGGCTGTTAATAGAGTTGCTAATGCTACCGGGTTAGCATGTGATTGTTCTATTTTAAGCCAATTTAAGTTATATTTGGGGAGTAGCCAATCAGACATCTTGCTAAGAATATGGGTCCAACTGCAGCATTTAATATCGAGAAAGCTGTCTTACCCACAGATGTGGCTGTGAGCGGAAAGTGCAGAACATGCCGTCGTTAACATGAAATGTTTTAATACAATGTCTTTTTCCCTTTGTAGGTACAAGAATGGTCTCATTAGGCAAATACCAAATGTTTTCATCACAGGATAGGACCCATTTCCAACCCCAATAATACAGAATGCCATCAGCCAATGATGTACTTTGTTTAATCTCACAATGGGTTAATATCGGTCATTTCATTACTGCTTGTTATGCAGTGAAAGCTTACTAGAAAATGAAGTGTTCAGGAATTAGTTGAAAGGAGCAAAAGAGGTGAGAGATTTTGCCGAGTTATATGCTCAATTGGGCTAATTAAAGGTACAAGATGCATTAGTGGGTTGTGAGAACATCTTTGATTTCTAAAGATGCTTGCCTAGGAGAGGGATGGTGAGTCTAGTCATAAATGGCATCTTGAGGCCCCCGAAGGCAGGGAGCAGAGATTTTCTCTCTCACACATTCCCTGGCCTCCCCCCTAAAGCACCTATTGCCACCTGGCACCTGGTGGGGGAAGTGAGTGCATTACTTGGGAAAGTTTCTCGATTAAATAGCACATTCTTGAACAAAGCACTGTTGATTTCTGGTTTTCATGTTTTATTGGCTTTTCATGTTTTAAATATAAAACTCGTTAACTACACACAGAGAAGGCAACAGGTATGAAGGATGGAAAATAAAACTCAACCGATGTGATTCAGAAAGGTACAGTGTGTGCCATTCTGGTTTGGATTAATTGGGCTTGGCGCTATTAAGGCTCCTGTCACTGGATCAGTTTACTGGGCTAAAAAAAAAAAAAAAAAAAAAAAAAACTGTGGAAAAGGAAAAGTGCTGGTGCTTAATAATATTCCAACCTCACCCCCTGCCACAATACTTCCCTAGAAAATTATAGGCCCACTCTCCCTAATTTGCCATGGAAAACATTCCTTACGATCTCTCACTCTATTCGACCAACATTTGCTGAGAGCAGCCTGTGCTAGGATGGGAAGCAGGTGCCTGGGAGAAGGTCCCTGCCCGAGGGAGCTCAGGGCGTACCGGAGAGACACTTACCCAAGAAGTATCGTACATAGTGGCGACTGGGCTAGTAAAAGGTGATTAAAAGCTTGGGCATTTGGAAAATACATTTCAGGGTTGACTTTTCCCCCCCTAAATAAGCACACATGATACTTACAGTACTCCAAGCATCATGTTACGGACTTCACAAATAACTCATTAATTTTCCTAATGCTCTCCAGAGGCAGATACTATTCTTATCTTCATCCTATAGCTGAGGAAACTATGACACAGATGTCCTAGAGGGTCACCTCGAGGGCTGGGTGGTGGTACAGTGGTATCAGAACTGGACCCACAGTGGGAAAGGTTCTGGGCTCACATCCCAGGACCTCTCTGGGCACGCCTGGCACACAGGGGCCTATGCTCTAAGCTGGCTGAGACTGTTGGCGGTGCCCTCTCTCTCATGGAAGAAATGAATAAATAAACTTGAAAAAAAAAAAAAAAGACACCCTGACTGTGAGGACTTTGAGGGCCGATCTGTGTGTGCTCCACAGAAAACCAGGCATAGAGCAGGTTCTTAGAGCATTTGTTGAATGAATAAATGAGTTGTCTTTACATTTTCATTGTGAATATTATTTTTAAAAGAAAATGGCACTGATTTTAGACACTTGAGAATATTGTCATAAAAAACTAAAATTGTGTGGCCTGTGAGTCATCTTAGGAATTGCTGCAAGCCCATCCTGCCTGAGGCCGTGAGGTAATAGGACCATTCATGGGATTGCTCATTGGATCATCAAAAAACTTCCCGCTCTCATATTGCTGCTACTTTACAGATAGGTTCTGTATTTTATTCATGTTAAAAAAGATAGTTTCTGAAGCACAGACAACAGCTAAAGGTGTCAAGGCAAGGTAAAACAATTTTTACTACTGTCTCGACTACTAATTTGGGTAAATGTTTATTCTTAAAATGTTTTGGCATTTTCTTCCTTCTTCTGGAAAGGTCAGGAGCATGCCACTAAAAATGCATTTAGTATAAATATATATGAGAATATTTTTCAAGTGATTTATCAGGGTAATGTATGGACTATTTATTTAAATATATCTCTGATTTCCAGTAATGCCGTAACCTCATTAGCAGTGACTTGGCTCATTGCTTAAGCAAAATGATTTAGCTATTTAGGATCTCTCCTTTAAAAATAGGCTATTTTCCTCTAACAGTTTACCAGAATCGAGGATCTATTTATAGAAAAGAACATGAGAATAGGTAAAGTCATAGCCCTGAGCCTTAGGGAATTCCTCCAGAAGTTGTCTATTGTATGTTATGGTTCTTTTTTGTCCTTTCCTAACTCTCCAGAGGGGAGGAATTCTCCATTTGAGGTATGAGGACATGGCCGCTTCTCTGGGGGACTGTGGAATCCTCTGGGGAGGCTTTGTATTGTGTTCTCAGTGGCAAGCACCCAGATATAAGGCATTGGGCCTGGTGCTAGCAGCGAACAACTGTGTATGCCCTTAGAGGAACATTAGAGCACTATCTGATGCATTAGAAAATAAAATTTGCTAATTACTGAGTATCCTATATAATCCCCTCCCTGTAGCTGATACGGTCAGAGGCCTCTAACATATACATAAGGTATGAAGCACAACAGTAAAATGAATATGTGTGATCCCACTAGGAGCTGGAACATTGCCGACTCTAAGCATCCCTCCATCTCATCCCTTTGCCTCCCTGCCTCGGCGCTCAGAGGCAACCACCCTGAATTTTTTCTGTTATTTATCTGATGACAAAAAGACTTTGATTATATATGGGTGTGTCATCCTAAGGGAAGGGAGAGTGAGACAGAAATACAAAGAGACTGAGATGGAGAGAGATGGTGGGAAGGAAAGAGGGAGACACATACACACGCACACAGAGAATTTCCTCAAATAGTTTAAGAGCAATATAGAAAACATACACTTTTCCTCAGGTGTTCTGCTCTACCTAATGATCCAAATTCAACTGTTACAGGATGTTAGAAATGTTACTGTATGAAAAGATTAAGAAGTTTCTTAAATCCAGTTGGGGGGGCAGATGAGGAAACTGGCAGTTTCATTCATTGTTTGTGGTTTGTTGATTGCCTTTTTTCTTGAAAGCAATTTAGCAATACAGAACAAAAATCCTAAAGAAAGTACGACTGAATGGGCAATTTCACTTACCTGGTTTTGTTCTAAGAGAAGAATAGAATAAGGATACAAAGATGTTTGTTTAAGGATGTTAACTGCAAGGTTACTGGTAGTAGGAAAAAGAAAAAAAGGAGACATAATCTAAATTTCCAAAAACAAATAACTGTATAGCAATTTAAAAGGATGACAGGGACCAGCGTATGGCATAATGGTTACGTCACTGGACTCTCACATGGCCAACTGTGGTTTGAGTCCCAGATCCAGCAGCTTCAAACTCACACCAGTAATAAGTGAGAAGGGGAGTGAAATTAATGATGGCTCTGACTGGCAGAGATACCGAGCTGCTCTTTTAAATTGGTCTTTAACAAGAAAAATAAGAAAGGGAGCATAGATAATTAGGAAGTAATGAAGACCTTTAAATATAGATGTTGAAATAAACCAGGTAAGGGAATACTTGAAAACATGGTGCCGTATGTAAATCAGCAGGTCCAGATAATGCATGTTCCCCAACCTGAGGGGAATTAGCTAATGAACTGGCTCAACTACGGGCCATTATTTTCAAAGGCTCCAAGAGTCCAGGGACTATAAAATGAAAATATTTGACCAGTCTTTTACCAAACGAAAAAAAAAAATGGCCTTGATAATTACTACAGCTGCTGGTATATATGCTCCCCACCTCATGGGGATGTGGTGATGACAGATAGAATCAGACATTTTTAACCACCTGGTGGAAACCTTGGGGGGAAGGTGTGCAGTTAGCTAGTGTGTGTGTGCATGCCCAAAATCCTGAGAGGAGAAGGGATTGAGGGGTAGTCATCCCCCCTGGGGAGGGGGGTGATTTTTCACTCTCTGTCTCTCCTTGTCTCTTTGGCAAGTGCACATGCCCTATAGCAAAGATCTCTCTAAAAAAAAAAAAAAAAATGATGATGACAGGATATGCATGTTACAGTGAAGGGGAAAAAAAACCAATTACATAACATGTATGTGGACCATATATAGAAGACCATCAGATTTTTATAAAAATAACTTCTATATTTATTTTCTTTAAATAGTTATTTTATTTAATTTTATCCATCATCATTATTATTATTTTTAAAATTTGACCGGAGAGAGACAGAGAGAGAGGAAAAATAAGAAAGCAAGCGTTCAAGTCTGGGACTTGAACTGTGGTTGGCCATGTGGGATTCAGTGCCTCAACCACCATGCTACCTGCCAGCTCCTAAATTCTATATTTATAGTCATGGGAAAAACTATGTATGCAAATATACTAAATTTTATAAGCAGTGGCAAGATTTTAGGTCATTATTATTATCATTGTTTAGTCTGCATTTTTTGTTTTTCTACAAGAATAATGTATTTACTTATTTTCATAAAATAAATAATAACTTGTTGCAAATCTATTTACAAAAGAGAAAGCTTAGAGAATTTTGTTATTGGCTATTATCCACCTGCAGATTATCTTTGGAAAATTTAGCATCATTGGTTGATAGTACTGTGAAGACTTCTATCTTCCCTGCTGTGCTCTGGGGATGCAAACTGTTTTGATATCAGCCTAAAAGATAGAAATATAATTATACATACCCCAAATCCATTCCATTGAACAAAATATGCCCCAGCTCTAGCCCATCAGCTTGGAGCATACCTAGCACCGCTAGCTAACTGTACACCTTCCCCCCAAGGTTTCCACCAGGTGGTTAAAAATGTCTGATTCTATCTGTCATCACCACATCCCCTTGAGGTGGGGAGCATATATACCAGCAGCTGTAGTAATTATCAAGGCCATTTTTTTTTTTTTTCGTTTGGTAAAAGACTGGTCAAATATTTTCATTTTATAGTCCCTGGACTCTTGGAGCCTTTGAAAATAATGGCCCGTAGTTGAGCCAGTTCATTAGCTAATTCCCCTCAGGTTGGGGAACATGCATTATCTGGACCTGCTGATTTACATACGGCACCATGTTTTCAAGTATTCCCTTACCTGGTTTATTTCAACATCTATATTTAAAGGTCTTCATTACTTCCTAATTATCTATGCTCCCTTTCTTATTTTTCTTGTTAAAGACCAATTTAAAAGAGCAGCTCGGTATCTCTGCCAGTCAGAGCCATCATTAATTTCACTCCCCTTCTCATTTATTAGTCCAGCCACTTTATTGCCCGCGCTCCCTCCTCCCTGGCCTGTTTTCCTTGTCTCTTCCCTCTTTGGCAGCATTAACTCATTCTGCTTTCTCTGCTGCTGCTGCTCTTATCTCTTTTTCCTTGACGAGTCTGCCTTAGAAACAGTTGGTACATTCTTTTGTGTGTGTGTGTGTGTGTGTGGCTCTTCTTCATCCTTTCTCTGTTTCTGCAATGGGCTATTTTTTTTTTTCCAACCTTAGATCTTTTCAAGGTTCTTTGTCAAACAGCTCCTTGCATTTTTTATTCAAGGCATCCCGGGCCTTTGTGGCTTAACTGTGGTTTGAAAACTTTGTGCCCTTGCCTGTAGTGCTATCTGGGTTTCTTAATTCACCCAAATTGGATTTTGAAAATCTTTGAACTTGAGCAAGTTCCTTAATGTTTTTAAATACAGAGATCAGGTCATAGCACCTGGGCGGTGGCATCTTGTGGTCAACAGTATCAAAGACTAGATCTAGGAGGGAGAGAATTGGTAGAAATGTGAGGTCTGCGAGGTCCCTATTCATGCCTTGGTGGGGGTATAGACATTTTCAGACCCAAATTTATCCTCAGCATGGAAGCTAAGGTGTTGCTGGTTGTTGACATTGAACTTGATTTCCTGGGCAGAAAACACTCTATGGAAGGCAGGCAGCTTGCTATTTAGAAAGGTGAGAATGATGAATCTGCTCAGAAGTTCCTCTTTCTAGTTTACATTAGTTAATGAATGAGAAAAGTTCTAGATTTTACACTCGTCACTTCAGATGCATCAGTCAGCAGAGTCTTTCCATTCTCTGTTTTTGGGTCGGCAGATAAATTCATAATCTTGGGACAGCTTCCTTTCGAGTCTGCAGCAACCACGAAGGCACACTGTTCAGCTTTCCCTAAGAGATGACCTGCCACAGGAGTGCAGATAGGTGACAGCCCCAGCTATTAGTGTCAGAGCAGCTCCCGGCCAAGGCTGGGCACAGAGTTGGTGCCAGGGCCCACCTTCTCTGGCCAGTACAAGACTCAACAGGGCATCTTCCACTGAATTGCCCCATTGCGCTAGCCAAGCTGTTCTCCAAGCTGCAGACTGAGGCTCTTCTGACCTCGTTATGTTCCTTCCCCCTTTCCTCTTCACAGACGTCAAACCTGCAAGGCAGTCTGAAGACTCTCTGCTTACTCCTGCTCCCTTTCCCCTTTATCTCATTAAATCTCTTGCACTTCTAATGCCGTCTCAGCATCTGCTTCTTGAAGGACCTGAACTGACACAGAACCCAGCCCCCTTTAACCTTGCTAATCCCTCCTGCGTCCCCATCCATCTGCCTGGCATGACCTCGGCCACACACTCTTTTATGTTACTCTATGGAAAACTCAAAGCTACGTGGTCATAGAATGCTTTTCAGGCTAAATTAAAACAAAACTGGGAGTCACCTCCAGTTTGGGGTTATCTATATTATTACTTTCGTTCATTAATATGGATGATTGGTCTTATTATAGTATGATCAAATTGGACAGTTCCCAGGAAAAGAGTTGTACTTAAACTGCAGTAGCACTAGGTGATGCTGCTGCCCCACACAAAGGCGGCAGCTTGAGCAAGGCTTGGCCAGAGCCAGCCTGGGCTTGGGGTCGTGCCTTTCCTCGGCAGGATAAGGCATACAGGTCTGGAATCCACTCCAGAATCTGAAAAGGTAACTTCCAGATGCAGGATTCTGGACTCTAGAAGAATGTGTTAAATCAATTTCTTATTCTCCCTCCCTGTCTTTCACAGAGCTCATGGAAATGGATGTAGGTTCTGGGAGGGAGTTGTGGGGAACTCTTGAATGAATTCAGGAATCGACTGTGGTTGCTCCAATTTCTCTAAGTGTCCACTTTTTCACCTTACACGACCTCTCACCCTTTCGAATCAACAGAACAACTGAAAGTTCAGTAACTCTTACCTCCCACCCCCAGATGTGTCAGAGGGTCAATCTGAGTGGCGTTGTCACCCCAGTCTTTATCTAGAGTTCCTCAAGTGAGTCGCATATCCAGGCAACACTCGTGTTAGGAGAATAGGGAGACACAGAGTGTGGTTTCTACGCTGGTTGTGTTCTCTGCTGATCACAGACCAGGCACTTCCCCGGCCAGTTTTCTGGCATAAATGTTGTCCTCTTTGACATGGCCACCCGACCCCTACACATGCAGTCAGCAACCTGAAAGTGTAACACCTGTCTTATAAGATCCTCACAGACAAAGCAGCTTAATGGGACTAAAAATTTAACCCTGCCATTCACCTCCACCCTCAGTTAGTTGTATCTGTTTTACATCCACAATACTCCCTTATGTAAGCAGCTGGCTTGGCACATTGGTTAATCTGAGTTTTAAAAAGATGTTATTTTCTCATACATGGGATGACTGTTTGCTTGCACAGAAAATACATTCATATTAATAGGACTGGGTTCATTTGTGCCTCCACTGGGGAATCTCCAGAGCCACAACTATCAATCCACTCTCTGCATTTCTTTAATATTGTCCAGTCCTTTTTTGTCTCATTCTACACCAGTAATGGTTAGGAATTTCCCAGGAGATTTCTGGCCGAGTGCCTTATAGTGAGACATTAGGGGTATGTCAGTGGGATAATTTTTGAAAGATAACCCTAATATTGCTGATAGATCCACAATCCAAATGCAGTGCTACTCATATTGGCTTGATTCTAAGAATACAGATTTCTAGACCTTTCTTCTGGAGTTTCTGTATCAATAGGTCTGAGGTACTCTTTGGAATGTATTTAACATTATGATCTTTATGATCAAGCAAATTCAGGAACTGCTGCCCCCTGAGCAAAATGGATTCTAGCTACAAACCAATACACGATTCTAATCTGACTCAGCTGACAAAAGCTGCAATGCAAAGAAAGATCATGGAGATGTTAATGGCCAGAGACCGAGCCATCTGTGAGTCCCGGGATACTCACCAGGTAATCGGAAGTCTGGGGTCATTGCAGACACTTGAAAACTTCTCAGAGAGAAAGCATGGGGATCATTCATTGACATGTTCAATGTGCTTGACTAAGGGGAAAGTGTACACAAAGCCAGGAGGCCTTGTTAGCAGCCCATCCCTGGGTAGTGGATGGCCGAGAAAAAAGAAGGCTTTCTTTCTCAGGAAGGGTATCTAGTTTAACCTTAGCTGTCTTTCTCTCAGGAGAGGCCACTGAGCATAGACAACTCTAAATAGCAGCCTTCCTAAAAAGGGCTGGGGGTTCCTGAGGCTCTCTGGGGCTCCACATGCAGCGCCTGGAAGAACAAATGGAGATCCACACAGAACTTGGTCATGGAACAAGACTGGGGCTTCCATGAAATAGCAGTCTGCCATGGGATGTCCTAGGCTGCCCTCCTCTACTGGGCCAGACTCAAGAATCCCGGGGAACCCCAGAATATTGGCCCACCCAATGAGAGATCCCTCCACCCTTCCTTCATGACAGAGGGGTGAATGCAACTCTTTCCAGCTGAGTGTTGACTAAGATAAAGTGGCATAGAGCCTCAGTGGGAAGCTGAAATTGGAACCATGTGCCTCAGAGAGTCAAATGGAAACTCTGATCAGCAGGGTTTTCAGGCTCCTCTGTCACTCTGCATTCTGTCTGACATCACACCTGCACACCAAACCATGGTAGGTAAGATTTCAACTCGTCCCCTCCCCAACGAAGTTGGCCACCCTGTGAGACATTTTTTTGTTTGGTGGCAACAGCTAAGTGAAAAGGCACCATTCTTTTCTTGTCTGCGGATAAATTATTCTGCATTGGGGGCATTTTTTTGTTTTCTATCCCTTAAAGAGTCTGGGGGTGGCTTTTCTTTTCTTTTCTTTGCCTTTTTCATAAATAAATATTTTAACTGGAAATTTCCAAGCGTATGACAGGCCTAGAATGTGAACTTGAATGTACTGTAATAGAAATCATCAGTTGCCATGGCGACCTGTTCCAGGAGCAGATCGCACCAAGTCACGTGAGCAGAGAGTGCTCAGTAATACTAACACATCAGAGAGCGAGGCCACTTAACCTCAATCGCTTCCAGCTATTGTGCAGAATGCAATTGAATTTATTCCTAATTTCTGCCAGTGCTAAGGAACAAAATTTCCCTGCAGATTTTAATCTTACTCAGGCAGCTCCAGCCAGTGCTCAGACACTGTTCAGCACTAATATTCAGTTCGGCTACTCGCCCACTTTACAGCTCTATTTTCTTATTCTTCTTATTAATAATAGCTTTCCTCTCCCTGCTGGATCCTGCACATCCCCCTGCCCTGGGGAGAACTGCCCCCCTCCTTTCCGAATGGCTGCGAGATTTCTCTGACTCTGTCTGCTAATGCAAGGAACACAGATTTCATAATAATACTGATAAAAAAAAAATCACAGGTCTGCACTTTCAGCAATAGTTGTCCTGTTCTTCCTTTCCTCCAAGAACTCCCCAAAACCCAACAAACCTGTTCTGAAATATCATTCCTATCAGCTTTGGGCTGTACCTTGCAATGCTGCAATCAACAGTCCCATCAGAATAAGGCAAACTCGTGGATTGGTGAATAATGGAATCAAAGTGTGTAATTTTAGGCCCTGTCACAGTCACCTCCCCCACCCTCCAACCAGGAGAGCAACACAGACTATCAGGAGGTACAGCTGCCGATCACAGAACACTCATTTTGAGAGCTTATCAACCCCTATGAAGGCTGATAAATCAGTCTCTCATATGGACAGTCTCAAGTAGCAGCGTCATCGATCTCCCCTGCCCCTTTTAAGTTATTTGTCTTATTCACTTCCAAAGATGATATCAGAGATGCCAAATGAGCCTTTGTTTTCTGTGCGCTTGCGCTGCCTAGGGTGAGTTGCTGTGTTGTTGCAGGGAACTAGGAAGCATGCTTCCGGGGCTTCGCCCTTTGTTTCCAACCCAAGGTCACCTCTCCCCCTGTTGGTTCAGGTGTTGTCAGCAGTCTGCCTGTGCTCTGAGACCGGAGGCAGCGTCCTCCCTGCCTGACAGTCTTTGCGTGGTCATAGCCCTCCAATGACCTGCCCCCTTCATGAATGTCACTTTAGAAAAAGACATAAAACCTGCTTGAATAGCTAAATGGAGACAAGAAGTCCAGCCCTCAGAAAGTCCACGTTGAA
Organism: Tupaia tana; assembly: GCA_026018925.1. NCBI lineage: Eukaryota > Metazoa > Chordata > Mammalia > Scandentia > Tupaiidae > Tupaia > Tupaia tana. Next base: position 14,985,557 of record JAKSZU010000018.1, read on the forward strand.
GGTCAAGCAAAAGGAATCTTAAAATCATAGGGAGATTACTGGAAAGGGGGAAAAAAAAATGGTAGTTTCTGCAGTAGCGTCCTTTAGCAGGTAGGTTCCTCTAACAAGGGGGAAAATATGGTTGCAAATTACTTACTCAGCTAGTTCCAAACCATTGTCTTAACAGTGTGCCGAAATAGGAAACAGGGAGAGAGACCAGAAGAGAGGGAATGGCAGCATGGGGTTAGGATAGGCCACTGGTGGTCAGAGCTGACTGCAGAGAGAGCTTGGTAACTATGGAAATCTTCATGGACGCTGTGACAGAAAAGCAGCCAGAGAGAAAATGAAGAGAAGGGCTGCAATGAATTTTATATCAGCAGTGTGACATTTGGATCTGGAGAGTGGAAACCACACGTGGAGCTGTTGGTAGCACACATGGCACTGTGCCGGTCCTGCTGTGACAGACCCTCATTCCACATCTGCCTATCAAAGAGCAGGGTAGCAGAATGCTCTTGGTAGAGGCAGCCCTCTAGCCACTTTCAGGGACTTTCAACCCGTGCCAGCTCCCTCTGGCTACGTGGGAAAGTGCTGTCCTTCATGGCAAACTGCCTAGCTATTCACAAAACTGAGGATGTTTTCTAATCAAATTTGGTTAAATTTATACTGGGGCACTATTTCTATACTCACTGGTCTAAAATACTTGCTAACCTTTTTACCCAAGCTGTGCAGACCATCAGAGCACGGGAATTTTCCAGGAGGATTTCTAATCCACATCTAATCAATGTCCTTTTAGACAGAGTAGCCTCCTGCAACATTTACTCACACAAAGGTACATACTTGGAGACCACTGAGCCTCATGGCTTCCTGTTGAAGAGAGGTGGTGAGAGAAAGTCAGGAAAAAGCTGGAGCATTTTCTCCCTGATGAGTTTCATTAGGGGAAGGACAATCTGTGCTATTATGCTAATATTGCGATAGCATTTTTATTATGTTCGTTAATCTATGGGCAAGGAATAACATTATATACAATCCTGACAGCTTTTCAAAGTGCTTTTACAACTCTTACCTTATCTGAATTGCACAGCAACCTTAAGGCATAGGTGGGTGCATTTTACAGGTGAGAAAATTAAGATCTAAAAAGATTGGGCCTAGAACAAAATCACACAAAATGAGGACAAGATCCATATCTTAGGGCACCCATGACATATTAGGCAGGCTGAGATTTAGAGTGCTTGCCATCACATGACCCCTGCTGAGGGAAATAGCTTAAAGAGGTTCTTTCCTGCACGATTTGCTGTAGTCCTACTTTTGGAAAGAGCCAGCCATGGGTTAATGAATAGAGAGGCTGGTGCCTGAGTAGAAGAAGTCAGCCGTCTGTGAGTTGAGCATGAAGGGGCAGGCTGTCTTCTGAACAAATCTGGTGTACATTCTGCTCAGTAGTGTAATTCAGAGTGAATGGAGGCAATGCAACCTAATCCGGTCTTCTGTTTTGGGGAGTGTGAATCCTAGAGGCAAATGGGAAGGCAGGCCTAATTCTTCCTTACGAGAAGCCTGCTGCGCAAACCTCCTTCAGAAGAAGTGGGACTCAGAGTGAAGGTGGTATTTCAAATTTGGATATTAGCCATGTTGACCAGTGCATTTCCAGCTGCCAAGTAATAGAAGAAATAGACATCCTTACCTTTTGCTGTGTTTCCTTCCATTTAAGACCTTCCTTCCTACTCTGTCCTTGGTGATACAAGGATAGGTTGAGGATCAGGGATGTCTGGTAAACACATCTAACAACAACGATAAAAACCCAGAGTTTCAACAGTGGCTCTTGGGAAAAGGCCACATTAAGAACAGTTTTTGGTGGGCCAGCTCCATAGCACAACAGTTAAGCATTGCACAGAGGAAGTCAGATCCCACATGGCTAACCAGAGTTTGAGTCCTACCCCCACTAGCTTGAAAAAACATGCTGGACATTTGTGTGTGTGCCCAAGACCCTGATGAGATGGAAAACTGGAGGAAAAAGGACTGTGGCATTATAAGCCTTACTTGTAATGGGAGGGCCTCTCTATCTTGTACATGCATGTGCCTCCTTTAAAAAAGTTCAAAAGGAGCTTCTTGGAAATGATACCATGAAAACAACAGCCTTGATGATTATTTGACTGATGAAAAAAAATATCCCTATGCTACTCCAAGTTTTTATAGATCTTTGCATGAATATCTATTACAAAAAGTAATCTGAATGTGTCTGGGTGCTATTTAGATATAGCAATCTATTTTTTCTTTCTCTAATTTTTGTGTCTTCCTTCTCTCCTTATTAGTTGGTGGTCTGATTGCTTGTTGCTTCTGGTGGAGCAGGGGTAGGGTGCAGAAATCTTTCTGCCTTCCATATTATTGAAGGTTAAGTTCTTAGGACAGTGACTTTAATGGGGTTTTACCATTCCCCAAAGAAGGCTTTGGAAATGTATGTCATGGGTTTATTGGTAATTCAAATAAACAGAAGGTATTATTGGCATTTTTTTTTTTCTCTAGAGGATTAGGATGCTGAACATTCAACAGTAAATTAACAGTCCAACACCATGAACTGTGCTGCCCCAAATGCGTACAATGTTCCACCACTCAAACTGGGAGAAGGGCATTAGGGAACACAGGCTTAGTGCCCTGAAGACAGATGAAGGCAGAAGACTTTCCTGGTGCTTAAAAGAAACCATCCAGAAGTTGGGAAGAGCTAATGTGGAGAAGGAAAAGGAAGAAGAGTGAAGTCTTAGAGTCTTCACTGAAGAAAAGACCTGCACTCTGAAACCTGACAGTATGTCCGAGTAAGTGGCAAGACCTCAGAGTAAAATGAATACATGGTATAGCTAGGCCAGGGTTGGTTTCTTTTTTTCTTTTTCTCTCTCCTTCCTCCCTTCCTTCCTTCCTTCCTTCTTTCCTTCTTCCCTCCCTCCCTCCCTCTCTCTCTCTCTTTCTCTCTTTCTTTCTTCTTTCCCATAGGGTGCATATGCTTGTTGGAAAGACAGAGAGAGACAGTGAGAGGGAAAGTGAGAAATCACCCCTTAGGGAGATGGCCATGCCACAATTTCTTCTCCTCCATTCTCCTCCTGGGATTTTGAGCATGCACACACATGCACCTGGTGTGAGTTTCAAGCCACTGGGTCTAGAACTTGAACTGTGGTTGGCCATGTGGGAATCCCGTCACCTTACCCACCACACCACCTGCTAGCCCCAGGGTTTCTTAATCTTGGCATAGTTAACATAATTCTTTGCTATGGGATTTTCCTGTGAACTATAAGATATTTAGCATCATTTCTGACCTTTATCCACTCTGTGAGTAGATAAGGAAAAGCAGACCTCCTGGGAAAAAGGGATTTACCCATGGGACTTAATTCCACAGCTGCTGATAACATATATTGAGAGAGACTGTTCTTAGTGGGGTCCCTGGGTGTTTTGGCTTGATAAAGAAATTCTACCTGCGGTTTGCGTCCCATGTAGTCGACGCGGTGTGCGTCCTGGACCCGGTGGCTTAAAACTCATGCCGGGTGCGTGTGCGTGTGTGCCCAAGATCCCGAGAGGAGAACTGAGGAGAAGGGATTGCGGCATGGCCATCCCCCCTGGGGGGTGATTTCTCGCTTTCTGTCTCTCTGTCTCTGTCTGTCTGGCGAGCACACATGCCCTATAGCAAAAACCTCTCAAAAAAAAATATGGAATTCTACCTGGACAACTGTCCACTTATTGTTCTCCCAGTTATTGTTTTCACAGGTTGAATTCCTTGTCCTTAGTCCACCTATGGGACAGATTTGCAGAACTCTCAAAACTCTCATTGATGCTTTTCCAGTTCTTTTCTTAGCAATACCTTAACACTGGTCTGGGGGTGTCTCATAGGAAAGCTAACATTTGGTTCTGTGTCCTTAGTTCTCTGGCTTTTGCTCAAGAGGACGATGAGATGCTAATTTGAGTTCATAATTTCATGCTGAACTATTATTCCTAGAACGATGCATTTTGAATTTAAATTTAAATTGGAATTTGAGAGGTGCAAAAGTTATAGGAACTATGTCTGCACTTTCATTATAGATTCTCCTCATTCCCAATAGTTGTTAGAAAGGTCTTCCACACTTCCCACATTACCTCTGGTCTTTAATTCAGTAAAAATCATGTATGCCTCCTCTGAACATCATAGAAACAAACAGTGATTTCCTGAGCATGGAAGTGAATATTCCCCCAGAATACAGAAGGACCTGGCTCTAAAACAGATCATAAAGAATTCAAGGAAAGCTCCCAACCCCAACCCTTTAACATTGAGATGGGTTAAGAAATGAGACTGCATTTCCAGCTTATATCCAACCATAACATTTACCTTTGCCTCTGGACTGGAGGGCTTTTCATGCTGGGAAAGGGCTAATATTTATTAATTACCCTATGTGGAGACTCCTCCTCTAATGGCTAAGCACCCTTCTTTGCATACATTATGTCAGTTCATTAACGCTCATTATTTAAGTCAGATATCAATGAGAAGGTCGATATATTGCAAGACAACTGACTCCACAAGGCAGCATTTGGTAGGTACTACATAGCAGACCAGCCTTGTAGTTCAGAGGGACTGAACACCTAAGAATGAGCATTCATGAAGACTTTCACAGAGATTGCTTCCTCCTCCAGGAAGGTTTCCCAGATTCTTCTCACTGCCTCCCATCAAACTGAAACAATTCTCCCATCTTAGAATTTTCACATTATTTTACCTGCCACCTTGTGCTACACTTATTTACCTAGAGAAATAACTCTATTTTCATATTAGAGAGAAATTACTTTAGAGAAGATTGTCTCTTTCATTCATCTTTCTGCAGACACTGTGACTAGAGTGGTCCATTATACATCTTGTACACAGAAGGTACTTATTAGATACCCTTGAATGAATAAATGAATGAATGAGCTGACATGGGACAGGAGATGACTCTTGAAGGACAGACAGGTTCAGACACCCTCAGTAATAAATTAGTCACTATAAACTATAAACCCTTCTAGTTGATACCTTTCCCAGATTTTTTTTCCTTTTTTTTTTTTTTTTTGGAGAGGTTTTTGCTATAGGGTGCGTGCACTCGCCAGACAGACAGAGAGACAGACAGAAAGTGAGAAATCACCCCCCGGGAGGCTGGCCACGCCGCAATCCCTTCCCCTCCATTCTCCTCTTGGGATCTTGAGCACGCACACACACGCGCCTGGCGTGAGTTTTAAGCCACCGAGTCCAGGACTCGAACCGCAGTCATCTACATGGGAGTCCAGCGACATAGCCATTATGCTAACTGCTGGTCCCCCCCATTTTTTTTCTAATACCATGAGTTTCTCTAACCATGCTAAGAACTGAGCAATTTCCCTCCCTAGGCTCCACCCTGACATTGGTTAGACTCATTTATTAGTGGCGTGGTCTTTAGTGACATCAAAACTTTGTTGGAATAGGGAGCTGGCACTTTGTTTAGAGACACCATTCTTCCCTGTACGAGGCTGTCACTTCCCCGAAGTGCACCACCTCTGGTGCCAATCTCTCACTCACACATTTTTCTGATTGCTGGGAGCACACAGGCACGCTGCATGTCATCTGCTTCTCCGGCTTTTGACAATCTCTTTCCTTTGTTTCCAAATCCTAAGCAAATTGCTTGGTTGACAATCAAAGCCTGCTAACATCAAACAGCTGCTATAGACAGGTGTGTTCTACAGTTACCTGCTGTTTGCTTTCCTCAGCAGGGACTGATATGACAACAAAACCTGGAGCTGGGTGCCAACTTTCAGAGTCATTCCTGAAATCTCAGCTTCGTGTCTGTTTCTTTCGCTCTCCTGGCAATTTTCAGACGTGGAAATTCACCCTACACTTGCCTCCCTCAGCCTGCAGCGGTGCGTGGCTGGGTGGGATGCTGTACAATTGCACCGGTTTCTGCAGTCCTCTGCGCAAAGCTAGGAACTGCAGCGGCTGCGTCCAGCGAAGAGGCTGCACAGCTCTGACGCCCATAATTTATAAAGAACACCGTCTCTTTAAAATATTTTCTAGACTTCTCTTGTTAATATAGTTATCATGAGCAACATTTCCTGCCTTTAAACGAAAAAAAAACCAAAACAAAACAGAAAAGATCTCAGACTTTGACCTTTGAAAGTTGCTCTAATCACCTCCTAGTCCCTATCACTAGGAGTTTGAGGGTGTGGTGGGTTGGAGAGGATTTAGGAATGGTCTCCCTCGTATTCTGACATTCTTTTCTGTATTTCAGAGCCTGGAAAGCTGGAAACCATCGCTTCTCACACTCTCTTTTCTTTATTTTTGGAGAGGTTTTTGTGATAGGGCGCGTGTGCTCACCAGAAAGACAGAGAGAGACAGAGAGACAGAAAGCAAGAAATCACTCCCAGGGGGGATGACCACGCCGTAATCCCTTCTCCCCCATTCTCCTCTCAGGATCCTTAGGCACGCACGCACATGCACCCGGTGTGAGTTTAAGCCACCGGGTCTAGGACTCAAACTGTGGTTGACTACATGGGAGTCCAGCGACATAGCCATTACGCTAACTGCTGGTCCCTCTCTTTTGTTTTCTACGTGTCTTTGCACCTAGTGTTCTAAATGTGATTTAAGTTATGCCAGTTAGAAGTACCCAGGTGAAATGTGGAAGGTGAAAGTGAGTCTGAGCCTGTGTTTTCTGGGCTACTGTGTCTCCAGCAGCACCGCCAAGGCTGTGCTGGAGTTTCTGTGGCAGCCATGGATGGCACCCACTCCTGAGTGTACTGCTTTCTGATCACAGTGGTTCTGATCACAAAGGAGGCAGCGGTTTCTTTGGTGGTTTGGTGGTCCTAGTCAGTCCTGAAAGCTAAATCTAGTGTCTGTTTCTTTAGCTTTCCTGGAAATTTTGTAAGTCATTTAATACCCTGCTTTAACTTGCTAGAGTGAATTCTCTTCCCTATGCCTGACCCTTAATCAAAGCAGAGGGCAATTGGGCTAGGACATTAATCCCCCACTGCTTAGCAGGGTGCACGAAGGTAATCAATCAGCCGGCAGGGGTCCCACACAGAGCCTCCAGCTGGATGTTCCGAGAGAGGGGAACCACTGTTCTGCCAGCGAGGACCCCGTCCGCCTCTGCACCTTGCTCACGGCCTTCCTGCTACTTGAAATAGTCTTCCCTCATCTCCACCGCCTTCCTTCGAGAACCACTGCTTTTCCAGAGCTGAAAGCAGTTTTTCTTTCTCTAACTCTATGATAAACACTCGGCATACTTCTCTTATGAAACAGTCACTCCCCACTGATATTATTCTCCCTTGTGTACATTTTAAATCTCCCGAATCAGACTGCCAAGCCTTTAAGAGCAGGACCAGAGCCTGAAACATTTTGGTAAGACCTAGGAATCCCAACCCTGGGTGTGCCTTGTAATACAGGCACACGATGACATCTGTGACATGAACACATGAAGACAGGAAAGGTGGTGGCTGTGCTCCCCAGCTAGGCCCTGACATAGCACGTTCCATCATTTTCCTTCACGTGGGTCTGGCGGGCCTTTCAAAGACCTCGTGCCACGTTAACTGACAGTATTGGAGCAGCAGTGCTGCCCAGCGGAACTTTCTGTGACGATGGAGATGTCCTGTCTGTTCAGTGAGGTAACCCCTAGCCACTGGTAACCACTGAGCACTTGAAATGTGGCTAGTGGCTGCCATATATCAGAGTACATACTAGGCTGGCAGACACACGAGCCCTCTGTACCAGCGACTCACTCCGTCTGGCAGGCCAAGACACTCTAGGTGCCATCCTCAGTGTTTCTGGCTATGACAGTCTTTCCGGCCCAGGATCAAGGCCTTACAGCTTTAGAGAATAACAGAAAAATAGAGGCTTGAGGGGGAGACTTTGAAAATACAGGACTAGGTTTCAAATACTCTCTCCCCTTTTTGTGAAAGAGTTAATTAATTAATTATTATCATTTAATTTTGCTATAGGGCATGTGCACTTACGAGAGAGAGAGAGAGAGAGAGAGAGAGGAAAAGTGAGAAAGTAAGCTGCTAGGTCCAGGATTCGAACCATAGTCAGCCATGTGGGAGTCCAGTGCCTTAATCACCAAGCACTTGCTGGCCCACTCTTTCCCCTTCTAAAAGTAACCTGACTCTTCAGAAACGAATGACATTTCCTTCTTGTCGCATCCACGAAGCTGATGTGCTGGTGCGGGGCTGCCATAGCACAGGGACAGAACGTTCCTGGAAGGATTGTTTGGCCACTTGTTAAGCGGATCCCCTGCCATGGACTGAACGGACAACTCCTGGAAAGGAGAATTAATCTCTCATGAAGACATTTCCCTGCCCACATGGCATCTCCTGCAGTAACTGAATGTGTGTGTCCGATTGCAGTGAGATGTCAAGAATGCAAACATCCTGAATTGCACGGGTAGGCTGATCCTGATAAATCCTCATCTTGGCCACTTGGCCAGCTCTTGCTATGCACGCAAAGGCATATGATGCAAGGACAGAACCGGAATCAATGATGCGAACATAGAGTATGGTACGAACGCTCTGCAGACGTATGTGGTCACCCGACTGCAGAGTGGCCCCCTTTCATGAAGTTCCGAGAGTACACGTGCAGGACCCTTTTAATCAAAGTATCTCTTTCACTGAATTCTTAGAGATTGGTGTTTTATTCTAAGAGGAGACAGTCCTTGGACTTAGTCATTTCTGCAATAAAGTTATCAGAGGGGGTATAATTACCAATCGCACCCGGGTTTACTCTGCTGAGTGCCTCTATTCTGATCCACCCAATTCATCCTGGCACATCACCCTTGGTGCTCCAACGCATGATGTAAGCAGGCAAGCTCTGAAACATCAGGTGATCTGAGTGCTTCGGTCTCTTCCTTTCTCATTATTCCAGGGTGACTGCTTACGAGGGTGGAAGCTTCAGATTCAGCAACCATAGGTCCAGGAAAGAAGTCGCACTGCTTTGATTTGCCCCAGTTTAAATCCACTGAAAATAAATGAGTGACTGTCCTGACCAGATCGTTGCTTCCTGTGGAAAGATGGGCTGAGGGTCTGGAGAAGTGGGTGAGATTGATTTGGGAAGGTGCTGCAGAGGCAGGACAAAACTGGCAGCCTGAGAGAAAAGCATTGCTCTTATCTGGGCTTACATTATAGCTGTGGAGCTTTAGGTAAATTTTTCAGTCTCCCGGAGCCTTATATGGGTTGGTGAGAGACTGAAATAATACATGTGATGGTTTTCAGACCGGATCTGACAAACACAATCTGCTGGAAGGGAGGCTCCATGCTGCACTGATTTACAACTTTCGGAGGTGAGCCAAGTTTGGGGAGACCACTGGGATGCTCACTTGCTCATGGCCATGACATTGGCACTTCAGGAGGGCAGCTCCACGGAATAAGCCAATTCCAATATTGCTGGCAGCTCACCATCAGTGACAATGCAATAACAGCGAAAACTCATATAGCCTTTATTATGAGCACTTACACTGCTCTACCCACTTTCTCTGAAACCTCCTAACAGTCCCTTAGGTGTGACTATTACTATTCCTCTCTTGTAGATGAGGACATAAAATCCCCAAGAGGTTAAGTGACTTGCCCAAGGCGGTAGAGCTGGTATTCAAATTCAGGGAGTTTGTTTTGAGAATCCACACTGTTAACCATTGCTTCGCAAAGCATCAGCTTTTAGCTGAACTCAACCTGACAATGGCGATGTAGCTGGCAGTATTAACAATAGCAAAGCTAGCTATGAAATGTTGATCTCTTTAAAAGTTTGATAGAGAACTGCATGTGAATCATGTTTTCACCCAGATATATGTGATCTGAAAATTGAAAAAAAAATATATAAGAAGGAAATTTTGAATTGGACAAGATGAGTTCTTAAAAAAAATTTTTTTTTGGGCCATATTGTGTGTGTGTCCACTAGGGAGAGACAGAGAGAAAGTGAGAAATCACCCCTGGGGGGATGACCATAATCCCTTTTCCTCCATTCTCGCATGCACATGTGCACAGTGTGATTTTCAAGCCACCAGGTCAGGGACTTAAATTGCGGTTGGCCATGTGGGAGTCCAGTGCCTTAACCACCATGCCACCTGCTGGCCCCAATAAAGTTCTTTATATTTCTATATATTTCGGTGTTGGAAGGGATATAGTTTTGTGAAGGAAAGAGCCTTACGCAACATGGCTTCAAACATTTGGGGTTCTAGCTTGTCTTGATAACCATCCTGGAATGGTGGGTCAGATAGTAGAAACGGCTCAGAAGCTCAGCAAAGAAACTGAGGCTCTGCTGGAGTCTCTGGAGGTTTTTAGGAGGGAACAGATGGGACGACACAGTGTTCTGCGATAGTCTGGTAGTTGTGTACAGGGTGGAGGAGGAAAACAGCTAGACTGAAGGCAGGGAGGCCAGTGAGAAGGCTGTTGCATAAGGCCTGTGTCAGGGCTGAAGAAGAGGGAATGAAAAGAAGGGAGTGTTTGGGAAGGAAAACCAACAGGTGATTAATTAGATCCTGGGGTGAGAGAAGCAGAAAGGTTTACAGTCATAAGTAAGAGAACTAAGAGGAAGAAGAGATAATTTTGAGGGAAAGAAGATTTAGATTCACTGAACTTTAGCTGAGTCGGGGCACTGAGCTGCAATGACTAGTAGGTAGAAGGAGATACTGTGCTGGACTGCAGAGAATAACTCAGGCTTATGATTTAGCAGAGAAATTAAAATTGCAGCAACTAGAGAAGGTTATGAGAGGTAGACTGAGAACCACGAGATAAAAGGGGTCTTCAAAATGCTTGTGGAAAATAAATATTATGAATAAACTATACAAGTTTTCAAATTTTAAACACCAAAACAAATGCATACTTTAATTCTACTTTCCATGAACGTTTTGAAGTCTCCTCATAGTGTCTGTATCAGCAAGGGCGAGGGAGGAGACCAGCCCATAGATCTCTGAAGGAAGACCACTGGTGGCATTTAAGATAGAGTCAGGGTTCTTCAGTGAACGAGAACCAATAGGATGTACAGGTGTACACACACACACACACAGATACATACATCCATATGTGAAGAGATTTATGATAAGGAATTGGCTCTCAGAACTGTAGAAGTTGAGAAGTGCCAAGATCTGCATTTGGCAAGCAGGAGAGCCAGGAAGGCCAATGAATAGTTTCAGTGAGAGCCAGGGGGCTGGGCAACAGGAGACTTGATAGTGTGTTTCAGTCCAAGAGCCAGCTGACTTAAGACAAGAAGAACCAATATTTCAGTCCAACTTCAAAGCCAAAAAGGACCAATTTTCTAGCTCAGTTAGGCGGGAGGAGTTCCCTCTTGTTCAGCTTCTGTTTTTCTGTTCAGGCCTTCAAATGATGGGGTAAGGCCTACCCACATTAGAGAGGACTATCTGCTATCTGCTCTACTTAGTCTACCAACTCAAATGTTCATCTCGTTCAAAAATGTCATCACAGACACACTCAGGATAATGTTGGGTTTAATGTTTGGGCACCCAGTGGTCCAATCAAATTGACACATAGGGGGACCAGCAGTTAGCGTAATGGCTATGTTGCTGGACTCTCATGTAGTCGACCGCGGTTCGCATCCCGGACCCAGTGGCTTAAAACTCACGCTGGGCACGTGTGCGTGTATGCCCAAGATCCCGAGAAGAGAATGGAGGAGAAGGGATTGCAGCGTGACTATCCCCCCTGGGGGGTGATTTCTCGCTTTCTGTCTCTCTGTCTCTCTCTGTCTGTCTGTCTGGCGAGCGCACATGCCCTATTGGGAAAACCTCTCCAAAAAAAAAAAAAAATTGACACATAGGTGCCATGAAGTCAGCTTACTGGGGGTCAAAGAAGAAATATGTGGTGGGGAAAAGGATGCAAGACACAAACCACTCACTTGAGAACACAGGCAGCCAAAAGAGTGAAAATCACTTACTAATCTTAAGGGGTAGCAAGGTCAACCAACGTTTCTTTACAAATAAAATATGCCTCCTGACTTGATTCTTCTTTGCTAATCCTTATGGACATTCATTCTGCCATATTTCCCCCCAGGAGGTTATAAAATTGAACATACAATTTGCATTATATTAGAGTGTGTGTGTATATATATGTGTATGTGTATGTATATATACACAAAATTATATTTGCTCAAAGGTAAGTTTAAGGTAGTTTGCATTTTTGGCAGGCATGCCAAATTATTGACAGAAGCAGGTGGGTTAGAAATTATCGCTGGGGTCAGGCCACCAGATGATGTGATGGTTAAGGGCGCTGGACTCCCACATGGTTGATTGCAGTTTGAACCCCGGACGTGGTGGAATATTTTCTCACTTTCCCTTCTCTCTCTCTCTCTCTCTCTCTCTCACTCTGTCTCTCTCTAGTCAAATTAAAATAAATAATTAATTATGTAGAATTAGAAAAAAGAAATTATCACTGGCGAAAAGGAAAAATTCAACTTATCATCAAAAATGTACTGTGGATAAAGGTGCGTGTTGCTTACAAAGATATTCACAGTTAATTGTTCTTCATGAATTGTGTTATTCTTGGCTTTTCATCACTGATATAGAATTGATCTGTTTATTGTCAGCGTGTTCATGCCTTAGCATTTACTTATAACAGATGGAGAGATGTACGCCTTTTAGGCATTGGTGCCAGATGGGTCAAAAGAAGCAAAGAAATCTCCAATTTTGTTGGTTGGACCAGGTGCTGAGTTGGCTGAGGAACAATGACATGTGTCTGCACTGGTCTCCACCTGATCAATGCGGGAATGCAAGAGAATGAGAGACAGAGAGAGAGAGACAGAGAGAGAGAGAGAGAGAAGAGTGTGCAAGCATGAGCAATGCAATGCTCATAATGGAAAAAAGGAGACTTTGAGAAATCTTAAGAATAAATAGTGATGAAATCCTTTTGGAGTTTGCAGGCCATTTGCTAGAATTCTAGTTTCATGTTCACCAGTGCAGCCCCTTTTTTTCTCATATACCTCTGCTCTTAAACAGATCCCTTGTAGCCAGCTGGGTCTGGGCACTCAGCCCTGGCAAGTTTGTTCCTGGAAACTGCATCACTCTATCTCTTAACCTCTTAAAGAAGAGCACTCAAATACCCCTCAACTAGTGCTTGTGTCCCAAGGTCATGTGTATAGAGTTCCTGTATTGGTATTCCAAGCATGTAGGTTGGCTTGGCATATTTTGTAACTTGCTTCCAAATATGCCTCATTCTCCACTGGCTCTACTATTTCCTTTTATTTTATATATTTTTAAAAGAATTATTTATTTAATTTTATTATTATTATTTTTAAATTTGCTATAGGGCACATGCACTCATCAGAGAGAGACAGAGAAAGAGAACAAGAGAGAAAGTGAGAAAGCAGGCCACAAAGTCTGGGACTCGAACTGCAGTTGGCCATATGGGAGTCCAGTGTCTTAACCACACCACCACCTCCGGGCCCCCACTACTTCCTTTTATTGAAGAGAAGGTCTTCTTTATATTTCTGGTTGTGACTCACTCATCAATTACAATGATACTTCACACATATTTTCAGAGTTATCACTATCACATACATATACATGTGTATATATATACATGTATATTTAAAATAATTATTGTATTTAACTTTATTTACCCATTTATTTATTTTTTAATTTGACCAGAGAAGGACAGAGTGAGAGAGACAGGGAAGTAAGAAAGGAAGCTGCCAGGTCTGGGATTCGAACCATGGTTGGCCACGTTGGAGTCCAGAGCCTTTAACCACCACACCATCTGCCAGCCCTTTTATATTTTTATATATATATATATATTTTAAGAATTATTTTATTTATCATTATTATTATTTTAATTTGTTGCAGGACACACATGCTCATCAGAAAGAGACACACAGAGAGAAAGACAGAAAGTGAGACAGCAAGCTGTCCCTAGGTCTGGGATTCAAATTGTGGTCAGCCATGTTGGAGTCCAGTACCTTAACCACCATGCCACCTGCTGGCCTCATCACTATATGTTATTATTATTATAATATCGTATGTACCATGTAGTATGTGATGACATCTCTTCTCTAGATTATGTATTTTTTACATTACCATAATTATACTAAAATAACTTAACAAAAGCATTCATTGAACATCTTTGCACTCTATATTAGGTTTAGCCCCATGGGATACAAAACAAATATAAGACATAATATTGAAGCTCGGGTTGACCACACACAACTGAGGGAAACAAGACCCATACACAAGAAGTGGCGGCTAATTGTTCTGGCTGGGAAGGCCACCGGCAGCACATGTAGGAGACCGAGAGGCAGGAGAGCCTTTCTTCCCTGCTCCTACTCTGTGCCAACCTCTCTGGGAAGGTCATAGCTTCTGCTGGGCTACTCCCTCAGTTCCCACTGGCTTTGGGAACATCATGTCTTTCCATTTTTCCTGTGGCACTAGGGGTAGTAACAGCTTCCTGCTGTTGCTAGGCTCTGGGTGTTTTCTTTGCTTAATCTCTTACCTTTATCCACTTCTGTCAGAGCTCCTTTCTTAAATTCTCTTCATCTGTACCACTCAGGGTGAATTCTGTTTCCTGCTGGCACCCTGACTGAGGCGGTGAAACTTAGGAACTTGCAGGTAGGGGGTTGCTTTGCTTGTTGGTAAAGATTTGTACAAATACCTGTTTGATAGAAGAGAAAGGGGTTGACTTTCCCCAGCAGGAGAGGAGGAGCTTTGAAAACAGACAGACTACTTAGAGAGAGGAAAAAGCAAAGGTTTCAAGTGAACAAGTTGGCATTTTCCTGTAGACGAGTCTGATCTATACAGCTAAGATTTAGACTTTAAAAAATGAAATGAGGGACCAGCAGATGGCACAATGGTTATGTCGTTGGACTCCCACGTGGCTGACTGCAGTTCGAGTCCTAGACCCAGAGGCTTGAAACACGTCAGGCATGTGTGTATGTGTGCCCAAAATCCTGAGAGGAAAATGGAGGAGAAGGAATTGTGGCATGGCCATGACCCCTGGGGGGTGATTTCTTGCTTTCTGTCTCTGTGTCTCTCTAGTGAGTACATGTGCCCTATAGCAATAAATAAATAAATAAATCCTTCCTGGAGGTTTACCCTTCCTGTCCTGACATTTGTTTGAAAGAGAGCTACATCAGTGCTCCAGGCACCAGAATTCCCCAGAACCCAAGCTTCACAGCCCTGTTCAGGGATAGCTTAGGTCCTCAATGAGAAAGAAGAGTGGAGGTGAACAAGGGACTCTTCTCTGCTTTAATTACTCCTGGTATAATATTCCTTTTCAAGCTTTGACTAATTTTTTTCTTTATTTTTGACAGCCAAATCAAGAGTATTACCATGTATATCATCCAAGCTTTGGCTAACTGAAATGAAACAGCTGCCATGTTTCGACAGGGACATAAAGGATTCCATTTTCTAGCCTCCTCTGATTTAACAGGGACTGACAGGCTGGGAGGAAACCAAGGGCCATTCCATCCCCATGGCTACTGAGTCACCAATGGTTGACTCCAAGAAAAACAAAGAGTGTCCAGGAAGTGTTCTCACCAGAGCAGGAGCAATGCTTTCCAGAAGTTTACAGGACAAATGACACATGAAGTTGCTCTCATGGCCACTTTATTGGAACAATTCAGTAGCCAGCTCTTTAGTTACCTAAGGTTGCCAAAATGCCTAGTACCATATGCTAGAAGGAGCTAGAAACAATCCAAGAAGAAAGAAAAATACCTGCCAAGTAGATTCTTTGCTAGCTAAGTGCTTTTCCAGTAGTGAACAGTGGTAAGGGGTGGTTTTATCACTGGGGCCCAGATATTAGTAAAAGAATACTGAAGAAAAAAGAAGTTCCTCATTGCACTCAAGGGTAGACAAAGTGCCTTCAGAGAAGTTGTCTTATTCCATCCCTATAGCAGCATGATCACTCAGAGCTTATGGAACAGCTAAGAACTGGAGTTAGAGGGCTTCTGTTTGTGTGTGGTTTCACCAGAGGCTTCTGTGCTTGTAGGTCTTTGTGCCTTGGTTTCCTCACATACAAAATGAAAATAATGCCAAATCTTCATAGGTGAGAAATCAATTTAAATACATTGATTTTTCTTTGGATACAAAGTTAAGTCTATGATGGGGAGTAACAATTATTAACATGAAAAGAAGCAATGAAGTCATGTAAGCTGAAGTAAGAACACAGTAATGTGGATGAACACGACAGACAGGGACAACCTCAAGCATTAGGAATAAGAATAACTAAAATTTAAGTTCTTACCAGATACAGTTCTTCAGTGTGTGCATATGTGTCCAGGTGGGGAGGCTGGTTAATTAGTTATAAATTCTCTTTGGTAATTGCACAACACATGAAAGTCCTTCAGGTCTCTACTCAAGTGCCACATGATTAGAGAGGATTTCCTGAATCACTCTAAAAAATAGCGCCCTATCACTCACCTTACCTTATACCGCTTTATTCCCCCCTTCATAGCCATGAATGTCGCTGACATATGTACTTATTAGTTTATTATTTATCTTCCTCACTGAGAATATAAGCTCTAGGAAGGAAGAGGCTATGTCTATTTTGTTTGCTCTTTTGTGTCTGCAGCAGTGCCTGGTGCATAGTAGGTACCTAATTAGGGATTATTGAATGGATTTAACAATGATATATAAAAGTCAGTGTTAAATATTTTGATTCTCAGGGACCAGCAGTTAGCGTAATGGCTATGTCGCTGGACTCCCATGTAGTCGACCGCGGTTGAGTTCTAGACCCGGTGGCTTAAACTCACACCGGGTGCGTGTGCGTGCGTGCCTAAGATCCCGAGAGGAGAATGGAGGAGAAGGGATTGTGGCGTGGCCATCCCCCCTAGGGGGTGATTTCTCACTTTCTGTCTCTCTGTCACTCTCTGTCTTTCTGGCGAGCGCACACGCCCTATAGCCAAAAAAAAAAAAAAAAAAAAAAAAAAAAAAAAAAAATTGATTCTCACAAACATTTCTATATAGAGTATTACATAAATATTCCACCCAATTTTACACAAAATGTGCTTTATGGAGATAGTAGCAATGTTGGAGGTAAATCTCACTGAAAAACAAACTCAGCAAAGAGATGTTTACTTGCTCTAGTATTAAGGGAGGCATCCAAAGGATGTTTCAACATCAGCCTATGTGACAGAAGTGAACTAAAGGAGATTCAAGTGTAAAGGAGAATAGTTAGGTCATAATTAACTTTTTCTGCTCAGGACAGTCCAGGTGGTAAAGTGAAAAAAATGTCATACATGGTGGCACTCAAGTGGTGATGGTGATGGTTTTGCCAGGAAGTGATGAATCACTTGTAACTACTGAATATCCTAAGATCACTCACTCTATTCAGGTTTCTAGACTGCATGTGTTTAATTATGCTTATATCTGAGACCTTACTAAAATGACTGGGTAGGGATTTTTTTTTCCTTAAATATAAACTCACTCTAGGAACCAGAAGATGGTGTGGTGAAGGCACTGGACTCTCACATGGTTGACTGTGGTTTGAGGACCAGACCCAGCAGCTTGGAAAGCTTACAGCAGGTGCATATGCATGCATGTCCAAAATCCCAAGGACAGAATGGAGAAGGGATTGTGGCATGGCTACCCCCTCTGGGGGGTGATATCTTACTTTCCCTCTCTCTGTCTCTCTCTAGTGAGGTCACACATCCTATGGTAAAAACCTCAAAAAATATATGTATAAACGTATACACATATATATACACACACATATGTGTATATATTATATACACATATATAAACATAAAAACTCACTCTAGAAGGAGAATGAAAGAGATGACACAATGAATAAGAAAGCTCAACAGGTGTTTTGAAGGTATAAAGCAGATAACTAAATAAGATGACTCCTTAGCAGGACAGAGGAAGCCAGAGCCAAAAGTTCATTTAGAGAGTAATATAGATCAAAGGAATTTTAGAGAGACGAGATAAACTGGAAAGGAGAAATTGGCAAAGAAACTATACAAGAACAATTCCTCAAACTTAAGGAACACAGTTTCAGGCTAAAAAGGTGCATAGAGTACCCAGCACAATCAGTGAACATTGGACCTTAACCAAAGAACATCATCGTGAAATTTCAGGACATCTGGGATAAAGAGAATAGCCTGAAGGATTTTAGAGGGAGTGGACAAACAGGTCACTTGCAAAGGAATGAGACAGCTGGTATCTTCACAACTCTACTTCATGCTAGAAGAAAATGGAGCCAGGCCTTACACATTCTGATGGAAAGTAGTTTTTAACCTTGAATGCTATACCGGCCAAATGTTAAAAGACAGTAATATAAAGACATTTCAGACCTGAAAAGAAATAATAGAAATTTTACCTTTTCAGTGCGTTGTTAGGGAGCACGAGCTGCAGTCATGCTCCCCTAAACTGAGAGAGTAAAACTAGAAGGAGAGACATGGGATCCAGGAAATAGAGACTTAACATTAGGAAAATGGTGAAAAGTACTCTTGGGATGTTCATTGAGAGCAAACTAGACACGAACTGTTCCAGATTAGAGCAAGAGAGAGAAAGAGAGCTCCAGGAAAAAAATAAAAGGGTACGGGAGGCATCTTCTATAATAAAATGTTTTTTAATGACCTCAGACACCTGGTAGTTATGATTTTGAACAACTCCCTGCTCCTGAACTGGACCTAGCAATTTGCTTCTAATAAGTAGGATATGGTGAAAGTGATGGTATGTTAATTCCGTGATGAGAGTTTGAGGACCCTAGCTTCCATCTTCCTCTCCCTCTTTTCCACTCTCACTTGCTCTGATGAAAGGCAGTGGCCTTGTTGTGAACTGCCCAGTGGAGACAGCCATATGGCAAGAAGCTGAAGGAGAGCCCTGGCCAAAGCCTAAGAGAGGCTCAATCCTGCTATCAACCACTCAAGTAACCTTGGAAGAAATCTCTCCTAATTGAATCTTGGCACAAATACAGCTGTGGCTGATAACTCAACTGGAGCCTCGTGAAAGATCCTGAGTTGGAGGACCAGCTAATGTGATTTATTTCCCACTGAAATATGTGCTTTTTGTTTTAAGCTGTGACATTTTGGGGTACTTTGTTATACAGCCATAGATAACTAATACAAAGGAGCTGAAATCTGAGTGAAAACCTTATATGGTGAAGAATTTGGGGGACAAGGTCAAGGATAAGAAGGTAGCAAACTTTACACATATAAATAAGGAGCAGGCAAATGCTTACAGAAATCCTCAAAGTTGCACCGGAAAGAAAATACAATCATAGTTCACAACTTGGCTCAACAGTGAGGCAAGTGTTAACATAACCATACTGGCATAAATATTGAATAGATAACTCAAAAGAGGAGTGACGTAAGGTAGCGTGAAAAAGCTAAGCTTTCATTTACATAATATAAAATCACTGAATAATTTCTAACACTGCAAATAAAAAAAAGCAATTGAAATGCATTATGTAGAAGTACGGAGGTAACTATCAATGGAAATAGAAAAATTGAACATAGTTGCCCTGGTGGAGCAGAGCTAGGGCAGTATTTAGCAAAGAGATAGGAAAGAGTCTATTTTTTTATTATTATAAATTTTTGATACTATTTGAATATTTAACTTCGCATATATTACTTTAATGTCAAGTTGGCCATCTACACTGATATGGTAAGACAAAGAAATGCTAGAGTAAATATAAATTTAAATATTGAATACATAAGCAAAATGTAAATCAAGAAAACTAACATTTCTAGACGCTCGGATGAAGAGAACTCACCGCATGTGAGGCCATATGGGTTGTGGAAGTACTTGAAAAAAATGTATGCCTTTAATCTATTTTTTGTTTTGTTTTTTGGCTTGTTTTGTTTTGTTTTGTTTTAGTTTTTGCTATAGGGTGTGGGCACTCACTAACAAGAGAGGGTGAGAGAGGGAAAGTAAGAAATCACCCACAAGGGGAGATGGCTACACCACAATCCCCTCTCCTATCAGGATTTTGGGTACACACATGCACCTGACATGTTTCTCAACCCACCAGGTCAGGATTTAAACTCTGCTGTTGGCCATGCTCCCATATGTTCCAGTTGCCTTAACCACCACACCAAGACCTGGGTTTTCAATTCATCTGGAAACAGGTGCTAAGGAGAGCTGGAACAAGTTTCCGTGCCAACAGTGTAAAGGTGGTTTAATCAGAAAACTGTTAGCCTCAGGATGCACTGATGGCTGCCTGATCTAGGCATAGATAGAAAAGAACTTTGAAAAATCAGTACTTCTAGTGTATTCGAGCGGCCAAATTTTCTTTTAAAATTATTTATTTAATTTTATTTGTTATTATTACTATTTAATTTGACCAGAGAAACAAGGGAAAGTAATAAAGCAAGCCACCAGGTCCAGGACTTGAACCATGGTCAGCCATGTGGGAGACCAGTGGAAGTCTAGTGCCCCAACCACTACACCACCTGCCAGCCCAGAGGGGTCAAATTTTCTTACTAGTCATGCTGTATGAAAATTAGAGTCTAGAAACTAACATAAAAGTTGTGTGGAATACTGAATGCTTTAGAGTTATTGGCAAATGTATAAGCGCATCATAAAGACATATTAACAAATATGGGAGTCCAGCACCCTTAACTACCATGCCACCTGTCAGGCCCCAAAATTTTAATGTAAACATCTAACCTGTTGTATAAACATTCCAGAAAGTACAGTGGGTAAAAGTTTAGCAGGAAAACACATTTATACACATGCCTTAATCCTACTTTTGTTCACCACATGTTCACTAGGCATCTACCATGTGCATAGTATGTACCAGCTGGGGTGAAGCCACAGTGGAAAATAAGCCTTTTAGAGGAGGTGGCATGGAATTGCTATATGGGGAATGGGAAAAAAGGGCGTCCCAAGTTTAGGAAACAGCCTGAACAAAGTACATGGCATATCTGAGAAATGGGTAACGCTAAGAGGTCAAATGATGTTAATGCCCTTAGTGACATACTGGAGATTGGACTGTGTTCTGTATGTAAGGAGGAGAGAATCGCTGTAGGGCTTTTTGCTTATATCAGAAAGACAGCACTCTGGCACTGTGAAAAGCTAAAATGCAGAGGGAAAACTATAGGCAGAAGATAGCTGGAAGGCTTTTGAGAGATAAGGGTCTGAAACAGGACTGCAGGTATGGAAGGGAAGAGGCGATCAGGAAGGCATGGGCAGGTGTATTCACAGGACTCGCTTGCTGAGTGAACATGTGTATGTTGGGTGGCTGGGAGGAAGTGGCCACCATCCAGAAGACTCTCATATATGGAGCCTATGGGAGCTGCTCAGTGGAGACATCTTTACTCAACAGGAAACACTGAGTGAGGAGATAGTCATTTTAGTTTTGGAAATGCTGAGGTAGAGAGGCCATTGGCAAGATCCAGAGAGAATGGGATACAGATTTGGAGGCACCAAGAAGGAGGCAATGAGGTGGGTAGAGAACATTCAGAGAGGAGAATAGGGAAGACAGGAACCAAGTATGACAAGGGAAAAATATATCCTTATCCTCAGTTTTCCATTTCATGAGTAATTCAATTTAACACACATTTGCTGAGTCTCTACTATGTACCTGGAGAACCCAGGTCTTGGCCATGTCAGAGTTCATGGTCTAGAAAGTCCTGTAAGAAAAGCAGGTTTCAGTTTAACGGAAACATTAGCTAAAGAGGAAACTTGTGGAGAAATTAAAGAAGTTCATTTAAATCTGTCAGCTTAACAAATATTTTTTACAATTGTAATAATACTCTACGCTATTATGAGACTGAAGAAATAGATTTGCTTGTGTATTATTGTTGGAAGTAAACTGGCATAACCCTTTGGAAAGTAACTCGGAAATGAAGACCCTTTAGGGCTAGCCTTCTAGCACAGTGGTTAAGCACTGTGCATTCAGAGCCAGATCCCACATGGCTGACCATGGTTCAAATCCTGGCCCTTCGGGCTTGAAAAATGCTGAGCGGTTGTGTATGCACACCCTAAATGTTGATAGGATGGGGAAATGGAAGAAAAGTTGCAGTGTGACCATGCCCTGAGGGAGGGGGTGCTTTCTCTCTGGTGAACACATGAACCTTAAGGATAATTATATTCTTTAAATCAGTAATCCTTCATGCTATTCCAAAGGAAATGTCATATTTTTTTTTCAAAAAAGGTTTTTGTATTAAGATGTTCATTATATAATATTTCTGATCACAATTTGAGAATTAGAATAGATACCCAGCTACAGTGGGGTGGTTTACTAAATAACGACAAATCTATTTGATGGGTTATTAGATGACCATTAAAGGAGCTAGCAGGTGGTGTAGTGGTTAAGGGACTGGACTTCCATGGGGCCAATTGCGGTTCGAGTCCTGGACCTAGTAACTTTAAACTCACACCAGGTGCATGTGCATGCATGCCCAAAATCCTGAGAGGAGAATGGAGGAGAAGGGATTGCAGCATGGCCATTCCCCCAGGGGGTGATTTCTCACTTTTTGTCTCTCTGTGTCTCCAGAGAGTCCATGCGCCCTATAGCAAAAATCTTTCTCTAAAAAAAAAAAAAAAAGACCATTGGGACCAGCAGTTAGTGTAATGGCTATGTCGCTGGATTCCCACGTAGTCGACCGCAGTTCGAGTCCCGGACCCGGTGGCTTAAACTCACGCCTGGCACGTGTGCGTGTGTGCCCAAGATCCCGAGAGGAGAAGGGACTGCGGCGTGGCCATCCCCCCTGGGGGGTGATTTCTCGCTTTCTGTCTCTCTGTCTCTGTCTGTCTGGTGAATGCATGCGCCCTATAGCAAAAACCTCTCCAGAAAAAAAAAGAAAAAAAAAAAAGAGACCATTAAAAATAGTGTTTAAAAGAAGTTTGCTACTTATGTTAAAATATTAAATGGGAGAAAATGATAGTATTATCACAAATGGAAAAAATAAAACCCAAAGTCTATGAATAGAAAAAGAAAAATGTCTAGAAGGAAACATAGCACAGTTATTTATTTATTTTTTTATTTGCCAGAGAAAGAGAGAGAAGGAAAGAGAAGGAGAAAGGGTACGGTCATGCTGTAGTTCCGGTCTCTCCATTTCTCCATCCTGTTGAGATGTGAGGCATGTATGCATATGTACCTGGTGTATTTTCCAAGCCTCCGGGGCTAAGATTCAAACTGCAGTTGGTCATGGGGGCCACAAGGCCAGTCCACCACAATTTTAATAGTGGCTATCTTTAGGCAGAAGAAGTTGGTTTCCCTAATTTTGTCCTTCTTTTTTTAATTTAATTTAATTTTTTAAAATTTCCCACATTTTCTATAGAAGTATTGAATGACTATTTAATCTGAAAAATAAGCTCTCATTAGCAAATGCAGAATGAAGACTTAGTAAAGACTATCTATGGAATTGAAAGGTATCAGAGAGGGCTCAGAGACAGTACTCGGCATTTTTCTCCAGGCCCTGCAAGTAGACAGGGATATGGCCCAGTGGCTCGGTACCCCAAGCTCTGCAGAGACATCTGGGGGACCCAGAGCTCTGAACAAACAGCCAGATGCTAGTAAGATATCCCATGAGTGTTTTCTTCCCCTTGTATTTTCCCTATTCACTGTCTGCTTTAGGAAAGGTTAGATCACCTAGTAAAAGTACCCTCTGGACATTGTCACTCAGGGCTACTGTCTGCCCGATTTCCTGGAGATCGTGCCTCTCCCTCCCTTCCCTGCTGCGCTCCTCAGACTCAGCAAGCCTAGACAGAGCAAGGCTGGGGGAGGGGAGCCGGGAGCACGTGATTGCTCTGAGACAAACCGGTAAGCCCATAAAGTCTGAAAGGTTAAGCAAAGACTGAGGCATGAAGAGTGAAAATTCTCCATTCAACAATAATCTTCACACCCTCCCACCCCCATCTCCTCTTAAAATGGAAAGAAAGGGTGCGAGATGACATTAGGCACTTTAAAATATGCAAAATTAGGAGCTGGTGCAGACCTCATTAACACCCGCCTCCAACATCATTAAGATGTTTCCAAGAAAATTAATTGAGAGACTCATTAAAAATAAATTAAGAAAAATGTGTTGCAGAGCGCCTGCACTCAGCTCATAAATCACAGCTCAGAGCTCGGCCCGCTGCTCCGGCAATTAACTCCAACCTATTTGTTTTATCCTGACTGTGAAAATTAGAAAGCAGACGTGGAGATTAGATTAGGGACGTCTGTCAAGCGGAACTTGGAGTGAATATTTTAGGATACTAAATGGAAACCAGGAAAACAAAGAAAGCAAGAGGTTTCATTCTGAGGAGACTGTCTTTGAAAAGTGACAGGCAGATGAAGGGTGTTGGAGGGAGAGCAGTGGGGAAGGAATGCACACTCCTGGGAGGGAGAGGAGGGGGTGGAAAAGAGGAGACACTTGAACTATTCTGACCAGGAGTAGCACAGTGCATTTGCATTATAAATATAAACAGATACGCAGCTCAGTAAAGCTGGCATTGAGACATGAAATAGATGTTCCTGGTGATAGTTGCACATGTCATACTTTAATGTTTAGACGTATAGCCACTTGGCCTAATCATTCAAAACTGTTATTGGTCTCCAGCAATATGTTATATATCAGCGATGACTACATATTTGTCTACGCGATGTGAAAAATGCCAGCCCCTTCCCTGGATCTTTTATTCAACAACAAATAGCCAGTAATTTTTGAGTAGCAGGCACTCTACTGAACTCATTCGTGCGTGTGATCTCATTTAACTTTGATGACTCTAAAAAAGAAAACCATTTTACAAGATTGGAAACTGAGGCTCAAAGTAAAGTGAGTTGCAGGAGAGTCACTTGGTTGGTAAAAGGCAAAGCTGGGGTTGCAACCCTGTTGTTTTAAACACAAAACCACTGCAGTCCTAAGCTTTTTTTTTTCATTCAAAAGTATATTTTGAGTCACTGTATGTTTCAGACCTCAAACTAGAAAGCCTTTTTGTTCTTCCCTTCCTTCCTCCCTTTATCTCTTCTTCCCACGAACATTTACTGCATACCTCTAATATGCCAGATCTGGGTGACTGCAATGGTGGCCTTGTTGAGTTTGTAAAGACAGGTGCTGGTTAAATCATTGCGAACGTGAGGACGGCTGTAAAGGACATGGTCTGAACACATGCAAAAGGAGACAAGGACTGTGTCCGTTACGTGAGTCATTTATTGAAGGACTACTATAAAACAATGCTGAGGACTCAGACGTTGGACTGCTGGTTCTACTTACCGGCTATGAGGTCTTGGATAAATTATTCAACGTTTCCACATCTGTAAAATGGGGATAATACTAGTATTTTACTTGGAATTTCTTTTTGAGGGTAAAATGAGAAAATGCATGGTAATCCCTTAGTAAAGTGCCTGGCTTAAAGTAAATGCTGAGTAAATGTCAGCAGCTATTCTCTAAAAGTGACATTTAAGTTTGTTCTTAAAGGAGGAGTAGGAATTCAATCAGAATCCCATTTCTGGGGACAGCTGCAGCCTTAATGCCGATATTTAAAATCATCTGGATCTCTCATATACAAGGAGGAGTGGGTGATCTTGGGCATGAATACGAGGCAAGCCGGCTTGTCAGGCCCACAGCCTCAGTGAGTCAAGGTCTGCTGCTCTAGGACGGGAATGGATCGGGGTGTAGCAGGGCGAGGGACACATTCCTGGCAGCCTTGCTTCCTTTCCTGCAGAGCATTTCAAGGCACTAGGGAAAGACTCTATGCACAGAGGGAAAGGTTAGGGTTGAGGAAGTGGATCACATCACAGAATTCCCATGACTCCTTCCCACCTTGCCTAGGAAATAGCTGTGGGTCAGTGGTTAGTGGATGGGCATCAGTAACCTTTGGAAATGTAGTGATGTGCAGGGAATTACACTGGATTTTATTACAATGGATTTTGTTTTTCACTTTGTTTTAATCTAGTTTTTAAAAGACTGAGTATAATTCTTTTTTTTTTTTTTTTGGAGAGGTTTTTTCGCTATAGGGCACATGCGCTCGCCAGACAGAGAGAGACATAGAGATAGAAAGCGAGAAATCACCCCCCAGGGGGGGATGGTCACGCTGTAATCCCTTCTCCTCCATTCTCCTCTCGGGATCTTGGGCACGCATGCACACGCGCCCCGGCGTGAGTTTTAAGCCACCGTGTCCAGGATGCGAACCGTGGTCGACTACATGGGAGTCCAGTGACATAGCCATTATGCTAATTGCTGGTTCCCAAAGACTGAGTATAATTCTTGATTACAGGTTTGTTGGCTCATTTACTTACTTGGCTGTAATAATCCAAGCTGATACTCAGCCTGGTGTTTGAGATGGCCCTAATATTGGGTCGTCAAGAAAGTCATGATACATTATTGCATAGAAAAACATTTAAAAAGTCATGACTTTCCCGACGACCTAGTAGTGGTTTAGAGTTGGTGTTTTTATGACCAGTAAGTGATCATGGTGTAAAGAATAATTCAGTATTTTAGAATTTTTAAATTTTTAATTGCCAGATGGTGTATGCACTTGTCAGAGAGAGAGAGAGAGAGAGAGACAGAAAGGGAGAGGGCGAATCATTCCCCAGTGGGGTATGGTAATGCTGCAATCCCTTCTCCTTCATTTTGCCATCCTGCTAGGACCCTGGGCATGCATGTACATGTGTCCGAGTATACTTCAAACTGTCATGGCCAGGATTTGAGCCAAGTGGTAGGCCACATGGAATTGGCTCACTTAACCACTAGGCCACAAGACCAGCCCTGATTCAATATTTGAATATCACCCTTGCCAATAAACAAGGTTGGATCAAGACAAAATTGGCAACAGATGAAATACAAGAATAAAATACTTTGTAGTTACTAGGTCCCTGCCCAAATCATAAGTGAGGGCGGAGAAACTGGGTCCAGTGAGTATTCTGAACAGAAAAAAAGACAAAAAAAATAGTAGACCCACTAAAGACATGCCAAGGAGGGAGGCTGGATGGTCACGAACTAGGAAACTATCAGAGGAGAGAACTATAGGAGTTTCCTTCCAGAACTTCAACCTTCTTCTGAAAGAAATACAATATATGAAGAGAAACACATTGGAAAATTATTAGCTAACACTAAAAATGTCCTTCTTAAAGGTTCCTATCTCTATGTTAAAGTTTAGAAATCTACTGAAGGGCAAATACCTAGGAAGGATAACATTGTAAACACTTAGCAGACAGGAAGAATTTCATACCCTTTCCAGATGACAGATTTTGACAGTGGAAAGGATGTGAATGTACATGGCCTTGGACTGAAGAAGAGGTACTCACAGAGCTTGCTGAAAATGCAAAAATAAGGCCAACTAATTTCAAAAATTTGCCAAAGGCTGGGCTGCTGTTGGCAACACTTGAGAAATATCATTTTCCGCTCTGACCTCTCCTTGATCTCATGTCCAAATAGGTGTCATGTTCTGTGGGTCCTACACCCTCTGTGTCTTCTATATCCCATCTTCTATTTTCCTCTGCCCTAGTCTGAGTCTCTTCTGTGAGCTCTTGCAAAACCCTCTTATTGTTCATCTGCTTCAGACTCTCTTCTTTAACTCCACTGAAAGATGCATTATCTTATAGCAGAGATGCAATCATGTCATTTTTCTGCCTGAAGCCTTTGATGTCTACAGAATAAAGTTCAAGCTTCTCAACTTTCCCACGTAGAATCTGGCCATAACTGATATTTTCAGGTATATTTCTCACTATCTCCTCCTTTTTGTAATTACACTTTTTTGACACTTGCCCAACCAGACTACTCAGTGTTTCCCAAGCACACCCTGTACTTTTCTCATGCCTTCTACTCCTCCATTATCTTTGTTACACCTGCCACAATTCATCACTGCCTGACAAATTTAAACCTCTTCTTCAAAGCCCAGTCCAAATGTTCATTTCCATAAAGCTTCTATGACCCTGTCCTCCCCACCTCTGAGAAGTAATTTACTTTTAGAGTTTGCACAGTACCTGCCAATACTTGTTGAATGACTGAACAAACTTGTTCATAGCAATTATCACTTCTCAGTTCATTGGAAAAATGCATTGGTCCATCACCTCATTACATTCCAAGTTCCCTAAAGATATGAACCATGCCTTGTTTGTGTCCCCCATTGAACCTGCACCTCACACATAGTGAGAGCTTCTTAATTTGTTATACTTTACTTACAATAAACGTTAAGTGCTTCGACATATTACTTCATTTGTTCTGGGTGACTTACACAAACAAAAAACATGGTTCTGCTTTAATAATGGAGAATTAATGGCACCTCTAGATTAAGTTACTTGTGAGACATGGTGGTCGAGATGCAGCTATTTCCCCAACTTCTGGTCCAGAATTTTTGATCCATCATACTTCTTTTTTTTTTTTTTTTTTTGGAGAGGTTTTTTTGCTATAGGGCACGTGCGCTCGCCAGACAGGCAGAGAGAGACAGAGAGATAGAAAGCAAGAAATCACCCCCCAGGGGGGATGGCCACGCCGCAATCCCTTCTCCTCCATTCTCCTCTTGGGATCTTGGGCACGCACGCACACGCGCCCGGCGTGAGTTTAAGTCACCGGGTCCGGGACTCGAACCGCGGTCGACTACGTGGGAGTCCAGCGACATAGCCATTACGCTAACTGCCAGTCCCCCATCATACTTCTTAAAGAAATAGAATACTTTCAAAATATTACTTGTGGTCCACTGCGCTGTCACTGAATTTCCAAAGGTTACTGATGCCCGTCCGCTAACCACTGATCCACAGCTATTTCCTAGGCAAGGTGGGAAGGAGCTGTGGGAATTCTGTGATGTGATCCACTTCCTCAACCTTAACCTTTCCCTCTGTGCATAGAGTCTTTCCCTAGTGCCTTGAAATGCTCTGCAGGAAAGGAAGCAAGGCTGCCAGGAATGTGTCCCTCGCCCTGCTACACTCCGATCCATTCCCGACCCAGAGCAGCAGACCTTGACTCACTGAGGCTGTGGGCCTGACAAGCCGGCTTGCCTCTTATTCATGCCCAAGATGACCCACTGACCCTTGTATATGAGAGATCCAGATGATTTTAAATATTGGCATTAAGGCTGCAGCTGTCCCCAGAAATGGGATTCTGATTGAATTCTTACTCCTCCTTTAAGAACAAACTTAAATGTCACTTTAAACAACCCAGCTTCTGCTCCAGTATTTTTGTTTTTTAACAATTATCTATTAAGGGACAGCAGGTGGCATAGTGGTTAAGGCACTGGACTGACTGTAGTTTGAGTCCTGGTCCCGGCGGCTTGAAAACCTTGCCAGGTGCATGTACATTCATGCCCAAAATCCTAAGAGGAGAATGGAGGAGAAGTGATTACAGCATGGCTACACCCCCTCCCCCCCAGGGGTGATTTCTCACTTTCTCTCTCTCTCTTTCTAGCGAGTACATGCACCCTAAAGCAAAAATCTCTCCCTTAAATAAAAGAGTATTATTTATTTAATTTAATTTATCATTATTATTATTATTTAGTTTACTACAGGATACATGTACTCACCAGAGAGAGACAGAGAGAGAGAGGGAAAGTGAGACAGCAAGCTACCAGGTCTGGGACTCGAACCTTGGTAGGCCATGTGAGAGTCTAGCATTCAACCCCCATGCCACCTGTTGGCCCTGGACCAGTATTTTTTGGTCCATCAACATTCCACAAAGAACTCAAACACTTCAAAATATTACCTTTATACCTAAGAAGATTGCATACTGGAGAAACAATTTTGCCCACACCCTTGAGGATGCACAGATGCCAAATCACTGCATATGATCTTAGAGATCAGGGTTACTACTTTGGGTCACTCTTTGATGGACGGACATCGGAGACTTTAAGAAGTCAACAGCCCTTCACAAAATCCTATAAGTTCTTATTTAGACATGATCCTCTCCCCCAGCCCATAGATTCTAGATGAGTAGTCACATTTCAAGAAGTCAGGGTAGGTTGTTGATGAGAAATAACAACAATTTGTTCTTTTACTTGCAGGGCATGTGTGCATGCATGAGTGTATGTACACACACACACACACACACACACACACACACACACAGCAACAATCTTCAGGGCTAATGTGTCTCTGAACTGCCAAAAATGACTCTCTGAGATGCCCTGCCCAATTTCTTCCCATCAGTGCTATGTGTCCCCTGACCATGGTCGTCCCCAGCTGGAAATTATACCCTATGCTATGGAATCTATCCTCTCTGTCAAACTACATATTTTATGCTTTATTATCCAATTGGGCTTGTCTGGGCTTTGTGAGCAGAGTCCATGTATTCTCTGGGGATTTTTTGGTTACGAGATTAGTCTGGGTTGTGGCTATCCTTTGATATCTCATTGGTATTGTCTAGGTTTCCAGTGATAATAATTAGAGCAATTAGCATGGCCAATGACTCTGGACTGATTTATTCTTTGAAGCTCATATGCAGGTAGGAAAGATTTAAGTGCCCTGGTTCTGTCAGGGTCCAAATAGTGCCTAGCCTTCCACTGCTTAGTCAAGCATTTCTGGGGTTAATTTTCATTAAAATGACCCTGACACTAATGAAAAGTGACTGTTTCTGCCCCCATTTGCAATTTTATAATAATGTCCTTTTGTTTGCTTCTCACTAAAGGATACAGAGACATTGCCGAAAGCTTCCATTTGTCCTTGTTACATATCATTCTTTGTTTTAATTTCAGAATTGTTTCTTCTGAAGAAACAATTATTCTCTCTCTTAAAATACCAAATATTTAAGGACAAGAACTGTGTTTTTGGTAACCAATAAAGCAGGTAGTTGAAATGATAAAACAAGTAATTCCACCTCTGAGCTAACAATATTCCATTAACTCACAAAAGAGCATCTGCATTTGAATCTGGCCACAACATGGAGACCTTTTGGGAGTTTCTTAATTCCCTTATCAACATTAGCAAAAATGGGATAAAGATACTCACCTCAAAAGTTTTTAGTGAAGACAAGATGAGAAAAATGTTTGTGAAAGCTACCAGCAGCGCTCAGATGCCGAATGCATCCGAGCATGTTATTGTACTAACAGGGAGCTGAGACCTAATCAAAGAACCCACCCTCCCCAAACACCCATGAGGATGGAACTAAAATAAGAAGGATTTAACATCTTTCTTTTATGCCCCTCTGCCTAATTTTATTTGTTCTAAAAACCCAACTAAACACTGTAAAATTTAGCATTTTTAGGAATTGTAAAGACTAGTCTAACTTCTTCACTCAATAGGCAAAAAACCCCCTGAGATTCAGAGAAGTGAACCTCAAGGTTATATGGTTAATAATGAGCACAGGCTGGTTCCCCTTACACCTTGCATACATGAGAGAATGCCCTGCTAATCTGAAAGATGGGTCAAACAACTGATCTTGCCTCTTGAGTATGGGGTGAAAATGACTGATGATAGCAATTCACCTTAATTTATTTTTTAAAAATATATTTAGATTTTTTGCTATAGGGCACATTTGCTCACCAGAGACAGAGGAGAAAGAGAGTGGGAGAGAGAGATAAAGTGAGAAATCCCCCCCCCCCCCCCCAAAAAAAAAAGAGGATGGCTATGTCACAATCCCATCTCCTCCATTCTCTTTGGATTTTGGGCACACATACACACGTGCGATTTTCAAGCTGCCAGGTCCATGACTTGAACCACACAGTTGGCTATGTGAGATCCAGTGCTTTAACCTCCATACCACCAGTTGGTCCCTCACCTTAAATTTTTAATAACTTTTTATTATGCTTCCAATGATTAAAGGAACACATATGTGCTCATTCTAGAAAGTCCAGAAGAAAACTGTAAGACACAAAGCTAAAATTTCCTACAATCCCGTCATCTAGAGATGTAATATTTTAAATGTTTTAGCATGTGTAATAAAAATATTAGTTTTTTAAATTTGAAATTATTCTATAGCCCATCCCCCCATATTATTAAATAATCCTTTAAAATACGATTTCATAGTGCTATGTAACATTCCTCCATGTGAATCTGTCATAGTTCAGGAGGCAGAACTTTCCCTTAAGAATCAGACAGACTTGGGATGGAATTCCAGTCCCACCCTTTAACAACTGGGTGATCCCAAACATACCCTCCCTTAATCTTCACCTGTGCAAAATGTTAATATTACTCACCACATGTGGTTTCTAGCAAGGCTAAATAATATAGAGTGCATATATATATATATATATATATATATATATATATGCTTAGCATTGTGCTTGCACACTTTAAGCACTCAATAAATGGTAGTTATTTGTTACAATTATTTTATCATATTTTTATTATTGAATATTTAGGTTGTTTCCAGATTGACATAAACACTGGTTGAAATATTTCCCCCGCAGCTACCAATCTAACCTACCTGAAATATACACCTGTTTTGGTTACTCCTGTGCTTAAGATTTGTCCCCATCAAAGGTTTTTTTTTTAAAAGAATTATTTTATTTAACTTTATTTATTTATTTATTTATTTATTTATTTATTTTTTTAATTTGACCAGGGATACAGGGAGAGAGAGAGTGAGAGTGAGAGTGAGAGAGAGAGAGAGAGAGAAAATGAGAAAGCAAGCCACCAGATCCAGGACATGAACCATGGCCAGCCATGTAGGAGTCCAGTATCCTTAACCACCCGCCACCTGCTGCTGCCCCCCTCCCCCCCCGGCATCAAATGTTTTCAAACTTTCTTATCCCTTTCACTAAACATCTGAAGTAAAACTTCCCATGGAACTTGGGCTATGGCAAAGTAGGGTTCAGAGCCTGAACTAACTGCCCCCCGGCCCCTCCAAGTTGATGTAGACTCCTAAAACTTCTCTGAGAAACACTAAGACTCATCTGAGCACACTGGGAGAAATTCTGATCTACAAAGGAACATGGTGTACAACATCTCCAAACTTCATTCCCGAAAGACTCTGATGTAGTTTACTCTTACAACTTTGGTTCCATTGTCCCTTCTGTCTAGAATGTCCTTAACTCCCAGCTTCCCAAGGCTGATACCTACAGCTGCTCAGCCGGCATGTCACTTTCTCCAGAAAGCTCTCCCTGTCCCAGGTTGACGATATCCTCTTTATCCCTGTTCCCAGGACACCAAGGGAAACTCTCTATCCTTGTAGGAGCCCCATTCACCCAATGCTCAGGATTGTGCTCTCAGAGGACAGAGACTACTGACAGTGGTATTCTCACTCCCCAGCATAGTCTGGTACTAGCAGATGCTCACTAAAACTTTCTGTTAAATATATAAACTTAAGAATAAATTTTGGGATATCTCTGATTATTTCCTTAGGATATTTTTGTAGAAGCAAAACTGCTGAGTCAAAAGGGATGAACATTTCTAGGCCTTTTGGTGTACTCTTGCTAATATTAATCAGAAAAGATCTTAAGGCATTGATCTGAAAAACAGCTGCCTTTCCTGTGTCTATTAGCGCTTGTTATGTGTGCTTGGGGGTATAGCTAAAGAAGCCAATGTTTGTAATTAAAAATTGACTTTTTAGTTTTCAGTGTTTTGTTTTTGGCAGTGCTTGATTTCGTCAAGGCCAACAGAGGCATCATCACTTGGGATGACCAGCACAGAGCGGGGCCCTGCAGATGTTGTTGTCCAAGAGTACATGTGACCACAGAGCTGGAGATAGGCACTGCTAAAGGACAGCGACTTTAGACTCTTCCTATCCAAATAGTTTTTCTACCTATTATCTCATCTATAAATAGGTTTAATGATACCTTGTAGGAAGTCATGTTGTGAATCAGATGGGCTGATGCACCTAAAATCCTAATACATACAACTGTGCATTTTTACAAACTGCTAATGCAGAGAGTTAGATATAGGGGAGTTTGATAATCTGGATTACATGAGAATAATTTCAAGTTTAGGAAACATTTAAGCTGATCTCTCCGACTGGCTTCACTTTTCATAAAATCCCATAATGCCTATATACAAACTATTAGGATAGAACCAGATTATCCCATTTTATCACATGCAAGATAGAAAACCGTAACTATAAAAGCCTTACATTTTAAGGGGAAGTTGCACAAGCTGAAATAGCTCTAAGACATTTTAAAATATTATACATCTGTACATTCTCATTTAGTCCTACAGCTTTAATTACCTATATGTCTATGACTTCAAAAATCTGTATCTCTAACCCAGACCTCTCTCATACGGCCAGCTGCCTGGCTGATCCAGGCATGACAAACCCACACACTCAAATCGATCACCTTCTATTTCCCCACATTTGTTCAGACTTGTTATTCCTCCTTTTTAAAAATTTTTTCCCCAAGAGGTTTTTGCTTTAGGGTACATGCATTCACAGGGGAGAGAGAGAGAAAGAGACAAAGACAGTGAGAGGGAAAGTGAGAAATTACCCCCTAGGGGTGGGGGATGGCCACACCACAATTCCTTCTCCATTCTCCTTCCAGGATCTGGGGCATGCATGCACACATGTCCAGCGTGATTTTTAAGTCACCAGGTCTGGGACTTGAACCGTGGTTGGCCATGTGGGAGTCCAGCAACATAACCTAGACACCATCTGTTGGCCCCTCCTCCTACCTTATCTTATCACTGCCCGCTTCTTACCTCAAGCCAAAGAGTTGGGGGTCATAGTCAACTCTTCCTCATTCCTGCACTTGTATCTAATGAGTCACCAAATCTTGTTTTTTCTAATGTCTAAATAACTTTCACAGTCATCCATTCTCTATCACAACTGTCACTACCCTGAGACAGCCCCTCATTATATTATTGCCTTGATCACCACAATAACTTCCCAACTAGTCTCCCTGATTCTGATCCTGCTTCCTCCATTCCATCAATCAGGAGAAGGAGGGCTGTAAATGACAATAGATATCAACGTCTTCAAATCATGTTCTTTAAAAATATGATGTCATAGGTTAAGACATAATCACTTAAACATAGTTCTTCGGGAGACAGATTGATTGCTTGGCATAAGAATCAAATAAAATATAACAATAAACGATATATCAGTTCACTCAAAATAATACTCACAGAGAACTGACGTTTATTATTATTATTATTATTTTTGGAGAGGTTTTTGCTACAGTGCGCGTGCGCTCACCAGAGAGACAGAAATACAGAAAGCGAGAAATCACCCCCCGAGGGGATGGTCACGCCACAATCCCTTCTCTATTCTCCTCCTCTCCTTCTCCTCCATTCTCCTCTCGGGATCCTGGACATGCACGCACACGCGCATGGCGTGAGTTTAAACCACTGGGTCCAGGACTCGAACCGTGGTCGACTACATGGGAGTTCAGCGACATAGCATTTACACTAACTTCTGGTCCCCTAACATTTATTATTGTGCAGAGATGATTTGTAGGTAAATGCTGGAACAGCATGGCGGATTAAGATGAACTTCTCCACCATCTGGAGGGCCACAGAATCTTTGTGAATATGGCAGGGAGGGGATCATTTACTAAAACCTATTAGCTTGATAATTCCAGGAACCCTTGGTGTAACCAACAGGAAAAATCTTTTCTACCCCACATGATCAAGACATTGTTCAAATAGCTAAAAGGAGGATTCTTCAGTTTCATGATCATTATAAACCCCCAAACAGTTTATGTGTTAACAAGCCTTCAGTACATCTATTGCTTACAGGTTAAAGAGGAGGAGACAATCTAAGTTTAGCATATTCATAAAAATACGGCAGCACGCATAAAATGGAATGAACTCTAGAGACTGGAATAAGGCAAATAAGTATAGATGAAACGTGGTATTTTACATTAGTGTTTCTTAAATTATTTGTGGTTAAAATCTGTAAACTAATATTTTTGTAAAATGCAATAAATTATCATTAGAAAATGAAATAAAAAAGAATTACAAAATGCAAAACCAAGTTGTTTTTTGGGAGACTTTTGCTATAGGACATATGTGCTCACCAGAAAGACGAAAAGTGAGAAACCATGCCCCCAGGGGGGATGGTCATGCCACAGTCCCTTCTTCTCCATTCTCCTCTTGGGATTTTGAGCATACATGCACATGTGTCTGGTATGAGCTTCAAGACACCCTGTCCAGGACCTGAACTGGAATTGGCTACCTGGGAGTCCAGCACCTTAACCACCACACCACCTGCTGGCCCCATGAGGCCAATTTTTAACAACTAAATTATAGAGACATAAAATTACTCTGCTTGGGGGCCAGCAGGTGGTGTGGTGTTTAAGGCACTGGACTCCCACATGGCTGACTGTGGTTCGAGTCCCGGACCTAGCAGCTTGCTTTCTCACTTTCCCTCTTTCTCTCTCTTCTCTCCCCATCAGTGAGTGCGCATACCCTATAGCAAATTAATAATAATAATGAATAAAATTAAATAAATAATTACTTCAAAAATTATGCTGCTAAGCTACTGTAAAATTTTCTAAACATTCCCTCTTAATTTTGGTAGTTATCACAAACTAGTAGTAAACAATTCATAGACCAGCACTGGTCCATGGGGCACACTTTGAATAGCACTATTTTAAAGACTTTATTCATGATAGATGGAAAGAGTTCCTTACAAAGGCATACTCTTGGGAACATGCCAATATATTAATTGATGTTCACGTAGCTTTCCTTCAAAGATTGAAACATTTTAGGTATCTGGATCTTTTTTAAAAATTCCATCTCCAGTCAGGCCAGGTTGAAACCATCTACATGAGAAACTACCTATCAAATGGGTGAGCCCCAAGTCAATGTCCAGAAAAACAACAGTGGTGTGGATTAAAAATCAGCATCGGAGAATATATAAGCTGTGACTATAATGTTCACTGTATTGTTCAGTGATGGATTTTTCAGTCAATCAACCATTAAGAATGTTCCTCCATCCCCACCAGATCTCAATCAATTATCATGATGTCTGATTTGATAGGCTGATAGTCACAGTGATAGAAACACTAGTGATAGGGCAGATTCCTTTAGCCTTTATTGAACAATAAATATCCATCAAGCTCAAGCTATATGCAGGCTTCGTGCTGTCCTTATTCTAAACACAAGGGCAGCTGTCTCTCTCGATAAAGGGCATGCATAGTCTGTCCTTAAACATCAGATGAAAGGTCTCAGCTTCTTAAATCCATTATTGTTTTAGGTTAAAAAGACTAAGAAGTATTGATGAAGCAGGGTAGTCAAAAGATAAAATGGACAAAGATGTTTATTTTTTACCTTTAAAATCTTGTTCACAGATAAGCTGTCCTCACACTGTGACTTGAAATCCCATTACAAAATACTTTTTTTAAAGTTTTTGCTTTAGGGTTTGTACACTTGCTGAAGAGAGAGAGAGAGAAATAGAGAAAGAGAGAAGGAAAGGAAGAAATCACTCCCTGGGGGGGATGGCCATACCACAATCCCTTCTCCATTTTCCTTTTGGGATTCTTGGCAGGCTCACACATGCAACTGGCATTTTTCAAGTCACCAGGTCTGGGACTCAGAGTGCAAATTCGGCCATGTGGGATCCGGCCACCTTAACCATCATGCCACTGTCTGGCCCTACAGGACACATTTAATGTGATTCTCACAGGCTGTGGCCGATGATGAAACAATAGTGGTAACTTTAGAAATAAGGAAATGAATACAACGTATGGAGAAGATAAGCATTAATTTACAGATCAGACTATAATTTGAGTGTACTGACATGCACAGGTTGGAGAAGAGAAGACTTTGGGGATAGCCTTCAAGCAGTGAAAAACAAACACATTGTGGAGGTGGGAGTTCAGGTCAGCAGACATGCACTGAACATGTGCTAAGCACTGGACATGCAAAGCTAGTGAAAGGTTGTCTGTTTCCATGGTCTGATGTCTGAGGCAGATATGTATACAGATGATCATAAAATGGCACAGATAAAGGAATCTGTACAAGGTACAGATGTATAGACGAGAGAGTAACTCTTATCAAGTATACTTGCAAGGAAATATAAAAACTTACAAAGCAAACTGTATGGGTAAAATGATGCCCAAAAAGTTGAGTTAAATAATTTTCAGAAATGGCTAAAAGTAAAAATAATATCTAATTCACTGTAAGTCAAGGATGCACATAAGCATCTCACTAGTAAGTGCATGGGTTAATAACTCTTCATCAGGGTTACCTTAACCAAAATCGTATTTATTATACACACACACACACACACACACATATGTATATATACACCATCTCCCCTACCTTTGACCCAAAATACCTAGCAAAACTTTTATTCAAGTAGAATCAATTATTTCTAGGAAGAAATCATTTTGAGTGAGTCCTGGAGGGATCCATAAACAGGCAAAGAATAAATGAACTAAAAGTATGAGTTTTATTTGGCTCATATCTTTAAAGAAGATGGTTTTCCTATATCCTTGTTGGGCTCTGATACTTTTATATTCTCTTAGCAAATATTTTAATAGATTAAATGGAATATAGTATCTTTATGATGAGTGTCTTCTAAAAAAGAAAAATCACCAAAGCTATTGTCCTTTAGTTTTGTTTTTATAACTTCATTGAGATATAATTCATGTATCATTGAATTAAACCCTGTAAAGTGTATAATTAAATGATTTTTTTACATTTATATATTTCTATATTTTAGAAAACTATCACCACTATGTAACTTTAGAATATTTTCCTCACTTTAGAAGGAAATGTTATGCCCATTAGAAGTCATTCCCTATCCCCCGTTCCCTAAGCCTATGGCAACATTACTTTCTATCTCTATGGATTTGTCTAGCTTAAAGATTTTATATAATCTGAATCATACAATATGTGGCCTTTGTGACTGGCTTCTTTCACTTAGCATTACACTTGCATGGTTCATCCATGTACTTAATTCCTTTTTACGGCCAATTATATTACATTCTCTAGATATGTACCACATTTTGTTTATCCATCAGTTGATGGACATTTGGGTTGTTTTCACTTCGGGTTATTATGAATAACTTCGCAGTGAGGTCTCCTGTACAAGTTCTTGGGCATACATATATTTTCAGTCTCTTGGGTATATACATACACATGCAATTTCCGGGTTGTTTGGTAATTTTATGTTGAGAAAATGTCACACTATTTTCTGAAGTGGCTGCACCCTTTAAAAATCCCATCAGCAGGCCAGCCTGTGGCTTGGTGGCTACAGCATACTGATCTCACAGGGCCCAGTGGGCTGTTTGAGTCTTGGACCTGGTGGCTTGAAAAACCTACCCAGCACGTGTGCATGCATGACCAAAATCCAGAAAAGGAGGAAGAAATGGAGGAGAAAAGATTGCAATGTGACCATCCCCCCACAGAATGGGTGCTTTCTTGCTTGCTCTCTCTCTCTAATGAGCACACAAGCCTTCTAGCAAATTAAAGAAAAATAAATTCCCACCAGCAATGTATGAAGTATCTAATTTCTTCATGTCCTCAACACCACTTGGTACTGTCTGTCTTTTACATTTTAGGCATGCCATTGTGTATGAAGTGGTATCTCATTATGGCCTTACTTTGCATTTTCTTAATGACTAATGATGATGAGCATGTTTTTATGTGCTTTTTGGCCATCTTCATTGGAGAAATTTTTATTTAAACCCTATGCTCATTTTAAAATTGAATTGTCTTTTTTTATTTTTTACTTGTAGAGGTTCTTCATACACTCTGTATACAAACTCCATATGAGATAGATGATTTCCAAATATTTTCTTCCATTTTGTGGGTTGCCTTGTCACGTACTTTTTATTTATTTATTTTAGTTTTTGTTGTAGGGCATATACACTCACCAGAGATACACAGAGAGTGTGAAATCACTGTCCAGGGAGGATAGCCATGCCACAATCCTTTCTCCTCCACTCTCCTCTTAGGAACCTGGTTGCACATGCACATGTACCTGGCGCAGTCCTCAAGCTGCTGTATCTGGGACTAGGAAAGCAAAGTTACTCATGTGGGATCCAGCACCTTAACCTCCACACCATTGACTGGACCCTTCACTTCCTTTCACATTTTTTTTGAACTGCCAGAGGACACATGTGTTTACCAGAAAGGAGACAGAGATAGAAGGAGAGGGAAAGGGAGAAAACGCTCTGCAACGAGGCATGGGCAGGTTGCAATTCCTTTTCCTCTTTCTCCATCCTGTTGGGATTTAGGGCATGTGGGCACATGCACCCAGCGTGATTTTCAAGCTGCCAGGGCTGGGACTAGACCATAGTTGGTCATACAGAATCTGTAGTTGGCTATACAGAATCTGGCTTTTCTTTTTTTTTTTCTTTTAAAAAATGAATTATTTTATTTTAATTGGATCAGAGAGGGACAGAGTGAGAGAGAGAGGGAAAGTGAGAAAGCAAGCCACACATCTGGGACTAGAACTGCAGTTGGCCACGTGGAAGTCCAGTGCCCTTAACCACCACAGCACCTGCCAGTCCCCAAGAATCTGGCTTTTCTTAACCACTAGACTATGGGGCTGGCTCTTCAATTTTTTAATAATGTTCTTTGAGGTGTAAGAGTTTTTAATTTGTGTGAAGTATAATTTCTCTAATTTTTTCTTTTTGTTGCTCATACTCTTGGTCACATGTTTAAGAAAACATTGCCTAGCCTGCCAGTTTTGCTCCTTTATTTTCTTCTAAGAGTCATATCATTTAAGCTCTTATGTTTAGGTCTATGATCCATTTTGAGTTGGTTTATGTAAGTGGTATACCTTTTGTATGTGAATATCTAGTTGTCTCAGCCCCAATTGTGATTGAGTTACATTTTCCTCATTGAATCATCATGGGACCTCTTTTGAAAACCAGCATAAGGGTATACTTCTGAGCTCTCATTTCTACTTAATTTATCTATTCTTAGCTATCTGTATGCCATTACCACACTGTCGTGATTACTGTAGCTTTGCAGTACAGATGCTCCCTGACTTATAATGGGGTTTGTCCAGATAAACCCACTGTAAGCTGAAAATGCTAGTAAGTCAGAAGTCCACTTTGACTATTAATTGAAGGTGCTGTTTCTCCTGAATGTGTATTGATTTTACAACACTGTAAAGTCAAAATATCATAAGTTGAACTATTGTAAGTCAGAAAATGTTGGTAATAGAGTAGTGTGACTTTTCTAACTCTCTTCTTTTTCAAGAGTATTTTGGCTATTCTGGGTTCCTCATATTTCCCTATGCATATTAGGATTAGTGTGTCAATTTCTGAAAACAGGCAGCTGCAATTTTAATAAGGATTGCATTGAATCTGTAGATCAGTTTGGGAAGCACTGTCATCTTGCCAGTATTTTCTTCCAATCTATAGCCATGAAATATATTTCCATTTAGATTTTTAATTTCTTTCAGAAATATTTTCTATTTTTTACTTACAAGTCTTGCACTTCTTTTGTTAAATTTATTTCCAAGTATTTTATTTATTTATTTATTTATTTATTTATTTATTTATTTATTTTTTAGAGAGGTTTTCGCTATAGGGCGCGTGTGCTTGCCAGAGACAGAGACA
Source organism: Tupaia tana (assembly GCA_026018925.1). Taxonomy (NCBI): domain Eukaryota; kingdom Metazoa; phylum Chordata; class Mammalia; order Scandentia; family Tupaiidae; genus Tupaia; species Tupaia tana. The sequence goes on from JAKSZU010000018.1 coordinate 15,026,710, forward strand.
GAAAGCGAGAAATCACACCCTAGGGGGGATGGTCACGCTGCAATCCCTTCTCCTCCATTCTCCTCTCCTCTCGGGATCTTGGGCACGCACGCACACATGCCCAGTGTGAGTTTTAAGTCACCAGGTCCGGTACGCGAACCACGGTCGACTACATGGGAGTCCAGCGACATAGCCATTACGCTAACTGCTGGTTCCCCCAAGTATTTTATTTTTTTAAAGTACTATTATACATAGAATTGTTTTCTTAATTTCATTTTTAGATTGTTCATTGCCAGTATATAGAAATACAGTTGAAAACAAAATACAAAAGCATGTTGCTTTTATATCCTGAAATACTGCAGTACTTGTTCACTAGCTGTAATATTTGCTTTTTAAAAATGGATTTCATTTAGTGGATTGCTTAGGATTTTCTAGATTCAAGATCATTATCATCTGAAAATGGAGATCATTTTACTTCTTCCCTTCCAATCTGGATGCTGTCAGTTGCAAACTTTTTTCTTGCCTTATTGCCCTGGCTAAGCCTCCAATTCAATGTTGAGCAGAAATGGTAAGACTGGATGTCTTGTGTTTCTGATGAAAGCATTTAGTCACTCAGCACTAAGGATATTAACTTTGGGGTTCCTATTGATGCCCTCTTTTAGATTGAGAAAACTTTCTTCTATTGCTCATCAAGTGTTCTCATCATAAAAGGGTGACAGATTTTTGTCAAACTTTTTTTGTGTTATTTCTGTTTTAAAATGTAAAAATTACATTACTTAAATCAGTTTTTTTCCAGGAAGGTAGATAGTATACCTAATGAACTTATGAATTTAGATGAAGAGGATAAAAAAAGAGAGTGTTACTAGTATGCCTTAGTTTCCATTTGCTACATTTAACATGATATTACAAGAAAGAGAGAGCTTGAGAAAGAATTTGCTAGTTTGAAAATGGGATTGAAAAATGCAAATATTTTTCATTTCTAACCAGAAAAAGATAAAATTGAGAAATGCTTTTAGCAATATGACTGGTTTTTAAAAAGCCTCACACCCAAGACCCAATCAAGATTATGGCCATAATTCCTTCTGCTGAAATCTCTGAATTGATTTGGTAGTACCCACTAAATGCTTTCAACTGGACAAAGTAAGAGAAGGCAGAAAGAGCAATGATTGAACCATAGCATGGTTCTGTAAGCTTTTCTGGGAAGTTGTAAGCATCACTGTTGCAGTTTATTGGCAAAAGAAAGTCTGTAACTAAGCTTAACCTCAAAGAGATGGTCATACCATACAAATAGGTGCTGAAAATAAGCAAAAATGAGTGATGTAATCCTTTCATTGGAAAGAGCAGGAAATGATTAAGAACAGTAATAAAATCTACTACAGTGTGTTATTTTGGTGATAAACAATTTCTTTCCCATTATATGCAAAATACTTTCATTTCTTCTCTAAGAAGACCCCAAATTTTCAGCCTATCTTGTTTCAAACTCAGAGCACTTGACCTCATGGAGTTACTCTTGATCCAGATACTTATGAACTAAAAAGCCAAGTTACTCATCCTCACATGCCCAACATATAGCACAAAAGGGACAGGATAACTACAATGATCATTCCCTTAAGGGAAGAAATGGAAATCGTAGAACAATCACTGGTTACACAGAGATTCTGAAATGTCTGTGAGATGACATGGTAAGGGCTCGCTAGGGGGGGGCGGGGGGGGAGACTGTTTTTTGATTAGGTTCTGATTCCACTTTTTTGGAGAAGCTACCTTCCCATTTCATCATTCTCCATGACTCTGGGAGGTACTTTTTTCTCACTATTCTTGGCTACATCTGAAAATGGCACCAAAAATATGCTCTCCACTGTGGCTCAGTTTGCTTTCTATAGAAGACAGGGAACATCAAAATAATTCTTTAATATAGTCATATTCAAAACCACCAGTGGTGTGGTGGTCTATGTGGCTGGACCTCAAGTGGCCCACTGCACAGTTCAAGTCTTGGACTGGCAGTTTTAAGAAAAATGCTGGGCGGGGAACCAGCAGTTAGTGTAATGGCTATGTCGCTGGACTCCCACGTAGTCGACCGCGGTTCATGTCCCGGACCCGGTGGCTTAAAACTCACGCCGGGCGCGTGTGCGTGCGTGCCCAGGATCCCAAGAGGAGAAAGGAGGAGAAGGGATTGCGGCATGACCATCCCCCCTGGGGGGTGATTTCTCGCTTTCTGTCTCTATGTCTCTCTCTGTCTGTCTGGCGAGCGCACGCGCCCTATAGCGAAAAAAACCTCTCAAAAAAAAAAAAAAAAAAAAAAAAAGAAAAATGCTGGGCGCATGTGCCTGCATGCTCAAAATCTCAAGAGGAAAATGGAGGAGAGATTGCACATAGCCCTCTCTCCTGATGGGGGTGCTTCTCTCTTTCTCTTTGTCTCTCCGACAAGCACATATGCCTTGTAGCAAATTAAAAAACAAAACAACAACAACAAAAAATGGGGCCAGTGGTGGCATGGTAGATAAAGCAGCTGGATCCCACAAGGCCAACTGCATGGTTTGAGTCTTGACGTGATGGCTTGAAAAACATGCCTGGCACATTCAGGTGTGCTCAGAATCCTGGAAACAGATATGGAAGAGAAGAGACTGCAGAGTGGCCATCCTCATGGAAATGCTCTCTCACTCTTCCCTTTGTCTCTTTCTGGTGAGCACACACATCCTCTGGCAAATAAAAAAAAAATAAAAAAAAATAAACAGAAAAAGAATGAAAGAAAGAAAAGAAATTGAAGGTAGTGGCTCTTGGGGTAGTGTTGCATACTTAATAATATTAAGTCTCTCCACTCATGACTATGCAATAGATTTCCATTTATTTTGATCTTTAATATCATTCAAAATGTTTCATTGCCATTACATCTCTTGCAAAAACACAATTGGTTCTGTATGTATCTGACCCTAGTAAAATTGAATTGCTCAGTTACTTTCAAGACACACCTTACAGTAGACTTGATTATAAGGATTTGGCCTCTCAGAGTTCTGGGAAAAGCCCATCCATGGGTGACATTAGTACCTGCTATGTTCTGAACATATCTTCAGGAAAATGGGCTTTACTGTGTAAAGATAAAGATCATTTCTAAAACATTTGGGGAAAAAACTGAGCCTATTTTCTAAAGAACCATTCTTTCTAGTCCCAGTTGTTTTTAACCAGGGTGAGGTGACTTGCTCCCCTGGGGATATGTGGCAATATCAGGAGACATTTTTATTTTCACAATGGTGAGGGGAGATGTTACTGGCATCTAGTGGGGACAGGCCAGAAATGGTGCTAAATATCCTGACATGCATTAGGACAGTCCCCTTTCTGTCTCTTCTCCTTTCTCCAAACAAGGAATTGCCAGCCCAAAATTTGGTTAGTGCTGAGGTTAAGAAACCCGATTCCTAACATAATTATTGAAATGGAAGTTTCATTAACACTCCTGAAAGAATCACAATTTCTTTTCTTTTCTTTTTTTTTTTTTTGTAACCCTTTCATTGTCTATTGACCTTACTTGTTAAGAGTCCTTACACAAGACATAAATCTTTTGATCTCTTCATCTGCCAAAGATTCTCTCATTTGAGTTCTAAAAAAGTTTTCCTTTTTTATTCATGATGGAGTGCATGCACACAAATACGAGACAGATAGAGAGAGAGAGAGAGAGAGAGAGAGAGAGAGAGAGAGAGAGAGAGAGAGGGGGAGCACCTTCTACCACATCTGGTCAAGATATGATCCCCTTCTTCTAGTCCTCCAGCCCACTGGAGGCTAGGCACTCCTATGCATGCCTAGTATGTTTCAGGCTACTAGGCTGGGGACTGGAACCATGGTCGCCATGTGGAATCCAGCTTCTCTTGAGCAGTGCATTATCTCTGTGCCACAGAGCCAGGCTACATTTTGACTTATATAGATTTTATTTTTACTTTAAAATTGTTAGTATGGGTCTTTCTTCAGATCCTTTCTGAAGAAAAGCAGAAATACTTGGAGGACTTGTTCTGGTTTATAATAATGTCTGGTTTACTGTTATTATCATCTAGTTCCTCCAAGAATGCTGTTTTCATTAGGAATTTGTGAGAACAAATTGTGAGGCTTAACACTGAAATTGGAGATATACTTGAGGATGCAGGGGTTTCTTGCCTAGGACTGCAGGGGCCTGATGCACCAGGGATTTATTTGACTAAAAACGTGCAGAACATTTCAGCTAGAGATTGTTTCAACAGGAGACAGAGTATAGCAGCAAAAGAGAAATACAAATTACAGGTGCAAAAAATACCTATGAGGTCATATCAGGAAGACCCTTGCTCAAAGAGCAAGACAAGCTGTACCCTTCATTCTAGAAGAAAAGATCTTGATTCTAGAAGGAAAAAGAAATTCTGGTTCCTTCCTACTTCCAACGGTGTATCACCAGTTTACAGAGGTTTGGTAGGAGTTCAATGACTACATGCTTAATATGGCTGAATTAGTCAAACATTTGAGATAAAAATATACAAAAATAAAGTTTTGTGATTTTTTTTTTCAAAAAGCATGTGCTTTCTTAACTAGTTCTAAATGCCTCTACTACTTTTTAAAAAAGGACAATTCTACCTTCTAATAAAATTCCTGACTAGGTAGATAATTTTGTTAGATAGATGTTCTACTGACATTTTGCTTTTCTCCATTTGATACCATATTCCATTTTATTCCCTTGTATTGAGGTTGAAAATGTATATGATTCTTAATCTCTTCCTTAGGTTTTTCTTTTTTTCATTGTGATGACTGCGCTTGAATCGTGGTTTTCAGTCAAGCTGCAGAGACCATATTCTTTTACTGGGTAGAGCACCTGCTGCAGTGAAGGATGCCAGCCTGGCACTGGCCATTCTCTGGCTACATGTCCTAGATGGAGCCACTTCCATGTTGTGTTGGATTAGTGTTATACCAGAAGATGTCTAAAGGATCACTTTCATCTTAAATAATGTTTCGATTTTCTTTTATATGCATAAAAATAGTAATACAGTAACTGTATGTATCTTTTTCACTGCTTATTTTGTAATCATCTGCTAGGTATAGTGTATGTGTGCGTGCGTGCGTGTGTGTGTGCGTGCATGTGCTCATGTGTGTATCTATGTATTTGTGTGTGTGAAAGAAAGTGAGAGAGGGAGAGGCAAAGGGGCAGAGGGAGAGAATGGATTAGTTAAGTTTGCTAGGTAATACCAAGGTATTACATACACAACATGTGTTGAAGAAGACATGCAAGTATTTAAATATCTCAGTTAGAAGAACTATGTAAGCATTCATCATGGTTAGCATGTAGCATTGCCTTTCTCTCCCTCTCCCAGGAGAGATAAAGCACCTGCAGATTCTGACCAGCCACTGAAACAGCCCTGAAAACCCTCGTGCTTTTATAAAGCAGGACAAAGCTTTGAAGCCTCAGCTTTAAATGGCCCCAGCATCTCCTAGTTATAATGAGGACAGCATTTCCCTAGTCAAAACATCCTGGTTCTATTTATAGGTGTTCATGTCTCTAAATAATAAACAGAAGTAGCAGGCTATTTTCATATTATATCATTTTTCCTCTAACTATTCTACTGTTGAATACAATATGAACAATTAAAAGAAAACCCAGAGCCACAATATGTAAATGTGGGTTGAGTTAATTACTCTAGAGAAGACACTGACCATTGTACATTTAAATAGTTGAAGCCTTCCAAGAATATTTGATTGGCTTTTGTTTACAGAGGTTTCCAATAGCTTCCTTTCCATTTCGAGGGTGAGGAGAGGTGATGGAGGGGAAGGTCTCAGTCCTTTAAATGATTCCAGAAATAATCAGTCTCCCTAGTTGAAGGGAGGCTGTATTCATCTGCTGGGTAATGTCCCTTAGCTGATGTTGCTTTAAATCAGGACGGCAGACAATACAGCACCCATAGAGACAGCCACAATTCTCTTCTATTCTTTTTCAAATGTAAGTTTGTACTAGGTTATTTAATGGACCACAATATATTCAGTAGGTACAGAATCCATAACCCCAAATGGCTGCTGCTTAATTCCATCCCTCCGGTCTGTTTTAACTAAGACGTTTTCTCTTGTGCATATGATCTTCATTATCATACAAGTTATTTTTAATTTATAATTAACATGGTCTCCTTCTCATTATGTACGTCTTGATCGACTTGGACCCTCCGGACACATGCTGTCTGGCCCAGTGCTGGCAGCGTCCTGCAGTTCTCCGGATGGGCAGTAGGTGTCTATCTTAGCCTTTCCTTCATCCTTCCCCCTCTTGTCCTGACACTGTGATACAGTGCATAATTCCAAAATGGCAGCTTTTTGAAAATTCACCTTGATTATCAGACATTAAAAGTGACTCATCCCGCAGTGACTGTCTGGCAGAAGGGATGGGATCAGACAGCAAGACAATGAGGGGACTGGGCGCATTAGCGCACTAGATTACAGAGCCCATCAAAAATACCTTTGTTCTGTCAAAGATCCAATCATTTACTAGTTGTGTTCTGCAGAAGAGAAAGAATGAGAGGGGGAAAAAAATCCACCAAACAAACAAACAGAAAAATCCATCCATGAATTTAAAACCTCCTCAGATCTCTTTATTCTAAGAGGGAAGGGAAATGTCTGATCAACCATCTGAAGAGAAGGAAAGATGGGGATTATGCTTCTGAAACAGGAATCTGTAGAACCCTTTCTTTCAGTGGCTATATCAAATTTTCTACAGGGGCGTCTGTTCTCTAGCTTTCGGCAAGGGGGAAATCGGCAAGGTAACAGGGTCTGGTCTTGTGCACTCAGCCTGATTTACAGCAGAGTATTTAGAAGACAAACTGTTTTGCAATTATAACATTCATTTTCATTAAAAGCAAAGCTCCCATTTCTATCACGTCACATTCTAATGCTAACCAAGAAACATGTGGCAGGTGAGGGGGAAAATAGGCGTAAGGGCTATTATTGATAAATACTTTATAAGCATCTAAACAGGCCCATATAAAAAGGCAGTGAGAATCTGAAAAGAGAGCCTACAGATTCTTGCATTAAGCATGTGTGTTGTGTGCAGTGGAGGAGGGAGCTGCAGGAGGGAGGAGGAGAGCGTGATGAGGGCATTCACACGGAGCCCTGGGTGGGTGTGTAACTGGGTGAGATGTGTGCTCAATCGTCAGCATGACTGCAAGCTTGGCCAGCTTGTCTGATTCTCCAAGGAGACAAAATATCCAAATGGGAGGTTGGTGCCTGGCTTTCTTCTTCCTTTTTTTTTCTTTTTTCTTTTTATCATTTCCATCATTTGCCTATGAACTCAGAGGAGCAGTTTATCAGTCATGGAAAATGCCCCAAAGGGCCCCAGATCAAAGGCAGGCTTTGAATTGTGTACTTAGGTAGATCTCCCTGCCAAATACATTAATGCGATTAAAACACAAATTCCGTAAACAATTATTTTCCATCTGCTTAGCAGTAATAGTGAAGCTATGTGCCTTCAATGGCGTCCTCCTCTCACGATGCTATACCAAGTGCGTTCGAAGGCTCTTCGGCGTGTGGATGCTGCAGCGTTTGGGGAGGATCTGGGGGGTCTTATCTGCCAGCAGGACAAGGGAGCGGCCATTTGTCCCCATGCTGGGATCTCATGTTAAGGATGCCTGTATTTTAATGGTCATTTGGCAAATAGATTCATTAAAATAACTCACTGCGTCCTGCCGATTGTGCAGTACACTGGGGTTTGGCCATTTCTGTTCCCTGTCTCCATGCTCCTTTCTGCTCACAGGTACAGAAACACCTTTCTTTTTGCTCTTCTTAATTACCTCCAGTACCAACGGCTTCATTCCTTTATTGAGGGAGGATAGCAAATTCAGCAGGACTGTCTAGTCCAAGTGGCTCAGTAACAGTTACAACATTCAGAGACCCACTTGTATTTGTTTGGATTCACAACACATGCTCTGAGTAGAGAGGGAGAAATCTATAAGCTTTAAAAATCTCTGCCTAAACCTGACCAAGAGATTAAAGGGGAGGGCAAAAGGGGAAGGCTGAGACCAATTTCCACACCAGTACTCATAACACAGGGATAGATTTGTGAGAGAGAGACCACTGTGCGAGAGTTCTCATCAGTGGAATTTTAATGAGCCCTAAAGGTTAGCCTTTGACTTCGTTAACAAACAGCTCTAGAGATAATTTCCAATTTTCAGTGTTTATAGAATAGTGATTCCTTGGTCATAATCAAATTCAGAAGACTGTCTAGAGCCTATTCTGCATGTCCAGTAGATGCTGAAACACAAACCATCACAAATTATTAAATGTGTGCTCAAAATCAAATGTGAAAGAAATAAAAGGAGGAAGAAAATTTGCAAATTAAAGTGATCGCATTAACTTCCTCTGATGAAATTGGTTCAGTGAAATGAAAAATACTTATTTTTTTAAAAAACCTTGCACAGATACTTCAGCTATTAAGAGGACAATGATTTTCCTAATATTGAGATAGACAAAGACGAGAAAAAAGAGAGCTAATAAACAAGTGAGGAAAGCCTCACTCCTGGTTGCTAGAAACCAGTCTCTGCTACATGTAAATGGGCTGTAAATGTGTAGGAAAGAATGCAGAGGCAAATTTGTCAAAACTGACACGAAGGGAGAGGTCAGGTTGCTGGGAATTTGTGCCCCCTCCTCCCTTTCTCCTCTCCTTGCTTCCCCACCTCTTTACCGAGTTCTTAAAGGGTTGCCATACTGCGCCAGAAGGGAAACAGGTATGGCTAAGATCCCAACCACATAAAACAAGAGCAAAGAGGAGTTAAGACAAAGGGCCCCATCTGAAGATCTGTCTTTTCCATAAACTGGGTAGAAATTCTTTTACTTGTCCAGAAAGGATTATCAGACTCCTAATGGTGTGGGGACCAACAGCAGATGTTTGAACTGTAAATGCTAGGAGAAATGTTCTTTAGGTTATCTGACATTAGGCTAAATTTTATTTCCTCCAGTGCAACAAATCCCTTTTTTCTCCCTAGGTTTGCAATTTTCCTTCTTGATTTGCAGAATAAAGGAGTTTAAAAAAAAAAATGGTCCTGGGGACGAGCAGATGGGGCAACGGTTACATTACTGTACTTCCATGCAGTCAACCACGGTTCGAATCCTGGACCCGGTGGCTTAAACTCATGCCAGGCACGTGTGCGTGCATGCCCAAGATCCCGAGAGGAGGATGGAGGAGAAGGGATTGTGGTGTGGCCATCCCCCCAGGAGGTGATTTCTCACTTTCTGTCTCTCTGTCTCTCTCTGTCTTTCTCTCTGGTGAGTGTACATGCCCTATAGCAAAAACCTCCAAAAAAAAAAGAAAGAAAAAAAAAAAAAAAGAAAAAAGAAAATAGCTGGCCTGAGGCTCTGTGGTTCCCAGGGTGCAGGAGGTTAAGGAGTGAGGGCCCTGTCCAGCTATGCTCTGATCAGCTTTAGGCACACTGAAGGGATGAAGGGCATTAGACTGGGGTTGGCAAACTTGGATTCCCATTCAGTTTTGCATTTTACTCTTTGCTCTCTAAGTAACCCTGAGGGGGGCAGTCAAACCTTCAGTTACAGTTTCTCCTCGAATGAAAGAGAGTAGTGGGTTCCAGTAATGCTAGAACTGGGTGGGGTCTCGAGGATTATTTAGTCAATTTTTCTTATTGTATCACTGGAAAACTAAATAACACTAATTGGCTACAGTAATTCAAATACAGTCATCCCTTGGCATCCAAGGGGGACTGGTTCCAGGACCCTCTGCTACCAACTTATGAGGATGTTCAAGTCCCTTACATAAAATGGCATAGTATTTGTGTGTAACCTACACACATCTCCTGTATACTTTAATCATCCCCAGGCTACTTATAGCACCTAATATGACCTACACATACAGTCATTTGAGTGGGTTCATGCAACATACTGAGTTTTGCTGTTTGAAATGTTCTGGCATCTTTTGTTGTTCTTTTGACTATTTTCCATCTGCAGTTGGTTGAATCTGTGGGAGCAGAACTCATGATACACAGGGCCAACTATAATTACAGTTAGTATTTTTTTAGCATTTACTGTTTTAAGCATGTTGCAAGTATCCTGTTACTACAACAACCCTACTTAATAGGCAATATTGTTACTCCCATTTTACATGGAGAAACTGAGGTACAGTAAGAGTCAACATCTGGGACCAGAAGATGGCATTATGGCTATGTCGCTAGACTCCCATGTAGTCGACCACGGTTCGAGTCCTGGACCCGGTGGCGTAAACTCACACAGGGTGCGTGTGCGTGCGTGCCCAGGATCCCGAGAGGAGAATGGAGGAGAAGGGATTACGGCGTGGCCATCCCCCCTCAGGGGTGATTTCTCGCTTTCTGTCTCTCTCTGTCTTTCTGGCAAGCCCACGTACCCTATAGCAAAAACCTCTCTAAAAAAAAGAAAAAAGAAAGATTCAGCCTCTAATGTGGTACAGCTGATAAATATCAGTGGCCTGGCTTCAGTGATCACACTCCTAAACACTGACTCCAGTAAGCCACGAAGTCCCCATTTACCCTCTCGTGTACAGCAGGTTCAGTGACTTCAGGAAAGGAGCACGCTACCTGAATTAGTGCTACACGTGATCCTAAAAACATGGACCTTAAAGAGACATGTTTCCAGAGTCATGGTAATAGCTGACAACCGCTCTCCTGTTCTCTCCAGGTTCCCTGAAGTCACAGCTTCCCTCTAGCCATGTTTTCTCCCAGCCTGCTTCCACAGGGGTAGTTGCAGTCCTTCCAGGATGTCGCACTTTCTAACTGTCTGCTGATGGTTTCTCTCTCCTCTCTCACGTCCTCTCTCAAACCATTTCCGTACTTGGGCTTCTATTACACGTGTATTTGCACATCTGGGCATGACACTCTATTTTTTTGCTCCAGCACCAGTACTTCCAAGCTTTTGTTAGCCATTATGGGTAAAAAATGCTTCTCAGAACAAAAATAAATGTCCTAGATCATGGCAGAATAAACACCACCATTGCAAAAGAAAGTCTGCTCTGGGATGTGGAAGAGTGCTCATGGTAAGACTGGTTGCAGAGAGGCCCACGGGTGCTCACTGGTTGAGAGAGGATACTAGAGTTTGCCACATAAGTTCTCAATGGCTAATAGCAGCCAGTGCCAGGGAAAAACATATTCTGTATTTTGTAATCGACTGTTGCTGAAAGGACAATAGCATTAGAATTAAATTATTGCTACATACAGAAGTGTTGAATAGGTGGTTTGCTCTAAGCTCATAGAGGTTTGGCATGTTGCCGAAGTTGGCAGGTGGTAGGTAGGTGGCAGAACTCTGCTACAACCTAGGCCCTCTATTTCTCAGGACACTGGTATGCCTTTGGAATAACTCCTGACTCCTAAGGCTACTGTGAGAAACATTGGAGGTGAAATAAGAAAGCACTCTGATAATTCCAGACACCTGGTCAAGGTACATAAGTGCTTTTGGATCTGGTCTCCCTTGCCATGTTAGCCACATAGTTTACATATCAATGTCCTCACACCTGCTGTCCCTGCTGCTTGAGGTGACTACCCTTTTACCACTCCTCCTTCTCTAGTTGTGAATACCTGCTCATCTTTTGAGATTTGACCCTCAAAGAAGTTACTTTCTCTGTGAAGTTTCCTGACTCACCGGCATTTTCTGCAGTCTACATGGTGAGAAATTCACTGTCTAGGATATCATTGGTTGGTTATTTCTCCTTCTCCTTTTCTGAACCAGGAACTTCCTTGAGGGAACAGACTATTTTTCATTTAGCTTTGTAGCTTCATTGTCCAGCACAGGCCCTAGATCATCTTATTTATTTAATGAATATAGAAGGAAGGAAGAAGGAGAGAGGGAGGGAAGCAAGGTGTGTCCTCCGGAAACTGTTGTAAGAAAGCCCTACAGAGATATACAGTATTGCTAATAAGAGAAAGATGTCTACTGTTTGAGGCCCTCACACTGTGCAGGAATGCGCTCACTGTTTTCACGAGCACAATGAATGAATACACTATTTTCACCAGCACAGTGCTCAGGAACAAAACAGAGGCTGATGACAGAGCAAACATGAAGTAGACTTTGTGCTCATTTACCCACTGATGACTAGGTACACCAAGTTCCCAAGATAGAAAGAGTGCCCTTGACAAATGCCGTTAGTTAACCATTATTTAGTTAGCTGAATAATCACAAAATCTAATGAACAGGTATTTGAGAAACTATTTAATTCATGGTACTAAGATATATTTTATTAGGCAGGATATAGTTAAGTATGTTTAAACACAATCACACAGCATTTTGTTTGGTCATCCTCACCTGGGGCTTTTAGAAAAACCAGGAGAGAAAAGAAGTCTCCTCAGGAATTTTTCCTTACAGAACAATTTTTACAAAAAGCTGAGTGTACAACTTGCAAAATAATAAGCCTTGGTGATACCACAAGCTTCAGCTACAATTATCGCAAAGAGCAAGTCTGCTGCTCAAGCTTCTGACTTATCCTTGTGACTATAGAATAGTCCAAAATGTCACATTTGAGCTGAAGTGACTGCAGCCAATTAGGTAATTTCCACCAAATTGGGTCCATTAATACTTGAACATTATCTTAAGGGAGAAATAGGACTCAGTGACAAGATGCAATGTGGCTTATGAAATATTAGTTTTGAACAATCACAAATCAAGATCCAAGGGTATGTTAAATTATTCAGCATTCTTGACCTCATTATAAAGTGACTTCATATGGTTTTTTCTCATATTCATATAATCTCAGATCCAAGGGTTTTGATTTTGTTTCCTTTCCCCAGCCTCTTTCCTCTTTATGTATCAGAGATTCTATGTGTATCTCTTTTTTTAAATCCTGTTTAATTTTATTATTTAAAGAGCAATGACTATGGTATCATTTGAAGCACATACAATAACATTTGCTCCTGCAATGAAACAGTCCAGAAATATGAGTGTTAATTAGAAATTTGGTTCCCATGCCTTGTTTGCTAGCACACAATCTCAGGTAATACAATTTTTAATCAAATATCTCCCTTGGTCCACTGTGTACAAAACAGAAATCTGCAATTTACAACATATGGGTTTATAGATAAGCCAGAACTTGAAGACCAAGTCTGCTTTTAAAAGTGTTCTAAAATAATAGCAACAATAATATTTTCCAAAATAATGGGAAAAAGCCACACACACACAAAAATTTCCCCAGGCAGATCATGTATCGGAGATGTTTGTTGATTTCATTTTGTTCCAAAGATGTTTGGAACAATGGTTAGTTGACAATGACAGGATTTTTACAACCAGGAAATGTGTTGTATATTTAAAACTTTAAATTAGTGTGGGGCCAGCAGGTGGTGTGGTGGTTAAGGGTGTTGGACTCCCACATGGCTGACTGTGGTTTGAGTCCCAAACCTGGAGGCTTGTTTTCTCACTACTCCCCCCTCTCTCTCTCACTCTGTCCCTCTCTGGTCAAATTAAAAATAAATAAATATAAAGTTGAATGATTCTAAATAATTTTTTAAAATTTAAATCTGAGTTCCCATGAGTTCTAAAGAACTTTCCTAAAAATATCATAGGCAGATATCATTTAAATTTACAAGTTAAGATAAATCATTGGGATAATGACTATCAGCCAGATAATGTGATTGAATCAGTGAATATCTGTCTGTCAAAAAAAAAAAAAGAAAAAAAAAAAAGAAAGAAAAAGAAAAAATTCCTTACAAGATTAACAAAAAATTATTAGGTTGCTCATAGGATACATGGTTAGAACAGTTTCTTCTTTTAGTGATGTATGTTTAGTATTTTGCTCATGATACAAACCAAAACAAATACTCTGAAAGCAGAGACATACAACTCCATTTCAGCATATCCCAACCAGATGGGACCAGAACAGGTGTAATCACTTTAAAGTGTTCTTCTCTATAAATCAACTTCTGATTTATTCCAGAATGGAGCTGTCAGCCCTTAGGCACCCAACCAAGTTGAGAATTTTTAGCAAACTAAACACAGGCATTAAAATAATGTTTGAATTAGTTTTAATCACAGTGGCCTAGATTCTCATGCTCCCTAGGACCCCACTGTATCTCTTCCATGTGTGCAATCCATGGGAGGGCTGCACGTGGAGAAGACTCACCGGAATGCAGAGCAGGAAGGAGAATTTAGGTCAATTATCTTTTGAAGTGTGATCCCTTTAAACAGCTACTCAAGGTAGTATCTTGCTAACAGAGCTGTATATAATAAAACTGACCTGTGCAGTTTCTTTAAATACTGCTTTTTGGTTGTAAGCGATCAAAGTATTAAATTTGTGTAAGAAAAAGAAAAAGATCAAGAGAAGTTTCATCCATGTTCTTTCTGGAATCTATTAGGAAAGATTAGATATGTGGTTTACCTCTCTTAAAGTCTGGGTTTGAAAGTAGGTGCCTTCATTTCAGTCTCTTCCAGCTGGGCCTTTTGTTTTCTCCATCTGCAAACTGATGGGATAAGTAGTTTAGATGCCACCTCAAGGCCTGTGGTAAATATATTTAAAATATAAAAAAAAATAAAGTAGATAAGGTATGAGGAGGTGGGGAATAAGCAGGAAGTGTTTGTGATGAATTCCTGAAAGTTTTAAAAAAGAAACAGACTGTGTGTGTGTGTGTGTGTGTGTGTGTGTGGTGTTTTCTCACCAGTTCTTGGAGAAAAAAGATTTTTTTCTCAAATCATAAAGAAAAATTTGGTAGTTTCTTAACTTTAAAAAAGTAGAGATCATTCTATTATATTTATTATTTCATTCAATAACTATGTTCTGGGCACCCACTCTACTTTAGGCAATTTGAATGTTCTTGGGAAGAATAGTGAGCTTATTATGATGTCTGAGTGTAGAGGAAAGAAGTAATGTATCGGTGGTTCTTGGAATCTTAGAAAAGAATGCTTAGAAGTATGTAGTAGATGGACATACTCAAAATATAAATATTTTTTAAAGTAATTATTTAATTTAATTTATTATTATTATTTTTAAATTCACAAGAGAGAAGCAGAGAGAGATAAAAAGTGAGAAACCAAACTGACAGATCTGGGGCTTGAACCGTGGCTGGCCATGTGGGAGTCTAGTGCCTTCGCCACCATGCTACCTCCTGGGCCAAAATATCATCTTGCTTAATTTTTAACATTTCAAAAAATGCAACACAAAAAAGTCCTTGGTTAATTCTACTCCTAAGCAAAAGTCACTGAGCAATTTGCTGTATGTCCTTTTTGATTTTTCCAGTATATATAAACGTATGTGAAAAACAATGTCTTATAAACACATGAGCAGCCTCTATATTCTGATTCGTAATGTTTTATATTAGCTTGATGCAAAAGCAATTGCAATTTTGGACCATGAATTTTAAATCATTATTATAACTAGGCTCAAACACATCTTTCTTAATCAAAATAGGAACCATTACAATCAACACATTTTTGCCAATGAGAAATAACTTTGTTTATTCCTGTAGTGTAAAAATTTATGCTTCAGGATTCAATGAGCTCTTGGAAAGCATCTTTCACATCCTGCTGGTCATGGAAGCATTTTCCCTGCAAAAAGTTGTCGAGCTGCTTGAAGTCGTAGTCAGTTGGAGAGAGGTTAGGTGAATACAGTGAATGAGGCAGAACTTCATAGCCCTATTTTTTCAACTTTTGAAGTGTTGGTTTTGTGATATGAGGTCAGATGCTGTGGTAGAGAAGAATTAGACCCTTTCTGTTGACCAATGTTGGTGCAGGCATTGCAGGTTTTGATGCATCTTATTGATTTGCTGACCATACTCCTCAGATGTGATGGTTTCACTGGGATTTAGAAAGGTGTATTGGATCAGACCCTAGCAAACAGTGACCATGACATTTTTTAGGTCTAAGTTTGGCTTTGGGGAATGCTTTGAGCTTCATCTTAGTCCAACGACTGAGTTGTTCACATAGGTTATCAAATAAAATCACTTTTCATTGCACATCACAATCTGATCAAGAAATCATTCCTTGGTGTTGTGCAAAATAAGAGAAGACAACATAAAAACGATGATTTTTTGGTCAGCTCATGAGGTACCCATTTACCTTTCCAATTTGTTTAAATACCAAATGACAAATGGTTGATGTTGAGTTTTCTTAACTTCTTGTGTAGTTGTAAGAGGATCAGCTTTGATCCTGCTCTCAGATGGTCATTGTCATCTTCCAATGGCTGGCCACAATGTTCCTCACCTTCAAGGCTTTTGTCTCCCTTGCAAACTTTTTGAACTATCACTGTACTGTACATTTGTTAGCAATTCCTGGGACAATGTGTTGCTGATGTTGTGAGTTGTCTTTGCTGCTTTATGACCCATTGTGAACTCGAATAAGAAATTTGCTGGAATTTGCTCTCTAACATAATTTTCTAAATTACATATTCTAAATCTAAAATACATATAAAATAAACAACAAGTAATAAGTCATTAGAAAAAAAAGTAAGAAATGCACATTGAGAGGGACCAAAGTGAATCTCTGCTCTAAACCCCATCTTCCAGATTCCCAAAACTCAGATAGGGTCATAGAAATCCTCAACCCTTACTGAACATACTGAAGGAAGAAACCTTTCTTTATAAATCTGGACTCAAAACCTCTTTCTGTGAATACCACATTGCAAAACACAGTAGAGGAGAGAAATTGTCACAGAAGTACCTTATAGTAACGGGAAGCACATGATCTTACAGTTGCAGAAACCTTCTCCAACCATTTAGTCAAAAGTGAAAACACCACCAAATGACTAAAATTCAGAGAAGAGAGACTGCAGAGTGAGCAGCAGAGAGAAATATGGAGCTACAGAGAGAGCATAGTTCATCCCCTCCCACATGCCTCTAAACTCCCAGTTGAAACCACGCAACTCAGTCCAGGTGTGCCTATTTCCTAGAAACTGTGAGGCCTTTGTAATATCCAGTTCCAAAATCAAAAGTGCAGGTTGCTTGGTGAGCATCATGGAAACAGAACTGTAGAGAGATTGCAGGCACACCTCCTCCTGCACACCTCTAAATGCTCAGAATTAATTCCAAGGAATTAGAAGGAAATGTATAATCCATCAGATCACCAGAAACTATTGCAGAGGTATAAGAAATACAAGAAACCAAGATAATATCTCTCCCCCAAGGGAAAAGAACAACCCTTCATCATCCACAGACAATACAATGGAACTCATGGAGATGTCCAATAAAGAATTCAGAATATTGGGGCTGGCAGGTGGCATGGTTGTTAAAGGTGCTGGACTCCCACTTGGCTAACCGTGGTTTGAGTCCTGGGCCTGGTGGTTTGCTCTTTTTCTCTCTCCCTGTCTCTCTCTGGTCAAAATTGGAAAATAATGATAATAAATAAATAATTTAAAAACTGATAAAATTATTTAAAAAAAGAATTCAGAGTATTTATAGTGACAAAACTAAATGATATGCAAGAGATGAGAGACAACGAATTCCAGAAGATACAAGAGAAAAGAGACAATGAGTTCCAGGAGGTGAGGAAGTTCTTCCATGATTTGAAAGAAGAAATACACACCATAAAAAAGAATCAAACAAAGCTGCTAGAGATAAAGGCTGTAATACAAGAAATCAAAACCTCTCTCAAAAGTATTAAAAGCAGATTAGACCATGCAGAAGATTGACTCTTGGATGATGAAGACAAATCCTCTGACCTAGAAAAAAAATCACCAAAAAGTGATAAAATAACCCCCCAAAATAAGCATAATATATGAGAAATACTAGATACTGTTAAGTGCCCAAACATCTGGATAATCTGTATCCCAGAAGGTGAAGAGACTAATAAGGGCATTGATAATCTATTCCATGAAATCCCGGAAGAAAACTTTCCAAATCTAGAGAGGCATTCAAATATCCAGACCTAAGAAATACAAAGTACTCCACATAGAATCAACCCAAGAAGATCTTCTCCAAGGCAATCATAGCCAGAATGGCCAAATCCACAGACAAAGACAAGATACTAAAATTGGCAAGAGAAATGTCAGGTTACTTACAAAGGTTATTCTACCAGGCTAACATCAGACCTCTCATCAGAAACCATGCAAGCAAGGAAAGAATGGAAAAATATATTCAAAGTGTTAAATGAAAAACAATATCAACCAAGAATACTATACCCAGCAAGATTATCCTTCACATTAGTAAGAAAAAATAAAAATATTCTCAGATAAACAAAACCTGAAAGAATTTACCAACACCAGACCAGCTCTTCAAGAAGTTCTGAAGAGAGTGCTTTACCAGGATAACTAAAAACACACAGGCAGACATAAAGAACAAAAAACAACCAAGAAAATAACCAACTTAATGGTAGGGACAAGTCTGGAAATATCAATAACATTGAATGTTGTTAACTTCCAGGATTAAAACAGAAAAATCAGACCACAGTAACTGCAAATTCAACAGAAGAGAGATTAATCACATGAGCCTGAACTGCTAGAATAGAATTTTATGACTTTTAACTAAAACATTACTGATTTTTTTTGCTATGCTTTGTTTTCCAGATTTAAGGATTTTGCTTTCTTTTTTTTTTTGGAGAGGTTTTCTCTATAGGGCGTGTGCGCTCGCCAGACAGAGAAAGACAAAGAGACAGAAAGCGAGAAATCACCCCCCAGGGGGGATGGTCATGCCGTAATCCCTTCTCCTCCATTCTCCTCTTGGGATCTTGGGCACGAACGCACACGTGCCCGGCGTGAGTTCCAAGCCACCGTGTTTGGGACATGAACCGAGGTCGACTACATGGGAGTCCGGCGACATAGCCATTACGCTAACTGCTGGATCACAGGATTTTGCTTTCTTTTGAGTTGTTAATAGGTTTAGCAATTTATTAAAATGTTTGCTCTTTAAAATTTAAACATAAACGTTTCTCCCTTCTTGACCCCTCTGGAATTGGAAAAGATTTGGGAGTATATTTATTTTGGGGCAGAAGGGGTATTTGCATAAGTTCAGTAATACCTGTTGCCTTGCATCAGAAATGGGAAATACTTGTTATTGCCAGGGCTTTGACTGGAATGTCATACCTGAAGATATGAGCAGAAAACTATGGAATTAAGGTAGATCTCTAGTAAGCCAACAGAAGCTCTTGGAAAGATTGCCTGGCACCATAAACAGTTCTGCCTGGTAGAAAGGATTAGAAAAGCCATATGAAAGAATTCGTACCAAAAAATAATCTAGACTTTTCCAGTTCAGCATTGTAATCCATAGAGATCATAAAAGAGCAGCCACAACCAGATGATTACTTTGAGGAAGACTTTAAAGGAAGTAAAAGAGACTGATCTTTGCTAGCATATGGTAAACCACAGAATACTTGGTAGACAGAGCTGAATTAGGAAGGTTCATATGTGAATTGTGTGCTGGGTGTTTGCTTTTCAACAGTTTGAGTAGTTGATATATAAATATTTTCTCAAAAATATTTAAAACAATACTGTTTCTGTTGTTATAGAGTCACAAGGAAAATTACAACAAATATTTTGAAAGTTACCTTTAAAATTCAGTTTTTTTTAAATTTTGAAAGTTGATTGTTAACTGTCAAGAACTATGGAGTATGAGCAAAAATTTTTGGTTATGTAAAGTAAATGTGGGAAAATGTAAATAAATAAATAGAGGGACCAGCAGTTAGTGTAATGGCTATGTCGCTGGACTCCCACATAGTCGACCACGGTTCGCGTCCCGGACCCGGTGGCTTAAAACTCACGCCGGGTGCGTGTGCGTGTGTGCCCAAGATCCCGAGAGGAGAATGGAGGAGAAGGGATTGCGGCGTGACCATCCCCCCTGGGGGGTGATTTCTCGCTTTCTGTCTCTATGTCTCTCTCTGTCTGTCTGGCGAGCGCACGCGCCCTATAGCGAAAACCTCTCCAAAAAAAAAAAAAATAATAAATAAATAAATAGAAAGAAAATAAATTAAAAAAATGCACATTGAAATGATGTATAACATACAACATTTATTTAAGAACATATTCAGTATCAAATGGTAAATTTCAACAATGTGAAACCACAATTACTTTTGCACCAACTAATATTTAAAGGTATTCATGAATATCTTTCTATGTCAGTATATATATATAGCTCTATCTCCTTCTTTCTAATGACTACAGAGTATTCCATTTAAGGATGCCAAACGTAATCATGAGTGACAACATGGAATGGCATGAAAGTGCTAACTAAATGAATAAAATAATTCTGCATTTAAGCTGTTTATTTATAAATATTGTTCTTCCCTCTCATGTATAAGGCCAACAACTTTTCTGACATGTTGCTGAATAAATGGTTTTGTGATTTTAAAGTTACATGTACATTTTAGCATAAAAATTTAACTTTTAACATAAAAAAACAAAAAAGGTCTTCTAACTAGTAAAATACTTTTATTGCTTTATGGTAAGGCTTAAGAAAAACAGATTCAAAGTAACATAATGAATATAGAGAAAATCCCTCATAGGTCTTCAAATAAAAATTTAAATATTACTGATAAAATTAATTGTTCTTGTGATTATAAAATACATTCATTGTAGAAAATGTGAGACATATGCAGACATATAAAGAAAATAAAAACCGGGACCAGCAGTTAGCACAATGGCTATGTCGCTGGACTCCCATGTAGTTGACCACAGTTCGCGTCCCAGACCCAGTGGCTTAAAACTCATGCCGGGTGCGTGTGCGTGCGTGCCCAAGATCCCGAGAGGAGAATGGAGGAGAAGGGATTGCGGCATGGCCATCTCCCCTGGGGGGTTGATTTCTCGCTTTCTGTCTCTCTGTCTCTCTCTGTCTGGTGAGCGCACGTGCCCTATAGCAAAAACCTCTCCAAAAAAAAAAAAAAGAAAAGAAAAACCAACCTGAATCCTACCAATGTAAGACTTCCCTCTAGTATATGTACACACACACACACACACACACACACAAATATACACACAATGAAAAGAGCCTGGAAGGAAATAGATAGCTTGCACATGTATGTTTGCATGTAACATTACACAGGGTTTTTTATCCAGCTGTTTTCCTTTATATAATCAGTCAAAAATATTTTTTAATAAAGTGAAATAAGTAGGTTGCATAAAATGATAGAAACCTGTTTTCTGTTATTGCCTTTCATTCAACAGGCTTATAGATTATTAGAATGTTTAAGATGGCTTTCAAAGATGAATTCGTTCCACGTTGAATTTCAACAAATATCCAACAGTGAAAGCAACACACAAAATCCATTAAGCCTTGTGACTGTTCATTATGAAATTCTGAATTTTAACCATCTAGAAATGTAATCCAAGCTCAGAGTTATTTTGTATCCCTAAAGACTGTAAATGCCAAGTAGAGCATGGACTTTTGTCTCGGCCTGAGAAGCTTAGGGGGCAGAGGAGGAAAGAGCTTCTTGTCTTCTCCCTGGGCGTCAGTCACCATGCCTGCCCAGCACCATGACTCTCTCATCCCACTTCCGGAGTGGCTAGCGAAGAGTTGATCGATCCCTTCCTGGGTAACTGGAAGGGTGGAAGATCCAGCTTTTTGTATACACAGAACCCCAGGTCATCTTCCCACAGCTCCACACATACAGAAATACCCAGGAGTAGGGGGAAAATAATGTCCTATCCCCTCCGACCCTTAATCACATGAACACTAGCCAGGTCCCTAAGGGGAGGGTTTGTTCACCACTATATGGTAAAATGGGGAAGCTGGAGAGCAGGGGAGATTCAGATTAATGATATTTAACAATAAAATCTCTAGAAGCTCATTACTAGGGCCACTGAGGAAAGAGAACAAGCTTTGGGGTCAGTTGGGTTTCTCATTTACTTAGTCAATATACACGTAATAATAATCCCCTAACAGTCCTAGCTCCTGAGGAAGCATCAAAAAACAAAACCAACGCCCTCCCAAAAATATGTTTTGGGACCAGGAGATGGTATAATTGTTACATTGCTGGATTCCCACATAATCGACTGTGGTTTGAGGCCCAGACCCAGCGACTTAAAACTCATGGTAGGTGTGTTTGTGTGTATGCCCAAGATCCTGAGAGGAGAATGGAGGAGGAGGGATTGTGGCATGGCCTTCCCCCCCCCCCCCCCCAGGAGATGATTTCTTGCTTTCTGTCTCTCCAGCAAGCACACATACCCTATGGCAAAAAATATCTCTAAAAAAAATCTGTCTTAATGGAGTATACATTCTAGCGAAAGGAATGGACTATGAGATCACCTAAGATGGGGATAAATGCTACAGGAAAATAGAACCAGGTAAGATGGATACAGAGTGGGGAGTGGATTATGTGTGTGTGTGTGTATGTGTGATTTATGTATGTTTTAAAGATTTATTTATTTATTTAATTCCACTTGTCATTATTATTTTTTTAATTTGACCAGAGAGAGACAGACAGATAGAGAGAGAGAGAAAGGGAAAGCGAGAAAGCAAGCCGCCAGGTCTGGGAGTCAAACTGCAGTCGGCCATGTGGGAATCCAGCACCTTTAACCACCATGCCACCTGCTGGCCCTGGATTGTGATTTCAAGTAGTATGATCAGGAGAGGCCTTCATTGATAGTAACATAGCCCTGGTGTCAAGACATGAGAAAATGAGGGAAAGAATTGTTTAGAAATGGGGAGAGGAGGAGGGTTTCAGGATGAAGGAAGACCAGTGCAAAGGCTCGGAGGTGGGACCAGGCTTGCAGGTTTGTAAGAGAGTGAAGAAGAGATAATAGAAAATGAGATTCAAGATGTAAGGAGCAGAGAGGTTATATGTATGCAGGACCTTGACTATTGTAAGGACTTAGGCTTTCCACCTGTTTTGAATCTTTTTGCCGTGGATCATAAGTTGAGTGACTCTCTGAATTTCCCTGTCTGTAAAATGGGATCTCATTGACTGTATACAGTTATTTTGAGGATTAACATTAGATCATCCTTGTAAGATGCCCAATGTAATGTTTGGCATGCGGTATGTTTGCAACAAGTGTTGGCTCCCTATTCCTCTGGGTATAGTGGTGTGTGTGTGTATGTGTGTGTTATGTTAATTTGCTAGTGTGTGTGCTTGCTGGAGAGAGACAGAAAGAGAGAGAAAGCAAGAGAGAGAGAGAGAGAGAGAGAGAGAGAGAGAGAGAACGACACTCCCCATGGGGAATAGTCATTCCACAATCCCATCTCCATTTCTCCTTTCAGGATCCTGGGCACACATGCACATGCACCTAGCATGTTTTTCAAGGCACCGGGTCCAGAACTTGAACCATGCTGTTGGTCATGTGGGATCCAGCCACCTTAACCATTATGTCACCAGCTGGTTCAGTGCATTTTTTAAAAAGAATTATTTAACTTTATTTATTTTAATTTGACGAGAGAGAGAGAGAGAGAGAGAGAGAGAGAGAGAGAGAGAGAGAGAGAAGTGAGAAAGCAAGCTGTGACTCGAACCACAGTTGGCCATGTGGGAGTCCAGTGCCCTTAACCACCACATCACCTGCTGGCCCTGGTTCAGTGCATTTTTTATCTATTTTTATAAATGTAAACATAAACATAGAATGATGTGATTGATAGCTATAGATTTTAACTTTTTAAATAAATAATAATTTTCCCCAAAAAACAATAAAAGTCAAACTATCACCAATACAAACTAATAGTTTTGGAAAGAGATTAGGGATTCAAGTTGACCAAGGAACTAAATCTTGGATCTATCAGCCCTTAGTGAGGACTGATATATTAGTAGAAATGTGCAGGCAAATCTCATTATTTCCCATTTCCATTGAGTGTTATTTCAAAGTCAGAAAAAAATGCTACCAGTCCTTCATGGGGATATCTGAACATTCAAACAATATCAGATAAAATGGTTGGCTTGCAAACTTTTGAAAACACCACTGCCTGCAGGGTTGAAAGGGCCTCTGTTAGATTTCAATCTGCTCTGCTTTAACTTTTTCATATGATGGTAGCAGTTTTTCTCTTATGTGGTGGTATCATTAGAGCTTCACTTGAGTTCACAAAAATCATTTTCTGGCTAAGTTTCCACTCGAACCCAGTTGCTACAGAAGTTGGACATCAGTGGGGGAGGCAATTAGTTAGCTAGTTATTATAACTTTACTTACTTTGTACGTTTTTAGCAGAAGGAAAATGACAAAAACCTAAAATAATTCTATAGAAATATACAAGTGACTCCTTTTCCCCATAGATCATTAGCACACTGAACAGAATTTCAAAGATGCCACTAAGACCTGTAATACTCTCTCTTGTTATATTATTATGCAGTTGTCATCAGTTGATAGGACCAACAGGACCATTTTAATAAAAATTATAGAGTACTTACTATTGGAAGGCCTCAAGCTATAGGAAGGAACTGAAGATGGATTTCTTTGTATAGGTAAGTAGAAACTGTACCTAAGTTATTGCCAAGACAATTAGTTATACAACCTTTGGATATTCTACTGGCAAAGGCCCTTTTAGAATATTTTTAAAATATTTGCAGGGGCCACCAGGTGGCATGATGATTAAGGTGTTAGACTCCCTCATTGCCAACTGTGGTTCAAGTCCCTAACCTGGTGGCTTGCTTTCTCACTCTCTCTCTCTTTCTCTCTTTCTGTCTCTCTCTGGTGAGCACACATGCCCTATAGCAAACTTAAATAACAACAACAATAACAATAATAATATAAGTTAAATAAGATAAATAAATAATCAAAAATATTCACCAAAAAATTTCTTTAGAGGGAACATGTCTCTTTGTTGACTACCCTAATAAAGTTTTCTCTGCTCTTAAGCACAAACATATTACTTGGCTTCTATTATCTGGTCTGGATTCCAGAGTTTATAAAAATTTGCACTATCTTTATTTAATCTGATGTAGGGTTTTCCTGACAAACATGGCTTATGCTTTTCGTACCTTAAATCAGATGTGCACGATAAACACTGAGTGAAGGAGTAGAAAAAAAATCTCACTTCCATTTCCTTGTTTATACTGTTACAAATCAAAGATTAAACACCCAAACACACACACTGCCTATTTACCTACTGTATTATATACCAAAGTATTGGGTTGTCGTAAAAGTAATGACACATTTTTGCATAGAAAAACACAGAAAAAATTGTCATAACCTTTCTGACAGCCCGATATATGTATATACTATTTATATGTATATACCAATATGAACATAGATATATAAAGTGTGACCATTTCCAAAAATGTACACACCATAATTTATAGCTCCATATGAGAATTAACCCTTTCTAAAGTCACTTTAAAAGAGATAATCCATTTATTTCACAGATGCAAGCAAAATTTTCTTAGAACTCTTCTCTTGGCAGTTCTCTCATCATCTCTGGCCTTTACTTTGGATATTATCATTGGTGGCAAGTAGTCACTACTTAATAGTAGATTAGATTCCTAAAAATAGCTAAAAGTCACCTGGGATCAAATTTCTGAAATAAGTCAACAAGCTGGATGATACTATTTCTTACCCCAAAATATTAGTTAGGGTCATAAAACAATGAGTTAATAGTTTTAAAAACTGACATCTTGAATATATTGCTGTTAAAAATAATAAAAATAAAACTGCCAGATATAGTGGCACATGCTGTAATCCTAGCTCCTGAGAGGCTGAGGCAGGAAGATGGTGAATGCGAGGCAGGCCTGGGCAACCTAGCGAGACTCAACAATTTTTAGTACACATGGAGATATGTGCAACTATTAGCACTGGCAGTTTAAAATATTTTCACTACCACAAAGAGAAACCTGTATCCTTTAGCCATTATCTGCCCCCTGTTTACAGCTACCCTTTTCCCTCAGCCCTAAGTAACCACTAGTTTACTTTCTGTGTATAGATTTATATAAACAAAATCATATAATAAGTGATCTTTTGTGACTGCCATCTTAGCATAACGGTTTCAAGATACATTAATTTCGTAGCATGTGTCACTTCTTTTTATCAGTGTTCCATGGTATGGCTATACCACATCTGTTGTTACTGAAGGGCATTTGTGTTGTTTCTACCTTTTGGCTTTTGTGAATAGTGCTGATGTAAACATTCATGTACAAGTTCTTGTTTGAACACTTGTTTTAACTCTCTTGTACATATCCCTAAGGGTGAAATTGCTGGGGCATATGGTAATTCCATGTTTAACTTGTACTATTTTCTACAACAGCTATACCATTTTTAAAAAATTACTGATTTTATTTTTTATAGAGAGATTTTTGCTATAGGGCACGTGCATTCACCAGAGAGAGAGACAGAAAGTGAGAAATCACCCCCTATGGGGTATGGCCATGCCACCATCCCTTCTCCTGCAGTTTCCTCTTGGGATTTTTGGGCATGCACGCATACACACCCAGTGTGAGTTTTAAGCTACTGTGTTGGGACATGAACTACAGTCAACTATGTGGGTGTCCAGTGACCACATATGCCATGTGCTGGTCCCTTAATTTTATTATTAGTATTATTTCATTTATTTTTTTGGGGGGGAAATTTTTGCTATAGGATGCATGAGCTTGCCAGGAAGACAGAGAGAGACTGAGAGACAGAAAACAAGAAATCATTCCCCGGGGGGATAGCCACGCAGCAGTTCCTTCTCCTCCATTCTCCTCTCAGGATTTTGGCCACACATGCACACGTACCCAGTGTTGAATTTTAAGCCACTGGATCTAGAACTCAAACCACGGTCAACTATGTAGGAGTCCAATGATGTAACCATTATGCCATCTGCTGGTACCTATTATTATTATTTTAATTTGCTATAGGGCATGTGTGGTCACCAGAGAGACACAGAAAGAGAGGGAAGGTAAGTGAGAAAACAAGCCACTAGATCTAGGACTAGAACTGTGGTCGGCCATGTGGGAGTCCAACACCTTAATCACCACACCACCTGCTGACCCCAGCTACATCATTTTACATTTCACAGTAATATATGAGGATTCCAATTTCTCTATTTTCCTTAAAAAACTATGGCCATCCTAGTATAAAGCAGTATTTCATAGTTTTGATTTGCATTTCCCTACTAAGGATGTTGAGCATGTTTTCATGTGCTTGTTGGCTATTTATATATATCCTTTGGGAAAATGTCTATTCAAGTCCTTTGCCTACTTTATTTATTTATTTAAATTGCCAGAGGGCACATGCACTTGCCAGAGAGAGCTGGAGGTGGGGTGGTGGTAGAAAGCATTCCCTAATCGGGTATGGTCATGCTGTGATCTCTTCTTGATTTCTCCATCCCACATGTACTCACATGCACCCAGCATGTTTTCCAAGCTGCTGGGGCTGGGATTTGAACCACAGTTGTCATGTGGAATCTAGCTCCCTCAACCACTAGGCTACAGGACCATGTCTGCCTACTTTTAAATTTTAATAGGTACTTTCAGAAGTGGAGATTCAAATGTTCAGAGCAATAGCAGCACTGTTGGAACAAATGTATAGCCACTTGGTACTAAGCTAACATGTCACAATTCTTTATCATAAGAGTAAAGAATTAACTAAATGATCACATTAATTTAGGGTGATTGTCTTACATTTAGCAATACCACATCCATGGGTTTTTGCAATAAATATTTACACATGTATTGCACATTCACAGGCCATATGCTGCTCTGTATACAGAGAAGATTTACTAAATAACCATACTGATTATGGTGGCTTTTATGCCCCTTTATTCATGATATGGTGCATGAGGGCACACATGAACATGAGAGTGAGAGACAGAGACAGACAGAGAGGAAAAGAAAGAGGAGCACTCTCCACAGGGTAGGTTACACCTCGATCTCCCTCCTCCAGTCCTCTAGATCTCTGCTCTTGGGCACCCATACACATGCCCAGCATGTTTCAGGCCAGCTGGGCCAGAATTCAAACTATAGTTGCCATGTGGGATCCAGCAGTACATTACCTCTATACCATGGAGCAAGCTCGACTTTTCTTAAAGGAGGAATTTAGAGGCAGTAGTCTAGTTGAAGCTGTGTTTGCATAGCACATATGTATGCCGGAGAATGTGATTCATCTACAACAAACTATGGGAGAAAGCTGACAGAATCACGAGACCTCAAGTCTTCCCTTCTCCCAACCCCCTGGTTTAACACTTGCCCTGTGTCTATAACCAAATGATAATCTGAGAAGATATAATACGAAATGGAAACATGCATTCTCAGATTGATTAGTCACTCAACTACAAAAAGAGACAAGAGCACCCTTCATGGGGTCTGCTCATGCCATAATCCCCCTCCTCCTGTCCTCTAGCCCCTCCAATCTTGGGCACTCGTGAGCATGCCCAGCATGCTTCAGGCCAGTGGGGCCAGGATTCAAACCACAATTGCCATGATTGTGCCTTTCTTGGCTCCAAGTTTGCATATGTACCAGCAAGTCAATGTACAGACGTGTGAAAAGACGCATTGATCAGTGGCAGGAGGGGTAAACAAGCAGGTAGGTGGAGGCAGTAGCATCTTGAAAGAACAAAATGGACTGGTAAGTGGGTAAAAGTACGGTGAGTAGCAGAGGGAGAGAGCTTCTGCTTAGTGCAGCAACCCAGGTTGCTAGCGAACAGTAATCCAATATAAATCTTAATATATAGTCCAAGAGTCAGCTGAATCACAAAACCAGGTTCTTATGGAATCCTTTTGAAACATTCAATTTCATCCACTCTGGCACCTCTGAAAGTTAAAAATTGCATCACTGGCTCCTAGTGGCTCTGACTAATTTTTCCCATCCAGTTCTCACTAGATCTTTGCTGTGGATCAACAGCTCATGAGAAAAAATGAGCAAGGGGATTGCATGCATTACTGGCAATCAATTACCCAAGGGCTTTAAACTGGGGACACAAAATGGTGGCAGCTTTTCCCAGGGCTATCCTATAAAGAAAAAATAATCTCTAAGAACAGGATAAAAACACAAACCAAAATAAGGAGGAGTTTGTGAACTGGTTTAGGGGTTTTCCCACTCTTCTCTAGGGTCTGCTGTTAGAAAACAAAATCAAAATTATGCAATACAATTCCTTCCATGCCTTTCTTTTGCTTGGAATTAAAAACCATCTGCTGAAGACTTTTTTCACTTCAAAACCCAGTCAGGTGCTTTTTACTATCAAGGAAGCTGCCTGAAGAATAAATTGCTCCTATCAGAAATAAAGCATTTTAGTTCTGCCACAAGCGGTGAGATCTGTGTTTATAAGTCTCTCCAAAGGCAACTCCATTTTTGCTGCTCTCCTCTCATTTTCTTTTGATGCATAAAACCTGTAGACTGGAGCGCTGTGATTGCATTCAGCTCCAGAGCAGTGTAATTGTAAATATTCATTGGAATTCAAGCTAGCTTTCTCAGCTCTCTCCTAGGGCTGTGCAACTATGCAAACAGCAGCCGTGCCGCATTAGCTCACAGCCCGGAGGCCGTCTATTTCCCCACAGCCCCTAGGACCCTTTCTGTAGAGAGAGCACATGCAGAGAAACTGGCCCTTAAACACCATTTCAGTCTACCATTTCACTTGTTTTCCCTTTTCTCTCCATGACTGCTGATCCTTAGTAATTCTGTCTGTCAGTCCCAACTACGCATTAAAAAGAGAGCCATGTCCTTGACTAAAAGCCCACAGTCTGAATGCTCTTTCTCTCATATATGTGCTCAATCTATTTAGGAGATTAATCAGATTTCAGCCATTCCATGAATACGAATGCACACACACACAAACACACGCATGAAACAAGATTCTAGATGAAAAACTAGGATAATTATCTACTAAGATACTAGAGCATTCATAAGTTATCTTTTTCTAAGATAAAACCTAAGTCGACAATCCTATAATAAAGAATTATTTACATACTTAAAGCATAAAAAGTAGGTTGGAAGGAACTTGTGTTTGACGGAATTGATTCAATTCCCAATGCACTACCGATAAGGCTGAAGGTGAAGGTCCAGCCAGGCTCCCTGGACAATTGCCTGATAAATTTTCTGAATGCCAGATGATTAGATTCCAACAGAATTTAGGGCATCTGCAATATTAACTTCAAAATAATCCAAAGAAGAAATCAATGCATAGAAAAATGACCTATAGAAACCAATTTATAGAGTTTCAAAAGAGAGAGAGAGATTTGTTATTAATGTTGAAACATTTATATGAAAAGTAAGTCAAGACTGAAATTCTTTGGGTCTGCCCGATATTTAGATTTAATGATGAAAGTGAAAAATTACTTTAAACAACAAAAATATAAAGGGTGGGTAGGAGGAGCAAAGAGAAGAAACACATACCAGACAAAAGAATATAAAGTTCTCTGTTTAAAATTATGTATATGGTAATATCCTTGATTTGATTGTCATGGACTACATGCATATTCTGTTTGCTATAGAGATATACAAGATGAAATATAAATAAAAACAAATAAAAAATTTAAAAAGCAACAAAAATACAGAAGTGGTCAAAATTTCGTATCTGCAAGGAAATTTATTTTATTTTGATTTACCTAGGTGAGTACATGAGTAAAAGTCATTCTGCTAGGCACTTGGGGGTGGATAAAAAGATGAATGATATGCATCCTATGTCTTGAGGGCATTAGATTTTAGCAGCAGAGAGAAAATGTATAGAAACAGTTATACAGGGACCAGCAGATGGCATAATGGCTATGTTGCTGGACTCCCATGTAGTTGACCGCAGTTTAAGTCCCAGATCTGGTGTCTTAAACTCACACTGGGCACATGTGCATGTGTGCCCAAGATCCTGAGAGGAGAATGGAGAAGGAATTGCTGCGTGGCCATCCCCCCCTTGGGGGTTATTTCTCGCTTTCTGGCTCTCTCTTTCTGGCGAGTGCATACGTCCTATTAGCAAAAACCTCTCCAAAAAAATAAATAAATAAAAAATAAAAAGAAACAGCTATACTATAGGGGCCTGGTGATGGGGCAACTGTACGAACTTGCTGCACGTGGGAAAGGTGCTAAGTGTGTAACCCAGAACCTCACTGAACACACCTGGTGCATGTGTACAGGCCCATAATCTGGGCCAGCTGAAACTGAGGTGTAAAGACCCTTTTGAGAGTGTATAACTCTGCATTTCTGTCTTTCTTAGAAAATAAATGAATAAATAAACTTAAAAAAAAAAGCTATGCTATCAATGAGGCACTATGTTACCTAAGGGCAACATAAGCATGAGGGGGTAGGGTAGGTTGGAGAGATTATGAGCAATTTCATGGCAAAAGCGAAAATCAACCAGACTGAAGCACTAGAAGAATTTCGGCCCATAAATGTTATGGGTTGAATTATGTCCCACAAAAAGATATAATGAAGTTCTAACCACCTGTATCTGTGAGTGTGTCTTAGTCAGCTCCAGTTTCTATAACACAATACCATGACTGGGTGGCTTACAAACAACAGAAATATATTTTTCATAGTCCTGGAGGCTGGAAGTCCAAGGTCAGCACAATGTTAGTGTCCAGCAGAATGCTGGAAATGTGGCTCTGCAGTATTGTCAGGGTAGGAATATAGATCTGGGAGCCATCTGCAATGAGGAGACACAGAGCTAAGGCCTTGGAAATAGTTATCATCACCAAGAAAATTGAGTGATAATAAAGGGAAGAGTTGAACATTTGGAAGTCCCTCTATTTAGAGGGTGGGCGATGAGAGAGGTCAAAGCAAACTGGAGAGGCAAGAGGCAAGTCAACCCAAGTCAAGGAAATCAAGGAACGGATTTTATGAAGGAGAGGGTGATTAGTGACATAAAATGTTGCAAAGAGTTGAGGAGGACAAGGACTCAGGAGTCAACGAATATAAGGACTGGATTATCAATAGTAATTTATGAGTGGTATGAGAGGTCACTTGAAAAAGGTTTAGGAATGATTAAGGGTGAGAGAGGCTATTTTGTGTGGATTATTCTTTTGGCAGGTTTGGTAATAAAAAGAAAGATGAGAAGTTTTTTAATATTCTTGAGCATATTTATACATAAAAGGGGAGGAATCAGGGATTTGAGAAACTTGGAGGGAGGAGAAGGAGAAGGAGAAGTAGAGGAGATGAAGAAGGGGAGGAGGAGAAGAAGAAAACAAAACACAACAGTGGGATTTGGATTAAGGCAGAAAGAGAATTAGCTTTGGAAAGGAGATGGTGCTCTTCCCCCTCAGAGGCAGACAAAGATGTAATAGGAAGGATTATGAATCACCTGGATATGCGAGGAGGAAGTTGAAGTTCACATTAGTTTCATCTTAGTGAAACAGAAAGCTGCACCATTCCTGAGTAGGTGCGTGGGGGTTTCAAGCTCAAAGATGGGGGAAGATAATATCTTTGGAGAATCTGATAAAGAGGATTAGCAGCAAATGGATTGCTAATAGGCCTCCCTGAGGTGGAAGCAACGGTGCTATCTGACAAAATTAATTTGAATTGACAAGATGTGGCTTTCTCCAGCAAGGCCTATCAGCTCGGGAGAAGCACACAGATAGAGAATTAGATGCTAAGGAGAGGCCAGTGTTGATTACAGGCCAGGTAAGCATAGGAGAGTCTCAAAAGCCAAGGGAAACAGGGCACAGTAAACACTAGATTAGAATAGGCATTTCAAAAACTTCTTGAGGGGCCCAGCAGTTAGCGTAATGGTTATGTTGCTGGACTCCCATGTAGTTGACCGCAGTTCGCGTCCTGGACCCGGTGACTTAAAACTCACGCTGGGCGCGTGTGTGTGCGTGCCCAAGATCCCAAGAGCAGAATGGAGGAGAAGGGATTGCAGCATGGCCATCCCCCCTGGGGGGTGATTTCTCGCTGTCTGTCTCTCTCTGTCTGGCGAGCGCATGCGCCCTATAGCAAAAACCTCTCAAAAAAAAAAAAAAAAAAAAAAAACTTCTTGAGTGGGTATCAGTGTTCTTGCACTTCAAAGTAATCTAAAAGTAGTAAAAGAATTAATAATTTAAAAAAAGAATTATTTATTTATTTTCATTTGTTATTGTTAGATTTTTTTTATTTGACGAGAGAGAGAGAGAGAGGGAGAGAGGAAGAGAGAAGGAAAGTGAGAAAGCAAGCCACCAGGTCTGGGACTTAAACCATGGTTGGCCATGTGTGAATCCAGCGCCCTTATCCATCACACCACCTGCTGGCCCCCATGAATTAATAATTTTAAGAAGAAGAAGATAAAGAATAACTATCGCGTTCCTTTCTTCATTAATTCCTTCTTTCTGCTAATTTATTGATAGAATAACTAGCTGAATGCATCTCCTTGCTCTGGCATGGGGCAAGAAGGCTGCCATTGGGTCTGTAAAATTAGGTTCCTTACCCTTGAGTGTCTGAAATAGCAAAGACAATAAACACTTACTCAGCTTACTCTGTCTTCCAGGAACCCCTTTAAGTACCTGTCCACATATTAACTCACTTAGTACTATAACTCTTGGAGTTAGGAACAATTATTATGCTCCATTTCACTGATGAGGGTACTGAACTGCAGAGAAGTTAAATGACCTGTCAAGGTCATGCAGCTATTGTAGTTGCCAGTGGAGCTGGGATTTAGTAAGTCTGGCTCCAGTTTGTGCTAAGAGGTTTTGAGATGGGTTATGAGGAGGATGATTACACATTCTGATGATTCTGGGGGCAGTCCCAGTTTATGGCTGTGGTCCCAGTGAATATACTCATCATATCCCCTTTCGATAAAAAGTTGAGGATAAATTACATGGTCACCCTAATTATAAGAGAAACTGAAAAATTGCTGGGCTCTTCTTCAAACACTTCATTATTGGCTAATGTGATAAAGAGAAACTAAGAACTGTTAGGCATTTAAGGAGAATGAATGAAATGGCTTCCCCTTACTAAGATTCACAGCCTCAAGGCCTACAAGATCCTGCTACTTTGATCTCTGTGGTATGATCGCAGCCCCTTACTCATCTCTTGTGGCCTGTGTGCCCCGAGCACTCTAACCCTACTGGTTTCAATTACAGGAGAGGTGCAGAAAGGCACATCCTCTAAGCTGTCACCAAATGCAGTGCTGCACACCTGTTCTTTAACCAGTCATGGGAATTGAACACACGGAACCCTGTCTGCCCATCTTGCTCTTCCCTATCTCCTTTCCTTATCTCTACCCCTAGGCTAGTGCTCCCCTGTTCACCCCAAACCTTAGGCATAATAACCACACGTCATGTGGATGTACGACTTCAGCCAGACCATTTGCAGCAGTTTTGACTGTCAATGTCTTAGTTTTCTGAACTCCAACCTTGTTATTTTTCAGCCTCCAGTGGGAAACAAGGAAATTGGTACCAGCAATGCGGATCTGGTATCCTATGAGAAAATGTGCTCTTGTGGCAATAGCCACATGCACCCCCTTGGAAGACTTAGAGATGTACATTCAATTCCCTGTGGATGATTTTTTAAAATGCATCAATCTTCTACTATTCACTGATGACAGACACTTATAAAATACTGTGATTTGACTCTCACTTCAGTAATACTGTTTAAAATGATGCAAGATGCAAAAATGATGGTGATGCCTAGACCAGAGCAAGCAGAGAAGCAACTCTGAACAGAAGACGTCTGCCCAGTATTTTTAATGACCTTCCACGTGATCACTGGTTTGAAAGGCCTTACTGTCCTCTGAGGTTTTAATACACTCTCCATAGAATTGTCTTAATATTTCTGTTTTATCTATCCTCTTCTCTGTGTGTCCTGGGCCTTCTGTTTCTCCTTCCTTTGAACTCAATCTTGCAGTGAATTTATGCATTTATCATGATTTCAACTACAGTTTAGATTATAAACAGCTCCAAATATACATCTGAGCTGCCTGAAGGGCAT
This sequence comes from Tupaia tana, assembly GCA_026018925.1. Lineage (NCBI taxonomy): Eukaryota > Metazoa > Chordata > Mammalia > Scandentia > Tupaiidae > Tupaia > Tupaia tana. Next base: position 15,061,250 of record JAKSZU010000018.1, read on the forward strand.
TTTACTCTTTCTCTCTTCCTCCCTTGGTAAGCTCATCCTCTAATATGATTTCAATAATAGCTAACATTTATCATGTGTCAGGCAAGAAATTAATGCTTGGAATCCTACAAGGGAGGGGGGGGGGCGGGTGCTATTATCATCTTTGTCCTCTAGATCTGGTAGAACTGAGATTTGAACCCAGGCAGTTTTGCTTCCCAGCCTGTGTTCTTTTTGTTCTGTTTTGCTTTTCTTTTGTTTGTTTGCTTGTTTTGTTTTTGTTTTAGGTTTTTGCCATAGGGTATGTGTGCTCACTGGAGACAGACAGGGGAAAAGTGAGATATCACACCCCAGAGAGAACGGCCACACCACAACCCCTTCTTCTCCATTCTCCTCTTAGGATTTTGGGCATGCACATTCACATGCCCAGTGTGATTTTCAAGCTAAGCAGTCTGAGATTTGATCCACAGTTGGCCATCTGGGAGTCTGTGCCTTAATCACCATGCCACCTGCTAGTCCCAAGCCTATGTTCTTAACCACTACGTAATGATACCTTCACATGTGCAAACCCTGGCCCTCTGCCTCCTAACTAGATTATGCCAGTAGTTCCCCAGTACTCTTTCTGGCACCAATTGAACTCCACCGTTTTTCACATGGAAGGTTTACTGTGTTCTCTACTGACCAACTTAAACTCCTCCATTGGACTGTTGAAGTTTTCCACTGACTTCTCTGTCATCAAGCCTATGCACACTCTATTCCAGCAAAGGATATCTGTGTGCCATGCAAAATATTCTTTCCATTTCTTTAGGCTATTCCCTCTACCAAAAAATACTTCTTACATACTTTATGAGAACCTTTTACCTCCTGTTTCAAGATCTACCTCTTTCAGGATGTTTTCTCCAACTGATTACAAATATAAGGTGGGGTCAGCTGTCTTCTGTTTCTTTGTATTTCCCAGAATCTAGAAATGCTGGTATCCACTGAATATGCAATAAAGACTGTTAAAGGTGCAGACGTAACCATCCTAACCAACACTGGAAAGAACTCAAGCCAGATAGCTAAGAGGTATAACTTAATAATCACTAGAGGCCAAAGTGCAGGTCTTCATCTATGGTGGGGGAAGGAGGGGGATGCCGAACTAGGCCTGGGGGTCTGGGAGTACTCTTTCTAGGCCTGTTTGTTTTCAAATCCATTCCTCACCCATTTCCCATTCTGCTCTGCAAGGCTGGGAGCTGATTCCTAGAAACCTCCTTTTCTAGGCTGTCAAGTCAACTAGCTTCCAGTTAAGTTCTCCCAATGGAAGGAGCTGGAGGGAGAATAGGGTGAGGGAAAGAGAAACCAGGCACACTTTTGCCTTCCATTCTGCTTAGGGATGGGACTCCAGACCCAGCTATGTCTCCTTTGGGCTCCAGCTCTACCACACAGGCCTTCTATGAATCCAGTTTCCATCAGATGATTTTGGCCTCTGGGCTCTTTGCAGCCCAGGGAGGTTAGTGGCTTCTTGTTGTTACATTCTATTATAATTGCTGGCTCTAGAAGCAATTTATAATGAACTCTTTATAGAGTTGTGTGCTTTCATTTAGATTTCTCATCTCTTTCCCTTGCTCAGGATCGATGACCTTAGCAGGAAGGAGTCAGTAGCCTTTTTATATAAAGGATCAGATAGTGAATATTTTAGATTTTTACAGGTCTCTGTCACAACTACACAACTCTGCTATCCTAGAGTAAAAGCAGTCACAGACAATATGTAAATGAATGGATGTGCTGTGAGGGGGATTCCAATGTAATTTCATCTACAGGGCCAGCTGGTATCACAGTGGTTAAGGCAGCTGGATCCCACATGGCTGACTGTGGTTTGAGTCCCATACCAGCAGCCTGAAAACATGCTGGGTATGTATGTTTGTGTGCCCAAAATTCTGAAAGGAAAAATGGAAGAAAAAGAGTTGGGGTGTGACCATCCCCCTTGGGAGGTGCTTTCTCACATTCTATATTTTTCTCTCTCTCTAACAAGCACACGTGTCCTCTGGTAAACTGAAAACAAAACAAAACTCTATCTACAAAAGGCAGTTGATCCAAGTGTTGTACAATGGTTTGCCAACCCTGATCTTAGCTACTCCCAACTTAGAAGTAAAATAGTTCCAGATTTCTGCAGGTTCCTAGCCTTTATCTCAGTCTTACAATGTCAGTCAGTTTTCTTTTCCTTCCTACCCTTTTCTCCTAAGGGATCTTTAGGAAAGACTACAAATCAGAATACATTTAGAGTTCCTTTAGGAGAAATATTTCCCCAGCATATACTGTGTGGAGAATGGAGAGAATAGTATGAGGGTTCCCTCTCAACATAGATATTTTCATAGGATAAAGGATGCAGGTTAATAGACCACCCACTCTCCTCTATCACTGGTGATGGTGAGAGATCCATAATAGTTATTAATCTCGTGAATATTACCAAATCTCAGCAATACAAGTTGTAGGTGTTCTATTTTCCTTGCACCTTTCCTTTGCTCTTTCATATTTAAGCGATGCTAAGAAAATCCAAGGAGATGGAGCTCAGTCTGTCAACTCCACTCTTTGTGAAGGCAGTTCTGATAAAGGGAAGGGTGAGTAGGGATTGGAATTATTAGCTGGAATTGGATTTGAAGGATTATTTGTGGATTTAAGTGATTATACTCTTTATCTCCTCTATCCCTGGAATACTTTGTACCCTAGCCCATTGGGGGTGGGAATGTGAATCAGCTTTGGTCCAAATTTCTTTTTCTGATATGGAACAAAGGAAGACAAAGCCAGTTTCAAAAATTTTAATGTATTGCAGATGCATTTATTTAAATATTCAATTGAGAAATAATTCTCATAAGAGTTTTCCTCCCACTAATTTGCTGAGGGACAAATTAACGCTTAGACATGGAAAATATTAAATTCTCCTGAATTTAATTGTGATGCTCAAGTAAGAAAAACTAGAATTTTCCTTTGGGTCAGTTCAACAGCAAATGAACTCCCATGATCAATGTAATTCCTTTAAGGTGAAACATTTATAAATAACCGTGCTTACTTACATCTCTGTTTCTGCCATTTGGGGAGTGATTTCTGGTTCTGTATATATCTGTTTCTAGAAATATAAAGAGTACAAAGTAGCTGTGAAGTTTTCGATTCACTGACAAAAGAGAAAAAAAATATAATCTCAATCCCAGTGAATTCATAAGGAGAAAACACTGGTTAATATCAAGTATAAGAAAAGACTTGTAAATTATTTTCTATCCTGAGCAATCTTTACACAGAGGCCAAGGAGATGAGAAGAGGCTATTATAAATCTTCAAACATCAATATGAGGCCAAGGGAATAGATGCCATTGCCAGATAGGTGAAACTGAGAATTTCCTGACCATTTCCATTTGCTAGAAACCAAATAATAGTCAATTCGACTAATTTTTTTTGGATTCCTGTCCTTCTCCAGGTACAGTGCTAGATGTGGAAGGATGTTGAAGTGAATGGGTTCTCAGGGAACTCACAGCCTAAATGGACAGGAGACCCATGAACAAATTACAGTTTGAGGGGTAGGTGCAACTACAGATATATTTTGAAGTTAAAGGTGTAGAATGAGTAAAAACATGGCTAAATTTATCTGGGGACGTTAAGGAGGCAGAGTGTGTGATTTCTTTTTTCCTACTTTTATTTTTTTTAAAGTTTTTTTGCCATGGGGGCATGTGTGCTCACTGGAGATAGGTAGCTAGAGAAAAAGAAAGGAAAAGTGAGAAATCACCCAAAGAAGGGATGGCCACACTGCAATCCCTTCTCCACCACTCTCCTCGAGGGATTGTGGGCATACATACCTATTTGCCCAGTGTGATTTTCAAGCTACTGGGTCTAGGACCTGAACTGGGTTGACCATTAACCACCACACCACTTGCTGGCCCCAGGGAGTGTGATGTCTTAGTAGTGGGTGGGTGGGACCTGGACATGTGTGAATGAAAGTGAAAAACAAGTCTAGAAATAAAGGCTGTTTCAAAACTGTGTAACACCAGGTGGTCATTTTCTTCTCTCTCTTTTTTTTGTTTTTTAAATTTTAACAAAGGATAGTAACTCTACTAAAACCACCTCAAATGTCATAAAGAAACATCAACTTCCCACCATAAGATCTGTATTCAAGTGCTAATTCTTCAATTTAGTAAGCTTTGTGGCCTTGGTTAAACTAGTTAATGCTTTTGAGCACTTCAGTTTTCACTTTTGTAAAGTTATGCAGTTGGACCCTACTACTGGTCCTCAAACCTTTGTAGTCTGTAGCCCATTAATGATCTTTTTTTTAAAGAATTATTTTAAACTTTCATTTATTGATTTAGTTTTATTTAATTGGAGAGGGACAGAGTGAGAAAGAGAGACAGAGAGAGAAACTGAAAGAGAAAGTGAGAAAGCAAGCCACCAGGTCTGGGACTCGAACCTCAGTCAGCCATATGGTAGTCCGGCGGCCCTTACCACTATGACACCTGCTGGTCCCTGTAGCCCATTAATGATTAAACCCTGTCAATATAAACTAGTTTCCTTCCCACTCTGATTTTTTTCCTCCTTCCAACCAAATAAGGATTGAAGCAAGCAAGAAAGCTCTCTGTTTGATTACCACACTTACATGTGAATGGGCCTTCTATTACCCTTTCTATAATTTATGCTTTTTATTCTCCCTTTTTACTTTTTCTAGAATTTAAGAAATTTTGTATAGCTTTTAAAATAACTATTTATTTCATTTTATTTATCATTATTACTATCTTAAATTTTCTATGGGGCCCTTAACTTTCTCTCTCACCAGAGACAGAAAGTGAGAAAGCAAGCCACCAGGTCCAGGACTTGAACATGGATGGCCATGTGGGAGTTCAGTGCCTTAACCATCATGCCACCTGACTTTGATCATGAATCCATAACAGTAAAAATATTGCAGCCCACTTAACATAGTTTGTTTCTTGCTGAGTTAAGAATCCTTCTAGCATCTTGCTCCATCGTCCTCTTGAACACTTAAAGTCATGGGCCTCAACTTCAGTCATCTGCTTTAACAGTACAGAAAGTTCAGGCAGGCAAAATGAAAAAGGGAACAACATGCACATTGGAATTAATAAAACTAATTGCACAACTGATTGTAAATACCAAGGGCTGAAGGTGTAAGTACCATAGTAGTTAGCCTTCCCTTTGGGGCTGCTGGAGGAGGACACAGTCAAGAACCTCCAGGGCAAAAGGAACCTCTGAGTCTAGGTCATAAACCTTCTGTTTGCCCTGGTTCTTAGGGGTAAGGTTTCTGGGCCTAGCACCACATCTGGCTACAATGGTTGCATAGCAACTACTGACTAGAACAAATGACTGAAGTAGAAGTCCTGGGTTTGAGTGTAAATTTTGTCACTTCCCTTAACTTTGTTCCCCAGTGTCTTCAAATGTAAAAGTACAAATAATGACTCCTGCCTTCACAAGATTGATGTGGAGACTTCTTATGGATGTTGTAGAATCTGAATCTTGGAAAAATATTCAAGAAGTGGGAGAGAACCCCAGGTTAGCGGGTGACAGCCACTCTGGCAGTTAAGACCTGATTTTTAGGTGTGAGATATATATCCTAGAGTACATACACACACACACACTCACACACACACACACACACACACACACAGAGTCATGTGTCCCTTAATGACAGGGATCTGATCTGTGAAATGTGTTGTCTGGTGGTTTCATCATGGTGGGCGTATCACAGAATGTGCTTACACAAACCTAGGTGGGATAGCATGGTATGCATCTAGATGGCTAACCTATTATGAGACCACCATCATATATGCAGTCAAACATCACCCTAAACATTATTATGTGGTGCATAACTGCATACACACACACACACACACACACACACACACACACACACGGGCACTTCAAAAAGTTTGTGGGAAAAAAGTGGACTAAACTACAGTTTTATTTTGGTACAAAAAAAATTGAAAGCCATGCACAGTTTTTTCCTAATAATACATTTCTCATGCACTTTTTGAAGACCCTCTCATACCAGAGAGATCAAAGGCTTGGGATAAAGGATAAGTAAGAATATGCTATCGAATAAAATAAAATGGCTCCAAATCCTTTTAGAACAGCTAAATCAGGAGGCAAGGAGAAATAATATTTATCTCTCCTTTTAAGGGAGATAAAAATCCTTATTTCGTTTTCTGATGTTTCGAGGCCCCTCCCTTCAGCTTCCCCACAGCCCTGGCTCTCATTCCCCAAAGCAGCAAGAACAGAGTTCTCAGCCTTTACATTGATGATTTATCCCGGTCACAGAGGGGACACTCGGCTAACTGAGGTTAACAGCTTTCTCGGTTTCATTTCAAAAAGACATTAGCATGGAGGCTCTATGAAATGCTGATATGCCAAATACTGATTCATTCACCTGCAGAGTTCGCTATAAGGCAGGGACCTATTTGACAGGCAGGGCTGAGCTCCCAGCCTTTTCCTAAAGGGCAATCCCATAATTCATCTCCCAGCGCTAAATTACACCTGACACTTTGCTGAAGACTTCAGGTGCATTCACCCAACTGCTATAGGCCTAATGCGGAAGAAGAGGGTTGGAAATGACAAAAGCTGTGTTTCTGAAAATAATATAATGGATTCAGTTGTGGGTGGAAATATCTGCTATTAAATATTCCCAGGCAGGATGTACACATTTGCCTTTTTTTTTTTTTTTTTTTTTTTGAGAATGCAAACTGTCCAAGGACATAGTAGGAGAGGTCACAGCAAGAGATGGTGGTATTGGGCAGGTCCTTAACCTGGCTACAGTTTTATGCAGGAGGGCCTCCAGGTTGTGCATGGTTACTTGAGCTCCATGCCCCTTGACATGTCCTTAGACTTGGCGCCTATTTTCTAAAGGAGCTCCAAGCCTTTCTGTAATCTAGGCTTTCCTTACTCTATTCTCCTTTGCAGATAAGAAGACTATCCAAAGACTGCAAAGTTGTGGGCTCTCACTGCACCTCTAGAGTTTTCTGTGATGAGGTTAGGGGATAGCACAGGAGAAGATGAAGGTCTGTCTCCTACACTTGGGCAAAGGGTACCCCTTCTTCCCAGCAGCTAAGTGTTTCAGTATAGTGCTTAACTTGTTAACAGTCATGGCAACAGAGGACACAGGGGGGATTTGGTGAAAAAGGAAAACAAGAAATTTGGCATGTGCAGTCACTATCGACCTTACTCATGCTCCCATGACAGACTTTCTTTCAGAGGGTGCTGGGGGGTCATGGGTCATTTTCTCCAACACGGTGAAAGAATTAAGTGGGCACATGAGGCTTCAGTCTGGCCGAAGTTCAAAAGAACTTTGGAAAGATGATGCCAAATGTTTTCTCTCTAAATCAGGATGTCTATATTTGAGTATATACTAGGTGTTGAGGACACTGCAGAGAAAATGCAGACACAGGGGTCTTCTCTCATGGAGCTTCTGATCTGACTTGGGAGATGTGAGCTTAGAAAGAATGGAGATGACTGACCTGAGCTGCTGTACAGTGCCTAGCACCATCAAGTGCTTTATAAGTGCTGAATGAAGAAACTAAATAGGGTGAAAACATAGAAACAGAGCTAAACATTATAAAATGATGTTTGTGTCCCGGATTCCACGCTAGATTCTTTCTGTTATGTATTCTAATACGGCACAGGATGAACAGCTAAAGTCAAGGTCAGACCCTGGTATATGGCTGCTGGGACCATCTTTTTCATGACATACACATGAGAAAGTGTTGTTATTGAAGAGACCCCAAGAGTAGGTGTCTGTAAAATTTGGGCTTTTGCAACAACCATCACTTACTAATAGTATAGTCTTGGGTAAGTCTTTGAGCCTCAGTTTGCATAGTTGTACCTTGAAGATGATAACACTTCCCTCACAGGGTAGTCAGGAGGATTGGAGGAGATGGTAAATGTGAAAGGGTTTGATTGCAAGGAAAATGCTATCCATGAAAGGAGAACAAATTTGATCCAATCACTTTTAAAAAGTTCATTCTGATTCTAACCAATGAAGTTGTACATGGTTTCAGCATATCCCAACAACGAAATCAGACACAAGATTAGGGTAGGCATTAATATTGATCAGTTATAGAAACAGCACTTGGGACCTTTTTATCAGAAAGATTCTTATAACAAAAGCCAAAGTTCACACAAGATTATTATTTACCCTGTCTTCATCACATGTTTGAGGAAATTACTGAAACTCCAATAGTTATTCACTTAAGTGGATATAATTAAATGCTTTCTTTATAAACCAATCCCATCAACTCCTTCAGTATTTCTACAAACTTCTTTGGATTAATTCAAATTTGGAACACATAGGAGCATAGCATTTTAGATTCTAACTAAATAAAGAACAACCCTTTTTAATGACAACATAATTTAAGTGCACTTTCTTCAATGTTCTTTTAAGAATATGATAAATGTATGTAACTACTTTCCTAATAATTTTTTGTTCTCCCTTTAAGCATTAAAAGAGATTAAGTGTCACCTAGATTTAATTTTACTCTCTACTTTTATTTTTTTATTCTTTTAGTGCGCTAACTGTGCTGTCGTTCATAACACCTCCCATGTTAAAACGTGTGAATTCTGCAATTCCCTTCCTATTCCCCAGATCATTAGTGAGGTGGTTATATGATCCCACAGTAGGTATCAGTTCTCATGGATGCAGTGGACACTATCTCCTACCTAAATGTGAGGGACCAACATTTGTCACTGCTCTTTGTTTATGGTCCTTCAGCCAATTTTCAATCTATGTGACCATGCACATATTCTACCCAATTTGAATTAATTTTGCAAGTGGAAATTCATGGAGCAGTGTATCAAATGCTTTAGTAAAATCCATCTATATTACCTCTAGTGCATTCCCTTCATCCATTAATCTTGTAATGCGATTTAAAAGAGTGATCACATTTGTCTGGAATGATTTGTCCTTTATCCATCCCCAAAGCTGCCTCCTGCTCTTGGCTCAATTATCCTCTACATCCTTCAGGTTTTTGTCTCTTCAGATCTGATTCATTATGTTATTAGGCAAAGAGGTTACATTTTAATAGGTGATAATCACTGGGAATACTTTTTTTATTCTATTTATAAAATGTTTAACATTTTCAAATAATCTTTAAAATGTAGATTATTAAAAATAATTTCTATTGATTATTAAACTCACAAGCAAATTGTTTCCATGAAACCTTTTTATTTAAAGCTATGATTCTGAAAACATTCTAATTTCCCAGGTCTTTCTTGGTTTATTTTAAAGTAAGATTTTGTTACAAAGTATGGTATAGCATGACAGTCCTTCCTGCTCTGCTTGTTAGAATTGTGTTTCCAAAGCCATATTTCCTCTTCTGCACAGGAAAGATGTGCACTGGATTTCCCAAATTAAGGGTGGTCATAAACATAAAAACCTTGCTGTAATACTAACACCATCATCTCCATTACGAATGCCTATATTTATTTGCAAAAAAAGTCTTAGCAAGTGTTTTCTCTATGTATGTCTAGATCAATTTGCCTGACCTCCTTCCCACATTTCTTTCTTTTTTTTTTTTTTTAGCTTTTGCCATAGGGTGCATGTGTTCACCAGAGAGAGACAGAGACAGAGAAGGAAAGTGAGAAATCACCCCCCAGAAGGAATTGCCACACCACAATCTCTTATCCTCCATTTTTCTCTTATGGTTTTGGGCATATGCCATGATTCTCAAGCTGCGAGGTCTGGGATGCGAACTGTGGTCAGTCATGTGGAAATCCAGTGCCTTAACCACCACACCACCTTCTAGCCCCAATATTTTTCACCTTTTATATTTAGGTAGACTTTTCTTATGAAGAATGGAAGGATTATATAGGTAGTCCTCATTAAATGATTGAATTCCATGCCTCTGACTAGGTTATTAAGGAAACTGGTGGATAAGCAAGGCTCTTAAAGGCAGATGTCTTGTGGTGTGTCTCGTGCCATAAGGTATGCATTTTCCAATAGATATTGCATGACACCATACTAGAATATGTAGTTCTATTCATACAAAAAGCATACATTACGTAAGCGCCAGAAAGCAACAAGATACACCATGATACAGTAATATAAATCTTGCATAACCATTTTTATTTATTCTGAGTACTACTATGGGTGCACAGTAAAGTACACATGTATAAATGAAATATGTAGTACTGCATGATTGTGAATGCTTCATGCAGTGAATATTAGCTGACTGTAAGAAGAAGACACAGACTGAGAAAGGGGGTGCCCATGCTGGAGCACTTATAGTTTGTAAATCAAATCAGTAAATTTAGAATAACAGTTAACTCAAAATATAAGAAGTTTTCAAAAGAGTAAAGAAGACAGAAATGAGATTAATAATAACATGAGAATAATGATAAAATTGAAGAGAAGCGCGTATATAACAGGTAAAGGGGCATGCAATCACTTGTGAACCTTTAGAAATCTAAATAGAAGATGATCAGTGAGGGCCCTTTGGGGCTTCTTTTCAAAAGTTGAAGAGGCTCAACTGTGGACTGATCTTTTGAGATCAATTCTTGGACACATAGTTCCAGTGTAAGCCATTTCTCCCTGTCCATTGTCAAAGTGATTGTCTAATTTTTCTATGTTCCATCAACACTCTAGGAACATAGTGGGAAGTAATCTCGGAACACTGCTTTTCAGCTTTCTGTCACAGTAGGTAAAGGGTGGTGAATGTTGTAACATGGGTCAAGTCCAGAAGAATATTTCAGTGTCTGCCCTCTGACTTACCAATGTCCTTGATAAGACACCACTTGTAGGCTATATCCCATGCACATAGGTCAGTGTCTTATTAAGTGATGGGGTGAAATTACCTTTATCCAAGCTTAGCTCTTAGAGCTTTATATTAAATCAGACTTAATTTAGTAACTTAAATTTGTGGTGTTGACTAGTGTATTTCAATATGGTATTTCATAGAGGTGTATTGAATGCCATTGAAATGTTAATTGAAGTTGTGCTCATACACAAGAATGTAGAATGAAAGACAGTTGTTAGACAATTAAAATGGCTATAAATTATTTTTCCCAACTTTATCTCCATTCTGTTCTCTACCTTCTTCTTCCTGTAATAAACAAGTTCATGGTACATCAAAATCAACCTGTACCCAAGAAATACACAGCCTCATGATGACATGTAAATACCCATTCATTTGGATTAGGAATAGCAAGTATTTTACTGGGAAGGAAGAGATGCGTACAAAATTAAGTCAGTATGCATGAGTAAGTCCTGATGTTGATGTGACTTTTATATTAAGTTAGCACGTGTTTGAAAGTGTACCTTCCTATGTATAACCCTTATGCCTAGCCTACATAAAACATTTGTGCTGAGGACTTAGGAAGCTTTTGTTATTAGTGTCCTGCTTTTTAAGAAAATACTAGTAATTGGGGCCGGCAGGTGGTGTGGTGGTTAGGGGTGCTGGACTCCCACATGACCAACTGCAGTTTGAGTCCTGGACCTGGCCGCTTGCTTTCTCACTTTCTCTCTCTGTCTCTCTCCCTGTCCTTCTCTGGTCAAATTAAAATAAATAACTAAAGTTAACTAAAATAATTCTTTAAAAAAGAGAAAAGATTAGGAGTCATTTTTCAAGTTGGGAGAATTTACTCATTGTCTATGTGCCTAAAAATTAAAGCCATTTTTCCTGGCTTTTAAAATCTGATTGATACAGCCCTGAAAAACTCAAGACATGAAGAAAGCCTTTTATCTCCATGCCTTACTGCCTCTTCCCTTTGTCTATATTAATGAGAACCTAAGAGAGAAGAAATAAGTCTGAAACTAGGATATTATTATTAGTTATTTAATATGAGATTATTATTTTTTTTAATTTGCTACAACTACGTGCACTTGTCAGAGAGAGAGAGACAGAAAGAGAGAAGCATGTGCATTCTTCAGAGGGAGACAGACAGACAGAGAGGGTAAGTGAGAAATCAACCCCTGGGAGTGATGGCACATCACAATACCATTCTTTCCATTCTCTCTCAGAAGTTTTGGCACTATGCACATGTAACCAGTGTGTTTTTCAAGCTGCTGGGTCCAGGATTTGAACTGTGCAGTTGTCCATGAGGAACCCAGCCACCTTAACCACCATGCCACTGGCTGTCCCTGGGATTATGACATTTTTTGTTTTTGTTTTTTTTTTGGAGGCTATAAATTGAGAGTTGCACTGAAAGGGAAGTGGAACAACTCCACATAGTCCTCTTTACTAGCTGGAGATGAAGGTGTCATTGATAGAAAATGTGATTTAAACAAATATTCAAGCTACTGACTTTAATTTTCTGTTTTTAAGATCATAGTCAGTGATCTATGGCTCCCCTGTCTTTGAATTTTCCTTCCTCCTCCCTTCCGATGTGGTAAGTCCCTGCTATATGTCAGATACTGTGCTTGGTGGTTGTAGTAGAAAGTCTATAAGTCATGGCTCCTGCCTTCAGGAATGTAGGCTCTTGTAGGAGGGACAGGCAAGTAAATTGATGCAGACCCTGTGTTATGTTAATTGTGAGGCCAGAGAGGTTGTGGGGTGCTCTTGGGGTAAAGAAGAGTGACAGTTAACTCCACCTGGGAAAAGGTTGGCAGTTTTTTTTTTAGTAGACATGATACTTCTAGCTGAGTATTGAAAAATGAGTAGGGGGGCTAAATGCTGTTGCAGTGGGAAAATGCGATACTCTGTGAAGCTGACATACATGGGAAGGCTCCAGGTTCCCATCCAGAGACCTCCCTGGGCATGCCAAGCACACATCGCTAAAGCTGGGGGTGGATGATGTGTCAAAACCCTGTTTGAGGTGCTTTCTCTCAAAAGATAAAGAAAGGAAAAAAGAGAGAGAGAAATAGAAAAAGAAAAAAAAAAAAAAACTTTAAGAAATGAGTAGAAACTAGCCAGAGTTCTTAACTTGGTACCCACTGACTCCCAAGGAGTAGATGTACAGAGTATAGTGAGTCTATGAACTTGGATAGGAAAAAAAAATTTTTCACTAAAATTGAACCACGATTTAGCATTTCATTCAATTATTCAGGCAGAAAGCAAACCAAAATAAAATTAGCAGAATTGGTGACAACTACACCAATAGGATCTTTGAAGATCAAACCTATATTAGATATTGATGTAGATACTTGAAAATATCACTTATGCTCATATACTTTAAGATATAACTGATTTTAATATTTAATTGATTGGACTATTTTGAAAACAGAATTTCAGTACAAATTGGTTTCCTTTGTATTCTATATGCTTTATTATATACATGTAAAAGCACTATTTTGAGATGGCTCCATACACTTTTAGTCTACGGCAGTATCAGAGAGGTCCATGGCATAGCAAAGGTTAAGAGCCCCTGAACCTGGGAGGAGGTTGGAGAAGGGGCAGCAGTAACTATTCCAGGAAGAGGAAAAGCTTACACTTGATTTTATATTTCATCTTGATGCTTCAAATTATATACAATGTTTCTTTAACAGCAACTGTTGGTAAATATAAAGATTAAAATATATATAATAGTTTTGTGAAATAGAGTGAGTAATATGTACACACCATAGGCATGTGTTTCTGGGGCACAAGCCTATGACATGTATAATTAGCTAATACAGAATTCTGAGACTAACAAAAAAGGTCTGTCATAACATCAGCCTCTGCAGTAGTTATGGTGTGATAAAGGCTAAAGAAAGATGTCTGTAATACGTATCTGCTACCTTTTCTTGCCTGGGTAGAATGCCAAGGATCATTGAAGATCAATCAACATTTGCCCTACATGCATTTCAGTGGTTGTAATAGGTGTTGTAAACACAGAATATGGTGAAATGTTATCAAACAGTAACGAAGGCGGCTGGCAGCTACAGAAAGAGCACTTGACCAGGAGCCCATAGCTCAGGTCACAGCCTCAAGGCTCACACTGATACCTATGTCACCTTGCGTATGTTTTATTACTGGTGAAATGGAGATAAATACCCCTTACTCTAACTTATCTTGTAAGTTTGGTCAGAGAATCAAACAAAAATGTCCAGATGCTTACAAAGGTTTGAAACATAATACACATATTATTAATAAGGAAATAGTGCAATATCAGTATATTTTGTGTTATGAATTTAGAAATAACAGGGAAATTTTCTATCTTTGCAGTGTAAAACATGTGGAAGACAAAACTGTTTAGACAAATGGAACTAAAAAACATAGCTATATGTATAAGACATAAAATATAAACAAAGCACATAAATATATCTGTAACATAGGAGTTACATTCCTAAAGACTATAGACAATGAAGCCTGTCGTCTTAAGTCACTAGACGATTCCATAATAAAATCATCTCCCTATGACTGGCAATAGTTTTAAATATGACCTGTAGCACAAGACAGCAATGAATTTATGTATGTGCTATTTAGATTTAGTGACCACTAAGATCACAAGGACAAGCACATTTAATTAGTGGAGTTCATCCAATTTTAAAATTTAGATCGCTTTCTCCAAATAAACTTGCACTTCAGTAGAATCACACAAACGAACGTTGACAAGTATCGAATACAATGGAAGAAAGGCAACAATCTCAGGATTTCTCTTCCTAAAAAAGAGTCTATTCTTATTAATTATGCTTTCCATGTTAACTTAGCAGAGCAGGATTTAAGTTCCAGCTTGGGTCTTCCGTTCTCTAGGTCAAGGTCGAAAGTTTATTTTTAAGTGAAATACACCTTTCACAGTCTGGGTGTTGCCATATAAATCAAACAAAGAGAACTACACTTCACTTCTCTTCATTACCACAGAAACATACAAGCTACTAACCAGAACATTCTTCCATTTTTAGTTTGAAGTGTTTTTCAAGCTCAAGTATGCTTAGATATATCCCTAAGCCAAGGCTATTGTGATTATATCTGTTAGACTTTTATTCCATATAAATTATATAACCTAAATGGAGTCCAAAATACTGACCCTTGACTATAAACTGAAATAGTCCCTAACCCTCAATCATGTGTTAAAAGAGACAAATGAGCCAGCTTTGAGCTCTGAACCTCCAAACAAAAAGAAAGAAAAGAAAAAAAAAAAACTTAATATGTATCTGGGAAAGACACAGTTCATGCAAATGGCAGGGAAATGTGTACCACTGCTCGAACCTGATTATGTTCATTGCTTTCCAGGTACAGAAACCTGCACATAGATACACAGATAGACATGTATTAACTCTCACACATGGACCAGAGTGATTAAATATTTCAAAACCAGGAGAAACAAAACCCAATCTCCTCTGTGTCTTATATAGGGCATACGCACACGCTAACACACGTCCTTGACAGGTATTAGATCCAGAAGTCCTTCAATGATTTGGTAGGCATAAATTACAAATTAATGAAACTTGCCAAGGGCAGACGCACAAAGACACACAGTTCAAGATATAAGCATGAAAGCGAGGCAGACACCTGATAACAACAGTCAGAAGTTTCCACACCGAAAAGGTAGTATCCTGGACACCAAAGCAGATGGTGGACTCATGGTGAACAGATTTTTATCCTGGGACCAAAGCAGATAATGGATTTAGGAAATGCAGCGAATGATTTCAGACACCATTCTCCCTAGAACCCAAATCTCAACCAAAATTTCTAAAAATTTAAGCAGAATGATTCTAATCCTTTCTAAGGTTGTCCTTTCAATGAGCAAAGGTTGGATCAATGGTCTTGATCTGGCCAGCTAGCTGACTTCCAGGACTCTGCCTCCATTTGTTCCTCAGCATCCTTTCTTTTTCCATTCTCTTGGGTAAAGGATGTTCTGTTCACTTCATGTGAGCTTGGCTTTATGAGGTGCTGAGAAACAGGAGTGTGGGAACCTTCAAGTTTTTCTTCTATGTTTGATTCTGCATGCAATCCAACCCAGGGGCTCAGCCCTGGTTAACATATTTGCACTACAAAGCCTGTTTATTACTGGATCCAAACCGATTCCCCAGTTTGAAAGCAAGAAACAAAAGCAACTACTAAAAAAGTCTTCCTTCTATCTAACCCTCCAAATAGCCCATTCCTTTCAAAGTCCAGGCTCCTGAATGCACACAAAACTGTGTCGCCTTGACTGGGGGGAATGGCACTCCCTCCTCAGCTGGAGGCTGCATTCAGAAAGAATGGATTTTTTCCCCCAGCTTCTGATAGTCGGCGAGATCGTGCCTGTCACTCAGAGGGTAAGCAAAATTGGGTTCAAAACAGAGAACGGAGATGTATAAATAGATGCAAAAGAGTGAGAAGAATATACGAAGTGGGAAAGATGGAAGAGATTGATATCAAGCCCTATCCTGGGATGGGTCACTCTCCCTGTGCCTGTAAGAGGCTCCTAGGCTATTTTAATTATAAATATTTATATCCATGAAAGCAAATTCAGAAGGATTTATGTCCCAGGGGAGTATGGATCAATAGATCTGAGCAAACCTCATCTCCAGGCTGACCACTTAACACTGTTATCACCGATTAGGGCTGCTTGGACCTCTGGGAGGGTGTCGGTTCCCCTCTTGTCCTCCATAGATCCACCCCATTCTTGGCCCCAAGAGGAAATCAATAACAGAATGCAGGGATCGATACCCAGGATACCCAGGACATCTGCTTGGCTGCAGTGGCTCACCTAAGGTTTGGAGTTTGGTTAGCCCTTGTTCATCTAACAAAACCCCATTCTTCCCTGCAACCCCTCTGTACCCCCAGATCTGTGGGATGCCCTGATTTCGATCTTAAGCAAATTAACTGAATTCAGCCAAAATGCTGTGGACTCTTTCGCATGAAAAAAAAAGAAAAGACTTGGTTATCATTTGCCTCACTTTTCAAAAGTGAGGAAACTTACCAGACCTCAAGGATTGGGTCAGAGTCGATTTCCTGCCTCATGGCCCGTGGCATGCTTCCTGCTGCCGACTCTCTGGCCACAAGTTCTGCCGGAGCATCTGGAGCTGGCTGGGTTACTGTTCCAGGTTTGCCTGCGTCTCCTATGCTTGGTCTGCAGTTGATAGATCCTCTGCTCCTGAAGCATCCAGCTATTGACCCGCCCAGGGAAAGAAAGAAAAAAATGGAAAAAAAAATCAATTAATACTAAACGGCTTAACAAAACCCTGTATAGCACAGGCCTGATGCTTACAGGGCAGGAGTTGGGGTGGTCTCAGTGGCAACAGTGGTTGTGGGGACAGGCTCAGCCAGCTAGAAAAGCTGATGTTCCAGGGACAGGAAGCCAATATGGTAGGCGTGATCACACACAAACACACACACTCACTCTCTCTCTCTCTCTCTCTCTCTCTCAGCAGCTTGGTCTGATATGTCCTAGTCTGGGAGCAAACAGGACAGTGCAGGTATGTGCTCATTGTGAATTGGTGGAGGGTAACACATTTACCAAAACAGAAGGACTGCAACCAAACTCATAGAATGAATGGATGGTGTTTTCTTTCTTTTTTTAATTTTTTTTAATTTTTTTCTTTTTTTGGGGTGGGGAGAGGAGAAGAGTGAAAGGAGAGGAGATATTGTTTTGTTCTGAAAAGGTAATACCTTGTACATGTTGCAGGAGAGTTATCCCAGGCATTTCTTCGTGCGTCTCCCTATCACACCATCACATGCAGACACACATGAAGCTTTTTTAAGGGGGGTAAGAAAATGGGAGAGCACCATACCTCAGCTTGCCAGGCCCTCTCTCTTCTGCAGAAGCTGGCTTTGAAGGCTCGGGATTTTTTGCATCTCGCTGTTCCAGCTGTAAAGAGTTTACATAGGGAGGGAGCAAGGAAGGATCATGAATGTCAACCAATGAGCAATTAGCATGACAAGACTAAAGTATTGATCCACTAAAGCTCACTGCACTGCTGTAGCCCCAGAGGTAGAGCAGCCCCCCTGTCACTAACTCCGACAGTGCTTTCGGAAGCGTGTATCGTGGACAGGCTACCTTCTGTAGCTCTGACCCCCTTTTTGGGGTAGGGAAGGGTGGCATTCTTATGCTACACATCTGCAGCCATCAGGGTGGTTTCTATCCTTGGACAGAAAACTGCCGAGAAGAGCATAAGAATGTAAAGATTTTGGCTGTCCTACTTCATTCATTTTTTTAAACGCAGCTCCCTCCCGATGGCACCAGACATTTCTATGTATTGATTGGAGAAGGGCGAGGGCGAAATCCTGGCCTGACAGCCAGGGCTGGAACAAGTGCGGTTTTCCATTCTGCATGGCCAGCGGCAAAGGGCCTTCTGTAGTGCCAACTTCTGGCCCCTCGAAATACATACTTCCTGTGCATATTTTACTCACTTTAAACACAAAGGGTCAAGAGGAAAGGGAGAGAGGTGCTATTTCACTGAAGAGACAACCTTATTCCTAGGTGTAAGTCCATAATACATCAGGAGAGAATATGTTGGAGTTTGTGACTCTGCAGACATCGTGTATTGATGGCACTAACCAAGCGAGGTGTTATCCTTGAAGAGTTCCCCATTCTCACCACTGATTTCCCTCCTTTGTTACTCTCAACCACACTTCATGATTTCTTCTGCCTTTTTCCCTTATTCATCCAATGCTATCACAAATTCACTTTTTAAAGGCTTTTCCAATTTTTTTCTATATCCTTCTTTTAAAGATCCCTTACCATTCCATCTCCTTCATGAAATCTCCCAGGCAGTAGTAGTCATTTACTCTTGTGTGAGCTTCTACTCATATCCAAAACTTCTTCAGCAGTGAGGAGATCATGATTAACAAAACAGGAATGGTCTTTACCCTCAAACAACTCACAGACTAGCTGAAATAATGAGCCACTCATCAATAACAAAATCATTTACTAAATATCTATCTATCCACCCACCCATCCATCTATTGTTGATTCATTCGATTTGTGCTTATCAAGAACTTCCCACTGTTAGGAATTACAATAAGAAACTATCCTTTGCTAAAAAATAGACTGATGTGGCAGACTCAAGTGCTCACTTATAATTATTTCCTCCTCTTTCTCCCAGGCACATGGGTAATATATATCTCCCAGCTCTTTTGCAATGTGGCCTTACGATTGAGCTCTGGACAATGGAATGTGGATGGAAGCGATGCATGGCTGGCCTGCCTCACATAAACCTCCCGCATGATCCTTCATTCTCATTCCCTTCTAATGTGATCCTGACGGTGACTTATTGAAGGTGGGAGTGCAATTTGGGTCTCTGGGACCAGTTAGAAAAAAGTTGTATGGCCTCCTTTGGACGATGGTGAGACGAACACATTTTTATGGTGTCAAGTGACTAAGATTTTAGACTTATTTGTGCTAATGCAAGTGTAGCAGCTAGTGTTACTTTAAGTGACTAATGTAAATGGTGAACACACATAGACATGGACTGTGCCATCATAGAGATTGCAGCTGATAGGAGAGAGAGAGGGAGATTAACAAAGCAATTACAAAACTAAATGTAAAAGTACAACTGTCCTAAGTATAAAAGAAGAGATGTTTGAGGCAATAAACATGGGCCAGAGGAAGGTGACCTAGACAACTGCCACTGTAACTATGTTGAGATCTGAAGAGGAATGTGGGTACACTCCAGGAAGAGAAAACAAATGTGGAAAATTCTATGGTAAGGAGGAATAAGATGCAGTTCCTGAAACCCAAAGAACTTCAGAGTGAGTAGAACACAGAGAATGAGAAGGAATATGATAGAACCTGAGGCTGGAGAAATAGGTAAGGGTCAGTCTATTCAGTCCATTTCAGTCTCTGTCCCTAGATTATCGGGAAGTTACTTAAGCATTTTAGGTGAAGTTAATAATGAAATCATACTGGTATGCTGAAAAGTTCTCTTTAGCTACAACATGAAGAATAAATTGACAGTTTTATTTTTAGCCATAGGAATGACCAGATAACAGTAATAATCCTTCCACCAAAAATGTTGAAATATTCTGAATAACATAGAACACACATTCTTTTAAATAAAGGGCTTTAAATAAAGCAATGCTCCAAGTCCCAGCCATAAAGAGAGAACCAAAATGAGAGCAGTAAGCCATGGGACATGCATCTGCCTTGAGGAGCACTGTCAAGCCTCAGTGACCACAGGGAGGATCAGGTTTCAGCCAAGGGAGCCAAGACCTATGACAGTTATCAAGTTGGAATTGAGATTCCAACTTCCCAGTGGCCTGGGACCAGCAGTTGGCATAATGGCTATGTTGCTGGACTCCCATGTAGTAGACTGCAGTGGCTTAAACTCAGGCCAGGCATGTGTGTGTACTTGCCCAGGATCCCGAGAGGAGAATTGAGGAGAAGGGATTACGGTGTGGTCATCCCCCCTGAGGGGTGATTTCTCGCTTTCTGTCTCTCTGTCTCTCTCCGTCTTTCTGGTGAGTGCATGCACCCTATAGCAAAAAAACTCTCTAAATACATAAATACATAAATACATAAATACATAAATAAAAAATAAATAAATAAATAAATAAATAAAAAGGGTGGCCTAGGGGAAAATCCACCTGTTGTCACGTTTACCTTTGCCTGGCCCATGGGTGGAAAAAAAAAGTCTCTCCTGAGAATTTGTGACTATGACTTACAGGGTAGGTGGATTATTATTTACTATCTACCAAGTTCAGAAACCACTAAGCTGAACAATTTAAATCAAATTTAGTTTCAGGCCAGCAATGTTTTTGTGCCATTAGGCAGGAATAAACCCCTAAATACTCTGGAAAGCCATAGCCTTCAGTAAGCCACCTAGACCTTCCACTTCACCAAGCTTTCTTTTCCCTTTTAAAAAGACAGTGTATGGCTCTCACAAGTCTTTTGCTTCAGCCTCCCAGTTAAAACTACTGGTGTGTGGGGCCAGTAGGTGGTGTGGTGGTTAAGGGAGCTAGACTCCCACATGGCCGACTGCAGTTCGAGACCCAGACCTGACGATCTGCTTTCTCTCTCTCTCTCTGTCTCTCTCTTGTCTAATTGAAATAAATAATAAATAAAGTTAAATTTTTAAAAATATTAAACACAAAAAAAGACCACTGATGTGTTCACCATACTTGGTGTTTAGGATGGACTTAGCATCAAACCCGGGAGTACAGCATCCTAGCAGCATGAACCACTGCAGCTGGGCCCTAGGATTCTTGTGGATAAAGACCTGATGAGCATCTACCCACATGTTACAAAACTAAAAGCCATGAGTGCAAGTAGCAGACAAAGCAAACAGCAGATTAATGCCTCTGAGAACTTCAAGGATTGAATAGTCTTGTAGAGACTGCAAATAAGTATGCTTAAAATGAGTAAAGACATATAAGAAGGTATCAAAACCACTTCAAAATAACCAGACATTATGAAAAGGATGGTGGGGACTGAGAGTAATTCATCTAGATCAGGAATGTAACTTTTTTTTTCAGAGAGATTTTTTTAAAGGGCACGTGCACTTGTGAGAGAGAGAGAGAGAGAGAGAGAGAGAGAGAGAGAAATGGATACAGAAAGTGAGAAATCACCCCCCTGGGGGATGGCCACGCTGCAATCCCTTCTCCTCCATTCTCCTCTCAGGATTTTGGGCAAGTGTGCACACACGTGCTGGTGTGTTTTAAGTCACCGGGTCCAGAACTTGAACTGTGGTTGACTAAGTGGGAATCCAGCAATGTAACCATTACACCATCTGCTGGTCCCAGGAATGTAACTTTTTAGGGCCCGCCAGGTAGCATGGTGGTTAAGTGACTGGATCCTACATAGCTGAGTGAGTGGTTTGAGTCTTGGACCTGGTGACTTGGAAAATACGCTGGATGCATGTATATATGTGCCTCAGATCCCGAGAGGAGAATGGAGGAGAAGAGACTGCAACATGGCCATGTCCCCTAAGGAGTGATCTCTTGCTTTCCTTCTCTCTCTTTCTCTCTCTCTTTGTCTCTGGGGAGAAAGTGCACCCTACATAAGAAAACAACAAAAAAATATATATTAAAGAAAAGAACTTACCAAATGAGCTTGATAGGATTTAGGAAGCAACCATATATATATTTTTTCTTTTCTCACTTATGTTTAATATGTTATTTATATAGGACAAACCTCCCACTTGCTCTGTTAGTGACATCGAATATACAAGGGCATAATAACTGTTTCAAAGCCAGGAAACATTTTCCATATTTGAAACTGATGGTCACCTCATAAGACATTCTCTCTGTTAGGATTGTTGAAATGTCTCATAAAGGAAAATATCATCTCAGTGTGATTTCTTTGCTTCTTTGCACTATTCAGCTCAATGTTCTCTTTCCAGCTGGGCACAAATTGAGGACACTGGCCTTTTCAATGGTGGACAAAGAGCCATAATGGGAGGGTAGTGGCAAGCATCAAAGGAAAGCTCAAAATAAGGATGGCTCATTATTTTATCAGAAACTTTTTTTTCCTTGCTACTATTTCAAAAATTATACCTATGCCTCATAAAAGAAGAAAGAAAAATCAACCAAGGAATAAGTAATATACTAACATCAAGAGTTTACCTGGTCAGCCTGAGCTGGTGATCGGTGAACCAAATCCTGGATATTCCTTTACTCCAGTTGCAGTGAGGGTTTGGGGTAATGTAACTAGGTGATTCCAAGCTCAGATGAAATCAGGTCAATTTCACTTACTTCTTATGACTTGCTGATTGATCATTATCACATGACATCATCATTATCTTTTACTGAAGTCCAACTATCTGCCAGACTATGTTATTTCATTATATTGTCAGAAAACTACAGAGTGAGCATTAAGCCACCAGGTCCAGGACTTGAACCACAGTTGACCTCATGGGAGTCCAGTGACATACCCATTACACCAACTGCTGGTCCCTGAACTCACTATTTACAAAGCTGCAGTAATAATAATTAAGTTTGTATTTATACTGTATTTTCTAGTTTAAAAAGTAGTTTACCACTGGGGCCAGCAGATGACATAGTGGTTAAGGTACTAGACTCCCACATGACTGACGCAGTCAGAGTCTCAGACATGGCGGCTTGAAAATCATGCAGGTACATGAGTGTGTGTGCCCAAAATCTCAGTTGAAAAATGGAGGGGTAGGGGGGTTGGCCATGCCATCCTGGGGAGGTGGGGTTATTTCTTGCTTTCCCTTTCACTGTCTGTTTCTGGGAGCACAGTTGTCCTATGACAAAAATTCTTTTTTTTAAAAAAAGTAGCTTGGCATATATTAACTCATACCTTTTTGGTAACAACTTTATGAAAGAGATAGGTGTTATTTTCTGAATTTTACAGATACAGTTCTTCTTTTTTTTGGGGGGGGGGAAGAAGTTTTTGCTATAGGGCGTACACGCTCGCCAGAAAGACAGAGACAGAGAGAAAGAAAGCGAGAAATCACCCCCCGAGGGAGGGTGGCCACACCACAATCCCTTCTCCTCCATTCTCCTCTAGAGATCTTGGGCATGCACACATGCCTGGCGTGAATTTAAGCCACTGGGTCCGGGACTCGAGCCATGGTCGGCTACATGGGAGTCCAGTGACATAGCCATTACGCCAACTGCTGGTCCCCAGATACAGTTCTAAGGGCACTTTAAATAGCCAGTAAATATCAGATCACAATATGGCCTGGTAAACCTGACAGCCCAAAGATCTACCTGAAAAAGAAATTTTCATTATATTACACTTGGAGAAAGGATAGATGTCATACACAGAAAAAAGACCTTTGTCTAGGGTGATGTATAAGTTCCTTGATACATTGGTTTCCTTAGGATGTTGTAACAAATTACCACTAACTGGGTGGCTTAAAAAAACCCAGAAATTTAGGCCCAGTTATAGTAGTATAGCAGTAAGTGCAATGTTGGAAGCCACATGGAAAGTCAGACTCCAGTTTCTAAGTGGATCTGCACACTTTGGGCGGCACCCATGATCCTGGTTGGCCGAGAAGTCTGAGAGGAGCCACAGACTTCTTTGTTGAAGGTGATTCTCTCTCATAAAAGAAAGAAACTTAAAAATGAACAAACCAAAACAAAACTCAGATATTTATTCTCTCACAGTTCAGCAGGCTAGAAATGTAAAATCGAGGTTTTGGCAGGGTGATGTGCTCTCCAAAGGCTTGAAAAGAGGATCCTTTCTTGTCTCTACTTTTTGGTGGCTCCTGGTAATTCTTGCATTCCTTGGTTTACAGCTGCTTCACTCCAGTTTCTGCCTCTGTGTTCACATGGCCTTCTTTTCGTTGTGTGTCTCTCCTCTTCTTGTAAGGATACCATTGTTGCATTTAGGGTCATCCAAATTCAGTATGACCTCAACTTAACTAATTATATCTGCAAAGACTAAATATGATCAGATTCTATGATTCTGGCAGGCATAAATGTTATGGGAACAGTATTTAACCCATTACAGATGGGCAATATCAAACTGTAAATACTTCTCTTTCCTATTTATCCTCAATTTTTAAATGTTCTCAAAAATAGCAGGGATCCCAGATAGTTTCTCCTTCCATTTTGTTCTCTCACTTGTCTGTGACTCACACCCACTGACTTTTATTCCTGGCCCTTCCCCACCAGGAATATTTCTGTAACATTCAATATGGATAAACTATATACAAAAGAGCACATTATAAATCTGTGTAATATAGAGTGCAACTTGGTTTTCATGAGCAATCTTTCTGGGATATGGATCCTAATGGTGTTCCCAATATAGGATAATTAGGTTCTGGCTGGAAGCATGATGGCGATTAGGCCAAAGAATAAATAGCCAGTGACTCTAGATTGTGGTAAAGGAAGGCTGTAGGAACAGCTCATCAATAGCTATAACAAATCATGGGATTCCTATTAGTAGTTACACAGGCAGTATTCTCCAATACAGGATTCGAGGCTTACAGTCTTTATGGTGTCTTTTCTCAAACAAAGGAAAGTATATTTAAAAGACAGCCTTATTTCAGAATCTCTTAGTGCTGATCCATTTGGAACTCCATTTCGCAAGCTTCATTTGAAGTGAATATTTACACCGAGTCCCGACTCATGGTCTTTATATAGCAGCATCTCATCTTCATATATTTTTGTGGGCTTTGGCGATCTCTCCTGCCATTTATTCATTTTCTTGCTCTGGTTACAGAGGAGAATTCATACCTGTAAAAATCGATTTGTGTTTTCATTGCTTGCAGTTTTGGCTAGCTCACTGTCACATTGAATATGGTTACAATCAATTTATACTGATATCATAAGAATCTTTATTACTGAAGATTTAAACTTTCTCTTTTTCAAACTACTATGGAAAGCTTCTGGATCTCAGGCCTTAAAATCTGGTCTCCAATTCTTCTTGAAGAGAAAATTAGAAAGAAAAAAAATTATATTATGCTTTGCACATAGTAGTAATTCAGTCAATATTGATATAGTTTGCAAATCAAATGCAAAGCAATATTTTGATTCAAGTCGAGCTGCAGGAATAAAGACAAATGGCATTTTCCCAGTGAGGAAAAATGTGTTTTGACAACACTCAACAATACACAAAATGCTCCAAAATAAATTCAGATGAATTAAAAATGTACAAAGTCATAAAATTATTGAAAGAAATGAGAGAATTAAAAAAAAACAGTATTGAAGTGAGAGAAGTCCTTTATAAATATGACCCCTTAGGGTTTTAATGTCATAATGTCAGAATTTATAAATTCATCATTAGAAAACTAAAACGGATTTCTGTATGGCAAGAATCATCAAAAAGAAGTAAAAAGAGAGATAACAACCTGAGAAAATTTTATAATTCAGGTAACAAAGAACTAATTTCTATAATATATAAGCTCTTATAAATCAATGTATAAAAGTCTAATAACCTAACAGAAAACAGGCACACAATTCAAAGGAAAAGAAATAAAATTACTTTTAAATCAATTAAAGGAAACAATCTCGGCACCAGCCTGTGGTGTGATGGTTGAGCCAGCTGGATCCTACATAGCCAAATGCGTGTTTCAAGTCCTAAACCCAGTGACTTAAAAAACATTCCAGGCACATGTGCGTGTGTGCCCCGCATCCTGAAATGAGAATGGAGGAGATAGGATTGTGGCACGGCTATTGTCTTGCAGGGCGGGGTGCTTTCTCACTTTCCTTCATTCTGTCTCTCCCTGTCTCCTTCCAGTGAGTACACGTGCCCTATAGCAAATTAGAAAAAAAAAAAGAAAAAAAGAAAAAAATCTCACTTATAATTAGAGAAATGTATATTAATTTCACACTGAGATACCACTTAACACTTAATATAGTGACAAAACTCCCAAAACTCCCAAACATACTTTTGAAGATGTGGTAAAAGATTCTTTCATATATTTGTGGTGGAAGTAGTAACTTGCAAAAACTCTATGGAATGCAATTTTCTAAGACCATTAACATTATGTACAGATATCCTTTGGATCTGCACGTCTAGTTCTATGAATTAATACTACAGAAATATCTGCATACTCGTGAAATGACACACGGAAAAGATTATGTATTGCAGTTTTGTAATCATAAAAGATTAGAAACTACAGGGAAACTTATGTAGATGGTGCAATGTTTGCGTCACTGGACTCCCACATAGTCGACTGTGGTTCAAGTCCTGGACCTGGAGGCTTAAAACTCATGTCGGGTATGTGTGCGTGCATGACCAAAATCCCAAGAAGAGAATGGAGGAGAGGGGATAGCAGCATGGCCATCCCCTCTGGGGAGTGATTTCTTACTTTCTGTCTCTGTCTCCTGGTTAGCACATGTGCCCTGTAGCAAAAATCTCTCTCTAAAGAAAAAAAAAAAAAGATCAGAAACTACATAAGTGTCCACCAGTGAGAGAATGGTTAAATAAATAATGGTTTGTCCCACTCAATAGCAGACCATGAAGCTGTAGAAATACCGAGGACCCTCCTACATAGAGATTCTTTTTATGTAACCATTGCAGGAAAATGAAAGATGACAGAAGGTATAGAGAAAGATCATAATATCTATGAACATGATATACTGCAAAATGAGAAAAAAAATAAGTGCAAAGTAGAATGTATAGTGTGCTTTCTATGTCCACATTCATAACTTCTACAATCATCTCTGTGCCCCCGAAACCTGTCCAAAACAACAACAACAACAACAACAACAACAAACAACTTCAAGATGGGCTGTCTGGGAAAAAACAGAGAGCTATGATCTGAATGTTTTGTTACTTCAAAATTCATATGTTGAAGCCAAATCACCAACATGTATGATGGTGTTGGGAGGTGGGATCTTGGGGAGGTGATTAGGCCTTGAGAGCAGAGTCCTCAAGAATAAGATTAGTGCTCCAGTAAAAGAGGCTCCAGAGAGCTTCCTTGCCCCTTCCACCATATGAGAATATGGCAAAAGGCACCATTTTTGAATCAGGAAACAGGTCCTCACCAGACACTAAATTTTGGGTTCCCTAGTCCCCAGTACTGTGATAACTGTCTGTTAGTTAGACTTACTAATTTTTTTTTGAGAGGTTTTTGCTATAGGGCACATGCACTCACCAGAAAGACAGAGAGACAGGAAGCTAGAAATCACCCCCTCACCCCAGGAGGAATGGCCATGCCGCAATCCCTTCTCCATTCTCTTCTCGGGATCTTAGGCATGCACGCTCGGCGTGAGTTTAAGCCACTGGGTCCAGGACTCGAACCAAGGTCAACTACATGGGAGTCCAGTGACATAGCCATTATGCCAACTGCTGGTTGATATTTGTTGATAATATTAAAATTAAACAAAAGTGAAGTAGTGGCAGACTCTATAATTTGATCACTCAATGCCCATTATGGTTCCTTGTCCTTCCTATGAAACTCGTTCCTCTTTATTTGATATTTACCTTCCCAGCCTCTTGAAGCTAAAGTGGTCATGAGACAGAGTTCCTGCCAATGATAATTATTGGTAAGTTTATTGATAGTCTATTATGAGATAGTTTGCTTTTAAAAAAGACTCTAGGCTTGGGTATTTTTTTTTTTTTTTTTAAAGAGAGATTTTTGCTATAGGGTGCGTGCGCTCACTGGAGAGACAAAGACAAAGAGAAAGTAAGAAATCACCCCACAGGGAGGATGGCCATGCCACAATCCCTTCTCTTCCATTCTCTTCTCGGGTTTAGGGTACACACACACCTGCCTGGCGTGAATTTGAAGTCTTCCAGTTCGGGATTTGAACTGCGGTCAGCCCTGTGGGAGACCAGCGACATAATCATTATGCCATCTGCTGGTCCTGTCTTATTATCCTTTCTGATTGAATACTTTATCAGCCATTATCATGAAGTAACAAACACAAGGACAAAAGTCAATATACTGAAGATGACAGAGTAGAAGGAAGAAAAAGTTTTGAATTTATGATAATATTATCAAGTCTCTGGAATTACTAATCTCCTAACCGTTTCTTAACTACATGAGATTAAGTCTTTTTGTTACATGTTCAACTATTAGAAACTGAGTTTTCTGTTATTGCTAAAAGCATTCTCAACTGTCTTAGTCTGTTCAGGACACCATAACAAAATACTTTAGACTGAATGGCTTAAACAACAAAAGCTTATTTTCTCACAGTTCTGGAGGCTGGAAGTACAAGATCGAGGTATAATAAGACTGATTACTCATGAGGCCTTCCTGTATTGTTGATAGCTGCCTTCCTCACCATACCTTTACATGGTCTTTCCTCTACATAAACGTGTAGCAGAAGAGAGTAAGCTGTCTAGTGTCTATTCTTGTGCCAATTCCATCATGAGGGCTCCATCCTCACTATCTCAACTAACTTTATTTACCTCCTAAAGGACACAAATTTAAATATAATCATACTGGGGGTTAGGGCTTCAACATAAGAAATATCTTTAGCTCATGAATATCTCCAAGATGAAAAGAAAAGCCTGATCTGTCTCTTCTTTTTTTTTCAGTCTTATCTGTTTCTAATGGCATTCTTCAGAGGTTGGTGAAAATCAAGAAAGTACTGTAGAAGAGATTACAGAACACAAAAAAAGTGACAAAAATTTTTTAAAAAGGCATGAAAATAATGACAGAAGTAGGAATCATCTGTCCATTCATTCTCCAATTATTCATGAAATGCTGCACACTGTATGGATTCAAAGACGAAAGCTGCAAGGTTCCAGACCTCTACAAACTCTAGCAGGAAAACAGGAGACAAATAAATGACTGATAGAGAAAGAGCATAATATTCACCCTACAGAAATACAAAGTACTGCGGAAGTTTAGGATTGGGAGAGAGAACTTCATGGAAGAGGTGAGATTTGGAATGTCCCTTAGGGTAGCAGGAAGACCTCTGTGGAAACCAGATATGAGTTGCCGAAGGGCATCAGCAATCTTTGTTTAATGTAATGTGTGTTAATACACTATCTCATCTACTTTGGCCTGTCTTTTCTCAGAACAGATTCTGCTGCTGAAAATGGATAGTTATCAACTTAGTAATGAATCTAGGGCAGTCTTAAGCCTGATCTTGCTGATGAAGAGGAATTCATAATTGCCTGGAAGAAATGTTTCGCTTTTATCCAGGGTACTTTTTGGGGCCAATTTAATATTATTTAGGAACTTGGCAAGGTAATTAACCAACAGCTTGTGTTAATATTCTTATAAAACATAAAATCGTTTTATTTGGTCATCCATCAGAGTCATCATTAGTACTCTTAACTATCAGAGACATTGGTTTTTAGCTTTTAATGAATTATTGGGAAAACTGCTGTGATTATGAAGGCCAATAAATTGTTTGACCCTTTAAAGAGAGTTAGAGGAAATTTATGTCAGCCTGTGTTATGTAATCTCTTTGAAATTTTCATTGATCCTCTCCTGTATACCAATGCCACTCCAACTGGCTTGCCCTTAACAGTTGAATAACCTGGTATGAGAGCTCATATGGAGGTCTTATATACCCTATTTCTAAATATTTAAAAGTTACAAATCAAATGGTTGCATAAAACATGTTCTATCTTCCCACTCTGACAAATACACCTTCATCATGGGAGGCCATCTTCTAGTTAGGAAACCTTGGACTTTAGAGCACAGTTGTGCAGGGAGCTAGTTCACAGACCCCA
The DNA here is from genome assembly GCA_026018925.1 of Tupaia tana. NCBI lineage: Eukaryota > Metazoa > Chordata > Mammalia > Scandentia > Tupaiidae > Tupaia > Tupaia tana. The sequence continues at coordinate 15,091,069 of JAKSZU010000018.1, forward strand.
CACTCCAAACTATCCTGATTCTCTTTCCACCACTGGTTTTGTCTCTCACTATGAATGATTTCATGCACACATGTAATGAAATCCAGAACTTATTTCTCATTCCTACAAACAATCATCCCTTGAGCCTAGTAGTGTAGACCAAAAGAATGGACCCAGGGCAGGGTCCTGTACATGTCCGAGAAGCACACTTGAGATTCTAGTCTTGGGGAGTATAATGTGGTCTAGAAGCAAAGAGGGCTGGTAAGTGATGAGTTGTCATCCACCCCCACTTCAATCCCATGAACTCATGCAATGGAAAAGGATGAGAGGCAACCAGTGTGGGGTCACAGCAGGGCCTCTAATACAGGACCCAGAACTGAGGCACCTTGGGACTCCCTGCTCTGCTGCTTATCAACAGTGAGAACTTGTGTGAATTCTTTAAACTATATGAGCCTCAGTTTCCTGATCTGTATAGGGGTCATAAAGTTGCTGCTACTGCTACTACGCTCAGTTGCTGAGAGGTCTAAATAAATTTCACAAGGTATGCGCGAGTGCTTTGTAAGGGTGCTCCACCTGTAACTACTGTTCCTATGCCATTTTCATATTACCATGGGTTAAACCAAAGGGCAAAGCAGTGGCCTGCTGTGCATGTGCTCTCATGTTCTCATTAATACGTAACCAAAAAAGCAAAAACAGAGAGCTGATGGCAAAGGTTATTAAATATCCTTTACCTCTTATTTTTCCTAAACATCCCGATCCCTCCAGGTCCTGGGTGATTTCTTTGAGACTTTCAGTTTGTAAACATGTGCTAATTTGCATGGGCGATCGAGGCTCCCAGATTGATGCTGTGTAAAGGACATTACTCTTCAGCTGTAAGCCAGGATAACTCCTGCATTAAGCAGCAAGCAGACTGATATCTCATCCATTCGGCTGACAGAGAGTATGTGCTGTACCTCTGTGGAAAAGGCGGGCGACTGAACGAGCGGGGTGTGCCAGGGAATGAATTACACCGTGAGTTTCTGCATCCATAAAAATGAGGCCGCTCTCAGGTCAGGCGGGTGGGTGATGTGTCACAGAGGCAGGTTAAACTGATTCGACCCTCTGGCTCACTGATTTGAAGCTGACAAAGGGGGCTGTGCTAGGGCTCTGGGCTCAGAATTACCTTACTATTGTCTCTGGCCATTTTGAAGCAGGAAAGTCTCCAGATCTTTCTTAGCATGGAATTTTCTTTCTTCCTTTCTTTCTCCTTCTTCTTCTAAAAAAAAAAAAATCCATTTCATTCCTATTTACACAGAAACCCAAATCATTTTTATTCTCAGGGTAAGGATTTTGCTGTTTGGGGAGAAATCCCCATATCTTTATCCCCTGCTAGCATCTTGCTAAATAGAACAAATTGTGCTATTTCTGTTTTTTTGCTTTTCAAAAGCAATTACTTCCCTGTCATTTCTAGACATTCAGGCAGAAGAGTCTGCCTTGATTACCCATCCTTCCACTTCCCTCCCCCTTTCAAGTCCTCCGGCTTCTGCACTGCTAGGGAAGGATTCAATTAAATGAGGTGTCAATGGAGTTACAATGGTTTCAGGTCAGAGACGTCAGTAAAAAGCTGTGGAGCTGCACTGCCCCCGTGTATGTAAATGTATATATTTATACCAGGGATGTCAACTTGCAGGACTTTCCTCCTCTGCTCTTCCCTGATCAAAGATGATTGCTGAGGCAATTACTGCAAAGGAAAAGAAAATCAGGGCCTCTTCTTCCTTGTGCTGTCGGGGTTTAATTGCTTGGAATAATGGAGCAGGAGTCCCTTCCCTTTGCACACGGCCACACTCAGGCACACACACACACACCAACTTTCACAAATGGCTGTTCTAGGGCATAAACACACATAACAGCCATGCGAGAAAATATTCCCGTCTTCCTTAGTCCTCATGCACATACATGTGCACAGAGCTGCCTGTGACATGAGGAAAAAATACTGTGCTCTGGCTAATTCAATAAAAACAATGCATAGAATCTGGCCCACAGTAAGAGCTTCGCTTTGTCTTCTTTTATAAGAAAAATTTTTTATTCTTATGCCAAAAAGAGATAGCTAACATAAAAAAAAGATGACAAGGATACAGGGAGAAGTCACAGCAATAAAACACACACATTTTCTAATTTTCTATTGTCATTTATTTAATTCTTCTGTGCACACAGTCCACAGAAGTCCTAGGTCCCTGCACAAACACTTCACATGTTTGAACACTTCTCAGACCCTTTTTGCTTTGTGTGCGTAGTTACAAGGACAAGTTGAGTACTCTATGCAATTCACTGTGTTCTAGGCTATTCTGTTTTTGTTCTCATGTGACACGGGGGCATGAAGAGGAATTCTAACTCACATCAACAATATAAGGAGTGACATTCAGATGCAGAAAATTCGAGCTCTTTCTATAATTAGTTCTGCTATGTCCAGGCACTAGTACTGTGCAAGGCTTCGGCTGGGGTGAGCCCTTGGTCACGCATAGAACACAGGCTCTAAAGCATCCCCATGGCAGATTGAGGTTTTCATTTCAGCCTCCTGAGGGCTGTTAGATTTTAAATATTATTATTTGGGCTGATTGGTTCCTGCTTTGATGGCAAGAGAGTAAAGACAGGGGAAAATAAAACCCTCACAAACCCTATCATCAGCACAAAGCCATGCTGCAGACACTTGGCTTTGTGTTAGGACCACTACAAGTTCTTCTTTTTCTTTTTGTGGATAAAGTAGTTAGTTAATGCTGTGGGTGTGAAGTACATGTCCATTCTTTCTAGGACAGTTAAGAATAAACATAGCTTTTTGGGAAAAGAAATTAAGTATTTCTCCAACTGTGGTGATTTTTGATATTTTTTTTTTCTAAAAATTTCAGAAAATGGTGGTAGGAGATGGCCAGGTATAAACCAAATCAAAACAAACAAACAAAAAATCCCAAAGCATCTTATTTTAGACATCTGGAGATAAATGTGGCTATGTGGAAGGGCTCCACAAATATATGTTATTGTTGCATCTGAATCCTTGATAATGTCTCTGATGTTTTTGTTTGCTTGTTTTGCTTTTCTGCTTCTTAACCTGATTCTGCTCTTGAATTGTGTTATTTCTGATTCCTTTCTCTGATGGCCATCAGAGCCTCCTTACAAACATGTCTGACTCCAGCTGCAGCCTCCTGGCTATACTGACTCTGTCGGGCTTGGACTCTGCCTGACTGAATGTTCAGTCTAATAAGGGAGGTGGATAAATGAACAGATAAGTACAAGATAGAATGAAGGTGTGATACAGGCAAGTACACAGTCAGGGAAGAGTCCCCAAGAGAGGCACTGAGCCTACCTATGTGTGAGGGGAGGACATGACATGGGACCACTTTCCGGAGGAGGTGATTTCTGGGCCAGAATTAGCCATCAGGGTAGTAGGCACAACTCCCAAAGCAGCCAAGGTCACCTTGCACTTGACATTTCTTTCTCAAGTGATTTGTTTTCCTTGACCCTCATTCAATAGAAGGTCAATGTCCTCCTCCAGATTTTTGCAAATTCCTGTGCAGGAATAGCTTGAAGTCTACCTTCTATTGTACATTTGATGTCACTAGCACTGAATTTCCTTTGGCCTGTCCCTTTGCTTTGGTCTGTGGCAACCGGTATGGTACTCAGTATTATACAAGATATTTGTGTGAGCCATCCACACAAGGTATTTGTGTGAGCACCCCGAATTTGGGGGAGATGAAGATTCTGTATCACCATATTCTTGGGCCTTTCTTGGTTTCCCAAAACTCCTTGTCTCTCTCATTTCTGCAGCTCCTTCTTCCAGATTCCTTTCCCCAAAATTTAGCTATGCTTATTTTATTATGGAAAGCAACAGAGTTCTCTACCTCCTCCACAGCTCCGGCCTGCCTCCACATACCCAATGTACATGCCCACTGTCCTTAAGAAAGGCACTTATGTACACACGAACTGCAGAGACTTGGAAATCTTCTTATTTTTCTTCTTTCCCTTTTACTTGTCTCTGAAGAAACCAAATTATGGAATCTCTCTCTCCATCTCTCCTCCAAGAAGTGGGGTCATTCCAGAAAGAGTTATTAAGCACCAACAGTGTACCTGGCTGTTTTATAGGCATTAGGGACACAGCAGAAAAAGAGAGCCCTTGTCACCACAGGATTAGCTTTAGTTTATAATACACCTTTACCCTTTTCTTTCTAGAAAGAAAATATTCAATAAAAGTTCAAGGTAAAGCATCCTCACTCCAACTCTCTTCTGTTGCCTTCTCTGTTCTTACTGCATCTCATCAACCCTGTGCTACAGCCTAGTATCATCTTCCCCAGTGTGCCCAGCCCATGTCTGCCACTAGAGCTTCGCAAGGGGTATTTTTAAAGCTAATATTTATCATGCGCTTTTCATGAGCTTTGCAAAGTGCTTTATATTAACTATTTCATTTAATCCTCAAATTAAAAAAAAACAATAATGGGATCAGTGGATGATGTAATGGTTATGTCATTGGACTCCCATGTAGTCGACTGAGATTCAAGTCCCAGGCCCAGTGACTTCGAATTCACATCGGGCATGAGAGTGAAGGAAGGAGAAGGGATTGTAGTGTGGCCCTCCCCCTGGGAGGGTGATTTCTCGCTGTTTCTCTCTCTCTTCTTGGTGACTGCATGTACTGTTATAGAAAACAACAACAACAAAAATCCTCTCAAAAAAAAAAAAAAACCCAAAACTAATGAAGTAAATAATATTGTTTTTGTTTCATAGATGACTAAATGGCAGCTAAAAGCAATGACATTTTCTTACTCAGTAACTACATGTATATAATAGGCCTCTACCTATAAAATACTACTCATTCTTACAATCCAGCCCTGAACACTCTGGTCTGTCCTACCTTTGAAATCTTATATCACTATGTTTAGCTTTGACTAACCTAATTTACTACTTGTATTAAAGATATTTTCCTGACTATTAGTCTATAAGCTCCTTAAGGCTGAAGGATGAGTATAGCTCCTTATTTTAGGTAGGGTAGCTAGGGAAGATGTCACTGAGAAGATGACAAAATGAGAAACAGCCAAGTAGGCGTTAGGGGAAGCCCATTCCAGACACAGGGATGATCAAATGCACAGATTCTGTGGCAGAACCATTCTGTTCAATAGCAGGAGGTCAGATGACGGGGCTCCATGCCACTGGATTAGAAGCAAGAGTGGCCTGGGAGAAGAATGAATGTCCTATTTGAAACTAGACATTTACTATTAGGTTATCACAGGATAGGCATGTCTAACTTAAATGCTTATTACTATCACATGCAGTAGTTTCTCCCAGTTTTCTTTCATCTCAGAGACTGACCAAAATGTTTCATTTTGACATTCAGAACTGGAAATAGGTTAACATTTATATGATCAACAACAGCAATGCCACTATAGTTTTTATATAGCTTAACACTCCCTCCCCCCGCTTTTAGTTTCCTCTTATCTTTCCTGATACCGTTTTCTTTTTTAGGTTCCTTGTGACATCCTCCTTCATCTGGTTATGAAATGTCCCCCCAGGTTCAGTCTTAGGTCTTCTCTTTCAGATCAGACTTTCATCTGTAAGATGCTAGTCCTCATCTATGGCTATAGTTACCATCTTCATCAGATGAATCTTGTTTTTTAATTTAATTTAATTTTTTATTTTCTCTCTCTAGCATTTCTCCTCTGAGCTCCTATGGATACATTCAGATACCTAGTAGGTACCTCTGCTTAGATATCTCAAAGGCATCTTAAACTCACCAGGTCCAAAACCAAACTCAAAGCCTTCACCATCTTCCATACCTGCCCTCCCCAGGTGTTAAAGTCATCATCATTTACCCTATTCTATAAGCCAGAAACTCAAAGTCACTTCACTTTTCTCTCGTCTTATCATATGTCCAGTTTATCACAAGCTCTGCTTATTTTATCTTCTAAATATATCTAGAATCTATCTAGTTCTCTCCTCTACTAGTTACTACCCTCGTCTCAACTTTCATAGGACTACTGCAATAGCCCTAAAAGCCTGACTCTTCACCTCATTCAATCTGGTCTCCATACTTGAGTTGGAATGGTGTTTTGATGTACAAAACTTATCATGTCACCCTCTGCTTATAATACTTTAATTACTTCCTGTATATTTAAACTCACTACAGTGAAATTTCAGTCACTTTAAGTTTGTACCTCGTAGGGGTCCTCTTTACATAGATAGTCGCCTCTGGAAGGCTGTCACCCAGCTTCCTCTGTCCCTGACTTCTTGCCATACCACAATACCTCCATCCACCCGACCTGCCATCTAGTTAACTTACAGTCTTCCTCAAAGCAGCTTTCCCTGAAGTTTCTGGCCTGTCATTTCCTTCTGGCACTAGACAACAATGATGACGATGTCTTATTTTTCTTATGCTCCTCCTCCTTTTTCTCAATCATTCACTCACTCGATCATCAAAACAATTTGAGCACCTACAATGTTTTAGATACTGGACTTAGCACTGTGGATGCTCTTTTTAGGGTCCCAAATGACTTACAAGACAGTGAACAAGAGAGGCTAAGTCCTTGCCTTCAGTGCATTTATATTTCAGTAAAGGAGAGAGATATTAGCAAATAAATTATAATGTCAAATAGTGATAGGTGCTATAATGAAAATAAAACAGGGTCAGAAGACAGAGAGTGGTCGAACTGCTATTTTAGACAGTGCAGTCATGGTAGGCTTCTCTGAGGAAGTGACATTTTAGCAGAGTCTTCCTGCAGTGGAGTAAGCCACGGAGACATCTGGGGGAGGAATGTTCTTGGTTTAAAAAACAGCAAGTACAGGCGACTTTTAAAAAGTTTTTTAAATCTACTCGTAGTTTTTACTAAATATGTATTTCCCATAAACTTTCTGAACCACTCTCCCTTACAGAGTTCAAAAATGGAAGCTTGCTTGGCATATTTAAGAAATAGCAAGGAGGTTGGTGTGGCTGAAGGGCAATGAGTAGGGGGAAGTGTAAACTATAATAGAGAATGAGTTCAGAGAGAGAGCCGGGGCTATATCATGTTGGGCCATGTAAGGCCTTATTTTTTTTTGTAAGAATGAGGAGGAGTCATTGGAGGATTCTGAGCAGAGAATAACATTATCTTACCTGCATTATAAAAGGTGAATTCTGGCTACTGTGTGGGGAGAAAGGCATAGGGAGGCAAAAGTGGAAACGGAGATGCTATTTAGGAGGGTGTCAGTAAAAAGTGTGATATGGTAGCTAGCCAGAGTACAGCAGTAAGGCAATGCTCTGTGATGCTGGATCCAAGTTCAGTTCCCGAGGTCTCTTTGTACATCCAGTAAGCACCTGTGTGCTAGTGATCTGGGCTGGCCAAGATGGATTATAGTATGAAGACCCTGTTGGGAGTACCTCTGTCTCTCTGGAAGAAATAAGTAAGCTTAAAAATAAAATGATGGTGACTTGAACTAGGGTGGAAGCAGTGGAGGAGGTAGGAAGAAGCAGAGTGAGGATACACTTTTTTGGTGAATCTGGACTTGCTGACAAATTAGATGTTGGTATGAAAGAAAGATCAAAGATGACTCCAAGATTTTGTTCCAAGTGATTAAGTAATGGCATTTATTAAGACGAGGAGTTCTTATTATACCTGTAATTTTACAGTAACTTGTGTGATTCTATGATTCAGTGATTCTCGACAGGGGGTGATTTCAGCCTCCCTCCTGCACCCAATGGGCAATGCATGGGGATACATTTGATTGCTACAATGGGAGGTGAGAGGAGAGTTTTCCTGACATCTAATATGTCGAAGTTAGGAGTGCTGCTAAATATAAGCCTCTGAATCCAGCTACCAAGTTGCAGAAAATACAGAGACTAAAGGGTCAGGCTGTACCACACCATTGGTCTACAATCAGCAAAATCAAGAACTTTACAACTTAAGTATCCTGGATCTTTTTTTTTCTTTTGAGAACATTTCACTATAGGGCATGTGCACTCGCCAGAAAGACAAAGAGAGACAGAGAGACAGAAAGTGAGAAATCACACCCCCCCCCGGTGGGGGGGGGGAATGAACACACTGCAATCCCTTCTCCTCCATTATCCTCTCAGGATCTTGGGCATGCACACACATGTGCCCGGTGTGAGTTTAAGCCACCAGGTCCGAGACTTGAACCGCGGTCAACTACATGGGAGTCCAGTGACATAGCCATTAGGCCAACTCCTGGTCCCAGTATCCTGAATCTTTTTTTTTTTTTTTTTTCTTTTTTTTTGGAGAGGTTTTTTGCTATAGGGCGCATGTGCTCGCCAGACAGACAGAGAGAGGCAGAGAGACAGAAAGTGAGAAATCACCCCTCGGGGGGGATGGCCACGCCACAATCCCTTCTTCATTCTCCTCTCGGGATCTTGGGCACGCACGCACATGCGCCCAGCGTGATTTTTAAGTCACCGGGTCCGGGACTCGAACCGCGGTCGACTACATGGGAGTCCAGCGACATAGCCATTACGCTAACTGCTGGTCCCTATCCTGGATCTTTAATTTAAAAAATTGTAAGGAAAGGTGAGGGATAGAGGAGAAAACAATATAGACTTCAAGTCATACCAAGTTTAAACACTGGAGAAGACAGAACTGTAGTGTTTTGAGATATGTACTTCAGTCAAGAGAAAAGAGGGGAGCAGTGACTGGTGGAATGCATGGGAAAACATGTAGGTGATTGGTAGCGCTAGTTAAGTTATACATATGTTTCATGTAGTTTTTTATATCTGTGTTTATTTTATAATAAAAAGGCATAAGAAGCTAATAGTTACAGAAAATGCATACATATACATAGGTAGAAGAAAAAATAAACAGATGGATAGTTAGGTAGGTGGGCAGAAAGATAGACAAATGGATGGATGGATAGTAGATTGGCAGAAATCAGAGCAAACAACACCCCATAGCCTCAGAAAAAAGTGGGGTTTCTTTGAACAATTCCAAATAGCAAAAATGTGATAATTTCCCAAAGAACAGCATCTGATCCCGATGGGGCCTTTTTCTTTGCCCTTTGTAAACTAAGCATTTGTTAGTAGAAATTTTTGCCCTCTGATCGAAACCTGAGATGTACTCTCTGAAGAAAGTGGTTGGTTTGCTCAAGAAGGGCTCCTTGGACGGCACTGGGTTCTAAGAGAGAAGCAGGGTCAGGCCTTAGTTCTTCAGTACTGCAAAGGAAGACCTAGAGGAGGGAAACAAAGAGGAAGGGCAATCCTGCCCAGGAATGATCCATGCAAAGGTGTGTTACCTCCAGAGGAAAGGCTCCCTATATTTACAGTCACTGAAGTCCCCAGCCAGCCTGCTTGCTCCAGGTCTGTCTGTCAAATCCTACTCAGTTGTCTGCATGGAAATGAAAATCAGTCTTTCATTTCATTGGTGAGATCTACCAGGAAAATGGATATGTCAAGTACAGAGGAAACCATGATGCAGATTCATAGCCATGCATGGACAAATAAGGAACATTAATGATCCAAAGGAAATTAGCAAGATAAGGGAGAAAGTCCCATAGATATAAATAGAAAAATTTATCCTGGAGAAAACAGCTATTTGAGAAAACAGTAAACAACTCTATATAAATTTTAATTCATATCCTCAGATAGATCTGAGAAGCTACTGTATTTATTAAATAAGACAAGATTCCAAGAATTCTTAGAAATTAAAAAAATAATTTCAAAAATAAGCTCAGTGATTAAGTTGCCTAATGAATAGACATAGCTGAATATTGCACTAATGAACAGGAATGAAAGAAATCTAGCATGTAGAACAAAAAGGCAAAGAGAAAATGTGGAATAAGAATTAAAAGACATTGAGGATAAAACCAGGAAATCTACCATATGTTTAATGGAAATTCCACCAGGAGAAAATAAATGGAGAGAAGAAGAGTAAACAATCATAAAAATTAATTATAATGAAACATTTCCCTAAGCAATAAAATAGACATATATCTTTGGATTGGAAAGCACTATTGAATACCAGAAAGAGTGACTAAATTATGGTTTACCCCTAGATATATCTTGGTAAATGTCAGAACTTTAAGATTTAAGAGAAAATTCTCATATTTTTTGGAGAGGGGAAAAGGTTATCTATAACAGAGTGGAGAGCAAACTGACACCAAATCTCTCACCAGCATCATTGGATGTTCGCAGACCTTGAAGCAATGTGTTCAAAGTTCTTAAGAGGAAAACAAAACTATTTATCCAAACTATCAGTTGAATTTGACTATAAAATTAGCACATTTTTGGACACGTAAGCACTCAAATATTTATCACCCACATATCCTACTTTTAAAGATTACTTAAATAAATTATTTCGAATAAGCGACAGAGGGATCCAAAGAAGAGGATTATATAAAATATAAAAATAGTCATGGCCAAGTAAAGGAAAAGGTAAAAGAGGCTAAAAAGATACTCTTATGCTTCTAAGGTAATAAGAACTAAGTAGAGCTGGTTCTTCTAACGTTCTCCTTCAAATGGCAAATTTTCAATGATCTAGGATTACACTTCCTTCTCTGTTGGTTCACTAATTCTATGTGGGGTTAGTGTGACTGTACAACCATAATATATGATAAAATTGCATCTTACTCTGAGTCTTTAGAATCCATAGGCAAAGCATGTAACACTTAATAACAGTTATAGAAAAGATTATAAATGTCATAAACACTGGCAAAATTAAAAAAACAATACCACTGCCACGAATTTGGCAGTAGGTGAAGAGAAGTGATGGAAGAAGGGGTAGCTGCACTGTGTTCACAGACTCCTTTTCCATATATTCAAAGGATAATGCATCGAGAAATTGTTTTTCAAAAATATGTCACTTGAAGTCATGAAGGCAACTATTAGAAAAATTTTAAATACATAGCTAGTGAAAATTATGGGGAGTAAAGGACAAAGAAGGCAGGAGGTAATAAAAGGATACAAAAATTCTCGGTCTTTAGTAATATGTTTAGTAATGTTTCAACCAGCTATGTAAGGTTGAAACATTAAGACAGAAAATTTAAGGATATTGCCAATAGTTATAATGGCTGATTGGTCAAGTTGAGCTAGAAATAGACTGAAAATGAATGTCTGGTGTTTCGTACAAGACTTATAAGAAAATGATGCCCCAATTATCAGAAGGAAGTTTAAGTACTAGGCTATTAAAAAATAAAATTAATGCAAAATAAACTTTACTTTTCTCATGCTTTTAAGGTCATATTCAAATGATTTCTCCTCACTGACTTACCAGGTAGAGTGATGCTTTTCTCCTCTCTAGTTAACAAAAGAAAGAAGTGGGAACTAATCAATTAATCACTTGCTTTACACCTTTATTAGGCACATTTGTTTTAATCATTTAATCATTCAATTATTTGCATTAACTCATTTATTTATGACAATAATGTCATAGGTAGATATTGCTATCCTCACTTTATAGGTAAGGAAACCAGCCCACCAAGAAGTTAAGAAATCTTCTTGGGCCAGCTAGTGGCATGGTAGATAAGGTGACTGAACCTTACATGGCTGATGGCACGGTTCAAGTCCTGGGTCCAGGGCTTGAAAAACAGGCTGGGCACATGTGCATATGTGCATACTCAAATCCTGAAAGGAGGGAGAAACGGAGAAATGGAGGAGAAGGGATTGTGGTGTGACCATATTATTATGGGAAGTGCTTTTTCACTTTCTCTACCTTCTCCAATGGGCACACCCACCCTCTGGTAAATTAAAAAGAAAAAGTAAAGAAGAAATTTGCTCATGTTATTTAGTTGGTAGGCAGTGAGGCCTATATTAAAAACTAAGGCTGCATAATTTTAGTCATTGTGTTTCTCTAACTTCTCTGTGTTACATCTCTGTGGTAGTCTGTATTTCTGCATGTAGTATTGATTACATACATTTTTGTATCATTAATGTTTCATCTCCTCAACTAAATTGTCAGCACCTTGATGAAGGGTTCCCTGTCTTGAACGGTTCTTGATATGTTACAGCACATAATGTAGTATCTTTCTTATAGAATGAACTTAATGGATTTCTGTTATGTAGCTATAGAACCTGTGCCAATGAAAAGGAAAGTCCTATTTTTACATAATTAAGTATAATAAAGGAGCAGTGTCATAAAACTCTATAATCCTTGAAGAAGACTAAAATGTTCTTTATAAATTTACCTCTTTTTTTCCCCTCATTTTCCTAATTAAGTAATTTTCTCAGGATTATAAGCAAACAAAGTAAATTTGTAAATTATTTTTTCCATGTTCAAATTTCTAGTTTTCCTTTCAGCATTATTTTCTATTTATTTTCCTTGTGTTTGTTTTACCATTTAGGCATGTTATATGCTAAAAAGGACTCAGCTAGCTTAAGATGTGTACCATCGTGTGTAACAATATTTCTAAGAAAAACTGGCTTAAAAAAGAGAGTTTGGGAGATCACGTCTGTGTAAACAACAAGCTTTCTGTACATAATTTGTATCTTGCGTTGCCTAGCTGAGTGCACACGTGAATGCTGATTGAATCGAATGTAAAATAAAGAGTAAAGCTGTATAGACACACTCATTCTCAGTAAAGGTGCACGTGAAATATGTCTTTTCCTAAGTCAGTCACATATGAGGCAGGATACAAAGGCAGGAGTGCTTTATTCTTCCTCTCCTTCACAGGGTTGTCTATACAGCCCAACCTGTTCAAAGGAACACATACACCGTGATCACGCCGCTCTACCAGTGTAGATGGATTTCAGTCTGTGTTTTGTTTCACTGCGGCAGCATCTTGTTTCACTAAAGGCTGCCTCTCAGACTTCTTGTGGTTTTTATTCCAAGCTGAGGATGCACGCTTACAAGCTGCCTGTCTCTTTGCGTTTAGCTGGAAGTGTTCACAGACCCTCCCCCAACCATCCTCTCCACTGTTTCTGTTACTACTTTTATTCAATTCAACACTTGAGGGAACTGCAGATGAAATGCCTCTGAATCTAAATTACCAGCAATGGAAATAACAACCTATTTTCTGACCTCCCCTTCCTCCACCCACACTTTTCGAATCTGAGTCTAGGAGCACAAAGCTGCTCTGTCTCTGTCTCTTGGGTTTAGTGGTATAGTGGCTTTTCCGGGTGAGGGAAAAAAGTGCAACCTCAAAACGAAAATCCATTAGGAAAAATATTTGGTAGAGACAGAAAGAACTGTGTATGCATAGGCCTATAAAGTATAGACAAATGCTGGGACATGTATGATGCCCGAACAAGAAATCAGAATTTACACACCACACTGTGAAGTAGTCACCTCAGGAGATTATATATGAAGTCTACCAGCACTAATCACTGCCAAAGCATTTTTGAAATTTCTCTTACACATTGCTTTTAGCGTCAGTGCTCAAATTTATGAGAAAACAAGGCTCCTAACACCTCTTTTTAAAACATTTTAGACAGTATTACTCAGTTTAATCACTCACCATCTTACAAGACCTCTATAAATAGATTTTTATCAACTTAAAAAATATCAATTCCTCCCTCAAAGAAAAAGAAAATTACCCTCCATGAAATTCTTAAATGTGATGCTGGCTCTAATGAAAAACCTACTATGTGCCATTGGGCAGTAGCTATGATAACTGATACTATTCCAATTATAGAGTTAAGAAAACTGGCTCATGAGAGAGATTAAGCGACTTGTTAAAGGCCAAATAGCCAATAAAGAAAAGGATCTGAATTCAGGGCTGATGTTAAAGCCTACCTATTGCTTCAAGAGAAGTCCTAAGGAGTAGTCTGTGCCAATCTGGCTTATTGAACCCAGATAGAGCACAAGAAAAATAGACAAAACATACATATAACTAACCATTGGCCATTCAATGCTTTTGTGTATGTTTTAGAAAAGTAAAATACAAATAAGCTGTAAAAGAAAAATCTACTGACTGACATTCCCCCACCTCTAAAACACATACTTGTCTACTAAATATATCATACTTTTTAGATACAGGCAGAAAATTATTTCACGGTTAAAATTGTGATGTTGTGTTTGAGGTAGGATAGAAATACTGAAAAACTTTAGGTTTTGTAAGAAAAGTGTATAAGCTTTGTCATGACCATAATTTCATATTCTTGTTTTGACATCCCATAAAGATTATTCTTTTCCTGTAAAGTGGTTTTTTAGTAGGCTATCAGCAGACAAGGAGATGTTATCATATAGCCTTCTCATATATCACATATATAGCTTATTGTTTCTTGTATTATCATTTACTGTATTACACAGAGTTCTTTTTATGAAAAATTTTAGAAGAAAATTATCTTAAAGTGCCGAGAATAATTGCATTTCTTTTGGAAAATTGCCCTCTCACTTACTTTTTGGTGATTGTAACGTATGTAACAGACAATGTTTTCTTTTCATGTTTACCACAGAAAGTGCCTTTAACTCAGTATTATGGTTGTGAGATTTATCCATGTTGTATTTAGTTTTAGTTTGTTTATTTTCTTTACTGGTCAGACAAGATGTTCCTCAACTTATGATGAGGCTATGTCCTGATAAACCCATAGTAAGTTGAAAATATCCTATATTGAAAATGCACAGGACCAGCAGATGGCATAATGGTTATGTTGCTGGACTCCTATGTAGTCGACTGCAGTTCGAGTCCTGGACCTGGTGGCTTAAAACTTACACTGGGCATGTGTATACGCATGCCCCAAATCACAAGAGGAGAATGGGGAGGAAGGGACTGCGATGTGGCCATCTCCCCCACCCCTCGCCGGGGGGGATTTCTCGTTTTCTCTTTGTCTCTCTGGTGAGAGCATGCGCCCTATAGCAAAAATCCCTCTCTCTAAAAAAATAAAAGAAAATGCATTTTAATACACCTGCCCTACCAATACATCATAGCTTGGCCTAACCTACCTTAAACATTCTCAGAATACTTCTATTAGCCTATAGTCGAGCAAAATCATCTAACACCAAAGCTATTTTATGATAAAGTGTTAAGCATTTCATGTATCAATAATTCTTGAATCCTCTTCAGAAAGTAAAAAAAAAAAAAAAAAATGGTTGTAAAGGGAGTCAAAGTACAGCTTTTACTAAATGTGTTTTGGTTTCACACCATTGTAAAGTAAAAAAAAAAAAAATCATAAATTGAATCATGGTAAAGTAAATCCACGACCATCTTTATTCCATTGCATAAATGTATCACATTTTTAAAGAACCATTCTGCTGTTGGACATTTGTAGAGGTATGTGAACTAAGGACAGTGTGCTGGTTATTCTGCAGGTCCTCAGATCCATTCCTTGTTCTTCTCTAGCTCTGTATCTGGGAGGTTCTTCTCTACTGACCTCATCATCTGGACTTCCTTATGCACTGGAGGCCAGCAGGAGAAGGAACGATAGGAAGAGATCTGGGCACTTATTCCTCCTATTTCATCCTTGTTTTGTCTTTGGTTTGAAAGTATGGCAGGGGCCAGACTGTCTTGGCTAAGGCTGTCACCTAGCAGTACTTTTTGTATGGCTTAGTTCTCAAAGGGCTCTAGTAAACACCAATTTTCCCTTGGTCCTTTCAGGCTCATGGATAGACTGTAGTGGCTTCCATGATAACTAGCCTCTGGGTACCCCACCATTCTCTCTTGCTTACTTTAACCCTACCAACACTTCTCTATTCATCAAATTAAAATTTATTTTTTTCTTTTTTTAGGTTTTTGCTAGAGGGCATGTGCTCACCAGAGAGCGACAGAGACAGGGAAAGTGAGAAATCAGACCCCAGGGGGAATGGTCATGCCACAATCCCTTTTCCTCTATTCTTCTCTTAGGATTTTGGGCATGCATGTGCCTGGTATGATTTTCAAATCACTGGGTCCAGGACTCAAACTGCAGTTGGCCATATGGGAATCCAGCACCTTAACCACCTGGCCCCAATTATTTATTTATTTATTTATTTATTTATTTATTTATTTATTTTTGTTATAGGGTGTGTGCACCTGCCAGAGAGACAAAGAGAGACAGAAGCAAGAAATCACCCTCCTCAGGGGGGAATGGCCATGCCGCAATCCCTTCTCCTCCAATCTCCTCTTGGTTGACTACGTGGGAGTCCAGCAATGTAACCATTATGCCATCTGCTGGTCCCTGGCCCTAAATTTTTAAATTATGATTTGTGGTTTACATATAATAATTGTATGCACTGCATACATGCCTTAAAAATTACTGCAGGCCAAAATAATTACAATTATTATATGGATATACACATATCCCTCAATTTCAACACTGAACGTTATATTATGTTGTACGTATTTGTTAATAGTTCTACTAGGTTTTTTAAAAATATATTTTAAATTGTCTATATTTACTTACTCTGATATAATATCCCATAGACTCTTCCCTTTATTAACATGCATTCTTCTGTCTATTGAAGTTTTTCTTGGGTCAGCCTGTGGCATGGTGGTTAAGGCAGAATGGCTATCACAGAGCTGACCATGTGGTTCAAGTTCCAACCTGGCAGCTTGAGAAACACACAAGGGATCCACGCGTACATGACCAAAATCCTGAAAGGAAGGAGAAACGGAGAAGGGCTCACGGCATGACAATCCCCTACGGGGGGGATGCTTTCTCACTTTACCTCTTTCTCCTCCCTTTTTTCCTCCCTCCCCCCCTCTCATTTTTTGTCTCTCTTCGGCAAACACACATGCTATGACAAATTTAAAAAATAATAAATTTTCTCATGAGCTGCCTTCCTCATCCAGCAGCTTCTCGTATCCATCATTACTGTCTCTATTTCTACGCTTCTGAGTCTTTCAGTTTCTGCCACAGGGTGCGGGTATCTGGTATATGTTAAATAGGAATATACATTTGTCTTCCATAGTCTGGCTTATTTCATTTAGTATTATATCTTCTAAATTCATCCACGTTCATTACACTATCTTTAGATAATCCCCTTTTCTGCTATACTCTGACAAAGATGATAAGTATGAAATACATTTTAATGAGAAATTAGCAAACGTGAATTTGTACGTTTAAGCAAAATCAAAACAAAACAAAACAACAAAAGACCCTTAAAAGCCCTTTTTATAAATAAAATTTTTCTGTTTTGATAAGCATCTAGATACTACAGTCCAAGAGAAAGACTATGGACTTATTCCTCTAAATTAAACTCTAAAAAGAACTAGCGGGTTTTTAATAGAAATAATCTGACAGTTCTTACATTCTTTTTGCATTTCTAATTGGTGGTTATAAAACTTGGGGATTTATTAGGAAATAGTTAATTCTAGAAGCAATATATTTGAGCTGGCTTAACTGATCACATCTTAGCACATTTAGCTGATAAAATGCTTGTTCATGAGTCATAATAAATGCACAGTCCTGAGAATATGATATACCATGCCAGCCTGCTGGGGAAGAAACCAGATGATGCTTATTCTTTTATCAAGATGTCGAAGTCCTTCTGACACATGCTCTTTCTTCATGCACCTCCTTTCCAAAGTCAGAAACACATTTTGTTCTCCCATAGTGGTTAAAAATGACACACTGGGACAGGTCTATAGGCTGAAGTATGAGTCAATTTCTAAGAACTGAAAACCGTTACTAGGAAAAAAAAAAAAAAGATGCAGAGTACAGTACCTCTACAAATTCAAATAGTCTCTGGGTACTGTCACTGAAAAATAATGACCTGTTTTCTGTGCAGCAACCAGGAAGCAATGTTGTGTGACTTCCCTACTCAGCCCACATCCCTTAGAAACCATCTTCTGCCAACAACCCAAGTTTCATTCACCTTCAATGCGGAAAAACGTCTGTGGTGAAGAGACAAGCAGGAGTAAATTCTGGAATCATGTTCTTTGTTGGGAAAAACTGCAAGGTCTGGCTGTTTCCATTTGAATGGCATTTCATTTTGTCCAGTTCAATGTTTGCTGATTGTTTGTGCTGTCTAGAGTAGCTTTGATTAAACCTTCTAATTTCACCTCGGCTTTTTTCTTTTCTGAAGGCAAGCCCTTGTCCCGAAAGTATAGAAATGTGGTCAAAAGGAAAACAACAAAGAGGGAGAATTGAAGGGAAGGAGTTAGGAAACTTGCAGGAATTACAAATTTGGTAAATTTAGCCAGGATAGTGTTATATTAACTAGGCATCTTATTAGATACCTTGTTTTATTAATTTCTTACCCTACATGATTTTGATATATAAAAAAACAAAATCTTTACTTATAAACTCATTTTCCATATCATTTACATTTTTCCAATAGAAGTAATATAATGATACTCCTTGTTAGCTTAAAACACAGATGTGTTTGCTTATGGAATATTCTTTTTTTCTATTGATATGGGTAGAAAACCTAAGTTGCATATTTCCCCAACATGGAATTTCCTTCTTTGCTTAAAATGTGGTGCTTGCTGAACTAGATCCATTTAACTAACTATTACTACCTGATTTTTATTTGTTTGTTTGTTTTTTAGTTTTTGCTATAGGGTGCATGCGCTTGCTGGAGAGAGACAGAGAGACAGAGAGAGGAAAAGTGAGAAATGATCCCTAGAGGGTGTGACTAAGCTACAATGCCTTCTTCTCTAGTCTCCTCTTGGGATTTTGGGCATACATGCACATGGACCTGTCATGTGTCCCAAGCTTCCAGGTCTGGGACATGAACCATGTACCTGGCCATGTGAGATCCAGTTGCCTTAACAACCATGTCATCAGCTGGCCCTGATTTTTAACTAACTGTGAGAAATCAACTATTCTTATAAAAAGTCAATTGTTTTAAGGCTTGTGGGGGCCTGTAGGTGGTGGCATGGTGGTTAAGGTGCTAGACACCCACATGGCCGACTGTGTTTCAAGTCCTGGACATGGTGGCTTGCTTTCTCACTTCCCTCTCTATCTCTCTCTGATTAAATAAAATAATAATAATAATAATAGTAATAATAATAAATAAAATTAAATAAATAATTCTTTAAAAATTAAAAAATAAAGACTTGAACACTGGTATATACATATACACTTACATGTACATAATGGTATGTACATAGTATGAATGTATATATGTATAATAAGAGGGACTTTAAAAAGTTCTTGGAAAAATAGAATTAAAATACAAATTTATTTGTATGCAAAAAATTTTTGAGATCCACACATAGTTTTTTCCTAATACACATGTTTTGAAGGCTCCTTGCGTGTATACACATATACATTTATAATCTCAATTACTTGTAAATTTATTTATTTTTAAAGATTTTTGCCTTAGGATATGTATACTTAGCAGAGGGAGATAGAGAGAAACAGAGAGGGGGAAAGTGAGAATAACCCTCCAGGTATGATGGCCACACTACAATTCTTTTTCCTCTAGTCTCCTCTTGGAATTTTGAGCATGCACACACACACACCCAGCGTGATTTTCAAGCTATCTGGTTCAGACTCTTGCTGCAGTTGGCCATGTGGGAATCCAGTGCCTTAACCTCTACACCACCTGCTGGTCTCACTTACAAATTCAATGTATATATTTCTTTGAAATATTTTTCATTATGAAGGTATAGAGAATAATGAAGCAAACATCATTGTACTTATTGTTGAAGTTACCAAAGTTATGACTCAACTTAGAGAAACTAAAAAGTCAGGCAGATGGAAATAAAATTTTCTGTGAAACTAATAAAAATCTATGTTGGAGGATATGCCTCAAGTGTGTGCAATGACATACAACATACTTTCCTTTCCAAGTTCTAAAAACCAAGTAAGGGAGGCAACACAGGCTCATTTAAACAGCAGGTTCTTTCTGTTTAAGTTTGGAAAACATGGTTAGGGTGTGGAGCAACAATCAGTTTTCTAACCCTTTGCCTCAGACATTATTACTTCGTAGCCAACAGCAGACTAGAGCATAAGCTCTCTGCAGATGGGAAGACTCGAGAAACATGAATCAGGTAACTTTCTCCGCTTCTGAGGGAGGACAAAACGGTGTGACTAAAAGTGAGAGATGTTTTGGAAAAATATCACTTCAAGGAATCATGATCAATTCATGCTTTTATACTTTTGCACATACATGGTATTCACATATCTATAATATACATAATGTATAGATTTCTTATGAACTTTAAATAAGTGAACTAACAATTTATATATGTATATATAATTTTGCAACTTACCTTCAAAATGCAACATGTTTTGAAATTTATCTCTGTAAGTACTTAGAGCTAAAAGTTTATTTTAAAGATTGATTGATTGATTTATATTCATTCATTTATTTTAATTTGACCAGACACACACACACACACACACACACACACACACACATACACACACACACACAGAGAGAGACAGACAGGGGAGAGAGAGAGAGAGAGAAAGAGAGAGAGAGAGAGAGAGAGAGAGAGAGAGAGCAAGCCACCATGGTTGGCCATGTGAGAGCGTCCAGTGTCTTAACCACCATGCCATCTGCTGGCCCCGCAAGTTTTTTAAATTATATGAATAAATTACACTCTATTCTTCTATTGCCATTTAGTTGTTAATTTGTTACCCAGTTTTCATTGTAATAAACAATTGCTACAGGTTGACTATGTTCTTCCCAAACTTGTATGTTGAGCCATTGAAATGGGATTAAGAGAGTGAAAACTTGATCCTGTCAAAAGATGGGGGTTTGGGGGGAAGAGACTAGTGACTGGGTAAGTAGGAAAGGGCTCCCATGACTGAGTCCTCGTCGATTTATAAGGAGAGTGAATGAGGCAGACAGGGACCACATGGAACACACGCACTTTCTGCACACACCTGCCAGGCCCTCTGTTTCTGTTGAACGTGTTGCAACATAGTCTGCCTGATGCCAGCCTCATACTTTAAACTTTTCAGCCACCAGAATCACAAGCATATGAACTCTGTTCTTTTTAAATCACTTAGTCTCAGGTATTTTTGTAAGCAATACAATAAAGATAAAGACAACAATATTGATATCAGATATCTTGTAAATGATCCTTTCTAAATGTGAGCAAGTTTCTATAGAGCTGTGATTAGCAACTGGGACAGGGTACTACCCTCCTCACTATGCCCAGAGGTGCTTGGGAATGTATAGGAACAGTCTGGGTTGTCAAATTATTGGGAGGTGTACTAACAGCTTTACTGAGAGGGACCAGAGATGGTCAATGTCCTTCAGTGTGTTGGGTGGTACCACATAAAGAACCGTCCCACTCCAAATACAAATAATGGTGTTCCATTTCTAGGAATACCATTCTAAATATATTCCTATATGTAATAAAACTATGCTATATTGTACAAATCCTCAACTTAGTTGGTAGATGGCTTTTCTATGTGGTTTTACCAATTTATAGTCTCACTAATTCTTGGCTTGTCAACACTCAGGATTATCAACCTTCATTTATATGTTTATTTTTGCAAATCTAATGAATATTAAATGGTGTCTTATTATTATCTTAAGCATTTCTAGGGTTTTTAGTTGAGACTGAACATGCTTTCATGTGACCATTTGAATCCAATCCCCTGTTGAATCTAGTCTGTGAGGTGTATATTATTATTCTTTGTTTACTTTTCTTTCAAGTTGTCTTTATGTTTTATAAGAATAAGAATGGACTACACTTTGGATATATTGTAGATATAAATCCTTTGTGTATATTTTAACTAAGTATCAGTGACGCATTGAAAATATCTTGCTCTATCTGTGTCTTACCTTTGAAAGTTTCAATGTAGAGAAGTTTATTAAAATTTTCTTTTTTGGTTTGTGCTTGTTGCATTTTAGTTAATAAATTCTCCCTTACCACACTCTTCTATATTTTCTTAATAAAGTTAAATGCTTTTGCTTCCCCTCTTCCCCAGATCTAGGTCTTTACTCTTTCTAGATTTTTTTAAAAATTTTATCTTTGGTCATGTAAGGTAGGGATTTAATTCTTTTTTTCTGAATGGATTACTAATTGCTACATCACCATTTTTAACTGTTCTTTTCCCCACTGATTTCTAATACTTCTTCCCTGAGTATTTCATGATTTCTTATGCTATTATTTTAAATGTTCATTTTCCAGTTATTTACTGTTGCTATATAGGAATACAATATATTTTTGTAATATTGACCTTGCTAAACTTAGTTCGAGTAACATTTTCTGTGGATTCTTTGGAATTCCCAATAAAGTTTGTTCTGCCAACTGCAAATAAAAATAAATTTTAGTTCATCCTTTCCATTTCATAGACTTGTTATTTCTTATTCTTGCAATATTGCACTGGCTAATATGTTCCATGCAATGTTGAAAGACTTTGTTACTGATTTTAAGAGGAACACATTCATTTTCTTACCACGTTGGCCACTGGTTTTAGTTAATGTCCTTTATTAATCTGAGGAAATTCCTTTTTATTCCCATCTTGCTGAGCTGACTTTATTTATTTATTTATTATGAAGTTTTTGCCTTGGGGTGCGTGTGCTTGCAGGAGTTGGCTGGGAGGAGAGAGAAGAGAGACAGAGACAGTCAGAGGGAAAATGAGAAATCACCCCCAGGAGGGTTGGCCATGACACAATCCTTTCTTCTCCATTCTCCTCTTGGGATCTTGGGCATGCACACACATCCACCTGTCATGATTTTCAAGACACCAGGTCCAGGACTCGAACCACCATTGGCCATGTGGGAGTCCAGCAGCATAACTGATATGCTATCTGCTGGCCCAAAGCTGACTGTATTTTAAAAATCAGAATGAATGTTAAATTTTATTAAATATTTTTGTCTAAATCTATTGAAATGAATTGGGGGTGCTGTTTACATAGTGATTGGTTACCATTTTTGATAGATGTTCTTTGCCAGGCTAAGAACATTCCCTTCAATTCTCAGACTGAAGATATTAAAAAAAAAAAAATTGGTTTTATTTTTGTTTAATGCTTTATCTGCATACACTATGATAACTTCATGGTTTTTATTCTTTATTATGCTTACATGATAAGTAACACTATCATATTTTCAAATGTTAAACAATGTTTTTATTCCTAGTATAAATCCTACTTTGTTTATCTGAATCTTCATAAGTACAGTTGGCTTAACAGCTTATTTTCTTACACAGTACTTTACATTTAAGTACCAAAATTATTTTAGCTTCTTAAGAAAAATTTGGCATACCTTACCTTATGCTTTTTACTATTTGCTAATCACATTTGTGTAAAATAGAAATTAACTGTACTTGAATGTTTGATGAAGTTGTCAAGGCCAAACATTTTGTATGGAGAGTCTTTGATTACTAATTCAATTTCTTTTATATTTACTGGCTTATTCAGATCATTATTTCTTCTTGGATCATTTTTATAATTTGTATTCTTCTAGAAAAATTCCAGTTCAAATATTTTTAAATTCATTGGAGTAATTTTTATAATATTCATAAGTGATTAAAAATTCTCTGCAGATCTATGTCTCCATTGCATTTTTATTCTAATTTTTGTGAATCTGTGTTTTTCATTATTTGTTTCTTAATTAGTTTGGCTATATGTTTTTCTATTTTAGTCTTTTCAAAGACTGGATTTGGGTTTGTTGATCCTCTCTAGTTTTTCTTTGCTTTTAATTTGATTATTTTCTGCTCTTATCTCTATAATTTGTTTCCTTCAACTTAATTTTAGCTTATTCTGTTCTTCTAGTTTCATCAGTTGAGCACTTAATTTATTTAAAATTTTTCTTGTTATTTGCAAATACATTTAAAGCTATACAGTTTTAAGTTTGAGCTTCATTTAGTTACAGTACAAAAACTTTAATATACATTAGGTTTGGTGCAAAAGTAATTGCGGCTTTACATTGTTGAAATT
This sequence comes from Tupaia tana, assembly GCA_026018925.1. Taxonomy (NCBI): domain Eukaryota; kingdom Metazoa; phylum Chordata; class Mammalia; order Scandentia; family Tupaiidae; genus Tupaia; species Tupaia tana. The sequence continues at coordinate 15,114,687 of JAKSZU010000018.1, forward strand.
TGTCATCTGATACTGGATACATTCTTAAATATATGTGGTTATGTTATACGTTGTTTTAATGTACATTTCTCAGTTTGTGATTTTTTTCCTCATGACTTATTACTTGCTGTTTATTTTATGTGTATTTTAGACTATGGAAATGACGTTAGATAAAAAGTAAATTCAAGTAATTTTCTTATTCTAGCTCAAATGGGTTGTAAAGAAGTGGAGACAACTCACAACATCAACAATGCATTTGGCCCAGGAACTGGTAACCAAGGTGCAGTGCAGTGGTGGTTCAAGAAGTTTTACAAAGAAGATGACCGCAAGAGAGAAGGAGCATATTGGCCAGCCACTAGAAGTTGACAACAACCTGGGGACCAATAGGTGGTGTGGTGGTTAAGGCACTGGACACTCCCACATGTTCAACCACAGTTCAAGTCCTGGATCTGGTGGCTTGCTTTCTCACTTTCCCTCTTTCTCTCTGGTCAAATTAAAATAAATGAATAAATAAATAAAATAATTCTTAAAAAGAAAAAGAAGTTGACAACGACCAATTGGGAGCAATCATTGAAGCTGGTCCTCTTACAACTACATGAGAAGTTGCCAAGGAACTCAGTGCTGACCATTCTACCGTTGTAGGCATTTGAAGCAAATTTAAAAAGGTGAAAAAGCTCGATAAGTGGGTGCCTCATGAATTAATTGGAAAATTTTCTAAAATTGTCATTTTGAAGTAACATTTTCTCTTATTCTATGCAACAACAAGGAGCCATTTCTCGACTAGATTGTGAGTTATGATGAAAAGTGAATTTTATACAACCCAGCAATGACCTGCTCAGTGGCTGGACCAAGATGAAGCTCCAAAGTACTTGCCAAAGTCAAACTTGCACCAAAAAAAGGGTCTTGCTCACTGTATTTGATCCATACAGCTATCTTTTCTTTTCTTTTTTAATTAAAAAAATATTTTTTAAGGTTTTTGTCATAGAATGCACTGGAGAAAGACAGAGGGAAAGTAAGAAATCAACCCTCCTTCCGTTGGGGGGATGGCCATGCTGCAATCCCTTCTTTTCCATTTTCTTCCTGGAATTTTGGGCATGTGCACATGCCCGGCTTTGTTTTCAAGCTGCCATGTCTGGGAGTTGAAATATGGCTGGCCATGTGGGAGTACAACACCTTAACCACTATACCACCTGTTGGCCCCCACAACAGCTTTCTGAATTCCTGGTGAAACCATTACATCTGAGAAGTAGCTCAGCAAATAGATGAGATGCACCAAAAACTGCAATGCCTGCAGCCGGCATTGGTCAACAGAAGGGACTAATTCTCCACAGCAATGCCCCACCACATGTCATACAATCAACACTTCAAAAGTTGAACAAATTGGGTTACAAAGTTTTGCCTCATCTGCCATATTCACCTGACCCCTCGTCAACAAACTACCATTTCTTCAAGCCACTCAACAACTTTTTGCGGGGAAAACACGTATACAATCAGCAGGATGCAGAAGATGCTTTTCAAAAGTTTGTGGAATCCCAAAGCATGGATCTTTATGCTTACAGGAATAAATAAACTTATTTTTCATTAGCAAAAATGTGTGATTGTAATGGTTCCTATTTTGATTAATAAAGATGTGTTTGAGCCTAGTTATAATGATTTAAAATTCACAGTCTGTAATGACAATTGCTTTTTTTTTAAGTTTTGTGCCATAGGGCATGTGCACTTACCAGAGAGAAACAGAGAGAGACAGTGAGGGAAAAAGTGAGAAACCACCCTCCAGGAGAATGGTCACACTATAATGCCTTCCCCTTCATTTACCTTCTGGAATTTTGGGCATGCATGCACCCACCTGGTGTAATTTTTTTTTTTTTTTTTTTTTTTTGGAGAGGTTTTTGCTATAGGGCGCATGCGCTCGCCAGACAGACAGAGAGAGACAGAGAGATAGAAAGCAGGAAATCACCCCCCTGGGGGGATGGCCATGCCGCAATCCCTTCTCCTCCATTCTCCTCTCGGGATCTTGGGCACGCACACACACGCGCCCGGCGTGAGTTTAAGCCGCCGGGTCCGGGACTCGAACCGCGGTCGACTACGTGGGAGTCCAGCGACATAGCCATTACGCTAACTGCTGGTCCCCCACCTGGTGTAATTTTTAAACTGCTGGGTCCAGGACTTAAACTGTGGTCAGCCAGTGGGAGTCCAGCACCATAACCACTACATTACTTGCTGGCCCCTGCAATTGCTTTTGCAATAGCCTAAGAGTACTATACTTTTATTTCCCTTCATAAATACTTTTAAAATTTCTTTTGTTTTGCTTTTCACTATGCATTATTAAGGAGTAAATCTTTAGGTTTCCAAACATATGTACCTTGTTATTATTATTTATAATTGTTGATTTCTAATTTCATTTCAGTGTAGACAGAAGAAAAATTATATGGACTTTTTTGAAGTTTACATTGTGACCTAATCCTGCTCGTTTTATAATTTTTCTAGGTGTACCAGAATAAATATGTAGTTGGAATAAATATGGAATTAAGGCTTCTATATTTATCAACTAGATCAAACCTATTAACTTTATTGTTTAAATTTTTCATATCTTTTTGCTGTTTTGTCTCTCTGCAGTGGTAGTTTGTGGCAGAGGTGTGTTAGAATCTCCCACTATTACTGTGCTTTTGTAATTTCTCCTTGCTATTTTAGTAATTTTTCTGCTCATGTTCATGATTTATATTTTTCTGAATACTTTTTTTTGTATTACTGTGTTTTGTCCCTTTTAAAGCCTTTTATTTGACTACTATAAAACCAGTTTTTAATATTTGCCTCGTAAACCCTTACCCACCCTTTTATTCTTGATATTTCTTTGTATGTTGGCTTTAGATAACATATTTTATGATTGGTAAAAAGCAGGATTTTGTTATTTTATCTGATCTGATCATTTCCTCTTTAAAACATGAATATTAATATTTGTAGTAAGATAATAATTGAAATGTTTTGGTCTCAAAATTATAACCAGTGACCAGTAGATGGCATAATGGTTATGTCACTGGACTCCTACATATTTAACCATGGTTTGAGTTCCTGACCAAGCAGCTTAAAACTCTAGCCAGGTGCTTGTGTGTGTGTGTGTGTGTGTGTGTGCCTAAATTCCCAAAAGGTGAATGGAGGAAGAGAGAGTGGGGCATGGCCATCCCCTCCTCCTGTGGGGTGATTTATTGTTTTCTGTCTGTCTCTCTCTTTGTCTCTGGGGAGCACATGCACCTATAGCAAAAATCTCTCTCTCAAGGGGCCAGCAGGTGGCATGATGGTTAAGGCGCTGGACTCCCACATGGCAGACCACAGTTCAAGTCTCAGATTTAGAGGCTTGCTTTCCTACTTTCCCTTTCTCTCTCCTTGTCTCCTTTTGGCCAAATTAAACAAATAATAATGATGATAATAAATGAAATAAAATAATTTTTTAAAAAGGATTTATGGCGTGTTGAAAAAAAAAACACTCTCTTTAAAAAAGAAACAAAGAAAAAACTGTAGCCAGGGGTAGAGGGTGAAGAGTACTCACAAGTTGGAAACACACCTGTACATCCATGTTTACTGCAGCATTATTTACAATTACTAAGACAAGGAATCATTTTAAGTGCCCCCAAACTGATGACTGGATTGAAAAAATGTGGCACATATGCACTACGAAATACTACTTAGCCATAAAGAACAGTGAAGACTCTGTCATTTGATACAAAGTGGGTGAACATAGAAGATTTAATGCTAAGTAAAATAAGCCAGACTATGAAAGACAAACATTGTATATATCCCTGCTTAATATATACCAAATACCTGCACTCTAGGGCAGAAATTGAAAGATTCAAAGACATAATACTAGAGAGGGCAAGTGTAGATACCAGACTGTATCAGAGAAGGATGGATAGTCAGGGGTGAGTGAGAGGGACTCAAGAACAAAAGCATTTAACATACACAAGAATTTAAGGTTCTTGGCTGAAAATGATACGTGTGGTAATATCCTTGATTTGATGATCACACATTGCATGCATGCTTTCAAAAACTACTTTGTTATGCCATAAAGATGTATGATAATTAGATGTAAATAAGAAATTATAAATAAAATAGAAAAAAAGAAAACTAGACTTATCTTCATGACTTGCAAATAGCAAAATTAGTGCTGCACACACACACAAAATCCCAGGGAACCAGCAGTTAGCGTAATGGCTATGTCGCTGGACTCCCACGTAGTCGACCGCGGTTCGCGTCTCGGACCCGGTGGCTTACAACTCACGCCGGGCGCGTGTGCGTGCGTGCCCAAGATCCCGAGAGGAGAATGGAGGAGAAGGGATTGTGGCGTGACCATCCCCCCTGGGGGGTGATTTCTCGCTTTCTGTCTCTATGTCTCTCTCTCTCTGTCTGGCAAGCGCACGCGCCCTATGGCGAAAAACCTCTCCAAAAAAAAAAAAAAAAAAAAAAAAAAAATCCCATAAAAGCCTGAAAGCAAAAAAACTGGGTCTGGGGAACCAGCAGTTAGCGTAATGGCTATGTCGCTGGACTCCCACGTAGTCGACCGCGGTTCGCGTCTCGGACCCGGTGGCTTACAACTCACGCCGGGCGCGTGTGCGTGCGTGCCCAAGATCCCGAGAGGAGAATGGAGGAGAAGGGATTGCGGCGTGACCATCCCCCCTGGGGGGTGATTTCTCGCTTTCTGTCTCTATGTCTCTCTCTCTCTCTGTCTGTCTGGCGAGCGCACGCGCCCTATAGCGAAAAACCTCTCCAAAAAAAAAAAAAACAAAAAAACAAAACTGGGTCTGTAACACTTATCATATTCTCTATTTCTATCATATTTCTAAGAAACCTTTAAAGAAAAAGAGTAAAGAAAGAAAAGAGGAGTGAGAAAAAAGAACAGAGGGAGGTAAAACAGAGAAAGAGAAATTGAGAGAGTATCTTCAGAGAAGAAACACTAAAAGAAAGTGATTATTTTGACAGGATAGAGTGCTGTGTCCTACCCGTCCGTAAGCCAAGTGAAGGTAAGATTGGATAGCATGTCAGAGGGGAGCTGGATTCCTTCCAGGCATTTCACCTGTATGCATGCTGAGCCAAGACACTTGTATCATTGATGCTGCTTTGGGATGGAAAGAAGTAAAAGGAAGTTTCTAGAGACCCTGATTTATGACTCCTGCAGTTGGTAGGGCCAAAGAGATTGGTGCCTAAAAGTTGCCCAGATAAGTTTAAAGAAAAGACCCAGGATGGCTACAGTTGGCCCTGATGGCAACCTAAGAAAAAAGGGCTGTAGTGTCAAGGCACTTTTCCACTGAAGGTGGAACAAGGGCATTTCTAAGAAGTCAAGTGGACACCGGAGGTTAGTCAGGCTAAATTCACCTGAAAGATGGTTCCTAAGAAAACTATGTGACTTCCGCAGGCAATACAGCTGAAAATAGCTGTCTTCTATCAGAGCAGGAGCTGCTGGGGTGGAGTGGCCAAAAAAAGTCACCCTGAGTATATTATATACTTCAGAGAACTATGTGGTATAGAAAGTTCTAATATGAATTGTTCAGGACATGGTGTAAGTGGGATTTGGTGACAATAGGGTGGAGGTCCAAAGAATCCACCACAGTACTCCATGACAAAGAGTCATCCTTCAGATATATCTCTCATGGCAATAGGTACATGACAGCCATGATGAAATTCCAATTCCTTCTTCCACATTAACATGGGAGGAGCCAGGGCAGCCCAGACAATAGGGAAAGAAAGCAAGAATAGGGAGTCACAAAAAGAAAAACCATGAGATTATTTCACTACTACAAATTTGCAGGTCTTAGTCAGGGCTGAACTATAGAAGAGACAGCCGTAGGGCAGAAGTTTTAAATTGGATGAGAGGTGAAAGTTTGGATTTAGAACAGACCATACTTTCTACTATTAATATCTAAGGGTTACAAAAAGCCTTAGGATCTAAGTGGGAGAAAGTAGATCAAACAGAAGTGTGAAGGAGGTTAGTGGGAAGAAAACAAGGCTATTTCTTCATTGCATCCTACTGCATCCAATATGTTCAATAAACACATTACATATTTATTGTGATGACTGATATATTTGGGCTCATTTCTAAAATTTTGTTTTTCTATTTACTTTGTTTTTCCTTCCTTTTTATTTAAATACCATATTGATTAAAATTTTCACATTTCCCCTTTTCCATTTCAGGTTTCAAAACTATAAATTATTACTTTATAACTATATTTTCCTAAAATCTACAATATCGTTATTAGATATATTTCTCTTCCTCTTATATCTGACATGAATTTCTGTGTGCTTTAATTACCTGTTAATTAAATCTACTATCTTGTTATTTTTGTCTTATTTTTGGATTAACCTTTTTTTAAAACAGAAAAGTCATTAAGCCATTCTGTAACTGGCAATTGACAACATATTTATCAATTTTTATGCTTGTTGCACTTATGTTCCATATCTCTCTCTGATTAACTTTGTTTCTTATATCCATGAATTGTTTTCTGTTTGTATAGTCAGTTTTGCCCTCTTCTATTAGTATCGCTGAGTATAAAATTCTAAATTGACAATTATTTCTCCCAAACATCATTATATTCTGGTATTTATTGTTTATTTTAAGAAGACTGCTGTAAGTCTTTACTGTCTTTCCTTTTTTAAGTAATCTGTCTTTTCTGTGGTAGCTTGAAAAATTCTTCTTTATACTTTATAATCTGCAGATTCATTATAATGTGACTTGATGTTATTTTACATTTATTTATCCCACTCACTATTCAAGGTACAGTTGTTTTTTAAAGTTAATTATTTATTTATCTAATTCCATTTGTTACTATTTTTCAATTTGACCAGACAGAGACAGGGAGAGAGAAAAAGGGAAAGTGAGAAAGCCAGTTATCAGGTCTGGGACTCGAACCATGGTTGGCCATGTGGGAATCCAGCACCATTAACCACCATGCCATCTGCTGTTCCCCTCTCCCCCAGGTACAGTTTAAATGTGAAGACTGCTGATTTATAATTCTGGAAATTTGCAGGGTCGTATGTTTTCAAACATTGTTTTTTCCTTCATTCCTTCTACATGTTTCCTTTTGATCTACTTTTAAATGTGGTTTGGAGCCTCACAATACATCGTCTATATCCTAACTGCTTTTACTCATCCAGTATTTTTTTTGTGTTTCATATACATTTCTCACTACTACTTTCCATGTCACCAATTATTCCTTTGCCTGTGTATAAATTTTATTTTATCTATTAGGATTAAGTTTTTTACCTATAGGTACTAAGATGCTATTTTAGTTCTTATGCAGAATAGATTTTTAAAAGGTTACTATTCTGAGTTGAGGAGAAATATGCATTATACAATGCATGAAAAGAGACCATTTCCTATAATGTACCAATTACATTATGACACAACTGGGTAGATATGGCCTATCTTACCTAATAAAGCCCTCTATTGTTTATTCTTATGGAACATTATAAGAATAACGTACTTATAATGCTAATAACTTTGGTTATTCCTTTTCTTTAATGGTCTGAGTTCATAGCTCTCTAAGGAGATGAGGTCTTCTGTGATTGTTTAAAAAGAACAGCAACAAAGCAATTGTATTTTCAAAACAACATATATGAGGATATTTGGAGTCAGTTTTCATAATTCAATGCATTAAGGAGGGCAGGATAATGAGTGCATTTAAAATATTTTAAATGCAAATACAAGAAAGCTAAATAGGCACTTAGCCAAATTTCTACCAAACAAATGTTCAGAACCTAGCCAAAACATGTAATTCTTTTGTCTAAAAAGGAAATGCACAGGAAATGCTAAGAGATTAATAACAGAGATCTTTAAAGAACTAGCATTGTAATATTGTGATCTATGTGAAAGTTACTGTGGTAAACTTCAAGTTTGTTAATTGTTATTCCACATTGGATAATTAAATAAGGATGATTTGAAATGGGATAGCTTATGGTTAACTCATTTTACTGTATTAATTATTTTCATCTGAATTAGAACTAATTAGCTATGAAAATGTTTTCCTTTTCCTTGAGCAGTATACATACATCCATTAAAAGGAAACAAAAAGGGAACCAGCAGTTAGTGTAATGGTTATGTCGCTGGACTCCCATATAGTCGACCGCGGTTTGCGTCCCGGACCCGGTGGCTTAAAACTCACGCTGGGCGCATGTGCGTGCGTGCCCAAGATCCCGAGAGGAGGATGGAGAAGGGATTGCAGCGTGACCATCCTCCCTGGGGGGTGATTTCTTGCTTTCTGTCTCTATGTCTCTTTCTGTCTGTCTGGCGAGCACACGCGCCCTATAGTGAAAACCTCTCCAAAAAAGAAAAAAAGGAAACAAAAAGACAATACCTAGTAAATCTTCATATTAATATAGTATCTGTACTACCTCTTTAAATATAATGTTCCACAGTAGTAGTTGTAAAATGGGTAATAACAAACATAAATCTCTTCTGGATTTTTGCAGACCATCAAAAACTCTCTAACCTTTAGCATTTGACATTATTTATCAGTCATTCCTTTAAATAAAGATCTCACTGTTTTGAATCCTATTTGTATACCTTTCTTCCTCTTGCCTATTTTTTTTTAAATCCTCAGTTCTTCTCAGTTTTGTGTGTTATTCATATTCTCATTCAAAATAACCTGTTATCATGATTTCCAATATTGTTCCTTTTGTATTAAAATAAACTTCTACAGCCTGATATCTTAAAATGTCCATTATGTATTTCTAACTGTCTAAACAGTCATGTCCAGTTATTCAGTGAGTTCTTTATTAACATGCTCTAAGTTTATTCCAAAGGGATGCTTATCGAAGACTTTACTCTAGTATGTAGAGCACTAGCCTGGGTGCTGGACATATATGAATCATGAGGCATAAGGAGGTTAGAACTAATGGGGCAAAGAAACAAATTGTTACAGATATTGAATGATGAGGGCTAAGAACAGAAATGCTCACAGTATGATCTGAGTACCCAGGGAAGCTGGCTAATCTCCCCACATTCTGCCCACCGCTTTCACTCATTTCAATGATTTCACTCATTTGAGTTCAAAACACTACAACCATCTTTGATTTACTCTTCCTATATTCTACATTATAAATTAGTAATCAAGTCTTATTTATGATTATTTCCAAAAATCTCATAGAAATCCCACCCTCCACTCTTTGCTATCTCCATTGCCATTGTTCCAGTCTCAATATTCTATGGATTGTCTCAATGTATCATTATGGACCTCTTTTTTAAAAGAAACAGAGGGATAGAAAGCGAATTTCCTCCCATGAGGAATGGCCATGCCACAATCCCTTTTCCTCCATTTCGGGCATGCATGCACTTGCATGAGTCTCAAGCTGCCGGAACCGGGATTTAAACTGCAGTTGGCCATGTGGCAGTCCAGTGCCTTAACCACTATGCCACCTGCTGGCCCCATGACCTCCTCTTAAATCCTCCTGTGATCAGATCTTTCCAGTACTTTGACAGTATACACTTTCATCATTTAATTGTCTTGTTTATTGAACCCAGGTCTACCACTGGATAGTTATAAACGTTGCTCAAGTTACTTAATTTTTCTGGGTTTCTTTCCTTGATCTATACAATGGATTTTTTTTTTTTAAATGCTTGTAAGCATGGGGCCAGCAGATGGCATAATGGTTACATCACTGGACTCCCACATACTTGTCCACAGTTTGAGCCCTGGACCCAATGACTTAAATCTCATGCCGGGCATGTGTGTGTGTGTGTGTGTGTGTGTCCAAGATCCTGAGAGGAGAATGGAGGAGAAGGGATTGCAGCATGGCCATCCTCCCAGGAGGTGATTTCTCGCTTTCTGCCTCTCTGTCTCTCTCTCTAGTGAGTGCACCTGCCTGATAGCAAAAATCTCTCTAAAAAGAAAAAATGCATGTAAGCGTAAAACATACAATGTTTATTACACACATTTTTAGCACATTAGTAAATGTAACTCAATAAACATAGCTGCTACAATAATTATTTCTACCCATTCTCTATAACTCTCATGACATATTGCCTCATTAAGTTCACAACATTTTTAGTTTATTTTGTAGTTTTCTGTGTACTTTATCTTTTCCTATTAAACCACATTTTCCTTGAAGACAGGACTGAACTTTATTTGTCTTTGGGCATGACTTATGAACCAATTTTTTCTTGGCCCTTGAGTTGTCATCCAGTAGGATTTGACATACTTCTGTTTGATTCACCATTCATGGGAGACAAAATGCACTAGAGCTCAATTAAAATGATACTTGGGAGATACCTGGTATCACTAAAATCTGGAATTATGTATTAAATGGTCCCCAAAGAATCGGCTATTTCAAAAATTAAAAGTTATTACAAAGAGCTTAACATATCATGCTATATCATATATCACACACCATAAAAGTGTCAGAAGTAGACTTATTTCACATTACTATATTTCTTGATGGTGATCTGTCTGAACAAGTAAGGCCTGCTGAATTTGAACATGGATAATAAAGCTCATACTCTAAGAAAATGTTTAAATTATGAAATAGAACTGGGGATAGTGGTGGAGAACTCTAGGAGAGTCTCAACAGTTTGCCATTTCTTTCACAGCACATACATGATTTTTCATAGCAACACAGAGTGGCCAGACTAAATTATTTCCATTTCTATCACTGCACAATTTATAAGTAACCAGATAAGATGCTGAATGATTATATTGTTATGATGTATGCTGATATGATCTGAGAGTTTTTCCTTTTTTGTTTTGTTTTGTTTTGATTTCCGATGCCTTGGATCTTTGCCAAATCATTAGGCAAGTCAGATCCAGCTGAAGCTGGTTTGAGCAACCTCAATGTAACATGCAAAGGCTAGTTCATCAAAACCCTCAGGATCACACAAACAAGGAGAAAATATCAAGGGGCCTCTCCTATTTGTCTTCCTGGCTATCTGTGTTCCATGGGAAGGAAAGAAAATAACATGAACAGGATTTAAATGCTCAGTTTTGACAGGTTATTAAGATTCCAATCACAACCTGCCTGCTCCCCTGATGAAGGCAAGTCCAGAAAGGTGGCAGAATGTCTCTAAAGCGGCTACCCACACATATAAAACAAACAAACAAAAATGCCAGAAAATAAAAAAGAGTGGGGAAATCGGGCCAACATGAATAATTTGGCAGAATTACAACCAATACACCTGCTGGCACGGCAGGGTATATTGGTGCAGTAGACTGGCACAAAATTCCCTGCACAGCACTTAGATTCTGGAATCTCAAATGCTGTCAATCTCTTTGTGTTCTACCGTGTAATCAATAGTTCCAACTGAGAGCTCCCTGGGAGGCTAGGTTCTTATCCTGTGAAATTAGAGCCCACCCTCTGTATGAGAATTCCTTCCATGGGGAAAGCTCTGACACAGGCAGTGTGGCACAAGCTTTGGCTTCTGTACGTCCTCTTATAAATATTCCTTTAATGACACATATTTTACCACGATGTTCACAGACTTGGATCATTGCTTTTCTCCAAGACTGAGCTGTAATAAAACATGGGGTCTTCCATAGCGGTGGGCATTGAGGAATCATTGCTAGAGGCAGAACTAGGGAGATTTTGAGAATTACAGGGGACAGAACACGATGAAACTATCTAGACTGAAATATGTAAAAAAAATTACTGTCCTTGAAATGCAAAAATTGGCCAAACTACAGCTTGTGGGCCAAATATGGGTACTGTCTGTTATTTTTAATACATTTACATATTGTTTACGGCTCTCAGAGGTAAGTGGTTGCAACAGAGACTGTGTGGTCCCCAAACCCCAAACAATTTATCCCTTTCCAAAATTGTGCTGATTTCTGATACAGAAAAAGAAGCAAAGTCACCTAGACTGTTCTTTTGGTGGGAAATAACATGTGTATAAATGAAAATCTGCCAGGTATAAGAGAAGAGTTACACAGCAATTGCACTACCCAGGAAGGCACTTATGGAGATACCTATCTATCATGAAAGACAGTACGTATGGTAGAAAGAATGTCCAGGTTAGCCTCCTACGGCTTCAAAATCTAAAGAACATAAAAAGTGCAGAGAACAAACTCCCCACAAAAAAGAAAACACAAATTATTTGTCCATAAAAAATACAGATTAAAATATCCATTAAGTAGGGACCAGCAGATGGCGTAATGATTATGCCACGGGACTCCCATAGAGCCGACCACAGTTCAAGTTCTGGATCCAGTGATTTAAAAACTCATGCCAGGTGCAAGTGCATGCATGTCCAAAATCCTGAGAGGAGAATGGAGGAGAGGGGATTGTGGCATTGGCCATTCCCCCTAGGGGTGATTTCTCATTTTCTGTCTGTCCTCCTCTGTCTCTCCAGTGAACAAACACACCTCATAGCAAAAATCTCTCTTAAAAAAAAAAGAATTATTCCTTGGGGCCAGCAGGTGGTGTGGTGGTTAAGGGTGCTGGACTCCTACATGACTGATCACAGTCTGAGTCCCGGACCTGGTGGCTTGTTTTCTCTCTCTCTCTCTCTCTCTCTCTCGTGCTCATTCTGTCCCTCTCTGGTTAAATTTAAATAAATAAATAAATTAAATTAAATTAAATTAAATAATTCTTTTAAAAAGTCCATTAAGTATTCATAATGATAGGTAATCAGAAGCATTGGATGCATGATTAAATCAACACCTAATATCGAACACACATGGAGCTACTAGTTTGATGTCAATATCATCCATAATGATTGAATTCTACTAGTCAATATCTACAAATTAACTAACTAGTAATTAGAGACATTGTACAAAGCAACAGGGCATAAATTTTAAGAATAAGTTTTGTTTGTTGAAAATACAAAACTATATATTGGAACACATTCTAATAATTTCATAATATTATTATTAAACAATAATAACAGCTAATAGTCCTCAAGTTTACTTGCTTGTTTGCTTTCTCTCTCTCTCTTTCTGTTTTTGTTATAGGGCACATGTGCTTGTCAAGAGAGAGAGAGAGAGAGAGAGAGAGAGAACACTCATACCCTGGAAAGATGACCATGCTGCAATCCTTTCTCTGCATTTTGGGTACACATGCACATGTGCCCAGTGTGGTTTTCAAGTCACTGGGTCCAGGACTCAAACTGTATGCCCACAATGTGGAATTCAGCCACCTTCACCTTCATGCCACCTGCTGGTCCCTCAAGCTTTTTCTTAGTGCTAGGTAGAGTAATAAATTGCACGTGAATTATCTTATTTAACTTCTCAATAACCTAATATGAAAGGTAAAATTATTATTTCCATTTTACAATACACTAAAACTTAGAGAAATTAAAATGAAAATCAAAAGCATCTCACTTAAAAATTAGGTAGTTTTTAATTCCCAGTAAGAAGATGTTTAAAAAGCATTTGTCATAACAGAAAAACATCGTGGACATACCAAGTTAGACAAGCCTGTGCTGCTTTTATAGCTCAGTTTCTTCTTACTACATGTTTGTGTGCTGAGTCCTTAGACTTGATCTTCAATGAATTAGATTACAGATTACTCCCCATCAGGATTAGGTACCTATAGTCAATTACTTTTCAGATCCAATGAAATACTAAGGATTTATTTAATTTTTATTTTTATCAACATTTTTTAAAAGTTCATTTATTTCTTCCACGAGAGGGAGATAGAGAGCCCTCATGCTGCGATCCACCACTAGCTTCAGCCAGCCCAGATCATGGACATGAATGTGCACCTAACATGCACTGTGAAGACCCAGGTTGCAAACCCAGGTCCCTCCTATGTGGGTCCAGTTATATTACTACCGCTCCGACATCTGACCAGTTATGAAGATGTTTAAGTAGATATTTTTATAAAGTCAAAATACTTTCTAAATCATTATAGAAAATAGCTCTTTCTTCCATCTCACTTTACTCTAATTTTCACAACCTAAAGTCAACCACTTTTAAATATTATACCTATTTCTCCTGGCATTAATCTCCACATTTCCAAATAATATATTGGTTTTTATTTTTTTCCTTCTATTTTGGGCATGACAGCCTGACTTTATAGACTAGGAGATGAGGATTTAGCTCCCTTATGTTTCCCCTGCATCTTGTGCATATCCAAGTCTTCTACATATATGTCCCTTTAACTCATCCAATATGGCCATAGAGCAATTTCTTATTAAAACATTATTTAGTGTTTATATTATTATGACTGTGAGACTATCATCCACAGCTCAGTCATACAGCATACTATGGTTATATTTCCTTGTATTATAACTTTTTGTTTTCCTCAGAGTGAATAAGTGCACGATTTTTTCATCTGCTTAATTTCTAATAACTTACTCTTCATTCAGATAGAGTTACAACTCTCCTTTTGAATGGGTCAAATACATCAGTCTGTTCCATTTTGGGAGGCAGCTCTCCCAGAGCCTTCTGGAGTTTTCTGATGGGTCTAGGATTAGAACTGCACATTCAGTCTAGGCTAATTGCCACAAAGCTGTCATCCTTTTTTTTTTCTTTTTAGAGGTTTGTTTGTTTTGCTATAGGGCACATGCGCTCACCAGAAAGATAGAGAGAAACAGAGAGGCAGAAAGCAAGAAATTACACCCCAGGAGGGATGGCAATCCATTGTCCTCCATTCTCCTCTCGGGATCTTGGGCACACACACACATGAACTCGGCGTGAGTTTAAGCCACAAGGTTCGGGATTCGAACTGTGGTCAACTACAGGGGAGTCCAGAGACATAGCCATTACGCCAACTGCTGATCCCTAAAGCTGTCATCTTGATAACTCGATCAGGCTAAGTTTATTAAAATTTGTATTTTTAGTCATTTTTGTCTATGATATCTGTAGATTTTTTTTTTTAAGAGAGACTTTTGCGGGACCAGCAGTTAGCGTAATGGCTATGTCGCTGGACTTCCACGTAGTCGACCGCGGTTCGCGTCCTGGACCCGGTGGCTTAAAACTCACGCCGGGCGCGTGTGCGTGCGTGTCCAAGATCCCAAAAGGAGAATGGAGGAGAAGGGATTGCGGTGTGGCCAATCCCCCTCGGGGGTGATTTCTCGCTTTCTATCTCTCTGTCTCTCTCTGTCTGTCTGGCGAGTGCATGCGCCCTATAGCAAAAAACCTCTCCAAAAAAAAAAAAAGAGAGACTTTTGCTATGGGGTGCGTGTACTCTCCTGAGAGACAGAGAGACAAAAAGTGAGAAATCAGCCCCGAGGGGGTTTGGCTATGTTGCAATCCCTTCTCCTCCATTCTTCTTCTCGAGATTTGGGGCACACACGCACATGCACTGGCATGAGTTTCAAGTCACCAACTTGAACTGTGGTCAACTACGTGGAGTCCAGCAACATAACCATTACATCATCTGCTGGTCCCAGTATCTGCAGATTCTTAAAATGTTTATTTATTTCTTCCATGTAAGAGGTAGAGAGAAAGAAGGAAAGAGAGGAAAGCACTGGCAATAGGGCCCTCCTGCTGTCATCCACCTCCAGCTTCAGCCAGCCAGGATCAGGGTGCACTTGAGACCCTGGGACCCTATGGCTTTCAGCACTGTAAAGCACGACATTACTGCTGTGCCACTGTGGCTGGCAGATACCTGTGGATTTCTGAGAGAGGTATTAAAAACTTCCACTCTGATAGAAGACTTCCAAATTTCATATGGATGAAGAAATAAATCACACTTATATTTTAGTTTAAATAATTTTGTTCAGAAGTTTCATATTCCATGTCTTTCTGATTCTTATATTGTTTTGCTGCTCTATATCCTTAAATAATACATATATTTTTTTAGATAGAGATTTTTACTATATGGTGCATGCACTTGCCAGAGAGACAGAGAGAAACAGAGAGACAGAAAGTGACCATCCTCCAGAGGGAATGGTCATGCTGCAATCCCCTCTCCTCCATTCTCCTCTCAGGATTTCTGGCATGTATGCACACACACCCAGCGTGAGTTTTAAGCTGCTAGGTCCAGGACTCAAATTGCAGTCGACTCTGTGGGAGTCCAGCGACCTAACCACTATGCCATCTGCTGGTCCCCTTAAATAATTATTTCATAGAGGGTTCTTCAGATAATAAAATTTCTATGTCTTTTAATATCTAAAAAAAAGCCCTATTCACTCACAATATTTTTTGTTTTCTTGGTGAATATGATTCTTGCCTTAAAATGATATTCCTTCATATTACTTTAATTTTTAAAAACTTACTGATAAATGGTATAAGGTATAACTTTCATCATAAAAATTAAATTCCTACATATTGTATTTTAAAAAGACTCTGCATACTTTTTAAAAATATGCAATATGTGGAGTCTTTTAAAAGTTCATAGAGGGGCCTGCACGTGGCATGGTGGTTAGAGTACTGGACACTCTCACACGGCCGACCATAGTCGCATCCTAGACCTGGTCGTTTGCTTTCTCACTTTCCCCCTTTTTCTTGCTGGTCAAATTAAAATAAATGAATTAATAAATAAAATTAAATAATTCTTTTTAAAAAGTTCATAGAAAATGCATGTTATGAAAAACTATGCCTGAATTTCAATTTTTTGAACCAAAATAACTCATATTTCAATTTTGTTTTTCCATGAACTTTCTGAAGTATTCATAAACATTTGAAATTGTTTACATTGATTATGAATTATATAGCAGGAAGGTTAAACTGAAACAAACATATTAGAGGGCAATGTCAATAGAAGATTGATTAAATAATATTGTTATAATCAAAATTAATTTGAAGCTGAAACTGCAAATAAAATTTATAAAATTTGAATTCATTTAGAATTTAAGAATCATGTTCATTGTGTAAAGTGAACTATGTATGTCCTGTCCAAACTTTGGTTATTCTTACACTTAATTCATACAAACCAGTGGTAAGTTTCTCATTTGGGAAAAAAAAAATGTCACTTCAAGAATCCTCTTTTCTTTCTTGTTTTTAAGAATTTGCCAGAGTGTGTGTGACTTGCCAGAGAGACAGAGAGAAGGAAAGTGAGAAAGCATCCTCTGTAGGGAATGGTCACACTACAATCCATGCTTCTCTATTTTCCCCTCCTTTCAGGATTTTGAGAATGTACACAGAAGCTGCTTGGTCTGAGACTAGAACTGCACAGTCAGGCCTGTAGGATCCAGCTTTCTTAACCACCAGGCCATGGGTTGGCCCTCAAGTATCCTTTCTTATTCATCCAAACAGTATTATAAAAGTAATTGCTGAAGTACAAGTGAAAATAAAGACAAGAGAAATTAATCCATGTAAATAACCTTATTTTCATCAAAATGATCTGCCAATTGGAACAGCAACCAGGTAAAGAAAAGAGGCATTAATGTATACTGTGTTGATATTTTACATGGGTGATGTTATTAGATCTTGAAAGCTTGCAGAGAACTTATGAAGTGCATATTATTATCTCTGTTTTACAAACAAAAAAACAGAGACTCATAAAAGTTATGCATCTTGCTCTAGGTTAGGATTCAAAGCAGTTCTTACTCCAAGTTTCTCTGTGAATCAGATACTAACATGCCTTGTTTTATTAAATATACTTTAACACTCCTCATTCTTATCATGAAGAAAGATTTTTATCAGAACTACTACACTTTGCTCAAAGTTCACTTCAAGAAAACTTGTAATCTAAAGATTATAAGTAAATTGGGACTAAAATCCAGTAGTTTTGATTACCAGCAAGCTGGGTCATTTTTTTATTACTTCTGCTACCTTGGCACTGGTCCCCACTTGTCCCTGTCTCCTCTCTCTTCCCCATTCTTATGATACCTTTTGTCCAACTCTCATTATCTCAAACACAGAATATTGCAAAGTCCCCCAAGAAGTTTTCCAAACCACTTCCATACCACTTCATGCACCACTGCCAATCAGTCTTCCCTAGAGTTCCAGTGTGTTGTCTCTGTATAAGTCTTCAGCAGATTTACACTTGGCTCTAAATTAAATACAAGAGTTCAAGGCCTCCCATCCAATGGCCTAAACCTTAATTGTGCTCCAGAACTATACCTCCAAATTCCCATAGTCCTTGTTTCCTGACATCCCCAATTTTATTCTGCCAATATCTTTGCTAATCCCATTTCATCCTTCATCATGTCTGCTTTTAGAAATCCTCCAGGGCCCAATTTAAATTCTACTTTCCCTTGTTTTCCCAATCAGAAATTTTGTATACATTTTTGGAACTTCCTTAGTTTATGTTTCTCTTGGGACACTAATACACAAATAAAGGAAGCCAGAATATAATGCTTTACTTCCTCAAGTGTGTGTGTGAGTATTCCTCAAAGTTAAAGACTATGACTTGTTCACTTAATATCCCCCATATAGCTTATAAAAGTACCTTAGATAAGAATTGAATAAATATTTACTGAATGAATGAACAATTTGGGTTTTGGCTAGATACCAAATCTACTATTTGAGGGAAAAAAGCCAAAAAGTATGATTTGAAAAGAGTAACCAGAGGTCTCGAATGGCTTTTGTTTAATCCTTTGAAATGCCTTTTTTAGGGAACCAGCAGTTAGCATAATGGCTATGTCGCTGGACTCCCACAGTCGACCGCGGTTCGCGTCCTAGACCCGGTGGCTTAAAACTCACGCCGGGCGCGTGTGCGTCTGTGCCCAAGATCCCGAGAGGAGAATGGAGGAGAAGGGATTGAGGCGTGACCATCCTCCCTGGGGGGTGATTTCTCGCTTTCTGTCTCTATGTCTCTCTCTGTCTGTTTGGCAAGCGCATGCGCCCTATAGCGAAAATCTCTCCAAAAAAAAGAAAAGAAATGCCTTTTTATGTACATGTATGTATACCATTGAGTTCAAATTACTTCTTCAGAAGTTTTCTGGAAAGCCATTTAATATAATAATAAGAAAAGAGAAATGGATGGTAAAGTAGATTCAAGAATGGTCTAAAAATGCTGAATGAAATAAAATCATAATGCTGCCCTAATTCTAGAATGATGGGAACACATTTCTCATAATGAAAAATTTCTATCAGACAACCAATATGGCCAATCTATGTCTTCTACCATAGCTCTTTTAAAAGAGATCCAGGGTAAACTCATAAAGAAAGGCAGATAATGTCCCCTGTGCTGAGTCAGAGAACACCTTGGTAACAAGGAGAAAGGTGGGCATATTATTACTCAAATATCATTGATTTCATCACTTATAATTTTTAAAGTTTATTTATTTCTTCCATAAGTGAGAAAGAAAGAGACAAAGACAGAGAGAGAACCCCCGAAGCCAGGTTAGTCTTGTTTTGCTTTGGTCTTTGCTTTTGTGAATTAGAAGTGACTTAAACCATCATGTAAGTAAAGGCTAAAGCTAAAATATTTCCCCTCCTTTCCAGAGAATGGAAGTTATTCCTAGGAAGTTCTTTCTTGCTGTCAAAGATGAGGAAATCAGCTTTACTGTTGTTAAAATCTGGTCGTTAAGGTTCTATTTCCAATTGTCTTTCTAACTGCTCATCAAATACTATTATGAAAAGAAAGGGAAGGAAAGAAAAGAAAAGAATGAAACATATGAAGAGAGGAATAAAAAAGGGATATTGTAAGGAGGCAGTGAAGATGAGAAAGGAAGAAAAAAAGAGTTCATAACAAAGATCCCTAAATAAGAAAGTGGTCTGAGAGTAGGCCATTGCCTAGGAGCCACCAGGAGACCGGCAAAGAAGAAGCCCACATTGGCAGAGTACAAATGTCCAGACCTTCTTTAAATAAGAAGGTCTTATTTTCAAATTATCTAGTCTTCAGTTTGAACTTCCGGACTGGTTGCCTTGCTATCTTGGGAGTAGACCTACCTGTGCTATTGTCTTTGCTCTGCCACTATTTGCTGATTGTGGGTATCCGAAATGCCCAAGGGTGGTGGTGGGGCCACAAAAGCAATGGAGGAAAATTTTTTTACCTGAGATACTAAAAATGGACACACTAATTGAACTAGTTTCCTCTTATTAAGTTTAATCAATCACTCATGGAATAAACACACACACACAAATAAAATAGTCAGCTAAATTAATGGACTAAACACACACACACACACACACACACACAAATAAATAAAACAGTCAACTAAATTAATGGAATAAACACACACATACACACACACACACACACACATACACACAGACAAATAAATAAAATAGTCAACTAGATTAATGGATCAGTAAAAGAGCCCAGAGACAGATCCAAGCATGTGTGAGAACTTGGTCTTTGAAGAAAGTTACCTCACAAATCTTTGAGTGAAAGAGCATGTTATTCAATAAATAGTTTTGGACAACTGTCTATCCACATGGGGAAAAAATAAAAATAGATTCCTTACTTTAATGACCACACAAGTATTTTCCAGAGGGATCAAAGACCTAAGGGAAGAACAAATTTATATTATTGGGGATTGCTTCAAGAAAAGAAAGACTTTCTTTTTTTATTTTTTGTAGAGTTTTTTTCCTATAGGGCACGTGTGCTCGCCACAAAGACAGAGAAAGACAGTGAGAAATCACCCCTCAGGGGGGATGGCCACGCCACAATCCTTCCTCCATTCTCCTCTCGGGATCTTGGGCATGCATGCACACGCACCCGGCGTGAGTTTAAGCCACTGGATCCAGGACTTGAACCACAGTCAATTACATGGGAGTCCAGTGACATAGCCATTATGCTAACTGCTGGTCCCGAGAAAGACTTTAAGTAAGATCAAAATATAAAATTTAAAAATAAAAACTTCTATACAACAATATAAATGTTGGCAAATAAAAAGAGTAGCAGCTCACAGAAGAGTAAATCTGTTTGGCCAATAAGCATATTTCCAAAAGAGTTTTCACTAGAAAAACAATAATGAGATGCCATTTTTTTCATCCAGACTGTCAGATGTTTAAATGTCAGATAAAATGAAATGTTGGTAAGAATGCAGAGATTTCATAAACCTTTGGTAAGAGTATAAATTGGTACAACCACTTTGGAATACTTATACCTAATAAAATATACCTATACCATATACCTAATAAAATTTGGAAATGCACAACTCAATAATGAGTCATTTAATTTTAGGATATATGACCCAAAGAAACTTTTACACTTGCGCAGAAGGAGTTGTGTACATGTTTGTTAACTATAACATTGATTGTGCAATCAGGCATTTTAAAAAAATCCAAAAAGCCATAAAAAAGGGGAAATTATATGATGAAATTTTATACTGTAATGAAAAAGAATAAATTATCAGATGGGTGAGTCCAAAAAATGCTATTGAGTAGTAAAAGCCAAAAGCAAAATAATAAAGAATGTTATATTTTTAACATCTAAGAACACACCAAATAACCTGTGTATTATTTATGGAAATGTACATAGAAATGTACATTATGACATGAAAAATAAATTTGAAGCACAGATTTAAAACAAATTCTAGTAGCTACCTCTGGAGAGTAAAAAGAAGAGGGCTAGACAGAGAGATGGTGGTTTTAGGGGTTTCAGGTTTATGCGTAATATATATTTTTTTAATGTAGAATATAAGTGGTTGGTTGTCACATTGTCCCTTGTACTTTTCTACATTTTAATATTTCTCCCCCCAAAGTCCAATATACTACTTTAAGAGATGTTCTGTTTAGACTTCCCAATATGGTCATGCAGACATGTATAGAAAGAACATGCACAGCAAAGTAAATGTAGATGCTCTGCTACTAAAGCTATTTTATGGCAAATTTTTCTTTCTGTTTGTTTTTGAGAACCATTTTGCTCTTGCCATTGCACTATGGGAACAGGATAATAATATTAAAGAGTCTTTGTTCTATAGGGGGACCTATTGATCATTATAGAATAACTCCTTCATTTTACAGATTATAAAACGAAAGCCTAGAGACCTGCTGAAGGTCACGCAGCTCATTAGTAATCCGGTCAGGAATAAGAACTCCTAGACCACATGCTGGAATGTTATATAAACTATCATTTCCCAATTGTCATCTTTATTCATCCTTCCTCACCCTCTTCTCCAAACACATCCTGATAGAATTCTACTCCTTTCACTATTCCTATTACAGTCTGCTTGGTGTTACTTTTATATGTCTATTTCCCTCACAAAACATGAACATTTACTCTTGGAATTCTAAGACCATATCTGATTTATCTTTGCAGTTTTGCACACAGTAGGTGATCAATAAATATTTCTTAAATATTTTACCTCAGTTATTATCTTTACAGTATTGCCAGTTTGGTATAAGGACAATATATTCAAAGAAATCTAGCACTTAGATTTGTTAAAATCTTAACAAGAGAGCAATAAAACTATTTAATATCTAATCTTCATTTTTAGAGATTATTCAATTCAGGGAGCTAAGCCATAAAATCTCTGTCATGTTTTTTTATATATATACATGATAGAAAAGATGTATCTTTAGCAGCTGAGCTTGCCTTACCACCCTAATGGTACATGACTCAGTAGAGAGAGCACTGACAGGCTTTACTTAGGTGAGTGTGAGTGCCCCCTAGCATCTTCATAATCTAGTATTTTTCAACATTCAGCCCCTGCAGCTGATGCATGTTTAAAAGATTTTCACTCACACTGTTTTGCCAACATGATGGATTTTATTCACCAGCTGAGATTTTCATGTGTTCTCTAGCTTCCTATGGCTTTTCATTGGGCTTGGGTCTCTCTCTGCTTCCCTCATATTAGTAATGATTCTGGAATAATGGGAAAGGGCTCAATTCAAGCCTCATAGCAATTTAAATATCACTTTTTATAGTTTTCTCTCTCACATTTCTACAGCATCCTGTCTACTGATATTAACACCACAGCTTGAGGCAGGCACAGACCAATTTGCTTTTATGGATTCTTTGACCCCTAAAAGTCCTTGCTCTATTTCTGAGCCCTTCTAACAGAAGCCTGGTATTAGCCCCACAAGCCTGTATCTACTTGTCCCCTACAAAAGCAAGCAAGAAGGACTAAGAAAACCTTTTTCTTTTCTTGATACAAACAGACTGTACAAATTATAAATGTACACAGATCCCTGCTCACTTTTAGTAATTCAAACAGGAAATCTGCATAGTTAAAGGACCCTGAAGTAGCAGATTTGATTTTTTTATTGAATGACATCAGGCTCACGGAATGAACTTAATTTGAATATACTGAAATAACTATGGTTGACATATATGAAAAAATTTGGATTTGTAGTGAGGTCTTTACGAAGTCAAAGTTACGTTTTTAACATAGCATAAATATTAATTTGTTGGGGAGATGGCCAGAAAATAGTGCTTATTTCCTAATGAATTCAGTCAAAGTATTTAGAAGAACAGTTTATACTGACTACCTTCTTCCGTCTTCTCAGCACCAAATGAATGACTAATTAAATCTGTTATATGAAAACATCATAGCAGATGGTCCTTGCCATTAATGAGTATGTAATGAAATAATAAACATGCTGGAGAAAAAGACATGAGAGATTGCAGGTCAGTTGTGCAGTGAGTAATTTCTCTCAGGACCCAGAGGTCAACCAATGGAAAGCTGTTGTGAGAGTGAACATTGAATCCCCTCTTCTTCCCCCAATGCTACCGGTCACCTATTAATGCCTCAAATGATCTCTTCAAATTATTGAGTCTTCAGTGTGAAGTGTCCCAGAAAAATACTTTAAAATGAACACAGATGAAGCTAAAAAAGGGCAGTCTCATTCATGAACTCATAAACAAAAGCTATAATGTAATACAAATGGAATCCAACAATATATCACAATAAGAATGCAGTATGACAAAGGCAGCATTATTTCAGATATAAAAAAATTATTTCGATATAATTCATTACATCACCAAATCCAAAAGGAAAAACATAATTATACCAGGAGATGTTAAAAAGGCATTTAATATACTTCAAGAGTCATTAGTGAAAAGAAATAAGTAGGAGTCTACTTAACTATGAAGGCAATTTTCTAGAACCCAACAGAATATGTCATTATAAATAACAAAACTCTAAAACCGTTCAGTTAAAATCAGGAACCATTTAGGAAGGGCCATTTATAGTAATTATTACTTTAATAGTGCCTTAGAGAGTCTAGTGACTGCAGGGAGGCAAGAAAGCTAAGTAATACGCATAGGAATTCAGGGAAAAAAAAACCACTCACACAGGTGTGTTTGATTATTATATTAACAAGGTTACTATATGAACTGTTTTTCAGAAGTTCTTCTCTTCATGGTTTTAGTGCAAGAGTTGGCCCAAGTCAGAAGTTACAGGAGGGCCAGCAGGGGCGCGGTGGTTAAGATACTGGATTTCCACATGGCCAACCACAGTTTGAATGCCAGACCTGGCAACTTGCTTTCTCATTTTCCCTTTCTCTCTGCCTCTCTCTGGTCAAATTAAATAATAATAAAAAATAAAATTTAATAAATAATTCTGAAAAAAGGAAAAGATAGATCAATTGGCAGAATAGAAAATCCAAAAATCGATCATAACATATATGAGAATTTAACATGTGAAAATTGGTAGCGCAACTTGGTGAGGAAAGTATAGTTAACTTAAGTAATAGTGCTTGCATAAATATGGATCTATAAGCATGAAAACAAATTCAGAAAGATACATAAATTTGTTAATGCAAGTTGTCTGGAGGGTGGATGAGGGACATAAAGCAAGAATTGGGAGAAGGAAGAGACAAAAAGAAAAATAACACATAACGAAGCTTACTTAGAATGTATGCTGTACACCATGTGTATAAATTTATATTGTATGGATTATATGGACACATGTATGGAGAAATGGATGGGTGCAAAGGGAGAAAGTGCTGGTCTTGTAAGAATCCCCATAATCTATCAGTGAAGAAAACAGGTTGAAGAGTAACATGGTATTTGATTCTGCTTAGGTAAAAACAAACCAACACACTATCAATCAGGGTATGATCAGAGAAGTAGGAATTATAGAAAGTATATGAAATAAGGAATTCATTATAGGGGTTTGACTTTATGCAATTATGGGAGCTGATTAAGGAGTTTATATATGGCTGTTGCTTCTGCCTCTAGTGTCGAGTGTAAAGACTCCAGTGCGGACAGCTGAGAAGGAAAGATGAATATGAAATGATATGCTGCTCTAAGGGGAAACTGAAAGCTAGGAGGGCACACTGGAACCTATGCGTTTCTTTCACTTCCTCCAACTTCCATGGTGTGAATGACCTGCAGGAGAAGTTGATGTCCCTGGTCATGGAACAGAACATAAGTAGAAAATAAAGAAAAAAATCTTTAGCAGTCACAAATCTATGGGCCTAGCTGCTACAGGATGCTCAAAGGTGAGCCAGCAGACCCACAACAATATGCATAAGCTGTTACAGCACCTGAGCCTTCACTAGTCCTCCCAATCTAATTCTGCCTGGTGCTTTGTTATTATAATGATTTTTTGGAGTGTGTGTTTGCCAGAAAGACAGAGAGAGACAGAGAGACAGAAAGTGAGAAATCATCCCCCAGGGGAATTGCCATGGCATAATCCCTTCTCCTCCATTCTCCTCTCAGGATCTTGGGCACGCACACACATGCACCCAGCATGAGTTTAAGCCTCGGGTCCAGGACTCGAACCGTAGTAAACTACATGGGAGTCCAGCACCGTAGCCATTACACTATCTGCTGGTCCCCTGGTGCTTTATTTTTATCTTTCAAATCTTGGACAAGTTTTTCCTGTAGCAGCTAGGCCCACAGATTCGCAA
Organism: Tupaia tana; assembly: GCA_026018925.1. Taxonomy (NCBI): domain Eukaryota; kingdom Metazoa; phylum Chordata; class Mammalia; order Scandentia; family Tupaiidae; genus Tupaia; species Tupaia tana. Next base: position 15,140,219 of record JAKSZU010000018.1, read on the forward strand.
CCAATCATATGACCATTAGATAAGGAAATTTTGGGAAAAGTTGTCACCACACACACTATCAAATGAGATCCCTAAGTAAGTATATGTATACCTTTATAATGATATGAGTAAAGAGAAAGGTGTGAAAGGATTAAACCCTAGGGTGTTAAGTCTGGTTTTATTAAAGTATGGTAGTGTAGAAATGTGCCCAGGGCTATGAATGGGAGGGTAGATGATCAGCATTACTCAAATAGAACTTTTTATTTTATTGCTTTCACTTGTTACTAGCATGTACGTATTTTAGATTTTTCCCATAGAGTGCATACACTCACCAGAGAAAAACAGAGAGAGGGAAAGTGAGAAATTATCACTTGGGAGGGCAGTCACAATTCTCCTCTTGGGATTTTGGGCATGCACACACACGTACCCGGTGTGATTTTCAAGCTGCCAGGCCTAGGATTTGAACTGCAGTCAACAGTGTAGGAGTTCACCACCTTAACCACCACGCCATCTGCTGGCCTCACAGGTATTATGTTAGGAATTTAAAAATATCAAATGAATTAAAAACATTAAAAACCAAATGAGTTCACACAGACCTTTAATTCTTTCAGATTTTTTATCACTATTACATTTGTTCTTGTGTTCAAATCCCATCTCTGCCACTTACTAGCTGTGTGACTCTTGAGTAAATCTCTACACCTTGTTTTTCTCATTTGTAAAATGGATATAGTAAAAATGATAGCACCTAGCTTGTACAGTTATCCTGAATATTAAACAGGAGTCATAAATGCCTATAATAGCCCTCGGCAAACAGCAAGTATTCAATAACGTTAGTGATCATTATCATTATTTTGGCTATTTCTATCATTACTAATATATCTGCATGGAAATAATTTTCTTTCTTCTCATACCCTATCAACTCAATTCTATCCTGTCAAATCAAGAGAAAAAAAAAAAAAAAGGAAAAGAAGGGAAGCTGATTTAAACAGAGCTGCCCCCAAAGGTTGTCACCAGCCCATGGGTCAGTGAGTTGTAACCCTCGGTAGTCATTAAAAGGATGTCGATGGCGAACAGACACAAGGTCAAAGCAATGCTTATCCAGAAGCTTGGGATTGAGACAGGCAGTTCTAGCCAGAATTGTGTGTGTGCATATGTGAGCATGCTCTCATGTTAGCACAAACATGTTTGTATATAAATTAGAAAGTAACAGCACAACAACTGAGAATAAATGCACATAAGGAAAGATTTATAAATGTCTGCAAAGGTGAGGTCAGTATGCCATATATTATATTTTCTGATCCATTCATAAGAACTAAAGGAAGGGACTATTAGCATACTCATTTACGCACCCTGAGTCCTGCAATTTATTTTACTGTATTTGATGTTAGCAGGGAAGCATTTATTTATTTAAAATTAGCCAAAATATAGCACAAAATCCTATTTTTTAGGTATTAAATTGTCTAACTTGCAAAAAAATCCCCTTCCTGCTCTTCGACATATTGTGACCACAGTAAAGGCAACGTGAGGCTTCTTTTGTTTCTAGATGCTGCATGAGTAAATGAAACAATGGGGCATGAACACAGTTCTCAACCTTTTTTTTTCTGTGGAGGCATACGTGGCTGACTAATGTTCCCTAGCACAATGCTCTTCTAAATGCAATTCCCAGTATACTGGCCATTACTTCATCTCATTCACTGCTACCCAAGAGAGTATTTCAGGATACAAATGAGTGAGACTGACATTGGAAGAGATAACCTTGGAGACATTCTATTTTTTAATTAAAAATGTAATACATGAATATAATCTCATGGTAAAAGACTAATACAATGTGGAACTACAGAGATTATTTACCTATGTCAACTCCCCCATATGCAAACTCCTACTCTCCACAGAGAGAAATTAATAAATTATTAACCATTTTGTGGGTTTCTTATATACCTTAAATTTGTATTTACATATATTTATACATATGCATATGTTTATATATATAAATGTGTACATATGTCTATACATCCATATGATGTTTTTTCCATAAATGAGATTATATTTTATATCTTTTCCAGTGACTTGCTTTTTTCTACTAAACAATACTTTGGGCTATCTTTCCATTGAGTACATACAGCCCGTCTTGTTCTTTATGACATGTGTATAGTATTGTGTTGCATGTGTAATAAAACCATATTCCATTTATCCTCTCTGTAATTGGTGTATGTTTATGTTGCCTATTTTTTATTATTAAAAATGATAATTGCACAGAATATACTTGCTCATCCTTATACTGCATATCTCTCTGCACAGATATATTTTATTTATTTATTTATTTCATGATAGTGCATGCGTAAGAGGGAGACAAAGAAAGAGATACACCCTCAACAAAGTTTTGTCTCAATACCATCCTTTTTCCCAAACCCTCTGCCTTGTCAGGATCTTTAGCATGTGCATTCATACCTGGTGTGTTTCCAGATAGACCTGGGGAACTGAACCCATGATCAGCCATGTAACTTTCAGTGCAGTATGCTACTGACTGTACCACTGAGGCCGAGCCACAAATGTTTTTATTAAGAGCAGATACCTAGAAGTAGAATTGCTGGTTTGGAGAGTACCCAGATTTGATCTATTTTAATTTTTAATTAAATGTGAAATGTCCTGAAAATTTACAGCAGTTTATACTCTTACCAGCGACAATTCTCATTCATTCAAAATTTTTTATTCAGTGGCTACTTATCTACCTACCTGCAACCTACTTAATGTGGTAGAGAAAGAGGTGGTAAAAGTACCTTGCTTAGAAGCTACTTTCTAAGGATAAACTAGAAGGACGTATTGGAGCAAGCCACCCAGGTATCTGAGGAAAGAGGAACCGAGGTAGAGGGGACAAACAGCTTGTGCAAGTATCTGAGGTGGACAGAGAGCAGGTGGGTATTTAAAAGGACAAGACAGCCAGCCAGTGTGGCAGAACTCGAGTGAACAAGGGGGAAAGTAGAAGAGACAGGCAAAGAAAGTATTGAGAGTATGTGTTTCCTCAGGCTTGCTAATATCAAGAACTATGAGGTTGTCGGAAGAGTCATGATGTATTTATTTGTATGTAAAAGTGCATCAAGACTTTTCCGACAACCCAATATTAATCTTAAAAGCACTGACCAATATACTGGCAAATCTTTCTTTTGTCAATTTGCATTCTGCTTCATTACTGAGATCGAGATTCTTTTCTTATTGATATTGACCATTTTAGTTCTTATTCTATGTTATCCTATATTTGTTTCCATCTTTTCTCATTTTTTGGATTGTTTTATTTCTTAGATTCTCTCTACATATTCTGAGTATCCATTCTTTTCCAACTATATATGTTGTAAGCATTTTCTTCCAGTTTGTCTCAACATTTATGAAATCCAACTTATGTATTTAATTTATGACTTCTGAGTATTATTTTTAGTTTAAGAAGACTCTCCTCACCATACAAGAGAGAAATACTTTCCTATAGTCTCTTCCAATAGTTTCATTTTTTTTTTTTCCATTAATAGGGTACGTGTGCTCCTCAGAGAGACAAAAAGTGAGAAATCTCCCTGCAAGGGGGGTGGTCACACCACAATCCCTTCTCCTCCAGTCTCCTCTTGTGATTTTGGGCATAAACACATACACACCTGATGTGAGTTATTTAAGCCACCAGGTCCAGGCCTTGAATTGCGGTTAACTACATGGGAGTCCAGCGATGTAACCATTATGCCATCTGTTGGTCCCCTCTTCCGATAGTTTTATAATTTTATGTTCATTACGTTTAGCTCTTTAATCCATTTGAGATTTAAATTTATGAAAATTATAGTTAGAATATAACCATATATAGAATATATACATTTATATTATTTTTTATTCCTTTTACTGACTGGAAATACAATCTTTATTATATTAGTTTTATATGTATTAATCCGTTTCTGGACCCCCCCCCCCCCCCCCCATTCTGTCCTACTCTTCTATTTTCTTATCAGTCCCACACTGTTTCAATTATTAAAGCTTTATAATGCATTTAAATATCTGATACAAGTCACCTTTCCTTATTATCATTTAAAAAATATTCTTGGGGATTCTACTGCAGATGAGCCTGAGTATTAGCATACCAGCTATTATTTTATAGAGATTTCACTAAAATGTATAGAGTAAGTTGAGGACAATGATATTTATACAATATTGAGTGTTCTCATATAGGGAACAAATAGACTATATTTCCATTTATTTAGGTTTCCTTTATAATTTTCAGTAAGTTTTGCAGTTTGTTCCATGTAGGTCTTTCATATTTCTTGTTAATTTATCCTTAGGTATATTATGCTTTTTGTTGCTCTTTGTGAATGAGCTATATGACATTTTACTTTCTGCTATCTTAATTTACCTTTACTAGACAAATTCAACAAAAACAACAAAAAATCCATGTAGTAAATAAAGGTATAAGGGTAGCTTTACTCTTATTATAGTCATTTAATAATCTATTGCTAGTAATAGAACATTTAAATTGATTCCTTCATCAGAAAAATCTCTGGGTTATGACAAATCAAAGTGACTACCTTTGGCCTTTGCTCTGAGACATTTATTTACTCATGGAGAAGGTGATTAGGCTAAGCCCCAAGGCCCATATATGTTCAGTCATCCTGGACTCTGAGAAGAACAAAGCAGCGTGCCTGGGATTTCTTCTCCCTCTTTCTACATTCACTTCTGATGTTTTATTTTGACTTCTTTTTGTTTTAAACCTTTATTTTACATGACAAAAGATGTTTTAAATTATGCAGTATTTTATACACATAGAAATGCACATAAAATAATTTGGCTTAATTTAATAGCTGGGTTATTTAGTATGATCTAGGTATAATAGATATTGTTTGATGTATTTGATTTATAACTCTTTTGCTATTGTTTTTGTTCATTTTATGAAAATAAAATGCTCCCTTCTCATTCTCTCTGATACTGGTGTGCTTCATTCTCATGAACATTTTCTATATTTTAAAAAATTTCATATGAACTTCTGAGTTTTATTAAGTTACATGTATTTTTTAAATTATTTTTTATTTATTAATTTTATTTATTATAATTTATTTTAATTTGACCAGAGAGAGAGAGAGACAGAGACAGAGACAGAGAGAGAGAGAGTGAGAGAGAGAGAGAGAGAGAAAGTGAGAAGGCAAGCCACCAGGTCCAGGACTCAAATCATGATTGGCCATGTGGGAATGTCCAGCTCCTTAGCCACCATACCACCTGCTGGTCCCAAGTTATATGCCTTCAACATTTACACAGTTGGGATCACAATGCAGGCAGCCTTTTGTAACTTGATATTGTGGACTTTTGAAATTCACCCTTGTTGACAAGGACAGTTTCTTGAAATTGTTCTTGTTACTTTTGTTTATATCCCCTTGGTCAGACATAGCCAACCTAGTCACATGACTAAATGTAGTGGCCAAGAAAACTGAGAAATGTAATTTTTCCAATAGGGTACATGTACTTGCCAGAGGGAGACAGAGAGAGACAGAGGAAAAAGTGAGAAATCATCTCTGAGAGGGGATGGCAACACTGTAATCCCTCTCCTCCATTTTCCTCTTGGAATTTTGGGCACACATGCACATGTGCCCAGTGTGATATTCAAGCCATTCAGTCTGAGACTCCAACTGTGCAGTCAGATATATGGGACCCAGCTGCCTGCTTCCACACTACCTGCTGTCCCTGAGAAATGTAGTTTTTATACCAAGTAGCCATTAACCTGGCTCATAAAAGAGGATTTATATTAATAAGGAAGAAGAGGGGAATAAGTGGTAGGGCTGAGGTAGCCATATATGCCAAATAATTTTAAACTGTTCTTTGGTATCTTTTAACATGACTATATGGGTTTCTAATTTAACCTGATAATGTAATGTATTAAATTAATAGATTTCCTAGTCTTAAGCTATCCTTGCATTCCAGAAATAAATTTTAATCTAATCATAACTCGAATCTTCTATCAGTTAAAAATGTATTATTTTCTTTTAAAACAGTGAATTTGATTTGCTAATATTTTATGTAGGCTTTAAGTATATGTTCATAAAGTACATCGGCTTATTCTATTGTTAGTTATTATATCTGTATGGATTTAAAAGTAAGATTATGCTAGCCATATAGAGTTAATGAAATAACTTTTTATCTTTTTATATTCTAGAAAATTTATATAACCTAAGAGTTATCTCTTTAAATTTTAATAGAATCTATTCATATGTAATACCATCTGTTCTGGGGTCTTTTTAAGGGCTAAATCTTTGACTACTCTTTTAATTTTTTCTATGATATTATTTTGCTGCTTAACTTTTATGATGTATCCTTCTCTAAAAACCTCAGTCTTTCAGTTTAGATTTCCAAATTTGCTGACAATAATTCATACTTAGCTTTCCTCCACACTTGAAAAGAACCTCTGTGTTTGTATTTATATCCCCTTCCTTGTGTTGCTTATTTGTGTCTCCTTTATTTTTCTTGACGAGAATTGCCAGAGCTTTCAAAAATATATTAAGTTTTTAAAGATCTAGTTAGTAGCTATTCAGTAGTCCTTTCAGTTTTTTCGTTTATTATGTTCTGTTTTTAACTTTATTATTTTTTTTAACCCTGATTTCTTGCATTCTGTACTTAGGTAATGATTGCAGATACTGTTTACTGGCTAACCATTTGCAACACCCTTTTCTCTTGCTTACTTCCAGCTATAATAGTTAGATAGTCAATTTTCCAGCTAATGTTGGAGCTATGTATGCCTGTGTGTTCCAGTATTACAAACATAAGAGAGACTCTTCTAGAGGCATGTGAGGAAAGATAAGTTTTTTTCCTGTTCACTAAAGCATAGAAACACATAAGAACACTGTTTTTGTTCAACTAGTAGGAGAAAGAGAGTATAGAGAAGGAACACCTGTTTTCTTAAAAGACAGCCTAGGAGTGGTACACATCCTGCCCATTCACATCCACTGGAGAAAATTTACTCATTTTGTTAAAACTAACAGAGAGGGAGGCTGAGAAATGTGACATGTAATGTTGCTGCATAAGAGTTTTTTGTACATTACTCGTCACTCTCCTCCCATTTGATGACGTAACAATTAACAACCTGCTATCCATGAAAGCACAAATTTGGAAGCTGGTTCTAGAATCCTGAAGTCCATGTGGAAAAAAAATGAGTTTTGAAAATATTCATCCCAATATTGGGTATTACCAACCAACACTTTTATCTGACAAAAACACCAAAGCTTCAGTTATAAAAACCAGATTCAGGCAAGTTGTGAGAAAAAGTCTGAGCAATCAGGGACCAGCCAATGGCATAATGGTTACATCACTGGACTCTCATGTAGCCAACTATGGTTGACTCCCAGACCCAGTGGCTTAAACCTTACACTGGGCACATGTGCTTGTGTGCCTAAGATCCCAAAAGGAGAATGGAGGTGAAGGGACTGTAGCATGACCATCCCCCTTGGGGAGTGATTTCTCACTTTCTGACTCTCTCTCTCTGTCTCTCCAGCGAGCATATGTGCCCTATAGCAAAAATCCCTAAAAAAAAAAAGTCTGTGCAATCAACTTGAAGTAATAATGCTATCAATATTTTTTCAAGAGAAGATAATCAACCATACAATGGCATATAAGTGAATGACTTCCCATTTCATTATGAAATTATATATAATAAACCAAGTTTATGTTTACAGATGTTTTTTAATTATTATTTATTTTATTTTATTATGATGATTATTTAATTTCCTATAGATTATTTAATTTGCTATAATGTATTCGACCATGTGGGAGTCCAGCGTCTCAACCATGATACCTGCTGGCCCCCACAGGTGGTTTTAATTGGCAGTACCATAAAAGCCATCAGCAATGGTTTGTACAAAGTATCCATTAGAATTAGCACAAAGTTAATTTGATTGTATACATAGTAGCAATATTCTGCTGTATATTTAGAAACACTAAATGAGTAGAAGAAAGAATACTACTCTTTTTTCCTTTTTTTTTTTTTTTTTTTTTTAGGTTTTTACCATAGGGCTCATGTGATCATCATAGAGAGACAGAGAGAAGGAAAGTGAGAAATCACACCCCAGGGGAGATGGCCATGCTGCAATCCCTTCTCCTGGGATTTTGGGCATGCATGCACACACACCTGGAGTGATTTTTCAAGCAGGACTTGCACTGCAGTGGGCCATGATGGAGTCCAGTAGTCTTAACCAGCATGCCACCTGCTGGCCCTAGAAAGACCATTTTTTAATTCAAGATGTCACTATCATTGTCTTAATTAATTTCCAAATCCATCAGGTTCTTTACATTTTAATATATCATAAAAATAAATAAAAGATGGCATAATTTTGTTCTTAAAGGCTGTTAGATTAAGATAGAGAGTAAGCATGAGTATATTTATAGTAATAACATGCGGACCATGATAGCCAGTAGATGTTTAAGTGTTTTTTCCTCTCTTTGTTTTATTTCTGTTAGCATGTGATTGGATTGAGTGAAAGGAGTGGCTAGATTTAGCAGAATGAAATGAATATAACAAGATACAGAGCAGCATAGATTTGGGCAGAGGTAGCATTATAAGAAAGATTTTTATCACAGTATGTTTTAGCTGAAGGAAGCCATGTATGGTGAAACTTCTCATTTTGTGGTTGTGAAAATAAGCCCATGTGCACTGACATGTTCAAAGTCAACCATAGTTTGTAGCAAAACCAGGACTAGCATAACATCTCCTAATTCTGTTCTGACGTGTATTTTGCTGTCCTATGTGGCTCTAGGTGCTTCCAGGAAGCAACTGCTAGTTCCCTGTTTACTTGTGCTTATTTTGTAGACCCCCAATACCCTCCTCTAGCTTTATAAAGAAAACACATTAACCATCATCTACAGGTAATACACAATGCTTTGGAGGTTCTGCCTTCACAGTCTCTCTCAGAAAATTCATCTCCACCTTTCATGTCTAAAACGCTCTTTCCAGAGTGTAGGCTCCCTTCTTTGCTGGAGGCTTTGATAATAACTCACTGTAAGGCTGGTTTGAAACCTTGACTCTTCTGATATCTCTACGAAGGAAAAAAAAAAAACCATATTCCTAGTTTCAAATAATCAAACCAATCTTTTAATAAAAAGACTTCTGTACATTTATCTCAATATGTAACTTTTTTTCTGTTCTGAAATGACACATGCTATTCAAATCTGAAATTATGACCCAACATATACAGAATCAACTCCTGTATAATATTTATAACTTTCCATATGTTCTGGTAAAAACTGAACGCTTCCATTGCAAAAGCAGATCTCACAATTCTACTCTAGCTTAAAGAGAATTGAGCAAAGCTTCTTATCATCTGGAAAATGTGCAGAGTATATGAGAAAAGAAAATTTACAGTGGAAGAGACACTGGTAACAGTGTCCTGATGCTATAGTTCTTTGTCGAAATGTCATTTTCCAGGCAGCTGCTCTGAAAGAAAATGGGGTGCTTAGACACCAAGCTCAATCCACAAAACCCAAATTCGAATTAGCACTATACCAAATGTACTGTAGCACTTTCAAATATCTTTGGACATTTTAACTAGAATATTCTACACGTCTACATGTGCACAGCAGTGTGCTGGGGGGAATATAAAAATATAAAATAACAAGAGCACATTATATAGGGACAATTGGGAAGCACAGGCTTTTAGTACTGTAGGAATTTAGAATCAAGAAATAAACTGTAGAGAACAAGAAAGGTTTTGTGAAAGAAATAAAGTTTAAGCCGAGCCTTGAAGGATAGGTAAGATCTGTACATGTGGAAAGGAATAAGGACCAGGGCTGATGCTCAGTTGGGTGTTCCGGTACAGTGACACTGACTGCTATGGCTGGCATCTGTTGTGCGACTCTGAATCCATTCTGAATGGTCACAGTACCTGTCAAATGGGTTGTCAGATATTCTGAAAATCACTGCAGGGGGCATTCCTGGACACAGATGTAGAAGTTGCTATTGAGAGGTCAGGAAGAAGTTCAACCTGACTGGACCATCAAAAAGTAACAATTAAATTGATCAGAAATAGAAATTTGTTTTTAATTGTCTCTGTGTCTTACAGAAGTCTTATCCACTCTGGATACACCTTTCTTCTACGATTATACAACTACCATCTCAGTCACTGATATCAGTCTTAAACTTCATTATCATGTAGCTATATGTATCAAAACAATAAAACCCAGCGGATATAGATGATTATTATTATTCTTTACCTGAACGAGAATTGTACTGTAACAACACTCAGATCCAATTTCAATCTCTTCTCAAAACAAACTTTAAAGCAATCTCATCAAGAAATAGCAGAGCTAGTCGGTTTTCTCTAGCAGGTACTTCTACCATTTCACCTTTTGAGGTGAGTAGCCTAGGGGACATGGAACCAATTTTCAGCAGTGATTTGCTACAATATTGAATACACATCTCAATAACCTCATAGATAGGAAAGGAGGGTCTGATTCATCAACACTTTCCTTTAGGTCAGCAAACACTCAGGGAACAATTAAGCTGTTTATAAAGCCTTGGTACCTGGAATAGTGCAAAGTCAATTTAAAAAATATATTGAATATGTGAGCTTTTCCAAATTGTCATCAACTGTTATGACAAGCTATTAAAGAAGCTATTGTAGAGGACTGAAGGAGCAGCTGATTTCAAAACAGTAAATCAAGTCTTGGTCAAGAGCACTGATGAAAAGAGAACAGGATTCTTGCTGTGTTTATGAGTGGCTCAAGACAGCTTTAATACACATCAATCACAGGTAGGCAGCATGCTCTGGTCCGTGCCCCTGACTCTCAGCGTGACCTTTTGTGAGTCACCAGACGGCTTTCAGGCTCCGTTACTCAGCCGAAAACAAAGCCAAGGAGCAGAAACCTCAATGAAAAACAGGCACTGCATTGCTAATGAGATTTCCTGGGGAAATAAATTCCTCACCTCTACAACCCCCTCTCCGTGACAGCCTCCACTCTAGACTGCCACGTCCCACACATTCAAGCAAAGGTGAACAAAGTAAAGTGTTGGAGGCACGTGGCTGTGCTACCTGCCCAGCTGCAGAAGGGTTGATCAGGAAGAATTCACTGTCTTACTTAAAAAAGAAAAGCCATGGAGAAAGAAATGGTCACACCACCTGGCTTTAGCAATTAGAGCACTACATTTGGGTTCAAAAACCTTTCAATAGGCTATGGTTTCCTTAGACTTGGTAGAGCTGGCCAAAGAGACTATTTCCCTTTTAATTGGTTCTAAGCAGCTTACAGCTATATAACCAGTACTTTGAAATATCCCCCTTCCCGCCCCACTCCCAGACAAAAGCATTCATCATTATGAAACTTACTGCTAAAATCATATCAGAGTTTCATGAAAGTGTAGCAATGTAACCGACTGAAACAAAATTTGGAACAGAACAGCAGCTTCTTTGAGGGTTGTTAAACAGGCTAAGGGTGGGGCTGGGGTTTGAAAATGCCACCAATTCTGTCAACCGCCACAGTCTAATGGAGCCATGAATCACCTGCAGAAGAAAGCTCAGAAGGAGGACATGGAGACAAAACCTCCAGCCCAGGAGAATGAGGCTGCACTTTTACTTTTAAGATTGTCAGTCCCTTGGGGGTTGCAGTAACGCCCTAGGCCTCTATCTGGCACACAGGGTCTCTTTTCTGAGGCTAGGCCCCTGTGGAAAGGTTCCACATGACTGAACCCCACTGAATCAGTCAGTCTATTTAGTGGCTTGTAAGAAAAGCTGACGATATCACGGCTCCAAGGCAGGCTGCCACCCCGGAGCCTCAATTGTAACTAATGGGGGTTTAAAAGGGAGATCAGAAAATATCATGCAGATAAAATACAGAGATAGGAGGAAAGACCATAACCTCAATCTGCAAAATGTAATAGCTTTGTCAAAATAAAAGCCAAAGCTAAACTCTCCCGCTGCTGCACACCTCCTAGCTCGAGGGAACTGTTCAAGCAGAGAGGCATTTTCTATTAGTGCAAACTCCAAATGCAGCAGGGAGAAACTCAGCCGTAATATCTGCACAACGGCCCCTCCATGCAAACACCATTCCAGTAATGGGAAATTTTAATGATGTAAAGCAGCAAGGTCACACGATATGTCCAGGCAGCCCTTGGAAAGACACTGCCTCGGCAGATATTACAGAGGAGAGCTCAGAATTGCTCTTGGTTCATTAGGCTTTGCCTGAGGGTTTTTTCCTTCCACTATTAACTACAAACAAGGTTGAGGTTCTTGTTACTCAGTTCCTCGTATGCAATGCAAAGAGGTGAAGGGCAGGGTTTGTAAATATGAAAAGGCAGATGGCTTAGACGTGTTTTTACAATACTTGAAATATTCTCTCTGAGTCACCTTAAATATGAAAATTGCAAAAGCCTTATCAATGTTGCAGTATTTTTTTTCTAGCAGAAGAAATTTTTATCTGCTTGTGTATAGATAAAGGTACTATATGCACATAAATATACACACATGGGGTGGATTGATTCCCTCCCCTCCATATAGCACCACCACATCTTCTTACAGCTTGCCTCCTTCTCCCAGCTTTATGACCCCATTGAGATCGCTCTTACTGTTTTCTTCCTCGTTACATTTTGATATTTCAAAGCATGGCCTGGATCTCACTCCCATCTCCCCACTCCACATTATTAATGAATTGGAAAGCAGACATCATTAGTTTTCGGAGACCATTTCTTTTAAAATTTACAGACCCCTTCATCTGAATCCCGAGAGACAGTCTGCTGTTCTCATCTTAGAATCTTATTAGCATCATATCTTCTGTATCCTGCCATGCAAACTGCATGGCTATGCACTTTCTAGCACTTGACCCTTTTGCGGACGGAATTAATTTACTCTTTGAAGATGCAGCAGCATGCTGTTGTGCTTGTTAAAGAAAGAAAAGCCAAGCAAGGAGATGGCAAAGCAAGCAAAGAAAATTCTCAGTTTAAAAGCAAGCTTTCATAAGGCAAGTTATATGGAGACTGGGCAGCAGAAACTAACGGCCAGCTACTATTGAAGGAAACAGGCAAATTAGCTGATTAGCAGAAATCGTTGAGAATTTTTGTATCCAGCCACTGATAAGCATTGGAACAAGCTCCCTAGTATGGAGTAGACTGGAGGAATTGTTTTGTAAGAAAGCCCTTTATTCTTAGAAAGCTATTTTGTTCACAATGGTCAGCACTAGAAGACAACTCAAACAACTAATTCTGATTGGGTCAGCCATCTGACCTATTTCCTGAAATCTTTCAGACTCAATACTCAATACTGACTGTGTGCCAGGCACTATTCTAGATATAGGAGACAGAGCAGTGAGAAGTACAACGCTACTTCATTCACAGAACTTTATTTCTAGAGAAGGAGTGAAAAAAGAAAAAGTAAACAGATAATTTGAAAAATATATAAATCCAGGTAGCTATAAGCAATATGGAAGAAAATTAAGCCATGTAAAAGAATAGAGATCGTTAAGAATTACATGAAACAAGAGTATCCAAAATTTAGGAGCTGACATTCAAGCTGGGACATTAATGATGTAAAAAAGCAAGCCCTATAAAGAGCTCAGGGATGAGTGCTCCAGTCAGAATGCAAAGGCCCAAGACCAGAAGAAGGTTGGCATATGTAAACCATGTAAACATAGCCAATGTGTCTGCAGTAGAGTAATAAGGGAGGGGATGTAGGAGAAATAGGCAGGACCTATGAGAACGAGACACTTAAAAGCCATGATAAAGAGTTTGAATTTTAGCCTAGTCATGATGGAAACCATCGAAGGTGCTTTAAAATCACCCCTGGTATTTAGTAAAGAATACATTCAAAGGTGAGGATGGGGGAAGAGAATGAGAGCAAAGGGCAAAGGATTATGTTATTAAGTTGAAGCAAGAGATTATTATGGTGCCTTGGAAGAAGGTGGCAACAGTGGAGGAGTTAAGAGGTAGAGGGAAGAATACATTTTGAAGATAGAGTTCTGAGATTTATTGAGAAAATGGATGAAGGAGTGAATGGTATATCTTTGAGCTGCAGAACACTGAAATAAGAGGAGACTAAAGATGAAATAAAAAGTTCCATTTTAAACAGGTTAAATTTGAGATGACCAATAGATATCCAAGAATTGATAGGGTGGGGTATACCAGAGAAAAGTCTGGAATAAAAATAGGTATACATTTTATTTATTTATTTATTTACTATTTTTAGAGAGAGATTTTTGCTATTGGGCATATGTGCTCACTGGAGAGACAGAAATGGAGAGACAGAAAGCGACAAATCACTCCCCCAGGAGGAATGGCCACACTGCAGTCCCTTCTCCTCCATTCTTCTCTGAGGATCTTGGGCACACATGCATACATGCCTGGCATGAGTTTTAAGCTCTGTGTCCAGGACTTTAACCACGGTTGACTACATGAGAATCCAGTGACATAACCATTACACCATCTGCTGGTCCCCAAGATAGGTATACATTTTCTAATCACAAGCTTATAGATACCATTTCAAGCCTTCTAACTGGATGAGATCACTATTAGAGTAAGTTTAGACAGAGAAAAAGCCCAAGAACAGCTCTGGGATACTCCAAAAAGTAGAGGTCAGGAAGAAGAATAAGAGGCCTTGAAGAAGACTGAAAAGAAGTAACCAGTATTATATGAAAATAACCAGAAACCATCACCAACAACAAAAAAGACATTTGAAAAAAGAAAGAATAATCAGTTATATAAAAGACCACCAAAATTCAAGTAAAATGAGAACTGGTTCTGTGATTTGGTTATATGGAAAATTGGTATGATTTGTGAAATTCACTGGTCACCTTGACAAAAGAATGTCACTGGAGTATCAAGGGCAAAGTCTTGATTGAAGTTACAGACAAACAGGGGATGGTGGTTTAAGAAAAATGGAATCAACAAGTATAAACAACTCTACTGATAAGTTTTCTTTAAAAGGAGAGAAGAAAAATGGGGTGTTAGTTGGAGGGTTATATGGTATGAAGGAAGGTTTTAAGTTTGGAGTCACCACAGCATGTCTGTATACTATTAAAAAATGATATTTTTAAAAGAATTATTTTAACAGGAAAAGAAAAGGAAGATGTGTAAGAGAGTATATAACTGCAAGAATCAAGGCATGGAGTAAAGAGGGGATAGGATCAAATTCTCAGGTAAAGACATTGGCCATGGAGGGAAGCAGGGACATACCATTCATTGTCCTCAGATAGAAGGTAGAGGTTATAGGTGATAGATTTGTTTGTGGGAGGAACCTTTTTTTTTTTTTCCTTTCTAATAGTGTTTAAGTTCTTGGTGAAGTTAAGACATGAAGTTATCAACTAAGAGTGAGTAATATTGAAAGTAATTTAAGATTTGTAGTAAAAAAAATATAAATGAGACTAGTTGGCATGATTATATGGTTTACTATAGCCACATTTAGCTATTTAGGTAAGGGTGAGGGAAGCTGATGGATTGAAACGATCAACTTTGGGGTTACCAACAAGTTTAAGAGAAAGAAGAACAATTGGCTACATAGCAGATTGATTATAGTAATGGACCATAAAATTTAAAATGACTGATGCGAAGAATGGTGATGTGAAGAAGATAAATAAAATTGAAGCTGTTGATAGGTGGGTACAATGTGGTTGAAAATTGTTGGCAAAGAATGTTGAAATTTGAGTGAGATGGAAACATTTTTTTAAAATTCGAGTGTTAAATTTATATTTTAGATGTGGCATAGTAAGTATCTGAGAAGGGATAAAGGAAAAGATGAGTGGGGATGAGAAGGTCAAAGAACCATGTGGATGCTGAAGTCACGCAAATGTTGACAAGTGTGATAGTGGGGAGGAATACAGTGAGCCAAGTGTCATCTACATGAATTACTTAACCTGGGTATTGAGCAAGTGACCACTCAAAAAAACCAGGCAACATCATCTATTGGCCTCTGATTCAGAGGAATACATTTTTTAGAGAAGGAGAAAGAGACAGGGCTTAAATGGAGCAATGAAGAGACAGGAGGACATCTATCCTACCTCAAGACCTTGAGAATATGCGAGAAAAAAAGCTACCACTTGACAAGGCAGAAGGAGAAACAAGCCCTATAGGATAACCAGGTTTCATTTAGAGCAAGAGTTAAAATGAACATTTTGAGATGAGGTTAATGATAGAGTGGATTTTTTTTTTCTTCTGATAATAGACCAGGAATTTAAGAGAATATAGCAGAAGGATTTGGTGGGAATAAGAAAGAATGAGAAACCGGATCATATCGAGGAATATACAGAGCTACATAGGGATAAGCATACAGCTTATGATAATGACCTTAGTGTTGCAGTATCCGGTATGGTAGACACTAGCCATACATGCCTTCTGAGTACTTAAAATAAAGCTAGTCCAAATTAGGCTGTACTAGAAGTATAAAATGCACCCTGGATTTTGCAGATTTAGTACTAAAATAAAGCATGTAAAAATATCTCACTAACAACTGTATTTATTAAATGTTGAAATGTTTTACATAGTTTGAGAAAAAAATGCTATTAAAATTGATTTTACTTTTTAAAAACTATTTTAAATGTGACTACTAATTTTTTTTTTTTAATGACACAGATAGCTTGCATTATCTTCCTACTGGAAAATGTTGCCTTAGATTTCATTTCTGGTGGTAACCTGAACAGAGATGTGTGGTATGCTGGGATTAGTTTTATTGGGGAAGGTAGGCCATCAGTTCCACTTATGTCCACCTTCTTGGGAGTTGTGCTTTTGATCCTTGTTTTTTAGTAGCACTGGTACTACCTGGAAAGTTTTATTTGGAAAATCTCAGGTTGCGTCCCATATCTACCAAATCAGAATCTGCATGTTAACAAGATCCCCAAGTGAGTCTTCTGTATATCAAAGTTTGAGAAGTACTGCTTGGGATAGTTTCTAGTGATGAGGTTGATGATATTGAAGCCATAGAAGGGAGAGGGTACCACAAACACCTTTCTGGGTGAGATATGATCTCACAAGTAAGCAATTTCCAGACTGGAAGAGAACAACTTAGATTAGGATAGCTATGAAGTGTCTAGACCTGAACTGTCTAATAGAGTAGCCATGAGCTACAGGAGGCTATTTGTTTGTTGTTGTTTTTTTTGTGTATGTGTGCACATATATGTCTGGCATTTCAGACAGAGTCTCTCCGTGTTTTGATCTTTTTGTCTTAGCCTCCTGAGTAGCCAGGTTTACAGGTATATACAACTGCATTCAGCTTTTTAGGTCTGGGAATCAAACCTGAGCCTCCCATAAACCCAGCCTGCTGAGCAGTAGCATTCAGTGTACACTACCGCAGCTTGACACTTAGGGTGATTTAGCACTTGAAATGTGGTTGGTCCAAATTGAGATGTCCTATAAGTGTTAGATACACATCAGATTTTGAAGACTTAGTGCAAAAAGAAAAACACTGTAAAATAGCTCATTAATAAATTTATAAAATTGACAATATGTTGAAACAACACTATTCTGGATATAGAATTAGTTAAAATATATTAAAATTAACTGTACCTGTGTCTTTCTTTAATGTAGCTATTAAAAATTTTAAAGTCTGAAGGCAGCTCTTCACCTAAGCCCCCTGCCCCCTTCACCCACCTTCCCTAGAGTATGGAAGGAGGGCCGGTTTTGGCCCTAGAGATCACCCTTCACATTCCATAGGATAAAAAGGAGCAGAGAGAAAGCAGGCCCAACTGGTGTCAGTTCTTCATTCAAGCGCCCTGCCCAATCTAGGGTATGGGATGAGGGCCTGTTTTGTTTCGTATGCTTTGGGATTTTGAATAACCACCCCTCTAATGTTCTTACCTCTCGAGTCAATTCCCTGCCATATAGTGATCCAATAGGTCTAGATATATAGGGCCAAATATCTGAACACTTTGAGGCTCTGGAGGAGTTCTCTTCTACACTCACATCAGCAAAAGAGGAGAGAAACCCCTCTCTATAAATATGAATCCCAAATTCCCACTGTGGATACCATATGGCCACAGTAGACTAGGGAAACTGGCACATAGCTAATTCAGATCAAAGGGAAGAACAGATGCACACAGCAACAGAAATCTACACCAAAGAAGTAGCAAGGAGTCATCTTCAGATGACTAAAAATTATAGCACAGCCTCAAGAAATGTGAGAAAACAAGGAAATACTTCCCTCCCAAGGAAACACAAGAATTCATCTCCAACAATGTAAAAAAAAGAAGAAAGCACTGAAATGTCAGAAAAGAATTCAAAATATTTGTCAGAACGAAACCCAGTAAGATGCAAGAGAAAACAGACAACCAACTCTAGGAGATGGGAAAATCATTCCATGACTTGAAAGAGGAAATCATAAAGAAACAGTCACCATAAAAAATAATCAAATAGAACTTCTAGAGATGAAGACTGTAATACAAGACCTCAAAACCTCCCTCGAAGTATTAATAGCAGATTAGATCATGCAGAAGATAGGATCTCTGATCTAGAAAACAAAGTCTCTGACTTACACAAAACCATCAAAAAGAATTTTAAAAAATTAGGATAATATATGGAAAATACTAGATACCATTAAACACTCAAATATCCAAATAATTGATATTCCAGAAGATGAAGAATATGATAAGGGTATAGAAAATATATTACATGAAATACCTGCAGAAAGTTTCCAAACCTAGAGAAACATTCAGACATCCAGACACAGGAAATACAAAGGATGCCAAATAGAATCAACATAAGATGATCCTCTCTCCCCCTAGCACATTATAGACAGGTTAGTAAAAATCAAAGACAAAGACAAGATTCTAAAAATGGCAAGAGAGAAATATCAAGCTACTTACAAAGACTGTCCTATTAGGCTAATGTCAAACCTCTTGACTGAAACAATGCAAATAGGAAGGAATGGGCAGACATATTTGAAACACGAAAAGAAAAACAATTTCAACCAAGAATACTATACCCAGCAAAATTATCCTTCAAATGAGAAGAAATAATAAAATCATTTTCAGGTCAATGAAACATGAAAGAGTTTACCAACACTAGACCAGCTCTTTAACAAATACTGAAAGGAGTATTATACCAGGAAAACTAAAGAGACAAACAGGGAAAAAAAATAAAAAAACAAAAAATAACACCATAAAATAAACAAGAAAATAGTTTGCAAAATGATAGGGATAAGTCCACAAACATTGATAATGCTGAATGTCAATAGATTAAATTCTCCAATTGAAAGACACAGACTGGCTGAATGAATTAAGGAAAAACATAAAAACAAAAAACAAAACAGGAGCCCTCCATATGCTGCCTCACTGATAAGGACATACAGACTGAAAGTAAAGGACTGTAAAAGAATATTTCATCAAATGGGGGGGGGGAGAAGGCTGGAGTTGTTGATATTGATATCATACAAAATAGATTTTAAGACAAAAACCACAACGAAGGACACTATACAGTACTAAAAGGGTTAATTCACCAAGAAGATATAAAACTTATAGACATCTATGTACTCAGTATGGGAGCATCCAAATACATAAAAGAAAGATTGCTAGATCTAAAAGGAGAGGTAGATTGCAACACACTAATCATTGGGGGATCTCAACACCACACTGAACAGTCTCCTCTGAACAGATCATCCAGACAAAAAATAACCAAAGAGATACAGGATCTAAATTATACCATGAAAGTGAATGAACTTGACAGACATCTATAGAACTTTTCACCCAATAAACACAAAATACACATTTTTCTCATTCCCACATGGAACATTTCGAAGATCAACCAAATGATAGGGCACAAAACAAACCTTTACAAATTTAAAGGTATAGAAACTATATCCAGTATCTTCTCTGATCATGATGAAATTAAACTTGAAATTAACTGCAGAAAGAAACTTTGAAAATCACAAACACATGGAAACTAAACAACATACTCTGGAGTGACTTCAGAACCACTGAAGAAATTGAGACTGAAATAAAAAGATTCATTAAAACTAATGATAATGAGCACATGGTTTTTTCATAAACTATGGAACACAGTGAAAGCAGTCATAAGAGGGAAGTTCACAGCAACTAGTACTCAAGGAAAAAAAAATGGAAAGGTGGCAAAAAGGGAAAGGTGAAAACCTAACAATGCACATCAGGGAGCTGGAAAAACAACAACCCCCCCCCCCCCCCAAAAAAAAAGATATCAGGATAAAAGAAATAATAAAGATTTGAGCAGAAATAAATGAAAGAGAATAAATAAAGTATACAGAAAATAAATGAAACCAAAAGCTGGTTTTTTGAGAAGATAAACAAAATCAACACCATTAGCTAGGCTAATCAAGAACAGAAAGGAACCAACACATGGCGTAATAGTTATGTTGCTGGACTAGCAGGTAATTGATAGAGGTCAAAGTCCCAGACCTGGCAGCTTAATATTCACTCTGGGCATGTGTGTCTGTGTGCCTAAAATCCCAAGAGGAGAATGGAGAAGAAGAGACTGCAGTGTGGCCATTCCTCCAGGGGAGGAATGGCTTTCTGTTTCTCTCTTTCTTTGGTGAGCACACACTAGACATAACAGACAAAAAACAAAAAAAAACAAAAACAAAAACAAAAAACACAAAAAACAGTCAGGTAGACCAATGGAACAGTATTAATAACCCAGGAATAAATCCCAAAACATACAGCCAACTGATTTTCATCAAAGGGTACAAGATCATTCAGTGGGGAAAAGAGAATGTCTTCAGCAAATGGGGCTGGAAAAACTAAATATCCATCTGCATAAAATTGAACCTGGACCTAATCTTTCACCACTGACAAAAATCAACTCAAAATACATCAAGGATCTAAACATAAAACCTCAAACTATAAAACTATTGGTAGAAAACATGGGAAACTCTTGGAAACATTGGAGTAGGCAAAGACTTCTTAAATAAGACTCCATAAGCATAGGTAATAATCTTGAAATAGACAAGTAGGATGGACTACATCAGGCTAAAAAGCTTCTACATAGCAAAAAAAAACAATAATTAGGGTGAGGAGACTAACTTCAGAATGGGAGACTGTATTTGCAAACTGTGTCTCAGATAAGGGACTGATAAACAGAATATACAGGGAACTCAAGCAGCTTACCTGCAAAAACATAATCAATCCAATCAAAAGACAGGCAAATGAGCTGAACAGATAACTCCCCGAGAAGACATATGAATGGCCAAAAGCATCTGAAAAAATGCTCAACGTCTCTTATCATAAGGGAAATGCAAATCAAAACCACAATGAGATACCACTTAACCCCAGTCAGAATGGATAAGAATAAAAAAGTAAAGAATAATTAGTGTTTGTGAGACTGTGGTGAAAAGGAACCCTCCTATTGATGGTGGGAATGTAAATTAGTATAGCCACTGTGGAGAATAATATGGAGGTTTCTTAGAAACCTACAAATAGAATTACCATACAACCCAGTAATTTCACTCTTAGGTATCTACCAAAAGATAGGAAAACCTTCAGTCAGAAAAAAACTTGTACATCCATATTTATTGCAGCACTAAATAATGTGGCTCATGCACTCTACGGAATACTAAATTCAGCCATAAAAAACAAGACCCTGGTATTTTTTTATAAGGAGGATGGATATGGAAGATTAAATACTAAGCAAAGCAAGGCAGACTATGAAAGACATGAATTGTATGTCCCTGCTTAATATATACCTAATGTCTACACTGTACAGCAGAAACAGAAATACTGGAAGGTATAGTAGCAGGGAGGGCAAATGTAGATACTAGAAACAGTTCAAAAGGGGGTGGGTAATAGGGAGTGGGTGGGAGGGGATCAGGGAAACAAAACATTTAAGAGACACAAAAATGGAAAGTTAGCTGTTGATGATAATGTATATCGTAATGTCTCTGACTTAACTAATATGCACTGTATTCATGCTGGGAAAACCATTTGTATACTGTAAAGATGTACAGTGAGCCAAAATAATTTTATTTAGAAAAAGGGAAGAATAATTACAATCAAATGTAGCTCACATTACATTTCTATGGAAGAGTCCTGTTCTAGGTTATACTCAAAGAGTCAAGCTTCCAGGACTCTCCCATACAGACAGACTGTGTAGAGCAGGGGTTGGCAAACTATGGTGCAGAGCCAAATCTGATCTGCCATCTGTTTTTGTTGTTGTTGTTGTTGTTTGTTTTTTTGTTTTGTTTTGTTTTGTTTTTGAGAGGTTCGTGTCATAGGGTGTGTGCACTTGCCAGAAAGACAGAGAGAGACAAACAGAAAGTGAGAAATCAGCCCCCAGTGGTGGTGGTGGGGGTGGCCACACCGCAATCCCTTCTCCTCCATTCTCCTCTTGGGATCTTGGGCACACATGCACACATGCCTGGCGTGAATTTAAGTCACCGGGTCCAGGACTCGAACCACAGTCGACTACATGGGAGTCCAGTGACATAGCCATTATGCCAACTGCTGGTCCCCCACCACCTGTTTTTATAAAGTTTTATTGGAACTAAGTCATGCTCATTCTTTTACTTTACAGCTATCTTCATGCTACAACGACAGAGTTCAGTAGGTGAAACAAAGACTGGTTCATAAAGCCAAAATTTAAAAAATTATCTGGCTTTTTTTCAGCAAAAATTTGCTGAAATCTGCTGTGGAAGAAAAATGGAGAGGCTTTCCTATTTTCTAATTCAGGATGGTTCAGGATTCACTTCAAGCTAGAAAAAGCCTTTGCTTACGAAAAATTGTGACTATATCTAGAAAAATATTTTCATGATAGTAGTTGAAAATCTTTCTAATTGGCAGTGGTAGAATCCTTTACCTTTCATATTTGTATATTTAACTGCACTATTGTTTTACATTATTGAAACCATTATTCTATTCCAATTTAAAGTATTTTTAATAGGGAATACTTCTCAGAATTCATGAGGTTTCATTTATTAGCTTGGATTCTAATTGTAGCCAGGTGCTATCAAGTTTTTAATCATTTAAATTGGTTTATTTTCTTTTTATTATCTTTTTTTTTTTTTTTGAGAGGTTTTTGCTATAGGGCGCGTGCGCTCGCCAGACAGACAGAGAGAGACAGAGAGATAGAAAGCAGGAAATCACCCCCCAGGGGGGATGGCCACGCCGCAATCCCTTCTCCTCCATTCTCCTCTCGGGATCTTGGGCACGCACGCACACGCGCCCGGCGTGAGTTCAAGCCGCCGGGTCCGGGACTCGAACCGCGGTCGACTACGTGGGAATCCAGCGACATAGCCATTACGCTAACTGCTGGTCCCTCTTTTTATTATCTTATTGCATATTGAGTAATCACTCAGTGATACAGTACCAACTGCTAGAAATGTACAGTAACTTTAATTATGACACACATTAAAAATAATCCTCTGAATGGTAATGATATGCCCCTTCATAAAATGAAAAGGGATAAGCTTATTAAATAATTATTTAAAATTATTATTCTTCCATCTCCATTCCTGCTATACCACTCTAGTTTAGGGCTTTAGTTCCTGTTGACTTTTCCTTCCTTAAATCTGTTTTCTTCTCTAATCTATTCTCTTTGCATTTTCTAGACTAAAAACAAAACAAAACAAAGCACCCCCCCAAAAAAAAAACAAAAAAACCAGCATCTTAGTTTCCAAACTTCTCTGCTCAGAAATCACAAAGATTTGCCTAATTTTAAAAAATCATGTGCCAGGTTTACAAACTGATCCTAGATAATTTTGCATCTTATTTCCTATTAACAATCTCTAGCAGGTGGACCAGCAGGCCTACCAATGGGCCAGCAGGTGGCTTGGTGGTTAAGGTGCTGGAAACTCCCACATGGCTGACCACAGTTCGAGTCCTGGACCTGGTGGCTTGCTTTCTCACTTTCCTTCTCTTTGTGTGTCTATCTTTTTCTGGTCAAATTAAAATAAATAAACGAATAAATAAAACTAAATAAATCATTCTAAAAAAAACAATTTACATTCTATACCTCTCCCCCATATTGGTTCTCTCTTCAACATTCCTACACAAGAGATTTGGCTCAGGTCATTGTCTTTAGTACAGACTCTAATAATTATCTCATAACAAATTTCACTTTTTTTACTCACTCAACACTTTATTCCAGTGACCACACAATTGACAGAAAACTTTCTTAAATCATAAACCTATCTATGTTATTCCTCTGCCTTAAGTTCTTCAATAGTAACTTATTGACCTATAGTTGTGTTTCTTAATCTTTTTTTGTGTATAGATCTCTTTGAAGTTCTGAGGAAAGCCATAAAATGCACATAAGAATGAACATGCACAGTCCTACATATAGCTAGGATGTGGGTGGCTTTTGCCCAATGGTAACAAGAAAAAAACAGATAAGTGACCATCAGGTGGCGTGTTTGTTAAGGCACTGGACTCCCACGTGGCTGACCACAGTTTGAGTTGCAAACCTAGGGGCTTGTGTGTGAGTACCCAAAATTCCAGGAGAAGAATGCAAGAGAAGGAATTGTGGAGTGGCCATCTATCCTAGAGGTTGATTTCTCACTTTCCCTCTCACTGTCTCTCTCTAGTGAGTGCACATACCCTATGGCAAAAACCAAAATAATAGTGTAATTAGTAGAGCAGGACTTTAATATAAGTATATTAAAATATTTAGAGAGTAAGGTAGGCACAATTGGTAAATAACAAATAAAATAAAACTAAATTAAATTAAAATTATATTAATGTAGGAGATTATTAAAGAGTGGTGGATGGAGACCAGCAGTTAGCGTAATGGCTATGTCGCTGGAGTCCCACGTAGTTGACCGCGGTTCGAGTCCCGGATCCGGTGGCTTAAACTCACGCCAGGCGCATGTGCGTGTGTGCCCAAGATCCCGAGAGGAGAATGGAGGAGAAGGGATTGTGGTGTGGCCATCCCCCCCCCCCCCCGGGAGGTGATTTCTCGCTTTCTGTCTCTCTGTCTCTCTCTGTCTGTCTGGCGAGCGCACGCGCCCCATAGCAAAAACCTCTCCAAAAAAACAAACAAACAAACAAAAAGTGGTGGATGCAAGGTAGTCTTGAAGAACTCATTTCCAGATAAAAGAACCCTTCAAAGGTAAGCAGCACAAAGAAAAAGAAAAAAACTCTATGAAAGATGGAAAAGATTTTTTAGATTCAAAGAGAAATCAATCAAGCCACAAACAATAGTGAGACTGACCAGTGAGTTTGAAATCTGGAGGAACCACAGACACACTAGTATAATTTAGTTGGCATAATAATTCTTCTTTCCATTCCAAATGTTGCTAAGAGAGCTACAGTAAAGGAAGGCTTAAAAACAAAGAATTTAGATAATTTTTAGCATTCTTGTGGTGCCTGGAACCTAGGACCCTAGTGCAGTTAAACAGAAAGAATGGAAAACAGCTTAAATCACAGGCTAACCTTTTCTAAACTCAAACATTGATAAAATAAGAGATTAGTTTCTCAGTAGAGGTGACCTGGGAGCTTGAGAATTGGGCTATCAAGGTGAGAATAATTTTTATGAAATTTGTAACTCAGTCATAGATTAACTTGACCCCTTGTGAAGTCTGAATTAGAACCTCTTCACCTTAGATGCCAAACATAAGAAAGAGTTCATCCCCTTAGGAAAAAAATCCAAACAAAACAGAGTATACTTACTTCTCTACCCTTCCTCTATACACAATGTCTGGCATATAAGTAAATATGATATAATGTAAAAAAGCAAGAAAATATGACACACAGTTAAGAGAAAAAGAAAACATTAGTAAGCAGATTGACAAATGTCTTAGTGTAATTAGTAGAGCAGGACTTTAATATAAGTATATTCAAATATTTAGAGAGTAAGGTAGGCACAATTGGTAAACAGAAAGGTAAATTCAACATAGAAACTTAAACTTCAAAAGGTTATCAAATTCTAGAATAAAAATAAAATATCTGATATGAAAAAAATGTGAGAGGTCGACCTACTAGCATAGTAGTTAAATGTTGTGTGAAGGAAGCTGGATCCCACATTGTCAACCACAGTTCTAATCATGGTTCTGGTGGCTTGAAAAGCATGCCAAATACATGTGCACACATGCCCAAGATTTTGATGAGAAGGAGAAATGGAGGAAAAAGGACTGTGGCTTGACCACATCCCATTGAGGGATGTGCTCTTTCTTTCTCTTTCACTCTCTGATAAGTATGCATGCCTTCTAGCAATCAAAAAAAAAAAAAAAAAAGAAGAAGAAAGAAAAGGAAAAACAGACGAAACTTCAAAAAGCTTGTGGAAAAATGGAATTGAAGTACAAGCTTATCTTGGTGTTAAAAAAAAAAAAAAAAAAAAAAAAAGATCCATGAACTTTTTGAAGACCTCTTGCACACTATAATAAATGCTAAAGAAAGTTCGGCTTTCCAAAATGTCACTTGTTATTTCAGTATGTTAACAAATTTGGATCACTTGTCTCATTGTTAGAGAAAAATATCCCACAAATTATCTTTAAATTTTACCACTTTTAGATACTTTTTGTCTGAGCTAAAAAGAGAATCTGAAATCTGTTTATGCTGTTGTTGTTTATTTGCTTTTAAATTAACATTCTCCATCTCAATAAAACATATTATGGTGTCCATATGGATAGGAAAGGAAAATGAGAACTATGTAACAATAAATTGTTCTAAATTTCCTCCCCAAATCATATAAAATGGATTCACAGCTGCAATAGACTGCTTAAATGAAAATAATCACAATGTCGTGTGGGGTTAAATAATAATAAAACATATGACAATACCACAAAGGCTAGAAGGGAAAATGGAAGTGTATCATTGTAAGGTTCTTACACTGTATGAGAAGCAGTACAATATCACTTTAAAGTAGTTCACGCTAAATTTAAGATGTATACAAAAAATGCTAAAATAAAACCCCTCGTTAATACAATAAATCAAAGAAAAATAACAAGTTAGGTACGGAAAGAATAATAAACTGAGTAATAAAAAAGGAAAGAGAAATAAATTGAGTAATAAAAAATACTCAATCGAAAAGAAATCAGAAAAAGAAGTAAAAGAGAACAAAGAATAGTTTGAATAAATAAAAAAAAGAGAGTACTGACTCATCAACCATAACATTAAAGGTAAACAGCCTATATGTCCCAATTAAATAGATGAGAATATCACACAAGATATAAAGGAAATACCAACTGCTTGCTTCCTCAAAAAAAGGAACTTTAAATATAAAAATACAAATCAGTTAAAAATAAAAGAACAGAAAAAGATATACCATGCTAAGTAAAATTAATCAAAATAAAGTTGGAGTGGCTGTATTAACATCAGACAAAGTAATTTCTGAGCAAATAAGATTACTAGAGATAAAAAAGGTAATTTTACAGTGAAAATAATTGTTAAGATAATAATCCTAAACATTTATTGTCTTAAATAGTTCAGGCTGCTATAACAAGACATAATTTACTAGGTGGCTCAAACAAGAGAAATTTATTTCTCATATTACTGGAAGCTTAGAAGTTCATAATCATGGTGCCAGTGGACTCAGTGTATGGTGAGAGTATGTTCTACAGTCATTCTCTTTCTTTAAAGATGCCAGCCCCATCATGAGGGATCTACTTTTATGACTTCATCTTAACCCAGTTATTCCCCAATGACTCCACCGCCCAATATCTCACTGGGGGAAGGTTTTCAACATATGAATTTTGAGGGGGCAAAAAATACATTCTGTAGTGGGACCAGCAGTTGGCGTAATGGCTATGTCGCTGGACTCCCATGTAATCAACTGCTGTTTGAGTCCCGGACCCAGTGGTTTAAACTCACGCCGGGCACATGTGCGTGCGTGCCCAAGATCCTGAGAGGAGAATGGAAGAGGAAGGATTGCAGCATGGCTATCCTCCTGGGGGTGGGGGGGTGGGGGGGTGATTTCTCACTTTCTGTCTCTCTGTCTCTCCAGCAAGTGCACACATCATATGGTAAAAGTATCTCAGAAAAAAAAAAAAAAGATAAAGAAATTACACTACTGAATGTAACCAAAACCAAAATTGAAGCACCCTACCCAACTAATACCATAGGACACATCCAAGGAAAAAGGCCCTCCCTCAAAAGTTGCTCTATCATGCTTTCTCACTTTCCCTCTCTTCTCTCTGTGTGTTTCTCACTGGCCAAATTAAAATAAATGAATGAATAAATAAAATTAAATAAATAATTTTTTTAAAGTTGCTCCATAATACTGGAAGAAGCAACTGTTTGATTAGATACTCTAGATATCAATGTAGAAATACAAAAAACATGAAAAAGAAAAAAAACTATTCCTCCAAAAGAGCACAATAATTCTCCAATAACAAACTATAACAAAAAGGAAAACTAATAAATAAAATAAGTTAAAAAATAGCAATCATAATGAAACTCAATTAGATACAAGAAAATGTGGATAACCAATCTAACAAAATTAGTAAAACAATCCACAGTATAAATGAGAAATTCAACAAACATATTTATATTACAAAAAGGAACCAAATATCAGTCTTGGAGATTAAGAATTCCATAAATGAAAACAAAACAAAAAAGCACAATCTGGAGCATAAATAATGAGCTAGATCAAGCAGAAGAAAGAACTTCTGAACATGAAGACCAGATCTTTTGAAATTGCTTAGTAACACAAAAAAGATAGAAAGAAAAGCAAGCAAGCAAGCAAGCAAG
This sequence comes from Tupaia tana, assembly GCA_026018925.1. NCBI lineage: Eukaryota > Metazoa > Chordata > Mammalia > Scandentia > Tupaiidae > Tupaia > Tupaia tana. The sequence goes on from JAKSZU010000018.1 coordinate 15,168,749, forward strand.
CAAGCAAAGCAAGCCAGCTGATATCCTAGCTTATGGTGAAAGACTGAATCCCTTGATTGTTAAGACAGAAACCAGATAAGGATGTTTGCTCCCACCTGCTTCATTCAACATTATATTGGAGGTCGGGGCAGTGCTATATGGTAGGAAAAAAAAAAAAAACAAAAACAAATAAAAGTTATGTAGATTATAAAGAAAGATTTTAAATGATTTATTCATAGATGACACTATTTTTTTATAAAGAAAATCCTATAAAATTTACCAAAAAAAGCTATTAAAACTAATGAGTTAAGTAGTATAGCAGAATTAAGCAAAATATACAAATATCAATTGTGCTTACATGTATAACTAATAACAAAAGAAAATATTTGAAATTTAAAATAAAACTACAATTGGTATCAGAAACAAAAAATATTTAGAGATAAATCTGAAAAAGATGTATAAGAGCTGTACAATAAAACTGCATAATATTGATAAGAGAGAAGATTCACTATAGGGTTGGCCCCCATAGCACAGTAATTAAGTCCCATCCATAAGAGCAAGATCCCATGGCCAACTGTGGTTCAAATTTTGGTCCTTGGTAGCTTGAAAAGCATGCTGGGTACCTATGTGTGCATACCCAGAATGCTGGTGACAGGAAGAAATGGAAGAAAGGGAATTGTGGCATGCTCACACTCCTTTGGGGGTGCTTTATCCATATCTCTGTCTATCTCTCTCTCTCTGGTTAGTACATGTGTACTCTGGCAATCAAAAACAAGGAAAAAATAAAAAAGGAAAATGTAAAGACTCCACCAAACAAACTGTCAGAAGTAATAAACAAATTCAGTAAAGCTACAAGATAAAAAATTGACATAGAAAAATCATTCTATATGCTAACAATAAACTATTGGAAAAAGAAATCAAGAAAATAAAATATTTGGGACTAAATTTAACTAAGGAGATGAAAGATCCATACACTGGTGGCTATAAAACACTGATGAAAGAAACAGAAGGTGACATAAATATATAAAAGATATCCAGTGTAAACGAGTTGAGTAAATATTGCTAAAAATCTATACTACCAAAATCAATGTAAAATTCTATGCAATTCCTATCAAAATTCTAATGGCATTTTTCATGGAAATAGAAAAAAAATTAAGTTCATATAAAACCATAAAAGACCCTCAAAACCCAAAGTAATCTTTAGCAAGAAGAATAAAGTTGGATTCACCACACTTCCACATTTCAAATTATATACAAAACTATAGTAATCCAAAACTGTAGTGCAGTACTGTCATTAAAACAAATACATAGACCAATGATAAAGAATCAAGAGTCCAGACATAAACCACACACAAATGCAGTGTGTGTTTGACAAGGTATCAAGAATATAACATGGAGGGAACCAGCAGTTAGCATAATGGCTATGTCGCTGGACTCCCACGTAGTCGACCGCGGTTCGTGTCCCGGACCTGGTGGCTTAAAACTCACGCTGGGCGCATGTGCATGCGTGCCCAAGATCCCAAGAGGAGAATGGAGGAGAAGGGATTGCGGCGTGACCATCGCCCCGTGGGGATTTCTTGCTTTCTGTCTCTATGTCTCTCTCTGTCTGTCTGGCGAGCGCACACGCCCTATAGCGAAAAAAGAATATAACATGGAAAAGGATAGTTTCTTCAATAAATAGTGTTGTAAACACTTGATATACATTTGAAAAAGAATGAAATTGAACCCTGATATTACACCATATATAAAAATTAACTCAAAATTGATTAAAGAATTTTACTTTAACTGTAATGGATTAAAGCATTAATGGCACAAAGAGGTGTGGTATTATCTGTTGAAGATATTTTGTAGTTTTATCAACAGTACTAGGGAGAAATGTTCACCTGTTGAAATATCCATTTTGTAAGACAAATAACAATGTGATTGAATGTATGGAAGAAAATGAAATTGCAAAAAAATTTTTTTAATTAACAAAAAGACTTGTTTTCAGTTTTACTGAAACTATAAAACTTCTTGAAAAACGTGGAGGAAAAGTTCTCCAATACTGGTCTTAGCAGTGATATTTTGCATGATTTTTCTTAAAAAGTGCAAGAAACAAGAGGAAAAATAAAGTACGACTACATCAAACTGAAAAACTTCTGCATAGCGGGAACCAGCAGTTAGCGTAATGGCTATGTCGCTGGACTCCCACGTAGTCGACCGCGGTTCGCGTCTCGAACCCGGTGGCTTACAACTCACGCTGGGCGCGTGTGCGTGCGTGCCCAAGATCCCGAGAGGAGAATGGAGGAGAAGGGATTGCGGCGTGACCATCCCCCCTGGGGGGTGATTTCTCGCTTTCTGTCTCTATGTCTCTCTCTGTCTGTCTGGCGAGCGCACGCGCCCTATAGCGAAAAACCTCTCCAAAAAAAGAAAAAGAAAAAACAAAACAAAACAAAACAAAACTTCTGCATAGCTAGAAAACAGCAAAGTAAAAAGGCAACCTATGGAATTGAAGAAAATATTTCCTAACCATCTATCTAATAAGGGGTTAATATTCAGAATATAAGGAATTCATATGCCTTGATAGAAAAAAAAAAAAAAAACCTAAGATAAAAAGTAAATAAATAAAAATCCCCTTAAAAATCCAAATGACTTTAAAAAGAACTGTCAAAGATGGCAAGAGGTGAAGGCATCTGGATCCCACATGACTGACTGTGTGGTTCGAGTCCTGGAACCAATAGCTTCAAAAATCATGCTGGGCACATATGGATGCATGCCAAAATTTTGAGGAGAATGAATAAAGGATTGTGGCATGGCCATCTCCCGAGGAGTGATTTCTCACTTTCCCTATCTCCAGCAATCACACATGCTATATAGCAAACACACACACACACACACACACACACTCACCAACAGGTATATATAAAAAGATGCTTAACATCACTAATCATCAGGAGAGTACAAATCACTCACAATGAGATATCATCTCACATCCACTAGGATGGTTATTACCAAAAAATAAAAGAAACACATTTTGGTGAGTGTGTGAACAAAAAGGAATCCTTGTATACTGTAAGTGGGAATGTAAATTGGTAGTGCCATTATAGAAAATAATATGGAGGTTCCTCAGAAAATTAAAAATTAGAATATATGATCTAGCAATCCCATTTTGGGGTATATATCCAAGGAAATAAAATCAGTGTCTTAAATATTTGTACGTCCATGTTCATTGAAGCATATTTATAAAAGCTAAGATAAGAAGATACCATGTCTATCAGTAAATTATGGATAATAGAATATGTATTTAATTTTATCTGTCAATTCTAGTTAATAATATCAGGATATTCTTAAGGTAATTTAAAATCAGAATCAGAAGTCTCCTTAGGCTGTATTCAATTTTCTCTTTATTTTTTTCAAAGAATTATTTATTTATTTTTGTTACTGTCATTATTGTTATTATTTAATTTAGGGCATGTGCATTCATCAGAGAGAGAGAGAAATTGAGAAAGCAAGCTGCCAGGTCTCGGACTTGAACAGCTGTTGGCCCTATGGGAGTCTAGTGCCTTAACAGCCATGCCACCTGCTGGCCCCTATACTCAGTTTTCTGCTACTTCTACTTCCAAACTCATATCCTCTGTTTTAATCAGGCTTTTCTTCTTTCAAGTACATGTCGTGCTCTTTAATACTATGCTTTTTTCTTTTTTTTCTGGAGAGTGTTTTTGCTATAGGTGTGTGCACTCGCCAGAAAGACTGAGAGAGACAGAGAGACAGAAAGCGAGAAATCACCCCCCAGGGGGGATGGCCACGCTGCAATCCCTTCTCCTCCATTCTCCTCTCAGGATCTTGGGCACGCACACACACACACACCCAGCATGAGTTTAAGCCACCGGGTCCGGGACTCGAACCGCGGTCGACTACATGGGAGTCCAGTAACGTAGCCATTACGCTAACTGCTGGTCCCTTTAATACCATGCTTTTTGCTTATACTATTTCTAAATAGGCTCACCAATCCTCCCCATTGCTTACCTAAATTCTAGCCTTTATGAGTCAATTTAAACTGTGCCTTCTCCATAATGTTGCTTATTCCTCTAATTAATATTGACTTCCCACTCCCCCAAAGTTTACTAGAATTATAGTCTCCACTTAGTTCTGAGTTACATGTGGTTTTCTATTATTTGCTTTTCTTCTTTGTGTTTTATTTCATACACTCAAATTTAGGACACTAAATTTGAAGAAAGATGATATTCTCATGTTGAGTCAAGCACCAAAGAGACCTGAGTCATTTAATGTGTGTATTTTTTCTCCTTTAATGTGCTAATTATAATTGATAACAATGGAGCAAAATTATCATTTGTGCTGACCTTTACTTTAACAATATATAAACTAGAATTTTTTCCTGTTTTATCAAAAAAAGTTATTTTTCCCACAGCACATGAACATTTCCATTTTTGTGTAATCTACACTGAGGTCTACAGTGAGATTCATTCCCAGGGTGTTAATCAGCTTTGGAACAGGCAGTGCTCATGCCAGATACAGACTGGCAGGAAGCTGATGAGGCAGCACGATGAATGATCTACCATAAGGCCATGGGCAAGAGGTGGCCATTAGTCTAGAGCTCAGTAATGCACTCTTCAAGTACATTACTCACCAATCCATCAGGCAACCTGCTACAGGACCAAGAGATTCCAGCACTTTTAAATCTGTAATGCAATGGCTGCCAGCCTGCTCTACATGCCCTAGGTTACAAGGGCACAGTAGTGTGTGAGGAAGGCAATTCATTTGGTGTCATAGCCAGTATTTTTTCTATTCTTTCTTCTGTGTGTACTTAAGAAATGGGCCTTCCATTATCCATAGATTAATAGTGAAGAAAATGCTCTAGTGTCTCTATTAGCATTAACTACTGACACATATTTTCCTAGGATCTAATTGGCAGAATTTTCATCATCTAAAATAAGAAATATTTATACAGCATAGGGAAATACATGATTACTTTTTATTGCAAAATACAGCTACATAAAGTTTTTACTAAAACAGACAATCTAAATGAACCTAACTTAGTAAATAAAAGTAAAACCTCAGAAGCATAAATACACTAAAACTTAGTTGTATATCAAGAGTGGCATTTTTTTTTTCTACTCAGGCAGCATTTACCAAATTTCGGGGCTCTCTGTTATATGCCATAATTATGATTCTAAGTGAAGGTTCAGGCAAAGGAAGTGAAGATGATGATGTAAACATGATAGACTATGATAAAATTTCCCCACCCATAATTAACAAGCCTACAAAATTAAACAAATCACAGACATAGACAAAGAGAAAGGTTATAAGTTTAACCTGATTATGTTAGGCATTTTTTGGGAGGGTCTTTTGGTTTGTTTGTTTGCTTGTTTTTTGCTATAGGGCACGTGTGCTTGCCAGAAAGACAGAGAGAGACAGAGAGATAGAAAGTGAGAAATCACTCCCCAGGGGAGATAGCACGCTGCAATCCCTTCTCCTCTCAGGATCTTGGGCACACCTGCCGGGCATGAGTTTAAACCACTGGGTCTGGGACTCGAACTGTGGTTGACTACATGTGAGTCCAGTGACACAGCCATTATGCCAACTGCTGGTCTCTGTTAGGAATTTCTTTTAGACAGGGTCACACTATCACAATTCTCTTGTCTCAGCCTCCCAGGTGGGGTGGTTATAGGGACATACCACTCACTGCCTGTTTCTTTTCAGACAGGGTTTTACTTTGTTCCCCAGGCCAGCCTCAAGCTCAGCTCCTCTTGCCTCAGCCTTCCCTACTCGCTGGCCTTTTGGTTGGACTGAGAATTGAACCTGGGCTCTCCATGGGCTGCAGTCTATGGAGCATAGTATCTCAACAGCAGTCAGTTCCATGACTGGGCTTGTTAGGCTTATTCTTTATCCTGATATCTTCCTATTGCTTTAGTATTACAGTGTCTTTCATGATGATAGACATGATTGTAATTTTTGAATGTTCTTGCTTGGTAATATGAAAGGTTGGCAAATCTAGGTTGTTGACTCACTTTTTAAAATAGCATGTAAGATCCAAAGATATGAAAAGCACTGATTTAGAACGTTCACTGAGTGTGGTGAGGGAAGGCTAGGTATTGTCTCAGCAGTAGTTATATCTTACAGGCCACTTGAGAACTGATGCCTGGGTGAGTTCACTGTGGTGATAAGCAGATGGGGAAGGAAAGAATCAGGAATTAGAAATTCTTGCAGAAAAAGGTATGAGGATCATCTGCTCTCTGACCTTCTGACAGAGGTGACTATATTGTCATAACATTTCCTATATCAATGTTTTTTCAGTCTGTGCATGAAAACCAGCAGCAGAGATTTAAATACACGTAGTTCAGAATAATAAATAGTATTCACTTAGCACATACTAAATTCTTAAGTTCTTCACTTATAGTGACTTATATAATCCTCACAACAGCACTTCAAGGTCATCAGATACTATTAGAGAGGAGAAAGCACAGAAGGTTTAAGCAATTGCAGAATAACATGAGTCTGGATTTGAATCCAGGCAATCTGGCCACAGAGCATGCATTTTAACCACTTATTTATAGTACCGCTCACAGACTTTTCAAAGATCCCACACTAGATTGTTATATTCAGTAGATCTGGCATGAGGCTCAGATATCTGTGTTTTTAAAAGTTCTTTAGGCATTTCTGATGCACATCCAGGGTTAAAACTCACAGATACGGTGTTAGTCTAGCCTTCCTTCCTTAAGCATGTTTCCTTAGCACTGGGTTTATACTCATTTTACACCACAGGAAATGCCTTGGTGTATCACACTGTCTTGGGCAGCCTGCTATCAAACTATGACCCAAATAAGGTTAAAGAATAAGAATGGGGGCAGCAGGTGACATGGTGGTTAAGGTGCTGGACTCGCACATGGTCAACCAAGGTTCAAGTCCTGAACCGGGTGGCTTGAAAATCATGCTGAGTGCACGTATCTTCATGCCCAAGATCTGAGGAGGAAAATGGAGGAGAAGGGACTGTGGCATAGACATACCCCCTGGAGGGTGATTTCTCACTTTCCCTCCCTCTGTCCCACTCTAGTGTGTGCATGTACCCTATAGCAAAAAGCTAGGAGAAAAAAGGAAAAGAAAGGATAGTCCTACTCTCCTCTGCTCTGATCATATCCTATCTGGGATACCAGGCTCCATTCTGGGCATCACAGGTAAACAAAAATAGTCAGAGACTAATAATTATGGGAAATATGCATCATATCAAATAAGGATTGGTTTATTTGTCCAGTACCTTTATTGGTTAAAGGTTACAAGGATTTTAGGGAAAAAAATGACTTGGGAGCAGACACTACAGTCATATTCAAATATCTGAATAGCTACCATCTAGGAAAGGAATAAAAGTTGTAGAGTGCCCCTTCCACACACAATATGGCTCTGTGGATGGAAGGTAAAGAAGATAGGCTGTAGTGACTAATGGGAGGATAAATTTTCTAGGAACCAGAGGTGCTCAAGAGTAGAGGTGGTTATTCTAGAAAATACTGAATACCCTATCTCAAAAAGTTAAAGTGATATTTGGGGGCATTGTTGTAGAGAAAGTTCAAGCATTAAATGTAGTTTGTCAGAATCCCATTTTGGGGTTTACTATACCCCTCAAATCTTTTTTTCTATGTATTCTTGGCACAGGCTAAGCTGATATGCAGCGGATAGTATGGAGACAGCTAAAAGAGTTAATGCTGGTATCAGTTCTGAGTACTTAACACACAGCAGAGGTCAGTGTTTAATATTTTTAAAATATTGTTTCTGGTATATGGACATTCAATTCAGCAATCACATTTTGAGCATATGTCCAGGCACTAAGTTAAAAATGACACATGGCCTCACCCTCATATCCAGAGGTATATACATGTCCACAATAAATTTAGGTTGAATCATATGACATTGCCAGCAATCAACCATTTTGACCTATACAAATGGTGATTTAATATAATTTGACATAATGCAAATTAATATGTATTATTATAAAAATGCTATGGATACATAGTTAATCATTTTTTCTGCCCAAACAAGTCTATGGGAAGGATGGAATTCACAGGAAATTTTTTTAGAACTGTAGATATCTGAGATGTGTTAAAAAGATAATCAAGGATTTTTTTTTTTTTTTAAGAGATGTTTGCTCTAGGGTGCATGTGCTCACCAGAGAGACAGAAAGAGAGACAGAAAGCAAGAAATCACAACTCAACGGTATGGCCACGCTGCAATCCCTTCTCTTTTATTCTCCTCTTGGGATTCTTGGCGCGTGCACAAGGGCACACACACACACACATACACACGTGGGCCCAGTGTGAGTTTCAAGTTGCTGGGTCAGGGACTCGAATTGTAGTCGACTGCATGGGAGTCCAGTGCCTTAACCACTACACCACCTGCTGACCTCATATAATTAAGAAAATTTAAAGTTAAAAACAGGACAGAATCTTCCAAGCAGATGAGACAGAAAAAGGAGAGAGATGGAAGAAAGCAAAGTATTTATGCTTTAGGATTAAAAAGACTATTTCTTCATAGTATTAATAATCTGTACAAGGCTGACACTCTTTTTCTTTTCCCCTATCATTTTGTATCCTTTATTGAGGATAGTTATCAACACCCAAGAGGCTATAACAGAAATCAGTTTGCCAATATTTTCTCTTGTGAGCATACATTTATGGTGATGAGAAAGAAAAACACATTTAATTGTGTCAAGTGGCACATGAAGTAGTTGTGTATCAGGGACACGTTGGCCATGGATTCCAATATCAGCTCTGTCATTTACTTACAGAGGGCCATAGGTAAGTTATTCTGCTTTCCTGTGCCTCAGTTTTCTCATCTATAAAATGTGTATAATAATAGGATCTCTTTATTTTTTGTGCTGGCACTTACGTATTTCTTTTGTTAGAAAAACAAAGTGATTCTATCTTATGCTTCCAGTTCCCATCTGGAGAATATACAACTTTAAAAAATAATTTAAAATATTTTTTTCCTTCAAGTCAATTGTCCTCCTATTTTTCAACAAAGTGATAGCTCTCAAGTAAAAACCTGCTCTTTGAAGTTTCTGACCCACTACTAGAAAACCTGGCTGTTCCATAACACACGCAGTTAAATCAGTATTTATGAAGAGTCCAGGGATTTTGTTTGAGGGGGGAAAAACTTCCTGTAACCAAACAAATATTCTGGATAAAAGATTTACAACATCCTTTTAAATATATAGCTGAGCTTACAATAAAGTAAGAAAAATCCTTAGAGGCAAAGAACTAAGCAGAAGCATGAATCCAAAGAGGTAAACATGCTAAAGCCAGCGGCCGCCCTGAGGGCATCTGCCAATCCCCCAGAAACCTAAAGCATCTTATTTGAGAAGTTGGAATGGAAACCCCAACTTAAAATCAGGATTCTGGTAGAGACACACATCCAATGAAAAGAGTAAAGTAGAAATTCTGCACTGCAAATGGAGAAATAATAAAACTTCTGTTAATCTTTGGCTATTGTTGGAACAAAAACTCTCTTGTGATAGTAGTCTTAGTAGAGTGATATATAATTTATAATCCAAGCAGGAAATCTTTTAAGAGTAGAAGAAAGCATTATTAACAATTATACTGGGACCAGCAGTTAATGTAATGGCTATGTCACTGGATTCCCACGCAGTAGACCACGGTTCGTGTCCCGGACCTGGTGGCTTAAAACTCACACCAGGCGTGTGTGCGTGCATGCCCAAGATCCCAAGAGGAGAATGGAGGAGAAGGGATTGTGGTGTGGCCATCCCCCCTGGGGGGGTGATTTCTTGCTTTCTGTCTCTCTGTCTCTGTCTGTCTGGTGAGCACATGCACCCTATGGCAAAAACATCTCCAAAAAAAGAAAGAAACAAAACAAAACAATTATACCAGGACAAAGGGCATTAGTTGGGCCTGTCTTGGGGTAAACCAGAACATATGAGTACCCTGGATTATAACCATAGGTTAGCTGTCATGTAGGTATGGACATTAGAATCATACTACTTATAGGCTGGAAAATATCCAGGCTGAAAAGTAAAGTAATCCTTTGTTGATATTTCTTTTCAGGCACTTAGTAGAAGAAAATGCAATTCCATTCTAGGTAAATGCCTATTCAATACTGACTTCATGGAATTTGCTCGGATTTTTCCGTTTATATAATCTCATGATAGAAATTTTTAAAAAAATCACAAAACCCATGAGAAAAAAAGATACTATCAGCCACAGCTAACAGAAATAACTAAAATTTGATTAGGAAATCACATAATTCAAGATATAAGATAAGTAAACATATCATGTATAAATAAATAAAGGAGAGAGTGGAAATACAAGCCAGAAGTAAGAGACTGCAAAATTTAAGTCTGAGGCTAAAATACATTTTAAACTATAAAATACAAATACATTTTAAAAAATTAAAGTAGATTGTTTATTTAAAAACAATCAAAATTTAAAATTCAATAGGCAGGCAATCATGTTTGACATAGATGAAGAGAGAATTATTAAGCTAGAAAATAAAACTAAAGAAATTAGTCAGAATAAATCACAAAAAAAAACACAGAGATAAAAATATGAAAAAGAAATTATGATACATGGAGGAGAGAATGAACAGTTCTAATTTTCAACTGTTCATAGTTTTAGAAGTATTAATGAAAAAAAAGGCAATATTCAAGGAGATAACTTCTTAGAATTTTCCAGAAATGTCAAAATACATGAATCTTTAGAATCAGGACGTATAAATACCAAACAGGATCAACATAATGAAATCCACACATATATTAAAATTGACCACAGAAACTCTGCAAAACACCAAATCCAAATACAAAAATATCTTAAGCTCAACCTACAGAATGGCAATTTTCCATGAACAAACAACATTGATATCTAACTTCTTAACAGCAACGATGGAAACCAGCAACCAGGGATAGAATATACTTAAATTACTGAGAGAAAAATAATTTGCAACCTAAAATTTTATTCCCAGGACTATCTCCCAAAATTGTCTTTGAAGTCTGAAGCTAAAATACATTTTAGACAAAACTATAAGTTTATAAGCAACAAATACTCACTGAAGAATTCTTTTTCTTTCAAAGAGATTTCTGCTATCAGGCACAGGAGCTTGCTGGAGAGACAAAGAAACAGAAAGCCATTAATCACCCCCCAGCGGAGATGGACATGCCATAATCCCTTTTCCTGTAGTCTCCTCCCAGGACTTTGGGCACACATGCAGCATGTGTCCAGTGTGAGTTTAAGCCACCAGGTCCAGGACTTGAACTACGGTTGAGTACCTGGGAGTCCAGTGATGTAATCATTATGCCATCTGCTGGTCCCCGCAGTGAAGAATTCTTAAGGGCTGCACCTAGGCAGAAGGTAAATGGGAAGAAGGTAGGTGGAGTGATAAGAAATGGCAAGTAAATCAACAGTCAAAAAGTAAATTTAGATATCGCAGATCTGATCTGTATAAAATGATGAAATTTGGGCTCCACTTCAAAAAACAATGAAGTAAATGACATCACACAATTGATTTGCAGACAGTAATTATAAACTCTAAAAAAAATTTGGGGTTCTTGGAAAAGTCATGATTTTTTTCCCACACATATATTACATCTTACTTCTCTTTTTTTTTTTTTTTTTCTGTTTTTCTCTTCAAAAATGTGTCATGACTTTCCTGACAACTCAATATATAAAAAATAGGTAAACTGAAAAAAACCGATTGCAGACAAAAAAATTAAGCACTGAAATGTTTAAACATCTATGAAGAAACTGTAGGCAAATCTCTTTTCAGGTGTGTGTGTTAGGAGAAGGGTATATAAATATTTCTTAGGACATAGAAAGCAATAATTATTAAAGACTTCATTAATATTTACAAAAGATACCATAAAGAAGATGAAAAGGCAAGCCACAATCTGGGAGAAAAATACTGAAAGGATATATCTGACAAAGGACTTGTATTCAGACTATATAAAGAATACTTTAAAGTCAATAATTAAAAATAATCACTTGATTTTCAAAAAGTGCTAAAGATTTGACACTTCACAAAGAAAGATATAAATGGCCATTACGCATGTTAAGAGGTACTTCAAATCATTAGTCATTAGGGAAATGGAAAATTAAATCACAATAACATACCACTACATACTCACTAGGTTGGTAAAATTAAAAACACTAAATGTTACTGAGTATTTGGAGCAACATAAATTATAGTGAGTATCTGGGGCAACATAGACTCTCCTACATTGCTTGTATATATACAAAATGGTACAATTATTTGGTAAAAAAATTTTTAATTGCCAGAGGGCATGTGTGCTTACCAGGAAGAAATAAAGAGACAGAGGGAAAAAGAGCAAGAGAGAGAAAAAGCACTCCCAATGTGGTATGGTCATGTTGTAATTGCTCCTCCATTTCTCCATCCTGTCAGGATTTGAGGCATATGAACACATGCATTCAAGTAGTTGGGTCTGGGATTTGAACTGCGGTAGGGCATGTGGGATCTGGCTCTCTCAACCACTAAGCCAAAAAACCAGTCTGACACATTTTAACATAGTAAAATTTCACATACCTTTGCCCAGCAATTATCAGAGAAATGTAAGAATATGTCCAGGGGCTAGCAGGTGATATGGTGGTTAGGGCACTGGCATTGGACTCCCACATGGCCCACGCAGTTCAAGTCCTAGACCTGGCCACCTGCTTTCTCACTTTCCTTCTCTCTCTCTCTCTTTTCCTGGTAAGCACATGTGCCCTAATTAAAATTTTAAAATAATAACAAGATTAAATAAATAATTCCTTTTTTTTTTTTTTTTTTTGGAGAAGTTTTTGCTATTGGGTATGTGCACTCGTCAGAAATACAGAGAGACAGAGAGAAAGCGAGAAATCACCTTGGGATCTTGGACACGCACACACACGCGCCTGGCATGAGTTTAAGCCACTGGGTCCAGGACTTGAACCATGGTCGACTACATAGGAGTCCAGTGACATAACCATTACCCTAACTGCTGGTCTCAAATAAATAATTCTTTTTTTTTTTTTTGGAGAGGTTTTTGCTATAGGGCGTGTGCGCTCACCAGATAGACAGAGAGAGACAGAGAGAAAGAGAGAAATCATCTCCCAGGGGGGTATGGCCATGCCACAATCCCTTCTTCTCCATTCTCCTCTAGGGATCTTGGGCAGGTGCACACACACGCACCCAGCGTGAGTTTAAGCCACCAGGTCCGGGACTCGAACAGCAGTCAACTACATGGGAGTTCAGCGACATAGCCATTATTACGCTAACTGCTGGTCCCAAATAAATAATTCTTAAAAAAAAACAAACAAAAAAAAAGAGTATATCCACATGGCCAACTGTGGTTTGAGTCCCAGACCCAATGTCTTGAAAAATCACACCAGGAGTGGACCAGCGGTTAGCATAATGGCTATGTCACTGGACTCCCACGTGGTCGACCGCGGTTCGAGTCCTGGACCCGGTGGCTTAAACTCACGGCGGGCCCGTGTGCATGCGTGCCCAAGATCCCGAGAGGAGAATGGAGGAGAAGGGATTGCGGCATGGCCATCCCCCCTGGGGGGTGATTTCTTGCTTTCTGTCTCTCTCTCTGTGTCTGGCGAGCGCAAGCGTCCTATAGCAAAAACCTCTCAAAAAAAAAAAAAAAAAAAAAAATCACACCAAGAGTTTGTGTGTGTATGCCTAAGATTCCAGATTCCAGGAGGAGAATAGAGTAGAAGGGATAGTGGCGCGGCCATCCCCCCAGGGGGTGATTTCTCACTTTCCCTCTCACTTTCTGTCTCTCTCTCTCTCTCTCTCTCTCTCTCTTTGACAAGCGCATGCACCCTAGAGAAAAAAAAAATTGCAAGTGATTTGTACAAGAATGTTCATAGTAGCTTTATCTACAATGGTACCAAAGAGAAACAACTCAGATATCCGTAAAAAGGAGAACGAATAAATAAATCAGGAAATGATAACTAAGTATTACTTTGCAATGAAGAAAAACTACTGATCCTCAAAACAACATAGATGAATCTCACAGAAATTATGTTAAGCAAAAGAAGTTGTACACATCAGAACACATGCTATATAATTATATGAAGTTCTAGAGCAGGCAAAGTTAATCTATGATGAAAAATGTACCAGAAAATTGTATCAGGAGAGGTCTGGCAAGAATGGGGTCTGAAAGAACTTTCTTGAATGACAGAAATTTTCTATATCTTAAAAACACTGGAGATGGGACCAGCAGGTGGCGTGGTGGTTAAGGTGCTGGACACTCCCACATGGCTGACCACGGTTCGAGTCCTGGACCTGGTGGCTTCCTTTCTCACTTTCCCTCTCTCTCTTTCCTCCTCTGTATCTCTCTCTGGTCAAATTAAAATAAATGAGTGACTAAATAAAATTAAATAAATAATTATAAAAAAAAAAACAAAACAAAAAAAAAAACACTGGAGATAGTGTGAGAAGAGGGTGGGAAAGGGCGGGCAGAGGGTCAGACATAGGGATAAAATATATATATATATATATATATATATATATATATATACACACACACACACACAACACATATCTATATATATAGATATATATAGGTATAGATATGTATAGATATAGATATATATATAACTAGAAATAGAAAATTATTGATGATAACATACATAATTAAGCCACTATGCAGCATATTCTGGATGAGAAACCACATTTTGTATGCTGTGACGATGATTAGGGAATGAATGTAAATTAATTTTAAAAAAAGTTTCAGGAGAAAAAAATAATAAATAAAGGCATGCTTTACATGGGTGAATATACATGCACAATTCACTTTTTGCAAATTTTACCTAAAAAATATAAAATATTAAAATTCTAGTTAGTTGGGTTAGTTACAGCAATAATATGAGCTAGCAACTTGAAACTAACTTCTGTGAATTCTAGGCTTGAGTAAATGAGTAAAAATATTGAGGATAGGGACCAGCAGGTGGCGTGGTGACTAAGGCGCTGGACACTCCCACATGGCTGACCACAGTTCAAGTCCTGAACCTGGCGGCTTGCTTTCTCACTTTCTCTTTTTCTCTCTTTCTGTGTCTCTGGTCAAATTAAAATAAATGAATAAATAAATAAAATTAAATAAAAAATTTAAAAGAATATATTGAGGATAATGGAAGTCAGATATGTGATGGTTAGAGAAGTAAGTTAGAGATATGGAAAGGGGTAAGACCAAAATTTTATCTATGGCATTCAACTGGAATTAGAATTATCAGGATAAATACATTTTGACAGAAAAATAAGTTTAGATATGTATGTAGATACAATATATGTGTTCTAGAAATATAAAAATGTATTTCTGGGAGTCAGGCGGCATGGTGGTTAAGGCAGCTGAATCTCACATGGCTGATTGTGCAGTTTGAGTCCCAGACCTGGAGGCTTGAAAAACACAGGTGCCTGTATGTGTGTGCCCAAAATCCTGAGAAGAGAAATGTGGGGAGTGCTTTTGTATTCTCTCTCTCTCCAGTGAACACATTGGCCTATAGCAAAAAAATAAAAAATAAAAAAATCCTAGTTCTATCAGTTGGGACAGCCTAGATGCAATAGTATCAGGGATCACACTTACTGCACAGATTTTGTTTTCAAAATACCATTGACCACCAAAAGCAATTAGGCTCCATGGAGTAAAGGCTAATTTTACACAATGGTGTAGGGAAGTACAAGATAAACCTGGAACATCTTGCTTTAGCTAGTGAGAAATACTCAAAGAATGTTAGGTAAGTATCAAAAAGAATACAGGCACCAGTTTTGAGGGGCTCCTGCTTGACAGATCTGAAATAATTTGTATACCAAAATAAATAGTAATAGTAATGGATTATAATCTACTGAATAAAATTAGTGTCTGTTAAGTCCATTTTGATATAAACAAACATAAGGGAGAAATTGTCTTTACAATAAAATGTCAACTTCTAAGTAACAGTGGTGTCACAATCATTTATGGTCGTTATAACTCATAGCTGAAAGTTTGAAGAGAAAAGAGATATTTACATATCAAAGTATCTACCTATACATTATCTACTGGCAACAAAGAGAAAAGCAGTGGAAAGAACTAGCAGATACCTCCTTAACCAAGTGATCTAACATATTACCAATATTAGGGTGCCCCCAAAATCCCAGGCCACCTGATTCATGAGGACACACCATCGATTCTATGCTATTTCTGCCTAAAGTACTCCATCTGAATCGAATTACAAGAAAATTTTATGCAAGCCCCAATTAAGGGGCATTCTATGAGTTGGTCTTCAAAAATTTCAAGGTCAAACAAAACAAACAGGTCTGAGGAACTGATCTAGATCAAATATGCTTATGAAGCTATGGCAACTAAATGCAATATTATTCTGGATTGGATCCTAGACTAGGTAAATGGAGGGAATAACAGTGAGGACATCTGACAGCCAGATCTTATATGGTTGACTGCAGTTCAAATCCTGGCCCCAGCGGCTTGAAAAACACACCAGGTACATATATTGTATATGCATGTCCAAAATCTTGACAGGATAAAGAGGTGGAGGAGAAGGGATTGTGGCATCACCACGTCCCATTGAAGGGTGCTTTCTTCCTTGTCCTCTCTCTGTCTGTCTCTGTTAAACCCACATACCATTTGACAAAAAAAGAAAAAGCAAGCAAGCAAGAAAGAAAATGAAACCACCACAAATATGGCGAACTATAAACAACTAAAGAGTCTGGGTAGAATGTGGGTAGAGTCTATGGAAATGACTTGTGTAACTTTTGTAAATTTTATGTAGGTTTAAAATGATAAATAGCAAGGGGTGTATTGTGGTATGGGAACCCTGTTGGGGATCCCCTCTCTCTTTCCCATTAATGGAAGAAATAAATAAGTGAGCTTTTAAAAAATGATCATGGCCAAGTGGTGGCTCGATGCTCTGGGATGCTGAAGATCAGGGCATTTAGTTCCCAGGTCCAGCTGCGTACACTGAGTGTGATCCTGACTTGTTGGGAAGGTTGTGGAGAGGCATGGACCACCACCTTGTCTTGTCTTTTTTCCCTCTGTCTCATGAAAATAAACAAAGTAAAAAACGATGGGGAAATAAGACAGGGACTTGGACTCTAATGATCCTAGGCACATCATACAGGACTATATTGCTTACCTCTAAACCCTATCTATGTGAAGATAAATGAATTTTCCTTTTGTTTATGCTGTTATTCATTTGTTTCTTTGTTTTTGTCAATGATAAGTAAACCTAATTCAAAACAATATATTAAAAAATCAGAATTCTTACTGTCAATGAGAGTGTGTGATACACACAGTTTGGCATTATTTGGTAAAGCTGAATATGGAAATATTCTATGACTCATAAATTCTACTCACAGGTATAGATACCCCCTAAAGATATTTGCACATGGGTCCTGGGAGACACTAACAATTACAGAACAGCAGTAGCTCTTTATTTTTTAAAAAAAGTTATTTATTTCTTCCATGAGCAAGAAAGATGGGGGCAGGGGGAAAGAAAGAGCAAGACAGCACTCTTTATGCCGCAATCCACACCTAACTCCCAGCTCCAGCTAGCCCTGAATCATGGGCATGCAGGCACTCAGTGTGTCCAGGGAGGTCTCTGGATGCAAAGTCAGAACCTTTCCATGTGGGGCAGACTTGCAGAGTGTTGCACTATTGCTGTGCCTCATCCAGCTCCACCTCTGGTTATAATAATAAAAAACAAACTGAAAAAAAAAAAAAAAAAACTATCCATATGAGTGAAAATCAATGAAGCATATTCATGCAACAGAATACTGCTCAATGGTAAAAGCAAATGAACAAAAGCCGCATAAATCAATAGTGAGTTTCAAAGGCAAAATTGAATAAAAGAGGCAAATTACTAAAAAATAAATCAGTATAATAGTACATCTATTAAAATAAAAACTATGCCAAATTTATCATGGGATAGAAAAACTTCTAAGGTACCAAAAATGGAAATAATTCAAAATATTGAAGTAAGAGTTGAGAGAAAAGATGACTTTTATATCTTTGGTTTAGGCTAGCCTGTGGTGTGGTGGTTAAGGTGGCTGGAACCCACAGGGTTGACTGTGAGGTTCAAGTCCTGAACACAGAAGCTTGAAAAAACCACTGTGTGTGTACGCACGTGCGCATACACACACGACCAAAATCCCAAAAACAGAAGTAGAGGAGAAGGGGTTGCAATGATCTCTCACTCTCCCTCACACCCTTCCTTCTTTCTCTCTGTATCTTTCTCTGGCAAGTGCTGGAGCCAGCAGATGGCGTGGTGGTTATGTCACTGGACTCCCACATGGCTGGGCATGTCTGAGTCCTGGACCTGGTGGCTTGAAAATCATGCCTGGCGTGTGTGCATGTGTGCCCAAGATCCTGAGAGAATGGAGGAGAAGGGCTTGTGGTATGCTCATTCACTCTGGAAGGTGATTTCCCTCTCTCTGTTTCTGTCTCTGTTTCTCTCTCTCCAGTAAGTACACATGCCCTAAGGCATAAATCTCTAAAAATAGATTAAAAAAAAACTTTACAATATATATTTGTTCTATCTAATACAGTAGCCACTAGCTAAAAATAGCTATTGAGCACTTAAAATACGGCTAGTGCTCCTGAAGAATTGAATTTTGAATTTTATTTAATTTTAACTAATTTAAAATTAGTTTAAATTTAAACTAGTGACTAATAGCTACTGGTTAGTGCAGATCTATACAGTAAATCCTTCTATAAATATGGTGGTTTCCATGACACTTCTATAATAAATATCTTCCTATTTCAATCTATTTACTTATGCTAACAGGTTTTTCTTAAGGTTTATATTAGCAATAAACAAATATATAAATACACAAAATTGATTTTCAGCCAGTAAATAAAATTCATATACAGACACATGAACTAATTGGTTACAAAATATCCTATGTATCTCATTTTTTAAGCAAATAATCACTTATCAAAACTTGAGTAATATATTTAAGTTGTTTTGATCATTTATGTAAGTGAAATTTAATGTTAATTTTATATAAAAGAAATTTTAATGCCTAGAGATTCCCAAACTTCCTCAGTTCTTAGTGATACAGTTTTTTTTGTTTGTTTGTTTTTTTTTTTTTTTTTTTTTTTTTTGGTGAGAGGTTTTTGCTATAGGGCACATGCCAGATAGACAGAGAGAGACAAAGAGACAGAAAGCGAGAAATCACCCCCCAGAGGGGATGGCCACACCACAATCCCCTCTCCTCCATTCTCCTCTCAGGATCTTGGGCATGCACGCACATGCGCCCAGTGTGAGTATTAAGTCACCGGGTCCAGGACTCGAACCGCAGTTGACTACATGGGACTCCAGCGACGTAGCCATTACGCTAACTGCTAGTCCCACAGTAGTTTTTTCAAGGCTCCTTCCTCTAGATTTAAGAAAAAGAAAGCACCAACTTAATAGTGGCAGTTCAGGTCATGCCCAACAGATGTCGCTGTGTTTCTCTTAAACATTTTTTAAAATTCTGCAGTGCCCAGTGAGTTGCCTGTGCTGTCCAGGGGTGTCTCGGTACACAGTTTGGGATTCGCCAACCTAGGTCCTTTTAGGCCTAGACAATGAAACAACTGGAAAAACTAGATAAAGGATTTATGGAAGTATTTTATATTCACAATGCTTAACTATATACTTTTCAATAATCGTTTAATAGAAAATATATAGAACACATATAAAAAGGCAGATTTTAAGAATTTACGAAGATTATAATTTTTGTACAGAATATTAGTGAATGGTAGGACTGTCTAAAAGCACACAAATAAATTATGAAGTTTACATTAAATATCTGCAAAAGAGATAGATAAGCATATAAATAAAAATACCAATGTATAAAACAGGGAAATGTTTTTTTAATTGCTAGTTCTGTAAAAACTTGTATTCATCTCAGAAATGTTTTCAGGCTCATATTTTTTTCTTAGTTCTATTTTGACCTAAAATCACAAATTCAAATTCTTTCTTTGTAATAACTTCAAGATTCACTTTTCCATCAATATGGTCTCTTATCAAACTCTCATTCTGTTTTGAACCCTCTACTTTCTAGCTCAATGATCTTAAATCTCATATATAGATTATTGTAATAGCTTGTTAGAAATTCTTACCATCTGACTTTTCCCATACCAACCAAACTCTGTGAATATTTGTACAATATTAATTATTCTCAAGTATCCACAGTGGCTGCCTGTTAATTAGAAAGTTTATTACTCAGGGTACTTCATCATTGGTACTCCATGAACTGCAGTTTTACTTCCATAATATTCCACTTTAGCTGCTTTGCTATGTTTGCTCTCCTCAAATTTGACTTTTCTTACCTTCCATGCTGTTAGATCTGTGAAAGGTGTAACAATTCTTTAAAGAACACCTTCATTATTGTGAGTAGAGCAGAAGGGGAAAACTTTTGCTGATGGTCATTTGTTCTGTAATTTAAAAAGGAAATTAATGCGAAATTTCTGGACAGGAGAAAGGTGGGGGGGGAGAGTTAGCCTAGAATTTAACTTTATGTCACTGCCCTCTTTAACCTTTAGAAAGTCATAGGCTTCATTCTCTTTAGAATTTATCATCAGGGATCTTTCCTAGACTAACTGCACATGGATGAAATATGCCCTCTATTCAGTATGTGTTTTTTTTTTTTTACTAAAAACCTTTTTTTTTTTAGGTCTTTGCCTTAGGGTATGTGGGCTTGCAGGAAAGAAATAGAGAGAGGGAAAGTGAAAAACCACCCCCTAGGGGGGATGACCACACCATAATCCCTTTTCCTCCGTTCTCCTTTTAGGACTGTGGGTACACACACAAGTGCACCTGGTGTGATTTTCAAGCTGCTAGGTCCAGACCTTGAACTGTGGTTGGCCATGTGGGAATCTAGTACCTTAACCACTACGCCACCTGTTGGCCCCTAGAACTTTCACATATCCAATTGTTAATACAGTATTACTTTGAAGTGATTTTCAGTATATACAAAATGTTTTTTAAATGTGTCTATACACATCTTTCATCATCAACTTACAACACAAAATACTATCACAGTCCTTTTAATTTTTAAGTTAAATGTCTCTATACGTTTCTTTTCCCCCCAGGATACTTGGTTTGCTGATAACTTCGAGATCTCTAGGGATGCTTATTCGGCATCTGGTAGTCTAAAGAATTGCATCAAATCTCAGAAAAATATAACTTCTTTTCTAGTGTAGTGGCACTCTCTCTGAAGTTATAATTTGAAACATCACTATTAACAAATCTATTTCAGTTGAGCTTGCCATCAAAAGTTCTATATTGCTCCATCACACTTTGCCGTATTTTACTAAACACCCTGTACCTTACGGAAATAGAATTACCTGCAATCTTTGAACATATCTGATACTTCCTGTCTACAGACAGCATTTCATTCCACTCATACCATTTTTTTTTTGTATCTGTAGTACCCCATCTCCTCTTCATAAATGATGAAATGTTCTATAGTTACAGACCAGAAGAAATTCTAAGTAATTACATATACCTAATAAGGAGAGTACCTCTTTCCAAAATGAATGAAGGCATTTTGAGTTTGAGCTTTTGTCCACTAAAGAGTCTGAAGTAGAACTAGAAAAATTAGGGCCAAGGGGAGGTGGAGACGTAAATGTCCAAATGAATTAGAGTAAGAAGAGTGGTAAGAAGATTAAATAGGAAGTTATCGTAATAGTCCCAAGTTATAGATAACAAAGATCAGTTTACAGTTAAAGATGGTGACTTGAACAAACACTTAACCATTTCTCCCTTTGAAACCTCCTCTGAAATAACCAAAAAGAAGTAAACCCACAAGCCAAAGATAACATAATATGAGAAAACATTAAAATTTTAGAAGCCAGAAAGCAGATGGATAGGTGAAAACTGACTCAACAAATCTTTGAAAACAGAAACTTAAGCCAGCAGGGGAGAGAGCTCAGAAACAAGTCAATTTGTACCATAGAATCACATAAAGACACAGGAATTATAGGTATAAGGTACTTCTGAATGTGTGGGAATGGCTGAGGCAGAAAACAATGGGGGTTGGGTAAAAGTCTGCCTAAGAATAGACCTATATAAAGCCTTCATTAACCATATAACTGGGCAAACTTCCCTTTCTCACACAGAGGAGAGGTAGAGACAATGGGACTTGGAACTGGGACATCAGATTTGACTGAAGACTATGTCTTCATCTTGAGAACAGGTTAATTACTGAAAGTCTACTAAACGGTGACCATATCAGCTTCATTCCCCAGTGTGATACCAAGAATGCTGGCAGCAAACTCCTGTTTTCAAGACAGGAGCTTAAACACCTGGGGGGCAGCAGGTGGGTGGCATGGTAGTTAAAAGTGCTGGACTCCCACCATGGCCAATTGAGGCTTGAGTCTTGGACCTGGCAGCTTGCTAGCTCTCTCTCTCTCTCTCGTGAGCACATGTGCTCTATAGCAAAATTTAAAATAATAATAATTCCTTAACTTAAAAAAATCCTCTCTAAAAAAAGAACCTGTCATAATGAAATGAAAGACTTAGAAATACTCATATTCGGGGGCCAGCAGGTGGCGTGATAGTTAAGAGTGCTGGAATTGCACATGGTTGACTGTGTTTCAAGTCCCAGACCTGGCAGCTTGCTTTCTCTCTTTCTCTTCCTCTCTCTCTCTCTCTCTCTCTCTCTCTCTCTCTCTATATATATATATATATATATATATATATATGTGTGTGTGTGTGTGTGTGTGTGTGTGTGTGTGTGTATCACCCTGTCCCTCTCTTGTCAAATTAAAATAAATAAATAAAGTTCAATAAAATAATTCTCAAAAAAAACCCCAAACTACTGACATTCAAAGGTTCATAATAAAATGACCAGTCATTGTATTTTTTTTTTGAGAGGTTTTTGCGTAGGGCACGTGCGCTCGCCAGACAGAGAGAGACAGAGAGACAGAAAGCGAGAAATCACCCCCTAGGGGTGATGGCCACGCCACAATCCCTTCTCCTCCATTCTCCTCTCGGGATCTTGGGCACGCACGCACACGCGCCCGGCGTGAGTTTTAAGCCACCGGGTCCGGGACGCGAAGCTCGGTCAACTGCATGGGAGTCCAGCGACATAGCCTTTACGCTAACTGCTGGTCCCTCAGTCATTGTATTTAACACTGATGATAACGGATAATAATAATCACATTCATGCACAAGCTTTCAATCATCTTTTCAGTATCTTACATTCAGTTATGACTGGACATATTCAACTACCACATACTTGAACAAAGTTCCCAATTTCTTCTTTTATTGCCAGAGGTGTGTTTGCTTGCGAGAGAGAGACAAAGAGAACCTCCCAATGGGGTGAGGTCATGCCAAAATCCTTTTTCTTCCATTTCTCCTTTCTATCAGGTTTGTGGGCACATATACACACACATTCAGCATTTTTCAAGCCAGTGGGGCTGGAATTCCAATCAGTCAAGACCCAGCTCCCTCTGCACAGTGTTTAATCACTGCACTAAGATGCTAGCCCCAAATTCCTCTTTTTCTTAAAACTACATATATTTTTATTTTTTAAATATTTATTTATTTAATGAGAGATAAAGAAGAGACACAGAGATAAGGAATCATCCTCAGCAGGGTCTCACACTTTGATCCTCCCCATAGCCTTGCGAGGTAGCTAGGATCATAGGTATGGGCATGTGCTCCCAGAATGCACAGATGGACCAGGGAGCCAAATCCCTTATCCTCCATATGGCTCTGACAGTGCAGGGTACCGCATTACTGTTGTGCCACAGGAGCTAGCTAAATCCTTCTCTTGAATATTGAAAACTTAATAAGGAAAAAAGAAAAAAACATTTAAGGAAAAGAGAAAAGGAAGAAGAAAATAACTTCCTCAGACCTACAATCAATATTCTGATATAAACAAGAAAACTCATGACTACATTTATGAAACAAGAGCAAGAGACCATACAAAAAGGAAAGGAATATTCTGTGTGCCAAAGTATTCTTCAAATTTTTAAAAAATATACTGAAGTTACATTTTGGGTAATGATGGAGTTACTTTATATTAGGTTAACCTTCCAACAGATAGCAATACATTCTGGGGAAAAACATTAGAAAAAAAAATCCCAAACTACTGAAGATCCTAGAGACCAACTTAAAGCAGGCAGAAATTGAAAGAAAGTTGTCACTTGAAAGAATGAAATTACATTGATTCTGCATTCATGATTTTTCACCTAAAGAACCTTCACAATCTATACCACATAGAGTAGCTAGAACAGAAGCCGAAAGCTGCAGTCTTAACTGATTTGAGAATGTAGAGGAAGAATTTGGGACTTCCGGAATGTTTAGAAGATGATGAAGTCTCAGAAAGAGAAAGCTAATGGGCTGGAGAAGCAAAATCTAGGTGTAATTTTCTCAAATCCTTGGCTGGCCTTGAGTAATACATATACAAAGGGCTGGAAGAATTTAACAGCTAGGAGAAGGATTGAAATGAATGAAGACTTTAAATTTGCAGAGAGTTTAGAGTTAGGCCTTAGCCACTTGAATCATTTGCTACAACAAAATCAACACTATTTTGATAATGATATCCACAATTTCTACAATAGCACAATTTAAAAGTATGTGTAGAAACAATGCATTTGGAAGAATAATAGGTTAGAGATAGCAAGAGAAAAGAAGCAGTGAACTTGAAGATAAATATAAAATATTCAATCTGAAGATGAAAGAGAAAAAATTATTGGGGGAGGGCTACAAACAAAGACTTAGTATCTTGTGAACATATTTAAATTGTTCAAGTTATGTTTATATTTAATTATATTTTTAGAGAGAAGAAAATGGGGCAGAAAACAAATTTGTGGAAATAATGACCAACTTTTTTCTACAACTATGAAAAAACATAAAATTCTAGATCTAAATTCAATGAATCTTGAGATAAATACAAAAACCACACTTGGGCTGGTACCATGGCCTGATGGTTAAAGCAGCCAGATCCCACATGGCTGTGATTTGAGTCCCAGATATAGAGGCTTAAGAAACATGCCATGCATGTATGCATGCCCTAAATCTTTTTTTTGGAGAGGTTTTTGATATAGGGTGCGTGCGCTCGCCAGACAGAGAGAGACAGAGAGATAGAAAGCGAGAAATCACCCCCTGGGGGATGGCCACACCGCAATACCCTCTCCTCCATTCTCCTCTCGGGATCTTGGGCATGCACGCACACGCGCCCGGCGTGAGTTTAAGCCACTGGGTCTGGGACTCGAACCGCGGTCGACTACGTGGGAGTCCAGCGACATAGCCATTACGCTAACTGCTGGTCCCATGCCCCAAATCTTGAAAGTAGGGAGATGGAGGAGAAAGGATTGCAGTATGACCATTCCCTATTGGGATGGAGAAAGGATGTTTTCTCACTTTCCCTCTCTGTCGCTCTCTCTGGTGAGGAAAACAATAACAACAACAACAAAAAAAAAAACAAGAAGAAAACCACACTCAGCACCTCTTCATTCAATGGTTGTAAAAAGACAAGGAAAAAGGCAGTCATAGTGGAAAAAAAAGCCCCATTATAAATGACAGAATAATGATACAAATTACTACTAATTTTTTTTTTTACCAGAAACACTGGAAGGTGGGAAACAGTGGAAAAACATCTTTAAAATGTTGGGGGAAGGAAAACTGTTAAATGTGAATTCTATATCTGGGGACAGAAATCTTAAAAAATGAAAACAAATTAAATCGATTTTCAGAAAAACAAAAATTAAGAGAGCCTACTATAAGCAGAGCTGTACCTCAAGAAATTCTTCAGGCTGAGGAAACAGATGAAAATTTACATAGGAAGAATAGAGAGAATCTGAAATAGTAAATACTTGGGAAAACACAAACAACTGTATATTGTCTTAATATATTTAAAATAATATTAGTATAAATAATAATAGCACTTAACTTATGGGTTAATATACATAATATACTCTGTATTACAATATTATTATAAAAGTTGGGATGGTAAATGGAACTAGACCAATCCAAGGCACTAATGTGTGTGTGTACTCGTATGCACATGTGTATATGAAGTTCATTTTTAGACAGGGTCTCACTATGTCATGATCCACTTGTCTCATCTTCCTGAGTAGCTGGGACTATAGCTATGGGCCACCACAACCACCTCCTTCAGATGGGATCTCTCAGTGTTGCCCACACTAGTTACGGGCTGGCAACTCAAGTGTCTCCACTTCCTGAGTAGTTGAGATTACAGGAAGGTGCCATTATGCCCAGTTATTTTAGGGTGGGCTGGGAATCTACCCTGGACCTCCCAGATATTTTCAGCATGATAAGCAACTGCATCTAGCACATGCTATCACTGTTGAGCATTGTTTTTTTTTTTTTTTTTTTTTTTTTTTTTTTTTGGCAAATGGTTGGAGAAATAACCTACATACCTTACAATTCACCCGTTTAAAGCACATAATTCAATAGTTTTAATTATACAGGTTAAGTATCCCTTATTCAAAACACTTAGAAACAGAAGTGTTTCAGATTTTGGATTTTTTCAATTTACAATATTTATATATACATAATGAATTTCTTGGAGATGGGATCCAATCTTAAACACAAGACTTGTTGATATTTCATATACACTTTTTTTTAAATGAAAAGATTTTTGCTATAGGGTGTGGGCAAATTTGCTGGACAGACAAAAACAGAGAGACAGAAAGTGAGAAATCACCCCCCTGGGGGGATGGTCACGCTGCAATCTCTTCTCCAATTCTCCTCTCAGGATCTTGGGCATGCATGCACACATGCCCGGCGTGAGGTTTAAGCCACTGGGTCCAGGACTTGAACTGCAGTCAACTATGTGGGAGTCCAGCAATGTAACCATTACACCATCTTCTGGTCTCTCACATATTCTATATACATAGCCCAAAGGCAATTTTATACAATAGTTTGTATTACAGGCTTTTGACTGCAACATATCACATGAGGGTAGGTGTGAAATTTCCACTCAGGGGGTCAAGTCGGTGTTCAAAAAGTTTTGATTTTGGATTAGCAATACTAAACCTGTATTCACAGTAATGTGGTCTAAGACATTTTAAAGAACAGAGATGGCTAATATTAAATTGGAAGTCACTTTCAAAGCCATGATGTAAACACATGCTCTGATTCATTTCTAAATTGCCTGAAAAACAGTTTAGTCACTGAATCTAAATTATGGTTACAAAGTAAAGTCTACTTCAATCAAATCTCTTAATAATACAGATTTGAAATTTCAGAAATTTAGAATTGTAAAATTATTAACATAAAACCAGAAAAAGAGAGAGAACAATTAGAGTTTCAGTAACAGGGATCTATATAGGAAATATTAATATGTATGAAAATTTCCCATTCAAAATGGAATTTTAAAAATCACAACAGTTTGGGAACCAGCAGTTAGTGTAATGGCTATGTCGCTGGACTCCCACGTAGTCGACCGCGGTTCGAGTCCTGGACCCGGTGGCTTAAAACTCACGCCGGGCACGTGTGTGTGCGTGCCCAAGATACCGAGAGGAGAATGGAGGAGAAGGGATTGTGGCACGGCCGTCCCCCCTAGGGGGTGATTTCTCGCTTTCTGTCTCTATGTCTCTCTCTGTCTGTCTGGCGAGCGCACGCGCCCTACAGCAAAAAATCTCTCCAAAAAAAAAAAAAAATCACAACAGTTTGAATATTTACCAACTTGAATAATCAGTATTTATTGATAGCATTACAAATGGGGACTGGATGGATGTAGATGATGTTTTCTATAGAAGATAATACCCTACCAACCAGATGGTAACTTGGCAGTGAAACTAGAAAAGTTATGGTTGGTGCATTAAGAGTTCTCAAATAAACTTATCATTTATCAAGTAAGTTTCTGTTTAGAGGAAGATAATGCTTCATAGTGCACTGTTTCGCCACAGAAACTACAAACCATTTAAAATAAAATTCAGCAGAATCTCAATGCTATATTACTCACGTATATACAAACGTAAAATGATAAAATTAAGTAGAATGCATTATTATTAAGATATAAAATCATAACATTCAAACAAATTTGTAAATTAAAATAATATAAAACCAATAAATAAAAATAATTCAGTATAACCAATTATTTTGTTTTACTAAAATTCCTAACACTGAATTTCCTCAGATCCGGTTCTATATAAATGAATTTCTATATTTTAAAATTTTAGTGTTACTAACATGGACACCATCTTTTTACAGAAATATGCTGTACAAAATGGCATTAATGTTTATTCAGTTGTACACTGAAGATTTTTGTACTTTAATATATAATTTAAACCTTAGTTTAAAAGTTGTTTTTACCTTATGGATAGCAATGGCAGTTCTAAAGATCCATTGAGGGAACAAAAAAATGTTTTCACTATTGAAAGATTTGGATAGTACAGTGTCATCAGATTTATATTTCATAAAGTCTTGTACAGAAATGGTCTTGCTTGCCTATTTAATAAGGTGCCATTGCTAACATTATAGAACTATCTTTAACTTAAAGATAATTTTAAATATTATTTTTATTTATCAAACAATTTGATGGATGGGATTTAGAATAGGGTTTTTAGCACCACAAAAGTATTTCAAAAAGGTACTTATAAAGATAGGATCAGTGCAATACAATGACTTTCAAATTCAATATGGTACTAACTGCCGCAAAGTATGTTCTTTTGGGTCACAGCATCTTTATTATCATGTGTTATGTTTTTCTATCTTATTTAAACCATTATGACACCTTCTCTTTTCATGGCACTATATTTTTGCATTCTCTGGCCAAGAATGTGAGAGAAAACATAAACAGAAATAACTTCTCTGAAATCATGAGTCTGTACTTTGATATAAGAGGTCAGTTAGATTATTCACAATATCATAACAAATACATTACATATTTATAATCAATAAGACAACAGCATACTTTTAAAACATCAAAGAGAGTTTTCTCTATTTTTAAAATTTGCTATAGAGGGCATGCACTAACTACAGAGAGGAAGAAAGAGAAAGAAAGTGACAAAGCACGCCCCACTGCAATCCCCTCTCTTCTACTCCCCTCTCAGGATTTTGAGCATGCATGCACTTGTGCCTGGCATGTTTTTCAAGCTTTCAGATCCAGGACTCAAACTGAGCAGTCAGTCATGTGGAATCCAGCTGTCTTAATCACCACACTACTAGCTGGTCTCTCCTCCCCACACCCCAGTAGCACTTACTACCTTCTAGCATATTATGTATTTTACTGCTTTGTTTATTGTCTCTCCCCTATTCCCTTAAGAACGTGAGCTCATTAGGACAGCAACATTTTTCATTTTCTTTCATCTTTTATTTTCTTTCAAGTGCCTAGATCAGTATCCAATACAAAATAAGCACTCAGTAAATATTTGTTGAAAGAATAAAAATTCTGATATGAGAATGCCACCCCAAGCTTTCATGATTCCCAAAATGAAAAATATTGGATGGACAAAAAAGCATTGGCCTAAAAGTCAGAAAGACCTGCTTTGAATCTGTTTCATTACTTTTACTCTTTGCTGCTTACTAGTAACATGACCTAAGTAAGTTACTTAAATTCAGGGAGTCTGCTTTTACTTCTGCCAGTAAAATGTATAATTGGTTAAAAATGGAGATAATGATTATTACATAAAGTATACAAAATGCCAGCAGATATGGAGATAATCATTATTATTACTATTAAAGATGTCACAGGAAATAAATGGTTAATCAAGGTAAAATAAGCTCTTCCATGTTATGAATTTCCCCTCGCTTATTTTTATCTTATTCATAAAAAGATAAAAAAGGAAACAGGTTTGGAATAAAATAAAAAGTACTAAGGACCAGACTCTAAAATGTTTACCAAAACAACCAGATAAAAGTACTGTAAGATTTTTTAAAGAATTATTTGTTTAATTTTATTTATTATTATTTTTAAATTTGACCTAAGAGAGAGAGACAAAGCGAGAAAGCAAGTCACCAGGTCTGGTACTTGAACTGTGGTCAGCCATGTGGGAGTCCACACTTTAACCACCACACCACCTGCTGGCCCCACTGTAAGATGTTTTTATAATAACTTGCTGGATGTTGAAAGAGCTTAGTTATAACAGGACTAAAATAAAATAAGCCAAAATAAAGCATCAACAACAAAACAGAAATACATGAAATAAAAGGAAAATCATGAGTGACTTCAGCTGCACTTGAGTAGCTTTTCCCCATGATTATTCATCCACCCACTTTCCTCCTACTTGCAAGTTCTATTTGGCTCATCAGAAACTTTAACCCTCAGGCCACCCTGAAGGAAGAATTAACCTACTTATTGAACCCTTAGGCAGTGTGCATGCCCAAGAAGCTGGGTATTTGGGGAACATGGAGAGGGGATCTCAGCATTTTACTGAAATATCCTATAAACACTGAAGGAAGAGGTTAAACATAATTTACTATATTAAGAAAAAGCAGTGTAAATGTCTTTTTTTGGTTTAAGTTTTGCAGCCAAATGGAATTCTCAAGATACAGTACTTTGAAAATTCAAATAGATTTAAGATCTGTTTCAGGTAAACCTTACTGACATTTTATTATTATTATTATTATTATTATTTACTCATTCATTTTATTATTATTATTTTTAGTTTGACCAGAGAGAGACAGAGGGTGAGAGTGAGAGAGAGAGGAAGTAAGAAAGCAAGCCACCAGATTCAGGACTTGAACCCTGGTTGGCCATGTGGGAGTGTCTAGCGCCTTAACCACCACGCCACCTGCTGGTCCCAAACCTTACTGACTTTTAAAAGCTAGGATAAAATATTATTTCATTTAAGGCAAGGGACTTATCATTAGTATTCAGCTAAGCAGAGAAATTTTTGGATGTCTAACTTCATTCTTAACCCAAACTATATTCCAACAATGCAAACAGGTATGGTAGATTAAAAGTAGATTCGCCCGCCAACACCCTAATGACAATAAAACAATAGTTAAATGTGACATATATTCCTGGAAAAACTCAAGTGTTAACAGCCAAGCAAACATGGGCCCATAAACTTTCCCTTGCCCTTGTCACCCAGTTCTGCCAATGTGCAGTTGGCTGATCT
Organism: Tupaia tana; assembly: GCA_026018925.1. Classification (NCBI taxonomy): domain Eukaryota; kingdom Metazoa; phylum Chordata; class Mammalia; order Scandentia; family Tupaiidae; genus Tupaia; species Tupaia tana. Next base: position 15,199,722 of record JAKSZU010000018.1, read on the forward strand.
CCTTTAATCCTAACGTGCAGTAGAAATTATCTTAACCAACCTCCACTTAGCTGATTCACTCTAATGTCCTACACTCTTCGGTCCCTCTATAAAAACACTATTATCAACCTTGCTGAAAGAAAGCTAATAAGCTATTTTCTCATATGGCCAGATACTTCTTCCTCTAGTTAAACACAAGCTGACTAAAGATCAATTGTGTTGGCATCCAATATTGTTTATACCTGTTGTACTTGTTACTTTCATTACATAATCTAATTAATGCTACATAAACTGATAAAATATGAGTGTCAAAAGAGAATTACAAACTATAAGGTGAATAAAGACTCAATGAAGAGTTCATTATAAATTAAATTAACTTAGGTGTAGATGAGATACTGGAAGAGATCAGAAGAAATAGTTGTAAATCTCTAAAAGCTTTCTATATTCAAATTGCTTCAAAATGGATTTATTTTCTTTCTCCAAAGAAATCAAAATGGGAAATCATACAACACACAAGGAGAGTATGACTTTTGTGATGGCATTGAGAATACCACTGAACAACCTACATTCAAAGAAAAGATCTTGACAGCTTTTAGAATTGATGACTTGAATGAACCAAGGATTGGTGAATAAATAGTTTTATGTTTTAAAGAAAGTAATATGCTTAAGTATTAATGTTTTCTTAATCTCAGCTATAACCAACATTTAAGTTAACTGACCAATTATAGGTCCCAGTTGTATTATTTAAGAGGGTTCTACTCTATTAATCTGAACGGTTCCTCCTCAGTCTTAAGACTGCTAGGGGGTTCAGATGCCAGGTTTCCACACCATCATTATGTTACTGAACAGCATCTGCTAAAAATATTAGCCATTACTTAGAACTTAAATATTTCTAGCTGAATTTAAGAGTTCAAGTCTGGGGCTGGTAAGTAGCATGGTGGTTAAGAGTGCTAAACTCCCAGATGGCCGAACACAGTTCGAGTTCTGGACCTGGTGGCTTGCTTTCTCTCTCTCTCTCTCATTCTTCCTCTGTCCCTGTCTGGTCAAATTAATGTGAAATAAATGAATAATACGCAAAGTTAAACAAAACAATTCTTTTTTTTTTCTTTCTTTTTTTTGGAGAGGTTTTTGCTATAGGGCGCGTGCGCTTGCCAGACAGACAGAAAGAGACAGATAGAAAGCAAGAAATCACCCCCAGGGGGGATGGCCACGCCGCAATCCCTTATCCTCCATTCTCCTCTCGGGATCTTGGGCACGCACGCACACGCGCCCGGCATGAGTTTAAGCCACTGGGTCTGGGACTCGAACTGCGGTCGACTACGTGGGAGTCCAGTGACATAGCCATTACGCTAACTGCTGGTCCCCCCTCACAAAACAATTCTTTAAAAAAGAGTTCAAGTGGGACCAGCAGTTAGCATAATGGCTATGTCGCTGGACTCCCATATAGTTGACCAGACTCGGCGGCTTAAACTCACGCCAGGCGCATGTGCATGCGTGCCCAAGATCCCGAGAGGAGAACGGAGGAGAAAGGATTGCGGCATGGCCATCCCCCCTGAGGGGTGATTTCTCACTTTCTGTCTCTCTGTCTTTCTGGTGAGCGCACGCGCCCTATAGCTAAATCCTCTCCAAAAAAAAGAGTTCAAGTACTTAAAGTAACAAGAATTACAACTTTTTGAGAAGGATAATAACCAGGAAGAGAAGCAAAAGTAGCTAGGTATGCTAAAAACAGGACTTTAAAATAGAGGAGAGGAAGAATGTACATGTTAAAAACAGAAACAGTAAAACAAAAGAAGAAAACAGTTTATGTGCAAAAGGATGTATGGTTGATACAAATAAAACCTGAAGATACAATTTTAATCATGTTACAGTAAAAACCAGTCATCAAGTGGGAAAATGGATACTTAAAGTACGGAATATTCATTCTGTGAAATTCTATGTAGGTGTTAAAAATGAGAGTATGTAGATAGAGACATGAAAATATTACAGTAATTTACTATTGACTAAAAAAACACAAGATGCTGAAAAATTAATATGATCATATTTTTGCTCAACAGCTTGTAAACATATTTGTACACACATAGTAAAGGTCTTTAAAAATATTCAGAAATTGAGACCAGCAGGTAGTGTAGTGGTTGTGGTGCTGGACTCCCACGTAGTAGACCATGGTTCGAGTCTTGGACCTGGCAGCATGAAAAACACTGGTTGCATGTGCATGTGTGCCAAAATCCCAAGATGAGAATGGAGGAGAAGGGATTGTGGCATGGCCATTCCCTCTTGGACAGGGGGAGTGATTTCTCATATTCTGTCTCTCAGCCTCTCTCTCTCTCCCATGAGTGCATGTGCCCTATAGCAAAAAATTTCCCTCTTAAAAAATAAAAAATGGCTATGCTATGCAAGGAAGAGACAAAGACAGAGAGACAATCACCCTCATGCTACAATCCACCCTCAGCCTTAGCCAGCTTGGATCACAGGTACATGTGCCCATGTACCTGGCATGTAGATTGAGGCCCCAGCTGTGTAACAGGAAACTTTCCATGTGGGTACACTAGTATTATTCCCACCCTACCACTTGATCCTATTTCCATGATCCTTTCTATATTTACTTATTTGAATTTTACTATATGGATGAGTTGTCCTTTTTCCCCAATTTATTTATTTATTAAATTTTTTATATTAGTATATATTTGCAGATATTTATTTAAAGCTATAGGTTTTAACCTATTACCTTCTCTCTCTCTCACTCGCTCTTTTTTACTTTCTGTCTATATATTTCACATTAAATTTACTTTTTTAAAATTTATTTTTATTTTTTATTATTATTTCAGTTTCTCTTACACATTCAATAACATTACTTAGTTTGCAAAGTGAAAATTCTAATGTGTACATTTCACATGGGTTAAATTTACTTTCTTAAAAATATTGCCACAGGATTCATGTGCTTTCCAGAGAGAGATAGAATGATTACCCCCATAAGAGATGGCCACACTACAATCTTTCGTAATTCATCTCTCCCACCTATCAGAATTTTGGGCACACATGTACATGTGCCTGGCTTGTTTCCCTAGCTGCCACATGGGATCCAGCTGCTCCAACCACATCACTGGCTGACCGAAAATTTACTTTTTTAATGGTTGATTTCAAGTATAATTGTGTGTTGCTGAGAAGACACAATCTGAATGACACTACTTTTTGGACATTTATTTAGATTTCTTTTGTGACAAAGCATAAGGTTAAATTTTTTGTAAATATTCTTTGTATGCAAGGTATTACATTCTTTTTGTTGCTTTAGACTTTTTTATTCCCCTTAAACTTTTGCTATAGGATGTATGTGGTCATCAGAGACAGAAAGGGAGAGAGAAAGAGGTAAAGTGAGAAATCACCCACCAGAGGGGATGGCCATCCCACAATCCTTTCTCTTCCATTCTCCTCTTGGGATTTTGGGCACATGTGCACAAATGCCTGGTATGTTTTTTAAGCTGCCATGTCTAGGATTCGAATCATGTAGTTGGCCATGTGGGATCCCGTCACTTTAACCACCATGCCATTGGCTGGCCCTGCTTTAGACTTTTTTCATTGTGAACTATAAAACATGTATCAAAGCATACCAAATACAATTTTATGCTTAATTATTAGAAAGCAGATACCTGTGTTACTACTATCTAGGTGAAAAACTAGGATTTTCCTAATGACTGAAAAGCCTCCTAATTGCCATGTTCCTATTATGTCATCTCAGTCCCTCTCCTTGCAAAGAAAACCAATATCTTGATTTTTTAGGTTATCAAGTTAACTGCTTCTCCTAATACATTTACCAACTAAGTTTGCATTACAAAAACTATACTTTAGTTGCACAAGACATATTATAGAAACATGATTATTAATCAATTACTAACACACAAAGTAAATTTCAAAACAAAGATTACCATACTAAATAAAAGGAAAAATCATAATGATAAAAGGTTCAATCCACTAAGAATGCACTGAAGTCCTAAATACGCATACATTAAAATAAAGAACTCCACAGTATATGAAACATAAATGAAAGAAATAAAGACCAAAAAAAAAAAAAAAAAAAGGACCAACAAACCTAGGCCCATCCTGAGATGGATATTGAACTTGAGCTCTGAAATATTGCTTCCTTTGACCCAAAATGACGATTTTCTGCTGAGACTTCTTCCTCCAGATTCATTTCTAGGGGCCTCTTCTCACTAAGTGTCTAGACAGGTCCAAGTGAACAGTATCCAAACATCTGAATATGATTAGAGTCAGAATATTCCTCTATTCCCACTGAATCAAAGAGTGAAAACAGAATGGAAGAGATTGCAGATCACCTCCTTCTGCATGTCTCTGAATGAGCAGACTGAACTTCAAGAATTAGGAAGGGGAGGGAACCAGCAGTTAGCGTAATGGCTTTGTCGCTGGACTCCCACGTAGTCGACTGTGGTTCGTGTCCTGGACCTGGTGGCTTAAAACTCACACTGGGCGCGTGTGCGTGTGTGCCCAAGATCCCGAGAGGAGAATGGAGGAGAAGGGATTGCAGCATGACCATCCCCTCTGGGGGGTGATTTCTCGCTTTCTGTCTCTATGTCTCTCTCTGTCTGGCTGGCAAGTGCATGCGCCCTATAGTGAAAACCTCTCCAAAAAAAAAAAAAGAATTAGGAAGCGGACAAGCAGTTGGTGTAATGGCTATGTCGCTGGACTTCCATGTAGTCAACTGTGGTTTAAGTCCAGGACCCAGTGGCTTAAACTCATGCCAGGCACATGTGCATGCGTGCCCAAGATCCCAAGAAGAGAATGGAGGAGAAGGGATTGTGGCATGGCCATCCCTCCTGGGGAGTGATTTCTCGCTTTCTGTCTGTCTCGCTCTATCTTTCTGGCGAGCACACGATCCCTATAGCAACAAGCTCTCCAAAAAAAAAAAAAAAAAAAAAAAAAGAAAGAAAGAAAGAAAAGAAAAAGAATTAGGAAGAAATACACTATCAGATGACTACAAATCACTGCAAGGTCACAAGAAATATGGGAAAGCAAGAAAATACCTTTCCTCCAAGGGAAAAGAATAGCTCCTCTTCATCCTCAGACAGTACAATGAAACTCATGGAAATGTCTGATAAAGAATTCAGAATATTCTGGGACCAGCAGTTAGCGTAATGGCTATGTCGCTGGAGTCCCATGTAGTCGACTACGGTTCGCGTCCTGGACCCGGTGGCTTAAAACTCACGCCGGGCACGTGTGCGTGCGTGCCCAAGATCCTGAGAGGAGAATGGAGGAGAGGGGATTGTGGCATGGCCATGCCCCCTGGGGGGTGATTTCTCGCTTTCTGCCTCTCTGTCTCTCTCTGTCTGTCTGGCGAGCGCATGTGCCCTATCGCAAAAACCTCTCAAAAAAAAGAAAAAGAATTTAGAATATTCATAGTGACGAAGCTAACAGAGATGAAAGAGAAGAGAGACAATGAACTGCAGAAGACGCAGGAGAAAGGAGCTGATGAGTTCCAAGAAGAGAAGAAATTCTTTTAAGATCTAAACACACTATAAAAAAAGAATCAAATGGAGACCAGCAGTTGGCATAATGGCTACATCACTGGACTCCCATGTAGCTGACTGCAGTTCAAGTCCTGGGCCTGGTGGCTTAAACTCATGCCAGGCGCGTGTGTGTGCATGCCAAAGATCCCAAGAGGAGAATGGAGGAGAAGGGACTGTGGTGTGGCTATTCCCTCTGGGGGGTGATTTCTCACTTTCTGTCCCTCTGTCTCTCTCTGTCTTTCTGGTGAGCGCATGCGCGCTATAGAAAAAAACCTTTCAAAAAAAAAAAAAAAAAAGAAAAAGAAAAAGAGAGAGAGAGATAGAATCAAACAGACCTGTTAGAGATGAAGGCTGTAATACAGGAAGTCAAAAGCTCCCTTGAAAGTATTAAAAGCAGACTAGATCATACAGAAAACTGAATCTCAGATGTAGAAGACAGAATTCCTGGCCTAGAAAAATCCGCCTCAAAGACTGAGAAAATTGCCCCCCAAAATTAGAATAATATATGAGAAATGCTAGATGCCATCAAACGTCCAAACATCTGGATAATTGGTGTCCCAGAAGGTGAAGAGACTCATAAGGGCATTGATAATCTATTCCATGAAATCCTGGAAGAAAACTTTCCAAACCTAAAGAGGCATTCAAAGATCCAGTCTCCCAAAATACAAAGGACCCCAAATAGAAACAACCCAAGAAGTTCTTCTCCAAGACACATTATTGCCAGATTGACTACAATCACAAAGACAAGATACTAAGATTGGCAAGAGAGAAACATCAAGTTACCTACAAAGGATATCCCATCAGGCTAACAGCAGACCTCTCATCAGAAATAATGTGAGCGAGGAAAGAATGGAAAAATATATTCAAAGAGTTAAGAGAAAGGCAATTTTAACTAAGAACACTGTACCCGGCAAGATTATCCTTCATATGGGAAGAAAAGACAAGAACATTCTCAGATAAACAAAACCTAAAAGAATTTACCAACACCAGACCAGATATCCAAGAAGTTCTCAAGGGAGTGCTATACCAGGAAAATTAAATACAGAAACACAGAAATAAGAGTTCAAAACTAAGAAAATAGCTAACTTAATCATAGGGACAAGTCTAGAGCTGAATATTATATCCCAGAATTTAATTGGGAAGATTGAATCACAACAGAAGATAAAGTACATTAGTCTGAACTGGTGAAATAGCATTTTATGACTTTTGACTAAAACATTACTGATTTTCTTCTAGGCTTGTTTTCCGGTTTTAAGGATTTTTGTCCTGTCTTAAACTGTCAATAGGTTCATGTTCCTACTATTTGAACAGAATCCTAACCTGCTTCCTGGCCTTAAGTTTTAGGCAACATTTCTTAGCGTTTCTTTGATAAAACTGCTTTTCTTGAGATTAAAAAATATATTTAAAAATACCTATTTAATGACCATAGTAAGATATATAGCATCAGCTAGGTGCTACCTTATAGTATATTCATTCTACTCAGAGTTTGATGTCTAAAGTCAGACATGTATTCACAGATATGTATATACCAGCTGAACTTGCTACTAAAAGTAGTTATATTTTTAAGAAATTTTGTGAATCAATAAAATGTGTGTGGGGGAAGGAATGGAAAACAACTGTAGACACCTGAGATCTTTGGCTTGACTGACATACATAGTATTTGTGCTGGGAAAAGAAATGTACACTGTAAAGATGTGATTAAATGTAAATAAATTAATTTTAAAAAAGAATAGTCTTAAGTAAGGTGATTTAATGATTTGAAGCATTTTTATACATGCCTAATGTTCATGTGATGTTTTCTTTCTCTACCTCTTGGGTGAGATTTGGTGTCTCCTACATGTGTGATGAAACTTAAGAAAATCGAGGGAAAATAATAATAATAATAATCTATATATGGAGGGAAAATAAACTAGTCATAACTAAAAATTTGAACATTCTTTCACTGATAAAAAATTAGGCAGCAAATCAGAAAGCATAAATGTGAACAAGTATCAACTGGATCTTTCAGAATCCTATGCGTAACAACTGTAGAAAAAAAGATTTTTTTCTAATGTGTATGGAACACATAGCATCTCACTGGGTTTTAATTTCCATTTTTGTAATTAATGTATATAAAGAGTTTAATCAACTTATTAGCTACTTGCCATTATTGTACACAATATTGCCGCTTTGCTCAGATTCCCTTAACTAAGACAGTGCAACAATATGCAATGGATGGTAATATAGCTTACACTTGACTCTTCTCAGAAAACTGCTCTATGATAATTGGAGCCACCTCACCCTATAAAAATCATATAGTGTGGAACATTTAGAAGAATATGCTTCTCTACCAGAAGCAGGCTATAATCAATGACTGACTGATGGGGGTGGGAGAGGAAGCGCACAGCAGGCCAACTACCATATGTCTGGGCAGGACAAGCTTTGGAATACTATTTGTGCTGTATAACTCCCTATAGGATTGAGGTAAGACTAGACTTTTTTCTGAAACCAGAAAAAGTTTAACTTCTTCTGTCTTATCCTGTTTCACTTCCTCCCTTACGGTAGTCTCCTAACTGGAGAGCAATGTCTTATTGCATCATTTGCACAAAAAATCTGTTTTAGGCACTATATTAAGGGATTCTACCTATGACGGTTGATAATAGGAGTGACTGTTGGACTCTTGAGTCTCTGGCACACTGTTACAGTGTAAATGGTAAGACTCTCCTGTGGCAAATGGAGATGTGATATAGACGGAAAGGAGGTACTAGCCTGCACAATCTCTCAAGAATTCTAATTCTAATATAATTTTCAAAAGACCAAGATTAGATGACCAGGAAAATACTGCTGGCATTTCAATGGGAAGTCATACTTCCTTGCTCAGTTTCCAGACCTAACCCAGTTTTCAGATCCAGAATTAATCAATTGACTACAGTAGTGGATAACTTTATCTTTCTGGAATTTGGTTCTATGAGCTCTGAATTAAACTGTCTCATACAGGCACTCCTCACATCAAGGCCAAGTTCTATTCCTATGACTGTCATTAAGCAAACTTGTTGATAAGCAAGGAGCTTAAAGGCAGATGTGGTGCCTTGTGGTGTGCTGTGGTGCTACAGGCTATGCATTTTTCAATAGATATCATGTGACACAACACTAGAATAATGTAATTCTATCCAGACAAAAAGCATACATTAGATAAGCACCAGAAAGTGATGAGACACAACACAATATTATTAACCAAGTAGTAGTTTTTTATTCTGAATACGACTGTGTGTGTACAAAAAAGTGCAAATTTATAAACAAAATATGTAGTCTTACGAGATTGTGAATGCCTCATGTAGAGAATATTAAGTGACCATGGGAACAAGACTAAGACTGAGAAAGGAGATTCCTGAGATTCACACAGACCGAGAAAGGGGATTTGCCCTACAGGAGAACTGGTCATTAAGCCTGAGAAGTCATTAAACAGGTAGGTCGTTAAGTGAGGAGTGACTGTATTAATACAGCCTTTACAGGTTTCATTTAATTAGTGTTATGTATCTATTCCTTCCCTTTAACTTTTAAACTATTTACATTTAAATATTTGTGTTTCAGGTGCTTTTGTTGTAGGCAGTATATGTTCGGGTCTTGTTTTTTATGCACTCTGATAGTCTCTTCCATTTAATTAGGGTATTTGGACCATTTACATTTAATGTGATTATCGGAGATCAGATTTAAACCTATTCTCTTGCCATTTGTTTTGAATTCATTGAACATTTTTGGTAATTACATCTTTCTCTTCTTTGTTAGCCTAGTAACTATAACTCTGTCATTTTACTGTTGGGGAATAAATACAATATAATATAAACTTGGATTTATTATAGTCTATCTACAAGTAGTATGGCTGACATTTTACCACTTAATGTATGAGAACCATATGACAGACTTATTCCATTTCTCTGTTTTCTTCAATGGCTCTTGTGCTATTGTTATGGGTTTAATTTTTACATTTTATGGAAACAATACATTGTTGTTATTATTTTTGCTTTGAAGTGTCAATTATTTTAAAACACATTTAACTGATAAAAAAATTTATAATTTACCAACATAATTACCATTTCCCAGATTTTTATTTGTGTGGTATAATTTTCCATTTGCTTAAAGGGTTTCTTTTAACAATTCTTAGTGTGCAGGTCTGCAAATGAATTCTTTCAGTTTTTGCAATCTGAAAGATTTTGTGATTAGTTTTTGCTTTTAAAAGAAAAATTTATTGTTGTGTAAAGAATTTTAGTTTAACTTTTTATTATTTCAAGACTTTTTCCATAAAGAATTACTCATTTATTTAATCCCATCTGTTATCATTATTATTCCCCAATTTGACCAAAGAGAGACAGAGAGAGAGAAAGGGAAAGTGAGAAAGCAAGTCTCCAGGTCTGGGACTTGAACTGCAGTTGGCCATGTGACAATCTAGCCCCTTTAACCACTATGATATCTGCCAGCCCCTATTTCAAGACTCTAAAGATGTTTCTCCACTGTCTTCTGGCTTACATCAATTCCACTGAGAAGTTTATTGTAATTTTTATCATTGTTCCTCTATTCATAATTCGTCTTCTTTCCTCTGGCTGCTTTTAATGTATTCTCCTTGTTCAACTTTAAGCAACTTGAGTATGATTAGTATTGTCTTCATGTTTCTTGTGCTTGGAATCCACTGAGATATTTGGACCACTCAGTGAGAGAGTTGGTTTGTAGTTTTCCCAAATTAAAAATTTTCAGTTATTAGTTCTTTGAATATATTTGTTGTTCCTCTTCCACCTTTTCTTCAAGGACTTTGATTATACCTATATACTAGGCCGCTTGAAATTGTTCCCTAACTTATTGATGCTCTGTTCATTATTTTTGTGTATATGTCTTCAAGTTCACTAATATTTTATTCTACAATATCCAATTCAATTTCTTGTTTACCTCTTCCAATGTATCTTTTTTTTTTTTTTTTTTTTTTGAGAGGTTTTTGCTATGGGGCACGTGTGCTTGCCAGAAAGACAGAGACAGAGAGACAGAAAGTGAGAAATCACCCCCCAGGGGGATGGCCATACCACAATCCCTTCTCCTCCATTCTCCTCTCAGGATCTTGGGCACACATGCACACATGCCCCGTGTGAGTTTAAGCCACTGTGTCCAAGACTTGAACCACGGTGACTACATGGGAGTCCAGCAACATAGCCATTATGCCAACTGCTGGTCCCTCAGTGAATTTTATTTTTAAGAGAGATTTTCTGCTATAGGGCATGTGTGCTCATTGGAGGCACACAAAGAGACAGAGAGACAGAAAGGGAGAACTCACCCCCGGGGGGTATAATCACACTGCAATTCCTTCTCCTCCATTCTCCTTTCGGAATTTTTGGGCACACACGTGACTGGCATGAGTTTTACGCCACCAGGTCCGGGACTCAAACTGCAGTTGACTACATGGGAGTTCAGTGATGTAAGCATTACACCATTTGCTGGTCCCTCTTCCAGTGTATTTTTAATCTCAGACATTGTACTTCTAGTCTCTACAAGTCCAACTAGTCTTTTTTCTCATTCAAGTCTATTTAATATGTTTCTGATTTCTTCCAACTTCCATGCTCTTCTTGAAAATATGGAATTCAACTGTGATAGCTATTTAAGTCCTTATCCATTAATTCTATCTTGTGTTATTTTTCTTCTGGTTTGAGATTAATTTTTCTCTTCACTAGAAGCAAATTTTTTTTTTTTTGGAGAGATTTTCGCTATAGGGCGCGTGCGCTTGCCAGACAGACAGAGAGAGACATTAGAGACAGAAAGCGAGAAATCACCCCCCAGGGGGGATGGTCACGCCACAATCCCTTCTCCTCCATTCTCCTCTCGGGATCTTGGGCACGCACGCACACGCGCCTGGCGTGAGTTGTAAGCCACTGGGTCCGAGACGTGAACCGCGGTCGACTACGTGGGAGTCCAGCGACATAGCCATTACGCTAACTGCTGGTTCCCTAGAAGCAAATATTTTGTACCAGTCTATAGCTTATTTTTTCATTTACTTTCTGTCATTCAAAAAGCAAATGTTTTCTATTTTATTACTGTCCAGCTTACCTTCCTTAAAAAAAAAGTTTGTTTGTTCGTTTGTTTATTTCATGAGCATGAGAGACAGAGAATGCCTCAACAAGGTCCTGATACCAAGATCTACTTCCAGCTTCAGCCAGTCCTAAATCACAGGCATGAACATGCCAACATACTTACGGAGGTCTCTCTCTTTTTTTTTTTTAATGGAACATTTCACGAATTTGCATGTCATCCTTGCGCAGGGGCCATGCTAATCTTCTCTGTATCGTTCCAATTTTAATATATGTGCTGCCGTTCCAATTTTAGTCCAGCGACATAGCTATTACGCTAACTGCTGGTTCCCGGAGGTCTCTTTGAACTCAGGATTTTCCTATATGGGTTAACACCACAGAACATCACATTTTATCACTGTCTCATCATCCAGCCCTTTCCCCTCAAGTTATCTGCTTTGTTTCTGATTCAAATTTCTTTTTTCCATCTACAAAACCCCTAGGCTAAGCATGCAAATATTTTAATTTCTGGTTTTTTAGAACTTTTTTAGTGTTAGCTTTTTATTTTGTCCCAAGACCCATTTAATATTTATATTTGTATAGATATAGGTCAAGGCTCTCATTCACTTATTCATTCATATGGTCCCAGCACTATGTATTGAAAAGAATATTCTCCAGAGGACTCCAGATTTGAATCTGGAATTTTCTTATGTGACCTTTAAGCCTACCTTTATATCATTATCATACTGTTTTGATTACTGGGGCTTTACATAACATTGCAAAATCAGGTAATGATAGTGAGTGTTTCATGTGCACTTGAACCATCTAATTTAGTTATTTCTTAAAAATTATTTTGGCTATTCTATTGCTTTCCCTTATACAATTTAGAATCAGATTGTCAATTTCTAGAAAAATGTATGTTGTTGTTTGATAAGGACTGAATTAAACTTAACTATACATCAATTTGGAAAGAAATTACATTAATGATATTGAATCTTCCAATCCACGAACATAGTATATCTTTTGGTTTAATTGTTTCTTCAATGTTTTATCATTTTCAGCATATAAACCTTAGATATATTTTCTGGGTTATTCCTAAATATTTCTTGCTTTTTACATCACAGAGAAAGGACTGTGGGATCAACATGATCCCTTGGAGTTTGCTCCCTCTCTCTTCCTCCTCTGTCTCTCAGGTGAATGCATGTGCCCTCTGACAAATTAAAAGAAGAAGTACTAATTACAACTATTCATTGCTAGTGCATTTTTTTTTAGTTCTGAGCTCATATTCTTTTACGCTACAAAATTCACCTACTAGTTTTAGTATCTTTTTCATAAATTGTTTGGAATTTCTATGCAGTCAATGATATCATCTGAAAATAAAGACAATTTTATTCCTTTCTATCTATAAACTAAACCTCTTTTGTATATATCTTTAGATGGGCAGAGAAAGTTTCTACTTTTTGTTAGCAAAGATATTTTGCCATAAATATATGTTAATTTGTTAACCCCGCCCAGCCTTGCACCCATTGAAATGGTTACTGAAATCATTTAAATGATTTATTTGGTGACATGGTGCATCACAGCAATTTCCAGATGCTGAACCAACCTTGCCTTTTTGGAATAAACCTGACTTGCTAATGATTTGACATTCTATGATGTACTATTTGATTCAATTTGCTAATATTTTGTTAAGGATTTTTCTGTCTATATTTATGAGAGTTATAGGTATTGTCTTTATCTGGTTCTGGCATCAGGGTAATACTGACCCCATTAAATGCGCTTGGGAGTGTTCTCCCCTTTTCTATTATATTTCCTGAGATTGGTTAAAATTGACATAATTTTCTCCTTAAAGGTTGGTAGAATTCGTCAGGGAAGTCATCTGGGCATGGCATTTCCCTTATAAGAAAGCTTCTGAACTACAAAATCAATTTCTTTAATAGATATAAAACTAATCAGGCTATTTCTTTTTGAATGAGTTTTGATAGTCTGTATCTTACAAGGAATTTGTCCATGTCATCCAGGTTATTAAGCTTATTGACAAAGACGTAATTTACTGATTCCTTATCCATTTAGTAGCTGTCACACCTCCAGTGATACCCCCTTATTTATCCCTGGTCTTGGTAATTTGTATCTTCTCACTTTTTTTCTCTTTTAGTCTGGCTAGATGTTTATCAATTTCTATAATCTTTGCAAAGGATTGAGTTTTGAGTATATGGATTTTCTCTACTGCTTTCCTATTTTCAATTTCATTGGTTTATGCTGTTATCTTTATTATTTATTTCCTTCTTCTTTCTTTTGGTTTAATTAATTTGTTTTCCTAAAACAATTATATCATAGATTCAAAACTTTCTTAGTTTCTAAAGTAAGTTACTAAAGCTTATTTCCCTCTAAATGCATCTTCAGCTGCATGTTAAAAATTTTGTAAGATATTTTTATTCCATTAAAAACACCCTCTAATTTCCCTGTGACTGTCTCATTAATTCATATCCTTTAGAATTATGTCTTTTTTATTTTTAATTTGTGGTTTCTGGAGATTATATATTATCTTACTTGAATATTTTTTAATTTGTTAAGTTTTTTTTTTTTTTTTTTTTTTTTTTTGAGAGGTTTTTCGCTATAGGGCGCATGCACTCGCCAGACAGACAGAGAGAGACATAGAGACAGAAAGCGAGAAATCACCCCCCAGTGGGGATGGTCACGCCGCAATCCCTTCTCCTCCATTCTCCTCTCGGGATCTTGGCACGCACGCACACGCGCCCGGCGTGAGTTGTAAGCCACCGAGTCCGGAAGACGCGAACCACGGTCGACTACGTGGGAGTCCAGCGACATAGCCATTACGCTAACTGCTGGTTCCCAATTTGTTAAGTTTTTAATGGACCAGAAGGTGATCTAGCTTAGTGAATGTTCCATGTGCATTTGAAAAGAATTCATATTCTACTCTTATTGAAGAGGGTGCTTTTCCTATGTCTATTTTCTTAAATGGCTAGCACATAAAAATATAACTTAAAAAAAACAAGGAATATGCCACATACGGTTTGATTCAGAAATCCGATGATTCAATGCATGAGTCTGAAAAATCAAAGATTTTGTACAAGTATCTTAGAAGTAGTTCTCAATATGAACTTAATGAAGGACATATACATACAATTAATAATCACATAAGAGACCAGGCACCGGCAAATGAATGCAGATAATTAATAAGTTCTCTCTTCACATGCTCACCTTCTCAATCTGTTCCTGATATGATCCAACAATCTATTATCTACCCTCTAGCCACATTGCCTTTATTTCAGTATTTTCAAAGTAGCCATGTTCTTTTCCTGCATCAGGATTTACTGAACATACTTGCTTTGTGGAAAATACCTTCTTATTTTTATTTAATTTCTCTTCAACCTTGAGAACTGACCTTGAATTTACTTTCTTTAGGAAGTCTTTTTGACAAGCTCTCCAAGAATCAGATCCTCCTGGTATACATTTTCATGACAGCCTATACCACTCTTTCACAGAATATATGATTATAATGAATAATATAAGCCCAGATTAGGTCACATCTTCAAAGATGTTATGACTTCTCAAAAGGTTCAGAAATCACCCACTCAAAAAAGTCACCAAAGGGGGATTGAAGTGCCCAACTGACTTAACTAAAACTTCATTTTACTGAGAAGCATTTCTCTTTTGAAAATTACTTTGAATGCTAAATTTATACTGCAGAAGAATATTGGTTGTATGCATCTCCTCTCTCAATACCTAATACATCCAATAGATTATTTATAAATTTATAAAATATTGTATAGAGCAGAGCATACATAAAACCAACCGAAATGAGAAATATTCCTTTTTCTTCATAGATCCATACAAATAGATAAGATGTCTGCTTTTCTAAGATATTCCTTGTTCAGAAAAGAAAACCGTTACATAAAAAGCAAGTTGGCTCAACTTTTCTTTTCCAAATGGAATCTAAAAATGATGGCTTCAGAGTTTACATGTCTCACAAACTTTTAGGCAAAGAATCAATGGGTAAAGGGAACGAGAGGAAAATCTTTGTCTTTCATGAACATTTAGAACCTTAATGTCTTTTCAATAGCACTTGATGACAGAACGAGGGAGCACTTGTAGGAAAATATACAAGAGCTTTCCTGGCACTGGAGTTGGAAGAGCTGCCTTCCCCATGTCTCTCAGACTCACTTTGTAAATTATGTGAAACACTTTTAGACAGACACTGGCACTCATAAATTATACAGCTCATTTGCATATTCCAGTCATGAGACATTATGCAAAGTGACATGATTTGCATAATGGATTCCTCTTGTCGCTTCACTTGCTGCGTGCTTTTAAAAAACAAAATGAAATAAAATGAAAGCATGAAAAGGTGAAAGCATCAAGTTTCCAGCCTTGCCTGTCTCCTTCCAACTACAATATCAATTGCTTTCATTTTCTACATGGGACTTGTTGGGGGGGGTGGGTACAGAAAGCAAAAATATACATACATACAAACAAACAAACAAAAAACCAAAGAGCTTTCCTATGAATTTTGTTAATTACAATGTATCTACTTTCTCATTGAAATCTTTCACCATAAATAACCCATCTGAGCCTAGAGGGACAGAAACAAAATAAAACACTGAGATACAGGGAAAAACTTTATGAAACTTTTTCTTTAAAAAAATCTGCTATGTCTGTGACATTTAAGGAAAGGGTAGCACCTCTTTCTTTGCAACAAAAACAATCGTTAAACAATGAAAAAGGTACCAGTTATTTTCTTATATTGGGAAAATAACATTACGAATGAGAAAAATGGTCGAGCAAGAGATTTTCCCCGCCTCTAGATGAACTTCTGAAGGGTTTTCCTATTTTGAAAGAGGGAGGGAGAAGAAGGAGGACAGGGATGTGTTTTGATTATTTAACAAAATCTATAATGGCTACATATATTATAAAGGATGAGGCAGTGCCACGTCGACTTCTATCCGCTCTACTCCAATAAGCAGGCAACGTTCCCTCAGCAGTTGCTAGTTTTGCTGCGGGCTTTCCCTGCCCCCCCTGCACCAGTGCGAAAGGCAGAGTATGCCAAGCGGCTGGCGTCTGTACCCTGTGGGAAAAGTTAACTGTAATTCTTCGGCTTTTAAAATCAATTAACCCGTGTGTTAATTAACGTCAAGTCGACGGGAGGAGGAGGAGAAGAAGGGGAGGGAGGGAGGAAAGAAAAAAGCTGCAAGGGCGGATGGCAGAAGAGTTGGCACGGTGCCATCCATTCAGGGGCAACGCCACAGTTTCGTACGATAGCAGCAGCGGGTATATGTTACGGGGCCCTGTATGCGGGCCAGACAGTGCGGTAAAGCCAAGGGAGATTATCCAGACCCCCAGGAAAGAACAGCAAGCAGCAATCGAAGGCGCAAGTGCCAGGATTACAGCCTAGGCTCCTCCAACTATGAGCCCTCGGACCCTGGGATTCGGCTACTTGGGGTTTGGGGGTCTTCCACACCAAAGAGGCACAAAGCTGACTTTAATCACTTTTTTCCTTTAAACTTGATTCTGCCGCAGTGGAGCCAGCACAGCGGATGTTTTCACACCCAGCAAGACAAAGGCCGTCGTCTCCGCCATGACACTGTTCCAGTCCAAGCAGAGGCCGGGATTCTGGACTCCTTGAAAAACGAAAAAGAAACAAGGAAAACGAACAACAAAAACAGCAACAAACGGAAAAAATTAACAACCACCAAAAATCGTTTGCCTGTTTGCCCATGCCAAGGGTGATCTGGGCATCTGTTGCAGCAGAAGGCGCTTGTGTGGGGCTATTTTTTTTTTTTTTTTTTTTTTTTTTTTTTGGTGGGGGGGCAAGCTGTTGGCTTGTTTGCTATTCAACTTCGTTTATAATTAACTTTTTAAAAAACACCACTCAGCCTAGTCAACAACAAACAAAGAGAAAAAGCAGACATCGGAAGAGAAATGCCATAGGAAGCGGCATGAATGCATGCCACAGCCGGTGCCACTTGCCATTCGGAAAACCTCAGGGAAAGATGCCAATTCTACAGCTCTGAAGAAGGCAGAGAAATCAACTGTAAAGGTCTACAAATAGAAGTCCTAAGGAGAGAATACTGCTTGTATAATTCTGGATGGCAACTGTACATAGCCTCTGCTGGGAGAAGTGAGGGAATATTTAAAAGGAGCTATAGATGAGTATAATTAAAAGATAAGACACCTATCAATTGCCTATAGAGACACGTGTAAGACTGTATGTGTATATGAGTACATATATTTTCAGACAAAGTAGATGCTTAGATATGTCTATGTTTTTGTGTTACAGGTATGGGTAGGTATAGGTGTGTATGTTTATGCATAGGCACACATATGTGGGATATATGCATGTGTGAGGAATAGGATTGCAAGACAGAGGACAGAGAAGGAAATGTATGTATGTGCATGTCTGTGGGTGCATACATCTCACTTTTTGACCCAGGTATATACCGAAGACAAAATAAAAATCATACTCCAGCAGCAAGCAGGCAGCCAGAGATTTATCTACATTCACTGCTATCACCAGGGAGATGAATGGGGCCGATCTGAAGCCCTTTTTACAAGATCCACTATGGGAGTGAAGGAGGAGGAGGGATGCCACACAGACATGCACAAACTTGAAGGCAGAGGGATTTGGAAGGGGCTACTGAGGAAACCCTGGTGGCATAATGCAGGGGAGAAGAAGGGGAAAGAGGCTTGTCTCTATGTTTTAGGTGCTTGTCAAAAAAAAAAAAAAAAAATCTGCAAAAGGGTTTCAGGGAACGGCTGGTACTTACGTTGTCTGCGTTGCTGTGGATCCTGAAAGGTGTTCTGTTGGCACCGGGCGCTGAGCCAGGGGCAGGCGCTGGAAACAAAAGGGAGAGACAAAAAAAAAAAAATAATAAAGTCATTCAATGGGAATATTAATTGCTGCTCTTGTGGATTTTACAAAACACACAAACTGTTTTCTTTTTCTTTCTTTTTAAAAAAAATGTGGATTGGCGCGTGTCCCTTTCGCATGGAATATACAAGTAGTATGGGATTTACAGCCCAGTTACGGGACTCAGGATTAACCGCGCTGGCATCTTTTGGGCATATTCTTCCTTTTAATGAATGAGCTTTCGCTGTTAATGAGGAATAATCGTTTGGCTAATGAGCTTTGAAACATTAAGAGAAAAGAGGTTTTTTCCGTTAATCGCTCTGGTGCGACTGCATGGATGGATTACAAAAGACAGCAATAGGAATGCAGTACAAAGGGGGGGAACCTCTCCTGGAGTGGGAGAAGCACCGAGATGGGTGATGTGTCCCTGCATCTTTCCTTCCTTCTCTCTTTCACTCTTTCTGCCAACTGCTCTGGGTTTCCATAACTCCGCAATCAAAGTGGATGGTCGGGAAGGATTATTACAAAGAGTGAAGCCTCCGCTGTTAATGTCTCCAGTGTTTAATCATCATACAGTAGAATGGTTTTATGCATATTTCATTTGCATATCATTAAACTGTGTTAGCAAGGGGCATTCAGAACCAGGAGAAGTACAAAGTTGGGGAGAGAGGGAAGAAAAAAAAAGGTCCCTATGATGCTTATCTTCAAACAGGGACTTGTTCCATGGTCTGTCTTCTACTTTTGCTAAAATCATTATGACTTGGAAACCTTTGAAGTTGGATACAACCTTGGATTCTTCTAATTCCTGCAGAGCGGTATATTTTAAAAAACAGCAGAAATGTTCCTGCACTAGACAATTAAAGGAATATAAACTCCAGTGGGTTGAAACTAGTAGCTCTTTGGGGAATGCAGTGGCAGAGGCTTCTACAAATACCAACACTTAAATAAAATAATAAAGAGCACCATATTAAAATCAAAGAAAAAGAAGACAAGAAAAATTAGCATGTGGATTATATTTGTTTCTTTTGGGGGGGGGTAATGAACTAAAGAGAATGAAGAAGCCATCGGTAATTTATCCCTTCATTAATGAAAGTCACCTTTTTCTATGTGTTTGTTTTTGTCCTTTCTTTTTGAAGAGGGATGTTGTCATTTTTGAAACGTTTAGTCAATTATTTTGTAGCTCTGATCTTTTCCCCCTACACCCGACAAGAAAGAAGGGTTGTGGTTAGGGAATATGTGAGTATTGGGGGGATTTGGGGGGAGAGCAGGAATACAGTGAGTTCTTTGTAGATCTTATACATGCACAACATATTAATTGGGAGCTTTTAAAGCTCCCTCAATAGGCTATTTCAATCCTAGTAAAATAGCAGCTGGTTAGCCACTGGTGGTGACTCTTCAAATATCACTTTAGCTATTTTTATTCTGTTGCTGTTGTTGTTGTCTTGTTTTATTTCTCTTCAGTCAAGAATGAGAATATGTCACCCCTTCTTTATTGAGTCTCTTCTCTTCTCCATCTTCTTCACTTCCAATTTCCAAACTGTAAAACAATGTTGATTTAAATATTGAATCCTGGTGTACAGTCTAACTGGCACAACTTGATTTGGAAATGAGATGCTGTTTTATATTTAAATTATCCCCGCTCCTCCCTTATCCTCCAAAGCTTTGTCTCTGCTATGAATATTCAGATGAGGCATGATGTGATTACACTGTACAATTACTCCTACCCATGGTGGTGGCAGGGGCTGCTGGGGAGACAGAGAGCCAGACAGCCTCCAAGCCAATACAGAGTTTTGTTTTCGATATTTTCCCTATCTCCTTGGCGCTGCGGCACATGCAGATGTCGCTGTTGTTCTTTATAAAGCCCTAATGATATGCAAAAGCATAACGACTTGGTTTGGATGCAAAGCATCAATGAAATATTATGGATGTCTTTAAGAAAGGGGGAGAGAAAATCCTGACTGAAGGAATGTCCATATAAATTATTTTTATTTAAATGAATTCAAAGGATGGGTGAGGGCAAGTCAGAAGGAGTCACATGGAAAACATGCATAATATTAATATGCATAAAGAATTCTCACCGAGGAGGAGAAGCTTCTCACTACAGCTCATGGGACAAACAGGTTCATTAGGAAATAGCTTAGAGCGACTACAGCATTTTGCTATTTCAATTTTTTCCTTATTTTAAATGAAGAGTCAGACAGATGTGTTTTCTTTGCATGGCAGCATTGAAATGGATCCAATCTGTGAAATTTGCTGCCCAAATAGCATTTCTAATGGAAACTGGAACTAAACAAGGGCACGGATATGGAAGGGAGGGGAGAAGAGAACACACGAAGAGGAGTATATTCAGAGTCACTGCATGGCATTTTGTAGTACAGAGGTTTTCAGAAACCATCTTTGCTTCATTAGTCTCAGATGTGTGTTCCTGATGCATGGAGCTGTCAGGGTTTACCAAGATGAGCACTGAGACAGGCCCTTCTAGGTCTGAGGCTGAGGAAAGCAGCAGCAACTTGGTGCCTGTACCCCTCTGCTGTCTACAGCTCAGAAGCCAAAAGCACAGCTACTTCTAATTTGGGGATGCAGTAGAGTACCTCCTGGTCCAGGTATTTGTGAAAGAGGGAATTCTTGGTGCTATCATAGTATACGTTGCTAAAGAGCAGATGGAATCATTTGGGTGCTTAAGGAGGCCTGATAATATTCATGCTGGTTAAATCTCAGGATAAAGATTACTGTGATTGTCTAACATTTTTTGGAATGTTGAAATTACCAATGTGGATTAATGCATGTTTACAATAATAGAAATGGACAAATAGTGAATGAGCCTATTGGATGTATTGAGAACTGATAAAATATTTGGACTATTACTAACGGCCTCAACTGATTAACAAAAAAGGCAAGAAGCAGGAGTGAGAAAAAAAGAGATTCTGTTACTTCCCTTGGTCAGGTGGACATAGTTCAAATAGTTTCATAATGCAAGTAAAAACAATTGTATACTTCTGTTTTTTAACTAAGGACAGTTTTGATCTGATCTGTATATCTGCAGAAATTTCTACTTGATGGCATACAGTTGACCTGATCAGTCACTCAAATTATAAGAAGCATGTTCTAAATTCTGCCACTCTTCACCTACAATCTCCAAAACTTCCATTTATGACTCTATTTTGTGTACACGCACACACGCACACACACACACACACACACACACACACAATTTTCAACTGTTACGTGATTCTCAACTGTTGCTACCAAACTATGGAATATAGTTAACTGATAGATTATTTGACTATTTAATCTTAATTATTCAGACTTCATATCCTTTCCATCTCAGTTGCCAGAACTATCGCTATTAAATTTTAAAACAATACATGTAAATAATCTAGTAAAGTGACATACACTGAATAAATGACAATTTTTTCTACTACTGTTATTATTATTTCATTGTGGCTAGTAGTAAGAAAAAGGAAATAATATTCCATCTTTATTGTTACTACTAAATAGCAAAGCAAGTAAAAGGTTTAGTAATAAAGAAGTAAATAAGTCTATTCATGGTGAATAGTCTATGAATGATCTGTAATCAGAAGTCAAACTACGGCTCATACTGATGCGTAATGGACCCATAAAAGGATTGCTTTAAAAATGTATGTATAATTCTGAAATGATGATCATGTTGCATGGCACCTGTAGTTTAATAAGACAGTTCTAGCATGGTGGGTGGAGGGGGCTATGGGAACTAAGAGATACACATTATTTTATCACATTGCTGAAACAATGCTAATTTTCAGTCTTAAAAAAAGTTAAATTTTTGAGTTGGTAATACATTAACTATGCTCAAATATCAAATAACAACATAGAAAGGAAAGTCTCTGTCCTTCTTCTTCTCTAGCCATGAGCTCCTAACTCTATCCCTTTATTAATAATCGCTATTACTGACTGCTTGTTTATCCATCCAGATATTAATATATTATACACAGATATTAATATATTTCCTCCCCCACCCCACTTTTTTTTTTTAAATGAAAGTGGTAGTTTTAAGAAAGATTTCTTGGGCCACCTGATGGTATGGTGGTTAAGGCAGCTAGATCCCACATGGCTGAATGTGTGGTTTGAGTCCTGGATATGGTGGCTGGAAAAACACACCAAGCATGTTTGTGAACATGCCCAAAATTAGAGGAGAATGGAGAAGGGATTGTGGTGTGCCCTCCCACCCCCCACCCCCGGTCTCCTGAGAGCACATGCACACTGTAGCAAATTAAATACATACATACATACATACATACATAAATAAATAAATAAATGACTTCTTAGACTTTCCTGTGCAATAAATCCATCTGTGAATATATAGCTTAATGTCTGAGTTTCCAACAATTATGTCAACTATTTCTTTTTCTCTAACCTACCTTATTTTCTTGGTGAGGACATTCAGCACAAGGCTGAACAGAAGTGGTAAGTGGTGAGAATGGACATCGTTGCCTTGTTTTCAATTTTAGGGACAATATTGCCCTGTTGATCTTATAGGAGAAAGACTTCAGTCCTTCACCACTAATTAATCAATATGCCCTTTATCATGTGGAAGAAGTTTACTTCTATTTGTAGTGGCTATGGATTTTTTAAAAAGTCATCAATGGCTATTAAATTTTTCAAATGCCTTTTCTGCCTCTATTGAAACAAACAATAGCTTAAAGCTGTTGGCATAGCAAATTACAACTGATTATCATATGTTAAACCAACCTTGCAATCTACTTGATCATGATGTATTAATATTTTTACATATTCCAATATTTGAATTGCTAATATTTTGTTAAGGATTTTTAAATCCATGTACTTGAGAGATACTGGTCTATAATTTTTTCTTGTAATGACTGATATTGTTATCAGTCTTGCTGGCCTCATCGAATACATGGGAGAGTGCCCTACCATGCCCCAAATACACTGAAAAAGTTCATGTAAGATTGTTATTATTTTGCATTAAGTATTGGATGAACTCACAAGTGAAATCAGTGAGGCCTGAGAATTTCTTCATGGGCAATTTTTCAATTATAAACTCATTAAAAAGGAAAAAAAAAAAAAAAAAACTTAGTGGGCTGGTCCTAGAGACTAGTAGTTAAGGGAGTTAGAGCCTACATGGCCAACTGTGGTTTGAATCTCAGCTCCAGCAGCTTGAAAAACACACCAGGCACATTTGTGTGCATGCCTCAAATCCAGACAGGATGGAGAAATGTAGAGAAGGGATTGTGCCATTCCCATGCCCCACTGGAGGGTGATTTCTCTTTCTCCTATCTGTCTCATGCACATACTCTCTTGCAACTAAAACCCACAAATGTCTAGAACTATTCAGATTTTAATGTCTTGTGTCAATTTTGGTAAGGTGTTTTTCAAGGAATTTCACTTTATCTTAATTATCAAACTGATTAGAATAAAGTGATTTATAACATCCCATTGTCCCTTTTAAAAAGTCCACCAGAACTTTGGTGATGTCCTCTCTTTCATTAATGATATTGGTGATTTGTATTTTATATTTTTTCTTGATCAGTCTTTTAAAATCAGTTTTGTTAGTCTTTTTAGAGAATCAACTTTTGACTTGATTTTCTTTAGGTTTCTTTTCTTAATTTTATAATTTCCTTTCTATTTACTATAGGTTTGTCTTCTAGATTCACAGAATTATAGATAATTAATCGTACACTTTTCTTTTTTAAAAAAATAAATGTACAAAGCTAGATATTTCCTTCCAGGGATTGCTTTAGTTGTAATCCACACATTTTATAGGAAATGAATTTCTTATTATTTAGTTGAGATTAAAAAAGATGTCCCTTGTCATTTCTTGTTTGACATATACTTTATTTAGAAATATTTTCTTGGGAAAGCTGGGACCAGCAGGTGGTGTGGTGGTTAAGGCACTAGACACTCCCACATGGCCAGCTATGGTTCAAATCCTGGACCTGGTGGCTTGCATTCTTACTTTCTCTCTCTTTCTCTGTCTCTCTCTTAATAAATTAAATGAATGAATAAATAAAAGTTAAATAAATAATTCTTTAAAAAAAAAAGAAGTATTTTATTTGGGCCAGGTAAGTGGTGTGGTGGTTAGGGTGTTGGACTCCCACATGGCTGACCACAGCTTGAGTCCTGGACCTGGCAGCTTGAAATTCACACCACTTGTGTGTGCATGTATGCCTAAAATCCCAGGAAGAAAATGGAGAAGGGATTGCAGCATGGCCATGTCCCCTGGGAGATGATTTCTCACTTTCCCTCTGTCTCTCTCTCTCTTTGGCAAGATCATAAGCCCTATGGGGGCAGGGGGGAACTAAAAATAAATTTTTTTTAATTAAAAAAGAGAAGTATGTTGTTCAATTTCCAAATATTTGGTTATTTTCTAGGTATCTTATTACAATGGATTTCCAATTTAGTACCTTAAATTCAGGGGACATTTTCTGTGTTATTTCACCTAAAGACTTGTTTATGTCCCAACATACCACCTATTTTTTTGAAATTCCATGTGCATTTGAGAAGACTGGACTGCTGTTTTGTTGCTATTGATTTTTTTCTGTTAGACATTGAACTTCTATCAAGCTAATTACCCTTTCTATTATTTTCTTTCCTTCTACTTTCTGAGGATTTAATTTTCTATTCTAGTTCTAATTTCTTGAGAAGGTATATATACTAGTTTTCAGTCTCTTTTTTCTTTTCTAAACATGCATTTAAAGGCTATGAATATTCCTCCAAGCACAAATATTGATACAACCACTAGGTTTATATGTAATTTCATTATCATGTGGTTCATTTTTTTAAAAAAGATTTTTGCCATAGGGTACATGCACTCATTAAAGAGAGACAGAGAGAAGGAAAGTGAGAGATCAGCCCCCCCACCCCAGTGGGAATGGCCACACTGCAATCCCTTCTCCTTTCAGGCTTTTGGGCATGCACTCACATGTGTCTGGCATGATTCTCAAGCTGTCAGGTCTGGGACTCGAACAGTGGTTGGCCATGTAGAAGTCTTGTGCCTTAACCACTATGCCACCTATTGGGCTCCACAATATTCAATATTTTCTAATTCACATCATAATTTCCTCTTTAGCCTGTAGGTTATATAGAAGTATGTGGCTTAAACTCCAAATTTTAGAGAACTCACAAAACTTTCAGTTATCTTGTTAACTGATTTCTAAATTTTTGTTATTGCTTTCCATATCTCTGTGATCATAGTCTACTCTGATTTAAGTTTTTTCACTGTTGTTGAGAATTGCTTTATGGTCAATTTTGGCAAATGTCCACCTGAAAAGAAGTAACCTATCATTATTAGGTGCAGTGTTCTCTACATATATCTAAGCATTGTCTGGTAACTAAGTTGTTCGGTTCATCTATATTCTTTCTCTGCTTATGTACTTGTTCTATTGGTTACCAAAAGAAGACTGCTAAAGTCTTACAGCAGAATGTAAATGTGTGTGTATATGTGTGTGTGTGTGTGTGTGTGTGTGTATTTAAATTTTGTCCATTTTTGCTGTATGTGTTTTGTGGCTATGTTATACAGTGCACATAAATTAAGAATGATTATATCATTCTGCTGAAGAATGAACACTTTAATAATTATGTTGTATACATCTTTATTTCTTACTTTTAGATAGAATGTTTAAATGTTAATACAGTTGTTCTATTTTGGTATAGCTGGATTATTTTTTATCTTGTTACTTTCAACTTGTCTGAACCTGGTTTTCTACTTGAATTTTATGTTTTATTCAGTCTGAGAATTTTGTCTTTTAACTGGAGAATTGGGTCAATTTACATTTATGGTTATTACTAGTATATTTTTAATTATATACACATCACCTTATTATCTCTTTCCTATTTTTTGCATAACTTAGGTTATTTCACTTTTTTGCATTCCTTAAAATTAATCAAGTATTTTGCTTACTCCAATATTTCCTCTATTAATTAGTTATACACTATTTTACTATAAAGTGTTACCCTAAATATTGCAACATGCATTCCTGACTTACTATGGTCTATTATAATTTCTTTTGATTCTTTGCAGACAATACCAAAGCCTTAGACTGTTATCACTTTATTTCCTCCCACCTTTTATGTTATTGTTGACATACATTCTAATGTTCACATATTTTAAACCTCACAAGATACTTTCATTTTTCTGTTGGATAGTCAAGGTTCATTCAGACTCACCCACATATATATCTTGCATGGCTCTTTTGTTCTACCTGAATTTTCTTGTTTCCTTTTTATTTACCTAAAGAATTTCATTTTAGTGTTTCTTTTAGGTCAGTTCTGCTGCCGCTAAGTTCTCTCAAGTTTTATTTATCTATAAAGTTACTGCATATTCAGTTTTGAAGGATATTTTCATTGAGTACAGAATTCTAATTTAGCAGTTATGTTCTTTATTTTATTTCACTTTTATAAAGGTTTTAGTCATAGGGCATGTGTGCTTGCTGAAGAGAGACAGCGAAAGGGAAGTGAGAAAAAGACCTCAAATGGCCATACCACAATGGATTTTGGGCATGCACGCACACTCACCAGCATGATTTTCAGGCCTCCAGATCCTGGACTCAAACCACAGTCAGTCATGTGGCAGTCCAGCATCTTAACTACCACACCACTTGCTGTCCCCAGTAGTCATGTTCTTTCAGCACTTTAAAGATAAAATTCCATTGTCTTTTGTGCTCCATAATTTCTGTTGAGGAGTAAGCTGTCAATCTCATTATTGCTTATTGAAGCATTATGTATTTTTTCTCCTTCATTTAAGATTTTCTCTTTTTTCATCTTCAGCAGTTTTACTAGAATATGTAAGTGTGCTTTTCTTCATATTTATCCTGCTTGGGATATCTAATGCTTTATATCTGTCCTCTCTCTTGGAAATTGTTAGTCTTTATTACTTTTTAAAAAAAATAATTACTTTATTTAATTTTATTAATCATAATCATCATTATTATTTTAATTGAACAGAGAAAGACAGAGGGAAATTGAGAAAGCAAGCCACCAGGCTCAGGATTCAAATCATGGTCAGCTTTGTAGGAGTCTAACGCCTTACTCATCATGCCACCTGCCAGCTCCAGTCATTACTTTTAACATTGCTTCTACTACGATCTCTTTTCCTTGTAGTATTACAATTACACATATGTCGGACATTTTCAATATGTCTTATATATGTATTTTATACTGTTTATTTTCCATCCTCTTATATCTTCATAGTTTGGCTTGAATTTTTTTTTACCTATTTACCATAAACTTAAACAATCTTCCCTTCATTTTTCCAAGCTGCTGGTAAACCTATTTATAGATGCCTTAATTTCAGTTACTTTATTTTTTTCACTTCTAGAATATCTATTAATTTGTGTGTGTGTGTGTGTGTGTGTAAGATGCAATTCTTCTGTTCTACAAAATATCATTCTAGAGCTACTTAAAGAGCCATAATCCCTGGTTCATCATGAGTCTATTTCTCCTGTTTGGTTTTTCCTCCTCTCTTTTGGTCCTGATTCTTGATATTCTTGGAAGGAAATAGATGCCAGATGCTGTGTGTGAGATTTTAAGGCTCTAGAAGTTGATATATTTTCCTCTGAAAAAAAATTTACCCTATCATCTGGGAGGCAGAAGGGCAGACTCACAATCCAATGAAAGAATGAACTGACTTGAAGCTAGATTATATCCTTTGTAAGGCTCAGATTAAATCTGTTTCACTTTATCTTCTAGATCCCATTTCCTTGACAAATTGTGACCTCAAAATTTTGTCTTCACAGCACTGTGAAATTACTGGAATATCTATTGTTTTGGGGTCTCATCATTTCTGTTGAGAAGTCAGCTGTCAGTATTATTACTACCATCATTACTTTTCTCTAAAGACTGTCCTCTTCATCTTTGTCTTTTAAAATTTGTGCCACTAGGTGCATGTGCGAGAGAGAGGAAGAGAGAGAGTGAGAAATCACCCCTCCCGTGGGGATGCCTATGCTGCAATCCCATCTCCTCCATTCTCCTCTTGAGATTTTGGGCATGCACACATATGTGCCTTGAGTGTTTTTGAAGCTGCCAGGTGCAGAATTCAAACCACAAAGTCTGCCATGCGGGATTCAGCACTTTAACCACCGCATTATTTGCTGGCTCTCCTCTTCACCTTTCATCTTCAGCAGTTTTCCTCATATGCCTAGGTGCGCTTTTTGCTTGTTATTTATCCTGCTTGCGAAATCCATGGTTTCATATCTTTCCTCTCTTTTGGAAATCTTGGCTTTCAGCAGATTTCTGCTCAGCTTCTTAGCCTCTTATTCTGGGCAAGCAAAACTGGGTCTGAGATATATCCTTAAAACATCCCTGAAATAATCCCATCAAAAAAGAAGTGAAGATTTCTTTTCTTTGTGAACCTATATTTATTACCAGTGATCAAAAATTTCCAAGTATTTAAAAAGTAACTTTCACATAATTAATTTTTTTTTTGGAGAGGTTTTCGCGATAGGGCGCATGCGCTCGCCAGACAGACAGAGAGAGACAGAGAGACAGAAAGCGAGAAATCACCCCCCAGGGGGGATGGTCACGCCGAAATCCCTTCTCCTCCATTCTCCTCTCGGGATCTTGGGCACGTACGCACACGCACCCAGCGTGAGTTTTAAGCCACCGGGTCCGGGATGCGAACCGCAGTCGACTATGTGGGAGTCCAGCGACGTAGCCATTATGCCAACTGCTGGTTCCCACATAATTAATTTTAAAATAAAAAATTATTATTTTTGAAAATTTGAAATAACTTTTAATTTTATTCAAGCTTATGGTACCTGCATATTTTCTCAAAAGGACCTACAGTTTCTTAAACTCCACTGTAGATGCAGTTCCTCAGACTCAACTGCAAATTCTCATAGTATCTTTGGAAGTAATATATCTGGGATAGGAAACTTGAATTCCAGTAGTTGTTCTCTGTTAATACTTTGTCTGATCTTAGTTTACAATGACCCCTAGCCAATGTTAGTTTTTTGTTTTTTGAGAGGTTTTTGCTATAGGTCGTGTGCACTCGCCAGAAAGAGAGAGACAGAAAATGAGAAATCACCCCTCTAGGAGGAATGGCCACACCACAATCCCTTCTCCTCCATCCTCCTCTCCGGATCTTGGGCATGCACGCACATGCACTCGGCATGAGTTTAAGCCACCAGGTCTGGGACTCGAATCATGGTCGGACTATGTGGGAGTCCAGCAACGTAGCCATTATGCCAACTGCTTGCCCCCCAATGTTAGTTTTGATATGGCTTTTCTGAAGATCATTCTTCTTGACAGAAAAGACAGAGAAAAAAGGATCTGAAGAATAATTCTCTCTGTCCCAGTCTCTCTCTTTTAGTAATCTCTCAAGGGAACATTAAAATCCTATAGTAAGTCACACTCTTTTACTTTTACCTAGAAGCGACCCCAAATGCTTGCCTTTACATGTCCTTGTAATCATCTATTACCTAAATTTAATCAAAGAAATTCCTATGAGATCACATTGCTCTTCCTTATATTTTCCTCACTCTCTTTTTTCCTGACAATTTATTTGCAAATCAGTTAGTTACTCACTAAGTTCCTGTCAGTGTAACAATTATGTAACCAATAAATATAAAAGTGAAACAGAGAGACAATTCCTGCTTTAAAGATCATTTTGTAATGCTGGCAACAAGCCAATTACAATGCAATAGAATATATGTTAGGTACAATTTTAGTGTTATTTTGGAGGGCTTCCCACTTTTCTTGAGCTATCTTTCCTTTTAGAGATTATGTTTATAAAGGTATGTTTACCCACTATCTGAATGTTTTAAAAATCTGCCTTTATGAAGTTTATGGTAACACAATCTAAAAGAACTTTCTGCAATGATGGAAATGTGATATTCAATAAGGTAGCAAGTAGCTGGTGCATGAAAACTGAATCTTTAATTTTTTCTCTTTTCTTTAAAGAATTATTTTACTTAACTATTTATTTATTTATTTATTTATTTATTTTAATTTGACCAGAAAGGGGAAGAGAGAGAGAGAGAGAGAGAGAGAGAGAGAAAGTGAGAAAGCTGGCAGGTCTGGGACTTTAACTGCAGTCACCCATGTATGAGTCCAGTACCCTTAATCACCATGCCACCTGCCAGCCCTCTCAATCTTTAATTTAATTTAAATAAAATTTAGATTGCCAGGGGATAGCAGGAGGTATGGTGGTTAAGGTGTTGGACTCCCATATGGTTGGCTACAGTTTGAGTCCCAGACTAAGGGGGTTGAAAATCACACCAGGGGCATGTGTGGCTATGTCCAAAATCTGGAGAGGAGAATGGGAGGAGAAGGGCATGGCTGTCCCCTCTTGAGGGGTGGGGAGGTGGTGATTTCTCACTTCTCATTTTTCCTCTCGCTGTGTCTCTCTGGTGAATGAACTTGGCCTATGGCAAAAACCTAAAAAAAAAAAAAATAGATTGCCATTAGTCATGGCAAATGACTAATTTATTAATTATTTGGTCAAGCAAATTACAGACATCCACCCTAAACAATTTTTTTTTTAACCAATGGTAGAGAGAGCATGAATGTGCAGGAGAGAGAGGAAGACAAAGAAAGAGAAGTACCCTGGACAAGGGCTTTTACACTTGCACTATTTTTTCATGAAGCAGTAATAGTTCTTTTCTAGAAGGTCAAAATACATGGCCAATAACTGTAAACAAGTTGGATAAGGAATGACTTCTCATAAAATAAAGGATGCCTTACATTTACAATTAATGGACTCACAGTAGAGCAGTTAAATGCTGTGCAGAGGAGGCTGGCTCCCACACAGCTGACCAGGGTTTGATTCCTGGCCTTGGCAGCTTGAAATAACCACTGGACATGCACGCATGCGTGATCAGGATCCTAATAGGATGGAAAATTAGAGGGAAAAAAATTGTGGTGTGGTGAGGCCCCACTGGGGGTTATTTTCTTTCTTTCTCTCATGTGTGCATGTATCCTCTGGCGTTAAGAAGAAGAAGGAGGACAAAGAGGAGGAGGAGAGGGAGGAGGAGGAGGAGGAGAAGAAGAAGAGGAGGAGAAGAAGAAGAAAGAATTAGTTACCAAAGAATATTTAAAAGTTTCCACTCGTCTTTTTGAAAAACAAAAAAATTTTTGTTTTTGTCCAGGTCTCACTATGTCATGACCCTCCAGGCTCAGCCTTCTAAGTAGTTGGGAATACCACTGTGCTAGACTTTTTGGGTAAGCTGGAAACTAAACCTCCAAGCCTCCAATGTGGCTTCAGTCTGTGGCACGCAGTGCCTACCAGCGTGTGCTACCAAAGTCTGGTCAGAAGAGTACTATTTTAACAGAAAGGAATGGGTGTTATTTTTCCTGAAAACAAGTAGTAATAGGTAATAAAGAAATATTATAGTCAAAGGTAATAAAGAAATATTATATAACTTGTGATATCTTTTAAAATTAAGTACTGTGCAATATATGTGTTCATTGCATACATCAAACATATGAACTGATACACAGATGAGCCCTTACATTTTTTTTTTTTTTATTAAATGTCTTGTCCACGGGGCCGGCAGATGGCACAATCGTTAAGGGCACTGGACTCCCACATGGCCGACCGTGGTTCAAGTCCTGGACCTGGTAGCTTGCTTTCTCACTTTCCTGCTCTCTTTCTCTTTGTCCCTCTCTGGTCAAATTAAAATAAAGAAATAAAATTAAATAAAAAAATAATTCTTTAAAAAATATGTCTTGTCCATATTTTAGAAGGGAAATAAATAGTTCAAGCTCTGGATTAAAATAGACCTAAGAATTCTGTAATGTTCAGTTCTAATTATGATGGTTTCTGGACTCAAAAATAAGTTAGCAGCTTTCACATGATAGCATTTTGGCAATAGTTTAAGAGATGATAGGTGTCAGTCAACATGAAAGAATGCCCTCCTTTAAAAACTTCATTGTAAAAAATTTAAGAATCAAAACAGATAATTATGAAATCAACTATACTGTAAACTCATTCTTTATTATAGCTACCCCCTGAATTAATAAGCTCCTTTGTACACTTAAAATAGTATATGTTTTCAAATTTTTTTAACTTACTTGTAATTTTTTCAAGAAAACCTTTATCACACAGACAGACCAAAATACACCTGTATTTGGGAGAAAAATGCCATAACTATCAAGGGTATAACAAAAGTGCTTCAAATTCATTACCATTATTGTAATTATACCTTATATTTGTTTAGGACTTCACAATGTACTAAGCACTATTAAATGTTTTAAAGGAAAGGCATCACAAGAACATGAATAGATACTCATTTTTTTTCTATAAATAGTGGCACTGTTAGAGTGGCGTAGTGGTTAAGGTGCTGGACTCCCACAACATTGCTGACCATGGTTTCAGTCTTGGACCCGGCAGCTTGAAAATCATGCTGGGCAGATGTGTGTGCTTGCCCAAAATCCTGAGAGGAGAATGGAAGAGAAGGGATCATGGTGTGGCCAACCTCCCTCAGGGGTGATTTTCCACTTTCTCTCTCATTCTCTGTCTCTCTCTCTCTCTCTCTCTCTGGCATGCACATGTGCTCTACAACAACAAAAAAAAAATTAAAAAAAATAAACCCACTAACTTAGGGGAAAAATATAGATGATAAAGTAATAATTAATACATATTGGAGATATTATATAAATAAAGATTTTGTTTAGGAATTTTAAACCCCACTCACCCCATGTTTTTTCCAAGTTCAATGTCCTTGAATTTGGAATGTAAGTAATATTGTTTGTTCTGGCATTCCGCAATTTGTCCTCCCTGCCCACCCTTAAGGAGTTCACAATTTGTGGGGTTTCATAAATTATATTGCAATAACATATAAAAATAACAGTAGTTTGCTTGAAAACATACTAACAGCTGAGCAAGGCACATGATCAGCACTCAACAAACACCTGAATTATCAGGTTTAAAAAATGAGTGATTAAATATTGAAAATAATTTTATGGCACAGAAGAAAAGCCAGTTCACATTCAAAAATACGGTTCACAGTTACAGAGAAAACAAGAAAAACCAAGGTATTGGTATCTTATCCTTGGCAACGTTTCATGATTCTACTAGACAAAGGATGTCAGAGCGAAGAGGAAAGCATATTTGCTCATTGTAAACATACATTTATTTAGCCCAGATATTCCAAGGCTGTTTTGCACACTGGGTCTGTATAGAGACAAGTGATTGTTTTCTGCCACAATTCCAAGTCCATCTTCTTTACCTCATCAATTTGCAGCTTAGTAGGGGTGAGGACAAGGGAAGAGTTATATCGTACTCCCAGGAGCAAGGGGCTGTTTTTCTGCCTGTCATTCTACCAACCTCCCAGAATAAATTGCTACTTAGGAAAAGGAAAGTCAAACATTTATGAAACATATTGCTATTTAGAGGGAAAAAAAGAATTGTTTTGCAAATAGTAGCACTATTAAAAGAGAGGAGAGAGAATAGCATCAGTCATTTTATATTACATATAAGCAGTTTATTAAAGAATTAAATATTTATAGACTATAAAGCAAGGCAGGCGATGAGTCGCAAACAGCTTGCTGAGAAGTACATTATAAAACAATGAGTCTGTCAGTGATTGATAAAGAATGGAGAGTACAAATGCTTTATAAAATATCTAAGTTAGCTATGAATTTCCAAACTAGCAAAATACGACACAGTAGCCAGCAATGTCACATCAACTCATGTTGATATATATGCTAAAGCCTTCAGTGAACAAAAAGAATACTTCTGTTTGATCCTTCCACCTCCATCTAATGTACAGGAAAGGGGTTCAAAGCACAGAGAACTGCAAAGGCTTTATGGATAGTCGCTTCCAAGTTAATAGATGCTATAGATACATACATAACTCATCTCATTTTCTTCTTACTTTTTTCTTACTAGATAAGCCTATATAATTTCAATGAAAAATATCACTCCCTTCTACACAGAATCATGTACATTAAAATCAGATCACCTAATTTCATTTGCTCACCTCAGAGAGAAAGCAACTGAGATTTAAAGGTGTAAAGTGATTCACCCAAGTTCACAAAGACAGTTAATACAAGAATCAAGATTAAAACCTTGGTCTCCTGTCTCCCAGATCAATATGCTTTCCATAGAATCACCTTTCTCCAATTCCATTTTTAAATTATAATTCTGGGCTTTTTATATACATAAAATCATCCATGAGTTAGAAATTGTCTGTTCTTTCTCTCATAAAATTACATTTCACTCTAATTTTGATGATAGCTTTAAGGGGGGAAAAAAGCTTTAAGTGGATAAAATTTTAGTCTATATATTCTTTGAGACAAAAAGTGAATATAATCTGCCTATCCAAAGCTGATCTAAGGTTTGAGATAATACGAAGCTATTAATGGATGTTGGTTCTTTCTTGAATAAACTGATGATATGGCTTTCTTTCATGCACTAACTAGGTGGGAAGATGAATTATTTTTCATCCTTTCTGAGAACAGACTGGTCAAGATCTAAAAGTGCTCATATTTTAGATGCCAGAGAAAATCATCTCTCCTTGGCTTTGTGCAAGTCATTAGCTTCTATGTGTTCTGGATAAACTAATTTAGAATGTTGTCCCTTTGTATTCCTTGCCTTTACATTTATAGTCACTTAGTTTCTATATAACTGAGTATGAAGTTCCACTTGTGAATTGGACAGACACAAACTGTGGATCAAATACAATTATAAATCTAACCCTTTATACCTATACAGAAACTAAAACACTAAAGTAGTTTGCAAAAATTAACACTGATGATCCTGCCCATACACTCACCAATTTTTAGTAATAACTGAATGTCTATGAAATTATATCCAACACAGAAAATCCATTTAATTGTATCAGTTGCTTTCCTTCATCTTTTTTTAAAACCCACTTTATTTAGGTATGAGTGACATATAAAAAGCTGCAGATTTAATATATACATCTTGATGAGTTTAGAATAATCATACATTTTGAGAAACTAGCATCACCAGCAAGGGCCATAAAAACATCCATCACTTCAGAAAGTATCCTCTTGCCTCCTTTATTACTATTGTTGTATTTCCTTTTGTGTAGTAAAAATCTTAATGAAAGACATGCTCTCTGCCAATTTTAAGTACACAATAC
The DNA here is from genome assembly GCA_026018925.1 of Tupaia tana. Lineage (NCBI taxonomy): Eukaryota > Metazoa > Chordata > Mammalia > Scandentia > Tupaiidae > Tupaia > Tupaia tana. Next base: position 15,235,156 of record JAKSZU010000018.1, read on the forward strand.
GGTATTGTTAACTATAGGCACTATGCTGTACTGTATAGATCATCGGAGCTTATTAATTATGCATAACTGAAAGTTTACCCTTTAACTATTTCCTCCACATTTCTTCCTCCCCTCAGGCTTTGGCATCCACCATTTTACTTTCTGCTTCTGTGAGTTCAACTGTTTAGATTCCACATATAGGTGAGATTATACAGTATTTGTCTTTCTGTTTTTGGTTTATTTCACTTAGCATAATGCTAGGTCCATTTATATGTTATTGAAATGGGAAAAATTTTCCTTCTTTTTAAAAAGGGAATAGTATTTCATTGCATATATGTGTCATAATTTCTTTAATCATATCTGTTGATGGACTTTTAGGTTGTTTCCATATCTTGGCTATTGTGAATAATGTGGCAATAGACATAGAAGTACAAATATCTCTTCAAGATACTGATTTCATTTCTTTTGAATATGAACCCTAAAGTGGGATAGCTGGATCATATGGTAGTTCTATCTTTAAATTCATGAGTAACCACCATACTGTTTCTCATAATAGCTGTTACTATATACACACACATACACACACACATATATGTATGCACCAGTTTCGTAGAATTAACCAGTAATACCATCTGGTACTATGCTTTCTTTGTTGTTGTTGAGAGGTTTTAGATCTACTGATTCAGTCCCCTTACTAGTTATTGGTCTGTTCAGATTTTCTATTTCTTCATGATTTAGTCTTGAGTAGTTGTATATTTCTTTTTAAATTTTTTTATTATCTATTTTTTACATTTAATCACTGTATCATTACAGCATACAAAATGAGTTTTCCTAGCATGAACACACTATATATTAGTCCAAAATATCTTATTATAAAGATTTTTTTTACATTTTATTGATTCATAAAATATCTTAATTAATCTAAATACTTTCAATAGCAAGTGCAGCTGATATATACGTATCTATGAATACATGTATAACTTTAGGCAAAAACCTCAGTGAGTAGAATGAACATACTATAAAGTAGCACCTAGCTGGGGCTATATAGCTTACTGCAGTCATTAAATAGGTATTTTTCAATGCATTTTTTAATTTCAAGAAAAAATTTCAGTTTTGATAGATAAAAATTTAAAAATGTTAAGAGAAATTTGCTTGAGATTTAAAGCCAAGAAAAAGGTTACGATTCAGTACAAAGAGTAGGTAGATGTACTTATCTACAGTTCAAGACAAGACAAAAGTCCTTAAATCTTGAAAATAAAGCATAGAAGAAAATCAGTAATGCTTTAGTCAAAAGTAAAAAATTCTATTTCACCAGTTCAGTCTCATGTAATTAATCTCTTTTGTTGAATTTGCAGTGTTACTGTGGTCCAATCTTTCCATTTAAATTCTGGAAGTTAACATTTAACATTATTGACTTTCTGGACTTGTCCCTACCATTAAGTTGGCCGTTCTCTTAGTTGGTTTTTGTACTCTTATTTCTGTGTGTTTGATTTTAGTTTTCCTGGTATAGCACTCCTTTCAGAACTTCTTGGAGAGCTGGTCTGATGTTGGTGAATTCTTTCAGGTTCTGTTTATCTGAGAATGTTTTTGTCTTTTCTTCCCATATGAAGGATAATCTTGCCGAGCATCGTATTCTTGCTTGCAATTTTTTTGTGTATTTTAAAAATTGATTTATTTACATTCATTCACTGTACATCAATACAGTATACAAAATGAGATTTTCCATCCAGAATACATTGTATATTGGCTCAATCAAGGATATTACCATACATGTTATTGTCAACAAATAATTTTCTATTTCTTGTTTCTTATATATTTTGCTTTTTTCCCCCCATTGATTCCCTACCTCTCACCTTCTGCCATTCTCTCCCCTCCAACACAAACACACACTGTCTCTGGTTTCTACAGTTATTTTCTATGACTTTTTTTTCACATTTTATTGAGTCACTAAAGGTATTAATTAATTTAAAAACTTTAAATAGGAAGCACAGCTGATATATACATATCTATGAGCACATGTCTGACTTTAGGCGTAAACCTTAGTGAGTAAAGTGAACATACTGTAAAGTAGCACCTAGCTGGAACTATATAGCTTACTGCCATCATTAAATAGGTATTAATAGGTATTTTTAATGCATTTTTAAATTTCAAGGAAAATAGTTTTGGTTTTAATAGATCAAAATAAAAAAATGTTAAGAGAAATTTGCTTAAAACTTAAAGCCAGGAAAAAGGCTAGGATTCAGTTCAAATCACAGGTAGATGAACCTATCAACAGTTCAAGAGAAGACAAAAATTCTTAAATATGGAAATGAAAGCACTGAAAAAAATAAGTAATGTTTTAGTTTAAAGTAAAAATAAAAATCCTATTTCACTAATTTAGTCTCATGTAATTAATCTCTCTTTTATTAAATTTGAAGTGTTACTGTGGTCTGATCTTTCCATTTAAACTCTGGAAGTTAACATTCAGCTGTGGACTTGTCCCTACCATTATGATGGCCATTCTCTTGGTTGTTTTTGTACTCTTATTTCTGTGTGTCCGACTACAGTTTTCCTGGTACAGCACTCCCTTTAGCACTTCTTGGAGAGTTGGTCTGGTGTTGATAAATTCTTTCAGGTTTTGTTTATCTGAGAATGTTTTTCTCTTCCCCCCCCCCCCATATGAAAGATAATCTTGGGGCCAGCAGGTTGAATGGTGGTTAAAGGCACTGGATTCCCACATAGCTGACCATGGTTCGAGTTCCAGACCTGGCGGCTTGCTTTCTCTATTTCCCTTTTTCTCTCTCTCTGTCTCCAGCTAGTCAAATTGAAAATAATAACAACAACAACAAATGGAATTAAATAAATAATCATTCATTTTTTAATAAAAAAGGAAAGATAATCTTGCTGGGTATAGTTTTCTTGGTAGAAATTATTTTTCACGTAACACTTTGCATATATTTTCTTTTTCTTGAAGTAAGCATCAGTAAGGTGCTTTCGAATTTTTACTTTGCTAATATCAATTTTTGCGGAAGTGGCAATGACAAATTTCTGGTGTGTTCTACACAGTGGAACTCAATTGAGAAACAGTGGTCCAGTTACAAGTTGCAAACCATTGCTCAGCTGCTTCAGGAAAACCATTCTCTTGCCTCTGTAGTGACCAGTGAAGATTACCAGAATGGTCCCAGAAAGATGCTGGCTTGCAGCTTTCTCACATGCTGACTGAAGGGTTTTTTTGCTGTGGCTCAACAGCTTTCGAGGCACATCTTCAGTAGGATAATAACTAGGCATTTTGCGCAGTTTAACCACCCGGGTACCACCGTTCTTGTCTCCACCAACTGGTTTTGTGACAGTCGCAAGAACCTTCTCCTTTTTCTTTTCAATCTTGGATTTAGTGGCTGAGTATTTCCTCTTGTAGATGGCCTTCCTGGAATACATGGCAGACTGAGAGTATCTGCCCATGCCCCGGCCTAGGACGGGATTTCGGCTGCAATGTGGCTTCCCCTTCTTGAGCTTTTCAGCCTTGGCGTCACCCTTTTTAACCTTGCCACTGGCATCGGCCTTCTTGGCTTCAGGTTTCTTCTCCTTAGTATCCTGCTTCGCAGCTTTTTTACCTGCTATCTTGTATAATGGGAAAGAGCTCTTTGCTTGCTTTGTTTCTGATGAGAGGTCCAATGTCAGCCTGATGGGATATCCTTTGAAAGCAGCTTGACGTTTCTCTTGCCAAACTTAGTATCTTGTCTCTGTCTGCAGTTTTGGTCAATCTGTCTATGATGTGTCTTGGGGAAGATTTCTTGGGTTGATTCTATGTGGGGTCCTTTGTATTTCTTGGGTCTGGCTATTTGAATGACTCTCTAGATCTGGAAAGTTTTCTTACAGGATTTCATGGAATAGATTATCAATGTCCTTACTAGTTTCTTCACCTTCTAGGATACTGATTATTTGGATGTTTGGGTGTTTAATGGTATTTAGTCTTACTTGTGTTTTATTCTCGTTTTGGGGGGTTATTTTCTCAGTCTTTTTGGTGAATTTTTCTAGGTTAGGGGTTCTTTCTTCTACATCTGAGATTTGATCTTCTGCATGATCTAATCTGTTTTTAATACTTTCAAGGGAGCTCTTGACTTCTTGTATTACAGCCTTCATCTCTAACAGGTCCACTTGATTCTTTTTTATAGTGTGTATTTCCTCTTTCAGATCGTGCAAGAAATTCCTCACCTCCTGGAATTTGTTGTCTCTTTTCTCCTGCATTTTTCTGGCATATGTTGTCTCTCTTCTCTTGTATCTCTTTTAGCTTTGTCACTATGAATACTATAAATTCTTTATCTGATATTCCCATAAGTTCCACTGTATTCTCTGTGGAGGATGAGGAGTTACTCTTTTCCTTTAGAGGAGAGACATTTTCTTGGCTTCTCATATTTCTTGTGCCTCCACAGTGGTTTCTGGTCTTCTGATGGATTATATGCTCCTTTTCCTGATTTTTGGAGTTAAATCTTGAGTATTTAGAGGCATGCAGGAGGAAGTGATCTGCAATCTCTCTGCAGTAGTTTTTCTTCCTTTGTACAGCAGATTCTGTGAGAATTGAGGATTACTCTGACCCAGGGTAGAAGTTGGGATCAGGAGGGTGAAGTCTAGGCAGAAAATTTAGTTGTCCTAGTCCCTGAAAGGGGCTGCTCAGACTCAACTGTAGATGCCTTGTGATTGAGAGCAGTTGAATATATCTAGGAATTCATTCATCTAGGTAACGTAATTCACTAGTATATAACTGTTTATAGTAGTTTTTCATGATCCATTTTATTTATGTGGCATCAGTTGTAATGTCTCCTCATTCATTTACACTTATTTGATGATTTCTTATTTACATTTAATTGTACATTTCTATAGCACAGAAAATGTGCTTCATGGCATACATGTAGTGACAATCAAATCAAGGATGTCACCATATACATAATTTCCAACAGCAAACCCTACATTCTTTTGTCTGTTAAGTATGTCCTCATGAACCCTTCCCATCCACTCTCCATCCCCTCTCCCATACAGTCTCTGGTATTTACACTCTCCTCTCTACTATTACATCTTTGGATCTTTCCATTTCTGCCATAGAGAGCAGACTCATTTATACTTTAATGTATTGGAATCTTCTTTTTTCTTTAGTCTAGCTAAAGATTTGTTAATTTTATTTATTCATTTATTTATTTTAAAAATAGCTCAGTTTCATTCTTCTTTTCTATTGTCTTTCTAGTCTGTTTCATTTATATCCTCTATGATCTTTATTTTCTTCCTTCTGCTAATTTTGGGCTTAGTTTGTTCTTTTCCTACTTCTTAGAGGTATAAAGCTAGGCTGTTTATTTGTGATATTCCTTTGTTTTTAATGTAGGTATTTATTGCAATTTAGTTTCCTCTTAGAACTTATTTTTGTTGTATCACAGTAAGTTTTGCTATGCTGTGTATCTATTTTTGTTTGTCTCAAGAAATTTTTAAAATTTTTCTTTTGATTTCTACTTTGACACTTTGGTTGTTCAGGAGTATGTTTCTACATTTTTGTGAATTTTCCTCCTGTTTCTAGCTTCTTAGACTGGAAAAGATACTTGCTATAATTTCCATCCCTTAGAACTTGTTAACATGAGAATTGAACATGAGAATATTCCATGTGTGATTGAGAAGATGTGCCTTCTGCTTCTGTTGTATGGAATATTCTGTATATGTATTAAAAATCCATTTGTTGTGGGATACAGAAATGGTTTATTACCTGTTGATGATAATGTCTATAGTATTCTCAATGGTCTGGCCCAAGGTGTATTTCATGTTGGGTAAATTCTCTTTACAAGCCAAATGATATATAGCAATCAACTGTTTAAAAAAAAGATAATAAAATGGAATAAAAAAAAAACCCCTACAACTTAGGACTGAAAAACAAAGTCCATTTGTTCTATAATATTATTCAAATCTGTCATTTCCTTATTTATTTTTCTGTTAAGATGCTCTACCCATTGTTGAAAGCAAGGTATCAAAATCTCTTACTATATTATATGCTTCTTCCTTTAATTCTGTTAACATTTGCTTTGTATACTTAGGTGTTCAGACATTAATTGTATATATATTTACAATTGTTTTATCCTTTGATGAACTGACTCTTTCTTCATTATATAATGACATTTTAAGTCACTTAAAGGACATACAGCCACCTCTACACTCTTTCAGTTAATTTTTTCATGGAATAGCATATCTTTTTACATTCTTCACTTTTGGTCTATGTATGTCTTTAAATCTACAGTGAGTTTCTTATAGGCAACATATAGTCAGATTCTGCTTTTTCATCACTTTGATTGTTCTGTCCTTTGATTGGATAATTTAAGCCCTTTACTGATACTTAAGAACTCAGTACAGCCTTTTTTTCTTTTTTTGGTCATGTAATTCTTTTGTTCCTTTCTTCCTCTCTTGCTGTTGTCTTCTGTGATTTAATGATTTTTCTTTTGTAGTATGCTTTGATTCCTTTCTCTTTATCTTTTGTATAGCTACTACAAGTTTTGCTCTGTGATTACCATAAGGCTTACATAAAACATCGTAGAGCTATAACAGTCTATTTTAAGCTAATAACAATTTTTACCTTATTAAACAATTCTGTTTTTACCCCCCCCCCCCACATTCTATGCTATTGCTGTCACAATTTGCAAATTCTTATACTGTATATTATTAACAAATAATAGCTGGTTAATTTTTACTACTTTTATTTAGAATAAGTGATTTATACATTATCATTACAATATTAAAACATTCTAATTTGAAAATATTTACCTTTACCAGTGAGTTTTATATTTCATATATTTTCATGTTGTTAACAGGTATTCTTTCATTTCAACTTAAAGAACTCCCTTTAACATTTCCTTTATGACATATCTAGTGATGATGAACCCCTCATCTTTCCTTTGTCTACAATAGCCTCTGTATTTCTATTTCTGAAGGACAGCTTTGCTGGGTTTAATATTCTTTGTTGGCATTTTATTTTTCTTTCATCATTTGGAATACATCACCCCACTACCTCCCAATCTGTAAGGTTTCTTCTGAGAAATCTGCTAATAGTTTTATGAAGGGTCCCTTGTATGTGATGAATCACTGTTCTCTTGCTACTATCTATCTATCTATCTATCTATCTATCTATCTATCTTATCTATCTATCTATTTTGGTCAGAAGGTGCATGTGCTTGCTGGGGTTGGTCAGGAACCAATCCTATCTTCTCCATTTCTCCCTTTAGGGATATTGGGCATGCATGCACATGCACCTGGTACCTTTCTTAGGTACCAGATCCAGAACTTGAACTGTACAGTCAGCCAACTGGGATCTCTCTACCTTAACTACCATGCCACCAAGTGACCTTCTCTTGCTACTTTTAAAATTTGCTTTATCAATACAATTTTATTTTTAATATGTCTCAGTGAAAAGCTCTTTATGCTCAACCTATCTCGAATTCCCTGGGCTTCATGGATCTGGTTGTTTATTTCCCTCTTCAGGTTTGTCATTAGATCTTTAAAGAAATGTTCTTCCCCTTTCCCTTTCTCTGATACTTTTTTTTTTTTTTTTTTTTGGAGAGGTTTTTGCTATAGGGCGCGTGCGCTCGCCAGACAGACAGAGAGAGACAGAGAGATAGAAAGCGAGAAATCACCCCCCAGGGGGGATGGCCACGCCGCAATCCCTTCTCCTCCATTCTCCTCCTGGGATCTTGGGCATGCACGCACACACGCCCGGCGTGAGTTTAAGCCACCGGGTCCGGGACTCGAACCGCGGTCGACTACGTGGGAGTCCAGCGACATAGCCATTACGCTAACTGCTGGTCCCCCTTTCTCTGATACTTTTGAAAATCCCAAAATGCACATATCAGTTTACATGATAGTGTCCCATAAGCCCTATAGGTTTTATTTGCCTTTTCATCTCTTTTTATTCTTCTTTCTGGATAATTTCGTTGTCTTTGATTTTGCTGGTTTTCTCTTCTTAACTGAGTCTGCTGTTAGAGCCCTCTATTGAAATTTTCAGTTCATACTTGTATTCTTCAGCTCTAGAATTTCTCTCTCTCTCTTTTTTAAATGGCTTCTCTCTCTATCATGCACTTTGCATTCTGTTCATATGATATTTGCTTGATTTTATTTACCTATTTATTAATGTTCTCTAGTACTTCACTGAGTTTAAGATGATTGTTTTAAATTCTTTGTTAGTCAATCCGTAATTCTTTATTTCTTTTGAATCGGCCACTGGTGCTTTATTTTGTTTCTTTGATAGTACAATATTTCCTTGACTCTTCATGTACATTGAAGCCATATGTTGTTCTCTTCACATTTAAAGGTGTAGTCACCTCTTTTAGTCCCTACTGACAGCCTTTGGGAGGAAAAGATCTTTACCACTAAGACGAGTTAAAGATTCTGAGGATTTCTGAGACCTTTACTATTCACATGCTTGCTCTACTCCTCTTGCTTTCTCTTAGGGAAGATGTCCTAAGAAGATGTCCTGGGTACTTTCTCTTGATCCCACAAAACCAGAGCTGGTGCTGAAAGTCTCCCATTTGTTTTCCCTATGGCAATACACTCACGTGTTTAACATCCTACACCTTCTCACAAACTAGTAGTGTCAAGTTGACTACTGAGTTGTATACATGCTATTGAGATCCATTGTACTATCTGTGAGAGCTTGTAGGGGCTGTGCACTAGCACTGCATGGGATGTTATCTATGGGAGATGTATCTGGTTCCTGGGGTGTTCTAGATATCTGTTTGGTAGGGTCTCCAGGACAGTCATGTTGCAGGATTCATGGGTGAATGTCTTGGTGGAATCTAGAAGCCAGTTAATGGAACTTGTGACCCACTATTTTCCCTTCCTTCTGTTCCTAGTTATCAGAAAATGATTTAGCCACGCAGATGCCCTCAGTGGGTGGGTCAAAATGAAATGAGACTCATGGGCAACATCTGAAAGGCTGGTAAGCCAGGTTCTCATTTTGCCCCTTGAGTCAAAGCAGACTCTTTTGTCATTAAACTGTATTACTTTGGGAGGATGGCAACAAAACTGCTCTTCTTTTTTTCTTCAATGCAACTACTCTCAATTTTTTTTCTCTACCAGTATGCTAGCCTCCCAGCTAGGTTTCATGGCTCCTACAAAGTATTCTCGTCTACAGGTAGTTATAAAAATTGTTTTCTTATGGGGGGAAGAAAAGCTAGAACTTCCTATTTTGCTGTCTTGCTGATATCATACTCTCTAGATGCTGTCTTTATAGAACAAGATTGAGAGGCTTCATCATGAAGAAAAAACTCAACTATTCTAAGTACATAAGTTCTTTCCTTCCCTCAATTCTTATCAATTCTTACATCTTAAAAATGGGTTCTGCAAATACAATAAAAATGAATAAGATAGGCACAACAGTAGTAAGTGCAGTGGTAGTGCAATGTTCTGCAAAGCTGGAAGCCATATGGAAGATTGAGTTTTATTTCCCAGGTCAACCTGTACATGCTGGGCGCATACATGTCCCATGGTTCTGGTTGGCTGGGAAGGCTGGGAGGAGAATCATAATGTAAGACCCTATTGAGAGTGCTTGTCTGTTTTCACTGTCACTACCTAATTAAAACAATCAATCATCAACTTTTTTAAAAAAAGAATAATATAGAGGACTAAGTGAACACTTAGTTGGTTTTCTAACTGAACATAAATAAAAACAATATATGCTTAGTGGTTAAGAATAACTTTATCTTTCAGATAAAACAAAGGTATGCATATATTAAGATATATCACTTTATAGAATTAAAAACAGTCAGTGCTTCCTGAAATTTTCTCTTCCAAAGTTTTCCTAAAATGGAAGATATTGAAGAACTTTCCTTTGTATTAGATATTAATAAATGTACATGTGGTTATAATACTATTTTTTAGATTTTACATTCAATCACTGTATATTATTACAGAATACTAAATGAATTTTCCCAGCACGAATATACTATATATTAGTATGGTCAAAAATATTACCATACCAATTATTATCAACAGATAATTTTCCATTTTTGTGTCCCTTAAATATTTTGCTTCTTTCTCTTCCCCCAATTCCTTCCCTCTCACCCTTCCCCATTTCCCACCCCCCTCCCACACCATCTCTAACATTCACAGTTGCTCTCCATGCTTTTATACCTTCCTATTTTTCAGCTTCTGCCATAGAGTACAGACATTCAGTATATATTGAGATAAGGTTGAGTCGTATTCCATAGTGTATATGTATCACACTTTTTCAATCCATCCATCTGTTCATGGACATTTGGGTTGGTTCCAAGTCTTAGCAACTGTGAATAATGCTGCAATAAACATGAATGTACATGTGTTTTCCTGACCTAGTGTACCTACCCTTTGGGAAGATACCCAGAAGTGGAATTACTGGATCATATGGTAGTTCTATTTGTAGGTCTTTGAGGAATGGCCATACTGTTCTCCACAGTGACTGTACAAATTTACATTCCCACCAACAGTGTAGGCAAGTTCCCTTTTCACCAAAGCCTCACTGGTACTTATCATTCTTTATTTTTAAAATATTAGCCATTCTGAATGAGGTTAGGTGGTAGCTCATTGTGGTTTTGATTTGCATCATCCTTGCTATTTCTCTCTAATCATTGTTTCTTTTGCTGTGCAGAAGGTTTTTATAATACTATTTTAAATGTCTTATCTACCAGATTGGCTCAATGGGTAAAGTTAAAATGCGAACATAAAAAATTAATTGCTATCAGAACTAAAGCTATACACTGAGAAGACAAAAAAAAATGAATGTCAGTAACAAAATGTAGAAAAACTAATTATGGTGATTCTACCTTCAAAGGCCAAAAGATAATCCATTATACTAATAAATTCTTTTCTTCTTAGGGGGTTGCTAAGTATTTACTGAAGAGTTTGACTTAGGTTCATCACAGTAGCCAAAATTATAATTAAACAAAATCCTGGCACTACTGGAAAGGTATACTATGTAAGAATGACTCACAAAGTAACTTCTAACATAAAATTAAAACGTGTTTATGCTTAAAATTCTGGGTTCAGATCTAGAATCTTAAAATTTGATATTAAAAGTCACTAGGATGAAGGGTTACAGAGAATGGAGAGGTAAACTTAAACAATTAAAATGTCTCAGTCAGGAAAAGTGAGAAGAGTGAAGGTTCTAAACAGAGTAAAAACTGATTTACCAAATTCTTGATTTAGGGGCATATTTTAAAACTTGGAAATAATAAACACAGAGCATACATGATCAAATAAAATAAAACAGAATTATTTGGCATAACAGAAGTATTCATACTTACCATATGACAGTTACATTTAAAGTAAAGTTTCAAAAACTGTTGTTTGAAGGATTTAATGTTTCCTTGATTAATAACTTAAGTTACAATAATTACAACAAGTTTTTAATTCCCCTGTTAGAATACTAGGATAGTTTCAGTATGGCAATTACATGTTTTAATAAAAGTTACTTGTAGCCTTAATTTTCACTGGAAAAAAGTAAGTATGATTTAAATCAATTTAATCAATAAAAAATCAATTAACGAGGCAGAAACATAACTGATTAAAAAACTGTAGGTCTAAAACCCGGATTGAATCCCAGACCCAGCGTCTTGAAACTCATGCCAGGCACATGTGTGTGCATGCCCAGAATCCCAAGAGAAGAATGGAGAAGAGGGGATTGTTGTGTGCCAACTCACCTGGTGGGGGGGTGGGGGTGGGGATATCTCGCTTTCCGTCTCTCTCTGTCTCTCCGGAGATCACACGCACCCTATGGCAAAAATAAAAAAATTAATAAATAAAGTAGGCCTAAGATTCAGAGGATATTATTTTGTGACTCAAATAGTGAAAAATACAATGTTAAGATCTTTACCAATAGTCTTGAAAGTTAAAAATCTAAATTAGCTATATATGAGGATATGGGTTTTTTTCATCTTCATTTGTCTCTGATCTGGCTTACATGAAATAATTGTTCCATTAACTGAATACCACTCTCTAATTGGAAACAAACAAACAAACAAAAAGCTGCAGCTGTTTTGTTGACATTCTGAGTACTTCTAAGGAAATACAAGTTTTTTATTAGTTAAAAAAAAATCTGCTGCAGAAAACGATGGATAAAAGTTGTTACTGGGACCGGCAGTTGGCGTAATGGCTATGTCGCTGGACTCCCACGTAGTCGACCGCGGTTCGAGTCCCGGACCCGGCAGCTTAAACTCACGCCGGGCGCGTGTGTGTGTGTGCCCAAGATCTCGGGAGGAGAATGGAGGAGAAAGGATTGCGGTGTGGCCATCCCCCCTGGGGGGTGATTTCCTGCTTTCTATCTCTCTGTCTCTCTCTGTCTGTCTGGTGAGCGCACGCGCCCTATAGCAAAAACCTCCACAAAAAAAAAATAAATAAATAAATAAAAAATAAAAAAGTTGTTACTTTCTGGTGATATTCTGAAGGAATTGACAAGAACTCAGTTTCCTCATTTCTATACTTCCAAAACACAAAGGCAACTAGTATTTATCTATATGAAGTCTCAAAAAATAAACCCAAGATGAGTTACTGAATTGAAAACAAGTTCTTTTTACTCTTGGCCCAAGGTAAAGTTATTATAAAGATGTGTTAATGAAGACAGTAAATTAGTAGGCTTGAGAACCAATTTGGTATGTCTTCAGAGTTTTCAACTCAATATGACAAAGATAAATTTACTCCTGTGAAAATAAAAAGCACAGGCTAAAACTGTAATCTAGGAGCTGTTATTATGAGCTCTCAAAGCCAATTGTTAACAACTGGATAAGCCAAATGTCCATAGATAACTGAAAACCATAGATTTTCCCCCCTTGTTTTCTATCTGTATTCTCTATTTTTCCCTTTAAGACAAGGCTGTACTTACATATTTGTCCCTAGGAAAAATTAGATATCAAGATAAAGCTATTGTATCTGAAAAATGACCAATGATGTCAGGTTTCTCTGAAAACTGAAACAGAGGGACCTGTCTCATTCCCAATAGGGTGTCAGAGAAAGCCATAGCTTTAAGGCAGATAATTCCCATGTACACATGGTAAGACAGGACAAGCTGTGTTTTATAGAATTAATCCTCAGAAAAAGATATGGGTCCTCAGGCAATGTTTGCCAACAATGGACAATGGGTTCTATGCAATAAGTATATTAACCCAAATGACACACGTGTAAAGTGAGCACCAGTATGTGTGGATGATAGTGTAATAAAACTTTTTTGTTTGTGTGACATTTATGTTATTTTACCTGATATTGCATCATACTACTACGTTTTATTTTTAAATTTGTCAGAGGGTACACATACTTGCTGGAGAGAGAAAGACCCCAGAATCCCTTCTCTGTTTCTCCTTCCTCTTGGGATTTTGGGCATGCACACATGTCGATCTGGTGTGTTTCTCAAGCTGCTGGATCTGAGATTTGAACATGCAGTCAGCCATGTGGGATCCAGCCACCTTAACCATCAGGCCACTGGCTGACCTGCATCATATTTAGTAAAAATTTTACTGACAAATGATAATTGTACATATTCATATCGCATGATGTGATGTTTTGACACATGTATACGTTGTGTAATGATCAAATCAGGGCATTAAGCATATTCATTACTTTTAAACATTTATTATTTTTTTTTTACTGAGAGAGATTTTTGCTATAGGGTGCGTGTGCTCACTGAGCAGAGAGACAGAGACAGAAAGTGAGAAATCACCCTCCCTCCAAGAGGGGATGGCTACACCACAATCCCTTCTCCCCCATTTTCTTCTTGGGATCTTGGGCATGCACGCATACATGACCGCTGTGGAATTCAAGCTGCCGGGTCCAGGAACTGAACTGCAGTTGTCTACATGAGAGTTCAATGACGTAACCACTATGCCATCTGCTGGCCCCACATTCTTTATATTTTTGTTGTGAGAAGATTAAAAATCTTCTCTTTTAGCTATTGGAAATATATAAAGCATTATTATTAGCTACTACAGTTACCCTACTGTAGAGCAGAATATCAGAATGTATTCCTTCTAGTAAGTTGTAACACTGTACCCCCTGACCAACCTCTTCCCACCTACCCTTGCCCCTATTTTCTTCAGCTTATGGTAACCACTAGTCAGCTCTCAACCTTTTCTAGATTCCATAAGTAAGTGAAATCACGCAGTAATTACCTTTTTGAGCCAGTCTTATTTTATTTAACAAATGTCCTTCAGATTCCTACATGTTATCCCAAATGACTGGATTTCATTCTCCTCTTTTGTGGCTGAATAATATTCCATTGTGTATATATCTCCTATTTTCTTTATGCATTTATTCAATGATGGGCATTTTAGGTTGATTCCATATCTAGGCTATTGTGAACAGTGCTTCAATAAACATGAGAGCACAGATGTCTCTTCAACATACTAATTTAATTTTCTTTGGATATATACTCAGAATAGTTAAAACACTGCAGTACAAAAATATTGTATAAAATTGCCTGCAGGATATGCATATAAGGAATATATCAAACATAAATAAATTTTATGCTAAGACTTGGAATTGGTGGATAATGCAATGTTCTATTTTTATTTATTTTTTTTTTTGAGAAACCTTGATATTGTTTACCATAATGGCTATACTAATTTACATTCCTAACCAACAGTGTTTAAGAATTCTCATTTCACCACATCCTTATCAGCATTTGTTATTTTCTTGTCTTTTTCATAACAGTCATTCTAACTGGGGTGAGGTACTATCTCCATGTATTTTAAAATAAACCAGATCTGTAAAATATTATCAAAGAAAGAAAAAATACCTGACATAGAGGATTTCAGAGACCCTAATTAATGATAGATAATGCTTGATGAAGGAAGTATAACTTAAAAAAAATTACAAAAAATACAAATGACATAAAAATGATCTGTCATACAGTAACTATGAATGCTTCTGTTATTCTTATTAAGAAGAAAATGATCCACTTTTCACTACCCACTTTGCTATTTCATGGTTTGCATGGATTACTGCAACAGCTTCCTAACTAGTTTCCCTGTTCCCATTCCCGTCACCCTGCACAGTATATTTTTTAGCATAATGGCTATAGAACTTTCTTCATGTTATTCCTCTGCCTAAAAGCCTCCAGTGGGCTCTCATCTTATTCAGAGTGAAAACCAAAGACCTTACAGGACTCTACTCAATTAGGCTCTCCATTACTTCAACGATTTCACCTGCTACCATTTTCTCTTTCTTGTGCTCTATTCTTTTTTTTTTTTTTTTTTTTTTTTTTTTTTCACACGCGCCCGGCGTGAGTTGTAAGCCACCGGGTCCGAGACGCGAACCGCGGTCGACTACGTGGGAGTCCAGCGACATAGCCATTACGCTAACTGCTGGTTCCCTGTGCTCTATTCTTCAATGCTGGTCTCCTCAAGCTTGTCAGGCACACTCCTACCACATAGCTTTGCACAATCAAGTTACATATCTCTTACGTGAAATCCTTGGGACTAGAAGTGTTTATGATTTTGAATTTTTTCAGATTTGAAATATTTGGGTATCCATAATAAGATATATGGGAATGGGACCCAAGTCTAAGCATAAAATTTATGTATGTTTGATATATGCCTTATATGCATACCCTATGCCTGTCATATGAGATCAGGTGTAGAGCTTTCCCACTGGTGGCATCAATTTGGCACTCAAAAAGTTTTGGATTTTGAAGCATTCTGGATTTTTTATTTTCAGATCAGGGATTTTCAAACTGACTAATCCTTGGTATACCACTAAATATTCTCATAGTTTTTCTTTCATTTTTACAAATGTTACATTCTCAGCAAAGCTTTTCTGCAATACCATATTCAAAATTGTCTATGCTCCCATCTTACGAATGTTCCATATTCTCGTTTATTGTTTTCTTTTTGTCCAGAATAATTACTCAAAAATATGATTTTCTTGGGACCAGCAGTTAGCGTAATGGCCATGTCGCTAGACTCCCACGTGGTAGACCGCGGTTCGCGTCCTGGACCCGGTGGCTTAAACTCACGCTGGGCACATGTGTGTGCTTGCCCAGGATCCCAAGAGGAGAATGGAGGAGAAGGGATTGCGGCGTGGCCATCCCCCCTGGGGGGGGTGATTTCTCGCTTTCTGTCTCTTTGTCTGTCTCAGTCTGTCTGGCGAGCACACGCGCCCTATAGCAAAAACCTCTCCACACACACACACACACACACACACACACACACACACAAAAATATATATATATATGATTTTCTTATCTACTTTATTCCATTCTTCTTCCTAGGATATTAACTACACAGAAACAGGGATTTTGTTTGTTTCCTTTATTGCTGTGTATGTTGAGATTTAGAACTGTGTCTGGCATATGCACTTGATAAATACTAGTTTAATCAATGGAAGACATTATAGTATAGAGTTTCTCTAAAACTGGACTCCCTGGGTTCAGATTCTGGCCTACTCAGAATCTGCCTTCATCAAATTTTGGTTTCTATTCTATTAAGATGGGGAAAAAATTATAGTTCCTACCTATAGTTTTTGTTTGTTTGTTTTAAAAGAGGTTTTTGCCTTAGAGCATGTGCACTCACTGGAGAGAGAGAGCAACACAGTGACAGTGAGAGGGGAAGTGGGAAATCACACCCCTCCCGGGGGGGTGGTCATGCCACAACTCTTTTCCATTAGTCCTGGGAAAAAAACAAAATAGCACACAGACACTTGTATTTATATTTTTAAAATGAAAAATGTAAGAAATAGTTCAAAATGTGGATAATATAAATTTTTTAAATGCACCTCTTTAACAGATAATTGTCTGTTTAGAGCAGGATTAGCAAACTATGGTCCAGGACTCAAATCTGTTTCAACTTTGGTAAATAAAGTTTCACTGGACCATAGCCAAACTCATTCTTTAAACACACTGTATATGGCTAATGGCCCACTGAGTTGCATAGTTATAACCATATGACACCTCAAGCCAAAAATATTTACTATCTGGCCCTTTATAGAAAATGTGTGCAGACCCTTAATTTAAAGCAAAAATAATATGTATTTGAGGTTTATAACTATGTATAAGTAAAATGTTTCATAAAAGTAGCACAAAGGTTAGGAGGAGGAAATAGAAGCAAAATGTTGCCAAATTGTTCTATTATACAAGGAGAAGCAAACTATATTATTTGAAAGTACACTGTAAGCAATAAAAATGTATATCATAAACTCTAGAGCAATCACTAGAAAAATTAAATAGGTTTGGGAAATGAGACAACAGAAGAGATACAATACAAATATTCAAGCAATTTGAAACAAGGTAAAAAAGAAAACATATGAGACAAAGAGAAAACAAATTAAAAGACTTAATTTAAACCACTTATACTAATCACATAAATTAAACTGAATGTAAAATTAAATACAGTCGGGTAATTAAAAGTCAGATTGTCAGAATGAATTAAGTAGAAAAATCTAACTATATGTTGTTTACAATAAATATAATTTAAATGTAAAGTCACAGGTTAAAAGTAAAACAATAGGGAACAGAAGATGGTGTAATGGTTATGTTGCTGGACTCCCACATAGTCGACCACGGTTTGAATTTTAGACCTGGTAGCTTAAAACTCACACTTGGTGTGTGTGCATTGTGCCTAAAATACCAAGAGGAGAATGGAAAAGGGATTGCAACCTAGCCATCCTCCTGGGGGGTGATTTTTTTGGCTTTCTGTCTCTCTGTTTTTCTCTCTTTGGCAAGCGCACGTGCCCTATAGCAAAACAAAACAAAACAAAAACTCTCTAAAAGAACAGTAAAAAAATGAAAAAAAAAAAAACCCACACATTTATATACTAGCAATGAGAACACTGGTATGGCTATATTAATATTAGACAAAATGACACTAGGATAAAAAATATTATCAGTCAGAGACAAAGAGGTACATTTAATACTAAAAAAGCCTTTAAATTTCAAAGTAAAATATTCATTAAGAAGATATACAAACTACATACACACACACACACACACACACACACACACACACCTATGTATATAAAATAAAAAGCCACAAAATAGCAGACAGAAAAAATAATAGACCTGAAAGAAGAAACAAATACGTAACTATAAATTGATGATTCTACACTCCTTAATATATATAAGTAGATTGAAAGAACACAGAGGAATGAAAAAGTATTTTAACACTTCCATTTAATAATGTTTTAAAATATAATAATTATGGCTGTGGGGGCCGGCAGGTAGCATGGTGGTTAAGGTGCTGAACTCCCAGATGGCTGACCACAGTTCAAGAACTGGACCTGATGGCTTGCTTTCTCACTTCCTTATCCAACCCCCACCCCCAGTATATATCAGTTTGTCTCTAGTGAGTGCATGTGCCCTATAGCAAGTTAAAAAATGGGGACCAGCAGATGGCATAATGGTTATGTTGCTGGACTTCCACGTAGTCTACTGCAGATCCCAGACCTGACAACTTAAAACTCAGGCGAGGTGCATGTGCATGCGTGCCCAAAATCCCGAGAGGAGAATGGAGGTGAAGGGATTATGGTGTGGTCAACCACCCTGGGGGGTGATTTCTCACTTTCTGTCTCTCTGTATCTCTCTGTCTCTTCAGTGAGCGCATGTACCCCATAGCAAAACCTCTCAAAAACAAAAACAAAACAAGACAAAAGAAACATACACTTCTCTAAGCAGGACCAGCAAACAGTGTAATGGTTTCGTCACTGGACTCCTATGTAGTTGACTGCAGTTTAAGTCCTGGACTTGACGGCTTACAATTCATGCTGAGAGCATGTGCATGCATGCCCAAGATCTCAAGGCGAGAATGGAGGAGAACGGACTGCAGCATGGCCATCTCCCCAGAGAATGATTTCTTGCTTTCTGTTTTTCTCTGTCTCTCTGGAGAGTGCATGTGCCCTATAGCAAAAATCTCTCTCTACAAAAAAAAGGAGACATATACTTCTTCAGCATTGACTATTACATTTGTCCATGCAAAACAGTTTTTTATTTTATTTTTTAACTTGCTAGAGGGTGTGTGCACTTGCTAGAGAGAGACAGAGAGAAAGAAATAATGAGAAAGCACCTCACATGGGGCATGGTCATGCTGCAATCCCTTCTCACCCACTTCTCCTTTTCGAACGTTAGGCACACATTCACATGTGCCCAGAATGTTTGCTCGCTCCAGGTCCAGGACTCAAACCGCACAGCTGGCCATGTGGGAACCAGTTTCCTTAACCATCACACCACAGGATGGTGCAATAGTATTTTTGGGGAAAGTGTATATTAAATAGTCAATGACATTTTTCAGTTTGTTGTAGTATACCATTCCATAACCCTGGGAATACCCTTGTTTATTTGCATTCTTGTGTCTGTAATAATTTTCTTCCAATCTTTTTCCTGCCACCCTTCCTCAGGCAGCTATCGTTATTTACCATTACTCCCTCTACTTTTACGCAATCAAGTCTAAATGTACAAAACAAATTTATGCAGTGTTTGATAATACCTGAGGTGAGAACACTGAATCTTAGATCTGGAGCTGAAAATCAATACTCATGTTTATAGATTATCCATCATGGTTTGATATTCTGGTAACCACATTTAAAATTGCAATAGTCAATTATTTATAACAAGTTTCTGGCCAAATGTCACATCCTAAGTATGATCCTTTTTTATTAAAAAAAAAATCACCTCAATGGGTCATAATTTACATATAATAAAATTCCTACTTTTTAAAGTATATACAACAGATGCATGAATCTTAACAAATGTGTTATGTCATGAAACCAGCACCACAATCAAGGTAAAAGATAATTCCCTCAACCCTGAAAGTTCCTCATGCCTCTATGCAATCAATCTCCTTCTCGGACTTCCAGTTCTGGCAACACTGACTTGATTCCTGTCTCTGTAGTTCTGCCTTTTCCAGATTTTATTTCTTTGGGTAAATACTAAGGACAGGGATTTCGAGGGTATCTGTTACAATGTAAGTTTAATTTTGTAACTGTCAAATTGTATTCCAAAGTAGATATATCATTTTGTATTTCTATCATCAATATATGATAGTTACAGTTGCTTTGCATCCTTCTAGCAGTTAGGATGGTCATGGTTTGGAAAAAAGTTTCAGATGTTTTATAAGCTATGCAGAAGTGCTATCTCATTCTGGGTTTTCATTGACATTTCCCTAATAACTAATGATGTTGAATATGTTTTCCTGTGCTTACTTGCCCTTGGAACATCTTTGATGAGCATCTGTACAAATTTTTTCTCATTTAAAAAACTGTTTTCATTGTCTTATTATTGAGTTGTATGAGTTTTTACATGTTCTGAATAAGAATGCTTAGATTTTCTTCCAGTCTTTGACTCATCTTTTCATTTTAATATTTTTAAGAAGAAAGTTTAAAACTTTTTTTGATAAAATAATTCATCATTTTTTTCTGATTGTTAGCATTGTTTTCTTTCAAGGAAATATTTTCCTCACACATCACAAAGAGGTTTTCTTCAATGTATTCTTCTATTAGTTTCATAGCTTTAGCTCTTAATCCATATTGACAAAATTTTTGTATAAGTACAAGGTATAGATAAAGTTAATGTTTTTCATTTTTCCTACACTACCCCCCCATTTTGCATATGGATGACCAACTGTTTAATATAATTTGTTTAAAGATTATCTTCCCACTATTTGAATTAATCTATCATCTTTGTCAAGTATCAGTTGGGTCTCTTCTTGTATCTTACTCTATCCCGTTGATTTATAGGTCTATCTGTATATAAATGCTACATTGCCCCAATTACTAACTCTTTATAGAAGGTCTTGAAAGAAACTGGTGTAAACCTTCCTTTATTCTTCTTTTGCTCTACCGCTTTCCACATAAATTTGTCTTCATCTATGTTTTAAAAGTCTGTTAGAGGAACCAGCAGATGGCATAATGGTTTCATTGCTGGACTCCCACATAGTCAACCACAGTTTGAGTCTTGGACCCAGCAGCTTAAAACTCATGCTGAATGGAACCAGCTCAGGATGGTGTAATGGCTATGTCACTGGACTCCCATGTAGTCGACCATGGTTCGAGTCCTGGATCCAGTGGCTTGTGCATGTGTGCCCCCCAAGATTCTTAGAGGAGAATGGAGGAGAAGGGATCGCGGCATGGCCATCTCCCCTGGGAGATGATTTCTTGCTTTCTGTCTCTTTATGTCTTTCTGGCGAGCACACGTGCTCTGTAGCAAAAACCTCTCAAACAAACAAACAAACAAACAAAAAGACAAAAAACAAAACCTCATGCCGGGCATGTGTGCACATGTGCCCAAAGTCCTGAGAGGAGAATGGATTGCGGTGTGGCCATCCCCCCGAAGGGTGATTTCTCGCTTTCTGTCTGTCTCTCTGTCTCTCAGGTGAGCACATGTGCTCCATAGCAAAAGTTTCTCTAGAAAAAAAAAAAAAAGTTTGTTAGAATTCTTTCTTGCGGTAATTGCACCAATGTTTACTAACATTTTCTCAAACCTACTCTTTATTTCTTTCTGTACGACCTCTGCCTGAATAACATCCTCTAACATTCTTTTTTTTTTTTTAGAGATTTTTGTTATAGGGTGCCTGCACTCGCCAGGAAGACACAGAGAGAGAGAGAGACAGAAAGTGAGAAATCACCACTCCCCCCCCCAGGAGGGATGGCCATGCCACAATCCCCGCTCCTCCATTTTCCTCTTGGGATCTTGGGCATGTATGCACACGTGCCCGGCGTGAGTTTAAGCCACCAGATCCGGGACTCGAACCATGGTCGACTACATGGGAGTCCAGTGACATAGCCATTACACCAACAGCTGGTCCCTAACATTCTTGTCATATAGGTCTGCTGGCAAAGAATTCTCAGCCTTTGTTAATTAAAACATCTTTATGGGAAAATGTCAAAAAGTTCATGGAAAATGGAATTAAAATGAGTTCATTTTGCTGCAAAAAAAAGAGAAATCTATGCACAGTTTTCATACTATACGTTTTCCATCAACTTTTTTAAGCCCCCTCATATTTCTCCTAAATTTTCCTTAAGTCTTGAATTCTGAGTTGACAGTTTCTTTATATTTTTGTTTGTTTTTAAAGAGAGATTTTTGCTATAGGGCATGTGTGCTCACCATAGAGACAGAGAGACAGAATGTGAGAAATCACCTCTTGGAGGGATGGTCACACCGCAATCCCTTTCCCCCAGTCACCTCTCAGGATTTTGGGAATGGACGCACACATGTCCGGCATGAGTTTTAAGTCACTGGGTCCAGGACTCAAACCTCAGTTGACTATGTGGGAGTCCAGCGACATAACCATTATGCCATCTGCTGGTTCTGACAGTTTCTTTATTTTCGGTACTTTAAAAAATATTTATTTATTTATTTATTTATTTATTTAATTTCAGTTGTTATCATTACTTTTTAGTTGACCAGAGAGAGAGAGAGAGAGAGAGAGAGTGAGAGAGAGAGAGAGAAAGGGAAAGCAAGAAAGCAAGACTTCGACTCCCATCTTTCGACCCCTGGGTCAGGAACTTCGAGGGAGGACTGCTCCCCGTAGCTTCAGCCCCAGGGTCCCCAAGCCAGAGACCCCTCTGTCAGCCAGGTACACTTTTATTTTTCCTTCCTTTTCCCCTCCTTTTCCTCTTCTTTCATTTGTAAATTTCTCTCTTCTCATTACCACATAGGAATGCCCTCAGTCCTACAGAAACCAGACTCCCATCTTTCGACCCTTGGCGAAATCGCACGCCGCGCACTAGACTTTTTCTTTATTCTACTTATTATCTTCTTCCCACTTATTTGGTCCTCACTTCCTTTATCTACACCATTCCTCGTGGTTTAGATAGGTCTAGAATTACAGTTCTGAAATATTCTCGTATTTTAAGACTCTCTGGGATCCTCCTTTTCACTGAACCACCTGCAAAGAAGACACTTTTCTTTGTACACCTGAAGAGAATACTTTTTCTTGGATCGCATTGCTAAACACAATAGAAGAGACTTTGGCTGTCTTCATTCCACAGCAAAAAGGAAACACGCTCCTATTCGAGGAAACGTTCTCTTAAAAGGTTTTTCAAAGGGAACACATCTCCCAATGGTTAGAAGTAGAAGAAGAACCTCAGGTCTGAATAAAGCAGGAAATATGTCTCCATCAAAAGAACACAATAACTCCCTTCCTTTTCTTGAAAAAATAGAGGACGTTACCAAAATGTCCAAGATAGAATTTAGAACATTCATGTTGAACAAATACTATGAGCTGGAACAGAAAAGAGACAATGAACTACAGGAGATGAGAAAGTCCTTCCACGATATGAAGGAAGAAATGGACACGCTAAGAAAGAATAAGATGGAACTATTAGGTGTGAAGTCTGTAATACAGGAAATCAAAAACTCTCTCAAAAGTATTAAAAGTCGATTAGACCATGCCGAAGGTCAAATCTCTGATGTAGAAGATAAAACTTCTGACCTAGAGAAAACCACCCAAAAGACAGAGAAAATAACAACAACAACAAAAAAAAAAACATGAAGATAACATACGAGAAATACTAGATTCCATTAGACGTCCTAACATCTGAATAATTGGTATCCCAGAAGATGAAGAAACTAATAAGGGCATGGAAAACCTATTCCATGAAATCTTGGAAGAAAATTTCCCAAGTATAGAGAGTCACTCAAGCATCCAGACCCAAGAAATACAAAGCACCCCAAATAGAATTAACCCAAGAAGATCTTCCCCAAAGATTATTGTAGCCAGGCTGGCTAAGACCACAGATAAAGATAAGATACTAAAACTGGCAAGAGAGAAACAAGAAGTGACTTACAAAGGTCACCCCGTCAGGCTAACACCAGACTTCTCAACGGAAACAATGCAAGCAAGGAAAGAATGGGAAGATGTATTGAAAGTGTTAAGAGAGAAACAATTTCAACCAAGATTATTGTATCCTGCAAGATTATCCTTCATATGGGAAACAATGATTAAAATCTCAGACAAACAAAACCTGAAAGAATTTGCAAGCACCAGGCCAGTTCTCCAAGAAACCCTGAAGAAAGTACTGTTCCAGGAAAACTAAAGAAGTAACAGCCAGGAACAAAGGAGTTAAAGGCAACTAAGACAATGGCCAACTTAAACGTCAGGTCAGATCCATTAACATCGATAATAACATTGAATGTTAATGGATTAAATTCTCTAATCAAGAGACACAGACTGGCTGAATGGATTAAAAAACAAAAACCCTCTATCTGTTGCCTACAGGAAACCCACTTCATGGATAAAGATATACATAGACTGAAAGGGGAGGGTTGGACAAAGATTTTCCATGCAAATGGGAACCAAAAAAGAGCTGGAGTCACAATACTAATCTCTGACAAAATAGGCTTTAAAACAAAAACTGTTCGAAGAGACAAAGAAGGGCACTATATTGCAGTAAAAGGGTCAATCAATCAAGAAGATATAACACTTATTAATATCTATGTGCCTAACACAAGAGCTCCCAAATATGTGAAGGAAAGATTGCTAGATCTAAAAAAGGGAGATAGACTGCAACACACTAATTGTTGGAGACTTCAACACTGCACTATCCCCTCTGGATAGATCATCTAGACAAAAAATAGGTAAAGAGATAAAAGATCTAAACGATATCATAAATAAAAAGAACTTAACAGATATCTATAGAACTTTCCATCCCAAAACCTCGAGATACACTTTTTTCTCACTGCCACATGGAACATTCTCGAAGATTGACCACATCATAGGGCACAAAGCAAGCCTCTACAGATTCAAAAGCATAGAAACTATACCCAGCATCTTCACCGACCATGATGGAATTAAACTTGAGTTTAATTTCAAGATAAATCCTCAAAAATACTCAAATACGTGGAAACTTAATAACCTACTCCTGAATGACTCCACAACTACTAAAGAAATAAATACTGAAATCAAAAGGTTCATGGAAGTCAATGACAAAGAGGACATGAGTTTCTATAATCTTTGGGACACTGCTAAAGCAGTCATAAGAGGGAAATTCATAGCAATTAGTGCACATAAGAGGAGCATGGAAAGAAGGCAAATGGATCACCTAACATCATGCCTCACAGAATTGGAAAAGCAACAGCAAAAAGATCCAAAAAACTCCAGAAGAAAGGAAATAATAAAGATACAAGCAGAAATAAATGAAATAGAAAATAAACGAACTATACAGAAAATAAATGAAAGTAAAAACTGGTTCTTTGAAAAGATAAACAAAATTGATACACCACTAGCAAGACTTATTAAGAAGAAGAGAGAAAGAACCAGGTGAATCAGATCTGCAATGAAGCAGGCAAAATAACAACAGACATAGTAGAAATACAAAACATTATTAGAGGATACTATGAACATCTGTATGCCAAGAAACAAGATAATCTGGATGAGATGGACAAATTCCTGGACACATATAATCTACCTAGATTGAGCCAGGAGGGTACAGAAAGTCTGAATAGGTCCATAACAAGCCAGGAGATTGAATCAGTTATAAGTAACCTCCCAACAAAGAAAAGCCCCAGCCCTGATGGATTCACCTCTGAATTTTACAAAACTTTCAAAGAAGAGTTAACCCCCATTCTGTTCAAGTTATTTCTAAAGATCCAAAAGGGTGAATCTCTCCCTAATTCATTCTATGAAGCCTTTATCACTCTTATCCTTAAACAAGTAAGGACAGGACAAGGAAGGAAAACTCTAGACCAATATCCTTGATGAATATAGACACGAAGATTCTCAACAAGATATTAGAAAATCGTATACAACAAGTTATAAAAAAGATTATACATCATGATCGGGTAGGCTTTATCCCAGGAATGCAAGGTTGGTTCAACATACCCAAAACCATAAATGTAATACACCATATTAATAGGAAGAAAGACAAAAACCATATGGTCATATCGATTGATGCAGAAAAAGCATTTGATAAGATACAACATCCCTTCATGATCAAGACTCTCAGCAAAATCAGCATAGAAGGGTCATTTCTCAACACAATAAAAGCTATCTATGAAAAACCCATAGCGAACATCATCCTCAATGGAGAAAAGCTGAAAGCTTTTCCACTAAAAATGAGTACAAGACAAGGATGTCCACTTTCTCCACTCCTCTTCAATATAGTACTGGAAGTCCTGGCCATTGCAATCAGAAAAGAGGAAAAAATAAAAGGCATTCGGATAGGAAAAGAAGAGGTGAAACTCTATTTGCAGATGACATGACTGTATACATAGAAGACCCAATGGTTTCCATAAAAAAATTTCTGGAAATAATACATGAATACAGTAACGTTGCAGGATACAAAATTAATATCCAGAAATCTATAGCATTTCTGTATATGAACAATAGGCAGACTGAGATAGAACTGAAAAAAGTTGTTCCATTTACCATAGCCACAAAAAGTATAAGATACTTAGGGATAAATCTAATTAAAGAAGTTAAAGACCTCCACAAGGAAAACTTTGAGAAGATAAAAAAAGAAATTGAAAATGACACAAAAAAGTGGAAGGACATCCCATGTTCCTGGATTGTAAGAATTAATATAATCAAAATGGCAATTCTACCCAAATTAATCTACACATTTAACACAATGCCAATCAAAGTACCAGACACATTCTTCACAGATCTAGGAAAGACAATCATAAAGTTTGTCTGGAATCATAAGAGACCCCGTATTGCCAAAGCAGTTCTGCACAAGAAGAGTGGAGTGGGCGGCATCTCACTCTCTGACCCCAAAATATACTACAAAGCTGTGGTAATCAAAACAGCATGGTACTGGCACAGAAACAGACAGGTGGACCAATGGAACAGAATAGAGTCCCCAGAAATGAATGCTCAAACATACAGCCAACTGATTTTTGACAAGGGGTACCAGTCAATCCAGTGGGAAAAGGAAAAACCTCGTCAGCAAATGGTGCTGGCAAAACTGGATCTCCACTTGCAGAAAGATGAATCTGAAACCCTACCTCTCACCTTTGACAAAAATCAAGTCAATGTGGATCAAAGATCTAAATCTAAGACTTCAAACTATAAAACTACCCCTGGAAAACACCAGGGAAACTCTGGGAGACATTGGGGTAGGGAAAGACTTCTTAAATAAGACTCCCAATGCACAGCCAATAATTCCCAAAATAGACAAGTGGGATTACATCAGACTAAGAAGTTTCTGCATGGCAAAAGACACAGTGATTAGTGTGAATAGACAGCCTTCAGAATGGGAAAATATTTTTGTAAACTATGCGTCAGATAAGGAGCTCATAACCAGAATTCACAAGGAACTCAAGCAGCTGTTCTGGAAAAAGACAATCGATCCTATTAAAAGATGGGAGAATGAGCTGAAAAAAACACTCTTTAAAGATGACATATGAATAGCTAAAAGGCATATGAAAAAATGCTCAACATCCCTCATTGTAAGAGAAATGCAGATCAAAACAACAATGAGATATCACCTAACCCCAGTCAGAATGACTAAGATTAAAAATACAAAAAATGATAAGTGCTGGCGGGGGTGTGGTGAAAAGGGAACTCTCCTACACTGCTGGTGGGAATGTAAATTGACCCAACCACTGTGGAGAACAATTTGGAGATTCCTCAAAAATCTACAAATAGAACTACTATATGATCCAGCAATCCCTCTCCTTGGTATCTACCCGAAGGACAGAAGAATACTTAATCAGAAAAGTGCTTGCACATCGATGTTTATTGCAGCACTTTTCACGATTGCTAAGTCATGGAAACAACCCAAATGCCCACGAACTGATGAATGGTTAGAAAAACTGTGGCGCATACACTCAATGGAATACTATTCATCCATAAAAAAACCAACAAAACCCTGGCTTTTGAAAGGACGTGGATGAATATGGAAGACTTACTGCTGAGTGAAGCAAGCCATGCTATGAAGGAGAGGCATTGTATGTCCCCACTTAATATATACCGAGTGTCTTCACTCTATGACTGAAACTAATTGTCTAAAGGTCATAGAAACGCAGAATATAGAGGTAAATACCAGACATAATGTGTGTGAAAGAGGAGGGTCTGAGGAAGGACATTTGGGGGAGGGACAGAGAGGCAAAGCATTAATGACACAGAGAGCTGTGGTATTATCTGTTGAAGATATTTTGTAGTTTTATCAACAGTACTAGGGAGAAATGTTCACCTGCTTAAATATCCATTTTGTAAGACAAATAATAATGTGATTGAATATATGGAAGAAAATGAAATGAAAAAAATAAAGAAAAAAAAAAAAAAAAAAAAAGAAAGCAAGACTTCAGGTCCAGGACTCAAACTGTGGTTGGCCATGTGGGAATCCAGTGCCTTTAACCACAATGCTACCTGCTGGCCCCTAGTTCAGTACTTTTTAAAAAGTCTCTTTATTGTTTTCCAACTTCTACAGTTTCTGGTGAAAAGTGTGCTGTAATTTTCATCTTTGTTTCTCTAAAATAATCTTTCCTCTCTCTGGTTGCTTCAATAGTTTTTATATTTGTTTGTTGAATATGACTTCCCTAGGGACATGCATGTTTTATACAACTTGAGAGTTCTCTTGAATTTATATTATTTTGTCTTTACTCAATTTTAGAAAGCCCCAAGTTTTATACCTCCAAATATTTATTCTTTCCAGTTATTGCTGTCCTCTTTCTGGTACTCCAATTACACATTGGACTGTTCAATATTGTCTAAAGTTCTAGAATATTCTGTACTAAGATTTTTATCCCTACTTTTGATGCTCTTTGTGTTTTTGTTTGTTTGTTTGTTTGTTTTTCCAGAGATTTTTGTTATGCAGTGCATGTGCTTGCCAGAAAGACAGAGAGACAGAAAATGAGAAATCATCCCCCAAGTGGATGGCCACACCGCAATCCCTTCTCCTCCATTCTCCTCTCAGGATTTTGGGCATACACGCACATGTGCCCAGAATGAGTTTTAAGCCGCTGGGACTGGGACTCTAACCACAGTGGACTATGTGGGAGTCCAGTGATATAGCCATTACTTCACCAGATGGACTATGTGGGAGTCCAGCGACATAGCCATTACTTCACCAATGCTCTTCATTTTTTACTCAGGATAATTTCAAATGATCTATCTTCAGGGTCACTGACTGTTCCCTTAGGTATGTATTGCCTATTGATAAGCCATCAGAGGAAATTTTTGTCTATGACTTTTTTTCCCAACATACTGACTGGATCCTTTTTCATGGCTGTCATTTCTCCTACACCTCCCCATATGTTCTTGGATGTCATCTATCTCTTCTACTAGATCCATAAACTTATTCATCATAGTTATTTTAGAGTATAAAACTTCTAAAAATGATGTCATCTCTGAGTCTAATTCTATTAATGCTTTTCTTTCTTCAAATGTTTTTCCTTTGAATTCACATGTCTAGTAATTTTGTGTTGAATCCTGGACACTGTGTGTAGTATATTAGAAACCGACATAAAAAAATCTAACTTTAAATACTGACTACATGGGCTCAACACATCCATAATGATAGCTAATACCCTAGAGGGAATGACGGCTTTTGCATCTATCCCTTCTGCAAAAACAGTGAGTCTTTTCCTAAGTCCTAAAAGACAACTTCTTGTCCCACTCCAATGACTTAGGAGTCTTGCTTATATAAGAAGTTCCAGGAATTAACCATGATTTCATGCCTTAGTGCAACAAAGAGAAGCTGTCTTGTCTCTAGTCTTAACCCCATTTTTTTTTATGAGCATATGGTAGAAGTCTAAGAAAAAGAGCTTGCAAGTGAATGTAGACATCTTTGAATCTGCAATTCTAAAATATCAAGCTAACACACAATAGATCTTTAAAAATTTAGCACAATTGTAGTTATTTTGTTTTTATAAACCATAATGGAGGCCATGTCTTCTTTCTTTACCATGATGAAGTTAAAACAACTTATGGGTCCCATTTCCTTGGAAGAAGTCTAAATTCCCTGGTTACCTTACAAACTTACCTCTCTAGATGGGTTCAATAAAGTTATGATTTTGTAGATTATCTGTCTTTTGCTTACTGTTAGGATGAGACGTATCTCATTCAAATGCTTTGTAATAACTCCTCCTTGCAGATATTCTTAATTGTGGCTTTTCTTAATTTTATGGTCTAGAAGTCTTTTTAAACTTCAGTCTATATACATTCCTGTCATCTTTTATGACCGACCACAACATATGGTGAATGGTGATAAATGGAAGATAATGGTGATAAATGGTAAATGGAAGAAGAAAACAGAGAAAAGAGAAAGGAGATATATTTTTATATGTATATAAAATTATTTGGGAGCACAATGGAGTAATAAGGTAACTAAAGAATAGATGATAAGGAAAATCCTAGTCACCAAAGATTATGGATTTCAGTGTGATTGAATGATTCCTAATGGTTCAAACTAATTATCATGACTCCTAATGGCTCACTAAATAGAAATTACACTTGGTTAATAATAGAAATTATGGTTAATATTGTGGCTGCTTACTCAAACATTTCTCCTACTTTTCATTTCTATCGTCATGACGTGTTGCAGCTTTTTTCAAGATGAAAATTTCTGTCAAAAAAAATAAGGCACATCTCAGGATGTTGCTTCCTAATTTATAAAACAAGTATATAATATTATTATTTTTTGGGGGGGAGAGGTTTTTGCTATAGGGCATGTGTGCTCACCAGACAGACAAAGAGAGACAGAGAGACAGAAAGTGAGAAATCACCCCCCAGGAGGGATGGCCACGCCGCGATCCCTTCTCCTCCATTCTCCTCTCGGGATCTTGGGCACACACACACATGCACCCAGTGTGAGTTTAAGCCACCGGCTCTGGGACTCGAACCGCGGTCAACTACATGGGAGTCTAGCGACATAGCCATTACACTAACTGCTGGTCCCAACAAGTATATATTATTAAATGATCTCAAAGGTTTCTTGGATATTCAAAGGTCTAGAACACTGCTATTCTTCAGCAAGTCATATTACTTTCTCTCTCTCATTTGACAATCAATACTTACTATGTTACAGGCATCTTTTTTGGTACAGATTATTTTCAGTTGAGAGCAAAACATAGATCTTACTCCTATAGTTTACAGACATAATCAAGTAATTATATGTTGTCAAAAATTGTGCAAGTGATATAAAAATCATTATAAGGAGATATCAAAATATAGAAGAAGGGAAACTGATTCAAGTTGATGTGGAATATATGAGATATGGGAAGATTTCCCTAAGAAACTTAATTTTAAGCTAGAGTTTGAAGGACAGGTAGGAGTTACCTAGAAAAGGGGGAGCTGGGATGAAAAAGATTCTTTTAAACAGAAGAAAAGGCTTTCCCAAAGATCTTATTTAATAGACAGGTAGCTGAAATAGTAAGGGGAAGAGTGCAACATAATGAAGTTGTAACATCAAAGTACAAATCATGCTCAGCTTGGAATGCCATGTTAGGGATGGCATTCATCCAAGAGCTTCATGAAGAGAAGACAAATGATTGGATTATAAAAATGTGATGGTTGTGATAAGGAGAAATGATTGTTACGAGGTAAGAATAGATAGTGGAAAAACAGGAGGCTCCTTTGCTGGGCCACATCAAACACGATACTGATCTGGCCTAGGGAGTAGCAGTAGATATGAACAGAAATGGTTTAATTCAAAAGATATTTGTAAGGTAAAATGGACAGAAATTGATGATGAAGTGGACATAGAGAGGGAATTATTGAAACTGATCCTTAAGTATTGGCAATTACTAGTTGTCAGAAGAGTCATGATGTATCTTTTCTATGTGAAAATGCATCATTATTTCTTCAACGACCCAATAGATGGTAAAGGCATTTTTCAAAGGTAAGGAACACAGAACAAAATAACAGACTTTGCTTATGTTTTTTAAAGGGGAAGTGTGAAGATCATGAGTTCAGTTTTGGATTTGTTGATTTTGAGCTACGTCTAAAGACACCAAATAGAACATAAACATGTTCTAGAGACAGAAATTGGGACCAGCAGATGGTGTAATGGTTATGTTGCTGGACTCCCATGTAGTCAACCATGGTTTGAGTCCTGGACCCAGCGGCTTAAAACTCATGCTGGGAGTGTGCGCATGCATGCCCAAGATCCCGAAAGAAGAGTGGAGGAGAAAGGATTGCAATGTAGCCACCCCCCTGGGGGCTGATTTCTCGCTTTCTGTCTCTCTGTCCTTCCAGTGAGCACATATGCTCTATAGCCAAAATCTCTCTAAGGAAAAAAAAAAATGAATGGAAACATGTTCTAGAGATAGAAATGAAAAATGAAAGCTATATAATTGAAGACTTGGTATGGATAAGCTCTCCTAGTAGAGAGAGTATTCTCCAATTATTAAAAAAAATATACATTTAAAAAAAACATGCAATTTTAAGGCCTTTGGACAAAAAGAATATATGTACTATACCAAATTATCATGAGTCTTCTATTAACAAACAATAATCAGCATTTTAATATACATCTTGACACATTATCACAATAATTTTATGGGTAAATAATATCATTATTCTCATATTACATGTGAAGAGGTGAAGGCTTTGAGAAATAATTTAACTTATCCAGGAGCTAGAGTTCAAAGCTAGGACTGATGGGAACCAGCAGTTAGCGTAATGGCTATGTCGCTGGACTCCCACGTAGTCGACCGTGGTTCGTGTCCCGGACCCGGTGGCTTAAAACTCACGCCGGGCACTTGTGTGTGTGTGCCCCAGATCCCGAGAGGAGAATGGAGGAGAAGGGATTGCGGCGTGACCATCCCCCCTGGGGGGTGATTTCTCGCTTTGTGTCTCTTTGTCTCTCTCTGTCTGTCTGGCGAGCGCATCGCACTATAGCGAAAACCTCTCAAAAAAAAAAAAAAAAAAAGCTAGGACTGAGGTCTTAACTATTCTACAGATTGCATTCTCAGTATATCTTATACTAAACGAGAAACAGTAACAACTATAGTAGTCAGCATATTTTGAAGACCTTGCATACAGAGTACAGCATTGCATGTTTGTAGTAATAGTATGGCATCTTGAATCTGCTATCAACTAGGAGGAGAACAAGGATTTTAGGAATATCAAATGCATTTACCGATTTGCACAAATGACAGAAATTAATATCTTCAGTTACCTTAGATTGTTTCATCTCATGTAACAATGGAAAATATCATCTCAACAATATGGCACTCAATACTAAGTCTGTTTAGGAACTGGTTTCAGTTTTAACTCACAGAAAGGAACAGTTCCTAGAAAGTCATCAATGTCTGTTGACATTTAGTTTTTCTTGAGCTACATGAAAATATAACTCAGTTCACTAGACCCAGCTATAAGACCCACAGACTTTGGTTGTAAGACCCAACATGCTTCTCAAAGTCAGGGAAGAAGAAAAGCTTACTAAATGATATGAATTTGTATATCCAGAGGATCACAGACAAGTTTCTAAATAACCTTGGATATTATCTAATCAAGACATTTTATGCTTATACCTTTTATTTTTTAAATACTTGTACTCTTGTATTTGCAATTGTTGACATATTGGGGTAGGCATAAAGTATGAGAATGGAGGCAAATTAGACGAAAACATAAGCATTAACTGAGTTTCAATTTCAAAATGAAAGTAAGAAAGAGAATAAGTGTTTCCACTCTAAGCATGAGGAGTGCTTTGAAACTGAGTGGAATGTGGACACAATGTCTCTCTCTTTATTTTTTTTTTAATTATTTTTATTTATTTTTTATTTTTTAATTTTTACATTTAATCATTGCACCTCTTTACCGTGTACAACATGGTTTTTCCCAGCATGAATACAGTGCACATTAGTCAAAACAATGATATTACCATATACATTATCATCAACAGACAACATATGTCTCTTAAAGGTAGAAATGTGGTTCTCTCATCAGATACAAAATTTTAGTCCGGCATTAGAACACAAAAAGGTGATCTTTTTTTCTATAGAATAGAAAAAGGTGATCTTTTTTTCCTATAAAATAGATGTTTATTTCTAAATGATGATCAAAACAAACATTAGCTTTGGCACATCACTAAATTGCTATGTGGCTATTTACAGTCTAAACTTGCATGTACTTTTAGCTTCTGGATATTACACCAGTGATTCTTATTTTACTTTAGTTATTTGCAGCTAAAATGACTTGCATGCAATACAGATGACTGGCAAAGCTTACTAGGAAGTCCTAAAACATGTTGTGCTAAAGAGAACTTTAACTCCCCAAAGGATATAATAGTTAAAGATGAATTTTTAGGTTATAAAATGTTTGAGAATTAAAAATAAAACAACCAAAAGATTATGTCATACTTAGTATTAACATTTCAGATATTTGAGGCATTTTATTATTATGAGTCAAATACCTATCTGAAAACACTTAAGAGAGTTTAACTCAGTCCATAAATTGGAAGGTCTTAAATAAGGTCGATGACCAGACCCTGCATATTGTATGAGTCATATGCACATTATATTTTTTGATAAATATTAATTTTATGAACTTCAGGCAAAAGCCAAAGTGAAAATCGAGGTATTTTGTTTTGGGAGTTTTTAAATTTTTATTTATTTATTTTAAACAGGGCTAGGACTAGGGTAAGGTAAAAGAAATGTTTAAGGTACAAAATATTGGGTAGTTGGGAGAGTCATGATGCATTTTGGCATAAATATATGTTTTGACTTTCCCAACAACCTAATATAAAGAGACATTCATTTTCAGGGTCTTGCAAGTATAGGGTTGGCACCTGAAAGCAAGTGTTTACTTAAATTTTCTACCTATGCACCTTCCTAGCCTCACCTTGGTCCTGGTGCTGGGTTTTATGACCAAAGGTCTTTCAGAGTCAAGGCAGTGCTACTTCTGATTTCGTATTATTTTGTTGTTGCTGCTTCTCAAAAGCCAAGAAAATAATTTAAAGACTCTGTAACAAAAAGGCACTGTACAAAAATGAAATAAGTAGGGCAATAGTAATAATTTGAGATTTTAGTTAAATCTGGATAACTAAAAGCAAGCATGTTTTTATTGTTCATTATATATTACTATATATATTAAACCTCCTTTAGTTCTTAACTCTGAGTTAAAGTATTATTATTATTGTTGTTGTTATTTTCATTTTCACAAATAGATCAACTAGGCTTATAGAGATATTAAATAATTGTTTACTGTCACATAGCTAGGAGGAACTCAAGTGGCTCTAACTAAAAAGCCCAATCTTTTAACTGCTATGTCTTGCTGTCCCCCAAGTATAATCATTCAACACTGGTGATTTATTGACTGTGTCTCTACTATAAGAAGACATCTAAATACCAATTGTTTACACAGATACAAAATTCCTGTAAGAAAAACTGAGTTAATAAGATTTAGCGTGCTGTCATTCCTACAGCCTTTTAGTATAGATCATTAAGAAAAGGGGGTTGACCCTCTGGCCTAGTAGTTAAGGGAGCCAGCATCCATATGGCTGACCGTATGGTTCAAATCCCAGCCCTAGCACCTTGAAAAACACACTGGGTGTGTGCATACCCCAAATCCTAACAGTATGGAGCAGAAGAGCTTGCAGTGTGACTATGGCCCATGGGAGAGTGCTTTCTCCCTCTCCCTGTCTCTCTCTGGCAAGCATATGTGCCTTAGTGACAATTTATAAAACACACACGCAAACACCAAAAGACAAAGAAGTCAACGAAAATGCAAGAGAAAGAAAACATACAAGGGAAAAACAAAGGACTGTCAAATAAAACAAGAAAAAGACAGCATATCTCTTTAATGAGGTAGGATAAAATAATAAGCTTATGAATTAGAGTAGTATGCAAAAAAGTTGCTGGAAAGGAACTCAGAAAAGAAAAGGTTTCCTCTACAGTAGAGCAAAAGAAAAGAAAAGGTTTACTAGAGAGGATAAAAATGGTATTTTTAGATATAATTTCAGCTTCAAGTTAAGAAAAGGAGAAATAATATACCTTTTTCAAGAAATGAAGTGCTAATATTTATGATTTTTCTATCTGCTATAGATCGGAACATTGATATAAACAGAAAAACAGTGGGATTAATCTCACAATAGTTAAGTTTAAAAACAAAATAAAGTAATAAGTGTCACCTTTAATTCATGAAAGAGGAATGACACATGGAGTAGCTAAGGTTATTAACTAAGATCATTAATCTCTAAGAAGGGCATGCTTCAGGGAAAATTCTAAGAATGTGTTTTAAGAGACATCATATTATTTGTATTAATTACAATTTTCCAGTCTTTTGTAAGAGTAGATCTTCTAAAAGGTCAAATGCCACTTTTCTCTCTCCTCTCCAGTTCCTCAAACTTTTACCTCCATCGCCAAGCCAGGATCTGACACTTGCAACCTGCTGAAGAGCGCCCTCTAGTGCTGCCTTGCACATGAAATCCTCGCACATCATTTCTTTCACAAAATGTCCTGCTTGTATAGAACCTTAGATTTTCTTTGGCACTGTAGCCAAGAGAGAAAAGTAAATGATGCTCTAGAATAACTTTCTGGCTTGTAATACCAGCAAGTAAAACTATAACACTGTATTAAAAGGTTAGTTTTTTTTTTAAGATAAAAGTATAAAGTTAGGTACATCCATTCTTTAAAAATAATGTCCCTTTTGATCATCGGTTAGTTTTTAAAGATAATAATTTTGCATAAAATGTTATTATATTTCATAATACATAGAAGGCCACAAGATGTTTCTGTTAGGAAAAAAGTTAGCAGTGACAATAATTGCTTCTCTCAACCTCTCAATCTCTGGACCATGTTTAGAAATTAAATACCCTTAAAACATGGCCCTTCAGGTTCTTGGCATTACGTACATCTCTTGAATGATGTCTAAATATAACAGATGCTCTAAAATATCCAAGAAAACAACAGACAGAGAAATTGGTATAAAAAGGCCATAATTCTTGGAAAGAAAAAACTCCGGGTTCTGTTTCTGACTCTTTTTTTTTTTTTTTTTTTTTTGGAGAGGTTTTCACTATAGGGTGTGTGCGCTCGCCAGGCAGACAGAGAGAGACATAGAGACAGAAAGCGAGAAATCACCCCCCAGGGGAGATGGTCACGCTGCAATCCCTTCTCCTTCATTCTCCTCTCGGGATCTTGGGCACGCATGCACACGCGCCCAGCGTGAGATTTAAGCCACCGTGTCCGGGACGCGAACTGCACTCGACTACGTGGGAGTCCAGCGACATAGCCATTATGCTAACTTCTGGTTCCCTGTTCCTGACTCATTTTGACCTTGGCAAAGTCAGTGATCTCCACTGTGACCCAGCTCCACCATCAAACAGAGGCAATAACTTTCCAGAAACTAAAGAGGAATGCTGCTGATAGAAGGATTAGTGTGCTAATGTAAAGATGTATAGACATTTTATTGTGCTGTGAATGCTTTTTTCATCCTCTTTTGCTATTCCACAAAATTAAAGAAGATAATAAATGTATAAAACATTAAGTTGAATTTTGCTTAACAGCTTCATTTCCATTTTTTCTTCACAGTTTTTTCAGTGCACTGCTTTTATTACCTTTTATTTGTTAATATTT
Organism: Tupaia tana; assembly: GCA_026018925.1. Lineage (NCBI taxonomy): Eukaryota > Metazoa > Chordata > Mammalia > Scandentia > Tupaiidae > Tupaia > Tupaia tana. The sequence goes on from JAKSZU010000018.1 coordinate 15,272,540, forward strand.
TTATGTCTAAAAATTTCTAATCCTCCTACTGATTCTCTATATTTGCTTTATTTTCAGTCTTCTATTTCTATAAAACAAGGATTTATTCTTGTCTTGTTTCTCCCTTCCTTCATTCTATTTATATGTGTAAATACTTAGCTATTTGTCTTCTACTAGTTATCTCTATGTTGTTCAACTATAATAAAAGCAAACATACAATGATACTAGCACCTGTATGTGAAAGTGGTTTGTAAACAAATTCTAATTTCATTTTACATATCTATGCAAGTTAATCTCCATTAGAAAAAACATCCATAGTTTATATATCTTACTTATCAAGCCCCAATTAAAATCTTCAATAGTAGAAAAATGTCCAGCCTGTCACTTCGAAAGAGGAAATAACACCTGGACATAATAAGCTGGCAATAACCTTTATTCTAGCTGCTAATAGATTTCCTAGTAAATAAAACCACAAATATTTCAGGAAATTTTCTAAGTTATGAAATGTGTATTTATCCCAGTGTATAGAATGAAATATATTGTTTATATTCTATATAACTAAAGGGTAAGAAAAATGAAACTGTTTCACACTTCTATTTTCAACTCTGTTACTTATAGTTGGATAATAGTAGAAATCACTTAATATACATAAATGTGAGACGACTACCTCATTGTGCTCTTGGAATGATTAATTACACTTTTGTATTAGAACAAAGGCATGTGAACATGCGGTATTATCATTTTAATACAGGTAATTCATTGTAGTATGAAACAGTCGTATACAGACCAAACAATAATCACCTACTACAAAGGATAAAATAAAATCTCCACTGAAAAATGGAGAAATGCCTCTTTCTGCCTCTAATTAGTTTTTAATAAATGATACATAATAAATGGCAACATTCTAATTTATCACAGTTTAGCCATAGTCTTCGAATGGGAGTGTATGAACTCTGGCAGCTGTTTGCATAGCCTGTAAAATCTCTTCTGTTAAAGGGTATTGTTCTCAAAGGTACACATTCTCATAAGGTCCTTTCAGACAGACATGACTAACAGGAAGTAGTCCCTCTGCATGAGGTTCTAACTACAGATAAATAGTCTCTGTTCTTAGTCCACTTCTGTAAAGATCCATTTTATTGACTATCGATTTTAAAACACACACACATACACACACACACACACACCCATAGTGAGAGTATTACCTAGAATATTACCCTATTTTTATTTCAGAAATGTAAAAAATACACTGAAGTTTTTATTTTTCTCAAAGCTGCTTTTTGGTTCTCTGGCATTAAATTCTTTTTTTTTAATTATTTATTTTTAAATTGTCTTTACTTATTTATTTATTTTTATTTTGAGATCCAGGACTCTAACCATTGTCAGCCATGTGAGAGTGTCCAGAGCTTCAACCACCAGGCCACCTGCTGGCCCCTCTGGCATTAAATTCTTTAAACCAGACCTATGTGGATCTTCCTCCCCACCCCCCCGCCCCAGATATACTTCAATAGGCTAGAAGACCTGGTGATATTTAAGTTTGTTCTTAAAGATCCAGGTGGGCTTTCTTGCTCTCAAGTCATCTTAGCTGCTTCTCTCGGTTGGGGGCTGTCAACATTTAAGATAGGACGATAGTGGCCACAAAGGAGACAAAAAAGTCGCTGGAGCTGATCAACTCTAGGCTCCAACTCATTATGAAAGCAGAAAGTATGTGCTGGGGTACAAGCAGACTCTGAAGATGATCAGACAAGGCAAAGAGAAATTGGTCATCCTTGCCAACAACTGCCCAGCTTTGAGGAAATCTGAATAAAGTACTATGCCATGTTGGCCAAAGGTAGTGCCCATCACTACAGTGAAAATAATATCAAATGGGTACTGCATGTGGAAAATACTATAGAGTATGCTCACCGGTTGTCACTGTTCCAGGTGATTCTGATGTCATTATAAGCATACCAGAACAGACTGGTGAAAAGTAAACCCTGTGGCGAACCAGCAGTTAGCGTAGTGGCTATGTCGCTGGACTCCCACGTAGTCGACCGCGGTTCGAGTCCCGGACCCGGTGGCTTGAAACTCACGCCGGGCGCGTGTGCGTGAGTGCCCAGGATCCCGGGAGGAGAATGGAGGAGAAGGGATTGCGGCGTGGCCATCCCCCCTGGGGGGTGATTTCTCGCTTTCTGTCTCTCTGTCTCTCTCTGTCTGTCTGGCGAGTGCACGCGCCCTATAGCAAAAACCTCTCCAAAAAAAAAAAAAAAGTAAACCCTGTAACATTTTCTTTAATAAAATTTGCCAGAGGTTGTTTTTTCTTTTTTTTTTAATTCACATGGAATTTACTTTTCATATTTGGTTTCTGTTTAAGCGCAGCAGTATAGTTTAAGATATTTTTTATTCTTCCTCACCTAGTAAGAATAAAGGAGTACGTTATTATCAAAAGCATTGAACAGATCTCTAATAGTGGAATAGGATTCTACTTACTGTAGGAGGAATACCAATGTTTTTACTAAATTCCATGTAGGCTTGGCCTGAGAAATAAAGTAGGTGAGAAGGCAGTTTTATCACTTACTATAACTAACAGAATGGTGGCATATATTCATTGAATGCACTCTTCCCTCCATGCTGACATTAGCCGTATTCATTGCTGCAACTTCGTATGGCCCACATGCATGCACTGCTGCATACAGGGACAGACTCTAATGCTTACTATCATCTTGGAATGAAGTAACCTAAAGGAAAACAACTGTTTCCTCCTAAAAGGATAAAAAGAAATATACCAAAGCTGTAAACAACTATTTCCATATAACCACAGCTAATCCATTCTAAAAAAATGTTATGTACATTTTCTATAGAGAAATCCTCCCCCATCTTGGATTACCCCATGAGTGCCTTTGTTCTCAAACAGTATGCTTTCCCTACGCTGAAAATTTTGAATAAATGTCTGATATGATCAGTTAGATTTAGGGAATTTAATTTACTTAATCATGAGCACGGAAATATTTGTTTCTATAAGGCCTTTAAGGAATTAAACACATACAAACAAAAACACAATAAATGGATCTTCATAAAGTGGACACATTCATATAAAGCCAGATCACCTTTCATCATATAGTGGAGGCAAACTATCGCATACGTACAAAAATATAGGTGTATTTTTATATAGTAAATATATTTACAGCATTATGCTTTGACACTCCTACACACTGCTCTTCATGTGTTCACACACATCCACATGCACAATTCCATTTCTATAAAGTCAAATTCATCTAACATTGCATAGTCTGGTTGGTATTTCTATATCTCTTCCTCCTTTAAATGTGACTAGCTATTTACACTCTAACAATTCTGGTACAGAGCTGATTTAGCATTTTTATTGGAATGTGAAAGCTCTTAAAAGAAGAAAAAAATCTAATCAGGCAGAAGAGATAGAAAACTTGCTGAATTTTCTCTCCCCCCTCTAAGACCCCCCCTGTGAATCCTATCAAAAGCACATCTTCCATTCATTGCTTCCCAGTGTCATTATGACAAGCGGCTACAAATCAATAGCAGAGGGAAAGGCAGGACCAACCCGCACTCACCAAGTGATAAAGATTCACTCTCAGCCCCGATTTGCTAATAGCCCATAATAGCAGCCATTGGCGCCCTGCATTAAATCATACATTTCACTCTGCGTTTATTATGGGATTTTTAAAACTCCTCACCAAATTGGATTTTCTCGATGGTCTCTAATTTCCACATTTATCATTTAAAATTAAACCCCTCTGTAGAGAGGGGGAATAGAGAAGGAGGAGAAGGTAGAAAGAAGCCAGACCGTACTGCATTTTTCCTTTTCAACCTCCCCCCTTTATGAAAACACATAAATAATACCAGGTATCATAGCCATAAGCAGCATGGCTGTTGTGCTTTTTATTTTTGTACAAAAAATTCCAGAAATCAGGCTGCAACGGTCTCTATATGCTGGACTGTGAATGAAGATTATAATTCAAGAGGACAAAATATATATAAATAGAGCAGTTTTAAAACAAAATAAATTTGTTAAAAAAATAAAATTCTCAGTAATGTCACAATGAAGTGAATTTTAAAAACAATGAAAAATAAGCTAATGTTACATGATGCAAATACTCCAAGGAGCTACAAGGAGAGTGTTCAGCAAGTAAGATATTCTAGCTTTAAAAAATATTTAACATATTCTAAAGCTCAGTGACAAGCAAATAAAAAGTAAATTCTCTTACTGGTTTCTAATTTGTAACAGCTTGCTTTATCTTCTATACTTCCTTGGTTTAAAAAAATGTAAAATTTTATTATCTATTTTTAGATATTTGCTATAGGGCTTGTGTGCTCACCAAAGAAACAGAGACAGAGAGAGAGAAAGTGAGAAATCGTTCCCCATGGCGATGGCTATGCTGCAATCCCTTCTCCTCCATTTTCCTCTCAGAATTTTGGGCATGCATGTACATGTGCCCAGTGTGAGTTTCAAGCCTCAGGGTCTGGGACTTGAACTGCCGTCCTTGATATGGGAGTCCAGTGCCTTAACCACTATGTCACCTACTGGCCCCCCAAATTGTCAAATTTTATAGATTTCAGTGGCTAAAGTTGCCTGTTGGCTGCCACAGCAAACCCCTAAACAAGTTCTTAAGTCTTTCACAGATACCACTGAAACAATGGAACCAACTCATGGGAGTTGAAACCACTACAAGCATATATCTTTTTAGATAAAATACTTTCATCCTTTGTGTATAAAAATGAAAATTAAGTTTTAAATCTATAGCATAAAAAAAAAAAAGGTTGTGTTTTCCCAAGGCTGCTCAACTGAAACTCAGTAGGGCTGAGTTATAACTATAGTACTAACAGGACTCAAGGACATCAGAAAGGAACTAACCAGTATAGACACAGAGATCCTTGAAAAGGCTGGAGTTTTAGTGAAATGTTGAATGATCCTCTAATTTCTTCCTTTTGTAAATGTCCTTAGCAATAAAGTCTAGCTATATCATTTTCCTTAAGAAAACCAGGAATGACTTCTTTTTATTTTAGAGGTTTTTGCTTTAGGACACGTGCGCTTGCCAGAGAAACAGATAAAGACAGAGACAGTGAGAGGGAAAGTGAAAAATCACCACCCGGGGTGATGGCCATGCCGCAATCCCTCTTCTCCATTCTCCTGCCAGGATCTTGGGCACATAGGCACACAAGTCCGCCATGATTTTCAAGTCACCAGGTCCAGGACTCAAAACATGGTTGGCCATGTGGAAGCCCAAGGATATAACTGTTATGCCATTTGCTGGACCCCAGAAATGACATCTTAAAGCAGAATGTTTAAAGAAAAGGTAGAAATTTCAGCCATTTTGTAGTAATACTGGATTGTTAGAAAAGTCATGACGCATTTTTTGTGTAGAAAAACAGAAAAAAATACATCATGACTTTTCCAATGACCCAGTATTTCACTCCTTTTTCACAGGCTCTTTTTATTTTGGAATTTTGTCATTGACATAAGTGTTTAAAATTTTTTAAAAGATCCTAAAAAAAAACAAAACAAAACAAAACAAAACAAAACAAAACAAACAAACAAAAAAAAAACAAGAATTACCATTAATGTTATGCCTTTATGTCTAAAGGTATAAAACTACTCTTGTATATACCCCTTTTTCTTTTGCTTATACCACATAATGGTCTCCCACTTTAATAAGTTTTCTTTCAAGAAACATTTATACTGAAAAGTGCACAAATCAAAATTACTTGCTATGGATTCGCTCCATGGTCTGGTGGAGCATACCATGACCCATGGTAGGGGTTGAGGGTGCTTTCTCCTCTCCCTCTCTTTCAATTTCACTTTGGTGAGTGCATGCACCCTTTAGCAAATAAATTTTTTTTAATGCTATGAATTTTCAATATGGCACACACATGTGTAACCAGTATCCAGACCAAGAAGTAGCATGTTTTACTAGAATCCCAGAAGCTCTCCATGTTCCTTTTCAGTCAATACCAATGTCCTCCAAATAGTTAGTATCTTGACTTCTAATTTCATAGATTAATTCTGCCTGCTTTTGAATTTACATAAGTGAAATCATCCAGTATGTACTGTTTTGTGGCTAGCTTCTTTCACTCACAATTATGTGAGATTAATTTCCATGGATGTATTTAGTTAGGATTTGTTTATACTCATTGCTGTAGAACAAGAATTGGCAAACTATAGTTAGGGGGCCAAATTGGGCCCATTGTCTGTTTTTGTCTGCTTTATGAGTGAAAAAAGATTTTTACATTTTTAAATGGTTAAAAAATGATATTTTATTGAGAACGGGCCTTCTTCAAGAGACAGACAGCTCCATGGCTCCTGCGACCTAGCCATTTTGGGAGAAAGGAAGATGTCCCACTGATAACTGACCTCCAACATACAAAACTCGCGTGGAGAGGCAGAAGGGAACAGAACAGGCCTTCTTCAAGAGACAGACAGCTCCATGGCTCCTACGATCTAGCCATTTTGGGAGAAAGGAAGATGCCCCACTGATAACTGGGCCTCCAGCATACAAAACTCTCGTGGAGAGGCAGAAGGGAACAGATCGGGCCTTCTTCAAGAGACAGACAGCTCCACGGCTCCACAAAACTCGCGTGGTAGGAAGACCCCTTTCAAGTCTCCTGTCTCTGTATATGTCTTTGTCTCTCTCTACCTCTGTCTCTGTCCTCTCTCTTTTTTTTAATTTTTGCTTTTTAGAATTTTTTAAGGTGAGGCATTTTACAGGGCCTTTTGGCCCCTCCTAGCCCTTTATCTTGTTAATAATTCCCTCTCCCCCTCCCAACCCAGGAGAGGCAGAAGGGAACAGAACGGGCCTTCTTCAAGACACAGACAGCTCCATGGCTTGCACGCCGTGTGGTTTTCTAATTTTTGAGTTTTATTGAAATTTTTTGAATATTAATTTTTTTTTAGATTTATTTAAAAGTTTTTCTCTTCTTTTTCTCTGTTTCTTGTCTGTTTTTTGGTTGCTTTTTGTTTTTGTTTGTTTGTTTGTTTTTTGCTGTTGTTGGTATTGTTTCCCTCTCTGTTTCCTTTTCTGCACACCCCTCGACCCTCAGATTGAACTTCCAAGTTTGGGAAGAAACCGACCATTAACCAGATGACTAGAAATCACTGCAGGACCACAGAAAATATGGGGAAGCAGGAAAATACCTCTCCCACAAGGGAAAAGGATAGCTCCTCTTCATCCACACAGTTCAATGGAAATCATGGAAATGTCTGATAAAGAATTCAGAACATTCATAATGGTAAAGCTAACAGAGATGGAAGAGAAGAGAGACAAGGAACTGCTTAAGAGGAAGGAGAAAGGAGTTGAAGAGTTCCAGGAGGTGAGGAAATTCATGCAAGATCTAAAAGAGGAATTTCACACTTTACAAAAGAATCAGATGAACTGTTAGAGATGAAGGCTGTAATACAAGAAGTCAAAATCTTCCTTGAAAGTATTAAAAGCAGACTAGATCATACAGAAAATAAAATCTCTAATGTAGAAGAGAAAATGGCTGGCCTAGAAAAATCCACCATGAAGACTGAGAAAATGGCCCAAAAATTTGAGAATAATATGCGAGAAGTACTAGATACAATTAAACATCCAAACATCCGGATAATAGGCATCCCAGAAGGTGAAGAGACTCATAAAGGCATTAATAATCTATTTCATGAAATCCTGCAAGAAAACTTTCCAAACATGGAGAGGCACTCAAAGATTCAGTCCCAAGAAATACAGAGGACCCCAAATAGAATCAACCCAAGAAGATCTTCTCCAAGACACATTATAGCCAGATTGACCAAAACCACAGACAAAGACAAGATACTAAGACTGGCAAGAGAAAAAAGGCAAGTTACCTACAAAGTGTATCCCATCAGACTAACAGCAGACCTCTCATCGGAAACAATGCGAGCGAGGAGAGAATGGGAAAATATATTCAAAGTATTAAGGGAAAAGCAATTTCAGCCGAGAATTCTGTACCCAGCAAGGTTATCATTCATTTGGGAAGAAAAGACACGAACTTTCCCAGATAAACAAAACCTGAAAGAATTTACCAGCACCAGACCAGATCTCCAAGAAGTTCTTAAGGGAGTACTATGTCAGTAAAATTAAATGCAGACACACAGAAATAAGAGTTCAAAAACTACGAAAATGGGCAACTTAATTGTAGGGACAAAGTCTGGAGTTGAGTATTATATCCCAGAGTTCAATCTGGAAGATCGTACCTCAACAATAACAGAAGAAAGATTAAGTACATGAGTCTGAACTGATGAAACAGCATTCTATGACTTGACTAAGATATTGCTGCTTTTCTTCTAAGCTTTGTTGTCCGGTTTTAAGGATTTTTATCCTGTCTTAAGCTGTCAATAGATTCATATACCTACTATTTGAACAAAATACTAACCTGTTTCTAGGCTTCAAGTTTCAAGGAAATATCCTTACCAGTTCAAAACTGCCTTTCTTGAAACCACCAGCTGAACTTGCTATTAAAAGTAGTTAGATTACTTATTGTGTGGTCAACAAAATGTTGGGGGAAAAGGAATAGAAGACAACTGTAGACAGCAGAGATAGTGTAGTAAGAGAGTGGAATAGGGCAGAGGGTCAGACATGGGGTAAAAAACATATATATATATATATGAAAGTAGTAATGGAATTTTATGGATGATAACATGCATGATTAAGCCACTATGCAGTTTACTCTAGAGGGGAAACCACATTTAGTATGTTGTGATGATGCTCAGAGAATGAATGTAAATTTAAAAAAAAATTTTCAGAAAAAAAAATACTAAAACTGTTACCAAAATTTAAAGAAAAAACTGTGTATTTGATGACCACAGTAAGTATATAGCCCCAGGTAGGTACTATTTTATAGTATGTTCATTCTACTCACTGAGGTTTATGCCTAAAGTCAGACATGGGTTCTTGTGTTTGTATATATCAGCTGTGCTTGCTATTGCAAATATTTAGACAAATTAAGTTCATTAGCAAATCAATTAAATGGGGGGGAAAGGCATAGAAAGCAATCATGGATACCAGAGACAATGGGAGGAGGGTTGGACAGGGCAGAGGGTTAGGAATAGGGAATCAAGGATGGCAAAAAAAAAAAAAAAGCAAAATATACAAGACATAAGAAGTGGAAAATTGTTTGTTGATAACACGTATGTTGATGTGCTTGATTGAGCCAACAGACAGTGTATTTTGGATGGAAAATTCATTTTGTATACTGTAATGATGTATAGCGTATTAATGTTAAAAAAAAGAAAAATTAATTAATTAATTTTAAAAATGATATTTTATTAAATGTGAAAATTATATGAAATTCATATTTCGGTGTCCTTTAAATTTTTTTTTTTTTGAATGGGAGGAGAGGACAAAACAATCATTTTTTTGGTTAAGTACTGTATTAAGTATTCTCTTGGGTCATTCTCATGTTACAACAATTGAGTTGGGGAGTTGCAACAGAAATCCATAAGACATACAAAGTCTAATATATTTACTGCATGGTTCTTTACAGAAAAAGTTTGCTTACCTCTGGCTTGAAGTGTTCCATTGTGTGACTGTAATAAAACTTACTTACCCATTTATGGCTGAAAGACATTTGGGATATTTCTGGTATTGGGCTATTATAGATATATGTTATAAACATCCTAGAAAATGTCTTTGGTGAATATATACATACCTAGATGTGGGACTGCTGGGTCCAGGATATGCCTATGTTCTGACTACCAAACAGTTTTCTATTTACAGTTTTATATTTACACTCCCACCAGTAGTATAAGAATTTCATTAGTGGGGCTGGCAGGTGCCATGTTGGTTAAGAAGCTGGACTCCCACATGGCCAACTGTGGTTCAAGTCCCAGACCTGGTGGCTTGCTTTCTCACTTTCTCTCTCTTGTCAAATTAAAAATAATAATAATAATTAATAAAATGAAATAAAATGTTCTGAAACAAAAAGAATTTCAATTGCTCTGTTTTCTTGCCAAATCTTGGTATTTTAGTTATTCTGATTGTTTTAATTTGCATTTTCTTTATGTCTAATGAAATTGGGCACCTTCTTATATGCTTACTGACATTTGGGTATCCTCTTTTGTGGAACTTCTACTTAAGTTTTCTGCCTATTTCTCTCTTGATTACCTGACTTTTAATTTGTAGGAGTCATTTGGATATTATAGACACAAGTCTTTTGTCAGATCATCTATTACAAATACTTGTTATATGCCTCTGTACTCTTTTTAAGGGTTTCTTTTGATGAACAGAAGTTAATTTTCATGTAGTTCAATGGACCCACTTTTATTCTTTATAGTTAGGGCATGTTTTATATTCTGTTTAAGAAATATGACCCCAAAGAGAAGAATAGAAAGGGATAGATTAGAGGAGGTGAGATTAGAGGAGCAGGAGGAGGAGAAAGGAAGACATCTGAGGATGAAAAGAAACAATTAAAGAAACTTACTAAGTTAAAACAATCTCTGGAACATAATTTGGATCAAGAAATAAAGAAAAATGGTGAATTGGAGAAAGCGATAACTGTATTTAAGAAACTCTTAGAAATAACAAGAAGTTAAATGAGCATGAAAATGGAGCAGTTAGTTTTCAAGGAGATTTAAAACCCAGTTGATTTGAAATGGATGTTGAATATGCAAAAGCAAAAGGCACAATAGCATCTCAAGAAAACTTAGAGCAGTTAAGAGAGAATAATTATGCTTCATTTAGAAGTCAGATGGAACTCAGAATGAAAGATCTAGAACATTTCAAAATAAGAATTTCTCAAGATTCTAATAAAACAGAATTTTAAAAATAGAAGCAACTCTAACTAGAAGAATTACAAGTTAGAAAATCATTATCAGAGAAACTTACAAAGACTAATGAGAAGTTAGTAGCAGTCAGTGCCAAACTTCTTGTAGAGAAACAACGGAATTGATCTTTACTCAACAGACTTACTACAAGACCAGTCCTAGAGTTGCCTCATGTTGGAAATCCTGATAATAGTTTAGTGCACAACAGAAATCTCATTTCAAGAGAAACCTCAGTGCTTCCTACCTCAATCTCATGATCTTCAAGTAATAGCATGGAGACTACACATTCCAGACACAATTCAAATTGTTAAGAAATAGAGAACTAAGCGAAGCTGCTATTGAATTTGCATCTGTTTCCTATAAAGCTTCTCCTTGAAGATCTGATGAGTGAAACTGAACTCAAGCTCTACTTTTGAGAGCATCATAAGAATATATACAGATCTGGAAGAAAAATTATATGATCTGAAAGATAAAATTTTACTTATGGGACTGTTTACATAACCTTTTCATTGTTTTCCATTAAATATATAATATGTAGAAATCTTTATTAAATACTTTTTTCTCATTAAAAAAGACCTATCCCAAAGACACAAAGACTGTAAATTCTTTAGATTTTCATAGTTCCTCTTAATCAGGTTAAGGAAGTTCCTTTCTATTCCTAGCTTTTATTATGAATGAGTATTAAAGTTCATCAAAGACATTAAAAAAAAAAAGCCCTATCAAGATGATCATGTGATTTCTTCCCCCCTCTCTCTCTCTTTTTCTGTTAATATGGTGAATTGTAATTATTTAGAAAAAAAATATCTGTGTATGCATTGCTGGAATAAACTGGTTATAATTGATAATAATTTCTATATATCGCTAGATTAATTTTCTTACATTTTGTTTATATTTACATACGTAAGAAAGACCAGTCCCAATTTTTCTTTTCATATAGTATCTTTGTTTGGTTTTTATATGACCTCCCTTATATTTTCAAAAAGTCGCTAGTAAGATCATAAGAGCTACTTTTGGCGCACAAAAAATTCTTAGTGGAAATTAAAGCTGTTGTGCTTTTATAACAATGGTGTATAGAACTCTGATATTTATGGGCTTTTTCTTATTCTGCTAGAGCAGAGTTCTTTAAGTTTCACGATTCACTATTTACCAGTACTCACATCTTCTATACATTTTTAAAAAATCTAAATTTTCTTTCATTTCACTTTTTTGCATAGTGAATTCATTAGTCCACAGTTGGGGCTTTATTTTATATATATATATATGTGTGTGTGTATATATATATACACACACACATATATATAGATATATATTTACATATCTATTCCAAATAAAGCTGCTGTTTCCAAAATTAAGTATTGTGTGAAGTTGTAAAGAAGTAGAAGATATTTTCTTTGCTCTGGATAAGTTTTTAATCCAGTAAGTTAAATCAGTCCCTTTTGAAAATTACCAATCAATTATGGAATCATTTTTAATTAAATTCCTTTATTTAAGACACGAAGCTTTTAAAAAATGACTTCTATATTAAGGGAACAAAATAAATTAATGAAAGAAAAATGATAAATTTTTTAAAAAGCAGAAAGAAGGTATAAAATAATTCATAATACCACCAATAAACACAATCATTATTAGCATTTAAATTTTTTTGTAAATCATCAATGTGTTACATTCTCATCATATTTTCCTTAGTAGATACCTCTCCATAATTGATATGTCCTATTAAATTTCATCTGTATATAACTTACCATGTTATCTAGGATTTTCCAAAACTTTAAAAAAAAAAAAGATAAATTTAGAAACAGCTTCTAGGGTAAGCTTGTGTCATGGTGGTTAAGACAACTAAATCTCACATGGTTGACTGCACAGTTCAAATCCTGGACCTGGAAGTTTGAAAAACACACCAGCATGTACCTAAAAGGAGAAGGGATTGCAGTGTGGTCATCCCCGCCGTGGAATGTTTTCTTTTGGTCTCTGGCAAACTCATGAACTCTATAACAACAACAAAAAACGAACAAACAAAACAAAACAAACAAAAAACAGCTTCTACAAGCTTCTAAAGACTAAGAAAATTTATTTCAATGTATTAAATGAAACTCTGTTCTCTGTTTTGACTAAACAGAAATGACACACCACCATGGTTCCTCACTTTGTGGGCAGTTATTGTGGGTTTTATAGGACCCCATCCAGGTAAATCTTTAAGCCATCATCATTTCTGATAAACAGTGCATTAACATTTGTGCAAAAAATACTTTCAAATTTGCTTTATGACACTGAAGTACAGGATTGTTATCTTAGAGTTGATTTGGTATAGTGGTTAAGGGTACAGGTTCTGATGCTAGATTGAGTCAGAAACCTAATATTACCCTCACAAGGTATGTAACCTTATTCAAGTTATTTACGTTTTCTGTACCTTAGTTAAGTACTGTACTATTTTTTCAAAAAAAAAAATATATTTTTTGATGGCCAGAGTGTGAATGTGCTGAAAGAGAGAGAGAGAGAGACAAGGTACCCCTCCCCCAATGAGGCGTTGCCATGCCACAATTATTTTTCCTATTTCTCCATCCTGTTTGGATTTGGGGCATAAATTCTCATTTGCCTGACATGTTTTTCAAGCTGCTAGAGCCAGGATTCAAACTATAGTTGGCTATGGGTGATCAGACTCTCAATGCAGTGGTCTTAATTGCTGTGCTATGGGGCTAGCCCAGTTATTCATCTGTAATATGGGGAGAAAATAATGGTCATAGTGGCATATATGTGTCATGGTGATAAAGTAAATCAGCATAACTGGAGTGCTTCTGGATATATAGTGGGTTCTCAGAAAATGTCAGCTTTGCACAGGAAGCTAAAAGGCTGTTCATTTGAAATATATTCAAAAAATAGCTATATTTTGTTTTCATTGAATGACCTCTTTCAATGTGTCTGCATTAACATCTTTCTTCTCTTTAATCCTTAAGATTGTATTTTTAAACTATTAGTTTGCATTCACTCTGTTTCTTGTCTACCATCACATGTACTGTACCTTGGTCCAGAAACAATGGAAAAGTCCTCTACTCTTAAAATGTATTTCTAGGGCTAGCAGGTGGTGTGGTGGTTGAGGCACTGGACTCCCACATGGCTGACTGCATTTTAAGTCCCAGACGTGGCAGCTTACTTTTTCACTTTCTCTGTCTCTCTCTCTCTGGTGAGTGCACATGCCTATAGCACATTAAAAATGATCATTTGTGGGACCAGCAAATGGTGCAATGGTTATGTTGCTGGACTCCCATGTAGTCAACGATGGTTTGAGTCCCAGACCCAGTGGCTTAAAACTCATGCCAGGCGTCTATGGGTACATGTGCATGTGTGTCCAAAATCCCGAGAGGAGAATGGAAGAGAAGGGATTGCAGTATGGCGATGCCCCCTGGGGAGTAATTTCTCACTTTCTGTCTCTCTTGCGAGCTCATGCCCTATACAAAAAAATCTCTCTTAAAAAAAAAAAAAAAAAAAAAAAAAAAAAAAAAAAAAAACTCACACCGGGCACACATGTGTCCAAAATCCCAAGAGGATAATGGAGGAGAAGGGGCTTCAGCGTGTTCATCCCTCATAGGGGTGATTTCTCGCCTTCTGTCTCTGTCTCCAAAAAGTAAATAAGATAAAATAAAATAAAAATTCTTGAAAAAAAGAACATAAAATTTATTTCTAAAAGTTTACTTCCATTATGAATCTTTGAGTTTACTCCATTAGATTTAAGTGAATAAAAGCTGGGATTGAACAAATGAAGAAAAGGGACATGTTAAAACTGGTAGCATTTGGGGCCAGCGGATGGCTTAGCAGTTACATCACTGAACTCTCACATGGCTAACCAAGGACTGAGTCCTGGACTTGGTGGCTTGGCTTGAAAATCATGCTGGGCACGTATGCATGTGTGCCCAAGATCCCAAGAGGAAAATGGAGGAGAAGAGATAGTAGTGTGATTGTGGTATGGCCATCTCCCATGAGGGGTGGGGTGATTTTTCATTTTCCTTCTCACTGTCTCTGTCTCTGTCTTTCTCCAGCAAGCAAGTGCCCTAGGGCAAAACCTCGGGGGGGGGGGGGGGGGACGACAACTGGTAGCACTGTCAGGCTTCTCCTAGTTTTCTTTTTACTTGACTAATCTGGAATTCACAGAGTACAACCTACAACCTATATCTGTTCAATTAAAAGGTCAATTAAAGAGTTGGAGCTCAATAAATGTTTATTGATCTGAGTTATGATTAAATAAGGAAGATATTAAAAATGAACTTAAAAAGCCAGGCAAAAAGAATATTAATAAAATTTCAAAACATAAATCCTAAACAGTTCTTTTTGAGGCCACAATACTTTATATGTCATCACAAGAGACTAAAGAGATTAGAATGAACTGATTTAAAGTCTTAAAATTTAAGCCCGGAGGTCTTCTTTAATCTGCATGCAAGATTGTTAAACACTGCCACAATTACAATTTAAGTACTAGACAGTATTTGTTTACTTCTTTACAAAACTGCATTCATTACTATTTTGTAAAACATTTATTTTGCAAAACATTCAGATACAGTCAAGGTTATTGGTTCTCTCTGGAGGTCTATGTAAAAGAAGGAGTTATAATGGGATAAGGAAGATTTAATTATGGGCTGGGTCCTCGAACTCTGAGTGCCAGCCAACTTTAGACAATCACTCTTCGGTGGACTCTATATAGTAGCCTCACTTTTTCCTTTCTTTTTTTTTAACTGTTTAAGAATCTGAAGCATCCTGTGGTTTATTGATTCTTGTAACCACATACTCTGCCACTAATGTTCATCACTCGTGTTTCTCTTGACTACAGCCTCTTGAGGAGAATGAAAGGTGGAAAATGTGACATAATAGTCTCAAATTGGATGACTCAGTTTAAATACCGAAGAGGAGAAAAAATGTCTCAAACCACCACTACAAACATTTTCCTTCCAAATGAAACTGATCTTTGAAATCCAGTTCAATCAAGCCAGTGCTCCAAGAATTGCAATAGTAGATCCTTTCTGAACATACTATGGCATGTGAGAGGATAGGTCTTCTATAGGATGATTTAAAAAACTTCTAGTTGTTCAGGGTTTTGTGATACTTGCTGATCTTTTTTAAATTTAATTTTATCCAACAACAATCAATTCTCACCCAGTCTAAATATTGACACTTAGATTTTAATCTTTCTTACCCTTTGTCTTTTAAGGAAATATTTCCAGTAATGTTCTTCCCTCAATAAAAAATTCTCCTCACATATGAACCATTCTTTCTCCTCAAGTCAACATTCTGTCATGAATTCTATCCTGTATCTCTAAAATTATTTATGAAATTTATTTTTATTACAATTCTATTCTTGCTATTCATTGGTTTTACATACTGATGAATTTTATCATCTTCAAGATATACACTCTTAAACCCACACCCATACATTATTCATACTACCATCCTGAAGTACAAGAGGCAGTATAACATTTTCATGAAGAGTAGAAGCCATGTGGGGTCAGCAGATGGTGTGGTGGTTTAAGGTGCTGGATTCCCACATGGTCAACTGCAATCTGAGTCCTGAGTCCAACAGCTTGAAAATCGCATCAGGCACTTGTGCATACATGTCCAAAATCCCGAGAGGAGAAGGATGAAAAAGGTGTTGTGGTGTGGTCATCTCCCCTGGGGAGGGGGGGTAACTTTCTAGTTTTCCTCTATCTCTGTCTCTTTTTGGTGAGTGAATGTGCCCCATGCCAAAAACCTTTTAAAAAGGGGAGGAGGGGAAGAGTGGAAGCAATGAAGTCAGATGTCCCAGGTTTGAACCCAAACTCTGTCTCTTAATGACTGTGTGGCTCTAGGTGACTTGTTTAATGTCTTTGTATTTCACTTTCCTTAGTAGTGAAATGGGAAATAATCATAATAATATAGAATAATGTAATAAGGAGAAAATACATTAATATGCTCTCACTTTCTGGACCTTATAATTGCTACTGCCTGTAGTTGAACCATTCTTTCCACAGAAACACAAACCTCCCTTAACCACTGCCCTGAACAAAACTTTTGGAGTTCTTCCATCAGCTCAACTGGTACCTTCTGTTTCCAGCTGCCACCAGAGGCCAGACAGAAGTGCTCCAGCAGGGGACCCACACACCTGAGTCACTCTCAAGGGTCAGACTGCAGGCGCAGCTTCAATGACACAATCACAGCTGTAAAAGTTTAAGAGTTTTTAGTCATTATAGACCCTGGCAAGTATACAGCATGCCTGGAGATGTGTGTGCACATACATGTGCACATACGTGCACATTGGGGTTGAGGCAGAGAGAGAAAAGCATGTGCTGGCAAGCACAATTTGAGAGTGTGATGCTAGTATTCATGTATTGAGGGAAAAGGTACGAATCATGTGTTCAAGGGCAAATATGTAAATGGTTGGTCTATTTATACTGCCAGAGAGCATGTGCATTTTGCAAGAGATGAGCGAGTGAGTGAGTGAGTGAGTGAGTGACAGAGAGAGAGGGAAAGCACCTTTCCAATGGGTTGTGATCACACAGCAATCCTCTTTCCTCTGTGTCTCTATCCCATTAGGATTCTGGGCAGGCATCCATGTGGTTTTGCAAGCCACTGGGCAGGAATTCTAGTGGTAGTAGGCCATGTGGGATCTGACTCCTACAGCAAGCCCTGCTTTAATGATCAATTTAAAGAAAATGTTGGGAAAGTGGGGAGCCCAGCAGGCTGGGAGCGAAATATGCTCTAAGCTTTTATCTATGGCTACCGACTGGAGCCATTAAGGTGGGGTATGGTATTGGAAACTGTCAAGGGTGACTGTACCCTACTTCTGGTATTGGATGCCAGAGCAACATAAAATTAAATGCACTCACTAGAACTACTCATTATAAAAGATCAATCATCTCAACTCTTTTTTGCTTTTTACTCCTTTTCTTTTGATTTGTTTGCCTCTATAGTAGTTACCACCTCCTAATACAAATAACAAATTAATCCACAGGAGTTAACTAAATATGATTGTTGATTGAAAATTTGTCCTACTATTTCATTGTGCTAGCTTGGAAAACATGACATGCATTAATAAAATGCTTCCATTTTTTAGATTAATCAGGTGGAGTCTTCATAGATTAATCTATATAATACATTAAGTTAAATAGGCCTGATCTCTTCTTATACAAATTAAAAAAGGATTTGTAAAAGTGTGTTTAAGTGTTATCTATTATCAAATTAGAAGTTCTTTCAATAGGTAACAAATACTTGACACATACACATGTTCTGATAGTGACCTTCAGCAGAGAGAGCTTCCTGTGCAAGGAAGGCTTGACATAAAAGGAAAAAGAGAACTGGTTTCTACAGGAGGATCCTGAAAATGTTACCTTTTACTTTTGAAAAAACTTCTTTGAGGAGTTTTATAGGCATGGGAATTTGGTTTAAGTTTCTTGTGTGTGTGCCCTTTGTCTTAGAAAAGAGATCAATTGAAATAAAGAAATGTTTCCTGCTTCGCATCAATAGATGAAAGCACAAAACATTAGACTATCATCACACCCAGGGAAGAGAGAAAAGTGAGAGCTTTTAGAACACAGATAGAGAGATAAACAGCAAAAGAGAAGGAGTAGTTGTGTGAGGCTCAGCCTGGAGGTTCCCAAGGTACCGAGTACCTGAAATCCAGAGGTATGTTGAACATTTATTAGTCAGCCACACGATAAAGTGATTAAGTTTATGTACACTAGCTACTCTTTCTTCCACAGTGGTGTTTGATAATTTTTAGTATTCCTTTTTCTGTTGATAATTTTTAGTATTCTTCTTTCTGTTGAGATTTCTAGTACTAAAATAAGTTGTATATTACTTCTGGGTTAATTTGCAAAATACTTTTCTTTTTTATTTCCCTTGAAAAATAACCTATAAAATATTTTAAGCATGCAAAGAAGTAAAAAGAAAAATGTCATGAATACCTTACAGTCACCTTGTTTTGTCAAACTTAATGTTTCCGTATTTGGGCAACGGGTAAATGGTTAAACAGACTATGGTATGTCCACACCATGGAATATTTAGCAGTAAAATGGAAAGAACTGTTGACACATAAAAATTTAGATCAATCTCCAGATACCCATGCAGAGTTAAAAAATAAATAAAGGAAAAGAACAAAACTCTGCAGGGCATGGGTACACACCTGTAATTCCTGCTACTCAGGAAGCTGAAAGGATTGCATGTTCAAAGCTAGCCTGGGCAAAATAGCAACACTTTATCTCTTAAAAACAACAAAAAATAAAACAACCCAATTCTGAAAGATCACATGCTATATGATACGTAACATTCTTAATATGACAAAAAAAATTATAGAAATAGAGAACAGATTAATAGTTACCAGGTATTAAGGAGGGTTGGGGCAGTTGGGTGTGGGTGTGGCTATAAAAGGCAACATGATGGGACCAGCAGTTAGCGTAATGGCTATGTCGAGGGACTCCCATGTAGTCGACTGCGGTTCAAGTCCCGGACCCAGTGACTTAAACTCACGCCGGGCATGTGTGCGTGTGTACCCAAGATCCCGAGAGGAGAATGGAGGAGTAGGGATTGCGGCGTGGCCATCCCCCCGGGGGGGGTGATTTCTCGCTTTCTGTCTCTCTGGCTCTCTCTGTCTTCCTGGCGAGCGCACATGCACTATAGCAAAAACCTCTCCAAAAAAAAAAAAAAAAAGGCAACATGATAATGGAAATCCTCATGATAATGGAAACGGTCTGTTTCTTGACTGTATCAATGCAATGCCAACGTCCTGGTTGTGATATAGTACTTACACAGTTTGGAAACATGTCATCACTGGGGAAAACTGGACAAATAGTACATATGATTTTCCTCATGTTCTTTCTTTTTTAAAAAAATAATTATTTAAGGGGCCAGTAGTTGGTGTAATGGCTACGTTGCTGGACTCCCACGTAGTTGACTGCAGTTCGAGTCCTAGACCTAGTGCTTAAACTCATGCCAGGAGCGTGTGTGTGCGTGCCAAGATCCTGAGAGGAAAATGGAGAAGAGATTACAACGTGGTCATCCCCCCTGGGGGGGTAATTTCTCGCTTTCTGTCTCTGTCTCTCTCTGTCTTTCTGGCGAGCACACGCGCCCTATAGCAAAAAAAAAAAACAAAACAAAACAAAACAAAACAAAAACTCTGAAAAATTACTTAAAATTTTATTTATTACTATTATTATTATTATTATTTAATTTGATAAAGGGCAAATGTGCACACCAGAGAAAGAAAGAGAGAGAGTAAGAAAGCAAGCCGCCCATTCTGGGACTTGAACCGTGGCCAACCAATGTGAGAGTCTAGCACCTTAATCACCACGCTACCTCCTGGACCCCTCTCCACATTATTTCTTACAAGTGCATGTAAATTGACAATTATCTTTGAAAATTTACCTCAAAAAAGTGATTAACAGGAGGGAGGAGTGATGAAGAATAAGAAATAAAAATAAGCAAAAAGCAAGTTAGAGGGTAACTTATCTTTAAAGATGCCAATGCACACTAAAATAAGATTCAGTCCATTTAAAATTAACCATACTTTTCCATTCAACAAAGAAGTGTTTTATCATATCTCTTATCAGTGAAATAGCTTTGGTGTTAAAAGGAAACATCCCCCTTTCCTTCTTATTCTTTCCTACTTGGCTGCAATATTAAAAAACAAAATCATCAGCATGCTGACAGTTATAAAATTTTCCTTTGCAAACTGCTTCAGATTCAGTTCTGTAACTGACACAAAGGCTGTTCTCT
The DNA here is from genome assembly GCA_026018925.1 of Tupaia tana. Lineage (NCBI taxonomy): Eukaryota > Metazoa > Chordata > Mammalia > Scandentia > Tupaiidae > Tupaia > Tupaia tana. The sequence continues at coordinate 15,293,016 of JAKSZU010000018.1, forward strand.
CTTTTCTCTCAGAAAATTTGCTTTTAACTTTTATTTTCATATTGTATTAGGAGAGCGCTTCACCATCATTTTCTCTGTACTTCACTTACAAGTCCAGACTATTTTAGGTACCCTAACCCAATTCCTGTCCAGCTGACATTCACTCCTTTATTTGCCCTTATTTAACCAGTGACCAACAGGTGACTACATACAGTCTATTTAGCCTTCCTAATTTTTGATCCAAATTCATGATGCCACAATTGCCAAATTACTTGCTCCTCTAATTTCCAGCTTTAGTTTTAACAAGGCTCTTAAATACCTTAGTAAATGTGCTAATGATTTTAGTGCTTTTCTTGAATTATTTGCATTTTTGTAACATAAAGTCAGACCGCCAACCACAAATGTGGGTCACAATCTCTCTCCCTTTACAACATGTCATGAAAACTCGAATACCTCAGGATAAAAATCAGATGCCACAGTCTTCTCTTTTTATTAAAAGTTCTAACACTCATGGTAAGCAAGTCTCTTTTTGACTCTAATAGTCACTAGGACTGCTGATTCTTCCTTCACAATTCTCTCAACTGTTTCAACTTCTAAGACCATTAGGTCTAGACTAATGCAACATTTTCTCTTTGGTCTTTCTATATCCAAAATCTTTTCATTTTAAAAATGACTGCAAACTAAGGTCAGACACAATTTTAACACATGGTTTTTAAAACACAGATACAGTTCTTTCTCATTATCCACAAGAGATTGGTTCCAGGACCCCCGAAGATTCCAAAATCCAAGTTCCTTACATAAAATGATATAGTATTTACATAGAACGTATACACATTATACCATATCCTTTAAATTATCTCTAGATTACTTAGGTAAATAGTTATAGCACATTTTTCATGTATATTGTGTTTTTATTGCCATTCTGTTATTTTTTATTGTTCTCTTTTTCGAGAGGTTTTTGCTATAGGGTGCATGCGCTCACCAGAAAGAGAGAGACAGAGAGACAGAAAGTGAGAAATCACCCCTGGGGGGGATGGCCACATCACAATCCCTTCTCCTTCATTCTCCTCTAGGGACCTTGGGCACGCACGCACATGCACCCGGTGTGAGTTTAAGCCCCCGGGTCCGGGACTCGAACCACAGTCGACTACATGGGAGTCCAGTGACATAGCCATTATGCCATCTGCTTGTCCCTTATTGTTCTTTTTTATTTTAGTTTTTTTTTTTCCTTTGAGAGGTTTTTGCTATAAGGCACATGCGCTTGCCAGAAAGACAGAGAGAGACAGAGACGGAAAGTGAGAAATCACCCCCAGGGGGGATGGTCACACCTCAATCCCTTCTCCTCCATTCTCCTCTCAGGATCTTGGGCACGCATGCACACATGCCCGGCGTGTTTAAGCCACTGGCTCCAGGGCTCGAACTGCAGTCGACTACATGGGAGTCCAGTGACATAGCCATTATGTCAACTGCTGGTCCCATCTTTTTATAAAATATATTTGCAATTGGAGGTTGGTTAGATCTGCAGAGGCAGAACCCACAGATATGAAGGACAATGTGTATACATATACACACACACATCACACATACATACACATACAGATGTGTGTCTGTGCGTTCATCTCACACTGTTAAGGGAAGGCAGCCAATTGCTCCCCATTTGCTTAGGATAGTGTTTTTCAAAGGGAGTGCTATTTTTTATGAAACTATTTTTACCAGTCATGGCTTTGAATCACAAGGTAAATGTAGCCTGTGAATCATGATTAAAAAGAAAAAAGTAAAAAATCAAAACTAGGGGCCAGCAGGCAGTATGGTGGTTAAGGGCACTGGACTCGCATATGACCAGTTGCGATTCAAGTCCTGAACCTGGCAGCTTGTTTTCTCACTTTCCCTCTCTCTCTACTTTCTCTCTCTCTCTCTGTACCTCTCTGATCATATCTAAACAAATAAATAAATAAAGTTAAATAAAATCTTTTTTTTTTAAAAAATCAAAACTATAGAGGTCAGCAGGTGGCATAGTGGTTAAGGTGCTGGACTCCTACATGACTGATTATGTCCTGGATGCGGTGGTTTGAAGATCACACCAGGCACATGTATGCGCATGCCCCAAATCCTGAAAGAATGGAGGAGAAGGGACTATGGCATGGCCATCACCCCTGGGAGGTAATTTCTCACTTTCCCTCACACTGTCTCTGTCTCTGATGAGCACATGCATCCTACAGAAAACCCCAAAAAAAGGGGCAGAGGGGAAGACCATAAAGAATATGGTTTCATTTGCTATATCTGACATTGAACACCTACCACCCTCTTATCCATAACTGTCTATATATATATCCTTACTGCCCACTACTTGTTTCACCAATTCATTGCCCCCCCTCAGACAAATCTATTTAATACTTGCCTTATCTTAAAATATATGTTTTCCTAACCATGTCTTTTTGTACTTATACCATAGGGATTTCACTAAATTTAGAATCAGAGGCAAAGGACAGAATAGAACTCTAAAAACAAAGCTATCAAAATTTTACCCAGACAAAATGCCTACCTCGTCACGACATTTTCTTTTATTATCTTAACAGACAAGGCATTATTCCCTTAATCTGAAATCTTACAATACTTGCTTTCTTTTCAATTCTTATGGTGATTATATAATGCTTTTTGTTATAATTATCACTGAATATCCTTATTGTACAATAAGCACCTTAAACGTTGCTATTGTACCATATATATCTTTCTCCAATAAAATATTTAATGCTTCAAAAGAAGTTTCTGGATTTTAACTGCTGGGCAATGGGACTAGCTCATCAGTAACTACTTGTATGTTCATTTCTCAGCATATGGAATTGGGCAGGAATGTAAATTTAAACCTGAAATCTAAAAAAGAGTAGGCCTATCTATGATTAGAAATTCTTGAGGAAGCTTTCTTTTTAAGTTTATTTATTTATTCCATTAAAAAGAGATGAGAGAGAGAGAAAAACCCACAAGAGGGTCCTCAAGCCACAATCCACCTCCAGCCCTGCAGCCAGCCAGGATCATGGGCACATGTGTACCTGACATGCACAAGGACCCTAAGATGGGAATCTGGGATACTCCCTTGTGGCTTCAGCAGCACAGACTGTTGCATTACTACTGCACCACTACAGCTGGCCTGGGGAACTTTTGTTTATTTGTTTGTTTGTTCTAAAACCTATTTAGACATAGATCCCAGTTGAGGAAAAAAAAATCTTCCTTGTGGTCTGGTGATACTGGGGAACAGATTAAAAAAATAAATCCTGTTACATGTAATGTTCTTAGGGTTCATGCTTAACGCTGGTGTTTCACTTCAAACTCTGTTCATCAGGTAGGCCTCCGATTTTGACTGGCTACTAGATCTATTAATACATCTTCAGGACAGGACATCCCTCCATCTCCCATCCCAGGATAGTCCATATCATTACTTATGCTTCCTGCTCCACTTTTTACAACTTCTCATTTTTAGGTCTTGAGGATTTTCCTTACTTATTTACAAACACAGCTACAAATCTGAAAGGCATTTGTTGTATTTATTCTGCTATTTAGAAGTAGACAGGTTTTCAAGTTAATACTAAGTTGCCTGTCCAGAACCCCTAATATAGATCTTTTTATTCTTCATATAGCTCCTAGCACAGTATCTAGTAGAAAACGGTAAATACCGAATATGATGGTGACTGACTGACTGAATTATTATTCTCTTCTTTTTTTTTTTTTTTTTAAGTTTTTTGCCACGTGTGCTTGCTGGAGAGAGACAGAAATAGAGAAAGCACCCCCTCCCCCGGGGATAACACACCACAATCCTTCTCCTCCATTCTCCTCTCGGTTATTTCAGTACACACACACACACACACACACACACACACACACACAGAGCATGATTTTCAAGCTGCCAGTTTCAGGACTTGAACTGTGGTCGACCATGTGGGAATCCAACACCTTAACCACCATGTCACCTGCTGGTCCTGAATTATTATTCTTTATCAGCATTCCTTTCCTTCATTAATTATTTTTCTCAATCTTTTCTCTAATTTCTCATAATACATTTGTAAATTTCATATTTTATAAACTGCATTTAGACTAACATAGCTTTCTGACATGATTACTATACCAATCATAGTAATGCTATGTTCAGCTTCTTTCTTCTATTTGTTCTACATGGATCTGCCAGCCATCTTTCACCATGAAACTCACTATGCCAATTTACTGCCAGTGGTTTTGTGAAAAACCTTAGTTAGATCATTTTTATCATATTAGAGTCTTTTTTTTCTTCCAACAGTTGCACTGATCTGTATTTTCTACTAAATAAGTTAGTGTTAAATATAGGTAACACATAGGAGAACTCTTAGTCAGTTGCTGCTATTATATGCTCCTGTATTCTACATAATTCATTAACTTTAGAAAGATTTACATAGTGTTGCAGTTTCCAGAAGGAAATATAAAATTGCTTCATATACACTTATTTCATCATATTTCTGCCATGTTCGCATGCATTAGGAATATATTTATTTTATATATATGTGTGTGTGTGTGTGTGTGTGTATGTATATAAATATATATACACACACACACACACACACATATATATATATATATATAAATACAGTCTATGTATTTTTCTTTAGATGTGTATAAATAATAATCACATGGATATTTTCACTTTTATACCCCAATACTATTGTCCATCTTCAGTAAAATTTCTTCAAAACCTACTATAATGGGACCAGCAGTTGGCATAATGGCTATGTCACTGGACTCCCATGTAGCCGACCGCGGTTCAAGTCCCAAACCTGGTGGCTTAAACTCATGCCGGGCGCGTGTGCATGTGTGCCCAAGATCCTGAGAGGAGAATGGAGGAGAAGGGATTGAGGTGAAAATCCCCGGGGGATGATTTCTCACTTTCTGTCTCTCTGTCCCTCTGTCTTTCTGGCGAGTGCATGCGCCCTATAGCAAAAACTTCTCAAAAAAAAAAAAAAAAAAAAAAAAAAAAAAAGAAAAACTACTATAATGCCAAGAATGCAATGGACACTTAATAAATATTCATTTGCAACAATCATGATGTTCTTGCACAGGTCTTTTGAAAGTGATTTTCAGAAATCATCAGCTATTCTTTGACACAGATTAAAAAACTCTCCTCCTAGAAGGGATGATTGCCTTTCAGTAATAAAGAAAACAAAAATACAGCAAAAAACAAGTAAAATGGAGTCTTATTTTTTAAGCGAAATATCCAATGTACTATATAGTATTAGGAACCATAGATATTTTGGATAAATCGAACTTTATGTTAACTTAAGTTAGTGACATAAAATTATATATGGTTGAATTGTTTCCATATATGGTGATATGTACTAAGAAATTCAGATCTGTGGTTTTAAATACAACAGCATATAAGCACTGGTACCGAGCTGCAATTATGTCAATGGACATTCTATGAACATCAGCACTGAAGGTGTAAATTTACTGCAGTAAGCTGATTAGCAATGCTAATGTGTGCACTACACAGTCACATAATTAGAAAGAGTTTTACTCACAGTGATGTTGGGGTTACAGGGTTAGGACATTTTCCGTTCCAAAAGATGGAAGCATCCAGGTTACATGACAGGAAAAAGTAAATCATCTAATTTGAGCTGTTGAAAATATCATAGCTTATTTAAATAAAAGTAAATTTTACATTTCCTTGTGCAAATTAAGGTAAGATATTAGTTAATTCTTCTCCAGCTAAAAGAGACTTTTTTTTTTTAAAAAAAAAAAAGCAGATTCTAAATAGGCATGACAGCTGAAGAATCTCCACTGTGTAAGACTACATTAGTACAACTAGGTTGTCAGCTCATTGTTCACTTAAGAGAAAATGGAGCTTGATTAGGGGGGAAAATTATAAAAATGTTCACTCTTTCCCCTGAAATGTAAAGATATGCAGGGAGATGCAGATGTGAAGAAGAGAAGCCAGTCCGTAACCAGTCAGTAAAAAACAGTTGGTCATAATAATGATTTAAAAAAAAACATTTCTTTTGTGCAATTTTGTTAGTGGAATTTCCCTCTTTGTATTATTTCTCAGCTATAATGACCTACAAAATATCCCTAGGTTTGGTGGTCTGTAATTAGCTAAGATTTCCAATAGTTATTTTTGTTTTCAATGGAGAGCAACATTAGTGATCACGTAACATTTGCAGATAATTCTCACTGTCAGAAAATTTAGGTGTAAATATATTTAAAATTGAGAAACAAGTTATTTTATTTCTGACAAGATTTATCACAATTGGAATATGTCACCCTCATCATGACACTTTGTAGTGGGATAAAGATGTGTTATCACTCTGCTTTAGAGTAAGAAACTGGATCATTTCTTTTAAGTCTTGTGATTATATTTGAATCTTATATACATGCCCTGAAATGAAAAGGCATTCTCACAAATCCTTGCATTATGTAGGGAAATGTCAACTGCAGCTTTAAATAACATTCGTAGAGACAAAAGGAAACCCAAAGTATCTGTTCTTCAGAAAAACTAAAGGCTAACACATATGCCAGTGCGCGCGCACACACACGCACATACACACTTCCTGAGAGAGTTATTTCTATTTTCATAATATGGTTAAGTTAGGATTACCCAAGGAAAAAAAATTTCAAAGGATTTATCATTTAACACTTCAATGGAGTTACTAATAGGAATTATGTTGAAGTAGGTCATGCCAAATCCACCCTCAGACTACAAGAGATCCTATATTAGTCAGCAAACATTTCAAATACAATAGCCACAAAAACCCCACGATGATTTATTACCAGTGTGTATGGCCTAGTATACTGAGAAAAAGATTTGAGTTGTGGACCAGCAGTTAGCATAATGGCTATGTCGTTGGACTCCAATGTAGTCGACCGCGGTTCGCATCCCAGACCCAGTGGCTTAAAACTCACGCCAGGCGCGTGTGCGTGCGTGCCCAAGATCCCGAGAGGAGAATGGAGGAGAAGAGATTGCGGCATGGCCATCCCCCCTGGGGGGGTGATTTCTCGCTTTCTGTCTGTCTTTCTCTGTCTGTCTAGTGAGCGTATGTGCCCTATAGCAAAAACTTCTCAAAAAGAAAAAAAGATTTGATTGTAAACTAGACATCCAATTACAGTCTTATTAATATCTCAGTTAATCACCTATAACATAAGTAGATGATTCATATCATAAATGCTAAGAATTGCTTCTCTGTCAGTCTAAGACACATTCTCCCATTACTTTAAATGCAAAATAAAAGTAGAATTCAAGCTGAAAGCTTTACACAAAGGGAATTTCTCTTAGCTAAATAAAACAGAAATAATTTCCCAAGTTACAAATATCTGGAGTTCATGCAACATATTTCTTCTACCTGTTGGATAATCCTTTCTAAATCATTTACAGAGAAGACACTATAAAGTGTTAATTAATACTAATGATGACATATAAAGAGGAGTATCAGGCCTTCCTCACTGAACTGTACACATGTCCTAAGTTAATTTGTAGGGAAAAAGTTGTATAAGCCTCTTTCATTCTTCAGTGAGGGAAAACATATCATAAGGGTATGCCCTTAAACAAGAAAAATACAGTTATGTGATCCTTTCTGTAAAAGCTTTTGTTTATGAATTAAGTGTAAGATGTTAAAAGACCCTTGTTTGGTGTTCCAACTTTACATCAAAGTTCCTAGTTTGTCTGTTTGAGATTTTTGCTATAGGGTATATGTGATCGCCAGAGAGACAGCAAGACGGAAAGCAAGAAACCACCCCTCCAAGGAATGGCCACACTGCAGTCCTTTCTCCTCCATTCTCCTCTTCGGATGCAAACCTGCCTGGCCTGAGTTTCAAGCAGCTGGGTCTGGGACTCAAACCACTATCGACCATGTGGGAGTTCAGTGCATTAGCCACTATACCATCTGCTGACCCCTTATGATTCTTGGGATATGGGAACCAGACATCTATTTACTGTTGTCTCGAGAAGTCACATTCCTATTTTTGGCTAACAATATTTCTGGCTTGAGCTCTATCTGGAAGGTTTAACATTTTTTTGGCCATTACATGGCCATTACATTAGCTCTGAAACTACAGCTAAGATGATAACATGCCCATCAGCTTACTAACATCAAATTACTCAAATATATTCAGCTACTTGTGATTTAGGAGGGGAAGCAGAGAGGATGGAGATAGGGGGGAAGTGGAAGGAATGAACAGACAGAAGGAGGAAGAAGGAGATTCTCAGGGCAAATGCATTAAATTATTTCTAAAAATTATTTTTATTGTTGAATTAAATGAACTAAATTCTAAGCTTATCTTGAGGCCCCAACTTACTTTGAAGAGTTTGCATATTTTATCTGGGATAAATTACATTATACTCACTCTAAAGAGATGCTATACCTATTTTATTTTAACAGACTTCCATGGATGTGTATAAGTTCCATATGAAGTAAACAATATAAATATTGTTTTCTTTTTTTAAAAAAGAATTACTTTTTATTTTTATTTATTTATTTACTTACTTTAATTTGACCAGAGAGGGGCAGGGCAAGAGAGAGGGGAAGTGAGAAAGCAAGCCGCCAGGTCTGGGACTTGAACCACAGTCAGCCATGTGGGAGTCCAGTGCTCTTAACCATCATGCCACCTGCTGGCCCCTTCTTTTGCTTTTTTTATAAAAGTTTCACTTTATTTATTACTGAGATAGCAAGGTCTATGATCCAAAAGTAAAAATGCAAGCTAAAATATATAAATGGAATAATCAGGAAAGCTCTGTATATTTCTTTTAGTATTCTTACTAAATAAGATTCCTTCCTTTGTGTCCCTATTCTAACAATTTTGACAACATTCTTTTAAAGAAAACTACTAGATTCTCATTTTTCACTGAAATTCATAATTTGTCTTTAATTGTAGGACCTGATGAATTCTCCTGTTAACTGAAAATGCATTTATATGTTATTCGGCAAATGATTCTTAGAAATGGAAAGGAGAAAGCATAGGTAGATATTTTTGTGTGTTTAAAATCAGAGTATCATATATGATAAATCTATAATGAAAAAGATTATAGAGATTACATATATATGATATCATATGTATGATATTCTGTTTCGATATATGAAAATATCACGTACATATGAGGGTACACACACACACACACACACACACACACACTTTGTCTTATCTTTATCTTGTCTTATTCTAATCTTTACAATAATTCTATCATTTAAGTGGGCAAAGAAACACTATTTCCGTTTTATAGGTGAGATAAGGAAGAGACTCAGTAAGATAAGCAACTACCCCAAAGTCTCAAAGCTATTAAGTGGCAGAGCCTAGACTTGAACTAGTCGGACATTTTTTCAGTATATTTCAGTGTGATAAAATTATAATCAATGTTCAATACAGACTTAGTCAATTTCCTTGATTACATTTTCAATAACAATTTTCAGTACTCTACCAACTACATTTTTTTTTTTTTAGAGAGGATTTTGCTATAGGTGTGTGCACTCACCAGAGAGACAGAGAGCCAGAAAGGGAGAAATCACCTCCCAACCCAGGGGGGATGGCCAGGCCGCAATCCCTTCTCCTCCGTTCTCCTCTTGGGATCTTGGGCACGCACACACAGATGCCTAGCGTGAGTTTAAGCCACCGGGTCCAGGACTTGAACCACAGTAGACTATGTGGGAGTCCAGCAACATAGCCATTACACCAACTACTTTTTATAATAAGAACAATTTTGCACTTGTATAAATGAACTTCAGAGGAAAAAACCACTGACTATTTACATGGATTACAATATAAGTCATTTTGTAAATAATAGAAAAAGTTTTACTCTACTGATAAGAATTACCAAACAATATAAAAGTGCTGAGATCAACTTTTTATGTATGTATGTATGTATGTATGTATGTATGTATTTTTAGGTTTTTTCCATAGGGCATATACACTTGCCAGAGCGAAAGAGATAGGGAAAGTGAGAAATCGCCCCCTACGGGGGCGATAGTCACACTGCAATCTCTTCTCCTCCATTTTCTTTCTCACACACATGCACCTGGTGTGATTTTCAAGCAAGCCACCATGTCCAGGATTTGAACTGTGATCAGCCATGTGAGAGTTCAGATCCCCAGCCACCTGCTGGTTTCAAGAAAAACTATATTTAATAATTAGATTTCTCCCCCTAGATTTTGTGTATAAGAGAGAGACACAGAGGTAGACAGAGCGAGAGAGAGAGGAAAAGAGAGACAGACTTTAGAAAATATGTTGATTTCTTTGTCTGAATTAAGACATATAATGCCTATTAAGGTCTAGAAAAAAGAATATTTTTTCACGGAGGGCATTAAGGAATCACCTTGAAGTACTCCATGAGACCTAATTTAGGAAGGTAACATTCACATCATCTCTCTTTTTGTTCATGTATTTATCATCTGCATTGGCCAGCTGTTTTTCTACAATATGATTTCCAAAGAATATTATCTTGTTCTTACATTATCACTATTTTTCTAATACCACTTTATTAGTATCACTCTTTTTACTCATCTTTCACTGTCATTCTCTTGCCTACATGCTATGTAGTCCCAGTAATATAGAAAAAATTAAAGAATGGCGCCAGCAGGTGGCATGGTGGTTAAGGCACTGGATTTCCATGTTGTTGATCACAGTTCAAGTCCCAGACCCAGTGGCTTAAAAATCAAATCAGGCACATGTGTATGCGTGCCCAGAATCCCAAGAGGAGAATGAAGGAATTGAGGTATGGCCATCCCCCTGGAGGATGATATTTTACTTTCCTTCTGTTTCTCTCTAGCAAGCACACATGCCCTATGGCAAAAACCTAAAAGAAAAACCTAAAAAAAAAAAAAGTTAAATAAAAGATGTAAGTATAGCATGCCCAGCAAACTCAGAGACTAGAGTATCTAAGGACGCCAACCTGGAAGCAATAATGATAACATATATTTGAATAAATTTTTAGAGATTTTTATTGCATATTTTAAATTTATTTAAGATTAAAGTATTAGTCTTTAAAAACATTGTATTAAGGTACACTATTTTTATTATTTAACCCATTACTCTATATTAAGAACTTGATCATATACTTCTAAAAATAGGACATTAACATTTAGATATCTAGAAATGTGTGATCCAGTTGGTATATTAATCAAGCCCCCTTAGATATTGATACTCCTACAACTTGAGCTCTGAGCATTAAAGAAGCAAAATATTAAATCAAGAAAAGCTGTAGAAAGGCTTTTGAAGAAAAGATAAAATCACACGGATAAAGCAATCTAACAAAACCTTTTTGACTACCTTTTTCTTAGGCCTGACTTTATAAAGTATCTTCTCTTTGAATTATGAATAGGGCTAAGTAAAATGGATAAAAATACTGACTACACAGATAGAGATAATCAGCTAGACATCAAAAGAAGTGTATAATGTTATTTCCTAACATGCACATGCAGCTCTTCTTTCAAGATCACCATTTTTACATATATATGTATATGTGTGTATGTGTGTGTGTGTGTGTGTGTGTGTGTGTGTATAATCATTAAATTAAATAAGCAAAACTTTTAGGATGCAATAATAAACAAACTTAATTGTTTATTTTCAATATATTTTATTATTTATTCTATGGGGCTTCTCATGTCTGTGTATGAAATTTAGGGCAGATTTCATGTTTTTGTTCATTTACATGTAATAAAAAATACTGAACAATTAAAATATCTAGTCCAGTATAGTAATAAATACTTTAAATTTAAAAGTTATAGCTATTTCCTTTCCCAATTCAGTTGTGCTCCAGGCTAGCCACTTGCAGTGGGAGAGAGGGTATCTAACTCTCATTTGCAGATCCTTGATTCATTTGTACTTTCTTTGCTTATAGAGAAGATGGCAGTTCACTTTACTGTTGGGATCACTGGGTTCTCCAGGCAGCCCTGGCTCTAAGAGAAACTTGAATCATCTCTCTTGTGCAGATGGTCTACCTTTGATCCATTACATACACTTATGCAACATCTGTAGCAACAAACTCTAAAATGCAGGTTACCTAACATAGTCATCTTTTTGTCATTCCACCTTCAAAGCAGCTAGCCAATAAGCCTCGGGCTCTTTAGATTTCTCAGGTATAAGTCAGAGAGCAGGTATTAAATGGCAGAAGTCACTTACTAAGCTCTCCAAGTCACCTCTTAAAGCCTTTCTTGACTTGGGTGCATGCCTGCTCCTTCCCCTTGTGTGATGGGACACTCGACACACCAATTATCCTCTCCAAAAAAATCCTCCTTTCCATAATTTCCAACCTCTCAATTCTTTTATATCCTTGACATGGTTAAGGAGCTTAAGAATCATGTAACTACCTTTTTTTTCCTTCCTCATGTAAGAATTGGAAGGTGTTTTCACATATCATCTAGAACTCTTTTGTCTAAAAGCCTTAGTTACCATCAACAGGGCTCTCCCACATCAAGTATTCAACTGTGGTTCAAGTCCCTGACCCAGCAGTTTAAAAATCATGTCCCATATCAAGATCTTGTTACAGATTCCCAAACTGTACCAAATTCAAAAGCTGAGGGGGAAAAATGATTTTTCCACCAAATGGAGAAGAACAAATGCTAGCAGATGATTTGAAATTTCTATAGGTTAATAAGACCACCAAATAAATATTATTTAACACCATTTTTCATTTGCCAACCTTATGCTCATCTTCATAACAATTAAATAACAATGTAGTTATTGATGGTTTTTATGCACCACAGACAAAGGCTGAAATTCTAAGAAAACAACCATACTAATCTGTGCCCAAACTGCTAACTTTATTTCCATTGAGAAATTTCCATAGCAAGTCTGTAGATAAATAAGAGCTCAAGGAGAGAAAATGTGTGCTCTTTTGACAACATTACTTTAGGAAACTTAGAAGCGCTTAAGAAATAATTAACATCATAGAGATCAAACAGATATTTTATATCAAAGAAGATTCTGGCTCCAGAAAAGCTCAAAATAAATTGACTTGATGTGGAGTGAAAATCAGGTGCTAATTTTAAGTCAGTAGTTTCATAATATAGACAAATAAGTTTTAATTTATTCTATTAAATTAAACAATTTTCTCAAGAACTTTCAATGGTGCTTGATGAGGATCAGGCTTTGACTTCCATGGCAAGTGGGTTTGAAATTCCTCTGGAACATCAGACATCTTACTATTTCAATATGATCCTTTTTCATTTTGTGAACATCGAAGATTCATTAGCCATATCATTATGGAATGCTTTCCCTACAATTTGCTATTTTAATGAGCCTTTACTTAGCCTTTTTGAATTTTACTTGTTCTTTTACCATTTTCTGTTTCTAAGGTAGCTTTAATTAATTTGCATTTTCAGTATTTGTGCAGGGTTTACCTGGTTATAAATAACAATTTCTAGAATGAAATATTAAACAATAATTAAAACTAACTTTAGAAAAACTCATCAAAAGCCAGAAGAATATAATTTAGAATTAAATTCCATCTGGAAACTGTTTTTTGAACACCTGTTTGTGGTTGCTGATGGTCCTATGAACCTAGAGAAAGAACTATATGAGTTACACAACTTAGATACACGGAAGTCATGTTAAAACTAAAAGGTAACAGGACCAGCAGATAGTTTAATGGTTATGTTGCTGTACTCCCACGTAGTCAACTGTGGTTCAAGTCCCTGACACAGCAGCTAAAAACTCATGCCGCGTGTGTGTGCGTGCCCACCCAAAATCCCAAGAGGAGAATGGAGGGATTGCAGCGTGGCCATCCCCAGGGTGGGGGAGGATTTCTCACTTTCTGTCTCTGTTTCCCTCTGTCTCTCTGGCAAGCTCACACACTGTATCACAAAAAGCTCTCTTAAAAAAAACAAAAACAAAAACAAAACTAGAAAGTAGCATTATAGTCCCTGATAAACATCAAACCTTTAACCATTACATGATATAGATTTTCATATCTGATTTCATGAAGGCTCTTTATTTTTCTAGTCCTATATCCTAATATTACTTTGTCTTTGCATTCATTTCCATAGATTATGATTTTTGGCATATAATGACAGGCAAATATTTATAAGCCATAGATCTGGCATAAATTTGATCCAAATCAAATGGTCAGTAGGCATATTCTTATTGCCAATTTTTATTATCTCTTTTGAAAAGGCATTGGAAAACTTCATTTTGTTCATTTCAAAGCACCCAATTTCTTTGAACTGAAGTTCCAGTGTCCAGTGGAAAGCTAGAAAAATCTAACATTACTTTCTTTCCTCCTTCACTCCTCCCATGTATGCGTGTATGCGAATATAAAGAAATTATTATTTTTGCAACTTTTGGCCTAAATGCTTGTCATTCTATTTGCTATAATTCAATTTACCCCTTCCAAAAAATAGATGCTTTAGTTGCAATCCTTGCCTCTTTAGAATCTCCACGCAGACAAGCTTGGCTAATAAATTTTGATTAATGTAGCCAAATACCCACTCTCACCTCACGCTCTCTTTACCTGAATACTATCATCAGATTGGTTTACAGAGTGAAGGAAATAACAATAAGGTTAGGAGGGATGAAGATAGGGGTAAAATAGCAATAAAATGTAATTATATAAAAATGCTAAAGATATAACATCTGTTTTTTGCTTAGCCCACTAAGCTTGACAGCTCCAGATTTATGCAATTGTTCAAGTTTAAATAAATACAGAAAAGGGAAAGGAAAAAGAATGTTTATGCGAGATTATTAAATAGTCTAGGAAAAATAAGAATCATTATTACACTGGTAAGAAAGAGAAACTCAGTGAAATTTCTTTCCACAGATTTGCCTTTGTGATCTGCAAGGTGCTGTTCCCCTGCTTACATTCCGTTACCCTGGCAACACACTCCTGTAAAATAAAGATTATTAAAGCGCATATGATTATTTTGCTGCTGAGTGAATAAGACAAGCCGCTTCTGAAATGCCTTATCAGAGAAATTCAATTTTAGGCCAAATTGTGTTTTTGCCTCCTTCTAGCTTTCTCCTCCCTCCCCCTACTTCAAATAAAACCATCGTCTCCACAGTTACTACATGATATTTTGTCACTCATTCACACCCTTAGTATTTTAAGCTTTCTTTCTTTTAATTCATGAAAGCATTTCTCCATTATTTTTATAGCTCCAGTCTATTTCCCAGCTACCTACCATCTGTTTGAAAATCAAAATTAGAAGGCAATGAGTCCTTGCCTTGATTTTATTATATAGTAGCAATAGAAATACTAGGTTCTTAACCAACCATACATGCATATATATTACACACTGGAGAGGCAATATTTGACCAAAGGATGATACAAAGAGCTAAGATAAGGTATGCGCCATTTTAAAGGCTGCATATCCAACTGGACTAGCTATCCTCACCCTTCAGTTTAGTGTGTTGTGTTTTTCCCAACATTGCCCTCAGGTGATGTTAAAGAGATGGGTGGTTTATAGCTGTCTTGACAGTCAGTCACATCTTTGTTACCCAATACTTCTACATTCGTTATTCAGTTACTCAAGATAATAGAGGAAGGATTCTTGAAATCCCTGAAATGTTTAATACGGAACTTCAAAGGGTTCTTTTAAGATTAGCCAGTATTTTAAAGAGATAGTTTTGGCAACTTTGCTGTAACTAGCTAGTGATTTTATTAGAAACTATAGCTTTTGGCATGTTCAGGGTCCAAGAAAAAGGCTAGTAAAAATTAGTAAATAAGTAGGTGTAACAGCAACACAATGCTCAGCAATGCCAAAGCCACGTGGGAAGTTCACAGGCTTGTGTCTCGAGGTCTCCTTATACTGTGTGTGCATGACCATCATCCTGGCTAGCTGAGGCTTAGCGTGGATGCAGCAATGCAGACCTAGGCAGGGGGAGGGCGGGAAGGGTGTCTCCCTTCCTCTTTCCCTCCCTCCCACAGTCTCTGTATGTCTTGCTTCCTCGTGCACAGATGAAATAAATAAACAAACTTCAATAAATTAAATAGGAAATAATAAACATGTATTGTCTTCATGCTGTGTGAAAAAGCTATAACTTAAAATATTTTAATATGAGAGTTAAGTTAGCTTTGAAATAGAGGTAGAGGGAATGGAGACTGTGTAGAAAAGGGAAAGTTTCCAACAGAGGCTACACAGAAGACTACTTAAATGTCTGTTAACTCAGACAGGAGACATGGGTGGAGAAGAACAGTCCTAAAGAAACAGCCCATAGAAGGTGATTGAGATGTTTTCCACTGTGACTATTTATGAGACATTTTCTCACTGCTGTAAACACTAACACGTAACCTGGTACTGTTGTACCATGAAACAAAAGCAGTAGTATACAGTGTTGATATTCTACTACCATGCAATCATTAATCCTTTCCTTTTCAGATCTGACCAAGTACCATATCCCTTACATTGATTAAGAAGCCAAGTGCACTGACTTTTTATTCACCTAACTACAAATCCCTGCTCATTACTAAGAAATGACATTGATATTTAACAAGTCTAGAAACTCTGAGCACTGGTAGAATGACATATCTGTTCTTCTGAGAATGCTAAACAAATTTAGTACTATGTACCAAATCTTTGGTATGCTACCACCACCATGGAATATATGGTTGTAATTCACTCCCAGCACTGCCCAGAAGGTGTCACCACAGCCTTATTGGCTTGAAGGACTTGGGGACATGTGGGGGAGAAGAAAGCAAAGGGAAAAAAACAGACACAAAGAAAAAAAAAAATCCTCATGCAGACAAAGGAAAATAAAACAACTACCAGGCAGTAATATTCCCAAATAAAGAAATCCAGCACTTATGCTATGCTAAAACTAAAACTATAAAACTTCTATGGAAGAAAGTGGACCTCCACTTGTCAGGGAGATTAGAAAGTGGGAATTCAAGGAAGGTGCTACTTGAAGTAGTCATTTTGTGGAAAGTAAAAAGCAGGCAATGGATAGGAAATACCCACGTACTGAATCTGGTCCCAGCTTCTCACCGAAACTGGCTTATTTCATTATCACATCTAGTTGTATAAACTGCAATGGACTGCATAAAAGGGAAGATAAAAGAATGGCTGGGAAGAGATGCTAGGAAGAATCAAAGAATATAAAACACAGTCTTTTATTGAGAAGCTGCACAAATTAACTCCAAATTACTGCCACAGTCAGACAAGAGGAGGCTTCAAGGCACAAAACTTGTTGCTGCACTCCATCTTGCTTTATTGTGGTGTCTTCACTCAAGCACTAGTAGCTAAAAGCCAACCCCTTTATGGTACTACATCTTTTAATCTCAGCTCTCCCCCACTGTAGTTTAATTAAAAGACAATGAACCTTTTAAAGTAGTGAAATGGAAAATATAAAATTGCACCATTCTATCAAAGCTTAAGATATTTCTGTTCTCAGAGCATGAGAAGAATTCAAAATAACATACTTGGTATTTTATTACATTCCAGTCCCTTCATGCTATTTCCTCATCGAGGATCTTGGTTGGAATAAATCTTTGAAACTAGAAAGGCAGTTCAATCTCTGACTGATAAGCAGAAGCATTTTTTAAAAAAAATGGTCAAGTTAGATCAATTTGATCCATTTTCTAGATCATAGTACTCAGTTTTTAACTTCTAAAATACTATTATAATTCTTCATTCCTCCTATGTTTAAATGACATAAGCCTAATTAGTAGCCCTTCTTATTCAAATAATGTTTATTCAACGCACTGTCAAATTTTAGGGCATGTAGGCTACAACAGGCGAATACAGTAAAATATTGTTGGATGATAAGAAGGCATGAATGTTTAGCTTTCCTCCAACTCCACAGCCTAAATCTATTAATTTTGGCAAAGAGCACCAAGACAAATCCACCCTGTTTGAAATGTTCCATGGGAGTCTTTAAAAATGAAGGTCTTGTCTACTCTTTATGGACATTAAAATGCTTCATCCCAAAGACCCCTTTATAGCAAATTGCAAGCTGTTCTGTTTTATCTGCTTTGACAGGATGAAGGGCTGAGCTGGCCCTAGAGGGATGGGATACAGAGTCTGAGTAGTTCAAATTTGAGATTTCCAATAAACCATCTCCTGCAATTAGAAGAGAGGCATGGAGAAGATTCATTTCGGCGAATAGTTTCAACCCATTAAGAATTACTCTATTCCTTTCACTTATTTCATCACAGAAAATGTAACTAAAATCATGTTCCTCCAATGCTCCACTCCATACTCAGACTAAAGCTCTTAAATCAGACTACTCGTTAGATGGCATATACACATATCCATTTATTCACTTGATGTTGGTATATGCTGTCTTAATTCTTATCAATCCAAATCCTTTATAGCATTACTATTACCTAGTTATTATTATTCTTTATCCTTAAATTCAATTGTGCAGCATAGGTTAAAATCTTGCATAGCTTCCTTTTTTCTTACTTGCCTATTGAAAAGCTTACATATTAGTTAGTTAATAAATTCTAGAAGGGCATGAGATTTAGGTTTAATTCTTTTTCTGTAGATTCCTAATACCTTGCTAAAACTTTCAAAGATAACACTCAATTCGTTATTGCTAACTCTCTTTAACCCTGTGTAATTAGTTTGTCTCTTATTTCTTGGCGTGTAATCATACACAATAGATATGTACAGTGTGAAATACTAACATGGAAAAATGATGCTTCCGTCTAGAATCTAAAAGTGTAAGAATTAATCTTGTACTAAAAAAAAAAAAACCCCAAGGCCACATAATCACATATACTTTGTAATATAAAAGAAAGTCATCTTATAATATAAAAGTAATATGAATAGAAGTATTGGAAAAAACCTCTCATAACTCCCTCTAAACTTTTAACAATAAAAAAATGATAATTTATCAGGAAAGATCCCACCAGTTGAGAAAATGTCTGTCAAACATACTTTTGAAATCCTATAGTACAGTGAACAATAGCTCAAACACTAACCTAATGCTGAAATCATCTAGTCTGCTCCTTTTTAATGTTTCTTATTTTTCTGTACCAACACATCATTAAAATTATACTAATTTGTCAAAAGGGAGAGTGAACAGAATATAAACTTCTCAACAATTAAAACAGAAGAGTGGAGTCCTCCATGGCAGCTGAGATCTAGTGCTTTCAGAGAATAAGAGAAATGAAGATGTTCTGCTGAGAAGTTATCCTGGTAGAGCCCCCTCTATCTTTTTCTCTGTCTTTTCAATTTTTTTTAAATTTTTCTTTTTAAAAATATTTTAAGGTAAAGTATTTTCTTGGCTCTGAAATCTTCCTTTATCTTGTTAACAATCTCCTCCCCATTTAGGAGAGGCAAAAAGGGCAGGCATTCAGAAGACTGAGTCCTCCATGGCATCCAAGATAATTTTTGTTTTTGTTAAATAAATAATTTTTTGTGTGTTTTTTTCTCTTTTTTCTCTCTTTTTCTTTCTCTGTTTTCTTATCCTTTTTCTTTTACCTCATCACTTTGTGGCTCAGCCTTCACACGCTGAGTGTCTAGACAAGTATAAGTGAAATGTAGCCAAGCATCCAAATACTGTTAGGGTCAACCTATTCCTCAATTCCCACTGAATCTGTGGCACAAAATGAGAAAAACAGAACAGCAAAGAGAGTTTGCAAATAGCCTCCTCCTGCATGCCTCTGATCACTCAAATTTAACTTCTAGAAATTAGGAAGAAATGAATAACCCATCAGATGACTAGAAATCACCAGAGGCACAAGAAATATGAGAAAACAAGAAAATACCTCTCTTCCAAGGGAAAAGAATAAATCCTCTTCATCCACAGACAGTATAATGGAACTCACAGAAATGTCTGATAAAGAATTTAGAATATTCATAATGACAAAGCTAACAGAGATGGAAAAGAAGAGAGGCAATGAACCCCAGAAGAAAAGAGCCGATGACGAATTCCAGGTGAGGAGTTCTTCCACGATCTGAAAGAGGAAACACACACCATAAAAGAGAATCAAATGAAACTGTTGGAGATGAAGGCTATAATACAGGAAGTAAAAAGCTCCCTTGAAAGTATTAAAAGCAGACTAGATCATATAGAAAATAAAATCTCAGATGTAGAAGACAGAACTGCTGCACTAGTAAAATCCACTACAAAGACTGAGAAAATAGCCACCCAAAATGAGGATAATATGCAAGAAATACTAGATACCATTAAATGTCCAAACATTCAGATAATCGGTATCCCAGAAGGTGAAAAGACTAATAAGGGCATTGATAACCTATTCTATGAAATCCTGAAAGAAAATTTTCCAAACGTAGAGAGGCATTCAAAGATCCAGATTCAAGAAATACAAAGGACCCTAAATAAGATCAACCCAGGAAGATCTTCTCCAAGACACTGACTAAAACCACAGACAAAGACAGGATACTAAGATTGGCAAGAGAGAAACATCAAGTTATCTACAAAGGATATCCCATCCCGCTAACAGCGGACCTCTCATCAACAACAATGTGATTAAGGAAAGAATAAGAAAATATACTCCAACTGTTGAGTGAAAAACAATTTTAACCAAGAACACTATATCTGGCAAGATTATTCTTCATATGGGAAGAGAAGACAAGAACATTCTCAGATAAACAAAACCTAAAAGAATTTACCAACACCAGATCAGTTCTCCAAGAAGTTCTGAAGGGAATGCTATCTCAGGAAAACTAAAGTCAGACACACAGAAATAAGAGTTCCAAAACAACAAAAAAAATGGCCAGCTTAATGGTAGGGAGAAGTTCAGAGTTGAACGCTATCTTCCAGAATTTAAACAGAAGGATCAGACCACAACAGATAGATTAAGTACATGAGTCTGAACTGGTGAAATAGAATTTTATGACTTTTTTTTCTTTTTTTTGGAGAGGTTTTTTTGCTATAGGGCGCGTGCGCTCGCCAGACAGACAGAGAGAGACATAGAGACAGAAAGCAAGAAATCACCCCCCCGGGGGGATGGTCACGCCACAATCCCTTCTCCTCCATTCTCCTCTCGGGATCTTGGGCACGCACACACATGCGCCCGGCGTGAGTTTTAAGCCACCGGGTCCGGGACGCAAACCACGGTCGACTATGTGGGAATCTAGCGACATAGCCATTACACTAACTGCTGGTTCCCGAATTTTATGACTTTTGGCTAAAACATTATTGATTTTCTTCTATGCTTTGTTTTCCAGAGTTAAGGATTTTTATTTTCTCTTGAGTTGTGGACAGGTTCATGTACCTACTATTCGAACAGAATCCTAACCTATTTCCTGGCTTTAAATCTTAAGTAAAGTTCTCTTAACATTTTTTGATTTTGATGTATTAAAGCTAAAACTGCCTTTCTTGAAATTAAAAAATATACGGGACCAGCAGTTAGCGTAATGGCTTTGTTGCTAGACTCCCATGTAGTAGACTGCGGTACAAGTCCCGGACCCAGCGGCTTAAACTCATGCCGGGCACATATATGCGTGTGTGCTCAAAATCCCAAGAAGAGAATGGAGGAGAAAGGATTGCAGCATGGCCATCCCTCCTGGGAGATGATTTCTCACTTTCTGTCTCTCTGTCTCTCTCTGTCTTTTTCTGGTGAGCGCACGTGCCCTATAGCAAAAACCTCTCCAAAAAAAGAAATTAAAAACTATATTAAAAAAATACCTAAAAAAAAAAAAAAAAGTGATTTAAAGCACAGGTTTTCAAATCAGGCAGACCTGGTTCTATATACTGGTTCTACTGACTACTGAAAAATTCTTGACAGTCTAAGATTCAGTTTATTCTTCTATAAAATAATATCAACTTTGTAGGGCTGTAATTTAAAAGATATTATAGGTAAAATGTTCAAAATAGTGTTTGTCCTATAGCAAATAAATATTCAAGTATTAGCTATTATTGAAAAATTTTCCTGGGGGGAAGGGCCCATTGGAGAATAAAAATATAATATTCATTTTATATCATGTGTTCTATAGTAATAAAATAACATTCCATATAGGAGAACAAATAAAACAGTTTTTACTCTGTTGACAATTAAAATTAATCTAAATAACAAATATTGGGTTTTTGGTAATGAAGGTACAGTGATTTCACAATTTTATATAAAAGTTGCATACCCTCCCTGCTTAAAACAGAAACCACAGTAGATAAAACATAAAAATGTATAACTAGAAACAAAAGAACATAAACAGACACACAAACAAGATTTATACCTCCATGGATCAGAATGAAAAGCAAAACACAAAACAGCATGTGGGGCTCAGGCTACAGGATGTTGGACTCTGGAAACCCCGGGGGTTAAGCTACCATGTGATAATGGGGACTAAAGAGTGTCACAGAAATGGGGAATAGACAGTATATGGTTTGATACTGGGGGGCTGGTATGGGGCTTCCCCTCACCTTAAAGATGGTCTACTGGCTAAATCTGTAGAACCCCAAGCAGCACTCTAGGCCAAACACAACCTGTCATTATCTGTATCTGCCTATATCTGGACAGAAGCCTTGGGGAGCCAGATGCAGGTAATTGGAAGATCATCACAGGGAGGAATGAGCAAACTCAAATAAAAATACCTAATCACTCATAAAACCTCCCACTATAAATAGGCCTGCACAACAAAATTCACAGAAATCCAATCCTAAAAAAGGTATACAACAGAATCAATAAATCAACTATCAGAAAAAGAATAAGCTCCACATCAAATTAGCTTTCCTGAAACAGACTTTAGAGAAGTATGTTTAGGATGTTTGAAGGCATAAAGGAAGAAATAATCTCTGGCAAAAGATAATAAGAAATTTTAAAATAAAAGAGGTAAAAATAAAATAAGAACAAGTAAATGTGGAGAAAAATTAGATGCGAAAATATAGCCACTTAACTCAAAAGCATTGAGCTGGCCCCGTATTACAGTGGTTAAGTGTTGGGCATGGAAAATAGGATCCCATGCATGCCCCCAAATCTTTACAGAATGGAGAAAGGGTGGGAAAGGGATTTATGGTATTACAATGCCTTATTGGAGAGTGTTTTCTCTCTCTCTCTCTCTCTCTCACTCATTCTCTCTGGCTAGCACATGTGCCAGAGGGCAATTTAAAAAAAAAAAAAAAAACAACTTAATAAAAACTAGAGAAACTCTAGACTGAATATTACATATACAAACTCAAAGGAATCAACCAAAAAAGCTATTAGATTTACTAAATCAATTAGTAAGGTTGTAGAATATGTGACATTACCAATGTGTTGACTATAATTTTAAAATAAAATTAAGTAAACATAAATTTACAATAACATCAATAAGAATGAAATACTCAGAAATAAATTTTAAAACAGAAGGGCTTGCTTACACTAAAAATTACAAAGCATTGTCGAAAACAACTTTTAAATTAAAAAGACCTAAGTAAATGGAAGGATATTCAAAGGACTAAAACACTTAATATTGTTAAAATGGCAATACTCTTATAAATTAATCTATAGATTCATAAGAATTTATCAAAATCCCAGATGTCTCTATGAAAAAACTGACAAATTGATCCTAAAATTCATATGGAAATACAAGAGCCTCAGAATAGTAAGGACAATCTTTAAAAAGATCAATAAAGTTATAGAATGTATACTTCTCAATTTCAAAACATACTACAAAGCTAAGGTAATCAAGACCGTGTGTGACTTGTATAAGGATAGACATATAGATCGTTGAAACAGAATTACAATTCTTCATATTTTTAGTCGACCGATTTTTAACAAAAGTGCCAAGATAATTTGACCAAGGAAAGAAAACTCTTTCAACAAATTATACTGTGACAAAAGAATATCCACATGTAAAAGAGTGAAACAGTTGCCTACCTCACATACAAAATTAACATAAAAAGGTCAGAGACCTAAATATAGGAGCTAAAACTAAAAAACTCTTAGAAGGAAACATTCTAGTAACTATTTTTGACATTGATTTAGGCAATGATTTATCAAAGATGATTCCAAAAACATGAGCAATAAATGAAAAGTTTAAGAAACGAGTTCATCAAAAGGAAAAAGATTTGTACTTTTTAATAGCTTATTTATTAATTTTACACATTCAATAACTATTTATCATTACAGATTGCAAAACAAATTTTCCCAGCATTACTACACTGTATATTAGCCCAGTTGAAGATCTTATCATACACAGTATCATCAACAGATGATTTTCCACTTTTGTGTCCTTTAGATGTTTTGCTTCTTTTTCCCCTTAATTCCCTTCATCTCCATTAAAAGACACCATCAAGAAAGTGAAAATATAACTGATAGAAAGGACTTGAAAATTTGTAAATCATGTATCTCATAAGGAACTTGTATTCAAAATGTGTAAAGGTGACATATAACTCAATAATTAAAAAATTAAAAAAACAATTATAGAAATGAGTAAAGAATTTGAATAGCATTTTCTCTAACAGAGATACAGGAAAAAAAAAAAAGAAAAATGCTTATGAGTCATTAAAGTGATGAAAATGGGCAGGTGTCATGGTGGTTAAGGCATTTGACTCCACGTGGTCAACAGTGGTTTGTGCTCAAGATCCAGCGACTGAAAATCACACCATGTACGGGCATGCATGCCCAAAATTCCAGAGGAGAATGGAAGGAATTGCTGTGTGGCTATCCCACTGGAGGGAGATTTCTCATTTTCCCTCTCTCAATCTACCTGTCTCCCTCTGGCTAGCGCATGTGCCTATATGGCGAAAACTTTCAAAATAAAATCAAATTAAAAATAAGAGAGATGAAAACTGAAACCACAAGATAACACTTTATACTCACTGGAATGTATACTAAAAAAAGGATACATAGAAATTCTACCCTCAGACATTGCTGATAGAACTGTAAGATGGTGCAGCTACTTTTGGCACTTCCTCAAAATGTTAAACATAAGGCTCAACAATTTTAGGAATATACCCAAGAGAAATGAATCCATATTGTCTGCAAAAATATATGAATAACATAGAAATGTTCCTTATCAGCATTATTCACAATAGTCAGAAAGTGGAAGCTACCCAATGTCCATCGAATGATGAACAGAAAAATAAAATGTGATAATATAATTCAACAACAACAACAAAAGAAATGAAATACTGATACATGCTACAATATGGATGAACCTCAAAAAACATTATGGTAAGTGAAATCAGCCAGTTATGAAAGACCATATATGAACTGTATGATACCATAAACGCAAATGTTCAGTACAGGCTTGTCTATAGATTGGTGGTCACATAGGACTGAAGGTTATGAAAAAGGGGAAGGGAGAATAGAATAATGGAGAAGACTACCATTGGACATTATCTTGGGGACATGAAACTAAAAATGATTACCAATTAGATTTGGGAGTAGTTGTAGAACTCTCCCAAATGTAAACACAATGAAACCCACTAAATAGTACACTACGTACAGGTGATCTGTATTTGCATGTAAATTATATCTCAATTAAGTTTTTAAAAAACAGCTGGGAATAAGGATGTAAACTGCCACAAACACACATAAGAAAAATCTAGCAACATCTAACAGTTAACGCACTTTTAGGAAAATAATGGGACAAAAAATTTTACACATGAGCACAAGGAGACAGGCACAAGAATGTTCATGTAGCACTGTTTTTTCTGTTTTCTGGTTTTTTTTTTTTTTTTTTTTTTTGAGAGGTTATTGCTATTGGACGCATGAGCTCGCCAAAAAGACAAAGAGAGACAGAGAGACAGAAAGCAAGAAATCACCCCCCAGGGGGTATGGCCACACCACAATCCCTTCTCCTCCATTTTCCTCTGGGGATCTTGGGCACGCGTACACACGCGCCCAGCTTGAGTTTAAGCGACCAGGTCTGGGACTCGAACCGTGCTTGACTACGTGGGAGTCCAGCAACATAGCCATTACGCTAACTGCTGGTCCCTATGTAGCACTGTTTTAATAATTAAGAAAATAAAAAACAGATGGGACCAGCAGTTAGCGTAATGGCTATGTCGCTGGACTCCCACGTAGTCGACCGCGGTTCGCGTCCCAGACCCGGTAGCTTAAAACTCGCGCCGGGTGCGTGTGCGTGTGTGCCCAAAATCCTGAGAGGAGACTGGAGGAGAAGGGATTGCGGCGTGGCCATCCCCCCTGGGGGGTGATTTCTCACTTTCTGTCTCTCTCTGTCTGGCGAGCACACGCGCCCTATAGCAAAACCTCTCAAAAAAAGAAAAAAGAAAATGACTAAAGAAACAGGTAGGGCTAGCTTGTGGTGAGGTGGTTAAGGTGCTGGACTCCCACATGGCCAATCGTGATTCAAATCATGGACCTGATGGCTTGCTTTCTCACTTCCCTCTGCCTCTCTGCCTCTCTCTCTGGTGAGCACATGTACCCTATAGCGTATTAAAAAATAATAAATAAATAAATATTTTTAAGTTGTTTAAGACAAACAAACAAAATCCTGAAGTATATTTTTAAAGTGAAATACCATACAAAATGCATGAATAAATATAATCTCAAAAACAGAATTTTGAGAAAAATAATAAACTGCAGAAAGATACACAGTGTAATATCATTAATAGCTCAAAACATGCTATATACAACATATACCACTTTTGAATATAATAACATATACTTTAAGGATAAAAACTTAAGAATAAAAGCTGAGACCAGCAGATAGCATAATGGTTATGTCACTGGACTCCTATGTAGTCAACCGCAGTTTGAGTCCTAGACCTGTCACCTTAAAACTCACAATGGGTGCATGTGTGTGTATGCCTAAAATCTGAAGAGGGGAATGGAGAAGAAGGGACTGTGGTGTGGTCATCCCCACTGGAAGGTGATTTCTCACTTTGTGTCTCTCTGTCTCTTGGCGAACACATACGCACTATAGCAAAAATCTCTCTTAAAAAAAAAAAAAAAAGAATAAAAGTCACTTGGGATAGTAGCTGGCATAGTGGTTAAGGTACTTGACATGGTCCACCACAGTTAAAGTCCTGGACCTTGTGGCTTGAAAATCATATCGGGTGCGTGTATGTGTGCATGCCCAGAATCCCAAGAGGAGAAAGGAGAAGGGACTGTGGCATGGATATCCCTCCTGGTGAGTGACTTCTCACCTTCCCTCTCACTGTCTCCTTCTGTCTTTATGCAAGTGCATAAACCCTAAGGCAAAAACCTAAAAGAAAAAAAAAAAAAGAGTAAAAGTCACTTAACTTCAAGGCATAACTTATTTCTGAAAAGAATGTTAATGGAATTTGGTAAGATGCAAAATGTCTATGATTTTTTAAAAATAATTATTTTGTTTAACTTTATTTATTATTATTATTAATACTATTATTGAATTTGACCAGAGAGAGATAGAGAGAGTTAGGGAAAGTGAGAAAGCAAGCCACCAGGTCCGGGACTCAAACCACAGTCAGCAATGTGGGAATCCAGCATCTTTAACCACCATGCCACCTGCCAACCCCTTGCCTGTGATGTTATCACCATAATCATCATATTATTATAGAATTTTGCAGCAGTCATAACAAAATGGTAATTTAACCCATGTGATAGGGTTAAATTGTATTGCTTATGTTGGTCTCCATGTTTTTTTTTCTCAGTATATTTAAAATACATATATTTTAACAGAAAAAAGATGGTAAGATCCAATGAATTTAAAATTTCCTCAAACAGCAAGTCTTCTCAAAAGGATTTCTCTGTTTTGAATCAATATATCAAGGGCAAATATTATTTAAGCCATCATTAGAGTACCAGCTAGAGTCAAAGGATTCATTCAGTCACGATGCTAAATTTTTTAAAAAGGTAAAATTACTATGCATGAATTCCAACACTTTGAAAATCAGATGCTCTCTGGCCTTCCCACTAAGTGTCACCTGACAAGGTCATTGTTTCAAGAATACAATAATTGTTCAGGATTGAGGGAGAACATTCAGTGGGGTATTTTCTCTACTGTTTCCTCAGTAGAAATCATAGAAATGACAACTGTAATTAAGTCTTTTTTAAAAAATTACCTTTGAGTTTTAAGTCAGGATGAAAATTATTTCTAACCTTATGAACTTCCACATCACATCACGCTAAAAGAAATCCTTCCAGTTTTCCTTTATACCAGGAAAGTATATGACAGCTAAATAAATATGAAGTCTTCGCTTCTGACCTTTATGGCTATTCAAAAGAAGCAATTCTATTTGCCACTATTTCACTTATCAAAGTTAGAAATAAAGCAAGTATAATACTTAACACTAAGTCATCTCTTCTCAAAAAAAGCTGAATGCTTTAAGAAAAACATCACAAAAAAGGAACACGGTATCATTTAACCTCTAAGCCATAGAAGTTAAAAGATTCTCTTCATTTCTAGTAATGATGATTAAAATTTTGTATAGAAAAAAGGATTTTTCAGGTTGAAGGGAAGTATTATGTGTCTCGGATTGTTGTTAGCTTTTGATTAAAGTCCAAAGGTCTCAAAAAATTGATTTTGATAATTTTCGCCAGGATTCTTTTTTCATTAATACAGATTTTCGGAGGTCTTTACTCTGACATTCTAAAAATGTTTCATGTTATTCATATTTAATTTATTATTTTGTGTTTATATTTTAATCTTTGCAATATAGAAGATAATAAAATTTGACATCTGATACTGTACATTTATATTTTTATACTGCATACAAGCATATCTATTAAAGGGTTCATTGTGAATTAAAAAGAAGTAAATTTTGGGCTGATTCCATAGCCTCATAGTTAAGACAGCCAGATCCCATATGGCCAACCTCACAGTTCAGACCCTACACCAGGACTTGAGAAAAACACCAGCAGCATATGCATGCATGCCCAAAATCTCAAAAGGAGAGAGAGATGGAAGGGAAAAGATTGCAAGCATGATCATTTCCATGGGAGGGTGCTTTCTCCTCTTCTTTCTTTAAGCCCCTCTCTGACAACACACGTGCCGACTGGCAAACAAAAAAAAAAAGTTTTTAAAAGCTTTAGGATTTGCATGTATCCTTACTGAATTGTTATGTAAGTTGTATTTAAAAAAAAAAATTAAATAATGCAACAAAGTCTCTTGTTACCCCATACTTATTACTTAGTGTACTTTAAGGACTAGATTAGAATCAGAAAACTAGGAAGTATAAGATGCTATGGGCACACAAAATTGTGGTACCTCCCCAGCCATAGCAGGACTGGGGAGAAAGACCATGAATGGTGGCAGGTAGTCAGGGGAAACTTTCTAGTAGAGGTGGTAGGTAAGCTATATCAAAGCATGAGTTAGTCGAATAAGTAAGATCTGGAGTAAAAAAGTGGGGTCCTTAGAATCAGGTGTTCTTGGTAGAACAACTGGTATAAAGAAATACAAAAGCATGGTCTATGTGGCACACTAAGTGTTGTTTCAGTATTGGTGCAGTAGAAAATGATGGTACTGAGGTGAGCTTTAAGTTGTCATATATGTGTAGTAGTTTAAATTATTAGAGTAGATATTATCCAGGTTTAATGTAAGGCGTAACAAAAGATAAAAATCTACATCTCAATCTTTGTTTCAGATTGTAGGAAATAATTTCAGTTACTTTTAGATTCTGAAAAACAATAAAAATTGAAAACCTGAGCATTCTATCAGCAAGACTTTTTGTACTGAGAATTAATGCAATTTAGCTTATGGTTTTTATATGCCCAAGTTGAAATATGCATTAGCAACTGCTGAGACTTTTAGAGCAATGATAAAGCTATAATACTTAGCTCTGTCACCTGAGAACAGATACACATGTTGTTACAACAGATATACACATTGCCACTTGGTTGTGCCACACTGTACTACTTTTTACAGTAGCATAACCATGTCTCACTATACTTTCACTGCAACCTAAAGGTACTATATAAACGATAACTCATTAATCATCATTATGTAAATCAGAAAATAAATCCAAATGCAAGAAAGTATGAAATATAAGAAAACTTTACTTATTTCATGTTTTAAAAATTATTAAAATATGTATGAAATCCCATTATATATTGGGTTGTCGAAAAAGTCATGACGAACTTTTGCATAGAAAAACATAGAAAAAATACATCATGAGGGGCCAGCAGGTGGCATGGTGGTTAAGGGTGCTAGACTCCCACATGGCCAACCATGGTTTGAGTTCTGAACCTGACAGCTTGCTTTCTCACTTTCCTTCTCTCTCTCACTCTGTCCCTCTCTGGTCAAATTTTAAAAATAAATAAATGAATAAAGCTAAATAAAATAATTATTTAAAAAAATACATCATGGCTTTTCAGACAATCCAACAGTTTACACATTTTTTCATATAAAAGTTACCTTAGTTCCTTATTTTCTCTTCTGTAGTTTTGTCTACTTGTCTATAGAAGGTAACCTTTCAGATATTCACTGCAATTTTTATCTATGTTTTCTGTATTCCTAGAATATTTTTTTATTTAAATTTTATTTATTTTATGAGAGAAAAACAAATAGAGACACATATGCCCCAAACAGGGTCTTGCCCAATGCAGTCCTCCCCCCAGTCTTCCAGCCAGCTAAGATCACAGGTGCATCCATGATGTAACTCACATGCTAAGGTCAAGCTGAGATCTGAACCCAGGCCTTCCCAGATGGTTCCAGGATCATACAGTATCACCTGCACCACCATGGCTGGGCCCCTACAGTAGTTCTAAAATTCTTTTCTTTCTTCTTTCTCTGTTTATTTCCACACCCACACCAAGGACATACATTCCTTCAAGGTAATCCATGTAAAAAGAAGTGGGAGAACGACCTCATTCATGTTGGCAATCATCCTATCAACTAGCATTCATCACTCAGACTGGTTCAAATAATCTTGGACAAAGGTTACAAAATGTGGAGTTATGCTGAACGAAACGACCCTTCTCTACCTCTGCTCTCTGCTATAGTATATGTGCCTAATCACCACCACAGTTGCACTGGCTTGCCCAAACCGTACTTTTTAATTAGAATGTGAAAATGACAGTAGGCCAGTTCTATGTATTGGATATAAAATGGTCCATAACTATTTGGGAATAAAAAAACAGACATGGTTGTAAAAGTAGTCTACTTGCCATCTTCTTGAACTTGATGAGACCCTAAATGAATATTTCTACATTGTAAGACAAGTATGAGCCAGCTGAAAACCTAATTTACAATAAAATTCTCCTTTCTATTCCTCTCTATGCCAAACTACCTGACTTCCATTATTATGTTAAATCCAATATTCTGCTATTCTCCCGCTTCTTACTTTTATCCTCTATTTCTAAAGTGTCAAAGTACAAAATAGTATAATAGTATTCCTGCAAAAATTTAGTAATAAGGCAGATATAGGTTTAACCTAGAATAATGGCTTTCATAAATTATTTCACTCTATATTTAAGAAGTCTGATCTAGGCATTGTTAACACAATTTCTATCAAATCAGAACATCCTGGAGCTGAAGAGCAACTCCAATTTATTTTTTGTCCCCAAGTCTATGAGTTATTTGACACCTCTATTTTTATGGTTTTAGGGAATTCTCAGGAACATTCTGCTATTAATGACTCTAGAAACATATCCCATAGTTAAGGGAATTATAATTCATCTCAACTAGTACTTCCTGAATATAATATTCAATATTGTGCCAAGTATAAACATGGTAATTCATAAGACAATAGCTACATTTAAAATGTACATTATGTATCACTAGTTTTTAGATCTCATTAAATCCTCACAACAACTCAATGAGGCATATATGTTCATTCCTAGTTGGCAGGTAAATAAAATAAGATTACAAAACTGTTAGTGGTGGCAAATTTGAACCCAGAACTGTTCAACTGCAAAGCCTGCATCATTAAACACTATATTACATTTTCTTACTACTGATATATTCACTTGACTTTTCTATCTTTTTATGATTTCAGGGCTATATTTTTTTAGTTATAATTTTTTTAAAGGCAATATATTTACATGATTTAAAAGTCAACACTGGGGCCAAAAAAGAAAACTGGAAACCATAAAAATACCTAGTATGCAGATCATGATTACAAGCATTAAAGAACCAGGACTGGCCCAGCCTGGTGGTGTAGCAGGTAGCAAACTAAACTGCCAGAAGCTGCATGGCTGACCAGCAGACTCAGATCCCCAGGCAGCCTTGAAAACATGCCAGGCATGTGTGTGTGCATCCAAGACCTTAGTGAGCTGAAGGGCTGGGAGAAGGGGTTCATTGTGTGATGAGACCTCATTGAGTGTGCTTCTCTCTCACACACACATGCTCTATCAGGAATAAAATAAGTAAGCATTAAAAAAGGAGGGGAGTAAAGACAGATGGGAGGTTGTGAGGGCAGACAGAAGGAAACAAAGGAAGAAAAGTCAGTTCTCTCTGGAGAAATGGCTTATTGAAGGACTGAGGCAAAAAAATGTATAAAATGAGCCTAGAATATCTTGTTATACCAGAAGCCAAGGAAGTGAACAAAAAATGATTCAAAGGAATGTTCAGAGTAACACAGGAATCACCTTGAAGAGATTTCCATTGGCTAAACTTGGGCCAATACAAGCACTGAAATAATGTGAAATCCATGAGTCTACATTAATGTACATTTTTAAGTTTATTTATTTATTTCTTCCATGAGTAAATGGGCAAGAGAAAGAGATTGATGCAACCCCAACAGGGTCTTGATCTATAATCTACCCCCAGCTTTGGCCATCCCTGGATTATGGACGCACACGTGCCTGGTGTACTAAGTGAGGTTTCCAAACATGGGCCCTGAACATTTCCACATTGGTCAGCCTCATAGAGCATCGCGTTTTGCCACTGCACCACCCTCCAGTCCAATATAATAGAGTTTAAAACAGGACAGAAGGAAAAGTTCTTCCTTATAGCAGAACAGCAAGCAATTAATGTAGAAGGAATAGTATGAGTTATAAATCACCTCCTGGGATGGCATGGTGGTTACATCACTGGACTCCCACATGGCCCACCATGGTGGCTTGAAACTCACACAGGGGGTGCGAGTGTGTTTATGTGCCTAAGATCCCAGGAGGAGAATAGAGGAAAAGGGAATGCAGTGTGGCCAACCACCCTGGAAGGTGATTTCTCACTTTCTGTCTCTCTGTCTTTCTCTGTCTGGTGAGCGCACATGCCCTATAGCAAAAGTCTCTTTAAAAAAAAAAAAAAAAGAAAGAAAAGAAATCACTACTTGGAAAATATCATAGTAATAATAGATTTAGGCAAGAATTATTAATATACAATTCATGAGTGAAAGTTTTATGAGAAACAGAATACCTCCCTGATTTCAAATTATTTTCCAACAAATTTCTTATTAATTGAAAGGGAGAAAAATAATTCACAAGGAAAAAACTACCAGATGTCACCTAAACCAAATTATTAAAGTTAACATCAACACCAATAGAGCAACACCATCAAAAAAGAAAAATATCACATGGTTTCTAATATGATATACTGAGAAAGACACATCATCACTTCTTTAGTATTCTTGCTAAAAATTCATAACCTGAATTTAATCATGATGAAATATCAGACAAACCCAAATTAAGGATATCCTTCAAAATATACAGTCTGCACTCCTTAGAAAATATTAAGGTCAGGGCCAGCAGGTGGTATGATGGTTAAGGCACTGGAGTCCCACATGGCTGACCATGGTTCAAGTCCCAGATATGGTGGCTTGCTCTCTTTCCTCTCTCTCTCATCAAGTTAAAATAAATGAGCCTGTTGGCCAGAACCGCCATCTTTCAGTAATTAACCAAAATGACGAACACAAGGGAAAGAGGAGAGGGACCCAATATATGTTCTCTAGGCCTTTTAGAAAACATGGAGCGGTTCCTTTGGCAAAATATACGCGAATCTACAAGAAAGGTGATATTGTAGACATCAAGGGAATGGGTACTATTCAAAAAGGAATGCCCGTGCTCGCTTCAGCAGCACATATACTAAAATTCGAACGATACAGAGAAGATTAGCATGGTCCCTGCACAAGGATGACATGCAAATTCGTGAAGCATTCCATATTTTTTTTTGGCAAGGGGACAAGTGTAGCATCTGACCAATGGCCCAGTAAATAATAATTCCTTCAGAGTCAGCTTTTCAAAAAATTACCTATGCCCTAGGAATAAAAGATAAAAGTTAACATTATTTTTAGTTTGCTATAACTACATCAGCAAGTATTTGTTAATGCCTGTTATGGGCAAATCACTGTGCTAGGCATTGACAATTTCATCATCTTTAAAGCAGGGTCCATTTGTCCGCAGGGGAACTGATGAGTGAAGACCAGGTTCCTTGGCAGGTGCAGGTGACAAGAGTACAGAGGTGGACCTGAACTGGGTTGTTAAATACTGTCAATGATTGGATGTGGACAATAGTCCACATTTGGAGGGTACCATGTTCATAAGAAGTGAAATGCGTGAGTATCCTTGGTGATACTCTCCTAATGTTTATTTATATTACTCTTCAAAGAAGGAGAACCAGCTGAAATGTTTGCTTTAATAAGCATATTTGAAGAGGTCCTTTGGGGTCAGATTTTTCTCTTCTCTTTTTTTTTTTTTTTAATTAGAATATACCATATCAATAAAGGACAAAGACTAATGTTAACTATTATATGCTACAACGTAAGTGATTTTTGTAAAAGAGCACAATGTCATTGAAAAGTATTTATTGATAAAGAACAGCTCACGCTGAACTGGTGAAGGCCAAAGAAATTGAAGGAAGGAATGGTAAAGATGTTTTAGCTGTCTAATAAATTTTGTGTACCAGAATACCAGGCGGTGTTTTACCCACTGAAATAGATTTCAGATTACTTTGTTTTTACTCCTAAAGAGTCTCAAGTTGAGCCATTTTAACACTTAAGTCAGTTTTTTCCCCACTATACTTAAAAAACTGTTAATATTTTAGTATCTTCCTAGCTTGATGAGTATAAGCATATTTTCAGATCTTTGACAATGACAACCAGTAAGACTGATAACATTACTTCAAACCAGTAGTATCCAGGGTTAAAAATCAAAAACGTAGTCAACCAGCAAGACTGTGAAGTTATGCCATATAAGCTTGTACATCTGTAATAGCTTGATATCGAATGTTCTGTAACTTACCATAAATAATGGCTAATGAGAACAACTTAGGAAATTCTCGAATTCCCTTTCTTACTATATTAGTTTGCAGATTTAATATAGAAATGAATGTTCTGTGGTTCAATGTGTTTGTTCAAATAAAACTTTTGCTATTTGTTTAAAAAAAAAAAGAATGGCCCACAAGTGTTACCATGGCAAAACTGGAAGAGCTTATAATGTTACCCAGCATGTAGTTGGCATTGTTGTGAACAAACAAGGGCAAGATTCTTACCAAGAAAATTAATGCGAGTATTTAGCATATTAAGCATTCTAAGAGCAGAGATAGTTTCCTAAAACATGTGAAGGAAAATGACCAGAAAAAGAAGGAAGCCAAAGAGAAAGGTACCTGGGTTCAGGTGAAGCACCAGCCTGCTCCACCCAGAAAAACACACTTTGTGAGAACCAATGGAAAGAAGCCTGAACTTCTGGAACCTATTCCCTATGAATTCATGGCACGATGGGTGTTAAAAATAAACTAATCTGTGGTCTATAAAAAAAATTAAAATAAATGAATAAATAAATAAGATGAAATAAATATTTTAAAAAGATTGAGGTCATGAAAGACAAAGACAGAGATGATTACAGATTAAAAGAAACTAAAGAGACATGACAAAAAATGCAACATGTGCTCCTACTCAGAAAAAAAAGATCTGTTTTATTTTCTATAAAAACTTTTACAAAAGTAAACAGGTATAATATGAATCATATTTATAGATTTCATAATATAACCATACCATGTTAATTTCTTCTGTGGTTATATATCAGAATGTTCTTAGAAAACTATTTTGGGGTAAAGGTATTTTCAGGTAAAAAGCATTATATGTAAAACTTACTTTCAAATAGTTCATCAAAAAATAAATAAATTTATAAATACTTAAATACATGCACACCACAAATACATACATACATACAGATAGGTTAAGAGTAAGAGAGAGAGGGAGGTAGACATGGAGAGAGAGAGGAACGATAAAAATCAAACATGGCAAGGTGTTAACAATTTGGGTATTGGGTGAATAGTTTGTAGAAATTCTTTGTAATATTCTTGTAGTACTTCTCCAATATTAAAATATATCAAAATGACAATTTATAGATAAGTTAAACCATAATGCTCCATAACAATCTTTTTCTAAAGAATTATTTATTTAGTTGTATTTAATATTATTATTTTTTTTCAGTGTGCTACAGGACACGTGTGCTCACCAGAGAGTGAGAGAGAGAGGTGGGGAAAGTGAGAAAGCAAGCCATCAGGTCTGGAACTTGAATGGCAGTCAGTCATGTGGCAGTCCGGCGCCTCAACCACCATGCCACCTGCTGGCCCCCATAATAAAATTTTAACTCTCTAAATAGAGAAGCAAAATGGCAGCTGAAAATGTTCACGAAAATGTAATCTAACTAGATATTCTTAAATTTGCCTCAGACATAAGATATTATAACAATTTTTAGTGCAGTAGTAATTTTTTTTAAATCCCCATATGGTCCAGCCAGTGGTACGATGGTTAAGGCAGCTGGATTTCACATAGCCACTACACAGTTCAAGTCCCAGACCCAGTGGCTGGAAAAACGCACCAGGCAACGTGTGCATGTATGCCCAAAATCCCAAGAAGAGAATGGAGTAGAAGGAATTGTATAGCCCTCCCCTCTGGGAGGTACTTTCTCACTTTCCCTCTCTCTCTCTGTCTCTTCCCAGTGAGCACAGG
Source organism: Tupaia tana (assembly GCA_026018925.1). Taxonomy (NCBI): domain Eukaryota; kingdom Metazoa; phylum Chordata; class Mammalia; order Scandentia; family Tupaiidae; genus Tupaia; species Tupaia tana. The sequence continues at coordinate 15,329,598 of JAKSZU010000018.1, forward strand.
CAAAGGGCAAATTTTTTTTAAAAATTCCAACATGTTAGAAATACATAAATATTTATGGCTATTTACAAATAAAATAATATGATATCTGAGATTGACTTGAAAATATTGTAAGGAAAGGGTATGGATGTGGAGTTACAGATGAAATAAAGGGGACCACCATTTGATAATTGTTGAAGATAGGTGATAGATATGAAAGTTAATTATTCTGTTCTCTCTTCTGTTGTATAACGTCCACAATAAAAATTATCTAAAAGCTCAATCCCATATCAAAAAATGGAACAGACAAGTCGTACTCCCACTCCTGTTATTTTAACCATGTTTCCTGTCAATTCGCCCCTTACAGGCAATCTTTTTGTCAGCTGTCTATCTTTCTAGTTTATTTAGAAAAAAAAAAAAAAAAGGAAATAGAAAGTTATATATTCTTATATATATTCTTATAATTTCTCTTCCTATAAAAGGTAATAAACAACATACAATGATCTATATTTTGTTTCCCTCGTCCCTCAAACTTTATATATTCTAGATATCTCTTCATAGCAATATATAGAGCTCTATTTATGTCTGGTGTGTGTGTGTATGTGCATGTGTAAATGTTCCAAGATTAATTCAACCGGCCCCTTACACTGGATCATTGATTTATTTCTAATTTTGTATTATTCCACGGTACAATAAATACCCTTGTATATTTCTTTCATTTTGTACCCATGCAGGTTTACCATAGGAAAAATGATCAGAATATGGGAATTGCTGGGTCAAGGCATGTTTGGTAGATTTTTAAAATAAATATTTATGTGTAATTCTTCATTAACATAATGGCTGCTACAATGTGACTTTCAAAAATAAATTTTTATTGCCAGAGAGTATGTGCACCTGCCAGAGAAAGAGAGAAAGCATCTCCCAATAAGGTTGGTCACACTGCAATCCTTTTTTATTAATTAAATTACTTCATGTCAGGATTTTGGGTATACACATACACAGAGAGAGAGAGAGAGAGACAGAGAGAGAGAGACAGACTCAGAGTGCATTTCAAGTCACTGGGGCTAGAATTGAAGCCACAGTCACTATGGGATCCAGTTCTGAGCTATGGGGCTGGGGCTAGCCTATAATAAAATTCTTCAGTAGATTAATATAACGTGTAATAATTAAAGAAAAATAATTAGGATACCCATTATTTCAACCATTTGATACATTATATATGGTAAGTCATTGTTTACTACATTCTTTGGTAGATTTTACCAGATGTATATGCCTTCTACCATTGATATATGAGAGTGTCTAAGTACACCCCCATAGCCTTGGTAAGAGAACATAGCATCAAACTTGGGGGTTTTGTCTCTCTGGAAAGGGAAAAACTGTTTCTCAGTATCTTTCGTGTGCATTTTTTTTTTTTTGCTTTGGGCAATATAACCACTATTTCTTCTACTTCTCATGTCAGGGGATGAGAAATACCTCCTGATTTGTTTCTGCCTATGTCTTTGACTCAGCTTTCTCCTACTGCATCTTGGAATTCACTTTGTCAAGTATTATCTATTCCTTCTTTCTATCCCCTCCTGTTTTCTTTCTTCCCAAGTGCAAACATTTTTCTTTATATATGGGCTAGATACTCCATTCAAACAAGATGGTATAAAGGGCAGAACATGAAAAGTAAGTCTCTTTCATATGTGGAATATGAACATTATCTACTCCCACAGTGAATCACCATTCTCAGTTTCTTATGCATTCCCTTAGTCACATTCTATACATATAGAAACATATATGTATATAGTCCACTTAAGAAATATACTGAAAGGACCAGCAATTGGCACAATGGCTATGTTGCTGGACTCCCATGTAGTCGACCACAGTTCGAGTCCTGGACCCGGTGGCTTAAACTCAGGCCAGGTGCGTGTGTGTGTGTGCCCAAGATCCCGAGAGGAGAATGGAGAAGGGATTGCAGCATGGCCATCCCCTCTGGGGGGTGATTTCTCGCTTTCTGTCTCTCTCTCTCTCTCTCTCTCTCTCTCTCTGTCTTTCTGGCAAGCGCAAGTGTCCAATAGCAAAAAGCTCTCCAAAAAATAAAAAAAAAGAAATATACTGAAACGGAGACATACTGTTCAGCTGAGGTAACACTAGCTACTGTAATAACTACACCATGACATGTCAGTGGTTTAACACAAAGAAAAGTTTAGTTTGTACTCACATGGCAGTCCAATGTTCAGTGAGTAGTTTCTATGTGCACTTCAAGAACCCAAGTCTTGCCATAGCCTAGGGCTTCAAAGTCTTCCCTTTAGCAGCAAATAGGGGAAAAACAGAGAAAAAAAGATAAGACATTATTGCTTCTTAATCATCTTGCCCAGAAGTCACCAGGTCACTATGCAAATATTCCTTAGGTAGAAATAGTTTTTTAGTTGAAAGGTAGGCTACAGGATTTAGTTACTGGCTTGACACTTCACTTTATAAAATGGTAGCATAAATCTTTGGATAGTCATTTGAGCTGTCTCTTAATATATTCTTCAATTGTTTTATTTCATGGTTTTTTTTTAACTTATCTGAGGATGGTTCCCAAAATTCATATAGAGATGCCTCACTTTTTTTAAAAGAATTATTTTATTTAACTTTATTTATTATCTATTTATTTATTATTTAATTTGACCAGTGAGAGGCAGAGAGAAAGAGGGAGAATGAGAAAGCAAGCCACCAGGTCCAGGACTTGAACCCTGGTCAGCCATGTGAGAGTCCAGCACCTTTAACTACCATGCCACCTGCCAGCCCCAGGGATACCTCACTTTAAAACCTTTTTAACAGTATAATGCAGGCATTTCTGCCTGAACTAGGCAGTCAGAACTTTCATCTAAGAAGCATGACTAAATACAGGTGTTTTGGGACCAGCACATGGTGTAAAGGTTATGCCACTGGTTACGTCACTGGACTCCCACATAGCCAACCATGGTTCAAGACTTGGACCCAGTGTCTTAAATATACCAGGCATGTGTGTGTGCGTGCCCAAAATCGTGAGAGAAGAATGGAAAAGGTATTGTGGCATGGCCACTCAGGGAGATGATTTCTCGCTTTCTGTCTGTCTTTCTCTGTCTCTCTTGCAAGCGCATGCACTCAATAGCAAAAAATCAGAAAAAGAAAACAGGTGTTTCTGCTAGAGCAGTTCTATAACACTTCAGAGAAATCATGCTGCTAAGGAAAATACTATTGAAGAACTTCTCTGAGGCGAGAAGCTTGGAGACTAAGTTGGCTCTCCCCATCCTAGTGCTTCTGATCTTGGGGACAGTCTTGTAACTGATAATAGTAGATATTATCCCATGTTGTAGCCTAGAGAAGTGGATTTTATCCCATCTTCCTTCCATACACCTTTTCTCCTCTTTTTGCTGGTAGTTGAGGGCTCAGCAGAGCTAGAAGGCTTTCTCCCAAGCCACTCTGCCCTTGTACATAGCGAGATGAAAGAGCAGGGAAACTTTAAAACAAAATAAAATACAAACAGTAAAAGCTCTCAAGCTTTTGACCAATGACTGATGGAAGTCACTTTGAAACTATGCCTATTCTTAAGTAAAAGGAGTCCCTAATTTGATATTACATGCTTTATTGACTACAATTTACCTTATTTTTCCATTCTCTTATTTTTCCATTCCTCTACCAATGGTTCCTGAGATTATTTACCAAATAAATGACTTGCAGTAAATGACTCAAGGTCTATTTGGGGAGAGTGGGGGTAGAGGCGGGCAGAGGTGGAGAAGGGCTAAATTAAGTTCCCTCTCTTACCAGCCTCTAGCCTACAGGCTCCTTTGTCAGTCAGGGCTAGTTGGAGGCTCTCAGAAAGTGTTCAAGTTGCAGTCATTTTGTTTTTCTTTTTAATTGCCAGAGAGTGTGTGTACTTGCCAGAGAGAGATAAAGAGACCGTGGGAAAGAGAGGGAGGGAGAAAGCACCTCCCAATGGAGCATGTTCATGCAACAATTCTTCATTTCTCTGTCCTGTTGAGATTTGGGGAATGTACACACATGCGCCTAGTGTGATGTTTAAGCCAACAAGGCTGGGATTTGAACCATGGTCTGTCAAATAGAATTCAGCTCCCTTGACCAGTAAGCCATGGGGCTGGCCCTAATCATTTTTAATGGACTAAGGAGTATACTTCAAAAAGCATATGAAGTCATAGTTACTTGGTGCAAAATATTAAAAAGTTGATGAAAATGATATTAGAATCACAACTTCTGTATTATGACCACACCTCTATAGTTATAAATTTATAAGATTATATCAAAATTCTTTTTTTTTAATATGAGAGCATTTTATTCATTTATTTATTTTTAGTTTGCTATAGAGTGTGTGTGCTCACGAGAGAGAGAGAGAGAAGTGAGAAGGGATGGCCCTGCCACAATCCCTCCTCCATTGTCCTCTTGGGATTTGGGACACAAACACACAGTAGCTAATAATTCACAAGCTACCAAGTCCAGAACTGGAACTGCAAAGTCAGCCATATGGAATCCAGTGCTTTAACTTCCATGCCACATCCTGGCTCTAGATCATAATTTCTTTAAATAACTATATCCTCATGGGCTTTTTGGTCCACCCATCCATTCTTTTGGTATTTATAGACAATTTTGCCAGTCCTTCTCTTGAAGTACTGAACCTTTCACATATGGATATGTCTATCCTTGGGATAAATTCCTAAAAGTAGAAGTTACTGTATTGGAAAGTACATATATAGCAACTATGAGAACTATTAAAAACTGCTTTCTTATCAATGAAATGAAAGCTGTATTTTTTTAGAAGATGAACTAAATTACTAAACCACTAGCGAGAATAAGAAAAGTAGAGATAAGACCCAGGAAAGTAAAGTTAGAAATGAAAAAGGGGACATTTTAACACATATCACAGAAATACAAAAAACCACTATAAAATATCATGAGCAACTATATGCCAATAAGAGGAAACACTTAGAAGAGATGAACACATTTCTGGACATATATAATACACCTAGATGGAAACAGAAACAAACAAAAAGCTTTAACAGACCAATAACAAGTAACAAGATTGAATTTGTAATAGTCTTCCAACAAAGAAAAGCCCAAGTCCAAATGGTTTCACTGCTAAATTCTACAAATCTTTAAAAAACTTAACACCAATTCTCCTCAAACTATTTCAAAAGATCCAATATAGGGAACCCTCCTAAACTCATTTTATGAAGCCACCGTCACTTTGATACCAACAGCTGACAAGGACACAACAACAACAACAAAACTACAGACCAACATCCCTAATGAATACAGATACAAAAAATTCTCAACAAAATACTAGTGAATTGAATCCAATAACACAATATAAAGATTACTGAACCACAACCAGGTAGGATTTATTCCAGGGATGCAAGTATGGTTCAACAAATTCCAAACAATATATGTAATATATCACATTAACAGGAGGAAAGACAAAACCATATGACCATGTCAAATGATGGAGAAGAAGCACTTGATAAAATACAACATCTCTTTATGATTAAAACTCTCAATGCAATAGGCATAGAAGGCACACCTTTAAACACAGCAAAATTAATATATGGCATATGGACAGTTAATGTAATCCTGACTGGGGAAAAGTGGGAAGATATTCCACTTAAAACCAGAATGAAGGGACCAGCAGTTAGCGTAATGGCTATGTCGCTGGACTCCCACGTAGTCGACCGCAGTTCGCGTCCCGGACCCGGTGGCTTAAAACTCACGCCGGGTGCGTGTACGTGCGTGCCCAAGATCCCGAGAGGAGAATGGAGGAGAAGGGATTGTGGCGTGACCATCCCTCCTGGGGGGTGATTTCTCGCTTTCTGTCTCTCTGTCTCTCTCAGTCTGTCTGGCGAGCACACACGCCCTATAGCAAAAAACTCTCAAAAAAAAAAAAAAAAAGAATGAGACAGAGATGTCACTTTCTTCTCTCTTGTTAAACATAGTAGTGGAAGTCCAAGCTAATACAACCAGACAAGAAAACAAGAGAATAAAATAAAAAGCATCCAGATCATAAAGGAAGAAGTTAAATTGTCCCTATTTGTGGATGACATGATTATATACATAGAAAAACCTAAAGAATCCACAAGAAACTCTTAAATATGGAAAACTAATTCAGTGAAGTCCCAGGATACAAAATCAATACATACAAAAACTGGAGCATTTTTATAGACCAAAAATGAATGAACCAAGATAGAAATTAAGAAAGCAATCACATTTACAAGACAGAGAGAACAAAACAAACTTGTAGTAAATTTAACCAAGGAAATGAAAGATATCTATAAGTCAGTCTTTTCAACAAATGGTGCTAAGAAAACTGAATATCCATTTGTTGAACATTGAAACTGGAATCCTCTCTCTCATTATTTACAAAGGTTAACTCAAGATGGATTAAAGACTTACATATAAACGGCGAAACTATAAAACTAACTACTTGAGGAAAATGCAGAAAATACCTCAAGATATCGAAATAGGCAAAGACTTCTTAATTAAAACCTCTAAGATACAGGCAACAACCTTAAAAATACACAAGTAGGATTACATCAAGCTAAAAATCTTTTGTATGGCAAGGGAAACAATAAACAGAGTAAAGAGATAACCTACAAAATGGGAGGAAAATACTTGCACGCTAAAATTCAAATAAGCAAATAATAACCTGTAATGCAATCAAAATCGGCAATCAAGCCAAACAGACAACACTTAAAGGAAAATATACACATGGCTAAAAAGAGCATGAAAAATATTTGGCATTTCTTGTCATAAGGAAAATGCAAATCAAAACCACACTGAGATATCATCATCTAACCCCAGTTAGAATGGCTGTGATAAAAAATAAATAAATAATAAGTGCTAGAGAGGCTGCAGAGAAAAGGGAACACCTGTGTAATTCTGGTGGTAATGTGAATTAGTATAATAACTGTATAAAAGATTACGGAATTTCCTCAAAAACCTAAAAATAGAACTACCCTATGACCCAGTAATCCTACTCTTGTGTATTTACCCAAAAGACAGAAAATCACTCAGTAGGAGAAACATATGCACAATCATGTTTATTGCAGCAATATTCACAATAGCTAAGGCATGGAATCAATCCAAGTGCCCAAAAATTGATGAGTAGTTTAAGAAAATATGACATATATATGCAATGGAATACTACTCAGCCATGAAGAACAACAAAATCCTGTCATTTGACACAAACTAGATGAACTTAGAGGATATAATGCTCAATGAAATAAATCAGGCTAAGAAAGATAAATGTTGAATGTACCCACTTAACATATACTGAATGTCTGCACTCCATGGTGGAAACTGAACTACTCAATGGCATACAAGTAGGGAGTAATAGTAGGTACCAGAAACTCCAAGGGATAGTGATTGGCAGGGTCCAGGAGAAAATGAGCCAACAGACAAGAATGCATGAAAATCAGTGGAATAGGTTTATACCACAACAGAGTAAACATGTTGCTGACAATTCAATATATACTTCCTCAGGACCACCAGATGGCGTAATGGTTATGTCACTGGACTCCCCATCTGGCCAACTGCAGTTCGATTCCTGAACCTAACAGCTTGAAACTCATGTTAAGCACATCCTCCCAAGAGGAGGATGGAGGAGAAGGGATTGTGGTGTGGCCAACCCCCTGGGGAGTGACTTCTCAGTTTCTGTCTCTCTGGCCAAGTGTATATATCCTACAGCAAAAAATTTCTCTTTAAAAAAAAAGAGGTTTATATGTATACACACACACACACACACACACACACACACATACTCCTTAACCCCCCCAAAACCAGAGGATTATTATTGAATATGTACAGCATTGTATCAATATAATGTTCAATGTTGAAGAAAATAAATGTCTTTATTCTTGATTTATTATGTACTATATGCCTGCTTTGAAAAACAACGCAGTACCTCACAAAGATGTGCAACGGTTATCTGTGAACTAGAAATCAAAATTAAAAAAAAATTTTTTTGAGAGATTTTTGTTATACAGTGCATGAGCTCACTGGAGACACACAGACAGACAGAGAGGAAGAACACAAGAAATCACCCCCCAGGGAAATGGCCACACCACAATCCCTTCTCCTTCATTCTCCTCTCAGAATTTTGGGCATGCATACACATGTGCCCAGTGTGAGTTTTAAGTTGCCAGATCCAGGACTTGAACTGTGGCTTGTGGCTGACTGTGTGGGAGTCCAGCAATGTAACCATTACACTGTCTGCTGGCCCCATAATTTTAAAAAGTTTTTAAATGGGTAAGGAAAAATATCTTTTAGCATTGCTTTCTTGAAATTTTACAACATTGATGCTCACTTTTACAATGTATGCCTTTACCTCTTCACTACTGATGCTATAAAAATTTTTACCTTTTCCATGGGGCCAGCAGGTGATGTGTTGGTGAAGGGTGCTGGACATGGACAACTGCAGTTCAAGTCCCAGACCTGGCAACTTGCTTTCTCACTTTCTCTCTCTCTCTCTCGCTCTTGTTATCGTTCTGTCCCTTTCTGGACAAATTGAAAGTAAATAAACAAATAAATAAATAAAGTTGAATAAAATAATTATTTAAAAAAAAAGATAGCTGTTTTGGTCTTTCTTACAATACCTAACATATCACCTTCTATATACTAATTATAACTGAATCAATTAAAATTTTTACATAGTTTGTAAGTAGTCTTTTATTCTCATATATAATATATACCTAAAAATTTCAAATGTAAAGCAAATGTGTGAAAATGGAAACATAAAAATAAAGTGTGGTATATCCACACAATAAAATATTACTCAGCATACAAAAGAATGAAATACTGACTCGAGATACTAACTTGGAAGAAACTCTAAAACGTTACGCCAGGTGAAAAAAGTCAGTCACAAAAGACCACATATTACTGGTTCAGGATCCCTTATCACTTAAGATCAATTTGAATGTTTTCAGATTTTGGAATATTTGCACATACATTAGGAGATATCTTGGAGATGGGACCCAAGTCGAAACATTAAATTTATATTTCTAAAATACTTCATACACACCACCTGCAGATAACGTCATACAGTATTTCTGTATCGCAGTATCTTCACTGTGACCTATCACATGAGGTCAAAAGTGAAATTTTGGAGTCATGTTGACACTTTCAAAAAGCTTCAGATTTTGGAGCATCTATAATTTCAGATTTTCAGATTTGTATATAATTTCCAGAAAAGACTAATACAAGTAGACAGAAAACAGGTTAGAGGTATAAAGGTTTGGAGAGAGGTAGAGAGTCACTGCTATTGAGTACAACTTTTTTCTCCTGAAATAAAGAAAACGTGCTACACTTGATTGGGGTAATGGTTGTAAAACTATATGAAAAGAATAAAAACCAATGAATTGTACCCATTAAGTGGGTGAATTGTATGACATGTGAATTATATCTCAATGATGTCATTTTAATAAAGGGTATAATCATAGTTCTATGTTTTTAAAGGGTTCTATTCCTAAGAGCTAAATATAGGCTATAAGGTACATAGAATACATACTTTTAGATAAAATATTTGATAGAAAAATATTTCTATTCAAGGGTAAAGTAGAATAAAATTGTGGTTTTCAAAAACTTTATTTTCAGGGGTGTACAAATGGAAACCAACGAAGCAAAAATCCTCTGGAGTTGTCCTGGTTGAAGCAGAGTGGAGGACCCTGATCCCTCCCATTCAAATCCCTGCCCCCCTTTAAATATTGACATCTAAGGAATCTCTTCAGGGTTTGGGAAGAATGGGCTGGAAATTAGAGCAAGAAACAAAATAAATACTTAAATAAATACAAAGAAGCAAAAACCGTGCAAGTTGAATTGTTTGCCAGCTGGCAGCTACCATGTAGTAAATGTAGAGAATTATCCTATTTAGTAAATATGCAAATGTTTGAATTCTATTTATGCAAGTTTAAATTCTATTTCTGTAATTAGATTTAAGCATGTTGTTTAGCGCAAGATGGTGACCACCCTGAAGAAGGCAGCTGCAGAAGATGTCAATGTTACTTTCAAAGTTCAACAAAATATAAATAAATTTGCATGGAATATGAGTAGAATCAGAGCTAAAAGAAAAAGTAGAAAAAGAAACAATTCCAAAATTTAGAAGATCCTTGTGGTGACATCATGCTTGCAGATGACAACTGTGTAAAGATACCTTATCAAATCGGTGACGTTTTCACCGGCCATTCTCAAGAAGAAACACAAGAAATGTTAGAAGCAGCAAAGAAAAATTTGCAAGAAGAAACTAACACCTTAGAATCCAGAGTGGTGTCTGTTCAGTGGGTGTTGGTGGATTTGAAAGATCAGTTATATGCAAAATTTGGAGGGAACATAAACCTTGAAGCTGATGAAAATTAAATATTTTACAAGATTTTTTCAAATGTGTTTAATAAACTTGAATGTTGTTTAAAATGATAATTTCCCTTCTTTAAATGACGTGGGGAGGAAAACTTTCTTTTTAAAACATTTTTCATTTATTTAATAGAAACTTGCCTATTTTCACATCACACTTATTTATTTTATATTTTTAAACAAAGATGGTATTCATCTATGTATTTTGCATAACAATTATATCAGGTCTAGGAGCTTTATGTTGTGTTATTAATATCAGTTAAGCAATCTTTCCTGTTTCTATATTATTGTTTAGAGTATTGCTATGTTCATATATAAGAAAAGTTAACAGTTGTGTCATGTTTATAAGTCTGATTTCAATTACTGTCTAGTGATGATGAAAACACTGCAAAAGATGTACAAAAAAAAAAATCATGTTGTTTAAAGGCATGATTGTCCTAAAGTGAAGATCTATTCTCATTTATGTAAGATTTTTTTCTTACCTACTTGGGTCAGGACTTTTGTATTATGTTTATAACAACAACAAAATGTGTAAACACCACAAATTAAGACAGATGTCTTTACTTTGTGGTATTAGAAAAACTAGTTTCCTGGCTCAATACCACTTACTCAGTCATTAAGGGAAAAAAAAAAAAAAAAAGGCAGTTCTTAACTCACTTGTATATTTAGATGGCTTATTAACACCTAATATTTATATGTTATTATTTTATTATATGGGACATGCTATATCATACTACATCATAAGAAAAAAATGATCGATTTATTTCCCTCAGAAATATTTTCAAAATATTTAAGGGTAAAGTAAAATAAAACTGGTTTTCAGAATTTTTTTTTCAGGGACAGATAATAGAAATATTTTTGGAAATCCAACAAAGCAAAATAATCTTCCCAATTTCCCCATTTCAGTTTAACAACTGTAAATCCCCAGACTGATACTACTTTATTCAAACGAGTAGCCTGTCTCTATATTCCTACCTTACAACCAAGGCATGATCTTTCACTGCTTATAAATGAATTTTGGAGGGCTGGCCTTAAGGTCTGGTGTTTGGGAGAACAGAACCCACATGGCCAACTCTAGGCTGGCAGTTTGAAAAATACACTGGGTGAGTGTGTGAGGGTGCGAGTGTGCACGTGTGCTCCAAAGCTGGATACGATACAGAAATGGAAAAGGAATTATTGCATGACTAAACTCCATCAGGGGTGCTTTCTCTTTCTTCCTCTCTCTCTCTCTCTCTCTCTGGCAAGCGCATGATCACTCTAGTGTTAGGAAATGACACAAACACCATGCCCCTAGAACATCATGGATCTATGAACTCTGAATAAGTGAATGTATGCTCAAAAAACTGGCCTTCCTGCTTGCAAACAACACGAGCCCAGTTTTTTGAGCATGCATTCACTCAGAGCTCATAGATCCATGATGTTCTAGGAGCACGGCATTTCTGCTGTTCCCTAACACTCTGGCAAATTAAAAAAAGAAAAAAAGAAAAAAGTGAATTTTTAATCTCCTCCTTTCTGGTAGCTCTTTCCATAGCTACCAACTTTTCTTAAGTGAAGTCTGCTTCTCCCACCTTTTCTATTTACTATTATTAGAATAGTCCTTAAGTATTATTTTATTTATTTTAGAGATATTTTTGCTATAGGGCATGTGCACTTGCCAGAAAGACAGAGAGAAACAGAGAGACAGAAAGTGAGAAACCACCCCCCGGGGGGATGGCCACACTGCAATCCCTTCTCCTCCACTCTCTTCGCAGGATTTTGGGCATGCACACACATGTGCCCAGTGTGAGATTTGGGCTGCTCTCTCTGTCTCTCTCTGTCTGTCCACACGTGCTCTATAGCAAAAAACCTCTCCCCCCCCCCCCCAAAAAAAAAGAGATTTGGGCCGCTGGGTCCAGGACTCAAACTGCAGTCAACCACATGGGAGTCCAGCGACACCATTTGCTGGTCCCAATATTATTTTTTTAAGTTTATTTACTTATTTACTGAGAGAGAAAAAAGAGATGGGTTTTCATACTGCACAATCCTCAGCCTCAGGTAGTCAGGATTACAGGCAGGCACACACATGCCCAGTGTGTACATGGAGGCCTAGTGACATGAACCGGACCTTTCCACGTGGGTCCAACATTGCAGAGTGTTATAATACTGCTCGCCACCATCTAGCCTTCAAGTGCTATTTCTATTATGTTATTTCTGTTCTTGAAAATCTAAATTTGTTCTCTATAATTCAAATTCTCACAATTTTGTTTTGACAGTTAATTTTATGTGCCACCATGACTAGTTCGCAGAATGCCAAATATTAGGTCAAACATTATTCTGTTTCTTTGGAGTGTTTCTGGATGATATTAATATTTAAATAGACTGACTAATACAAATAATGTAGGTGGGCCTTCTTCAATCAGTTAAAGGCCTGAACAGAAGTGAAGGCCAATCTTTTCCAAGTAAGAAAGGATCTCCTGTCTGACAGTACATGAATTATGAAAATATCTCTTCCTGGTTCTAAAGCAGCTTCTAGCCATATGTATGTGCCTGGTATGTTTTTCAAGCCACTGAGGGCCATGATTTGAACTGTGGTGAGCAATGTAGGACCTAGCTCTTTCAGCCACTGTGCTGCAGGGCTGGCCTTCACAAGCTCATTTCTTATTAGACTTCAAAACACTCTGTCTCACTGAAACAAATCTATTCATCATCTGCCCAAGTTACACAATTCCATCAAATACTCTTATTAAAAAACTAATATGCATCTGCTACACCTATATTTGCTTTTAACATATTTCTCTCCAGCTAGGTTGTAAAGCAAACATTAAGGCCAGGAACTTCTATTTTCTTACTTCTTTCTACAGAAAATAATAATAAGGACTAATAATGTAAACTATACTTTAAGGACTATATGTTAAATTTAGATATATAAATATATATTACACACAGTTCATATCTATCTTAAACATATATTGTAACATTTGTATATATAATTTACTTATTATTTACAGCTTTACATTTTTTTTGAGGGATTTTTGTTATAGGGTATGTGAGCTCCACTGAGAGACAAAGACATAGAAAGTGCAAAATCACCCCCCAGCGGAGATGGCCATGCCACAGCCCCTTCTCCTCCATTCACCTCTCAGGATCTTGGGCATGTACGAACACACGCCCGGCATGAGTTTCAAACTGCTGGGTCCAGGACTCAGACATCAGTAGACTACGTGGCAGTCCAGAGGTATACCCATTATGCAATTTGCTGGTCACAGTTTTACATGTTTTAAAGCTAATATTGGGTTAAAATTGAATGTCATTCAAAAGCATTCCAACTCCACATTCATTTTGCACAGTTTGGACACAGAATAAAGATATAGACAAAATTTAGTATATATTATTTAAAAGTACAATTGATAGAAAGTTTTAACGTTAGGATATAAGTATATGTTTTAGTATGTATTTTTCAAACTCAATTATATTGCTTTGCTAGAGGTAATAGTACCTTCAGGACACCATCTGGTAAAAATCTCTCTATGGATCAACCCAGAAAGGAAGCGAAATAATTTTTTATATATTGCATAGTTGTGGTTGCAAAATTTCAGTAAAAATATGTTTTCAATGCACTAGTGTAAGTGACACTTCAGAGTTCAGCTACCTCATCTGATTTGATCCAAAAGGCTCGAGATATTTAAGACCCTATCATCAACAGGGAAAAAAGGAAGGGTGTTTTCTTTGCTAGCATTCCTATGTCTTAGAAGAAAAAAATAATAATAATCCAGGAAATTGAAATCCACGAGCTGGAAAATATGAATTTGGTCCTTTAGAAAGCATTCATTAAAAGAAAAATAATGAGCAGTTACTTAATAATAGGACATAACATGTGAGAGCAATCTGAGATCATATAAGACAGCTGGTAAGACTCGACAACATCATTGTGTGCACCTTTGCCAGTGCAAAATGGTCAAATTATTATGTATGTATGTATTTAAATAATGTGTTGTCCAAGCTTTGATCTAGTCCAATGACTATAGCAATGGAACATCTCCCCACCTCTCTAGGGATTCCATTCCAAAGACTAATAGATTTCACTGCCAGAAATCATTTCCTGGATTCAGTCTTAAATTTCCCTTACTTAATTTTCATCCTATTACTTGACTACAAACTCTCTTATTCTATCTTTTAAAAATGACTTGACTTCCATAATGTTTTCATCTTTCAAATATTTGTAAAACGCTATCAAAACTAGACTCAATCAGAGATGATTGAACAATATGCATTTTTATTTGAATCTTTTTCTATAAGCTAAAGTCTGAAGACTATTACGTTATTTTCCAGTTTGAACACGATCCAGTTTGTTTTTTGAGGCATGTACATACATGCTCCAAACTGGTATTTTCGGGATGATTTCAGTGGTACCATTTAAATGACGTTTATCTTCCGGTCACATGATGTGAAGCTTTTGCATGTAAGACTACTGGCTAATTTTACCGCCATATTGCATTACAAGATCATATATAATTTGCTACCACTATCATCTCAAACTCTCTTGATATTACTGCTTTCCAAATACTGTATATCATGCCAGTTGAATGGCTGTGTTTCTGATTATTTTTCCGCAGATGTATTAGATACATTTTTCCAGGTTGAATCACATTTCATTTCCTGCCCATATTTCTAAGCACTTTAGGTCCTTTTTATCTGCCCTCACTGGTTTCCTCAACAACATCCAATTTAGCATCCTCTGTAACTTTAATTAACATGATGTATATCTATCCTCTCTTATAAATTAATAAAGTTTTTCTATAATAATTTATTTTTTTAAACTATAACGCTGCTCAATGTTTACAGTCATGACATTGCCATTTAAATGTTTGTTTCATTGTTTTAGGAGTGGCTGATGGTAGACTAACAATAAAATCATGTTCAGGGTCAGTGTTTTCCTTGTTTGAATATCAGTGCTAAATTACCTTTATAATAGCTCTTGTGTATGATAACAAAGCTTTTACTGAAAATTCTCCACCCTTCTGAAATTGCTACATTTTTCCATAAATGTGTTCTAACATTACAGAAGCCTCACAATGTTTTCAGATCCATGATGTAAAATGATCAAAGATCCCTTATTCCAAATTCTATTGTACAGTGAATTGTTTAAAATTTTTAATTACATTGTACTGTGAAAACACTGTTATGCTAAATAAGTAAAGATTAATTTAGAATGTTTCTATTTTAAGTATTTTGCAATTGGTATGTTGAACCAAGAGCAATATGGTTCATATGAACTGAAAAAGAACCATTTTGTTCCTCTTTTATATTCATAACTACAATTTCAATTTATTAGTTACTTAGGATTTTCCTGTTGCATTAAAATCTATTTTTAATTTTATTTTTATAAGAAAATATATTAGACCTTTGAATATGTTTTGAAACATAGTATTACAAACAACATGAATTTATCCATCACCCAAGTTTAAAAAAAAAATTACTAGTACCATAGCAGCTACATTGTCCCAATTTCATATTTGTATTTATTTCTCTCCCTTAGGGCAACTGCTGCTATAAATTTTATGAAAATAATTTACTTTGCTTTGTTTATACATCTATCAATATATATGTATCTCTATAGCAAAGACATCTTTTTTCAAAACTTGATGATCTTGAACATTTTAGTTAGTAATTTCCATCTTATACTAATTCATTCTTTTTTTCAACATATTTCTTTTTTCTTATACGAATATCTTGCCATATGTCTTTAATAATCTTGGGAAAAACATACATTCTTTTCTTCAATTTCTCCTTTATTTATATGCTTAGTATTAGTTTTATATACTACTATCTTTTCTTCTTTTGAGTCCATCCCCTTAACTTACATATTTTTGCAGTTTCTTATGCTACCTCTTTCTAATTTACGGATGTATACAGATTTTTAAACTGCTTATTATAGCCTAATTATGGCATTTAGTTCTGATTTCATATACTCCAGTCAATAAAAGGATTTCTTAGCCTGTTTTTTTTCCAGCCAATTCTTCCATTTCATGATATTTTTTAAGGAATTAGAAAATTCATTTGGGTACCTAAATATAAGACCTATATTTACTCCCTCATAAATTTAAGCTTCTAAATTTTTTGGTTATCAAATTTTCTTTGTATAGTTTTCTTATCCATTTTAATTTCCATTTCTTATTTTCATATCCATGCATCAACTTTCACTTATTTCCATTTCCTAAACCAAAACTTAACTCCATTTTCACCCTTAAATATTGATAGCATGCATATCATATGATAAAAAGCTGGTAAGTCTAAGGTTTTCATATTTTACTAATTATCTCATTACTGCTTTATAAATTACACACACTCGATTACGAGTATTTAAATAAAAATGTTCATTTAATGTGGTTTATGATAGGATAAAATTGGAAACAGTAAAAATGTCTAATAACTACAACAATAGGACACTAGGAATCTAATTAAAATTGACAATTACTAATTTTACCTTGTCAGTAAGCATCTCTTCACCCAGTAGTACTTGGGATGTAAAAGTCAACCACCTTGGGTGGCACACAACAGTTGAGTAACAAAAGTCAAGTCATCATATTCAGAAGGGACAATTCTGTGATACCATTTGCTCTCTGTGGCATCAAGCTGAAGCTATACTTCTTTTTACACTACAATTTTGCCTGGTTTCTATCCCTGCACTTTCCTGCTTTCCTCACTTTCTTCTGAGAGCACTCCCTCAAAAAAGTACTATACAAGAATATCTTTCTTGAGTTTTGCTTCTAGAGGTCCCAAACTAAGAGATCAGTGACAAAAGTGGTACTAGAAAGCAGCTTTAAGGGTGAGATTCTAGAATACTCACTGACTGGCTGAATGTCAATAACAACCCCAGAATTAGTGGCCAGTGGATTTTGGCATGCTGTAACAGTACACCTGCTAAGATTTTTCACCTGGATAAACTGGCATGAAACACATGCAGAAAAAAACACATTGGCTTGTGCATATCTCCAGACTGGACTCTCCGGACAGAAATGAGGAAAACGTAAGTGTATGAATTGTGGAATTACATGGCTGTTACTAAGCACTAGTAACACAATGGGGAGAGAAGCGATGGTCTCAGTCAGGATGATTAATCACCAATTCAAAACGATGTGTGAAATTACCAGATCTTTATCTCTGAACTTTTTCATAATAAACAATTATAAATAACATAATTTCATGATAAAATATCTGAAAAGAGATATAGTGGGATCAGATTATGAAAGGAGCCTTTGCATAAGCCTGTGTTAGAAGGAGTCCATTACGTTCAAAGACCCACCCAGAAGTCATTTACCCTTCACTTAAATAAAAAATCAAAACTCATCTTAGTTTCATCTGTGGAATCAGAGCTTTTTTTTTTTTTTTTTCCCTTCTGCTATGGGGTGTGTGGACTCACAGGAGAGATAGATAGACAGTCGGAAAGCAAGAAATCACCACCTACCCCCAAGCAGGATGGCCATGCTGCAATCCCTCTCCTCCATTCTCCTGAGATTTTGGCCATACGTGCACAAACACATGCATGGTGTGAGTTTTAAGCCGCTGGGTTGGGGACTTGAACTGTGGCCAACGACATGTGAATCCAGTGATATAACCATGATATCATCTGCTGGTCCCAGAATCAGAGCTATTTTGAGTAGTAATTCCTGAAAATGCCCATCTACTGCTAACATACTAAATAAAAAAAAAAAATAAATAAAAAAAAAAAAAACTATTGTATTCCAAGAGAATATGCAGAGATCAGACCCACCCTCAAAAATTTAAAGGATATAAGGTATGTAATGGTTAATTTTATGTCAATTTGTCTGGGCCATAGTGCCCAGATATTTGGTCAAACACTATCCTGTATGTTTCCATGACAGGGTTTTCAGATAAAATTTACACTGAAATCAGTGGACTTTGGGTAAAGCAGATTGCCCTCTATATGTGGATGGGCTTCACTCATGTAGAAGAAGGCCTAAATAGAACAAAAGGCTAATTTCTCCTAAGCAAGAGGGAATTCTACATCTGGCTATCTTCAGACTTTATCTGCAACACTTATTCCTGAATCTATACAAACTGCCTTTGGACTTGAACTGTAACTCTTTCCTAGGTCTTTAGCCTGTCAGCCTCCCTCATCAGACTCTTGACTGGCTAAGCCTCTGCAACAGCAGGAGGCAATTACTTAAAATATATCTCTTTATCTAAATATGAACATACTTTTTGTTTATTATATTTTTTCCATGTAAGAAATAGAAGACAGTGAGAGAGAGAGAGAACCCCCAACAGGATTCATGCCATGATCCACTCTTGCCTTAGCCAACCTGGATGATAGGTGTATGCCTGGCCTACACAGGGAAGCTCTAGGATGTGAACCTAAAACACTTCCTGTGGGTCCAGTTGTGTTACTGCTGTGACACTGTCTTGCCTCTATATATGCACATCTTATAGGTTCTGTCTTTCTGGAGATCTCTGACTCACTACAGGTGGATAATCCCTACCATATCCCTCTCTTAATTCATTGGTCAGATTCCTACAAGAATTGGATTAATCACTGCAAAAAACAATGGACTACTGCAATTTAATCCTAGCAGTAACCCTGAATGTACCTATTGTGACAAATATGATATTTTTACTACAGTATGGTAGATGAAGTGGTACATGAAATGTATCTCCTGATGTGGAGATTGCATTCTTTTCAATACCATCCCAGAAGGGGAAAATCAGAAATGTGTAGTAATGTGGGCTCAAAAAATAAAATAAAAATAAAAATAAACCACATAGAACAAGAGTTGTCAAAGCCTTTTCTGGGAAGGGCCAGATAGTACATCTTTTGAACTTAGTAAGCCAAGAGGCAAAAATGAAAGCTATTATAAAGGTACTTAATGTAACAAAACAGATGAGCATTTCCCAAAAATCTTATTGATTAAAATAAAAAATATATTAATAATATTTAAATAAAATTTTTGGGATACAGGCCAACTAGTATTAAGAATAGAAATGTTTGTTGTTGAAATAACATTTTGCTTAAATGGGAGTCAAAAGTTAATATTTCCAGATATTAAAATTGTCAATGAGATGAACTTCTGCAGATAAAGAATACTATGCAGGAAATCAAAACCTCCCTCAAAAGTATGAACAGCAGATTAGAACACACAGAAATAATAATCTCTGACCTTGAAGACAAAACCTTCCAATTTTGTCCAAGCAGCCAAAAAGAATGGAAGAATAACTATTAAAAAATCAGGACAATAGGGGCCAGCAGGTGGCGTGGTGATTAAGCACGCTGGACTCCCACGCTGCCCAACCTGGCCCAGACCTGATGCCTTGCTTTCTCACCTTCCCTATCTCTCTCTCTCTCACTCTATCCCACTCTGATCAAATTTAAATAAAAGTTAAATAAAATTTTTAAATTCTTTAAAAAAGATCAGGACAACACACAAGAAATCTTAGACACCATCAAACAGCCAAATATCTGCATAATATTCTAGAAGGTGAAGAGATAAACAAAGGCATACAAAATCTCTTTCAGGATATATTAGCAGAAAACTTTTCAAATTTAGAGAGGCATGTGGACATCCAAATTAAAAGGACATACAGAGGACACCAAATAGATATAACACAAGAAGATCCTCTCTGAGGCATATCATGGCCAAACTGGTAAAAAAAATCAAAGACAAAGACAATATTCTAAAAATGGCAAGGGAGAAAAGCCAAGGTACTACAAAAGTTACCCCATCAAACTAACACTGTAGCTCTGAACTAAAACAATGCAGGCAATGAAAGAATGGGAAGAATATTTAAAACACTGAAAGAAAAACAATTTTTGTGAAGAGTACTATGCCCGCAAGATCATCCTTCAAATGGGAAAGGAAAATAAAATTATTCTCAGATAAACAAATGCTGAAAGAATTCACCATACCTAAACCAGCTCTTTAGGAAATACATAAGGGACTGACTACCACACCAGGAAAATTAAAGGGAGATAAATAGAAGAGAAAACAGAACAACTAGAAAAAAAGGATAAGTCCACACATACCAAGAATAACATCGGATGTTAGGATTAAACTTCCCTACTAAAAGGCTAAAAATGCAGATTCAACCATTCTACACACAAATGGGTTTAAGTGCAATTATCCCAATCATGTGATAGGCAGTTGTCTTCACAGGTTTCAGTTTATATATTCATTATAACCATTACTTATATAAAACTAGATAATAGGAAAAGCCCAAAATGTTACAAATAGCTGAGTCTTTCTATGGAATGAATTTAAAGAAGGTTAAAACTAAGAATGATATAAAGCCTATAAATCACGAATCACTGAATTTACATGTCTTCACTTTTAAACATCTCCTTCCAATTTTGTTTTGTTTTTGCTCTTTTGAGGACTTATTTCTTTATGCACAGTATAGTACTATGGTCTTACAAGAACTCACAGTGAGTGAGTAAACGTTTTCTTTTTCTAGCTCTTCTAATGAGCTATTGTTATGTTCAATTTTACCTTTCTAACTGGACCAATGACACCATAGATCTTTTCAGATTATAAACTCCTATCTCTCACAGTCCTCTACATGGACATTACAAATTCTTCTTTCACTGGCTATGTTAAGATTATCCTTGTTTTAAAAAAATCTATCTTCATTAATTTATGAGACATTTTGTTGTCTGATTTTTAATCAATTTATTTTTCTTTAGAACTTTATTTCACAGTAAAGAATGCCATAGATAATCCAGTACATACTTCAGAAAAACCAGTGAAGCAGGTTCCAAATGTTAACAACATAATATAATGTCAAACATTTGAGGTGGTTAATATAATAATACCCTTGACTTATTATACACTGTATATGTGCTTTTAAAGACCATTCTACACACTACAACGATGTGTTATGATTATATGTAAATCATAAGTTAAATATTTTTTAAAGTTGACTGTAAGTTTTGTCTATTAATGATCTGTAATGAGATTTAACTATTTTAATCACTGAAAATGTCTTTCACACAGATATTACCAAATACCGATATCAGTCATGAGCATGATATTAATTGAGCATATACATCAAATGGAAAGCATTTATAGAATTAGTTTCTTTTCTTGGTAATTGCAGTTTAGCATTTCATTACACTGTTTATTAATCAGCTCCAAGTCAAGGTTAGGTAGAAGCTCCTGAATTACAATGTTAAATAGATTTTAAAGCATGGAAATTTCTTTTGCACTTGGATCGAGGTCTAAAAACTACGAATGAACTGTAGTTTGAATGTGAAAAATATATTCATTCCAAATTTGTGTGGCATCGGAGAGATAATTTTTTGTTTTGACTTCTGATTTTATAAAATATGCACAAAAAAAGCTGACATTGTTGTTTTTCAAGCAATGTTAGTTATATCAAAAATGATTCTCCAGCAGCATATATGCTGTTGAATTCATTAAAGAAAACATTATCAAACTTGTAGCAAAAGCTAATTTTCAAAGCCATTCTGTTTATAAAAGTAGCTGAGAGAGACTGCTATTAAGAAAAGTTTCAATCTTCGTCTTGAGTTCAAAATTCATAATACAACTTTACAATTGTGAAGTCATTGAACTCTTATGTGGTAAAGAAAGTCAGGATATTCAGCTTCTATTTCTGACAAAAATCCTTAGAAATAATGATGTTTAAGTCCAAGACTTTGCCACTATCATTATTAATATATCTTGACAGGTTCCACTTCAGGTTGTACTAAATTAATGTTTTGTTTGTTTATTTACTGTCTTGACTCTAGTTTAGAAACAGAGACTATTGGGGCTGGCAGGAGGCATGGTGGTTAAGAGTGCTGGACTCCCACATGGCCGACCTGGATTAAGTCCCAGACCTGGTGGCTTGCTTTCTCACTTTCCGTTTCTTGCTCTCTCACTTTCTCATTCTGTTCCTCTCTGGTCAAATTTAAATAAATAATACATACATACATACATACCAGAACTGGTATGAACCAGAATACAACTGGTATAAACTGCTCAGAGCCAGTATGAATTGGTCAGAATGGGTATCTTGCCTAGAGTTAGGGAGTTGTACATCTTAAAGCTTCAACTGTAATCTTTCCGTCTCAAATTCAAAATTATTAGGGAAGGTTCTCATTGGCTCAGCTAAATCATGTGTCCCCCTGAACAAATTAACACTGATGAGGGGTGTGGGGAACTGTATCTAACTTGAGCAACGAGAGCTTTCTATCTGTGAAGTGCACTATGGAATCAAGAGATCTTATTCTTTTTTAATTAATTATTTATTTTTATTTGTTATTACTATTTACTATTTAATTGGACCAGAGAGAGACAAAGAAAGAGAAAATGAGAAAGCAAGCCTCCAGGTTCAGGACTCAAACCACAGTCAGCCATGTGGGAGTCTAGCACTTTAACCACCACACCACTGCCCGCCCTTCAAGAGATCTTATAAATATATGAATGGGGAATGAAAGTTCTAGAAAAGATGTACCAGCCACACTATATGATAGAC
Source organism: Tupaia tana (assembly GCA_026018925.1). Classification (NCBI taxonomy): domain Eukaryota; kingdom Metazoa; phylum Chordata; class Mammalia; order Scandentia; family Tupaiidae; genus Tupaia; species Tupaia tana. The sequence continues at coordinate 15,352,401 of JAKSZU010000018.1, forward strand.
GCTCCCCACCCTAAAGAGTTAAATTCTCAGGGCCAGCAGGTGCATGGTGGTTAAGGCACTGGACACTCACATGGCTGACTGTAGTTTGAGTTCTGGACCAGACAGCTTGCTTTCACACTTGCCCGCTCTCTCTGTCTCTCTCTATAATGAGCGCACATGCCTGTAATAAATTAAATAGTAACAATGAATACAATTAAATAAATAATTATAAAAGAAAGAAAAAGAGTTAAATTCTCTTCCATAAGTTCATCTATAAAAATGTACTAATGTTGGGCTGGCTCTATGACACAGTGGTAATATGCTGCTCAAGTGAGAGAGAGACCACATAGCAATTGCATTTCAAATGCCTGCCAGTTGGCCTGAAACACACTGGGCATGCACATGACTGCACAAGATTCAAGGGGCTGGAGGACTTAAAGAATGGGATCATGGCATAACTAGACCCTGCAGAGGATGCTTACCTTTCTCTCTCTCATTCTCATGTGCATGTACACTGGCTTTATCACGAATAAACAAAAAAAAATATTTAAAAATGTATTAATGTTGGGACCAGCAGGTGGTGTGGTAGTTAAGATGTTAGATTTCCACATAGCCAACTGTGATTCAAATCCTGGATCTGAAGGCTAGAAAACTATGTTGGGCACATGAGCGTGCATGCATGCCCAGAATTCCAAGAGAGAATGGAGAAGGGATTATGATGTGACCATCCTCTCTGGAGAGTGATCTCTCTCTCTCTCTCTCTCGTGAGAACATGTGCCCTATGACAAAAATCTAAAACAAACAAAACAAAAAAACTCAATATGCATTTTTTTCTATTGAATTAAAAATACTAACTATATAGGCCCGGCAGGAAGCATGGTGGTTAAGGTCCTGGACTCTCACGTGGCCAATTGTGGTTCAAATCCTGGACCTAGTAGCCTGATTTCTCACTTTCTCTCTCTGTCTCTCTCTGGTGGTAGTAAACCAATTTTTTTGTTTTAAGTTTGACTCTAGGGAGTGTGCACTCTGGTGAACACATGTGCCCTATAGGAAACTTAAAAAAAAAAAAAAAAGATGATAATAATAAATAAATAATTTAAAAATAAATAAAAATAGTAACTATATGGGAGATAAAATGGATCTCATTTGTCTGGCAGCTAAACATTTATAAGTAATGCTGTAACTTTTGGGTTCATTTACTTATATCCTATAGTATATCAGAAAGAATTTAAGACAGCATGAAAGAATATATTAAATAATACCAGGACATAAATTAAATGTGAAACAAAAAAGAAAAACAACCATGGAAATAGAAAGAAACCATAAATAATGTACTCTATAATACAGACATACAAGTTCACTATAGGTAGATTACAAATCTAAGTTTCCTAATAACTTTGTCAGTTATGTAATTCATACGGTGCATTAGGTGGTATACCAATATTTTTGTTTCAAGTTTGGCTACAGAGAGTGTGTACTTGCACAGAGAAACAAAGAAGAGAGAGAGTGAGAGAAAGTGAGAGAGAAGGGAAGGAAAGTGAGAAAACACCTATGGGGGGATGGCCACACTGCAATCTCTTCTCCTCCATTCTCTTCTCAGGATTTTAGGTATACACACACACATGCCTGACATAATTTTCAAGCCGCCTGTCTCAGGACTTGAACCATGCTGAAGGCCTGTGGGATTCAACTGCCTTAACCTCCACATCACCTGTTGGCCTCAATCAATTGTTCAATAAGCACAAAATGCACAAGCAAAAATATGTATACATGTACTTCACATAAAATCAGAAAAGAGCTTGTATTAGAAAAATCTACTTAGCATCCATGGTATTTTTTTTTATATCTCTCTCATTTATTAGGGATAAAGAAATAAGAATTGACTATGCCAGCAAGAGATAATGGAAGAGAGCTGCTACTTTGGAAGTGCTCTGAGATATGATTTAGAGTAGAAAATTGAGTAAACAAATTATGCCAAATTTGAGAATATCTGGGAGAGCATTACAGGCAGAGGAAACAGACAGAAACAAAGCACTGTGTGTCTAGTGAAAATCAGGGAGGCTAATACATCTGGACTAGAATGAGTGAGGGGTAAAATGACAGGGCGTTGAAAGACAGGACCACACCTGCTGGGCACTACAGTCATGGTGGAGACTAATTGCTATTCTAAGTGTAAAGGAAAACTACTGGAGGCATGTAGTTTAAGAGTACAGACACACAGAAAAGTACAGATAAGAGATCAAATACAGGGGCCAGCAGATGGCATGGTGGTTAAGGCACAGGATTCTCATATGGCTGAGAATGGTTTGGGTCCCAGACTCAGCAGCTTGAAAATCACACCAGGCACATTTGCGTGTGTGCCCAAAATCCCAAGAGAATGGAGGAGAAGGGACTATGACACAGTCATTCCCCCTGGAGGGTGATTTCTCACTTTCCCTCTTTCTGCCTCTCTCCAGCAAGCACAAGTGCCCTATGGCAAACCCCTCTCCTTCCCAAAAAAGAGATCAAATATAGTCATATGCTGCATAATGGGTTTTTTAAGTCAAAGATGGACCACACATATGATGATGCAACAGACTATATGCCATTCTAAGTTTGTGTAAGAACACTGTGATGTTGCCCAAGGAATGGATCACCTAACAACACATTTTGTGGAACATAGTCCCATAATTAAGCACACGTGACACTTGTAGGGGGCTCTGGAAATGAGTAGTCAAATTTGTGATAGATTTTGTGGGTAATCTTGAGTTCACACCAGCTTATACTGATCCTGACAAATTTGTGCTGGTTCAGACTGGTTTATACTGGTTCTGACCAGTGAATACTGGTTTATACCAGCTCATACCAGTTCTGACTGGCTTGTACCGGTTCATACTGGTTCTTACAAGTTCATACCAGCTCTGACCAGTTATTACCAGCTAATACCAATTCTGACCAGCTTACCCAATTTATACTGATTCTGATGAGCTCCTACCAATTCTGACAGGTTCATACCAGTTTATGTTCTGGCAGATTCATACTGGTTCAGGTCAGTCTACACCAGCTCTGGCCAGCTTAGATCAGTTCTACCTAGTTTATACCATTTGTATCCATTCTGACCAGTTCATACTGGCTCTGAGTAGTTTATACCAGTTTGTATTCTGGTTCATACCAATTCTGGCAGGTTCATACCAGTTATGGCCAGTTTTTACCTGTTCTGACCAGTTTATATATTTATACTGGTTCTAGCCAGTTCAGAATTATTTATTCTGGTTTCTGTTAGTTCATACTGGCTTCTACCAGTTCATACTAGTTTACACTGTTTCGGATGGATTCATACTGGCTCATCCCAGTTTATACTGGCCTACAATGGTTCTGACTCATTTATACTGGTTCATACCAGATTAAAACAGTTCTGACTGATTTACACTGGTTCATGCCAGCTCTACCCAGTTATAACACTTTATGTTTTGGATAGTTTGTACCAATTCTGGCCAGTTTATACTGTTTCTGACACGCTTATACCAATCCTGAATGGTTTATACTGGTTCTTGCCAATTTATATCATTTCTGACCAGTTTAAACCAGTTCATACCAATTCTGACTTGTTCATATCAGTTCTGACTGGGTCATACTGGTTCTAACCATTATAAACTACTATGACTCTTCACAGTAATAAAGCTATGAAGCCTGTGTACTATTTTGAAGACTTAGTCCAGTATTAGAAAATTTGCTGGGATTTTTATTTCCCAGAAGTGTTTTGTTTGTTTTAAATTCCTTATCTTTAAAAAATTGCAAGATTCATAAAAGTATGCTGGCTGGAACTGTTTATTGAGTAAATAAATGCATGTCTATATGGTTACGTAAAGGACAAAAACAACATAGAAATATGAGATTTACGGTGATCAAAAAAAATTAAAATTAGGGTAAAAATGTACCATGATTACAGTATGTTATTTTGCATCTCTGATGTGTGGAAGCCTATTTGCTAAAAATATCCCTTTTAAAAACTTTTATTTATTTAGATTAAAATTTGTTTTGAGATAATTATAGGGTTACATGTGTTTGTAAGAACAAAAAAGGGGCCATGTGATGGCACAGTGATCACAGAACTGAACTCAAATGGGAAAGATCTTAGATTCATGTACAGGAGCTCTCTAAGCACACCTGGTGCATGTGTGCCCATATGATAGGCTGGCTAACACTGTAGGAGGGTTGTTGCATAAAAACCCTGTTGGGGGTGTCTGTCAACTGTCTCTCTTTTTTCTCTTTCTTGCACTGTTTCTTTTTATCATGGAAGAAACACATAAACTTAAAAAGATATAAAAAGTAATAGAGAATAATCCATTGTCCACTTTGTCCAGCTACTTCTAATGATAACATTTAGCAAACCTGTAGAATAACATCACAACCAGGATATAAATGTTGCTACAATACACTAATTTTATTCAGACTTTCCCAGTTTTACTTGCACATGTATGTGTGCACAAGTATGTGTGTATGTGTATTGACTTTTTTAAAAGTTTATCACTTTTGTAGACTTGCGAATCCACAAAATAAATAGTTCAGTCACCGCAAGAAACACCACTTCAAACTACTTTAGGTTGTCTCAAGTCAGTTCTGACTAGTTCAATCTAGTTTTGACCAGCTGAAGCAGAATGAAAGTAGCTCAAACAGGTTTTGATCAATTGAAGCAGGTTCAGAATGATTTCAACTGACTGAAGCTGATTTAGGTTGACCAAGGTTAGTTCAAAAAGAGATCAAACCTGTTCTAACTGGTTCAGCCTGGTTCCAGCCAGTTCCAACCAGCTCAAAATAGTTCTGAATGGGTCCGCCAGCCCCAAACCATTTCCAACTGGCTTTTCCTACTCAATCTGGTTCAAATCATGTTTGGCCTATTCAGACTAGATCAAACTGGCTTTGGTCGAAACTAGTTCATATGGGCTTAAATTAGTTCATCTAGCTCTGGCCATATAAAACTAGTTGCAATAAACTCCAACCAGTTGTACCAGTTAAAATGGGCTCTGGGAATAGCAGTTGGCATAATGGTTACATCGCTGGACTCCCATGTAGTCAACCGCGGCTTGAGTCTGGGACCCGACGGCCTGAAACTCATTCTAGGCACATGTGTGTGCATGCCCAAAATCCTGAGAGGAGAATGGAGAAGGGATTGCACTGTGACCACATTCCCTGGGGGTGATTTCTCGCTTTCTGGCTTTCTGGCTCTCTGCCTCTGTCTCTCCAGCAAGCACATGCACCCTACAGCAAAACTTACTCTGTTAAAAAAATAAAAAAAAAAAAAACCAGCTCACACCAGCTCCAGGCAGCTCAAACCAGTTCTGGGCAGTTGAAGAAGCCTCATACTATAATGAGCCATTTCTAACCAGCTGAAACTGGTTCTGACTGGCTCTAGCCAGCTCAAACAGGTTCTGACCAGCTCAAACAAGTTCTGACTAGTTTTAAGTGTATCAGTTTTCTGCTGGCTGACCCCAATTTTGATCAGTTGAAGCTAGTTCGGAATGGTTGTGGCTGGCTCAAATCATTTTTGGCAGCTAGAAATAGTTGAAATCTGTCTGAACCCCTGGAAGCCAGCTGGGATCAGTTCAATTGACTCTGAGCATGCTTCGACCAGTCAAAACCAGTTTCAGTTGGTTGGAACAGAGATGAGCTGAAATCAACTTGTAAAAACTGGTTGGAGGGACCAGCAGTTAGCGTAATGGCTATGTCGCTGGACTCCCACGTAGTCGACCGCGGTTCAAGTCCCGGACCCGGCGGCTTAAACTCACGCCGGGCGCGTGTGCGTGCGTGCCCAAGATCCCGAGAGGAGAATGGAGGAGAAGGGATTGCGGCGTGGCCATCCCCCCTGGGGGGTGATTTCCTGCTTTCTATCTCTCTGTCTCTCTCTGTCTGTCTGGCGAGCGCACGCGCCCTATAGCAAAAACCTCTCCAAAAAAAAAAAAAAAAAAAACTGGTTGAGTTAGTTGGAACCATTTTGTGCCACTTGGAACCAGTAGGAATTGGCTTTGAGCTAGCAGGAACCACTAGGAGCAGCTGGTGTAAACTAGTTGGAGTCAATTGGAACCACCAGTCACAATCAGTTTGATCTCATATGAACCAGCCTCAATCTGCCAAAACCAGTTTGGGCTGGTTGGAACCAGTTTCAGCTGGCATGAATTGGTCTGAGCCAGTCCAAATCAGCTTTAATCATTCAAAACTGGTTCCAAACAGGCCAAAACTGGTTGAGCAGGTCTAAAGAGGTAAAAATTGGCTGGAACCAGTTTGATATAGACTGAATTGGCCTCAGCTGTTCAAAACCAGTTGGAACTGGTCTATACTGGCTTCAATTGGTGAAAACAGAGTATGGGGTCCAGAGATGAAGGTCAAATTGACCTCAGCTAGGATGCCGTGACTGACGAATTCAGTCTTTGCCCACGTGAGACTAGACTTGCCTCCATGTTCTGGCTTCTAAAGCTTAAACTTCTCCCTTTTCTGTAGTTCATATCAGAGTTCCTTTTTATTGGTCAATTTCAAAAGAACCAACTTCCTTCTATTGTATTATATTTAACTGATATTTGAAAGTCTTTCCCCACTCAGATATTAAAAGGGGCAATTACTATTCATCATATTGATCAGTGAGAGTATGAAACAGCTTAAACCAGTCAGAATCACTATGAGCCGGTCAGAGCTGATATGAACTGGTATAAATTGGCTAGAGCCTTTTAAACCAGTTTAAACTGTCCAGAACTGGTGTAAACCAGTCAGAATTGCTATAAACTGGCCTAAACCAGTCAGGACTGGTTTGAACTGGTATAAACCAATCAGAACTGGTCAAAAATGGTATGACCTGGCCAGAATCAGTATAGACTGGTCAAAATTGATATAAGCTAATGAGAACCAGTATAAACTGGTCATAAATGGTATGGATTGGTGTAAAACCAGCTATACCTGGTATAAACTGGTCAGAACCAGCCAGGACTGACATGGACCATTATGAACCAGCATAAAAAATGGCCAGAACTGGTATAAACCAGTTTAATTCAGTATAAGGTCAGTCAGAACAAACTGGTATAAACTTGTCATAATCAGTCAAAACCAGTATGAAATGGTGTAACCTGGTCAGAACCATTCAAAATCAGTTTATACCATTCATTATCAGTTTTGACCAGTTTATACTGGTTCATACCAGTTTTGTCCAGTTTATACCTCTCCTGATCAGTTTATACCAGTTCATACTAGCTCTGACCAGCTTATACCAGTTTTGGCTAGTTTATACTAGTTTTGATGGGTTCATACCAAGCCTTTATACTGGCTTATAGTGGTTTTGATCAATTCATCTTGGTTCCTACCAGCTCTGACTAGATCATATTGGTTTTGGCCAGTTTATATAGGTACATACCAGTTTTAGCAAATCTATACCAGTTCTGATCAGTTTATACCAGTTCTAATGAGTTCATGTTGGTTCTGACTGGTTTATTCCAGTTTATACCAGTTTGTACTGATTCTAGCCAGTTTATACTGGTTCTGACAACTTTATACCATTCATACAGTTTCTGACCTGTTTAATACTGATTTTAACTGGTACTGACTGGTTTATACCAGTTGTGACCAGTTTATGCTATTTCATACCATTTCTGGCTAGTTCATGTTGGTTCTGGCCAGTTTGTACTGGTTCTGACCAATCTGTAACAGTTCATTCCAGCTCTGACCAATTTATACCCTTTCATACTGGTTATGGCATTTATACCTGCGTGGACCAGATTATACTGTTCATACTAATTCAAACTGATTTATACCGGTTTAGCTAAAGTATAGTTTCCTCCATTGTGCGGGTCGATCTTTAACTCTATTGTTTCTTTTGTTGTGCAGAAGCTTTTTAGTTTAATATAATCCCACTTCTCTATTTTTAGAGTTGCTGCCCACTTTTGGGGTCTTATTAAAGAAGTCTTTGCCAATTCCCATATCTTAAAATGTTTCTCTTGTGTTTTCCACGAGTAGTTTAATAGTTTAAGGCATTAAGATTTTTCAGTCATTTTAAGTTGACTTTTGTTAATGGTGAGAGATAGGGATCTAGTTTCATTTGTCTGACTGTGGATATCCAGTTTTCTCAGCACTATTTGCTAAAAATTCTTTTTTCCACTGAATTATCTTGTGTCTTTTGTCAAAAATCAGTTGGCTGTATGTTTGGGGGGTTATTTTTGGAGTCTCTATTCTGTTCCATTGGTCTATGTATCTATTTTTGTGCCAGCACAATACTGTTTTGATTATCACAGGTTTGTAATATATTTTGAGGTTAGATAGTGAAATCTCTGCAACTTTTACTTCTTTTGCATAGTACTGTCTTGGCAATATGGGGTCTTTTATGATTCCAGACAAATGTTATGATCTTTTTCTATTTCTGTAAAGAATGTAACTGGTAATCTGAGAAGAACTGCATTAAATTTGTACATAAACTTAGATGGAACTGACATTTTAATTGCATTTATTCTTTCAATGTATAAACAAGGGATGTATTCCCATTTTTGTATCATTTTATTTTTTATTTTTTTAAATAATAATTACTTTATTTATCATTATTGTTGTTTTTAATTTGACCAGAGCAAGACAGACAGAGAGAGAGAGAGAGAGAGAGCAAGCATGCATGAGAAAGACTTGAATCATGGTCAGCCATATGGAAGTCCAGTGCCTTTAACCACCATGCCACCTGCTGGCCCCATATTTTAAATTTCTTCAGTTTTCCATGGTTTTCTTTTCTTTCTTTCTTTCTTTCTTTCTTTCTTTCTTTCTTTCTTTTATTTTTTTGTGAGAGATTTTTGCTATAGGGCACATGCGCTCACCAGAAAGACAGAGAGAGAGAGACAGAGAGACAGAAAGTGAGAAATCATCCCCAGGGGGGATAGCCACGCCGCAATCCCTTCTCCTCCATTCTCCTCCATTCTCCTCTCGGGATCTTGGGCATGCACACACATGCACCTGGTGTGAGTTTAAGCCACTGGGTCCAGGACTTGAACCATGGTCGACCACATGGGAGTCCAGCGACATAGCTATTACGCCAACTGCTGGTTCCCATAGTTTTCTTTGTAGAGGTTTTTCACCTCTTTGGTTAGATATTACTAAGTCTTTTAATTTGTGTATGTGTGTCTATGGTAAATGGGAGTGATTTCTTCAGTTCTGCCTCAATCCATTCATTGCTGGTATATTTTAAAAGTATAGATTTTTGTGTACCTTAAGACTTTACTCGGGACCGACAGTTAGCGTAATGGCTATGTTGCTGGACTCCCACGTAGTCGACCGCGGTTCGAGTCCCGGACCCAGTGGCTTAAACTCATGCTGGGCGCGTGTGTGTGCGTGCCCAAGATCCCAAGACGAGAATGGAGGAGAAGGGATTGCGGTGTGGCCATCCCCCCTGGGGGGTGATTTCTCGCTTTCTATCTCTCTGTCTCTCTCTGTCTGTCTGGCGAGCGCACGCGCCCTATAGCAAAAACCTCTCAAAAAAAAAAAAAAAAGACTTTACTGAATTCATTTATCACTTTTACCAGTTTTTTAATGAATTCTTTTAGACTTTCTATTATATAATCATGTTTTTGACAAGTAGGGACAATCTACCTTCCTTTTTTCCTATTTGAATCCCTTTTATTTCACTCTTGTCTGACTAAGTTGGCTAGGACTTCTACTACGGTATTGAAAAGGAGTAGAGAAAGTAGACCACCTTAACTTGTTCCAATTTTTGCCAGGAAACCTTTCAGTTTTTCCCATTCAGGATGACATCAGACATGGGTTTGTCACATGGCTTTTACTGTGCTGAGAAATGTACCTTCTATTCTTTTTGTTAAGTCTGAATCATGAAGGCATATTATATATATATATATATATATATATATATATATATATATATACACACACACACACACACACACACACACATCTATACACACACACACATACACATACACACACACACACACACACATATATACACACACACACATATATATATTTTTTAGAGGTTTTTGCTATAGGGCACATGCGCTCACCAGACAGAGAGAGACAAAGAGACAGAAAGCGAGAAATCACCCCCGAGGGGGGATGGTCACGCCGCAATCCCTTCTCCTCCATTCTCCTCTCGGGATCTTGGGCACACATGCACATGCGCCCGGTGTGAGTTTTAAGCCACTGGGTCCGGGACACAAACCGCGGTCGACTACGTGGAAGTCCAGCGACATAGCCATTACGCTAACTGCTGGTCCCAGGCATATTATATTTTATTAAATTTTTTTTCTGCAACTATTGATAAGATCATATGATATTTATCTTTTCTTCTGGCTAATATGATGTCTTATGCTTATTATTTTGCATTTGTGAAACCATCCTTGCCTTTCTGGGATAAAGCCTATTAGGTCATGGTGTATAATCTTTTCAATGTGCTGCTGGATTCCATTTGCTAGTTTTTCAATCATTTGGGGAAAAACAATACAAAATTCAATTGCCATTTTGATGAAACCATTTATGAAAGAACCAAAGTATAAGTTTTAGTTAAGTAAAGCGAATGACTATTAGAAACAAAAATACATTTTTAAGTATCACATGTATGCTGATTGACAAATCCTGAAAATAAATTTTGAAATGATAATACAGGGAAAGCACATGGTATAGTGGTTATATCACTGAACTCTCACGTGGCTGACTATGGTTCAAGTCCTAGACCCAATGGCTTAAAACTCATGCCAGGTGTGTATGCACATATGTGCCCAAGATCCTAGGAGGAGACTAGCAGAGAGGGTACAGCAATGTGGCCATCCCCCCAGGGGGGTGATTTCTCACTACTTTCTCTCTCACTGTCTCTATCTCTCTCTCTATTTCTCTCTAGTGAGCGCACATGCCCTAAGGCAAAAAAACTCCACACACACACACACACACACACACACACACTACACACACAAATAAATAAAATGCATATATATCATATTCCCAGAGAACACTGTAGGAACATGAGTTTTTTAATTTATTCTCCTAAATGTATTATAGATTCTCAAATCTAGTAGTCAAATATGGAATGGAATATGCAACAATGCTGAAGGAAAACACATAATACTAAAGAATCCTAACACCTTGAACATTCCACCTTTCCACAAAATTCTAACCTATAACCTTTGAAGTAAAAATCTATATTAACTATAAGGCTCACCTACACTTCAGCATATCAGTCTTCTATAGTTGAAGCCCAAATGATTGTAATATTCTTAAGATTTGTAGAGAAACAAGTAATCAGATAAGGTCTTTTAAATTCTAATTTGAGTCACCTCCATGGGACTATATTACTGATGATACATATTCCTCGTTAGTACTATTTCACTCTCCCTAGCGTTGAAGTCATTCCTAGGCAGTAAGCAAAAGGACGCAGAAAGGTACATTAACTCTCTCAGGTCACTTGGGAACTATTTGGTGTTTAGCTACTAAAATGCACTAAGTGTGTCCCTAAGTGCATGGCTTACTATCTCAGAGTCATTCAAGCACTAGAGAGAACACTCCATTGTGGCTTAACATTATCTGCTAGATTTTGCTACTTTTAAACTAGTGCTACACAAAAGTTTTGGGAGCTAATATTCAAATAGAAATATGTGTCAAAAGTTACTAGTCTCAGAAAATAATGAAGACATCAGAAAGGCCACTATGAAGCTCAAAATTTTATCATCTTGATAATGTAACCTTCCAAAATGTTTGCATGTGAAATTAGATTATTTATTTAAACTGACTATGACACTTTTAAAATCTGGAGAATGTGTATGTGTGTATATGTATGTGTGTGTATTTATATATACATATAATATATATATAAATATGTATATATATTTACACACATATAAACTCTTAACTTATACATATGTATATATGAGACATGCACTATAATGGAGGAGAAATTAAGTAAATATTTCAGGAAGCATTAAATATATGTACAAATGTGATTAGAAGACACAGACTGTGAGATCAAATATCCATCTTAAAATTTTAGTGCTTTGGTGGTTAAAACAGTGAGAGAAAAACAACATTGTTTTGCACTATGAAACCTGTTTCTAATCAACTGAGCTACTCCTATGGGGTCAAATAAAAATGATTAGCTTATTAAAAGCATAGCTTTGCTATTTAATAAGCAAAAATGATTGAAAATTCTACTCCAGATCCTGATCATTTTAGTGTTTCTAGTTAAGCCTGCAAAATTGCATTCATTATTAGTGTCTAGATTCATTAACAATTCAATTTATAGATATTAATGCTTATAATGCATGCTTCGCTTGCCAAAACTTGAAGAGAAATTGTTTCAATTAGCTTTCATGGATCATGAATCTTACCGGCTGGGTATTTTTAGACAAAAGATACAAACACATCCCCAAGCAATGCTAATGCACAGCTGGGACTCGTGTGTAAGGTCACTTGAGCTAACAGTTTAAAAGGAAAAACAGTAAATGAGTTTTACCCAGATGAGCAAGACAGGAACAGTCCTCTATTTCCAACCAAATATTTGAAAGGCATGTATGCACTTAAGAAAAATGGCAACAGAATTATTTGCTTTCGAAATGTCTAGAAGATAAAACCATTAGATAGAAATCAGCAATCTAAACTCAAGAAGCAGTATTCAGCATTTAAGACAACATGGGAAATCTCAGTGAGAGACCTTAAATTGTCTTACAGAAAAGAATAGATATTTCTCAGAAGTCACAAGTTTAAAAGAAATACAAATCCTATACTTGGCACAAAGGCCATGCCCTAGTAGTAGGAAAATTAAAAATAAATTAATATCTCAAATCATGTAGATGACAAACTAGATTTAGATAATTATTAATTCTCCATTTCATATTGGACTGCATACAACTTTGTATAATACAAAATTGCTGTTTACTATTGGTGGCCAAGGGTACTCTTAGGTAGAACAGACACTGGATGATGTTCGTTTCTTCTAGGTATATTACTCTCATAGAAATCGACATGTAATTTGAAAAGAGTACACCATCTTTGCCCTTTCATATAGTCTAGTATAGTATCAGTGCAGTATCTCCACCTCCATATGACCTAAAATAAACAATTATTGTTAACTATAGTGATCCTACAGTATCATATAATGCTAGAACTTGTTCCTCTTATCTAACTGTAATTTTGTATCTGTTAACCAACATTTCTCCATTCCCCACTCCAACCTACTCTTCCCATACTCCAGTAATCACTAGTCTACTCTCCACTTCTTTAAAGTCTTTTTTTTTTTTTTTTAATTTCCACATGAGTGAGAATATCTAGTGTTTCTCTTTCTGTGCCTGGGTTATGTCATCTAACAATGTTCTCCAGTTCACCCATGTTGCCTCACATAACATTTTTAAATGACTGAATAGTATCCCATTGTATATATATACCACATTTTCTTTAAATCATGGTTCTCAATTGTACCAAGAACAAGGATTCCAACTCTCTGAATGATCCCATGAAAGAAACTTAGAAAACTATAAAAAATATACTGTAGTATAAAATCAAGGTAAGTTTTGAGAAGACCATAAGGTTCTGGAAAACCAGTGAAACATTGTAACTCTAAGGACATTAAGATCCTAAAAGTTCAGTTGGGAGACAGGGAACATGAAAAATATACAAATTCTTCAGGAATATTTTGGAAGAGGAAGTATAAGAAAATGTAAAATATTTCTTCTAAAACTAAACTGAGCTTTGGATTGAAACTTAGATATAGTCTGGAGCAACAACAAATACATGCCTATAAAAATATTTATTATTGGGACCAGCAGGTGGCGTGGTGGTTAAGGTGCTGGACACTCCCACATGGCCGACCAGGGTTCGAATCCTGAATCTGGTGGCTTGCTTTCTCACTTCCGCTCTCTCTCATTCTCACCCTCTGTCTCTCTCTGATCAAACTAAAAAAATAAAAATAAAAATAAACAAAAGAATAAAATAAAATAAATAATTATTAAAAAATATTTATTATTATATTTTTTAGCTTTAATAGTGGTCTAACATTTTCCATTGACAACTAGAAATTCATTATAAATCATAACTGCTACAAAATGCACTTAACTAAAAAATATCAAGATTAAAGTCTATGTATTTGTGCTGGTTCTATGACATGATGAGTAAGGAAGCCAGATCCCACACAGCGCCACTATGTGGTTTGAATCCTAGCCCCGGTATCATGAGAAACACATGTGCATACATGCCCCCAAGTCTCCACAGGATGGAGAACTGGAGACAGGACTATGGCATGACCATGTCCCATTGAAGGGTGCTTTCTCCTACTTCTTTCTCTCGTGCATGTGTTCTCTAGCAAAACTAAAACCTACATTTCTGAGTAAAATATAAATCTAAACAAAAATAAATCTGACTGCCTCCATAAGGTAATGCAAATGAATATATGAGAATGAATTTAAAGGCTAGAAGAAAAACAGAGAAACAAGTTTAGAGATAAAAGTGAAAAAGTCTATTTTTAATATAACTTAAAGAAAGGTCTAAAAGACTGATAGAAAAAGGACCAAAGTATGAGCAATAAATATATGAGACTATCTGCAAAAATTAATGCTGTCACCCACTTGTTTATTCAATTAGTAGGACTGCGAGTAGTGAATGTCACTCACCACTGAGTTGAGAGACACTGATTATAGTACAAGTTTTATATTAAAATGCACTTTTAAGGGCAAGGTAGTGGCATAGTGCTAACACCATATGTGTGTGTGTGTGTGTGTGTGTGTATATATATATATATGTATATATATATATATATATATATATATATATATATATATATGGGACGGTGTAGGATGCATTTCTCACACTGTTAAATTCAAAATGAATAAATTATCTGGAAAAACTACAATTTATTTTTTAAAACAAATAGGTTATTTAATAAACTGGTACCCACAAACACTCTCACACATACACATGCACACGCACAAAAGAATGACAAGGACCATGGTCACTGATGAAATCATTAGCACTACCACATTACTATTCAGGTCCATAATTCATTCTTTAGTATTAGTGTCCATAGGGGTCTGGTTTGCTTTGCCACATTGAAAATAGGGAACAGCAGGGATCCCTGTTACAAGAAGCTCACTTCCCCATTCTTTAGTATGCTTCCTTCAGCTTCTAAGTGCTTTGATTATTCTTTTGTCTCTCTGTGGCTAACCTATTACTTCGGTACTCCTCCCTCCCAGCTCCTCCCATACCTCCGTAATGGATGTAGAAGTCAGTGACTCCCTCAGGAATTCAGCATCATTTTCAGCAAGAAGTGTGGGGAGGTAGTCCTAGGACTCCCATTACTGATAACTAGAGTTGCGAGCTTTATTCCTTCACTGAAAATCATACCCAGAGGTTTTTGGATAGTGAAAACTGCATTTTCACACAACTTATACTATCCACAGAGCCCATACAGTTTGGGTTATAAGCTAACAAAGGATACTTGGAGGATGACAATTAACAGCAATAATATAACAGGGTATATAGTTATATATAATCAGAAATGAAAAATGCCATAGATTAACATTACGGAGCAATTTGTGCAGGTGGTTATCTGGAGTTAACTACATCTCATAATTTTCAGGCAGCATATCTGGTGGAAGCGGGGTGAAGCTGGACACAGAGGGTATTCAGTATCACTTCACCCATAAGGTAAAATATTTCAGTGCTTTTTCTATATTGACTTTCTAAAGGAACATAAAGGAATTTAGTTCACTATAGTATGCTGCACAACAAAATACATAAATATTAGAACCCCATGAAAGCAGGCACGCTGTCTTACTCACCAGAGTATACCTATAACCACCCTAAAATAATGCCTGCCACATAGTTTTGCACTCAAATATTTGTTGAATGAATAGACAAAGTATTCAACACAAAGAAGCCTGGGTTTCTTCTTATATAAAACAAAATAATCGTTGATTTTCTCCCTCGAGGAATATTTGTGAGGATTGAAAGAACCCAAGAGGTGGAGCCAACGGTGTCATGGTGGTTAAGGCACTGGACTCCCACGTGGCTGACCACAGTTCAAGCTTCAGACCTGGCAGTTTGATTTCTCTCTCTCTCTTTCTCTCAGTCTGTCTCTTTCTGGTGAGGGCACATGCCCGGTAGCAAATTTAAAAAAAATAATAATAAATACAATTAAGTCATTCTTAAAAAAAGAAACCAAGTAGTATGTATGATGCTAATATGATGGGAAACTGAAAGCAGGCAAGGAGTATATGGGGACCTTACACTACCTTTCAACTTTTCTGTAAACCTAAACTTATTCCAAAATAGGAAGTTTATCTTAGAAGAGAAACAGGAAACAGTCAAACCAGCATCTGACATATGGCTAGTCTGATCAACAAATATTTCCTGATTCAACTCTCAACACTACTTACACATTCAGAGGAATCAACAACATGCCAGTTACATTAACTGAAGAACTAAGCAACTAACCAACAAATCACAGTAGAGATTTGCTGACTTTTTCTATAGGTTGATTAGCTCTGATACCCATAATGACCCTAAATTATTTTTTTTCTTTTCTTTTTTTTTTTTGGAGAGGTTTTTGCTATAGGGCACGTGCGTTCACCAGACAGAGACAGACAGAGAGACAGAAAGTGAGAAATCACCCCCCGGGGGGATGGCCACGCCGTAATCCCTTCTCCTCCATTCTCCTCTCGGGATCTTGGGCACACACGCACACGCACCCGGCGTGAGTTTTAACCCACCAGGTCCGGGACGCGAACCGCGGTCGACTATGTGGGAGTCCAGCGACATAGCCATTATGCTAACTGTTGGTCCCAACCCTAAATTATTTTGAATATTCTCACTGGATACTACTAAAGTACTCTTATCACCCACGCCCCCCCAACTTTTCCTTTTTCTTTTTTTTACCATTTTATACTTCCTTTTCTTCCTCTTTTTTCTTCCTAAGTACCCACTGACATGTACTGGCATTTTTTGTTGGCGACTCTGTTCTTAATAGATGGGGGAAAATTAAGTTATTGCTTTTGGAAGAGAAGAGTGACTTTATTCAAAAGCTAACTTAGGTTCCCAGATGTTCTGATGCCCTAAGCCTAATATTCATGAATATGATGGCAGCTTAGTTAAAATATAATAATATTCATCCCCTTGAAATGCAAAGAAATGTTTCCACAGACCCATTTTCCAATTAATGGTGGAATAAATGCCAAATGTCCACATGCTGCCTACAAGGGCTTTACGATATAGATATTTATTCTTGCAACTAGCAGTGATATTTTTAAAGTTCTTTCAGAAAAAGAATTGAATATTCTTTCTCAAAAGCAATTTTTCTTCCTTTTTTTAGATCAGAATGTTAAAGTAGAAATTTTAACATTACCCATGTAGTTAATCTCACTTTGGAAAAATATATAAAACCATTCCTGATGTCTTAAAAGCAAAACAAATATAAATGGAATCATTTTCCCCAAGACTTCTAATAAAACTGGAAATGTATTATCATTTTTAAAAAGGGAAAAATAACTTAAAAACATTATTAAAAAATGAAGTAAATGTTTTAAGAGAAAAAGAAAACATTAATATAGTCAAAATATACTCCCTTGCCTAGGCTAAAATATATCAAAAATTACTACTTCTTTAAATTATAATCATAGAAACAAAAGATAAGCTCTGATATTTCCTAATATTTTCAGTTATTCCCTTATAATGGAAGCATGTTTACATGCCTCCTTTCTTATTTTTCATTCCTAGTCTAGGTCTTTGATTTATCTGAACTCTCTGTGGGACTGGGGGAAAAAATGTGAAAAATAAATTGAAATAAGAAACTAAAAATATCTTCTGTGGACAAGGTTGTGAGAATATATTTAAGTGCCAGTTAAGTTTGTCTTTTTTCCAGTGATTCTCAAATTTTGTGTTTTTAGGACCTCCTTCATGTTTTTAAAATTTGAGAACTCCAAACAACATGTATATGTGGTTATAACAATGAACAGTTACAATATGGGATCAAAACAGAACATTTTAGACAATTACTGAGTCATTTAAAAACAATAACAAATTATTACTTATTACCAATATATTTTTATGAAACAATATTTTTCTATTCCAAACTATATCCATTTTTTTTTCTTTATGAAGATAAGGTTTTATACTATGAAGATCAAAGACAACTGATACTTCAGAAAGAGGGTTCATTTTATTCTCAACTGAGAAGATTGAAGTATGGTAAAGTTGTGCTAAACACCAGTTTGAGAAGCACAGGGCATGGGAAAACAATTTTCTTACATTTTCATACTATGATGTAGGGTTTTTGTTTTGTTTGTTTGCTTTTTTGTTTATTGAGGAAAAGGGTTTTTCTGGTAAAATTTTATTCAGAAGGAAACAAAATTGACTGTGACCAATAAGAGGTAAGGGAGGGGCCAGCAGTTAGCATAATGGCTATGTCGCTGGACTCCCATGTAGTCAACCGCAGTTTGCGTCCTGGACCCGGTGGTTTAAAACACGCCGGGCACGTGTGTGTGCCCAAGAACCCAAGAGGACAATGGAGGAGAAGAGACTGAGGCATGGCCATTCCCCCTGGGGGTGATTTCTCACTTTCTGTCTCTCTGTCTCTCTTTGTCTGGTGAGCATACACGCCCTATAGCAAAAACCTCTCCAAAAAAAATACATAAAAAGAGCCATGGCTTCTACCAAAATGTATTGGTCCATACCTAGAAGAAATGAAAATCATCAGTCGCCTCATAACTAATATATAGCTTACCTTTCACTCTGAGTTCTTCAACCAATCAGATTGATCTTTTGGAAGGATATACTTGGTGTGATATCTGTTAATTAAAAGATGGAGTTCAAACTTAAAGCTATTCCATGATATCCTTGGAGAATATGGGGAAAAAAGCACGTTCTATACCCATACATTAAGTCTTTAATCTTTTATGGCCATAGCCTCCAACCATAATCCAGGCAATTAGCACCTAGGTTTGGTTGTTTTGTTTTAGTTTATTTGTTTCTTCTATGAGAAAAACAGAAAAGGAGGGAGAAAGGTAGGGGAGAGAGAAAGAGAGACAGCACCCCAATAGTGTCTTGGTGCCATTATCCACCCTCCACTTCACCCAGTCCTGATCTCGGGCAACATACTTAGAAACATCTCTTAATGAAAACCTGGAACCTTCCCATATGGATCAGACTCACAGAGTTTTGCATTTCACTGCTGCTCCACTGTCTAGCCCTAACATCTGGGGTTTTACTCAGTATTAAACTAAACAGAATTCACTACTGGATTAAGAATTACTAGAGGGACTAGCAGTTAGTGTAATGGCTATGTCGCTGGACTACCATGTAGTCGACCGCAGTTCGTGTCCTGGACCCGGTGGCTTAAAACTCACGCCAGGCGCGTGTGCGTGCATGCCCAAGATCCCGAGAGGAGAATGGAGAAGGGATTGTGGCGTGGCCATCCCCTCTGGTGGGTGATTTCTTGCTTTCTGTCTCTACGTCTCTCTCTGTCTGTCTGGCGAGCACACGCGCCCTATAGCAAAAACCTCTCAAAAAAAAAAAAAAAAGAATTACTAGAATTTTCAACTTATATATACATCTAGTAATGAGACTTCCAAATTATTTTTTATAACCTTATGGAATACAATTAGCAAAGACCTTTACAGAAAGGCAAAGTC
Organism: Tupaia tana; assembly: GCA_026018925.1. Taxonomy (NCBI): domain Eukaryota; kingdom Metazoa; phylum Chordata; class Mammalia; order Scandentia; family Tupaiidae; genus Tupaia; species Tupaia tana. The sequence continues at coordinate 15,371,990 of JAKSZU010000018.1, forward strand.
AATGAAAAAAGACTGACTAGTCTTTGTTTTATTTTCAGTCAGGTAAAAGCTTTGTCTGTCAAGTAAAAGGGCATATATGGATCTTACATGCACGGCCTATTCACAGAACTTGCAGACTAACTGTCCAGAGATGTTACTCCCATGTGCTTTATGGGAACTAAAAGTAAGCTTTTAGTAAGAGGGCGTTACTTTGTATGACACTGTAGTATAACACTAGTAATGACAAAACATGACTGATTAGATTCTCTTGGGTGGGACTCATAAATCTCTATAGGAAACCTCCCTTGTCATTACAATGTAGTCAATCAGACATGCTTTTGAGTCTAAACAGTATCACTCACCACTGAGTTGAGAGATACTGATTATAGAACAGGTTTCTATACTAAAATGCATTTAGGGGATCAAGGTGGTGGCACAGTGTTGATACAACTAGAACCACATCAGAAAGGTTCTGTATGACCACACAAGGCATGTAATGTCTGCCTGTAATCCAGGCCACCTAAGATGGAGGGTAGGTTACAGTATGAAAAGGCTGTTGGGAGTGACTGTCTTTCTGTTTCTTTCATGGAAAAAATAAATCAATATTTTGAAAAATACATTGTTTAAATGGAGAAATTAAAATAGTTAAACAGCCACTATGCTCCTTTTAGTTTCTTTTAGTTTTAGAGTCAATTCTCACTGTGTGTGCAATTGCTATTTTATCTCTTGCTATAGCATTCTCTTTCATCGCATCTTTTCCCCTTCACTCAGATCATTCCTTCTTTCAACCTGTTGGTCTTACCACAATCACTCTACTTTCTCGGCCTTCCCTCTGGATTCCTGTCTCCCACCCTCCAGCGTTCCCTGACCCCTTTTATCCCACTGCCCTATTATTTCCTTTATGTCACTCACTGCAAATTGGTACCATGTTGCCTATTTGTCCTTATGCTTATCATCAGTCTCTCTACATGAGGCTGTCTTTCTTTCCACACAAATTTACTAGAGTCTAGAACATTTGATATAGGGTAAGCTATTCTGGTCAGGAATATCAGGCAGCAGCAACTGACAGCAGTGCTAGGTAATTTAGCAGGAGGATAGCCAATCAGGCTGGAAGACACAAAGAAGCAACCACAGAATCAATCTGGTGGGGAAATTCCTATCTTTGCCTCTGGGTGTTTACTCCATTTGCATCATCAGAGTGAAATCTGGAGATAGAACTGCTACCTCTGGGATAGATGTTGGCACTGCATGGTAACTTGAAAAACACACCGGACACATGTGCATGTGTGCTCAAAATTCCAAGAGAAGAATGGAGGAGGGAGGATTGTGGTATGCCATCCCCCTGGGGACTGATTTCTTCACTTTCTCTCTATCTCCAGAGAGTAAACATACCCTATGGCAAAAATCTAAGAAACAAAATTTAAGGCCAATTCCATGGCACTGTGGTAACATGACAACCACAGCTTGAATCCCTAGCCCAGTCGGCTGAAATATGTGGGGCATGTGCATAAGTGCTCCAAATCTGTCAGACCAGAAGACTGGAGGCAGGAAATTGTGACATGACTAGACTGTGTACAGTCTATCTCTTGGTCTTATATGTACCAACATGAGCTCTATCATGAATAAGGAGAAAAATAATTTTAGCCCTTCATATCACCAGGTCTGACTCAAAACTTTTTCTTTTGACAGAGTTTAGGTTATGGGTCTGCATCTCTTTCAAGGAGGTTAAGAAAGTTAAGTACCTTGGTATTTTCAGCTTCTATAGTGCTAGACAAGCTTGGCTTCATACAAAGGAGTTCCCATATAAAAGAGGTTCAGCTGTTAGGTGGCCAAAATAAAAGATAAATAGCTAATTTATATAAGATCTCAAATATCTCTTGAATAAGTAGATCATAAAACATACTGAAAAATAATATCAGAAGACGTTTTGAGTAAGTACATGTAATTCTAAATTTTCTAGTATTTAACTGTCATCAATTACTGTTTACTATAATTCTGGTTTCTTCCTTCCAAACTTGAAGAAAAAACACCTGTGTTTCTAGGCAGCTTAAATTTCTTTAAACAAAGTGTGGAAGACCATGTGAAGAACTTTCCAGATTCCTTTAGATGAAGGACTTGCTGTTGTCCAGCTGCTTAGGAGAATGGTCATCATCTTACAGGACCTTCTGAATGGCTCTGAGCCCCTTTCCTGGGCACCCTACACGCAATGGTTGCTCAACATGAGGATATAAAAGCTTGACCCCCTTTCCTTATTCTAGACAACTCCATAAAGCTAAACAGGTCCAGATTCCCTATGGCATCAGTCCAGGCTGGCATTTGATCTTCATGTAGCTTGACTTCCTCTGCCCACCCTTGCTTTCTTACTTTGTGGCGCACAGGTTTTAGTACCGAGGACACTATTTTTTTTTTTTTTAATGAGAATTTTTGCTATAGGGCATGTGCACTCACCGGAGAGAAAGACAGAAGGTGCGAAATTACACCCAAGGGTGGATGGCCTTGCCACAAGGCCTTCTCCTTTGGGATTTTGGGCATGCACACACATGCGCCCAGGGTGAATTTTAAGCTGCCGGGTCCAGAACCTGAACCACAGTCTACTACCTGGAAGTCCAGCAATGTAACCATTATGCCATCTGCTAGTCCCCCAGGGACACTTCTTAATAAACACTTTGCAAACTAAACTTCCTTTCAGAGGATACATTGTGAGGCACTCAGCCTGGGACAACCAGTATGAACAGTGATGAAAGAAAGCAGGCATTCAGATGAAGTTTGGAACTGAAGTATTTATCTTGAGTTGATAGAAAAACATCGAAAGGGAACTTTCTTTTTTTTTTTTAATTTAATTTTATTCTTTCATTCATTTATTTTAATTTGACCAGAGAGAGACAGAGAGAGCAATAGAGAGAGAGAGAGAGAGAAACTGAGAAAGCAAACCACCAGGTCCAGGACTTGAACCGTGGTCGGCCCTATGGGAATGTCCAGCACCTTAACCACCATGCCACCTGCTGGTCCCCCAAAAGGGAACTTTCTGAGGTGACAAAAGTGTTCTATACTTAAATTCAGGTAGTATTTACATTTGTCAAAACTCACTGTATTGTATACTTAAAATGTATGCATTTTTATGTTTGTAAATTACACCCTGATAATAGAGAGAAAGCAGAAGATTAAGAATATCTTATTGATAAAGTGGCTTCCAGTTCTTCTCATAGTGGACATCAGTATATGATGTCAAAGATGACAGATAAGGAACAAATATCAGCTAATGAGTGGTCAGTGAAGCCTTTTGGTCTTGAATGAAACATATTAGTAGTTTTGAATGAAGACCTTTTATGAGATATCCTCATTCTGAATATATAATTGACATAAAATCATTAAAGAAAAAGATAATTAGGTTCAACCAACAAACTTAAAATGAGATCAAGTGGAAGCTGCCATGTTCTACCTGAAAAAGATTAATCATTACCAAGACAGAATGGATAGAACAAAGTGATTACCAGGAGATTTTATTTTCTCTGTCCAGAGGAATAGATTTTCAATATAAATTAAAGATGGCAGGACTGCTTACAAAAGCATTTAATGTTCAGTGTTCTTTTAATTTTGCTTTTAAAATTCCAGGGAACATAAACCAAACAACAAAATCTGATAGTAATACATAACTAAGCTACAAAAATTCTCAAGGATCATAATTTGAACTCTTTGTCCTATTTATTTTAAGAAATGCAAAGAAACTGATGGGATGCTGAATATTTTCAACCAAAAATGAAGTAAACACCTGAACATATCTAGAATCCCTGTTTTGGTTTTATTTTAAAATGTTACTACATAGAAGTCTGGGTCATAAAACTGTTGATTACCTTTTATCTTCTTTTTCCAGTAACATCTTCCTGCCAAAATCACCAATTTTAAATAAGCAAGATATAACATGGTGGTTACCTCATAGCTAAGATGCGTATAGTGATGATTTTTCAGTGTAGAAGGAAGAAAATGGAATTGAAAAATAACTTGCCTCGAGGAATAGTTTAGATTGAAAAGCACTGGATCAACAAAAGCTGAGATTCTGCACTTTACTTTCCTACTAACAGATTCTAGATTGTAGCCTAAAGAAAAATAAGTACCTAACACCTTGTGCTGAAAACTTATTTAGTTTAAAAAATAAGTTAAACCCCCTTCATGCAGAAGCAGGTTTCTTGGTGTGACTTAAAGTTAGTGAGAGGAAGCCACTCCCTTATTAAGACATATTCAACTATGGAAAAATGTGGAGTTTTAAAAATAGTATCAGTTCTATTATTACCTCAGTGTGAAATAAGTTATGTTCTTTTGCTCTGTTACTTAATCTGGTTAATTATCCACACAAAGTAAAGTTATTTCTGGCAACTCCAAAGCCAGAACGATAACTTTAGCATTGCTGAAGTTAGATGAGAATTCTACTCAAGAAAAAAAGAGTCCTGCTTCATTCTAATACACATGCTACACTTCCTGACTCAAAGGAATGTGATCCAACAACTATCAATATTGAACTCCGTGGTTCCAAAGCTGATTAGAAAACTTACTATTTTTGCTAATTAGACACCCTGCCTGACATGAGACACATTGAATTTGCTCTATAACAATGGCAACATTCAAAATACTAGAATAGAGACCAGAAAGAGAAGAAACATAGAAAACACTCAATATGAAGTTTTCATGAGCATCACTATACTTGCAGGGAGGGAGGGGTTATTTATGCAATGAAACAAAACACAACTGTACTATTATAAACCATGATAATGAAAAAATTGTCAGACTAAATTTTTTTTAATCTAAGAATATGCACTCCACAGGACATCGAAAAGGGCATGCATAGCAAAAACACGTCATGACTTTTCTGATGACCCAATATTTCAAATAGGTTGAAAGCAAACATAAGGGAAAAGATATATTATTCATAGAGCAATCACAAGAAAGCTGGAGTAGGTATATTAACACCAGACAAAAGACTTTAAAACTAAAAATATTACGAAAAATGAAGAGGAACCTTCTATAATCGTAAAACAAACAAACAAAGCTCCATCAGGAGGATTTAGCGATTATAACACATATGTCCCTAATAACAGAACAACAAAATATACATAAAGAGAAAACTGTTAGAATGAAAGGGAGAAATAAATACTAAATGATAATTGGAGAATTGAATATTCCACTTTCAGTAATTGATATGGCAACTAGGAGAGAGATTTAGAAGAAAATAGAAGACTTGAACAACATTGTCAATTAACAGGGTCTGACAGACATCTATCTAACACTAGACAACAATAGCAGCATATATATGCTTCTCAAGTGCATGTAAAACAGTCTCCAAAATGGTATAAATGAGACCTTCAACAAGATCATGAAAAAAATGCTTATTATAAAAAAACTACATATGCATTTCAAAAATTGTTGTACTTTAATTCCATTTTTCCATGAATTTTCAAAATGCTCTCATACTAGACCCTAAGTCTCAATACACTGGCCAGCAGGTGTTGTGGTTAAGGAGGCTGGATCCCACATGGCCAACTGCACAATTCAAGTCCTGGACCCAGTAGCTTGAAAAACACTCTAGGCATGTGTGTATCTGTGCTCAAAATCTTGAGAGAATGGGACCAGCAGTTAGCGTAATGGCTATGTCGCTGGACTCCCACGTAGTCGACCGCGGTTCGAGTCCCGGACCCGGCGGCTTAAACTCACGCCGGGCGCGTGTGCGTGCGTGCCCAAGATCCCGAGAGGAGAATGGAGGAGAAGGGATTGCGGCGTGGCCATCCCCCCTGGGGGGTGATTTCCTGCTTTCTATCTCTCTGTCTCTCTCTGCCTGTCTGGCGAGCGCATGCGCCCTATAGCAAAAACCTCTAAAAAAAAAAAAAAAAAAAAAAAATCTTGAGAGAATGAAGGAAGGAGAAGGGACTGTGGTGTGGTCATCAAGGGAGTGATTTCTCATCTCTCTCTCTCTCTCTCTCTCTCTCTCTCTCTCTCTCTCTGGTGAGCTCATGCACCCTATAGAAAGTCAATAAAATAAAATGAAATAAAATAAAATGACTAAAACTTCACAGAAAGAATTGAAATTAGAGACCCATAACAGAAGGAAATTTGAGAGGTTCAAAAAAAATTTTTTTTTGGAGAGATTTTCTTCTACAGGGCATGTGTGCTCACTGGAGAGACAGAGACAGACAGAGAAACAGAAAGCAAGAAATCACTGCCCTTCCTCTGAGGAGGGTGGGGGAATGGCCATGCCGCAATCCATTCTCCTCTTGGGATTTTGGGCAAGCATGCACATGCACCCGGCATTGAGTTTTAAGCGGCCCGGTTCAGGAATTGAACCATAGTCGACTACGTGGAGTCCAGCAATGTAACCATTACGCCATCTGCTGCTCCCCAGAGATTCATTCTTACGTCATTCAACATTGTACTGGAACTTTTAGCCAGGGCAAATAGGCAAGAAAATGAAATAAAAGGTGCCTAGATTAGAAGCAGAAAAGTAAAAGTCTATATATTTAAAAATGACAAAATCTTATCTATCAAAAAACCCTAAGGAATCAATAAAGATCTATTAGGTCTAATAAACCAGGTCAGCAAGGTTGCAGCATACAAGATCTACATACAAAAGTCAATTGCAGGGGGACCAGCAGTTAGTGTAATGGCTATGTCGCTGGACTCCCATGTAGTCGACGGCGGTTCGCGTCCCGGACCTGGTGGCTTAAAACTCACGCCGGGTGCATGTGCGTGCGTGCCTAAGATCCCAAGAGGAGAATGGAGGAGAAGGGATTGAGGCGTGGCCAATCCCCCTGAGAGATGATTTCTCGCTTTCTGTCTCTCTGTTTCTCTCTGTCAGGTGAGCGCACGTGCCCTATAGCAAAAAAAACTCTCAAAAAAAAAAATCAATTGCATATCTATAAACTTGAACAGTTCAAAAATAAAAATAATGAAAAGGTCCATTTACAATATCATCCAAAAGAATAAAAAACTTAGAGGGAAATTTAACAAAAGAATTTGAAATGTACATAATGAAAACTACAAGTGCTGTTGAAAAAATATTAAAGACCTAAATAAATGGAAAGACAGCCTATGTTTTTAATCATATGATGATTTAGTATTAATATGACAATTTTCTTCACACTGATCGACAGATTCAATTCAATCTGTACCAAAATCCCAGCTGCCTTATTATTATTATTATTATTATTATTTTACAGAAGTTGATAAATGGACCCTAAAATTCATATGGAAATGTAAGGTACCCAGAATATCCAGAATTTTTATTTATTTATTTAATTTTAGGTTTTTGCCATTCGGTGCGTGCATATGCCAGAGAGAGATAGAGAGAGGGAAAGTGAGAAATGACCTCTGAAAGGCGGTGGCCACACCACAACACCTTCTCCTGGGATTTTGGGCACACGTGCACACAAGCCCATTATGAGTATCAAGCCATCGGGTCCAGGACTCAACCCATGGTCAGCCATGTAGGTGTCCAGCACCTTAACCACCACACCACCTGCTGACCCTGAATCCATCTAAAAATCACACTTAGAATTTTAAAACTTACTTCAAAGCTATAGTGATAAAGACTATGTGGCACTTGTATAAGACAAAACATACAGGTCAACATACAAAACTGATAGTCCATAAAAAAAATTTACAGCCAATGTAAAAAAAAAAAAAATTTTAGGGTCCAGAAAATGGCATAATGGTTATATTGTTGTACTCCCACATAGCCCACCACAGTTTGAGTACTGGACTTGGAGGTTTGAAATTCATGCGAAGTGCATGTACGTGCATGCCAAAATCCTGAGAGCAGAATGGAGGAGAAGGGATTGCGGCATAGTCATCCCCGGGGTTGGAGGCGTGGGGGGGTGGGGTGATTTTTCACTTTCTGTCTCTCTGTCTCTCTCTCCTGGCAAGTGCATGCACTCTCTAACAAAAGTCTCTCAAAAAAAAAAAGTTTTCTTTGTTTTTTTTTTTTTTTTCCAAAGGCACCAAGACAATTCAACAGGGGGAAAATAGTCTTATCAACAAATTACACCTGATCATTGACAGAGCCTTCTGAGGACATTCCAAGCCAGGGTGCAGTCCTGTGGTCTACCTGCAAAGCTGTAGAAATAACGTTTCAAGGAAGATACTCTTGTTCTTTTTGACTGGATATTCATATAAACTTTTTAAAGAGATGAGAGAGAGAACTAACCCTTCTCTGTAAGTTTTGAATTTATATTGTTTCATCCCATGTACAAAACCATTTTTTTCCTACAAATAGTTTTTCGTTCTTTCTTATTTATTTATTTATTTATTTATTTATTTATTTATTTATTTATTTATTGCATTGGGCAATTGTAAAGGAAAGCACAATGTTTTATCATAATTTTTGCCTTGATAACTTTAGGAGAAATTTTTAAAAGTCCTAAACTCTGGGAAAGAAAATTGCACAGGAGCAATTGGATATCCACTTGCAGAAAAATGAAGTTAGACACCTTCCTCATACCATACACAAAAAATGAATTCCAAAATAGATCAGTGATCTAAATATAAGAGCTAGAACTATAAAACTCTTAGAACAAAATAAAGGGATAAATTCGTGCCCTTACAATGGACAATGGTTTCTTGGATATGACACCAACTGAGGCAAAAGCACATGAGAGAAAAGAAAAAACAGGTATTTTAAGATTCATTAAAATGAAAAATCTTTATCCTATCAAGTAAGAAAATGAACAATTTCACACAAGGGGAGAAAATATCTACACATTATATATCTGATAAGAGACCTGTAACAGGGCCGGCTGGTGGCATGGTGATTAAAGGCACTGGATTTCGACATGGCAGACCATGGTTTGAGGCCTGGACCTAGAGGCTTGCTTTCTCCCTTCCATTTCTCTCTCTCTCTTTCTCTGGTCAAATTAAAAATAATAACAGATGGAATTAAATAATTTTTAGAATAAACTTGTATCTAGAACATGTAAATAATAATTCAACTCAGTAATTAAAAAACTCAATTTTTAAAAAATATGATCTGGATAGAAATTTCTTCAAAGGAAATATACAAATATACAATAAAGCACATAAACAGATGTCCAATATCTTTAGTCATCAGGCAAAAGCAAATCAAAACCACCATGATATACTATTTTACACCCACTAGCACAGTCAGTATTTAAATACACACACACACACACACACACACACACAAAAAAAATAAAACCCCACGATAACAAGTATTATCAAAGATGTAGGACAATTGTAACCTTTACACATTGCTTGTGGGGAAGCACCTAATTTGGAAAATAGTTTTGCAATTCCTAACAAAGTTAAACATAGAGTTAGCATATGATTCAGGAATTCCACTCTTGGTATACATATCAAAGAGAAAAAAAGTCCAAAGTAAAAACAAACAAAAAAAAAAAAAAAAAAAAAAAAAAAAACCTCAAAAACTTTTATATGAATTTTTCTGAATTTCCACAGCAGCATTGTTTTAACTGCCAAATACACAACAGAAACCCCCTAGGGATCTTCAAGAAGTTCTTGGAAAATGCATACTATGAAAACACTATTAGGGACCAGCAGTTGGAGTAATGGCTATGTCGCTGGACTCCCATGTAGTCGACAGTGGTTCGAGTCCTAGACCTGGTGGCTTAAACTCATGCCGGGCGCGTGTGTGTGCGTGCCTAAGATCCTAAGATCCTGAGAGGAGAATGGAGGAGAAGGGATTGTGGCATGGCCATCCCTCTGAGGGGGGTGATTTCTCGCTTTCTGTCTCTGTCTCTCTCTCCCTGTATTTCTGGTGAGGGCACGTGCCCTATAGCCAAAAACCTCTCCAAAAGAAAAAAAGAAAACACTATACATGGATTTCAAAAATTTTTATACCAAAATAAGTTCATATCTTAATTCCATTTTCCAGGGACTTTTTTGAAATCTTCTTATACTGTACATATATGAAAGAAATACTAATACATGTTACAATGGGGATAAATCTTGAAAATATTACACTAAGTGAAAGAAGCCAGTTAAAAAAAGACCTCATATTATATGATTCTATTTATAAGAAATGCCCAAAATAGGCAAGTCTACAGAAACGGAAAGTATAATAGTATCTGCCTAGGGGTGAAAGTTATGAAATGGGCAGTAACTGTTAAAAGACACGGAGTTTCTTTCTGAAGTGATGAATGTATTCTAAAATTGATTCTGGGGAAAGACAAGCTGTGACTATATGAAAAGTCATTAATTATATACTTTAACAGGTAAAATGGATGGCATAAGAATTATCTCAATAAAGTCATTAAAACAACAACAGTGGAGTAAGGCAGGAAACGAGGCCAGGATACAAAGGAACACAAACAAACTAATGTGATATGCTAAAGAAATACCATTCTTGGGGCCAACAGTGTGGTAATTAAGGTGCTGAACTCCCACGTGGCCAACTGCAGCTCAAATCCTGGACCCAGTAGCTTGAAAATTATTCTGGGCACATGTACATACATGTCTAAAATCCCAAGAGAAGAATGGAGGAGATGGGAGATGGGCTTATGGAGTGACCATCCCTGCTGGGGGACGATTTCTCACTTTCCCTCTCTCCGTCTCTCTCTCCAGTGAGTGCATATATCTTCTGGCAAAAAAATAAATAGTGGGACCAGCAGATGCCATAATGGTTACAGCACTGGGTTCAAGTCCTGGATATGACTATTTAAAACTCACACTGGGCACATGTGCATGTGTGCCTAAGATCTTGAGAGGAAAATGGAGGAGAAGGGAAGGGATTGTGATGTGGCCATTCTCCCTGGGGGGGATAAGGGAGGTGATTTCTCACTTTCTGTCTCTGTCTCTCTGCTGAGTGCATGTGCCCTATAGCAAAAATCTCTCTCTAAAAAACAGAATAATAGACCACAGAAAAAATAAAGTGAATGAAGAAAAACGGTCACTAAGAAGATGGCTTTAATAATGTAAGAATTCCTAAACTAAAGCGGTAGTGGGTAAATGAAAAAGATGGGACAAATTTAGAAGACAATAAGAATCTAGAATTAACAGGCCTCAGCAAATCATGGAGGAGAAAAGGAAGGGAAAAGGGGCTACTTAAGGCAAACTCCCACTTCTTAAGACTCCATTTAGATATCAACCTCTCTATGAAACTTTACTTGAACCCACAATCTGAATTCAATGTTATGTGTTACAAATATATGCTGTATATACCTTTATCACTGCATTGATTTTATATATATATTACATAATTATACATACACACACACACATACTTATTTTTCCCTAAGAGAGAGATTTTTTTCTATAGGGCATGTGTGCCCACTGGAGAGACAAAGAGAGACAGAAAGTGAGAAACCACCACCACCCCCCCCAGGGTGATGGCCACTCTGCAATTCCTTCTTCATTCGCCTCTCGGGACCTTGGGCACGCACACACAAATACCCAGCAAGAGTTTCAAGCTGCTAGGTCCAGGACTCAAATCACGGTCAGCCACGTGGGACTCCAGCAACGGAACCAATATGCCATCTGCTGGTCCCACATTAATTATATTTTAATGTAATTTTCTACTTATGTGTTTGTCTCCCCTACCAGTTTCTATGACTGAGAACAGAAACCTTACTTACCTCACGATGTATTTGTAGCTCTATACCCCTAGAATTTAGTGCCTGGCACAGAAAGTGTTACCAATCAGGACTGAGAACACAACAGTGGAAACAGGTTTAACTGGGGGAGGGGGGGGGGGACACACAACAGCCTTAGGGAAGACAATGATGTCAGTTTCTCACATATGGTTAGGTTACATCTAAATACAATTATCAGGTGGAAAGTTGGTTCTCTGAAGTTAGAGATCAAGAGAGAAGTTCAGAATACAATTAGTAAGCATTAGGAAATAGAAGGAACAGGCAGTAACTTAAACCTTAAATATGTGGACCAGATTGCTCACGAGAAACAAAGTAAGTAAAGACAGAATCCTGGAAAAATTCTGCACATAAGGTATGGGCATAGTAATCAAGAGTTTCACAAAAGGAATCTGGAGAGACTCCAAAAGGAAAAAAAAAAAAATCAGAGAAAAAACATCATGGAAGGACTTTCAAAAAGGGAGGAAAGGGATGGAGAAGGCATGTGGTGCAGAGATAAAATGTTATGCCCTGCAAGGCAATCCCACATGGGAAGGTCCATGGCTAAAGTCTGAAGACCTCTCTGAGTATGCCTGCCCATAATCCCAGGCTGGCTGACTGCTGAGGGTGGATCATGGCATCAAGGCCCTGTTGGGTGCTGTTTCTCTCTCTCTCTCTCTCTCTCACTTGCTTATGGAAGTGAGTTTTAACAACAGGAGATGGGAAGTATTTACTGATTTTGGCATAGATTACTGCTAATTTTGACAAAAGCAGTTTCAGTAAAGAAAAAGGGGGGGGGGGAGGGATCCAACTTAAGGAAGAGCACATGAGAGATGAGAAGTGGAAACTGTGAGAGGAGTTAAGAAGCTTGACCATGAAGTGAAGGAGAAAGGTAGGGGTAGCAACTAGAAGGCAGTACAGGGTCAAGAGTAAACTCTGTATTATCTTGTTTTTATTCCTTTTTAATTGAGAAGTCTCAACAACCCGTGTATATCGAAAAGAGTAAGTCAATATAGAAGCTAAAGGGGAAAATGAATCACTGAAAAGGCAAAAGAGGACAAAAAAGTTTTAAGATGGAAAAGAAAAAAGGAAGGATAGACAGGGGTACTATTTCTAACTACTGGGGAGTGATAAGGGGGCTAACAGGAAAAAAGGGAGTTACCTCCAGTGCCTCGACTTTCTTGGTAAGATAAGAGGCAAGGAATCTGATAAGAGCTAAAACAGAAATAGAAATAAGCCTGGAAGATAGCAACAAAGGTTTGAAATAGATGATTGAAGAGGAAGCTGAATGAGAAACACAGAAAAGAAAAATAAAGTACCACAGAATAGTAGCTAAGAGCCAACTGATGTTGAAATCCACAAATCTAAACAAAGTAGCAGTCTTCAAGATAGTTGATTTTTTTTCTCTGTAGTGATACAGGATAAAAAAGTAAAAGTTAAAAGCAGAGGCCCAGTCACAGCGGCATATCTGGTAGGACACCACTGCATAATACTAGCGCTATGTGGGAGCCCTGGGTTCGGATCCCAAGACAACCTGAAACACTCTAGGTGTGCCTATAGGTTTATCTGTGACCCTGGCAGGCTGGGAGACTGTGGGGAGGATCTTGGTGTGCGAGAGACTGTGTCAAAGTCCCTCCTCCTGCCCTCATTAAGTAAATAAATAAATAAACTTACTTAGAAAAGAATGAAAGTGGAAAAGAACTGACTTAAATATATGCAAAAAACTCATGACGTTATACACTTCACATTTGTTTAATATAAATGTTAACTTGAAAAAAGAACTCTGTTAGTATGTCTCTTTTCAAGTACTCGACCTCCCATCCCCAAATCAAGAGGTAAAAATATTTCCTCCAAGACAACTTCAATTAAAAACAACAGGTTAAAAAAAGTAAAAAGGAAAGTAAGTCACAAAAAGACTGAAAATGAAAGCAAGCAAACAAAAACCTGGGGAAAAAAAATCCTCTTTCCCTTCAAATGCATGTTTTTAATCTAGAGTAAATTATAGACCACCAAGTATAGGCTGACTTGAATATCGAGCACCAGTTCCCACACGAATATTGTTATTGTTGGCTTTAGCACTTTAATCTAAAGAGGACACAAATTCTGCTCATGTTTGAATAACCCTTGCCAACAAATTGATCCCATAGCAGCAGGACTGCTGGGAGTCATTTCAAAGATGGAAAGGAAACATAAAGGGGAAAAACTCAGTACATGTATTTCTTCCTACTTAGAACCTAGGATAGATCCCTGTAAAAAGGAAAATAAGATTTTTCTCTTTCCTCTTTTTCTAAAAGCAGTCCAAAAGGGCATTAGAAAACATCTGTAATTTACATAGAAGAGAGCAATGCCGAAGAAAAACAGCTTCCACAGCTGTTAACCCAAGGGACAACTCAAACCGGGCAAATCTCTAAATAAGGTCTGAAAGGCAGAGATGCTCTTTTATAGGGCAGCTAACTTCCAAAACCAGGAGTATGGAGTGGGCACGTGGAATGCTGAAAAATTTCTAGAAAGTTACCCTTTGCCTTTGTATGGCCAAATCAGAAAAATTCATATGCACTCTGACAATTTAGATATATCCAAAGAACATTAGGCATTTTGCCTGGCTATCACCAAACAAATGAACATAAGAAACAGTTTTTCCCTGTCATTTTAATATTTTTTTCCTCATCCATTAGATATTACATATTAGTTAATAGTATCACCAGAGAGTAAACACTTCCAACTTTATAACATCAAATGTTAATAAACTTTTGGGACCAGCAGTGAGCATAACGGCTATGTCACTGGACTCCCATGTAGTTGACCACGGTTTGAGTCCCGGACCCGTCGGCTTAAACTCACGCCAGGCACGTGTGTGTGCGTGTCCAAGATCCTTGGAGGAAAATGGAGGAGAAGGGATTGCGGCGTGGCCATCCCCGCTGGGGGGTGATTTCTCGCTTTCTATCTCTCTCTCTCTCTCTCTCTCTCTCTGTCTTTCTGGCAAGCGTAGGCGCCCTATAGCGAAAACCTCTCAAAAAAAAAAAAAAAAAGTTAATAAACTTTTCAAATCCTGCTTCTCTATTTTCTATATTGCTTTGAGTAAGTTACTTCGCACTTATTTATTTATACTTATAGGCCTTAGTTTCATCATCTGTAAAATGGAGATATTATCTACTTAAAGAGTTGTGAGGATTATACAATCGATACTTTTAGCCATGAATATCCCAGATATATTGTAGATGGCCCATAAGTCTTAGCTCCTATTATGTACCTATCTTACCAATGCACAGCAAGCCTACCTCTTTATGTTGACTTCTAAAATTCATGCTTAGTGCTAATCCATGTGGCTTATACCCTGAATACCTCGTAGCCAAAAGCTCAACTGGCATGTTGAATTTGCTGGCCTATTTACCAATAAATGGATAGCAAATGTAAATGACTCCATTGTAAAAAAAATAAATAAGTACATTCAGACTTATGATTTGAAGGTTAAAGGCTCAATATACCAATTCAATTTCCCTTGACTAGTAGTTCTCTTCCACATAATATATGTGTTTACTGTAATGACTGCTAACTGCCTTTTGCGGAAACTGTCAATATTCTGCATACACAGTATCTGGAAAGATTAAGCAGGACACTAGGGAATTAAAAGATACAATTAAGTGAAAATTAAAAAGAAAATAGGATGATGTGTTCTAAAACCCTAGCAAAGAATTTTAGTAAGCCTTCCTAACTCTCTTTCTGTACACAAATATTAAATGGATTCTGTCCCTTTAACTGTCAAATGGTTTTCCATCTTACAAGTAATCTTTCTCCACAGAGGAGTCTTTTAAAAGTTATAAATAAAATACCCCAAATATTTTCTCTTTCCCACAGATGAGAACATTAGAACACTGACATTTTAATCTGTTCTGTACAAGAGTGAGTTGTGTCAACACAGTGCTCCCAGCTACAACACTGAAAAAAACAAGTTTAATTAAAGACAGAAGAAACTGCATGTGGAGCCTAAGCCATTGAGATACAACGAAGAGTTGTCATCTTCTGAGTCAGTTCTCTATGAACAAATCTCTTTGTTGGTGTCACAAGAAAAAAAAAAAAAAGGCAAAGCAGAGTATATGCGTGATGCTATAAAGAAAAAAAATGGTAGTGTCAAATGTCAATATTCAGACCAAGAACTAAAAAAACTATATTTATGTAGTACTTATTTCCAGAGTCCAAACACTACTCCTAACATCATAAAACATCTCTGGATATAAATAGAAGCCTATTAACCACATATATATTGTAGAAGACATAGCTGAAGCACAAAAAGGGAAAAATGCCAAGATCACAAGATAATGGTTTAGCAACAAGGAATATAAGTTTTATTGGGTTTATTCCAGAATATTGGCTATTCTTCCTCCAACTCTAACTGTAGGGCAAATTGGCATTATTACAATACAGTGCTCCAAAATTAAGCACGGATCTAACCACATTCTAGCAATAGCTTGCTAGCTTACACCCTTCTGCCAGGGCATCTTATCATCAGAAAGGCAGTTTAACACAATGAAATGAAAATCGTTGCAGACACAACCAGGCTCCAATCTCAGCTCTGCCATTTCCAGGCTTGGTAACTCTTGGGCAAGTTATTTACTATTACTAAATTTCATTTCTTTTTCCTTGTCTTTAAAATAGTGATAATAAGAACAACCTAAGAGTCTTATTGTAAAAGGCTTCAGTAAGATAACACAGGTCTAAAATACCCAGTTCAGTTTATGGCCCATATAGTAGATCCTCCACAAATAATATTAACTTTTAGTTTTTATAATACTGACCACTAACTTTTGAATATTATCATACCCTCCAGATTCTACATTCTTTATGACTATAACTTCTTCCACCCCTATAATATGACCTATCTTACTTTAGGAAGAATGATTAGTATTAAGTATTAGTACTTACTGGTCTGCACATCCATAATAACTTGTTTTTTTCACAGCACAGTATAACAGAATGATTATCAAAATGAACTCATCTCTCAAAACTGCATATATTAACCGATTATATTTCAATCATGGCATTGATATTTAATAGCTGTACAACTTTTGCCAAGTTATTTATTTATGCCCCAGTTTCATTTGTAAAACAGAGATATAAAAATATATTTATAAGGCCGTTGTGAAGATTAAATACATTAAAGATATGTAAAACTATTAGAATAATACTTGGTCCACATATAAGCTCAAAAAACATTTGCTATTACCTGATAATATATATGGCACAATGAATATTATATTTACTGTATGCATATTAAATATTTCTCAGAATGTATAAGATATAAAGTTGTAAGGAAAGAAAGCAGGTAATTATTTGAGGAAATAATCATAAAATATGATGGGAACTATCTGAATATATATAAAGAAAAAAATTACAACTATAAGAAAGTAACCTGAATGAGAATTAATATAAAGAAAGAATCCAGGCTTTACAGAGGGCAATAAACTAACAATTAGTGTTGTAATGATATGGAAAAGAAAAGAACACATATCATCATGGAGAAGACAGTACAGATATTCAGATGGTGATAAAGAATGACATCCAGGTTACTCATCACAGTAAAAGGCGTGGACAAAGGTTGGAGAGGAATACAAAAGGCCTGTTTGAAAGAGATACACAGATCTTCTGCCGGAACCGAGAGTTCCTAGAGGAGAAATAGTCAATTTAGTAGTCTCAGTCCCTCCCCCCCAGAGCTCAGAAAGCACACAGTAGGTACCCTTTAAATATCTATGTAAACAATAGGATGAATTCCAATTGCAACCAGTTTCAAATGATAGCAGTGGGCAGAAATTCCTAATGGGTGTGCCAACACATTATAATTAGAGTGCCTAAATTGAATGGCAGGTGTTCTGAGATAGTGATCCTCCCAGCTCTTGGGGTCTAACGCCTCTGGCCATAAGATGGTTACCCTGCTACTGCTGGTATGTCATAGAAGAATCATTTTCTACATATGCCATGCCATAAAACACTGAAAGAAATGGGTTAAATAAGGTGGCTACTAGGCAACAGAACAAAAACTGCTATAACAAGCTAGGTACCAAAACTAAGGATCCACATTGGGGTAGGTGAAAAAGGGAGAGATTCAAAACAGTTATGAAAGAATAACTGCTTAAAACATTTTGATTAAGTTCAATACACATTTATTGCTGTCTTTTATGTGTGAGCCATTTGCCAGGCATTAAAAATATTTTTAATTTTTTTCAATTCATTATCATTATTAATTTTTAATTTGACCAGAGAAAGAAAGAGACAGAAAGTGGGAAAGCAAGCCACCAGGTCTGTGACTCAAACCATGGTCAGCCAAATGGGAGTTCAGTGCCTCAACCACCACACCACCTACTGGCCCCAGGCATTAGGAATTTTAAAACGTAAAGAAACAATTTGTCATTAATAATCTTATTTTAATTTAGAAACAGTATTCCATGTTTTCCTTTATGCATTTTATTTCACATAGTTCTTAGGAGAAAAAAAGTGTTAAAGAAGCTAGATCTCACACAGCTGACTAGGGTTCGAGTTTTGGTGCCAATAGCTTGAAAAACATGCTAGGCTGTGTACACATATCCAAGATCCTAAAGAGTGGAGAATTGAGAGGAAAATGGAATGCTGCATGAACAGGCTCTGGGGGTGGTTTCTCTCTCTCTCTCTGTGCCTCTCTCCCTCTCCCTCTCTTTCTCTGTCTTATACATGCCCATGTACCCTCTAGTATAAAAAAAAAAAAGGTAGTTTTAACCTACCCATTAAAATATCAAAAATTAAGCCTTTTGCTAAGAACCTTCGGTATCAACAACCAGAGGGCTATGAAAAAAAAAATTTTAAATAGTCCCCTAACTACAATAGTGTACGAATAATTTTTAATATATTTATATCCGAGCAAAAGTTAGAATGCATGAAAGAGGCAAACTACTTTGGTCCTTAAGAAGTAATCATAATAGTAGAAAATATACATTATGAAGAAATTATGCATGATTTCAAATTTTATACATCAAAAAAGTAATAATAATAGCTATAATTTATTAGGAGCTCACTGTGTATCAAGCAGTGTCAATTTACATGCATTATCTCATTTTGTCCTCAAAACAACCCTGAGGGTATTACTAATCCCACTCTTTGTTTATAAAAAAACAAGGCTTAGAATATTAAATCACCTGTCCAAGTAAAATGGCTAAGCCAGAGTTCAAACCTGTGTCCATCAAACTCTCAAGTCCATATTCTTATCAAATGTATTTTATAAATCATTCAAGAAAGGGCATTGAGAAAAGCACCTGAGACTTAGAGAAAGGAGACCAAGGCAAACAGACACAGCTCACTCATGTACTGTTCTGGGACAGAGTATATACTTGCCTAAAGCTAACCAACTGGAGCCATAAAAGTAGAAATCTAGAGGTCTGTGTATAATTTTCTACTGCTATATAACAAATTATCACAAACTTATTATCTTATAGCTTATAGGACAGATGTCTTAAATGAATCTCACTGGGCTGTAACAGAGCAGCATTCCTTTCTGAAGGCTCTAGAGCAGAATCTACCTCTTGCCCTTTCTAGCTTCTAGAGGCTGCCAGCATTCTTTGCCTTGTGGCTCCTTCCCCCATCTTTGAAGCCAGCAATGGTCAGTTGAGACCTTCTTCTCCTATTGCTGTTTCTCTGATTCTTCCACAGTCTCTCTTTCATCAAAACCAAAAAAGGTTCTCCAATTATAAGGACCCATCTGATGAGACCAGGCCCACTCAAATAATTCACCATAACCTCCCCATCTCAAGGTTCCTAACTTAATCATCTCTACAAAATTCCTTTGCTTTGTAAAGTAACAGATTTGGGGGATTAAGACATATATGTTGGACAGGGACATTATTCTGCCTATCATAGTCTGACTGCAAGAGAGTAGAACCATTCAATATTTGAACCATGTATCTAGTGCCCTTGTTCTGGTTCCACATGTACAAGACGATTTACTGATAATATTTTGGCTTGCCCTATAGCTTATTTATAGGAATAGAAGATAGTGTCTAATCCCCTGGGTAAATATGTTTTACATTATATTGAATAATTTGGTTTCTGGGTTATACATTAATGTCTTGTGAGTACTGTCAGAACGAGTCAGAATCGCTTAGTCCAAAAACTCTAAGACTCAGACAAGATCAATATTCTGAATCTTTAAGTTAAGGATCAGAGTCAGGGGCGAGGGAGGGGATATATTTAACAGATCTATATCTATGATAAAAACAACTTTTTGAAAATCACATTTAAAGAAGTTACATATAATTAGATATATCTAAGAATGTAGTTATACATCACTCATTTTGATTTAGAAGACTTGTATCAATAAAGTAGATAGTCAAGGTTTTCTTTTTTTTAACGGTTTTCTGATTGTACTTGTGTAATCAATCAAATGGCCTGATGTAGAATGTGCTTCTAAGCACATTTCAAAGTAACAACTTTTAAAACTTGGATCACATAGACTAGTGGTTACCTACAGTTGGAGCATTTGAGGGATAATAGAGTGATTGACAATGAGTATGGGGGGGGTAATAAAAATGTTCTAAATGTGATAGTAGTGACAGTTATACAACTCTGTGAATAGACCAAAAAAACTATTGTACTGTACATTTCAAATTAGTGAATTGTATGGTATGTGAATTATATTTCAATAAAGCCGTAACATTTAAAAACTGAGGTCACAAAGTGAAGACAATGAGAAGGAAATCTAGTTAAGTATCAGCATTAAGTGAGAAAAAAAAAAAATCTTATGTGATATACGATTTTAGTAAAGAACTCTTTCTTAGTATGAATTACTTTCACCCTTGTTCTTCTACCTATTTTAGATTTTAATAGACTCTGTTCTTGGAAATATCACAATTTTCTACCTCTTTCCTTTATTCGACTTTTGGTTTTTGTTCATTGACTCTTATTAATCAATTAATATACATATATGACAAATCTTATTCCGTTTATAATATAGAACATGATTCTGATTTAACTTCCAATGCTCATTACTGCAGAATAAATATGGATAAAGGGAATGTTCCCATCCCAATCCTGTTTTAGAGCTTCATGTTTTCTGATCCTTATTCTGTATTATATGCTGATTGTCTACATGCCCTAAATCATTCTATGTATCCCAACAGCTATGTCAAATTTATGCCTTCCAGTATCAAGATTCTCATATTAAATACAAAGAACGGGTCTCTGTAAATGTGGAAAGTCATCATTTTAAGAGACCACCATTCATTCTATTTATAGCTATAACTACTACAATGTCCAACAATGACTCCACGGAGCTGTACGATGCTATAAATGACTTCTATTTGCACTTCTGTTTACCTACATCCTCTTTGTCAAGCTCCGTTTTATCAAATACCACAGCAGAATAAAAACTGGCTGTCAGAGGTCAGTTTTGCTTAAAATTAAAAGATCAGGCAAATTTTATACACTGTGAAGATATATGTGGTTAAATGTAATTAAAAAATGAGGCGATGTTTTGCTTGAGGCTTTATGATATGAAGATAATAATTTATATAGCTCCCAAATATCCCCTTTGAATAATGGTCAAATCATTTCAAGAAAACACTTTCCTGAAATTAATACATTAAAGCAGTTTATTTAAAGTTAATAAAATATCATTATCTAGACCCACAAACAGGGGTTCCTTTACCCCTGAGAAAGACCATTACCTTCCTTCATATTAGCTTAGACAGAATGGTCTAGTTACCTTTCTACATGATGCTTGTAAGAGATTACTCTCCATTCTCAAAATAATAGAAATAACTAAGGATGTAATCCTAATCCTCATTGTTAAATGTGCTTATATATTAAATTCTCCACTGTACCATAAATCTATCATACTGTTATATGCTATCATGCAATACAATTGATTCTTATTGGGGAGAGGGATAGAGTTTTTTTGTTTTGGTTTTTGGTTTTTGTTTTTTTGTTTTTTGCCATAGGGCGCACATACTCACCATAGAGACAAAAAGAGAAAGTGAGAAATCATCCCCCAGGGGGATGACCACTCCACAGTCCCTTTTCCTCCATTTTCCTCTCAGGATTGGGCATGCATGCACACGCACCCAGCATGATTTTCAAGCCACTGCTGGATCCAGGACTTGAACCACAGTCGACCATGTGAGAGTCTAGCACCTGCCAGCCCCTACAATTTATTCTTATATTATGGTATGCCCAGCCATATATGAATAAAGAACTGATGGTCAAAGAAGAGAAGATTTGGGCCAGCAGGTGGCACGGTGGTTAAAGGCACCATATTTCCACATGGCTGACTGCAGTTTGAGTCCTGGATCTGGCAGCTTGCTTTCTCACTTTCCTTTTCCCTTTCTCTCTCTCTCTCTCTCTCTCTGGTCAAATTTTTTAAATTATTGGAATTAAATAAATAAATAAAAACCGAGAGAAGATGAATATACATTATCCACACTATAGAATGCGTATATTTCCTTGCTCTGAAATAAAAATGTGCACCTCATGTTATAGACAAATATACCATAAATTCAGTTCCTAATACAACACTATCTTTGTCAAATAGTTTATATTATTCATTTTTCCAGGTTTCTAAAAAATAAACCAAAACTACAGGAAAAGAATTACTACTGCCGAAACTGGAAACTTCTGAATGCTAGGTTATAAAAAGCTTACAAGCACTTTTACAATACATTTATAAATTTGTCAAGATTGTAGTGTTGCTGCCATTGTTGTTTTAATTTACCCAGAAACTCAAGTACATATTATATCCAGGAATCCTTTTAGACAATCGAAAGCTGAATTTTCCAAATAGGCAGCTGTAGCTCATTAGGTCTGCCATGGACCGTGAAAGCCACTTGCCAATAGTGTCGAAAGACTATTACTCATTTCATTCTCACCAAAGAGGACAGACCTTTCCCTGACAAAACATCACTGAAAAACACTGCGTTTGGGTCTGTGACTAGAACAGATCAGCACACATGGATGGAAACTCAATACAGAAACTAATGCCAAGTGGAAGTGCCAGGTAGGTGTTCTATCTTTCCATCTGCAGAGATTAGTTTCTACCTAGAGTTCATAAAAAAGAAAAAAATCAAAAGCAAAAACAAGGTACCTGCAGTATGCATGATAATTACACCATCTGACTTGACAGAACTGTCAGTCTGAATGGCAAATTCTCTGCATATGATTGATTTTTGTAATCCTAGTGGCTCAAAACACAAAAACTTAAGGGCCAATCACATCAAATTTGAATCTCAGTCACTGTCCAAGCAATGTTGTTAATCAGAAAAGTCAGGATCACACTCAGAAATAGCCTAAGTCCTTATTCAGCTAGCACAAAAACAACTAAGAAAACTCTGAATTAATATTAATACATCATAGCTACTGGGTTGTCAGGAAAGTCATGACACGTTTTTGCATAGAAAAATATGTCATGACTTTCCTGACAACCTAATAGTATGCCAGAGATAAAAAAAAAAAAAAAAAAAAAAAAAAAAAACAGTAAAACTATCTGGAGAATTTATATAAATACTAAGAATTCTTGCTCTTCAGACACTTTTAAAATCTAGATCATTTAATATGAACTAAAATTTAGCTGGGTAGATAGTCTGATGCTCAGTTTAGATATAAGCTCTAAAAGGGATTCCACGGTGTTAGTATGTTCTTCTTGATCAATGTGTTAGCTACACAGGTATCTTTAAGTTATAAATATTAAATTGTACACTTACAATATGTGAATTTTTGTGATCAATGAAGCTTTGTTATCATGTTATCAAGTCAACTAAACTTGGTCTTCAAAAAAAGCTACAGCATCAAATTCCCATTTCATCAAGATTTTTCCAGCTGATTCACACTTTGCTTTTTGGCATTCCAAGGTAAACTGTTTAAGGACAGATTCTTGTTAGAAGTGTTACAGCAATGAACTATGTTTCATTATATTTGGGTTTATGCTCTTATAACATAGTTTGTAGCAATGAGAATTATTTCTATTCTAATGATGTAGAGAAGTGTTCTTAAAATAGCCCTGATAATCAATAATGCTATGTTTCTGAAAAGATTTAAAAGATCACAACTTCTTTTTTTTAATTTCATTTTATTTATTTATTTATTTATTTATTTATTTATTTATTTAAATTTGACCAGAGAGGGACAGAGTGAGCGTGAGTGTGAGCGTGAGCGTGAGTGTGAGCGTGAGCGAGAGACAGAGAGAGAGAGAGAGAGAGAGAGAAAGCAAGCCACCAGGTCCGGGACTCAAACCATGGTCAACCATGTGGGAACCCAGCGTCCTTAACCACCACCTGCCAGCCCCACAGATCACAACTTCTATAGATGATTCCTTAATATTCACAAAATAATTTATGAAAAATGTATGAGTGAATACAGTACTTCAAATAATAGGGAATATTTAAAAAAAATTTTTTTTGAGAGATTTTGGTTAAAGGGCACATGTGCTCATTGGAGAGACAGACAACAAGAAATCACCATTTGGAAGGATGGCCATGCTATAATCCATTCTCCTCTTGAAATTTTGGGCATGCACGCATATGCGCTCAGTGTGAGTTTTAAGCCGCCAAGTCCAGGACTCAAACCGCCATTGACTATGTGGGAGTCCAGCAACTTAACAACTGTGCTACCTGCTGGCCTCCATTCAAAATATTTGATACTGATGGTGAGGCATCGCAAGAGATACATCAAGATTCTTGTCAAAAGTATATAAAATGGGGTCAGTTTGATGGCACAATGGTAACATGCTGCTCAAATGATGCGGATGCCAGATCCATTCTGAACATCCTGGTTCAGTCAACCTGTGCATTCTAGGTATGCACATCCATGATCCTCACAGGGAGGTACTGAGGGTGGAGGGTGGCATGAAACCCTGTTAAGGGTGTTTTTTTCTCTCTCTGACTCTCTCATTAAAAAAATAAATAGGACCAGCAGATGGCATAACAGTTACATCACTGAACTCCCATGTAGTTGACTATAGTTCAAGTATCAGACCCAGCGGCTTAAACTTACACTGTGTGTGTGTGTATGTGTGTGTGTGTGTGTGTGTGTGCCCAAAATCCTGAGAGGAGAATGGAGGAAAAGGGATGGTGGCATGGCCATCCCCACTGGGGGCTGATTTCTCACATTCTGTCTCTCTGGCAAATGCACATGCCCTCTAGCAAAAAAATCTCTCCAAAAAAAATAAAAATAAATAGGACTGGCCCTATAGCCTAGTGATTATAAGAAGTATGATCATACATGGCTGAATGAATTATTTGAATCCTGGAGTACTGAAAAACACACTGGACATGTGTGTGTGTTGCCCAGATTCCCAACAGCATAGAGAACTAGAGGAGAAGGGATTACAGCATGACTGCCAGTCATTGTGGGATGCTTTCTCCCTCTCCCTTTTTCTTTCTGTCACTCTCTCTCTAATATATCCCCCTTTTGGCAATTAAAATTAACTAACTAAAAAAAAAAAGCATGTAAGAAAGATCATGGAACCAGCAGATGGCATAGTGGTTTTGTTGCTGGACTCCCACATAGCCCACCATGGTTCGAGTCCCGGATCTGGCTGTTTGAAACTCATACTGGGCGAATGTGCGTGCAAGCCCATGACGAACAGACAAAAACTTAACACTTATCCCTCATTTTTGTTTAGAAGCCTAAATTATCCAAACAGATAAAGCCCAACTCCAAATGAATGTCCAAAAGGTACAATTATCCTGTTGATCAGTTTTTATTTCTGTTAATAATAGAGCAACAGGCCACAAGTGAAAGGTGCTACTACACAAGGTTGGAGACACAAGGGAAGCCTTTCAGATCCCCAACCAACCTGATCAGGTCAGCTACACCTTTAACCCTTGCTAACCGATGGCTAGGGCAGATGACAAGGATAAGAGCCAGTCAAAAATTGTATCTCTCTCTGTCCTCCTATTGGACTTGTACATGTGCACTCTCCTTCTCCCCTGTTTAAAAAAAAAAAAAAATACAGCAACAATTTTAAATTTGAGCCCATGAAAGAAGCTTTTTAAAAATTCTAAAATGAACATTTACATTACCCACTATGGCTTAAAATTAATATAATAAGTCAAAATTCTAAGCAAGAAAAATGGTTCAATTTGGTCTTAACCTTTGATTAAAATAAAATTTTAAATGCTTGTCTAATATGAATGACTGTGCAATGCTCAATTCTCCCAGATGAGTTATATCTTTTAAAATGTATTTTTAGCAAATGGGCAGCATAGAGTAATCAGCTCAAAGTTCATTTAAGTTCTTCTCTAACATTAACAGGGCTTCAAAGGAATACTCCACATAAATTTAAGTTAGTAGCCTAATGTTTCCAAACCAACAACTGAATTAACTACTAGTTGAATCATATGAAACTGCCATTTTCTATAGGTCAAAACCAGTCAAATTTTAGCATTTTGTGTGGCTTATCCTAAAAATGGCTTTTAGATAGTTCCAACTCTATGCAAGAAAATGCAAATACCAAAAGAAACAAAAAACTCAAATGATGTGAAAACAGGTATTAAAAATGCTCCCAAAGGAAAAGAAAACTAATGCTAAAATATAAAGAGAAATAAAAACAGTGGGCTTTATAAGCAGGGGGAAAAAATCGGGTTGTTCAACAGGTTCCTGAAATCCTGGCAGTAATCAATAAATTGACTTCTGCTTCACCTTTTATGAAGAGACTGTACTTAGCAAATCACTGTGTAAGCTGCCTCAATAACAGCATTTCTGCTATCAAGTTTACTTGCAATGATTCCAACAAAGAAATTAATTTCTTAGATGACAAGAAAAGGTTATCTGAAATAGGGAAAACACAGGAGACTGAGCTTTCAGCTAATAAAACAGACAAATATCAGTCTAGGCAGTGAATTCAGAGCTGTTTTACTCTCTGCAAGATCTAATTCACTGTAGCCCAACCATTATCCTTACTTCACATACACATAGACACAGATACAAATATACATACATGAGTATGCATATATATGCACACATACATAATTTTGCTGGTTTATCCAGAACTTACCTAGTTTTCTGGGGGAGGGTTTGTTTGTTTTATTTTTTAGAGAGAAATTTTTGCTATGGGGCATATGTGCTCACCAGAAAGACAGAGACACAGAAATCAAGAAATCACCCCTCAAGAGGGATGGCCACACCACGGTCCCTTCTCCTTTCTCCTCTCAGGATGTTGGGAACACACACACACGTGCCCAGCATGAGTTTTAAGTCGCTGGGTCCAGGAGTCAAACTGCAGTTGACTACAAGGGAATCCAGCGAGGTAACCATTATGCCATCTGCTGGTCCCAGAACTTACCTAGTTTTACAATGACAGTTCCATGAGCCAGAAACCCAAGCCTTAGCAAACTGTTAAGAGTCACTCTAATCTACAGGTACTAATCCATGTATATTCGTGTACACACACACATATATGTACACACAATCTCATTCACATCCCAAACTCCAAAATGTTTTTTTACAACTTTTAGCGAATTTATTAATTCTTCAAAAAATAATGGTGTTATAAAATTGTCTAATAGCTAATACTTGTCTTATGACTGTATCAGTAAAATATGTATCTGGCAGTGATCAAGTCTGAGAATTTAGTAACTGCCATTCATCACAAGTCATCAGAGATACCTTTCCTAAAAAGTTTCATGTTTAAATCATATTTAATATGAATCATATCACTAATCATTACTATAAATAACCTCCTACAATTATTCTGTTTTGTAAATATGAGTAAAAACTGAGGTATTCTATAGGACTGAATCTCAGCTTTACCATTTATCAACAATGTAATGTTGGGAGAAATTGTATAACCTATCCTAGTAAATAAAATGTAGGTACTGGAGTACCTACCTCATAGTGTTTTCATGAGTTAAATGATTTAATGCATATAAAATATTTAGTACAATACAGTTGCATAAATTAATTCTTCAATAAATGTTACTAATTATTATCGTTCCTAGTAGTATTGTTGTACAATTAACAACTTACAAACACTCTGAAGGTGGCAGTTGCCTGTTCCTGTATTCTCTGGTGGAAACACTTACTTTCCAAAATATTTTATTTCCTTTTATAATATTTAAATTTCCAGAATTTTTCTCTCTGTAAAAACTATGAGAATTTCGGGGACCAGAAGGAGGCGTGGTGGCTAAGGTGCTGGATACTCCCACATGGCCAACCACAGTTCAAGTCCTGGACCTGTTGACTTGTTTTCTCACTTTCCCACCCTCTCTGGTCAAATTAAAATAAATGAATGAATAAATAAAATTAAATAATTCTTAACAAAAAATCTATGTGACTCACAATTAATTTAACAGACCGAGTATCCGGGACTAGGGGATGGCATAATGGTTACATCCCTGGACTCTCACATGGTTCAAGTCCCAGACCCAGTGCTTAAAACTCATGCCAGACATGTGTGCATGCATTCCCAAAATCCTGAGAGGAGAATGGAGGAGAAGGAATTGTGGCATGGCCAACTCTCCTGGGGATGATTTCTCTCCTTCTATCTCTCTGTCTCTGTCTTTCCAATGAGTGCATGCACCCTCTAGCAAAAATCTCTCTTAAAAAAAAAAAAAAAAAAGACAGTGTCCTGGCAAAAATTCATTAGTTCTTTATGTGTGAAGTTTTTCACCTTTGTTGAATTTCAACATCAGATATAATAGTGCAAGTAAAGAATAAAAATCAGGGCCAGTACATGGCATTGTGGTCGGTACCACATGTCGCATCATGGTTTGAGTCCCAGACCTAGCAGCAGCTTGCTTTCTCACTTTCTCTCTCTCTCTCTCTCTCTCTCTCTCTCTCTCTCTCTCTCTCACTGTCCCTCTCTGGTGAAATTAAAATAAGTAAATAAATAAATAAAGTTAAATAAAATAATTTTATAAAAAATTAAAATCAAAGCTTCTTGTAACCTAACATTAATGAAATCTAGTATTTAATGGGCAGCAATATATATGAGAAAGTTTTAGCTATGTTGAAAAGAACAGATGTAAACATTTTTATCAAAACAGGCAAGTTGGATGTTAGAATTTGAGAAAACTTTTAAAATCTTGTAGTCTAAAACTAAAACTTTCATTTTATACACAAGACCTATATATGGTGATCTGTCCAATGTCATATGGTCAGAATCAGAGATGGCGCAGCATATAAATCCCTTGACACTCTTCAAATCATATGTGAAAATTATGAGACAAATTCCTATTCCAAAATTTCTTAAAAAAAAAAAAACATGTTTGAATACACAAAGATAATTAAGAAGTGCTAAGAAGGCAAAAGGAAAAATAACACAGTAGCAAATATATTTTTTAATAATCATTTATTTTATTTTATTTATTAATTCATTTACTTTTTAATTTGACCAGAGAGAAACAGAGGGTGAGAGTGAGAGAGAGAGGAAATGAGAAAGCAAGCCACCAGATTCAGGACTTGAACTCTCGTGGGCCATGTGGGAGTGTCCAGCGCCTTAACCACCACACCACCTGCTGGTCCCATGACACTTTAAAAGAGTTTGTTTGAAATCTCAGCTCTGACCAGTTTTTCATTGCATATATCAATGAACAAAGCACATACCCTGAGCCAGGTCCCTCATTTACGAAATGGAGATAATACCACTTAGAACAAATGAATAAGATATAAAGTGGATTAGAACAGCAATAGTTGAGAGTCAGACTACCATTACTACAACTTATTTATTTTTTGATCAAGTTATATAATTTCTCTGAGCCATGGGAAGTACTGTAGCACAGAACATGGCATGTATTAACTGTAACAAGTCATAGCATTATCAATTTATATAAATACCTTGGCACTCAGTGGGTCCTAACTAATAAAAATAGAACCACCACCACCACCACAAACACCTGCTTAGCAGGTAAAATGAGAATCAATGACAAAGCCAGCATGCCATATAAAAATCAATGCTACCTATCCTAAAATATGCCCATACCCTGAAATGTGTGAAAAGTTCACTAGGCTGGGACTAAATTTTAGAAGTACAAAACTTAGAACCTATCCAGTAAATAATCTAATGAAGTGACACATTTAAGAACTGTGGTTTTGGGGACTAGCAGATGGTGTAGCAGTTACAGCTCTAGACTCCCACATGGTAGATCGCAGTATGAGTCTGGACCCAGTGACTTGAAAGTCACACTGGGTGCATGTGCACGTGTGCCCAAGAACCCAGGAGGAGAAAGGAGAAGGGACTGTAGTATGGCCATCCTCCTTAAGAGGTGATTTCTCACTTTCCCTCTCACCATGTCTGTCTGTCTATGTATCTCTCTCTCCAGTAAGTGCACACATGCTAAGGCACAAACCTCTTTGAAAAAAAAAAAAAAAAAAAAAGAATCGTGGCTTTCAGCATGTTAGACTTTAAAATGTACAATTCACAAGTTCAAAAACAAAAAGATATAAAGTCAAAAGTTAGGAAATAGCTGGTTTATAAGCAAGAAATAAAGTTAAAATTATAATAATGACAGATGAGAAAAACTACAAGACTAATCATGTATATAAGAAAATTTCAGCTTTGTATGACTGTGTTTATTATGACATGGTTTCCATAATCAAAGTTAGAGTAAA
The DNA here is from genome assembly GCA_026018925.1 of Tupaia tana. Lineage (NCBI taxonomy): Eukaryota > Metazoa > Chordata > Mammalia > Scandentia > Tupaiidae > Tupaia > Tupaia tana. The sequence goes on from JAKSZU010000018.1 coordinate 15,402,112, forward strand.
AGAAAAAGAAACAATAGAAAACCACCATTTAAGAGAACCAATTACCAAGTGATCAGAAAATATCTATCTCTGAACTGGGTGGAAAGGCATGATTCCTAAATCTAAAGGGAAATTAAACCACAAAGTTTAAACAAAACAGTATGAAAAAAATCAATATCTCACAAAATAAAAAGGAATAATTTAGTTTCAGCTTTCTCTTGGCAAAAATTCTATTTTTAGATCAAGATAGAGTGGTTTAGATGCTACTATGCCTTCAAGCTCCATTTGGTAGGGAAATACCTGTTTGGCTCAACTACTTCTAAAGGTAAATAGAAGGTTTTGCATTTAAGTTACAATGTACAGTACTTCAGAGTAACCTCATGCCAAAATGGCACAAATCTGAGGGATGCAAAGGTATTCAATAAAAAGCTTTTAAAGGCATATTTTTAAACTTGCAGCAGGAAAGCTTTTCTGTGTCAAGACAGTAATTCTTTTAACAGCATTGATCAAAATGTCATTCTTTTATGAGTGTACAATACCTTTTAATGGCATACAACAAGCCATTAGGGTTATACACCTCTGTATAGCAGACAGCTTACTGGAAAAAAGAGAACACTGGCCAAGATACAGTCAGTAGGTTTTATGCTTCTAATAAGGAAACCCCCCCATCCCCAACCTGCCTTTGCTGCTTCATTCTAAAGTCCACAACTGGTATTACCCAAAGATTAAGTGTAAACTCTACACTTCTGTAATTCAGAAGCGCTTTCACAGAGACCTAGCTGCAAGGTCTAATCTGTAGATACCACAGGATGGCCTTGAAAATAGCTTCTCACCCAGGGTCAGTAAGAAATTATTCATGAAGATAAGAAAAGAATGACGGTTTTATTTACTTTGCTATTTTTGGGGGGAAAGAAAAAAGTGAATTTTTTAAAAAATGTTATGGGATGATCACTTTTCATATTTATTTCCAAAGCCAAATACTAAAGGAACATTAAAGTTATATATAACTCTAACATAAAATACCTCTCTTTAATACCTAATAATGATTAGGTACTCATTCATGAAAGAAAACTACTTTAAAACCATCTTAAAACAAGTCCTTGGGACCAGCAGTTAGTGTAATGGCTATGTCGCTGGACCCCCATGTAGTAGACCATGGTTCGAGTTCTGGACCTGGTGTCTTAAACTCACGCCGGGTGCGTGTGCATGCATGCCCAAGATCCTGAGAGGAGAATGGAGGAGAAGGGATTGTGATGTGGCCATCCTCCTTGGGGGTGATGTTTCGCTTTCTGTCTCTCTTTCTCTGTCTTTCTGGCAAGTCTAAGTGCCCTCTAGCAAAGAAAAAAAAAAAAAAGAACTCAAAAAGAAAAGAAAAGAAATAGTCCAGATAAAGTGATTAGAGCCCGAATCTCTGCCTTTAGAAAATTCTTCAGGGTTTCATGAGTCTAAAGAATGTTATAAACCGGACTAGCAGATGACATAATGGTTACGTCGCTAGACTCCCATGTAGTCAACTGTGGTTCAAGTCCCAGACCCAGTGACTTAAAACTCACGTCCATCTCATTTGCATGCATGCCCAAGATCCCAAGAGGAGAATGGAGAAGAAAGTACTGCAGCATGGCCATCCCCCAGGGGGTGATTCCTCACTTTCTGTTTCCCTGTCTCTCTCAGTCTCTCAAACGAGCACACAGGCCTTATAGCAAAATATCTCTCTTGAAAAGAAAAAATCCTGGAACTAGCAATTAGCATAATGGCTATGCCGCTGGACTCCCACGTAGTCGACCGTGGTTTGCGTCGCGGACCCGGTGGCTTAAAACTCACGTCGGGCGCGTATGCGTGTGTGCCCAAGATCCCGAGAGGAGAATGGAGGAGAAGGGATTGCAGCATAACCATCCCCCCTGGGGGGTGATTTCTCACTTTCTGTCTCTATGTCTCTGTCTGGCAAGCGCACGCGCCCTATAGCGAAAAAACCTCTCAAAAAAAAAAAAAAAAAAGAAAAAATCTCATGCAGGGCACATGTGTGCATGCCCAAAAGTCCAAGAGGAGAAGGGATTGCAGCATGACCATCCCCCCTAGGGGGTGACTTCTTGCTTTCTGGTACTTTGTCTCTCTGGCAAGCACCTGCCTATAGCAAGAATCTCTCTAAGAGAAAAAAAGAAACAGAATGTTTCAAATAATAATTATAATCCTGCATCAAAAGTAAAACTGAGCTTTACAGGTAATACAAGATACATTTTAAAAAGTAGAAGAATCTGTCTCCTTTAAAAGGAAGGTATGCTTGGGTATGTGTGTGGGGGGAAGAAAATAATGAGAAAGAAATACTGGAATATCTCTCTAAATTTTATGATCAAACAAAAAGTTTTATTTCAGGCAATGCGGAGGATATTTGTACCAATTCCATTATTGAAAACAACTAAAAACATAAAATACAAAAACATTTAAAACGCACCCAAGAGTTTATAAAAATGGTAAAACAATACCAATCCTGGGACCAGCAGATGGCATAATGGTTACGTTGCTGGACTCTCATGTAGTGGACAGTGGTTCAAGTCCCAGACCGGCAGCTTAAAACTCACACCAGGCACGTGTGTGCATGCCCAAAATCCCAAGAGGAGAACAGAGGAGAAGGGGTTGCAGTGTGGCCATCCCCCAGAGGGGTGATTTCTCATTTTCTGTCTCTCTGTGTCTGTTTATCTTCAGGTGAGGGAATGGGCCCTATAGCAAAAATCTCTCTAAAAATAAATGAATAAATAATAGCAATCTCGAATCTAAGTCAAAATGGGAACTCAGAGATAGGAAGTAAAGTGCTCCATTTGCTTCTGCTCTGAGGATATTTGGTCAGCCATTCAGACTAAAGCTTTAGATATACAGATCTTATTTGAAATATAGGATAGAAAACAAAAATACCTGAGAGTCTAACAAGAGATTCTCCTCTAATTTAGCTGGGACCCGATGGTGTTACCCCTCAGCATAAAAATGGTCTGAGTCTGGGACCAGCAGATGGTATAATAATTATGTCACTGGACTCCCACATAGTTAACCGCAGTTCAAGTCCCAGACCCAGAGGCTTAAAATTCACACCGGGTGTGTGTGTGTGTGTGCATGCTCAAATCCCAAGAGGAGAATGGAGGAGAAGGGATTGCAGTGTGGCCATCTCCCCTTGGGGGCGGGGAGAGGGGGGATTTCTCCCTTTCTGTCTCTTTGTCTCTCTAGGGAGTGCATGCACCCTATGGCAAAAAATCTTACTCTTAAGAAAAAAAAAAAAATCCAGTCTGGACCTAGAGGACTGCAAGGAAATTACCATGACAATGAGCAAAGCAGAAGAAAACATAAAAGAAAGCACAAGAAGTTGTAACCACAACCAAGCACTTAAGTAGATGTAGAGCCTAAATTCATATCACCTGGGGCCAGCAGGTGGTGTCGTGGGTAAGGCATTGGACTTCCATATGGCCAACTGTAGTTCAAGTCCTATACCCAATGGCTTGAAAATCATGCTGGACACATGTGTGCATGTCCAGGATCCCAAGAGGAGACAAGAAGAGAAGGAACTGTGGCATGGCCGTATCCCCTGGAGTGTGACTTCTCACTTTCCCTCTCTCTGTCTATGGCAAGCACATGTGCTCTATGACAAAACCTTAAAAAAGGAAAGAAAAAAGTCATATCACCTGAATGAGTCCAAAAAAAGGAATAAACAAAAAGTGGTGTCCAACTGGTACTGTTTCAAGTGCCCAAGTGTAGCAAAGACAAATGTTATCTGTTGGAACAAACCCTTAAACACAGTAGGAAATAAGGCACAAGGAAAAATAACCAGAAAAAACAAACAAACAAACAAAAAAAACCTACAAGGATTTCATTAATTAGAATGATTAAATGTAAAATATAAAATAATCACATTAATGGTTAAAATACATTTTTGCAGTGTGAAAACATCTCTACAAAACAGAAAATTAAGAATACATGACCTAGGAAGTTCGAGAGACATTTCTACAAATTAAATATACAGTGAAAAGAAAATTTCAATGGAGACACTATGGGGGATTAGTCTAGAATAGACTAACCCTCTCAATAACAATAACTAGGGGCCGGAAGGTGGTATGGTGGTTGGGGGCACTGGATTCCCACATGGCTGACCATAGTTTGAGTCTCAGACCTGGTAGCTTGCTTTCTCACTTTTCCTTACTCTCTCACTCTGTCCCTCTCTGATCAAATTAAAATAAGTAAATAAAGTTAAATAAAACAATTATTTTTAAAAAATGAATAACTAAAAAAACTAATAAAATTTAGAAAACAGGGCCACCATGTGGTGTGGTGGTTAAGACAGCCGGATCCTATATGGCCAAGTGCGTAGTTGGAGTTCCGGACTTGGTGGTTTGGAAACACACACTGAGCACAATAAAAGAACAGTCTGCATGCCCAAAATCACAAAAGGAAAAGTAGAGAAGAAAGGATTGCGGCATGGCCAAATCTCATGGGGGTTGCTTTCTCACTTTCTCTCCCTCCCTCTCCCTGGCAAACACACATGGCATCTAGTAAAATTTAAAAACAAAAAACTATCCTCAGGCAAACCAAAGTAGCATTCTAATTTTTAGATCTCAAATATAACTCAACCAGACACAATAGAGTAAAATGGGTAAGAATTTTAAATGATTAACTACATTGTACTTTTGTGTAAAATTCATAAATGGTAAAAGGCAGACAGATTTAAAAATTCTCTCTCTAGTATTTTCATTATAGGCACTTATTATTAAAAATGCCCATCACATCACATTATATGTAACACATTACCAACTGCATTTATACCTTCCATTTTCTCTGCATGTATAATTAAACTCAATAAAATAAAAGTATAATGAAATTTTTCTGCAATGTTAACAGGTCACCCTCAATCAACTTGACCTACATATATGGCTTGTCCAGTAAGGTGGACCTACCATTCACAAATCGATCTTCCTTTCTTCTCTCTCCACAACACTCCATACAAAGCAACAATTAGAAAAATAAAATCTGATAATAAAGAATCAAAAGTCCAAGCTGCACATTCAGGAAATTCAAATGAAAAGTTGACACTAGTCTTAAATATTACACCACTGTGCTTATATAACACATTAAGGAAAAATAAACAAACAAACATAGCTATTCTGTCAATAGACAGTCCAGAAAGCAAAAAGTTTCTAAAGAAGACCACAGTATTAGATTAACTATGATTTAAAGAATAATTCTTACCTTTAAAAGATATAAACCATTATAAGTTATATTCTATTGAGATATAACTATTCATTATTTACAGCATACTTTGATTCATACAAATCTGGCATCTATAAAGTTATAAACTGACATAACGTAAGAATATTATCTCTTATGGTCAGTTAGTTGACATTTTGTTGTCTTGTTTCACAGAAAAGGAATATTTCCCAGACCACAGAGCACTACCTTACAAACTGCATGGCATTGTTTACAGAAAAAGTAGTAGAAACCCCTAAAACCCAAGTAAAAACCTCTGAAAATCCTCTCCTCCGTAAAAGCAATGAAAAAACTAGCAAAAACTTTTTCAGAATGCTAGCAATTAAAGAAAGGCATACAGCAATTCAGACAGAAAATTATTATTCAAGAAAAACAGCCAACTTTTCATAAGAAAGGTGAACTTTATAGCATTTTCACCCATACCATCTCCAGATCCATAGGAGTCTTAAAAAACAACAGTCACAATAAAGTCTGACAGAGAAGTTGGAACTCTTTGAAAACCCCACTCCCAGAGAATGGTCCTTATTAGCTGTGGAAAACTACACATGTATGGCTGTCTTTACTTGAACTGATTCAAACCTAACAGTGAGAAAAGCATTTTTCCTAAGAACATTTGTCAAAACCAATCAGAAACAGTAGAACATAACTATTAAACATAACTCTCAAAAGTAAACAATAACAAAATGAACAACTTGATTTTAAAAATGTGCAAACATTTACTAAGCATACAAGATGTTCAACATTATTTGTCAATAGGGAAATGCAATTAAAATAAGAACGACATACCACTATACTTACTCTTACCATACATCTTGCTCATTTGCATATACTCATCTTAAAGATACAGTTCAAATTTGTGAACCTGTAATTAATGACCTAAAAACTCTAACATTATTCTCCATACTTTCCCTTCCTTAAAGCATAACAGTAAACTACCTGCTACTTTTCATGTAAGTTTTAAGTTTTGTTCACATCTTCCTTGCCCACTTACAACAGGCACAGAAAGAAGACTTAACAATCCAAAATGTGTATTCACTTTAAAAATAATAATAATGAAAACATGGAGTCAGATAATAAGTGCTTTAAAAAAATAATAAACAAATGAAGAGTCCACGACAAAGAGTATATGTCAAAAGGACAGGAGACAGGGAACCAGCAGTTAGCGTAATGGCTATGTCGCTGGACTCCCACGTAGTCAACCGTGGTTCGCGTCTCGGACCCGGTGGCTTACAACTCACGCCGGGCGCGTGTGCGTGCGTGCCCAAGATCCCGAGAGGAGAATGGAGGAGAAGGGATTGCGGCGCGACCATCCCCCCTGGGGGGTGATTTCTCGCTTTCTATCTCTCTGTTTCTCTCTGTCTGGCGAGCGCACACGCCCTATAGCGAAAACCTCTCCAAAAAAAAAAAGGACAGGAGACAAATGAAGAAAGTAAGCAAATAACTTTGTGTGCCAGGCAAGACAAATCTTCCATGCAGAAAAATTTGAAATAATTCATGTAGATACTATCTTATTAAAAGGAGGTGGTGGGACCAGCAGTTAGCGTAATGGCTATGTCGCTGGACTCCCACGTAGTTGACCGCGGTTCGAGTCCCGGACCCGGTGGCTTAAACTCACGCCGGGCGCGTGTGCGTGCGTGCCCAAGATCCCAAGAGGAGAATGGAGGAGAAGGGATTGCGGCGTGGCCATCCCCCCTGGGGGGTGATTTCTCGCTTTCTATCTCTCTGTCTCTGTCTGTCTGTCTGGCGAGCGCACGCGCCCTATAGCAAAAACCTCTCCAAAAAAAAAAGAAAGAAAAAAAAAAAAAAGTAGGTGGTGAGATGAGGTGGTCTTGCTCCCAACCCTATTACCTAGTGCAATTAAAAAAAATAAAAAATCAGACGAACTCAACTGAGGGACATTTTAATTAATCCACACTCCTCAGAACTATCAAGGTCATCACAAAGCCTGAGAAGCCATCACAGTCAAGAGGAATGAGCCTAAGGAGACATGAGTACCAAATTTAACATGGTATACTAGATGGGATCCTGGATCAGAAAATGAACATTAGGTAAAACTAAGACACTCTGAATAAAAGATGGACTTTAGAGCCAGAAGGGTGGTTGAGACACTGGATCCCACATAACCAACTCTCAGGTTCTAGTCTTGGACTAGAAAAACATGCCTGGTGCATGCATGCATGCATGTCCAAAATCCTAAGAGGAGAATGGAGAAGAAGGGACTGTGGCATGGCCATTCTCCCTGTGGGGTGATTTCTTCCTCACCACCCTTTCTCTCTTGCAAGCACAAGCACACTATGGGAGGAAAAAAAAGTAGACTTTAGCTCATAATAATAAATCAATAAAGTTTCATCAATCGTAACAAATATACTACACTCATGTAAGATGTTAATAGTAGGGGAAAATGCTATGGGCCTACGAGAACTCTGTACTACCTTTGCAATTTTTCTATAAATCTTAAACTATTATAAAGTTTATTAAGAAAAACCTATGATCCCAAAACACTTTTCCCACTAAGAGATGAGGTCTACACAGTTTGAGTTCCAGACCTGGCAGCTTGAAACTCACAATAGTCATGTGTGGATGTATGCCCAAACTCCTGAGAAGAGAATGGAGAAGAAATTGCAGCATGGGGACCAGCAGTTAGCGTAATGGCTATGTCGCTGGACTCCCACGTAGCCGACCTCAGTTCGAGTCCTGGACCCAGTGGCTTAAACTCACGCCGGGCGCGTGTGCGTGCATGCCCAAGATCCCGAGAGGAGAATGGAGGAGAAGGGATTGCGGCGTGGCCATCCCCCCTGGGGGGTGATTTCTCGCTTTCTGTCTCTCTGTCTGTCTGGTGAGTGCACGCGCCCTATAGCAAAAACCTCTCCAAAAAAAAAAAAAAAAAGAAAGAAATTGTAGCATGGTCATCCTCCCTGGGTGGGGTGATTTCTTGCTTTTTGTCTGTCTCTCTAGCAAGCAGCTGTCCCCTATAGCAAAAATCTCTCTCAAAAAAAAGAGATGAGGTCTATGGTCTCTCACCTTAAAACCAAGCAACTTTGTGACTGCATTGAATTGCAGAGTATGGCAAAAGTGATGGAATGAAACTAGGTAATAAATGCTATAGAGCTTCCATTTGGTACTCCTACAACTCTCACCTACAGAATGATCTCTCTTGCCAGTGAATCAAAAGGCCTAAAAAGGAACTACTGAAGTGACCTGGATGAGTACTCCTGACTACCAGGGAGAAAGAGAGTTACTTATACATGATGGGGGTAAGGAAAATTATGTCTAGAATATAGTAGAATCACAAAAAAAACTATGAGCACTCCCATGTCCTAAGTTAAAAGTCAACATAAATCAAAAACAATACAAACAGTACTACTAGAAGACCAAACCCTTAGGAAGAACTAAGGCATCACACCAGAAAAGAGACCATAGCAAACAGGTACTTGCTGAGCTGGAACAGACTGTAGAAGATAGTCTTGGGGCCACCAAATTGCATAAGGGTTACGCCTCTGGACTCCCAAGTAGTCAACCATGGGAGTCCCAGACCTGGTAACTTAAAACTTAAAACTCTGGGGCGAGTGTGCATGCGTACCCAAGATCCCGACAGAAGAATGGACAAGAAAGGATTGTGGCTGGGCATCCCCCTGGGAGATGATTTCTCTCTTTCTGTCTCTCTGGTAAGCACATGCACTCTATGGCTAAAATCCCTCTTTAAAAAAAAAGAAGAAAATAGTTTTAAATATAGGTTCAGCATCCCTAATCTGAAAATCCAAACTCCAAAATATTCCAAAATCCAAAACTTTTTGAGCACTTACATGATGACATCACAAGTGAAAAATTCCTTTCAAACTCATGTGATATGTAGAGTCAAAATGCTATAAATATATTCTACAAAGTTATCTTCAGGCTATGTGTAAAGGTATAAATGAAATAGAAATTAATTCTGTAAGACTTGACTCCTATCCCAAGATATCTCATTATGTATATGCAAATATTCTAAAATTTGAAAAAATCCTAAATCCAAACTTTCAAACACTTATGAAAACTAGCATTTTGAATTTGGTATAATTAACTTTGTGATGGCTAAAACCATATTAAGAAATGAGACCTGGGGGACCAGCAGGTAGCATAATGGCTATGTCGCTGGACTCCCATGTAGTCGATCGCGGTTCAGTCCTGGACCTGGTGGCTTAAACTCACACAGACTGCATGTGCGTTGCATGCCCAAGATCCCAAGAGGTGAATGGAGGAGAAGGGATTGCGGCGTGGTCATCCCCCCAGGGAGTGATTTCTTGTTTTCTGTCTCTCTGTCTCTGTCTTTCTGGCGAGCACACGCGCCCTATAGCAAAAACCTCTCCAAAAAAAAAGAAAGAAAGAAATGAGACCTGGGGTGGGCTCCAAGGTCTTATGGTTAAGGCACCTGGATCCCACATGGTCAACTGCATGGTTCAAGTACTGGACTCAATGGTTTGAGAAACACACCAGGCACATACGCATGCCCTAAATCTCAACAAGATGGAAAATGGAAGAGAATGGACTGCAGCATGACCATTTCCCCCATGAGGGGGATGCTTTCTCCTCTCCCTCTCTCTCTCATGAGCATACATGCCCTGTATAAATGAATACATTTATGAATATATCTGACATATTTTCATTTTCCTGTTTCATTCCAAAACCTTTTAAAATAAGACTAAAAATTTTTGGGACAGCCCATGCCCTGATGGTTAAAGTGGCTGGGTCCCACAAGACCGACTATGCAGTTTGAGTCCCAGCCCCAGGAGCTTGAGAAACATACTGGGCATGTGCTCACACACACAGGACTGCCTGCACCCAAAATCAACAAAGGAGAGATGAAGAAGGGACTGCAGTATGATCAGGCCCCATGGAGGTGCTTCCTGGCATCCTCTCTCTTTCTGTCTCCCTCCAGTAAGTGTGCATGTACTCTGGTAAATAAAAACAAAAACTAATTCTCCCTGGGCCAGCAGGTCGCATAGAGGTTAAGGTGTGGGATCTCACATGACTGACTCCAAGGTTGGAGTCCAGGATCTGGTGGCTTGAAAATCACACCAGGCATGTGTGTATGCATGCCTAAAATCCCAAGAGGAGAATGGAAGAGATGGGATTGTGAAGTGGCTATCCTCCCAGGAGAGAGTTCTTTCTTTCTCTCTCTCATTGCTGCTCTTTCTGGAGAACACATGCATCCTATAGCAAAAGCTAGATTAAAAAAAATATTTTTTTTTCTGTCTAAGATAAGGAATAAGGGAAAGATATAAACTCTCCCTCTGTTAAACATCACATTGAAGGTCCTTGACAGTGCAATGTGCAAAATATAAAATAATTTAAAGCTATACATACCTAAAGGAAATAAGTAAAACATCACAGATAAATCATTAACAAAGAAAATCTTAAGAAATAATAAAAAGCAGGGGCCACCAGGTGGCGAGGTGGTTAAGGGCGCTGGACTCCCACATGGCCGACCATGATTTAAGTCCCAAACCTAGTGGCTTGCTTTCTCACTTTCTCTCTCTCTCTCTCCCTCTCTATACACACACTGTCCTTCTCTGGTCAAATAAAAATAAATAAATAAATAAAGTTAAAATAAAATAATTAAAAAATAATAAAATAATAAAAAGCTAAAATTATTTAAGGCCACAGAAATTTAGATTAATATACATAAACTACTTATATTCCAAAATTAGCAAAAGAAAAATTAAAAAATAAAATTTATATTAACAAGGAATATGATATACTTAACGATAAACCTAGTAATAGGATGATCTGCATATGGAAAGTCATAAAACATTACTGAGAAAATTTAGAGATGATACAAGTATAGACAGTCCCTGATTTATAATTATTTGACTTATGATTTTTTTACTTTAGGAATGTGTGAAAATGATCTGTATTCAATAGGAACTTTCTCTAAGTACTCATACACCCACTCTGTTTTTCACTTCCAGCACAGTATTTAATAAATTGCATGATATATTTAATGCTTTATTATCAACTAGGTTTTGTATTAGATTATTTTGCCCAATTTTAGATTATAAATGTTATGAGCATACTGAAGGTAGAGTAAATTAAGCTATGATGTTTGGTAGGTTAAGTTTATTAAATGCATTTTTGATTTATGATATTTTCAAATTATAATATGAGTTTATCAGGATGTAACCCCTACCATAAGTTGCAAAGCATCTATAAACATGAAGAGATACCAGGTCATGGGTTGAAAGAACCATATTTCTTCCTGTTTTCAGTCAATTTTTTGTAGAAATTGACAAGTGGACTCTAAAATTTATATGGAAAAGTGCCAACAACTGCCAATGCTTTTTAAAAGTATAAAAAGTGGGGCCAGCAGTTGGTATGGTAGTTAGGGGCACTGGACTCCCACATAGCCGACTGTGGTTCGAGTCCCATACCTAGTGGCTTGCTTTCTCACTTTCCCTCTCTCTCACTTTGTCCCTCTCTGGTCAAATTAAAAATAAATAAATAAATAAAGTTAAATAAAATAATATTTTTTTTTTTTTTTGGAGAGGTTTTCACTATAGGGCGCGTGCGCTCGCCAGACAGACAGAGAGAGACAGAGAGATAGAAAGCGAGAAATCACCCCCCAGGGGGGATGGCCAGGCTGCAATCCCTTCTCCTCCATTCTTCTCTTGGGATCTTGGGCACGCACACACACGCGCCCGGCGTGAGTTTTAAGCCACCGGGTCCGGGACGCGAACCGCGGTCGACTACGTGGGAGTCCAGCGACATAGCCATTACGCTAGCTGCTGGTCCCAATAAAATAATTTTTTAAAAAAAGTCTTTAAGTATAAAAAGCTAGAGTAGACACAACTAAATATTAAAATTACAGACCTACAGTTCAGATGCAAAGCACCAGGCCTGCCGTGGGAATGTGAGGAGGCTGAGAATTCCATTCAAAGGCATCTCTGAGCCCATCAAGTTGGTACCATGAGCAAAGCTCACCCTCCAAACTGAAAAAATTTATGGACAAGATGTTATCATTGAAATTAAATGGTGGGAAAAAAAAAAAAAAAGAAAGAAATTAAATGGTGGCAGACAAGTCCAAGGAATATTGCGGGGATTTGATCCATTTATGAATCTTGTGATAGATGAATGTTTGGAGATGGCAATTAGTAGGCAACAGAACAATATTGGAATGGTGGTAATACGAGGAAATAGTATCATCATGTTAGAAGCCTTGGAACGAGTATAAATAATAATGTCTGTTCAACAGAAAAACCCATGTCCCCTTGTCAACAGGCCTGTTTTACTACGATGTAAAACTCGGGTCATGTAAATTTTCATAATAAACTTTTTTTAAGTAAAAAAAAAAAAAAAAAATTACAGACCTACAGAATTATATACCTAATTTCAAAACAGTATATGACAGACATATAAATGAGAGAAGAGAGTAGTGAATGCAACAGTAGAATGAGTTTGATTCATTTTCAACAAATGTGTCAAGATAATTCAGAACTTCTTTTAATATTCTTTATAATGAAGACTTACAGGCAAAAATAATCTTAGTTCTTATTTATCTAAAAGTTTCTTTAGTTGATCTGCATTCTCAAAGATATTTTGTTGAATTTTGGAATTTAGGTTTAATAGGGATTTAACCTCCAATACATCAATCCATTGGTTTCTGCTTTCTATTTTTATAAGAAATAAATGATAATTCATATTGTTTTTATGTAAGTAAGATGTCACTTTAGTCTAAATGCTTTCTCTTAACATTGGTTTTCAGTTTGACTATATATAGTGTGCCTTGTTCACATTTTGTTTGTATGTATCCTGCTTGAAAAGCAGTGAAACTGTGCTTATTATTAATCTTTAAATTTATATATTTCACATAATTTGATAAATTCTCATTCATATATATATTCAAGATGCCTTTATTTTACTATTTTAGATTTTTGCCATAGGGTGAGTGTGCAGGAGGGGTAAGAAATCACCCCTCCAAGGGAGGATGGCCACACTGCAATCCCCTCTCCTCCATTCTTCTCTCAGAATTTGGGGCATACATGCACATGTACCCAGAGTGTTTTTCAAGTCTCTGGGTCTGGGATTCATACTGGACAGTCAGCCATGTGAGATGCAACATTTTAACCACCACGCCATCTGCTGGTCCTCAAATGATCTTTTTGCTCTTCTTTCTTCTTTACCCCTATTGTAACTCCAACTAGATTTGTATGAAACATCATAATATTGTTCCACATATCACTGAGTCTCTGTTCACATTTTATTAATCTTTTTTTTCCTCTTGTCTTCAAAGTAGGTAATTTCCATTGGTCTGTCTCCAAGTTCACTGCCTCTTCTATTACTCAGTTAAAATGGCTATTTTTACTCTTCCATTATACACCAGGTCGTACGTTCAGAATCTCATGCAGTTCTTATTCAGTACTATTTAATGCCTGAACTACTATTTTTCTTACTCTCTTGGGACAGGGCAAAGTATCTTTATTTGAAGTCTTTCTGTCTGTCTGCCTATCTTTCTTTCTTTCTCTCTTTTTGCTTTGATAAGTTAACTTTCCAGTAGCCTTAGTTCCTCACAGAGATAACAGTACTCAGCACATACTCTGGTCAAAAGGAATAGAGAGGTAATAATAAATGAGGCAATGAAAATGGTCAAAAGGAATAAATGATGTAATAATAAATCTTAATTGCTGCTATTATTATTATTCAAACTTACTACATTTTCCCACCAAAGCTAATTGTTTCTGATAATTGTTAGTATGTCCTAGCAATGATAACTGTTTTGAAAAGAAAAGTCAGATGCCTGGCATAAGCCATTCTAAGAAATGGATAGTCCTTGAGAATCTCACAAAGATACAAATAAAACTTTTTGTTTCTTTTTGTAGTTTTTGTCACAGAGCATATGTGCTTGCCAGAGAGAAAGTGAGAAATCAACCTCCAGGACTTTGATCACATCGTAATCCCTTCTCCAGTCTCCTCTCAGAATTTTGGGCATGTCGGCAAGTATGCCCAGAGTGACTTTCAAGCCACCAGGTCCAGGACTTGAACTGCATAGCTGGCTATGTGGGGTTCAGCACCTTAACTTCTATGCCACCTTCTGGCCCACAGATGAAACTCAAAGGGTAGGTCTGCTGGTTCTATAACACCATAAAAACAAGTCTTAGAGTTTGGTTCTCCTTTCTTCCCTGCAGCTGTCACCAACTACTTTGGGCGACTACTTTTATTTCTTTGGAACTGACTGCAAAATAGGACAAATATTCCCCTGTGGCTTTTTTTTATATACTCTACCGAAGAACCTTAGTAATTACTTTTATTTTAAATATTTTATTACTAACTGCAATAGGGAACTAGGTATTGGCCTAGCAGAAAATCTATTAGTTTCCTTGGACTGTGGTAACAAATTACCAAAAACTACATGATTTACAAGAGAAATTTATTCTCATAGTTCTGGAGACTAGAAGTCTGAAATCAACATGGTGGAACATGCTCCATCTAAAATGTCTGGGAAAGAACCTTTCCTTTCTTATTTCTATTTTCTGATGGTTGCAGGCAATCCTTGTTGTTCTTTGGCTTGCTACCTAACAGCAGTCTCTGCATCAGTCATCACATGATCTCCTTCCCTTGGTGTGTCAGCTCTCTGTACTCTATATCCAAATTTCCCTCTCCCTTTTCTGATAAAGACACCAATCAGAGCTGGATTGTGGTACAACTACAAAATACAATGCTCTCCAAGTCTGGTCCACATAGAAGGCTACTCGGTTTGCTTACAGAGAGTTCCCTGAGTACCCTAGTACCAAATGCCCATGATCTGGGGCTATCTGGGGCTATCTGGGGCTGGCTGGGGCTGGCTGGGGATCACTACATTAACATTCTGTTACAGGTGCTGGCTGTCATTCTGTCTCTCTCATTCATGGAAGAAATAAATACACTTTAAAGAAAAATAAAGACACTATAATCACTGGGTTAGGGTGGGCCCTAATCCACTATGACCTCATTTCAATTTGTATTACATCTGTAAAGGTCTTACTTTTAAAAAGGTTACATTCACAAAGCTCAGGGGTTAGAACCCAAATGTATCTTTTTGAGGAACACAATTAAGCCCACAACAGAGAATGTCTCTAACTTAAGAAGCTATACAAAATTCTTATAATCCTTATCCATGCTGTGCAGGTCTGGGTTTCTGGAAAACCTTGGGCATCCTATGATTCCTCATATATCTCTGTAGGTAGTGCTTTTTACATAACACTGGCCTCCTGAACTCAAGCTCCTATAAAACCCTCTACAAAAAGCTCTGTTCCCTAAAACAGGCTTGATAGTATAGTCAAAATAAGTTCCTGTCCTTCATAAAGACAGAGACTAAATATTTGTAATTCCTTGGAATCACAATGAGATCTGAGAATAAATATTCTTCATGGACTAAAAAACATTCAAGCACTCCATTTTTTTCAGCTGTGTTATCTGTTTCTCAGGGGACCTCCTATCTAGGTGATTACCTTTAAACTGAGCTCCTATGCCATTTAAAAAAGATCTCCTTATGGCTTTTCCTCACACTCCACATCCTTATGGTTTCCTCCCTCTGAGACTATTTCATATCGTTCAGAAATCTCCTAGAAGGCATTGATCTGACTTCTGAGAGTAGTACCACTCTGCAAAATATGCATTAGTGAAATTGCTTCCAGGTCATCATACTTTACATTTTTGCTTGGTGTAGTATTCCCAAAGGAAACCACAACTTCGTTAAAAGAAGTTATATGATTATGACTTCATGTATGCAGAGCAGTTCTCCCTGCCAACATCCTTTCCTCAATTAGTTATTATGTGTCCACAGTCTAGGTTTAAAACTGCTACTTTTTCCTCCCTGAAAAAATTTTTGCTTAACTATTTATTTTCCTTAGAAGGGAAACTTCTAAGATCTACTACCATTTTGTTCTGTCCTGTATATATTCTTATAGAAATTATTTGAAACATTTTAAAAATAAAAATAACTCTGGGGGGCCAGTAGGTGGTGTGGTGGTTAAGGCACTGGACACTTCCACATGGCCAACCATGGTTCAAGTCCTGGACCTGGTGACTTCCTTTCTCACCTTCCTCTCTTTCTCTATGCCTCTCTCTGGTCAAATTAAAATGAATGAATAAATAAAATTATAATTTTAAAAAACTAACTCTGTATACCTATCATGCAGTTTAAGAACTAAGACATTACTAATATAGTTGAAGCATTCCACAAAATTTTTCTTTTTTAAAAAGAATTATTTTATTTAACTATTTTAATTTGACTAGAGAGGGACAGAGTGAAAGAGAGAAAGAGGGAAAGTGAGAAAGCAAGCCACTAGGTCCAGGATTAGAACTGCAGTTGTCCATGTGGGAGTCCAGTGCCTTTAACCACCACACCACCTGCCAGCCCCCAACCACGAATTTTTTCTTAATAACATTCTCCCTTGCTTCCTTCCCACAGGTACACACCATCAGTTATTTCATAAAGTAATTACTATCTGGAAGCTAATGTTTATGATGTCCATACATTTTTCATACTTTCACATGTATTCTATAATTCTATATATTTTTAGCATTCATTCTTTATTATATATTATAGATTCTCTGCAACCTTTTCTTTTGGCTCAAACTATGATTGTGAGAATCACTATATTGATACATACTGCTCTGCTTCATTATTTTAATAGCTTCAGTTTTTCATTTTGAAAATATATAATCATCTTTATAATAATTCTACTGATGGACATCCAGTTAATTTCCATGTTTTTGCAATTATAAACAATACTTTTTGAACAGTTAGTATTATTTTTCCCTTTTCTTTAAATGACTTTATTGAGCTATAAGTCATATACCATAAATACAACCTTTTTAAAGTATACAAGTTAGCAGTTTTAAGAAAATTCATAAAGCTGTGCAACCATCACAACTATCTAATTCCAGAATAGTTTCATCATCCCCAAAAGCAACTCCATACTCATTAGCGGTCACTCTCCTTCACCTGAATCACAGTCCCTAGCAACCACTAATCTACTATTTTTCTATATAGATTTGGCCTATTCTAGATAGTTTATACAAATTGACTCATATAATAAGTGGCATTTTAGGACTGGCTTCTTTCACTTAGCATAATCTATTCTAAATTCATCCATGCTATAGGCACATACATTAATTTGATGTGGTGATAATTTCATGATTGTTTACATATGTCAGAACTTTTCAAAGTATATTCTTTAAATAATGCAATATAATGTATATCAACTGTACCTAAATAAAGGCATTAAAAAATAGGCAAAAAATGTAATAGATGCTTCACCAAAATTGTACAGATAGTAAACAAATGCATGAAATATGTTTTATGTCATAGGGACCAGCAGTTAGCGTAATAGCTATGTCGCTGAACTCCCACATAGTGGACCATAGTTCAAGTCCCAGATCTGGTACCTTAAACCCATGCTGGGCACATGTGCCTGCGTGCCCAAGATCCCAAGAGGAGAATGGAGGAAAAGGGATTGCGGCATGGCCATCCCCCCAGGGGGGTGATTTCTTGCTTTCTGTCTCTCTTTCTGGCAAGCGCATGCACCCTATAGCAAAAACCTCATATATATGTATGTATGTGTATATGTATGTATGTGTGTGTGTGTGTGTGTGTGTGTGTGTATATATATGTATATATGTTCTATGTCATTAGTCACCAGAGAAATACAAAAAAATTACAATGAAACATCAATACACATCTACTGGAATAGACTAAATTACTAACAATTCCAAGAGCTAATGTGATTGTAGAATAACGAGCTGTCAGATGCTGCTGATGAAAATGTAAAATGTAACAGTCATGGGGCCAGCAGGTGGCATGGTGGTTAAGGCACTGGATACCCACATGGGTGACTGTGGTTTGAGTCCTGGACCTGGCAGCTTGGAAATCACACTGGGCAGGTGTGATTCCATCTATAAATTATGCCTCAATGAAACTTTTAAAAAAAAAAAAAGAAGAAGAAGAAGAAGAAGCCTGGGCCAACCCATGGCATGGTAGTTAAGGCAGCTGGATCCCACATGGTCAACTCTGTTGTTGAGTCTTGGGCCAGTAGCTTACACTGAGGGCATATGCATTCATGCCTAAAATCCAAAATGAAAGGAGAAATGGAGAAGGGATTGCTTGTGACCATGCTCCAAATGTGGTGCTTTCTCTCTATCCCTTTCCCTCTCTCCCTAGCCCCGACAGGATGGGAGTCCTCTAGCAAAATTAAAACAAAACAAACAAACAAAAAATCCAAAAAAAAAAAAAAAAAGCAGCAGCAGCAGCAGCAATGGAGGCAGGGGAAGACCTGACACCCAGTAACAAGAATGATTCTCAATATCTAATAAAAGTACAGGCTAGACAGCAACATAACATTAACATACTATGAAAAACAAAACAAAACTTAGAGTTCTATATCCTGTTTAAAAATAAATCTTCCCCAGGGACCAAAAGATGGTGTAATGGTAACATCACTGGACTCTCAGGTAGTCGAACACAGTTTAAGTCCCAGATCTAGCAGCCTAATGTGTGTGCATGCCCAAAATCCCAAGAGGAGAAGGGATTGCAGTGTGGCCAACCCCCCGGGGGGGTGATTTCTCACTTTCTCTCTCTCCATCTCTCTGGAAGTGCACATGCCCTATAGGAAAAATTTCTCTCTAAAATAAATAAATAAATCTTCCCCAAATGAATGTTAAAGATAAACATTTTCAAGCAAACACTGATAGACTCGTTCACCAAGTTTGAACTACAACTAGTGTTAAAGGAAATTATTCAAACTAAAGGAAAATAAAAACATGATCTATAGAAGAAATAGACGGCCATAAATGGTAAAGAGGTAGGCAAACAAGAGCCAGAAAGTGGCAGGTGGTTAAAGTGCTGGACTCCCACATGGCTAACCACAGTTCTAGTCCCAGACCTGGTGGTTTGCTTTCTCACTTTCCTTCTCTCTCTCTCTCTCTCTCTCTCTCTCTCTCTCTCTCTCTCTCATCTCTCTCTCTGGTGAGCACATGTGCCCTATAGCAAGTTTAAAATAATAATAAAAAAAAAAAAATATAATAAATAAAATATATATATATATATACACACACACACACATACATATACATATATATATATATATATATATATATATATGCTATCAAATATTTTACAAATGAACATATAAATCCTATACAAACTCTTTCAAGAAACAGAGGAAAACACAACACATCTTGGATCATTTTAAAATGTCAGCTACCAGGACCAGCAGGTAGCATAGTGGTTAAGGCAGCACTGGATACTTCCATATGGCTGACCACAGTTGAGTCCTGGACCTGGTGGTTTGCTTTCTCAATTTCCCTCTCTCTCTCTGCCTCTCTCTGCTCAAATTAAAATAAATAAACAAATAAATTTAATTTAATTTAAAAAAAGATGTCAGTTACAAAAAAAAAAAAAACTATCAACTATCAGTGCTATAATTCTAAAACCAGACATTTATAATAAAGCAAAATCAAAGACTACTCTCCCTTATGAACATTCTAAAAGTACAGATATAAAATCAGTTAAAGTCATTAAAAGACATGAGAACATAAGCATATACTATGTTCATGGATGGAAAAATAACACCTCTTCCTAAATTAATCTGTAAATTCAATCCTAAAAGATAGTTATTAAATCATCTAAAGTCATTAAAAGCCATGAGAACATCAGGATATACTATGTTTATGGATGGAAAGGTAACAATTCTTCCTAAATTAATCTGTACATTCAATTCAATTCCTATTAAAACCCCAAAAAGATTTCTCATGGTATTTTAAAAGCTGATCAGAAGGGCCAGCAGGTGGCATAGTGGTTAAGGCGCTGGACTCTCACATGGCTGACCACAGTTCAAATTCTGAACATGGTGATTTGAAAATCATATCGGGTGTGTGTGGATGCATGCTTAAAATTCCAGGAGGAGAATGAATTGCAGCATGGCCATCCTCCCTGGGGGGTGATTTCTCACTTTACCTCTCACTGTCTCTCCCTGGCAAATAAATGCACCCTTTGGAAAAAAATAAAATAAAAAACTGATTATAAAATTAATATGGAACAAGGGCTGGCAGATGGCATGATGGCTAGGGCACAGGATTCCCACATGGCCGACCATGGTTCAAGTCCTGGACCTGGTGGCTAGCTTTCTCACTTTTCCCTCTCTCTGCACTCTGTCTCTGGTCAAATTAAAGAATAACAATAATAAATAAAATTAAATAATTATTTTTTAAAAATTAACATGGAAGATAAAAGAGCCAAGAACAACCAACACAAAAGAACATTATAGTGGAGGGATTGGAGAAACAATTCATACCTGATTGGATATTTAGTTTTAGTTTAAAGTAAAAAAGATACTGTATTAGTACTAGATGAGTCAGTCAGATAACAGAGCTCAAAATAGGGGTATATATATATATATATATATATATGAAATCTACACTGGAAAACATAACATTATCAATACAGTGAGCAAAGAACACCCTTGTCTAAGGTCCAGCCAGTATTACAGTGGTTAAGGCAGCTGGATCCCACATGGCTGACTGCATGGTTTGAGTCCTGGATCCAGTGGCTTGAAAAACATGTCAAGCACGTGTGTGTGCAGGCCCAAAATCTCAACAGAAGAATGGAGAAGGGATCATAGCACGGCCATACCCACTGGGTGGGTGCTTTCTCACTTTTCCTATCTCTTTTTCTGTCTCTCTAGGGAGCTCATATGCCCTATAGCAAGTTTTTTTAAATTTGTAAATAATTGATTAAGAAAAAAAGAACGTCCTAGTCCAGGGTTAGTAAATTTTACCTGTAAATGCTATATAGTAAATATTTAAGGTTTTGAGGCTCACAACATCTCTGTCACAACTATTCAACACTGAAGTTGCTGCACAAAAGCAGCCATAGACAATAAGCAAACAAATGTGGCTGTAATTTGCTACAACAGTAATTTATAGAACAAAGTGGTGTGCCAGATTTGGCTCATGAGTTATAGTTTTCCAAATGGCAACGGAACAATGACAAAAAACTTAAGTCAATTTCACTCCTTGTATCATACACAGAAGGAAATTTCAGGTGAACTAAGGTCCTAATGTGAAAAAATAGTGCTTGAGGGAGTTCAAGAGAAACAGGACATTATATTCAGGACATGCTGGTAGAACTACACAATAAAAATTATTTTAATATAAAACCAAAAAGTGAAGACACACATTATTTTAATTCCTCATATTGACTAAGAATTTTCCTGCTGTTTTATTAATTAAAAAAACTTAAAGGGCCAGAAGGTGGTGTCATGGTTAAAGCATTGGATCCCACACTACTGAATACTCAGTTCAAGTCCTGGACCCAGAGGTCTGAAAACGTGCCAAGGAGTGTGTGCCTGACCAAAATCCCAAGAGGAGAATGGAAGAGAAAGGACTGCGGTGTAGTCATCTTCCTGGAGGATGATTTCTCACTTTCCCTTGTCTCTTTCAGGCAAGCAAATGTACCCTATAGCAAAAAAAAAAAAAAAAAAATCTAAAAAACAAAAAGCCTTGATGATATTTTGTCAACTTTTTGTATTCCCCTGTGCCCTTATATTACCCTTTTCTGTACACCTTCCTATAACTTTAGGAATCATTCAGTGACTTCTCTAAAGTTCTTAAACCAGTGCTCATTTTAAAGTTTCAGCTTTTTTTTTCTTTTCTTTCTTTCTTTTTTTTTTTTTTTTTTTTTTTGAGAGGTTTTTGCTATAGGGTATGTTCGCTCACTAGAGACAGAAAGTGAGAAATCACCCCCCAGGGTGATGACCATGCCGCTATCCCTTCTACTCCATTCTCCTCCCAAGATCTTGGACATGCATGCACATGTGTCTGGCATGAGTTTCAAGCCACCAGGTCAGGGACTTGAACCAAGGCCAGCTACATGGGAGTCCAGCAACGTAACCATCACGCCGTCCGCTGGTTCCAAAGTTTTTCAGCTTTTCAATCCCTACCTTTTTCAGGACTACAAGTCTTAAAAAGCAGACATTTTGTAAACACTTAGCTGGCTTTGCTAATTAACTTTTCTACTTTACTTATTTTAAAAAATAGAAATAAACTTCTAGAACTAAACTGGAATCCTAAGGGCAGTCATATTTGAATAAAGAGTCTTAAAATTCTCTGCATCTGATAAACAACTATGTGTCTGTCATGTTCTACAGAAAATCTCCAAAATTTCCTTGTTCTTAATGTAATCTATGACCCTCCCCCCAAAATGATTAAGAATCTCTATTTTAGAGGTTGGACATACAGAATGAAGATCATGTTGGGACCAGCTGTTAGCATAATGGCTATGTTGCTGAATTCCCACAAAGTCGTCAGCGGTACGAGTCCCAGACCCGGTGGCTTAAACTCATGCCAGGTGCTGTGCGTGGGTGCCCAAGATCCCAAGAGGAGAATGGAGGAGAAGGGATTGCAGTGTGGCCATCCCTCCGGGAGGTATTTCTCGCTTTCTGTCTCTCTGTCTCTCTCTTTCTGGCGAGTGTATGCACCCTATAGCAAAAATACCCCCCCCCCAAAAAAATACATGTTGAATTATCAAACTGTAAAGAACTGGAGGATTTGCATTTGCATAGTCATAGACTGGGGATGTAGAGAAAGCTATCCTTAACAGTAAAACTCCTGGAGTCCTAAATTTCAATGGAAATTAAATTTACTGCGTTGGGGAAATCGTATCATAATAGACAAAATTAAAGGTTAATGAAGAGAAAGTTTCGATCAAGTGGCTGTTTCATGCTTCTGATCAATCCTCAAAGTTATTCTGCACCAACCTACTGACTTTATACAGTTCAAAGTCTGAACAATATTCACAATCCCACCATAAAACGTATGTATTAACAGGGCCCAACAAAAATTAAATAACGTTTAGATGTAAATACATCAATAACTTACTTTTTGTAGCGCTTTATAAAGTGCTTTCGCTTACTGCTTTCCACGTGACCTTCACTACAGCGTTGGGAAGAGGACAGCAGCATCAGCATCCTTTTCTTGATAAGAAACTTTCTGGACTCAGTTTGTAAGGTGTAGGGGCGCTCACCAGGTTGTTCAGGAGCCACTTTTCCACACAGTTAAGTACATGAGAAAGTTTGATAATATTCGTGAAGGAGATGAGGATTTCATTATCAAAGAGTTCGGAGGGGAGTAAAATATACTTGAGGGAGGTAAGGAAGTCGGGGCTAGATTATTGCTTCTAGAGAGGGAAGGAAGCTTAGAGACTCTGTGAAAGAGAGAAGGTAGCAGCATTAGGAGGTGATTTCTTTCGGGGTCGACTGAAAGGGGTCCGGCGTACGTGATGCGAGGAAAACGATGTGCGGAAACACCAGGAGGCTGCGACTGGCAGGACAGAGCGCCTGCCTGAGGGGAGTGAAGGAGCCCGGCTGAGCGCCCCACCTGGCAGTGGCTTGTTCACTCAGCCGCCCTCCAGCTCCAGCCACCCTTTTCGTCATTCTTCCCTCGCGGTAGCTCAACCCGAATACCGCCAGCTCCAGCAAGACGTCCATTCCCCTTCCGCACCTCGCGGACTCTAAGCGCCACAAATTCAAATGTGAGCTCTGGGGCTTCGCGGGCTCGAACGTCTCTCAGAGTGAAGGGCAGGTGGACCAACCGCAGTCCGGCTGACTCCCTTAAAGCCTAAACAGGTGGGCGTGGCTTAGGAAAGGAGGTGGGACGCTGCTGGGTTGTCAAGACGACGGCTTCCGGGTGGGCGGGGTGAGGTGACTTCCGGCCGGAAGGCTAGACTTCGCGGGAAAAGAGGCCCAGTCAAGTGGGCTAGGAGAGCTCCGGTTGCGGTTGTTTCCTCGAGAGTAACCGCGGGCTGTGCTAGTCTCACAACACCTGCCCTGATTCCTTTACTTCTTTCCCTCACCAGTCGATTTCCCTGTCCACTTACGAGTGCAAGTTGTTTCTCTAAGGTAAGCGTGTGGTAAGACCCGCGTTATACTGGGGTAACTCACAGAGTTCACCTTACCACAAAACATGCAGTATTAAAAAGTTAAAAATTTAATCTTCGAACATTCAGTAATGACTTACGATAAATTCGTTTACTACACTGTAAATATTTGTAGCCTTTAAACACAGTGTGCAATTTGAATTACAATTAAATTTCTAATTCAGTGGCTTTTTGTGTTTTGTTTTGTTTGGACCCCAGATACAATCAGATCAGAGTGATAGGGTCAAAAGACCTGAGATTTTTTTTATTTTCTCTAAATCTCAAAAGAATTTTATTCCGTGAATCTGAAGGCAGAGGGTAAAATGCTTGGGTGATTTGAGCCCACTCCATTCCAAGAATCAAACTAGAACGATTAGCTGAGTCTCCTCTTTTCTTTAGGAGCGTCATTTTAATCCAAAATAGTTTAACTGCTAAACACAGTTCCTTTGGTTCAATGTGCATCTCATTTGATGATGATAGTCTCACATAAATCTCTTTCATGAAAGAAAATAAACATTGATGAAATGAGACATAAAGCTTTCTACTTTTTTTTTTTTTAATCTTAACAGCTTTAAGCGAACATCTTTGTTTTCTTTTGTTGTTTTTTTTTTTTTTTTTTTTTTTTTTTTGGAGAGTTTTGCTATAAGGTGTGTGCACTGACCAGAGAGACAAAGAGAGAAGGTGAGAATACCTCCCCAGGGGGATGGCCATGCCTCAGTCCCTTCTCCTTTATTCTCCTCTTGGGACTGTGGGCACACAAGTACACACACCTGGGCTGAATTTCAATCCACCAGGTCCGGGACTTGAACCACAGTCAACCATGTGGGAGTCCCGCACCATATCCACTATGCGACCTGCTGACCCCAAAAGAATATCTTTTAATGAACCACAAAAGTCATTGTTAAATTCATGTCACCAAAATTTAAAAGAAAACTTTAGCAAAACTTATCTGCTTATCAAGAAAAATATCTTGCTCTATAGTTAAGAGAGGGAAGTATTTATGAAGGCTTAGATCTATAAGTGTTTAGGATCCTGCCAACGCCTTCCTTAAAATTCCATCTTCAAAACTCCCTGCTAATGAGCACTTTTCCAGCAGCTTGGATGAGATGTTCTGAATAATTCCTCAGCCTGAAGGTTAGAAATTTCATTAAATAAAAAATTAAATACATTAGAATACTTAGGTATGAAACATTAATGAACTGAGTAATACATTCTTAAGAAGAGGCACTTAAGAAAACACAGGCCACCTGCATTGTGGAGCCATCTAATGTGATAAGATTTGATAAATAGGCAAGAGATCAAAAAATGCCCAGAGTTTCAAAAGAGAATGTTCCATGAGCTGCTTACTGCCTGCATACACCATTTAGAAATCAAACTGACTACGTAGAAGCCCAAGAGGCCTTGGAGATGAACCAGACTATCCTTTGGATGTCAGTATTGTACTGAACAAAGTCAATTGAACTGTTATTTATCTGGCACTGAAAAAGAATGCCTAAGATTTATACAGACTTAAGCCATTAATTTAAAATAGTATGGTGATCTTAGAATTTAGAAAGCAGAGAAAGGAGACTTGAACCTAAGTTAGATGGGGAAAAAAATGTTTCTTCTAGTAGTAATTATTTATTTGCCTCTGTATACTAGTCTCCTCTCCTGGATATCTGTCCCTCTACTAGGTTGGCACCTACTATCCTTCAAGCCCTTTCTGTTACTCTGAATCTTTTGTCAGACAGACAGAGAGAGACAGAGAGATAGAAAGCAGGAAATCACCCCCCAGGGGGGATGGCCACGCCGCAATCCCTTCTCCTCCATTCTCCTCTCGGGATCTTGGGCACGCACGCACACGCGCCTGGCGTGAGTTTAAGCCGCCGGGTCCGGGACTCGAACCGCGGTCAACTATGTGGGAGTCCAGCGACATAGCCATTACGCTAACTGCTGGTCCCTACTCTGAA
Organism: Tupaia tana; assembly: GCA_026018925.1. Classification (NCBI taxonomy): domain Eukaryota; kingdom Metazoa; phylum Chordata; class Mammalia; order Scandentia; family Tupaiidae; genus Tupaia; species Tupaia tana. The sequence goes on from JAKSZU010000018.1 coordinate 15,428,206, forward strand.
TCTTTTGTGACCTAATCCACAGGTAACTTATTCCTTCTAACTGCCTGCTGAATTATAAATATACTCTTTATTTGGCATTTATACTTGTGTTTATAAATACATCTTATGAGCTAGCAGGTGGCATGGGGGGTTAGGGTGGCTGTAAGATAATAGGAAGTGATAGACAACCCTCCCTAAACAAAACAAAACAAAACAAAAACAAAAACAAAAACAAAAAACACTGGGCAAAATAAATAAAACTGGGCCATCCTAACAAAACAATTGACTAGTTTTGACTCACAAGGCAATCCATTTGCAAAAAACTGAACCACATTATTTTGTTTGGAATCATGACCTATTATGGTAGATACTGGACAAATTAAGTATATTTTTCACTTAACATTGTTTCCAGACCCCATAGGTACTCCACATAACTATTTTTAGTTGACTACCTGCTATGTTGAAGAAACTGTACTAAGTACTATACTTATAGTACTATACTTATACTACCTGCTATGTTGAAGAAACTGTACTAAGTACTGTACCTATAGTAGATTATACTTCTTATGTTGAAGAAACTATACTAAGTACTATATTTATATTGAAGAAACTATACTAAGTACTATATTTATAGTAGATTAAGATCTATACATTTAGCCACATGTATCCAAGAGTTACAAGGACATCCTTTGTTTGAGATAGTTTATTAAATGCATAATTATACATAATCAAATTTTATATGTTTATCCTGTAAATAAATTAGAACTCCAAAAGAAATATGTCAGAGTGTATACACTGTTAAAGCCAAGACCATCCTCAAATATAAAGGTAGAGGATGTGAGACAAAAAAAAAAAAAAGATTAGAGTGAAAAATTAAAAACAAGAAGACCAGAGAAAATTATAAAGTACTATGAGAGATTAGAAGAGGAAAAGATTTCTTGCAGCTGGATGTGTCAGTGAAGTTATTTAATACAGTTAAAATTAATCTTTCCATGGCCCTTGGTACTGCTAATACAGCATTAATTAGTGTGTTATATGGTTATTTGCATATGTTCGTCTCTCTCTCTCTCTCTCTATATATATATATATATATATATATATATATATATATATATTTAGGTTTTTGCCATAGGGCTCATGCACTTGCCAGAGTGTGAAAAAGAACGTGAGAATTCACCCCCCATAGGGGATGGCTATGCCACAATCGTTCTCCTCCATTCTCATCCTAGAATTTTGGGCATGCATGCACATGTGCCCAGTATGATTTTCAACCTACCAGGTTTGAGAACCACAGTTGGCCAGGTAGGATCCCATCACGTTAACCTCACACAAACTGCTGGTCCCATATCGCCTTTAAAATACACAAAATGTCTTAGTTTTGTGTGCTCCAGTTTGGTGTTACCCAAAAGTATGGATGTTATTCAAAAGAATCATTTGGGGAACTTTTTAAAAATTTTATTTCTTTCATGAGAGAGAGACAGAAAGAGAGAAAGCCACCCTTAGCAGGATCCTCATAACGAAATCCACCCCTACCCCATCCTCGGCCAGCCTAGATAATAGTTGTGTGCACGTGCCCAACTTGTACAGGGGAGTCTTGGGAAACCAAGACCTTCCCATGTGTATCCAGCATGGTGTAGAGCATTGTGTTACTACTGTGCCACCATCTGGCTTTTGGGAACATTTTATGAGAAAGTTTTCTTAGCTCTAGCTCTGAAGATTTGAAATAAGTAGACCTGGAAAAATGTTAGAGTCTCTATTTTGAGAAGATTTCTCCACTTCTTAATTCTGATGATCAGCCCCATTTGGAACCACCTGCCCTGGAGCACCTAGTATATAGTATGCTCTCAATAAATTATTGTCACGTTAAATGAATAGAGTTGTGACTTAGTAAGATTAATAAGACCCCAGTGTGTAGGATGCATTAGAGTAGAAAATATCCCAGAGGCATGAAAATCCTGTTACAGATGTCCAGCTAAGTAATGTAGTGGCCCTAGTATGATAAAGACAACATGAAAGAAGAAAAATGAATGAGAAACACTTAAAAGATAGAACAAAACTAGATGAAACTTGATATAATGCAGTAGTTTGCAATATGTAGTATGCCTAAGTTTTACATGAAATGTTTATTTAAAAAATAGATTGTTGAGCTCTATCCTTGAAAATCTGCTCAGCTAGTCCAAGGTAGAGCACATGAATGAATCTGCATTTTTAGCAACATTTCCTCATGATTTTGACTTAGGTTATTTAATCTATTTCAATTCAAGACCTCAATTTAAAAACACACTGATCAGTTGACCATGATGAGTGAGGAAGAGGAAAGTTTGAAAAATAATTCTAAAGATTAAATCTTGAGTGACAGGGAGAATGATAAGTGATTAATAGACACTGAGCATTTGGTTTAATAGGAATTAAAGTTCATCCATGAAGCCATTCAGCAAGTAAGAAATGTCATTTAAAAGTCTGGGAAAGAGGTAGACATCTAGAAGAAGGAAAACTTTGTATAATAAAGATTTTAAAGAGAGATCGAGGTAAAAGGAAGAGGTTATAGAGCAAATTGATGGAGTATGTCTCCCTTTGGGGATCTTGAAAAGAAGAAGGCAATGCATGAAACAAGGTGGACAGAAAATCTGTAGAAACCAAAAACCAATAGTCTCAAGAAAATAATATTAATGTCATCTGATTTGAATGAGAACTACAGAGGTTGTTGCTTGGCCATAGAGAGGCTTCTGGAATTGACATCTCTCTGGTACTACCAAATAGAGAACATTCTATACAATTTTTAGGTTGCCATGACTTGGTAAATAAAATGATGACAAGAAAGTCAAAGCTGGGAATGATTAAGCATAACTTATAATGTACAAAAAAAAGTGAGAAGTTATCATTATACCAAAGAAGTAACGCCTCAAGTTGCTTCTAATTCATTAGGTATTCCCATTTTTTTATAGCAATAGAAAGTAATTTGAGAGTAGAATCAAAGGAAACAAAAAGTGATAGATAAAAGGGCCATGGTAATATTAATAATAAGCAGTCATCATTAGCCAAACCTACATTTTTCTAAGGGTTTTGCTGGACAGTAGTAGAGAAAGAAAATAAATTGATAAGCTTGATTAAAATTGCTTTTGGGGCCAGCAGGTGGTGTGGTGGTTACGGGTGCTGGACTTCCACATAGCCAACCATGGTTTGAGTCCTGGATCTGGTGGCTTGCTTTCTCTCTTTGTCGCTCTCATTCTGTACCTCTCTGGTCAAATTAGAATAAGTAAATAAAGTTAAATAAAATCATTCTTTTTTTAAAAAAAATGTCATTTTTAAGAAAGAAAAAGTATAAAAGCAATGCTTGTTATTCTTTCCCATAGATCTGGATTTTCACATGACATTCACTTCAACATAAAGAACTTCTTTTAGCATTTTTTTGTAGTACAAGTCTGTTAGTAATACAGTCTCTTAACTTTATATGAAATGTCTAGTTCACCTTCATTTTGGGGGATATTTATAATTGACTTTAGAATATTAGGATGACTTTTTCCTTTTCACTTTAAAGATGTTTTATTATTTTCTGTCCCCTGCTGTTTCTAATGAGAAGCCCATCACCATTCTCATTATTGTTCCTCTTATATTGTTTTAGTCCTCTGGCTTCTTTTCAGATTTTCTTACCTTTGGTTTTCAAGAGTTTGACTGTGATGTACATAGCTGTAGGATTTTCTTTTTTTAAATTTTATTTCATTTTCTTTCATACATTCAATCACATTATTTGGCTTTCGAAATGGATATTTCAACAGGTGAACATTTCTCCCTAATACAGTTGATAAAACTATAAATTATCTTCAGTAGATAATACTACATTTCTTTGTCCCATTAATGCTTTGCCTCCCTATTTTTCTTCTAAATGTCCTTCCTCAGACCCTCCTCTTTCATACACACTATATCTCGTATTTACGTCTATATACTGTGTTTCTATATCTTCTTGTCAATCGGTTTCAGTCATAGAGTGCAGACACTCAGTATATATTAAGTGGGGACTTACAATGCCTCTCCTTCATAGCCTGGCTTGCTTCACTCAGCAGTAGATCTTCCATATTCATTCACTTCTTGTCAAAATCCAGGGTTTTGTTGGATTTTTTATGGCTGAATAGTATTTCATAGAGTATATCTGCCACAGTTTTTCTATCCATTCATCTGTTCATGGGCATTTGGGTTGTTTCCATGACTTAGCAATTGTGAATAGTGCAGCAATAAACATCGATGTACAAGCACTTTTCCGATTAAGTATTCTTCTGTTCTTTGGGTAGATACCAAGGAGAGGGATTGCTGGATCATATGGTAGTTCTATTTGTAGATTTTTAAGGAATTTCCAAATTGTTCTCCACAGTGGCTGGACCAGTTTACATTCCCACCAGCAGTGTAAGAGAGTTCCCCTTTCACCACACCCCCGCCAGCACTTATCATTTTTTGTTTTTTAATCTTAGACATTCTGACTGGGGTTAGGTTGTTGTTTTGATCTGCATTTCTCTTACAATGAGGGATGTTGACCATTTTTTCATATGCCTTTTAGCTATTCGTATGTCATCTTTAGAGAGTGGTTTTTCAACTCATTCTCCCATCTTTTAATAGGATTGATCATCTTTTTTCGGAACAGCTTCTTGAGTTCCTTGTGAATTCTGGTTATCAGTCCCTTATCTGACACATAGTTTACAAAAATCTTTTCCCATTCTGAGGGCTGTCAATTCATACTAATTACTGTGTCTTTTGCCATGCAGAAACTTCTTAGTCTGAAGTAACCCCACTTGTCTATTTTTGGGATTATTGACTATGTTTTGGGGGTCTTATTTAAGAAGTCTTTCCCTACTCCAATGTCTCCCAGAGTTTCCCCCGTGTTTTCCAGGAGCAGTTTTATAGTTTGAGGTCTTAGATTTAGATCTTTGATCCACCTTGACTTGATTTTCATCAGAGGTGAGAGGTAGGGGTTCAGATTCATCTTTCTGCAAGTGGAAATCCAGTTTTTCCAGCATCATTTTTTGAAGAGGTTTTCCTTTTCCCACTGGATTGACTGATACCCCTTGTCAAAAATCAGTTGACTGTATGTTTGGGAATTTATTTCTGGGCACTCTATTTTGTTCCATTGATCCACCTGTCTGTTTCTGTGCCAGTAGTACCATGCTGTTTTGATTACCACAGCTTTGTAGTATATATTTGGGTCAGGGAGTGAGATGCCGCCCACTTCACTCTTCTTGTGCAGAACTGCTTTGGCAATACGGGGTCTCTTATGATTCTAGACAAACTTTATGATTGTCTTTCCTAGATCTGTGAAGAATGTGTCTGGTACTTTGATTGGCATTGCATTAAATGTATAGATTAATTTGGGTAGAATTGCCATTTTGATTATATTAATTCTTCCAATCCAGGAACATGGGTTATCCTCCCACTTTTTTGTGTCATTTTCAATTTCTTTTTTTATCTTCTTGTGGAGGTCTTTAACTTCTTCTTTTTTTTTTTTCCTTTTTCTTTTTTTTTTTTTTTTTTTTTTTTTTTTTTTTTTTTTGCTGTTTACTCCACATGGGGTTTACTGTTCATTTTGGATGTAGGCTTATGTTTTTAAGTCAATTTTGGTAATTTTATGCAATGTTTTATCAAGTATTTTTCTTTCTCATTCTCATTTATCTTCTTTTGGAGAGGTTTTTGCTATAGGGTGCGTGCGCTCACCAGAAAGACAGAGAGAGACAGAGAGACAGAAAGCGAGAAATCACCCCCCAGGGGGGATGGCCACGCCATAATCTCTTCTCCTCCATTCTCCTCTTGGGATCCTGGGCACGCACGCACACGCACCTGGCGTGAGTTTAAGCCGCCGGGTCCAGGACTTGAACCGCGGTCGACTACATGGGAGTCCAGTGACATAGCCATTACGCTAACTGCTGGTCCCGATGGAGACTTATTTTTACACTACTCACTGTGCTAGTAATTACATCCAGTTATTTTAGCTGTTTCTGTCTTTTAGGTTTCTTGGATCTCACCCTGCACATACACACTTCAGGAATCAAACAAGGATTTGAGGGGAGATATTAGGTGAATTCTGAAGCAATTCCCCATACCACCCCTGGTTCTATTGGTTTGTTGGAAAAGTCAGGACTCATTTTTGCATAGAAAACAGAAAAAAAATCATGACTTTTCCAACAACCCAATACTTTCTGGAGATACTCTCCTTCAGTCTCCAGCTGCTCCAGCAGCCTCAGACTCTAACTTCTGATTACTCAGCCTGAAAAACTGCCCCTTTCTGTGTAAGTTCTGTTTCCCATTCACCATGCAGACTGAAGAATAAATTTACTGAGAAAGTTAAGATAAATGTAGGTATCAGGCCAACTGGTGGCATGGTATTAAGGCTGCTGGACCCCCTCACAGCCAGCTTTGTGGTTCAAGTCTCAGACCCGGTGGCTTGAAAAAATGCACAGGACACGTGCATGGGTTCCCAACATCCAGAGGAGAAGGGACTACAGTGCGACTATCCCCACACTCTCTCACCTTCTTCCCCTTTCTCTGTCTCTCTCTGGTGAATGGTCATGCCCTATAGCAACATTAAATAAATAAGTAAATAAAGTAGAAATGAAGATCACATGATTCTAAGGACCCAAAGAAATTCACACAAATGTGTACACACACACACACACACACAAACAAAATTACCATACTTAAAAAATATATAGATCTCATCTGTTGGCTTCTCTTCTTTCAAGGGTCATTTCCCTGTTAGTTTCTGCCTGCTTTAAATTGCTCCACAGTGACTTCAAGTAATTTTTTCTTACATTTTAGTTACAGTTTATAATTGTTGTTGACAAAAGGAGGTTATCTAATTTAAGATACTCTACTTTTCTGAAATCCAGACGTTACTAAAACAATATTTTTAAATAGAAAAGTAAAGGTGTGGTTTCTAGGAAGTTATGAGTTATTTTATTGTATGCAGCTATGTTTAGAAAAGCAGGACCAGCCATGGTGGTGCAAGCAGTAAGGTGCCTCTGTGGAAGGCTAGAGTCACAGGGGAAACCTGGATTTGGTTCCTGGACCAATTTAGCGCGTTGGGCACAGTGGTCTGTGCTTGTAATCCTCACTAAGAGGCTGAGGCAGAGGATTACAATGACAAGACACTGTTGAAAATCTCTCCCCGCCATGTTCTCTTTCTCTTTCTTTCTTGCTCTCTCTCATAAAATGGTAAGAAAAAGGTAAAATGATGCTACCTAGAATAAGAAAAGAATTATATAATACTCTTACAAAAATAATTTCTAGGTTTTTAATACTATAAAATTAGGGACTGTGATGGGCATGGAAATACACTGCTTAGATTTTTTGCTGCAGGGAGCATAATTGATTGACGGCCCCCAATTGCTGCCCTTTAGAACCCGCACCCAAGTTCCTGCCAAGTTCCTGAGTAATCGTTTTAGTCAATGACTACTTGTAGTAAGAATTGGAATACAGGTTCTTTCCTGTAAAATACATGACTCCTTTAATATGGAATTCTTTGTCTTAAGGACATCTCCTTTAAAAAAAAATTAGTTTATTTATTTATTTTAATTTACCAGAGAGGGACAGAATGAGAGAGTGAGAGAGGGAGGAAATGAGAAAGCAAGCCACCAGATCTGGATTTGAACCACAGGCAACCATGAGGGAGTCCAACACCCTTAACTACCATGACACCTGCCGGCCCCAGGACATCTCCTTTAATGGGGCTGAAACTCTCTTAGAAATGTACCACCATGTATAACTTGCTGGATTCTAAATGAGAAAAAAAAAGAAATGTGCTGCAGTTTGAGACTCTTCTTCCCTAATCCTACTTCCTTCCTTTACTGCATTACAGGTAATGAACTTATATCAGAGTCTGAAGACTTCCTTATTTCCTCTCCTTTACCTTTTATAGGTATAACTCTCCTAATAAATCTTCTGTATATATAATTTCATATTAGCATCTCCTTCCCGGAAGATCTAAACTGACACAGAAGCACAGACCCAAACTATTGACAGAAAAGGAACCAATATGATGACTTGAAAAACAACTCTTCTTACAGAAGAATTTTAAATAATATATGTAGGTTCTCCTTCCTCTGGAAGTTAGAGCTCAATTCCTCTTCTCTTGAATGCTTAGTAACTTGTTTCCAGTAAATAGAGAAGTGTTTGCCAGGCTTTATTATTATTATTACCACCCACAAAAAAAAATACACACATGCATGCCAGAGACTTTTTAGACACTTTTCCTAAAGTCTTCACTGTGGGAGGCTGCGCACCAGCAAATATCGCCGGTTTCTCAGAAAGCAATTACACAATGCCAAAGGCCACAATTGGTTCTCTTCAAAAAACCTGACCTTCGAAACCTTGCTCTGATTGGCCACTAGAATTCCTCAGATTTGCATATCCGGCACATCATGATTGGTCCAAAAGCAACCAATCATAACCCACCTTTTACAACAATCACAGCCCACCAGCATGTATATAACCACGATGCCTGGCCCACAATCACCAGACGACCCAGAAGACCCTGAAGAGTTGTAACACTGCATTGTCTCTGGAAGAGCTGACACCACATCGTCTCCAGACGACCCGGAGGACCCTGAAGAGTTGTAACACTGCATCGTCTCCAGAAGACCCTGAAGAGTTGTAACACCACGTCGTCTCTGGACGACCCTGAAGAGCTGTGACATCACGTCGTCTCCGTGCTGCTCACGATAGGCAATGTGACCCTGAAGAGTTGTAACACTGTGTCATCTCCGTGCTGTACTGTGCTGCCCACAATAAACGGACGACTCTGAAGACACTGTGTCGTCTCCGTGCTGTACCGTGCTGCCCACAATAAACGGACAACTCTGAAGACACTGTGTCGTCTCCGTGCTGTAACACTGTGCCGCTTGTCCTGGCTCTCACTCCTTCCCTCAGGAAACCTGTTCGACTGTCCCCCCGGGTCGGGACACTCCACTGTCCCCCAAATTATTATTTTTTAAAGAATTATTTTATTTAACTTTATTATTATCATTATTATTTGTTTTATATTTGACCAGAAAAAGACAAAGACAGAGATGGGAACCAGCAGTTAGCGTAATGGCTATGTTGCTGGACTCCCACGTAGTCGATCGCGGTTCGCATCCCGGACCTGGTGGCTTAAAACTCACGCCGGGCGCGTGTGCGTGCGTGCCCAAGATCCCGAGAGGAGAATGGAGGAGAAGGGATTGCAGCATGACCATCCCCCCTGGGGGGTGATTTCTCGCTTTCTGTCTCTCTGTCTCTCTCTGTCTGTCTGGCAAGCGCACGTGCCCTATAGTGAAAACCTCTCAAAAACAAAACAAAACAAAACAAAACAAAACAAAAGACAAAGACAGAGAGAGAGAGAGAGAAAGTGAGAAAGCAAGTTGCCAGGTCCAAGCAAGTTGCCATGGTCAGCCATGTGGTAGTCCAGCATCTTAGTAGTCCATGGCATGGTGCCACCTGCTGGCCCTCCAAAATTATTAATACCACAAATATACTCTTATTTGTTTTATGTGCTATTCCTATTTTATGCATACGAAAGCAAAGTTTTTGCCCTCCAAGAACCAGTTTTCTCCCCCTGAATGACATTATAATAATTCTTACTGAGAATGCATGGGAGAAAGTGTGAAAGGGAAAATTTTTCTTAACTTAAAATGGAGAAACCTGGAAGATACCATATTAACCAAAAGATCAGAGTTAACATCAGCAGTGATAAATCATGTTCATACCTGCAGTAGGATGCAATGAGAAGGGTATTTTGCCTTTGTGGTAGTCTTTCCATAACACTAGTCTTATCATGAGCAAATAGCAAACAAACCCAGCTGAGGAACATTCTACAAAATACCAGACCAGCCCTCTTCAAAAGTGTTAAGGTAACTGTCTTAGTCTGTTAAGGTCGCTATAACAGAGTACTATAAACTGTGTGCTATATAAACAGCAAACATTTATTTCTCACACTTCTGGAGTCTGGGAAGTCCAAAAAGAGGTGCCAGTAGATTTTATGCCTGGTGAGGTCCTGCTTCCTGATTCATAGACCTCTGTCTTCCTTGCTATAAGCTCACTTGGCTGAAGGGATAAGGAAGCTTTCTGGTTTCTCCCCCATACCCTTCTTCCCACATGAATACATTATATATTTGTCCAGTCAAAGATATTAGCATGTATATTATCATCCACAGATAGCTTTCCATTTTTGTGTTCATTAAAAGTTTTGCTTTTATTCCCCCATTCCCTCGCATAAAAGCAGGGAAAACTATAGATACTAGAGACTGTGTGGGAGAGGGCAGACAATGGGCCCTCCCTCTATCTCTCCCATTGCCTGTCTCCTCCCACACAGTCTCTAGTATCTATAGTTGTTCTCCCTTCTTTTATACTTTCCAGTCTTTCAGTTTCTGCCATAGTGTACAAATATTTGGTATGAAGTGGGGACATAAAGTGCCTCTCTTTCATAGCCTGGCTTGCTTCACTCAGCATTAACTCTTCCATATTCATCCACTTTATTATATTTTAGGACTGAGTAGCATTCCATAGTGTATATGTGCTACTTTTTGTTTTTCAATTCATTCTTCTGTTCTTGGACATTTGGGTTAATTCCATGTCTTGGCAATTGTGAATAATGCTGCAGTAAACTTGGATGTGCATGCAAATGCTTTTCCGACTGAGAGTTTTTCTGTCCTTTGGGTAGATATCCAGGAGTGGAATTGCTGAATCATATGGTAGCTTTATTCTAGATTTTTGAAGAACCTCCACAGTGGCTGGTGTCTCTTTTATAAAGGCACATTAATTTTAATCGTAAGGGGCTTTCTCTCATTAACTAATCCCCTTCCAAAGACCACCTCCAAATACTGTTGGGGATGGATAGGTTTCATCATATGATGGGGGGAGGGCAACACAAATAATTCAATCTATGGAAAATGAAAAACAAAAGTGAGAAGCTGTCACACATTATTGAAAAGTAAGAAGACTAGACCACTAAATATAATGTGAAATCCTAAAATGGATCCAAGAACAGAAAAAGGAGAGTAGGTATAATTTAATGAAGTGTGTAGTTTAGTTCATGGTATGGTATCAATGTTAATTTCTGGTTTTGACAATTTTACAATGAATTTATAAAATATTAATAATAGGGGAAGTTGAAGTTAGGGGGTCTATAGGAACTCTCTGCTATCTTTGTAACTTTTCTCTAAATCTAAAATTATTCTAAAGTTAAAAGTTAGAAGAGTGTTCAAAAAATAAGGATCATGTATATTCATCTGTATTCATCACATGAAAATATTGGTACAAATATTAAGTCATTGTGTTTGTGTGTGTGTGTGTAATACACATAAATATAAAGATCATTAGAATTATAAACATTAAGCTAGTCTGAAAATGGAAGGTTTTTTTAGATATATCAGTAGATGAAGATATATGGCAGACATGGTATTTCTTTTTTTTTTTTTTTTTCTTAAGAGAGATATTTGCTATAGGGTGTGTGCACTCAAAGGAGAGACAGAGAGACACAGAAAGCAAGAAATCACCCCCCAAGGGGGATGGCCATGCCATAATCCCTTCTCTTCCATTCTCCTCTTGGGATTTTGGGCCTGCACACACATGAGCCTGGCCTGAGTTTTAAGCTGCCAAGTCCAAGACTCGAACCGCAATAGACTACAGGGGAGTCAGGCAACATAACCATTATGCCATCTGCTGATTCCTGACATGGTATTTCTTAAATTTGTGAAACATTTGATGCAGTGTCTCATGACATTTGTGCACAATTAATTCACATTGTCCTGAGTATAAGCAGAGTCACATGGATTCAAAACTGGCTGGAGATGGGACCAGCTGGTGGTGTGGTAGTTAAGGGCGCTAGACTCCCACATGGCCAACCACAGTTTGTGTCCTGGACCTGGCAGCTTGCTTTTTAACTTTCCCTCTTTCTCACTCTGTCTGCCTCTCTGGTCAAATTAAAATCAATAAATAAAGGGCCAGCAGTTAGTGTAATGGCTATGTCGCTGGACTTCCATGTGTTCGACTGCGGTTTGAGTCCCAGACCCAGTGGCTTAAAACTCACACTGGGCGCATGTGCATGCATGCCCAAGGTCCTGAGAGGAGAATGGAGGAGAAGGGATTGCGGCATGGCCATCCCCCCTGGGGGGTGATTTCTCGCTTTCTGTCTCTCTATCTCTTTCTGTCTGGCTGGCGAGCGCACGTGCCCTACAGCAAAAACCTCTCCAAAAAATAAAATAAATAAAATAAATAAATGAAAATAATTAAGTAAATAAATAAATACAGTTAAATTTAAAAACAACAACAACAAAAACCTGGCTGGAGAACCAAAAAAAATGTATTGATAAGTAGCAATCAAGTTTGGGAATATGTCCAGGTGCAACAAGGAACAGTGTTATGTTCTGTCTTACATAGCTGCTGCATTAATGATGTAGAAAAGGGAGTAAAAAACATGCTAATGAAACTCACAGATGCTGTGAAATTAGGAGGTAATAACGTTTAAGGACAGCAAAGCGATGATAAAGATATGCAGAGGGCTCAGAAATGTGGAGTAGAAGGAACAAAATGAGATTCTGTCCCTCCAAAATAGGAACTGCTCCTGAATTAGGATAGAAGCAATAAAACAAAATAGGTATTCAAAGGGAGCAAGATCTGCAAGTCATCAAATGATCAAAAAGACCTAAGGGTGAAAATGAATAACAAAATACGTATGGATTTATGATATGGTGATTTTGAAGATTATGGCTACATACACTGCATGCCACACAAAGAATAGAATAGTCTGTTCTTCATACCGCTAGGAAAAGGACATCTGGAAGACAGAACTCATTTTGTGTCGAGTTGGTACCTCACCATTGTCGACAAAATAGAAGTAGTAATAAAAATGATTAAGCCCTAGAACACTGCAGACAAGTATATTCATCTTCAGCAAATTATATTGAGCTATTTTATAAGTCTTTATATTCAGAGCTGCTGGATCCTATTTCATATCCCATGTAGGTGACCCTTCCTTCCTCAGACATATAACTTAGGCTGAGCTTCACAATACCTTACCTAACTCTTTAATTTATCTTCACCCTTGCCTCTCAAACCTACAAATTGATTCTTTCTAATATGTTCTTATTTTCATTTATATTAAATTATATAGAGACTTTCTTGACGACTTGCTCAAACTTGCCACCAGCATCTATAGGACAAAGAGCATAAACAGAAGCACCACTGGAAAAGTTGTTGCAGTTGTGCCCTAAATGAATAAAGAAAAAAACCACATATCTGAATTCATTCCCTTTAGCAATATAATATTCCAGTGACTACTGCATAAATCAGGTAATTCCAAGATTTTATCACCCAGTGATGAGGATTCATGAAGAAATCACTTAGTAGATGACTATTTATACTTATTCAAAGCTATATAATAGGTGCTTTTTAAAAAGTTGTTTCATCATGAAAAAGTCTTTATAAGTTGCTACTTTTTTGGTTTTAAAAAAATTGCTTATTTCTGGTGGTTAAAGCACTGGATTCCCACATGGTCGACCACAGTTTGAGTCCTGGACTGGGTGGCTTGATAAAACAAATAAATATTTTTAAATGCTTGCTTCTTTTTTTTATAATATTTTATTTTTTTTTTAAACTTTCTTTTCTAGAATACACTTTCCCATTAGAGATTCCCATAGGGGAAAAATTAATTGATTTCTTATAACTTTATATTTTAGGACAAGTATAATGTATTTAAACATTGCATCTTGGTTTAGAATTTGTAACATTTTGACACATCTACAAGCTGGATCTCTTCCCTAAATTAATTTCTCTATATTCAGAAGCTCTCTAAGATTTTCTTCCTAGCATGGAAAAATTCTTCACATGTGGTATTAGCATTTCCTCATTTTAAAGTCTCCCTAGGCTGTGTAGCCATCAGTAGCTGGTATCAAGAGAGGAGAAGGGGGAGTTGTCAAAAATTAAACACTTGTCTACTTTCTAGCAGTCTTTACTCATGACTTAACAGTCCGCTATTCCCACTTTCCCACTTCGTCCACTTGCCCACTTTGTCCAGGACAAATGTAAAACTTTGATCATGTATTGATAGTAACAAAGCTGAATTCTCTTCAAGAGACTGATCAATTAAATAGTAAAGCTTTTATATAATGTTTAATTATACTGTGAGTCTTGTGAGAAGTGTGGAGACAATCCCGTTAACTCACCAGAATACAGAACTCGGTCTCTCAATTTCTGGATACCTTTCAAACCTTTTCTTCAATAATTCAATTCTGAAAATAACTATATGATTAGGAGAAGAGACCTGTCCACCAATGAACTTATCTGTTATTTCCTTTCTATGGTGAGCTGAACAGTATGACAGAGCAAGGCAAAGAGGCACACGATCAGTTCTTAAGGTATTACATCAAAAAGGTCAGTGCTTCCACAGCATGGCAACAGCTTTGCAGATGCCCACATCATGATAGTTGAAATAACAAAGCCTGGCAAAGATTAGAGCTGAGAATGCCAAAAGTCCTGTCTTGACAGCTTTCTGTGATGCATCCCCACGAACATAGTAACAACTTATCCAAGGTCCCAGTGACTATGGAGAGTGAAGGCTACAGCGAGGGAGTAAGTAGTCCATTACAGAGCAAGGATTCAGATAGGCAGCTGGAAGCAGGCCCAGGAGCAGAACACTGACAACCCTCTCACTAGTCTAGTGGTGGTTTGGTGACAGGTGAAAGTACTGGACTCCCTGTGCTCTACAATATCCTGGGGTAGGCTGGTCCTGGAGAAATGTGGAGATGTGAGCTGGTCTGATCACTGGGGTTCACAGGAATAGAGCTCGGTCTCCTTGGGCATTGCAGAGGACACAGCCTGTAGAGAAACGACATCTCATTCCTCAGGGCTCAAAGTCACCCAACAACCCGCTTAAATGTTTCTTTCTTTAACTTTTGCACTGAAAAAAATTAATAAGGCCACATGTGATGTTTAGTCTCAGTAAGTTCCAACTAGCAACAAATGTATGAGAATCCATGACTTAGAAGGAATTTTTTTCTTTTATTTATTTATTTTTGCTGTTTGAAAAGTTACATTCAATTGTTGTAAACTGCAGTTATACTGGACTTAAGAGGAATTTTAAAGCTCCTGTCTCAACCTACTCTTACTATGCATAAGGTCACAGAGATCACCGTAAAGAAGTAAGGAATGGGACCAGCAGGTGCCATAATGGTTATGTCACTTGACTCACACTTAGTTGACTGCAGTTTGAGTCCCAAAGCCGACAGCTTAAAACTCACTGTATGGGTGTGCCCAAAATCCCAAGAGGAGAATTGAATAGAAGGGATTGCAGTGTAGTCATCCCCCCTGGGGGATGATTTCTCACTGTCTCTCTCTCTGTGTCCCTCTGGCAAGCACATACATCTTATAGCAAAAATCTCTCTTAAAAAAAAAAAAAAAAAAAAAAAAAAAAAAGGAAGGATGGAAGGAACATCCCCACATAATTGAGAAAAGAATGTCAGTCAAATAAATTAGTCGTTTAGTTTGAGAAACTGAGAAGAATCCTATATCAGATGGAAAATGGAACCTATTTATTTCTAAGGTTCCTTCCTTCCTATGCTTTAAGGATATTTTGTATTAATCATTTGGCTACATAGATGCCTGTACAATACAATTTGGTGGTCTCAAACATTTTACAAAAGTAAACAGAAGAGCATCATCCATCCACATCTTTCAATAAACTATCCCACTGTGGAAGTATAGCTCTTCTATATAAAACATAATACATTTCATAGAACATACAAGACTGTATAAAATGCAACAAGAACTGCTCCCTTGATTCATGCTCTAGTTGCCTGTGTGATATGCTTGGTTATTACATTATTCATTGCTGGACAGCATGGTCTTTCTCCCATAAAATGCAGAGCCCTGAACACCAGAATATTAAAGAGGCTAAAAGACTGGGCATAAGCATGTTTATCATTAATTCTTTCCAAAACTGTCTGTCAGGGAATGAAGAGGCGCATGATGCCCCTAGACCTGAAATAGCTCATACTTTTTGGTATTTTAATAGACATGTTTTATAGCTAATCCCAGGAGACTGCCTTCTTTATTTTCGTAGAGATAAGTCTATCATAATTTGACCCTTACCCAGCTGTCAGAGGCATAACTAGCTTTTTATAGTCACTTCAGTAATAGTAAACTCATCATGTCCATTGACAAAGCATAGAAGAATCCAATTTACTATTGATATGTATTTTTAAAAATTTGCTACAGGGTAGGTACGCTTGCTGGAAGGAGAAAGTGAGAAATAACACCCCAGGGATTATCACACTGAAATCTCTTCTCCATTCTCCTCTTGAGAGTTTGGGCATGCACACACATGCATCTGGTTTTTCAAGCCACCAGGTCCAGGACTCAAGCCATGCAATCAGCCACATGGGATCCAGCTACCTTAGCACCATGCTACCTGCTGGTCCTACTATTGATATTAAGCATCTAATAGTGTATTTCTCATCTAGAACTTAATTTCTTTAGAAAGTCACATATTTCTCAGGGACCAGCAGGTGGCATGGTGGTTAAGACACCGGACACTCCTACATGGCCAACCACAGTTCAAGTCTTGGACCTGGTGGCTTGCTTCCTCACTTTCCCTCTCTCTTTCCCTCTCTCTCTCTCTGATCAAATTAAAATAAAAGGAATGAATAAATAAAATTAAATAATTCTTTTTTTTTGAGAGGTTTTTGCTATAGGGCACGTGTGCTTGCCAGAAAGGCAGAGAGACAGAAAGCGAGAAATCACCCCCCAGGGAGGATGGCCATGCTGCAATCCCTTCTCCTCCACTCTCCTCTCAGGATCTTGGGCAAGCACGCACACACGCCCAGCGTGAGTTTCAAGCCACTGGGTCTGGGACTCGAACCGCGATCGACTACATGGGTGTCCAATGACATAGCCATTACGCTAACTGCTGGTCCCAATAAATAATTCTTTAAAAAAAAAAAAAAAAGAAAGTCACATATTCCTCAATATCCATGTCATCCTAGAAGTCCATTCATTACCAAATCTTGATTTTTTAATTTGGATCTTAACATATATCTCTTCTTTGGAAATCAAGACTATTTCCTTGACTTGAGCTCTTTGATGCCTAGCATTTTTTAATTGTTAAATATTTCACATTGTTACAGTCAAAATATTAGGAACCATTTTGAGTATGTGTAGCTGAGAAGAGTTCCTGATCTTAGTCAGTTATCTTTCATCTTACTAATTTCAGAAATAGTCTTCATAAAAATGATACTCATGAATTCTGGTCCTACCAACTTCCTATATTTTCATGAAATGATTTTGATAACAGATCTCAAAACAGAAAAATAAACTGAGCAACAAACTGTATGTTCCAATAAAATGCAACTTTGATAAAATGCTAGTGAAATAAAATTGTTTTTGTTTATTCAGTATCAAAGTTTTAGTCCATCTCATTCTGAAGAATTTCAGACTTCTCTGTATTTTCTTTTAATGTTCATACCGTGGTAGGTAGAAGATTCCTTTTATTGGTTCTGCCACCTGGAACTAACATCCTTGAATATAAGTCCCAAACAGACTTCCTTACTCTTCCAATTTTCATTTAAATCCCTTTACCTTTGACTTTTGACCCTCTTTCTTATGAACTGTTCAAAATACACTCTAAGAAATCCACAGACTTCCCCATGTGTTTCATTAACTCTGAAATTTGGCTATCATGGTTGCTCTGCATCTTTCTTCTTGCTTTACTCAGCTGGCATGGCCTATAATACATCAGTCTTTATTTATGTTTAACTTAGAATGAATTCACATAACTCTGGAATATATTTTTTAATTTAATTAATTTTTTAAGAGAGATTTTTGTTATAGGGAGTACGTGCTCACCAGAGAGACAGAGAGAGACAGAAAGTGAGAAATCCCCCCCCCCCCAGGGGGGATGGTCACATTGCAAACTCTTCTCCTCCATTCTCCTCTCTCAAGATTTTGGGTACACACACACACACCCAGTGTGAGTTTTAAGCCACTGGGTCTGGGACAAACAGCAGTTGACTACGTGGGAGTCCAGCGACGTAACCATTCCAGTGGTCCCAACCCTGACATCTTTAAATAAACTTTATTGCTAATACATTTTATATTTGTAAACCTCAAGTTAGGTTTTGGTTGAATGTGATATATGTTGACTTCTAACATGCTTACTACTACCAAGGTATATAACACCTTTGGATTTTGTATAGTCTGTACTAGGAGGAGAAATACTTTTTCTTTTGCTACTACAGTAATTCAGAAGATGGTCAGCAAAATTGTAAAACTTTAGCCCTGACCACAGTTAGTGAGGTCCACATACATACTTATACGTACATTTGGCATAATTTATCTCAGAAAATTTGATATACCTGTATATTGGCTCCTGATACGATTTTTAAAATAGATTTTGGTAGAATATTTTACAGTGTTCCAGAATATAATAATAGTAATAAACATTCCTTGTGATATAAATACAAGAAACATAAGATCATCCTTTATCATACCTGTAGCCCAACCAATATGGTGTATAGCATTAAAAAGTAATACTAAGATATGATTTTGTAGGAGTGAATGTGGTCATATATGCTCCAAATCTCAAAAAGTTAGAGATTTCTAAGATCCCTTATAACTTAATTATAGCTCTGATATTTGTAAAATACGTAAATTTTTCCTGGCTGATGCTCTACTGCTTTCTGGAAGAACTGAGTTACATAACTTTATCAGGAACCTTGGTTACTACTTAAATTTCTATAATTCTGCTATAGGGGTCAGCAGGTGGCATGATGGTTAAGGCACTGGATTCCCACATGGCTGACCATGGTTTGAGTCCCGGACCTGGTGGCTTGCTTTTCTCAGTTTCCTTCTCTCCCTCTGGTGAGCAAATTAAATATTAATAATAATGATAAAATTAAATAAATAATGCTAAGAAATTTTTTAAAATTCTACTATTGGGTTTGCACTAGATTCTGACAAGTATGATGAGGGACTACTTAGAAGATAACATGGGATATTTTGTTGTTATTCCCATGACAGTTAAGATTAGAGTTATCGATTGCCTCTTTTTATCTAGTTATTTCAAAAATTTTTATTTTTAAAAAAAATTTTTATATATCATGTGTGCACTTGCCAAAGAGAGAGAGAAGGAAAATAAGAAAATACACCCTGTGTTGGCAGGGTGGCCATACCGTAATCTCCATTCTCCTCTTGGGATTTTTGGCACACATGCACATATACCTGGCATATTTTCCAAACTGCTGAGTCTGGGACTCAAACTGTGCCATCAGTCATATGGGATTCAGCCACCTTAACTACCACTCTATCAACTGGCCCCAGGAATTTATATTTTTAGAGATATCATCACTATTTTATTTTAACAAATGGGTGATTTACTTCAATTCTGACTCCTGTATTATTCGCTTTCTTTTTAAAGTTACTTAACTGCTGTGTCTTCAGAAAAGTTCCCTAATCTCACATTATTGTCCCTTACTTATCATACTTTGATTTAAATAGTTTATTTTAATATTAAAATAATTATAGAATTATCTTTATTGTACATTAGATTTCCACATTTTCCTATTTTATTGTGGTCAGTCATATACCTTAATCATGGAATAAGATCTCTAAGTTCTTTTTTTATTATTGTAGTCTACTTCCTATATTGTGTAGAAAAAAGCAAACTGTGAATACAAAATGTAAGACCATGTAGACCATTTGAAAAACTTCATCTAGTGCTTATCTTTTAATCCTTTCATCATAATTTGGAGTCACTGAGTTATTGTTACTTTATAATGATGTTGACATTTATAGAAGTATTCATAATAGAATCTGCAGTATCTTTTAACTCAGTGCTCTCATTTGGATTTCTAAAGCATTTTTGAGTACTGCAAATATCTCCAAATGCTAATGTAAAATGTTTTCTTTTTTCTTCTCAACTCCTTTTCCCCTATAACTACTCTATTTCCACAGCATTTGGATGAGAAATTTCAAAAGAGTCACATCTTTCCCTTATGCACAAAACGTGGAAGTAGGATATGTGTTCCATTAACTTAAAAGAATCTGCGCTTATTTAGATACTGATAAAAAGAAAAGTAATGTGTGACTTAACGCCATGTCTTACAGCTTTCTATTATCATTCCTTTTGTCATACATCAATGTTCCTGGCTTATTAATTAAATTTCTAACATACGGTATGATGAAACTTAAGTTCACTTTTCTGCATACTAAATTCATTGCAACTGCATGTTATAAGGTGATATATGACCAAAATAAAGTAGTGGACTTAAGTGTCATCTTTACAGAATCTGTCATCTAAAAACCAGGCAATATTAATTTTATTTTCTTGGAATCTATTCAGTACCATAAGACATATCCTATTTATTTTAAAATTTAAGTTTATTTCTTTAGAGGGAAGGAGGAACACCCCCAACAAGGTCTTCATACCATGATCTACCTCCTCGCCTCAGCAAGCCAGGATCATGGGCACACATGCATATGTCGAGCATGCACACAGGGAGACCTTGAGACGTGAACCTAGGACCATCCCATGTAGCCTCACTGTGGAGCATTGTGTTGCCACTGTGCTAACATATAAAAGTTTTTTAAAAATTAAGTATTGTAAAATATGTGATGATAGCCAAATATTCTTGCCTTTCCCCTTCCAAATTTTCGTTATTAAATAAGCCCTAAATGTTGTGAAAAGTCTGTAGTTTTTTTGTTTGTTTATTTTGACAGGTCTCAATGTTGTAGTCTTCTACCTCAGACTCCCAGCTTGGACCATAGTGTATATTATAACACCTTGCTCTTTTTTAGACAGGGTCTCTCCATGTTGCCCATTGCCTGTCTTGAGCTCGTAATCTTCCTTTCTCAGCCTCCCCAGTGGTTGAGATTATATATACAAACCATTATGCCAGTCTTTAGGTTGGTCTGGGAAGGAGACATCCCATGTGGTCGTGATCTATGGAGTATAGTGGGCATCCCATGTGGTCCTGACCTGACCTGTGGAATAGTGTCCAAACAGCATGTGATACTATGGCTGAACCCTTTGTGATTCATTTGACATGGATTTGTTTAGTCAAAATTAGGGCTGCTAGTAATTATTCGGTCATTTTTTCATTTTTAGCTCATTATATTTATTTATTTATTTATTTATTTAATTAATTTATTTTTTTGGAGAGGTTTTTGCTATAGGGTGAGTACGCTCGCCAGACAGACAGAGAGAGACAGAGAAAAAGTGAGAAATCACCACCCAGGGGGGATGGCCATGCTGCAATCCCTTCTCCTCCAGTCTCCTCTCAGGATCTTGGGTACACACGCACACGCGCCCGGCGTGAGTTTAAGCTACTGGGTCCAGGACTGGAACCACGGTCGACTACGTGGGAGTCCAGCGACATAGCCGTTACGCTAACTGCTGGTCCCTAGCTCATTATATTTAAATTAGCAGTGAGTTTATGGTTTTCATAGAGCCAGTGCCAAACTATATAATTCAAGATTTCAAATTAAATGTGGAGGTGAATTATTTTTTTATTTTTGGCTGTACTTTGATAATGGGTTTAACTTTGCACTCCAAGATTAATTATGGGTGTTCCATAGTTTTTCAAACATTTTTGAGATTACATTAACACAAATCTTAGATATAATTGCATAACATTTTTACACATTTTCTTTACAATCTCTATATTAGCCCTTTTGATTTGTAGTTGTCAACAATTAGCTTTGATTACTGTCTTGTATAATGTTCTTGGATGTTTTTGTTGTTAGCTTATTAACAGTAATTAATACATTTTTGTTGTGCTTTTTAGTGGTCCCATTTTACCTCCTTCTTAATTTTTCTTTAACTTTTAGTTTCTGCTGTGGGGCACGTGTGCTCACCAGAGAGAGAAAGAGACAGAGAGAGAAAAGGAAAGTAAGAAATCATCCCCCAAGGGGGTGGCCATGCTGCAATCCCTTATTCTCCATTCTTCTCTGGGGATTTTGGGTTTACACATATGCTAACCAATCATACCCAGCATGATTTTCAAATCATGGTGTCTAGGACTTAAACTGCATAGCCTGCCACATGGGATCTACCACCTTAACCTCCATGCCACCTGCCAGCCCCTGCATATATTTTTAATTCTTTCTGATATACTTTAATTACCCAATTCAGTATTATATTATTTTGCTTTTTTGTCTCCCTTAAGTCTGTCTTTCTTGGCAATTAATATTCTATATCCTTCCTTTCTCCCTTCTTATTTATATAATGCTTTTATTAATTTCTTTCACCAACCCTCTTTTTAAAAAATAATTTATTTAATTTTCTTCTTATTATTTTTTGAAAATTTTCTATATGTGCTTACCAGAGAGAGACACAGAGACAGAGAAAGGGAAAGTGAGAAAGCAAGCTGCCAGGTCCAGGACTCAAACTGCAGTCAGCCATTTGTGAGTCCAGCGCCTTAATAACCATGTCACCTGCTGGTCCGCCACCAACCCTCTTTTTCTTTTTCTTTTTTTTTTTTTTTGTTGCCTTACTATATGTTTAATTTGAGGTGAAATTACCCTTTTAAAATCTCTTTCTTTTTCTTAAACTTTTAAAACTCTTCTGAACTCCTGCTCTGTTTTTCCAACTGTAAAACATTTTACTGTAACTATGATATTCTTTATTTTCACTTTATTTTGCTTTTCAGAAATATAATATCCTGGGACCAGCAGTTAGCATAATGGCTATGTCGCTGAACTCCCATGTAGTCGACCACGGTTCGAGTCCCAGACACAGTGGCTTAAACTCACGCCGAGCGCATGTGTGTGCATGCCCAAGATCCCAAGAGGAGAATGGAGGGCGGTGTGGCCATCCCCCCTTGGGGGGTGATTTCTTGCTTTCTATTTCTCTGTCTCTCTCTGTCTTTCTGGTGAGCACACACACCCTATAGCAAAAAAACCAAAAAAACAAAAAAAAAAAAAAAAACAACTCTCAAAAATAATAATAATAGTGGGACTGGCAGGTGGCATGGTAATTAAGGTTGCTGGACTCCCACATGGCCAACCACGGTTCAAGTCCCCAACCAGGTGGCTTTCTTTCTTTCTCTCTCTCTCTATCTCTCCCCTCCCACCGGTCAAACTAAAAGAGAAAAAAAAAATAAGTAAATAAAGTTAAATAAAATAATCCTTAAAATAAT
This sequence comes from Tupaia tana, assembly GCA_026018925.1. Classification (NCBI taxonomy): domain Eukaryota; kingdom Metazoa; phylum Chordata; class Mammalia; order Scandentia; family Tupaiidae; genus Tupaia; species Tupaia tana. The sequence goes on from JAKSZU010000018.1 coordinate 15,451,329, forward strand.
AATAATAATAATAATATCCTACAGTCTACACACTGTATCCTTCCTTTACATTATATATTTGATCCATTTGTGCCTACAAACTCCCAAGTTTCTTCCCACCTTTCAATATCCTTTCATTTCTCTTTATAGATTAAAAACTCAAGATGAAAGATAAGCCATGGGCAATTGATAAAGGGAAATTTATGCTTAACTTGAGAATGGCAGAAATTGGGATCTCATTATGAGTTCACCCTGGAGCTACTTTGAGGACTTGTTTAAGCTATCACAGTTACTCAGTGCCTCACTTAGGCTAGTACTTATAGCTATCAATGCCCTTTTCACGATTCTTTCTCTTAAAACTGTGTTGCTTTGGTTTAGAGCCCCATTGTCTATTTCTGCATAAGCACCTCTCAACTCTTAAAAGATTGCTTAAAAGGAATAAATGGAGGAATACTGGCTGTGACAATCAGTTCAGATCTGAAAGATTGCACAATTGAAATGCTTCACTACCTTTCTGAAACAAGCTCATGATCTCATTAGAGCTAGTACTGAAGAACAAAATGCCACAGTCTGCATATCTCCATTGTTTAAGGCTAACTGTGTGGACTTGATAGCACATTATGAGTGTTCTGTCCTTGAACCATAGCAGATGCTGCTCCAGAGTCACCTAGTTTCTTAGCTCTTCAAGTATTCTTAATCTTACAATTTACTGTATATGGACTGTATCATTTAGCAAGTCTTGGTAATACTTATGGTGTAGATTTATTTTGGGTCTATAACTTTCTAATATAAGATCAACATTCCCATTTATAAAAAAGTGTCCAGATATTTAAAGACATATTGATAATTGGGATTTCATTTCTCTAAGGAACAAGAATTCTGGAATGAAATTTTAAGCCAGGATGAAAAATCGAGATTCTACAATTCTGTTTTATTTAATATCCTTTTCATGGACAAAAACAGGGAGGTATAGAACACAAGTAACAGTTTTTAAAAGAAGAAATGAGGGGCCGGCAGGTGGTGTGGTGGTTAAGGGCATTGGACTCCCACATAGCCAACCGTGGTTTGAGTCCCGGACCTGGGGGCTAGCTTTCTCACTTTCCCTCCTTCCCTTGCTCCCTCGCTCTTGCTCTGTCCCTCTCTCGTCAAATTTAAATAAATAAATAAAGTTAAATAATTTTTTAAAAAGAAATGATAGAAAGTCAAGTCTGAATAGAAGACAAAAATCAAGAACAATAATTTCCATCAGAATGAATCTAAAGCCTTATACATTAAACTGAAGATAGTTGATAGAAGAATAAGAACCAGAAATATTTTACTGCAGAATTAGTTCATTTGGAGGATACCAAGTACTTGTAGAAAATGTAAAGGGAAGGAGAAAGAAAGCTTAGAGAAAACACCAAATTGTCTTTCAATCTTTTAGATTATTTCTGCAGCTCCTATTACAGTAGAAAGGGGGAAAAGGCTGCAGAAGAAATCTTAAGAATTCCTGTGTCCAGCTGTCTACCAATCACTAAATTTAAGTGGGAGAGGCAATAAAGGAGGCATTCCTGTCTCATTCATCACCATGTCATCCTCAAATGCAGATATTGTTTAGCACTGCTGCAGCCAAACTTTGTTCCAAATTAAAATACACTCATTTCAGGGACCAGCAGTTCGTGTCGCTGGACTCCCATGTAGTCAACTGCAGTTCAAGTCCTAGACCCGGTGGCTTAAACTCTCGCTGGGCACGTGTGCGTGTGTGCCCAAGATCCCAAGAGGAGAATGGAGGGGAAGGGATTGTGGCATGGCCTTCCCCCTTGGAGGGTGATTTCTTGCTTTCTGTCTCTCTGTCTTTCTGGTGAGCGCACGCGCCCTATAGCAAAATTTCTCAAAAAAATTGAAAAAAAAAATACACTCATTTCCAGATCTTTTCCCTTCCAGTAATTAAAAATAACAGCCTTTTTTCCTCTTATTCTTCTAAGGAAAATTTCACATGATACATTTTCTTTTAGACGATTTTTAAAATGTAAAAGTATCTTCCTGCACTCGGGTTAATACTGAATTTATAGCATAATTTTTGAAAGATATCTTCAAAAGTGTTATCTTCACTCCATGCTAGTGCTTCTTCTACCTTCAAGGTAAAGTATCACAGTATCTTGGACATGTTCTTTAAACTGCCCTTTTTTCATTCCTTACAATTTTTTTGAGCCAAGCAGAAAACAGTACATTTACAGAATGGCAGAATCGAATGAGAGCTCCAGAATGAAGTACTTGGATATTGAGTGGGGGATGAAGGGCCGAATCACAGATGATGAACCGTAGGCAGAGATCATTATCAGATGAGTCTGTGTCAAAGTTGAAAAAAATTCCACACTAAATAAGTTACTAAGTAAGCAATAAAGTTCTTTATGGACTTAAATGGGCAAGAATAGAAGTATCTACATGCCACTTTTACATTCAATTCAGTAGTCTTACTCCTCCTGTACTTACAAAATGAACATTTGAAATAACATTTTTTGCCAAGCGAATCCTTGTCTCTGACTAGACATTGAATGCTCAAAGCAGAATTTAAGTTTGAGAGAAGAGATTAAAAAATGTCATTGATATAGTTTCTACCCACTTTATGGACAAGGCAATAATAACTCCATTGCTTATATTTTTTTTAAAGAATTATTTATTTAATTTTATTTTTTCACTCATTCATTTTTAATTTGACCAGAGAGAGAGAGATACACAGAGAGAGAGAGAGAGGGAGGGAAAGTGAGAAAGCAAGCCACCAGGTCCAGGACTCGAACCATGGTCAGCCATATGGGAGTGTCCAGTGTCTTAGCCACTACACCACCTGCTGGTCCCTCATTGCTTGTATTTTTAAAACAGCCATAAAACAATTAGTTAATTAAAACAGTTTTTATAGAGCCCTTGATTTACTTTATTAATAAGTGATTTCTCTCTCATCTCTGTAATAAGTACTATTCTAAAAGCAGAGTATGAAATATAATTTTTTTGAAGAGATTTTTGCTATAGGGCATGTGCACTTGCCAGAAAGATAGCAAGAGACAGAGACGGAGAGACAGAAAGTGAGAAGTCACCCCTCAGGGGGGATGGCCATGCTGTAATCCCTTCTCCTCCATTCTTCTCTGGGGATCTTGGGCACACACGCACATGTGCTCGGTGTGAATTTAAGCTACCGGGTCCAGGACTTGAACCATGGTTGACTACATGGGAGTCCAGCGATATAGCCCTTATGCCAACTGCTGGTCCCAAGAAATATCATTTAAAAATTTTATACCAAATATGCTACAAAAGTAATTTTTTTTCTTTTTTTCTTTTTTTCTTTTTTGCCAGGGTCACATACACTTGCCAGAGAGAGACACAAAGAGGGAAAGTGAGAAATCACCCACACACTCCAGGGGAGATGGCCACACCACAGTCTCTTCTCCTCCTTTCTCCTCTCAGGACATTGGACACACACTCACAGGTGCTTGGTGTGAGTTTCAAGCCACAGGGTCGAGGACTCAAATCATGATTGGCCATGTAGGAGTCCAGCACCTTAACCATCACACCACCTTCTGGCCCCCAAAAGTAGCATTTTCTGAAACATGTCTGTAATCTTTTGGAAGAAAATCCTAAACAAATGTATATCAGTTTTTAAAATTTTCTTCAATGTTGTCTTCTCCCTTATCCCCATTTCAGTCTTCCCTCTACTTAGGAGGAGTATAGGTATCTGTCAGAACTATAAATTTTAGTGTTACATTTTTTCACTTCCTTTCCATTATATATTTTTTTAATTTAAATTTATTTATTTACATTCATTCACTATACTTCATTATAACATACAAAATGAGATTTCCCATCCAGAATACACTGTATATTGGCTCAATCAAGCACATCAACATACACGTTATCGTCAACAAATAATTTCCACTTTTTGTTTCCTGTATGTTTTGCCTTTTTTTTTTTTTTTTTGCCATCCTTGATTCCCTATCTCTCACTCTCTGCTGTGTCCCACCCTCTTCCCACGCTGTCTCTGGTATCCATGGTTGCTTTCTATGCCTCTTTCCCCATTTTATTAATTCACTAATGAACTTAATCTAAATATTTCCAATAACAAACACAGCTGATATATACATATCCATGAACACAAGTCTGACTTTAGGCATAAACCTCAGTGCATAGGATGAACATACTACAAAGTAGCACCTAGCTGGGGCTATATAGCTTACTGCAGTCATCAAATATGCATTGTTTTTAATTTCAAGAAAAACAGTTTTTGTGTTTTTTTTCTCCTGAAACTTTTTTTAATTAATTTATTTACATTCATCACCTAAGCATTGTCACAGCATACAAAATGTGGTTTCCCATCCAGAATATACTGCATAGTGGCTTAATCATGCATGTTATCATCAATAACTTTCCATTTCTAGTTTCATATATATGTGTATATATATATTTACCCCTATGTCTGACCCTCTGCCCTTTCCCACCCTCTTCTCACATTATCTCTGGTGTGTACAATTGTCTTCCATTCCTTTTCCTGCCACATTTTATTGATCACACAATTTCTTAAATAATCTAACTAATTTCAATAGCAAATTCAACTGATAATTGCAAGAAAAGCAGTTTTGAATTGGTAAAGAAATTTGCTTAAAACTTAAAGCCTGGAAACAGGTTAGTATTCTGTTCAAATAGTATGTACATGAACCTATGACAGCTCAAGACAGGAAAAAAACTCTTAAAACAGGACAAAAAAGCCTAGAAGAAAAGCAGCAATATTTTAGTCAAAAGTCACAGAATGCTATTTTAACAGTTCAGTCTCATGCACTTTATCTTCTGTTGTGGTTTAATCTTCCTGATTGAATTCTGGGATATAATATTCTACTCCAGACTTGTCCCTATGATTAAGTTGGCCATTTTCTTAGTTTTTGAACTCTTATTTCTGTGTGTCTGCATTTAATTTTCCTGACATAGCACTCCCTTGAGAACTTCTTGGAGATCTGGTCTGGTGCTGGTAAATTCTTTCAGGTTTAGTTTATCTGAGAATGTTCTTGTCTTTTCTTCCCATATGAAGGATAATCTTGCCGGGTACAGTATTCTTGGTTGAAATTGCTTTTCCCTTAACATTTTGAATATATTTTCCCATTCTTTCCTTGCTCGCATTGTTTCTGATGAGAGGTCCGCTGTTAGTGTGATGGGATATCCTTTGTAGGTAACTTGCCGTTTCTCTCTTGCCAATCTTAGTATCTTGTCTTTGTCTGTGGTTTTGGTCAGTCTGGCTATAATGTGTCTTGGAGAAGATTTTCTTGGTTTGATTCTATTTGGGGTCCTTTGTATTTCTTGGGACTGGATCTTTGAGTGCCTCTCTAGGTATGGAAAGTTTTCTTGCAGGATTTCATGGAATAGATTATCAATGCCCTTATGGATCTCTTCGCCTTCTGGAATGCCAATTATCAAGATGTTTAGATGTTTGATGGTATCTAGTACTTCTCGTATATTATTCTCAAATTTTGGGGCATTTTTCTCAGTCTTCATGGTGGATTTTTGTAGGCCAGCAATTTTCTCTTCTACGTCTGAGATTCTATTTTCTGTATGATCTAGTCTGCTTTTAATACTTTCAAAGAAGCTTTTGACTTCCTGTATTATAGCCTTCATCTCTAACAGTTCCATTTGATTCTTTTTTAAAGTATGTAATTCCTCTTTTAGATCTTGTGAGAATTTCCTCACCTCTTGGAACTCATCAACTTCTTTCTCCTTTCTCTTCTGCAGTTCATTGTCTCTATTCTCTTCCATCTCTGTTAGCTTTGCCATTATGAGTGTTCTAAATTCTTTATCAGACATTTCCATGATTTCCGTTGAACTGCTTGTGGATGAAGAGGAGTTATTCTTTTCCCTTGGAGGAAAGGTATTTTCTTGCTTTCCCATATTTCTTGTGGTCCTGTGGTGATTTCTAGTCTTCACGCTAGCTTGTTTGCTGGAGGCTGAATTATCAGTAGGAACTCTTCATTTCTCTTTTACCCTGAAATGACTGCTTCGCAGGAGCCATGAGGAATCTTCTGCTGAAGGCCTCGCCTCTCCTGCCATGCTAGCTTGTTTGCTGGAGGCTGAATTATCAGGAGAAACTCTTCATTTCTCTTTTACCCTGAAATGACTACTTTGCAGGAGCCATGAGGAATCTCTGTATAAGAAAAATATTTTAAGAGTTTCTGGGGGCGCTGGCAGGTGATGTGTAGTTAAGGGCCCTGGACTCCCATATGACCGACTGTGGTTCGAGTCCTGACCTGGTAGCTTGCTTTCTCTCTCTCTCTGTCTCTCTCTCTCTCCCTCTCCCTTCCTCCCTCTCTGGTCAAATTGAAATAAATAAATGAATAAATAAAGTTAAATAAAATAATTCTTTTAAAAAAGAGGCTTCTAGAAAACAGAGATGTGCAAAAAAAATTGATTTCTGAGTTATGTATAAGAAAACATTTTAAATAACCTAAATGTCTAACAATAGCAGATACATTAAATAAAATACAGTCAGTATGTCCATATAAAACTACGTTGTGTGGTTATATTGTAAAGTGACACTTAAAGAAATAAAAAGTATATACAGGGACCAGCAGGTGGCGTGGTGGTTATGGCACTAGATACTCACTCTTCTGCAGTTCATTGTCTCTCTTCTCTTCCATCTCTGTTAGCTTTGCCATTATGAATGTTCTAAATTCTTTATCAGACATTTCCATGATTTCCATTGAACTGCCTGTGGATGAAGAGGAGTTATTCTTTTCCCTTGGAGGAGAGGTATTTCCTTGCTTTCCCATATTTCTTGTGGCCCTGCGGTGATTTCTAGTCATCTGATGGATGGTGTGTTTCTTCCTACACTTGAAGTTCAATCTGAGCATGCAGGAGCGTGCAGAAAAGGAAACGCAGAGAAACAGCAACAAAAACAGCCAAGAAACAGAGAAAAAGAGAAGAAAAAAACTAAAACAAAAATTATTATTTTTTTAAAGTGAAAATTAGAAAACTTCACGGCGTACTTGCATGCTGCGCAAAATCACTAGATCTCAGGAGCCATGAAGGTATCTTCTAAAGTCCTGCTCCCTTGCCTCTCCACTCAAGTTTGTGGGCTGGAGGCTGAATTAGAAAATCTTCATTTCAATTATCTCCCTGAAATCACTAGTTCTCAGGAGCCATGAAGGTGTCTTCTGAAGTCCTGCTCCCTTGCCTATCCTCCCTTTCCATTATATTTTGGTTAATCTGTTGTTAATGTCAGTATAGGTTAGGTCACAAACAGATTTTTGCATCTAGTATTATGTGCAATGGGATACATGAAACTCCCAATAAGATGACATGTTAGTTACATCTATTGGTTGGTAATTGCATCTCTGGAAAAGCAGAAATGTTAAAGGTCTGTAGATTTCTGAACTAAATGTGTGAAATCATTTAATCCAATGATTTTCATATTTGGAACGATTCATGAAAAATCTCTGAAAATACTGCATCAAGGGCCAGGCTGTGGTATGGTGGTGAAGGTGACCTGTGGTTTGAGTTCTAACCAGTGGCTTAAAGAGCATGCTTGGCGCTCTTCTCGTTAATGGTCTGAGGTGAACTTTGAAAATGGTTCGCTATTCACTTGACCCAGAGAACCCCACAAAGTCATGCAAGCGAAGAGGTTCAAATCTTTGTGTTCACTTTAAAAACACTCGTGAAACTGCCCAGGCCATCAAGGGTGTGCATATCCGAAAAGCCACCAAGTATCTGAAGGATGTCACTTTACAAAAGCAGTGTGTGCCGTTCCGTCGTTACAATGGTGGAGTTGGTAGATGTTCCCAGGCTAAACAGTGGGGCTGGACACAAGGTCAGTGGCCCAAAAAGAGTGCTGAAGTTTTGCTGCACATGCTTAAAAATGCAGAGAGTAATGCTGAACTTAAGGGGTTAGATGTAGATTCTCTGGTCATTGAGCACATTCAGGTGAACAAGGCACCAAAGATGCGCCGTTGTACATACAGAGCTCATGGACGGATTAACCCATACATGAGCTCCCCCTGCCACATCTAGATGATCCTCACTGAAAAGGAGCAAATTATTCCTAAATCGGAAGAAGTTGCACAGAAGAAAAAGATATCCCAGAAGAAACTGAAGAAACAAAAACTTATGGCACGGGAATAAAGTCAGCATAAAATAAATGTAGATAAAAGGAAAAACACAAACAAACAAACAAAAAAGAGCATGCTTGGCATCTGTGTGTGTGCGTGCCCAAAATCCCAAGAGAAGGAATGGAGGAGAAGGGGTTGTAGTGTGGCCATCTCCCAAGAGGGGTGCTTTCTCACTTTCCATCTCTCTCTTTCTCTCTTTCTCTCTCTGTCTCTGTTGGGTACATGTGCCCTCTAGCAAAGTGAAAAAAAAAATATCATATCAAGATAAATATTTACAATATCATAAAGATTTGAAGATTTGATACTTCACATTAAACACTTTACATTACTTACTTTATATTAAGGGTCACTTAAAGTCCCTGTGTTACAAGCCCAGGCATTTTTGTTTGGTTTTGGTTTTGTTTTTTAAGTTTTGCCAGATGGCAAAACCGCTTATGGCATGCTTCTCCTCCTGCAATTCCATCTCTTCCTCCTCTTGAGATGCTGAGCATGCACAGACATGTGCTGGTACGTCTCTAAAGCTGCCACTCCAGAATTGAAACTGCACAGGGGCCAGGGTGGACCCAGCTGCCTTCACCATCAGACTATTGACTGGCCCGCATAGGAGTTTTGTTTTGTTTTGTTTTGTTTCGTTGGAGAGGTTTTGCTATAGGGCGCATGCCAGAAAGACAGAGAAAAACAGGGAGACAGAAAGCAAGAAATCACCCTCCAGGGGGGTTGGCCATGCTGCAATCCATTCTCCTCCATTCCCCTCTCGGGATCTCAGGCACGCACACATACACGCCCGGTGTGAGTTTAAGCCACTGGGTCCAGGACTTGAACCGTGGTCGACTACATGGGAGTCCAGCAACATAGCTATTATGCCATCTGCTGGTCCCGCCACATAGGGGTTTTAAAAAGACCCACAAAGAAAATTTTAAAGGGCTATTAAGGTGCTGGACTCCCACATGGCCGACTGTTTTATGAGTTTCAGACTTGGTTTGCTGTCTCACTTTCCTTCTCTTTCTCTCTCTGTCTCTCTCTGATAAAATTAAAAAATAATTAAATTAAATAAAATAATTCTTTTAAAAAAAGAATAAAAAGGGTTGTTATGTCATTCTATATGCTGTACCAAAATATCAGACACCATATCCAGATTATAGAAAATAGACTGAATAGAGGAAATATGTAGTTATGCGATATGTAAGCTAATGCAATAACCAAGGTCATTCATTAAATTTATTAGAAAGTAGGTAAAGTTGATAGGACAAATTTCTAAACTGAAGTCCTACTTGCTTCTACCTAATTCATTTACATAAAAAGGGACGTTTGGGGACCAGCAGGTGGCATGGTGGTTAAGGTGCTGGACTCCCACATGGGTGACCACAGTTTGAGTCAGACTTGGTGACTTGCTCTCTCACTTTCTCTCTCTCTCTCTCCTCCTCTCCTCATATTAAATAATAATCATAACATAAAAATAAATAAATAAATAAATAAATAAGTGTTTTTATTAAAGAAAAAAAAGGGACATTTGTAAAACAAGATGCTGGCGTCCAATCCTGGCAGTTTGGTAGATTTTGCAACCTGAAAATCATATCAATTATTTGTGGGTAAACTATACAAAGTAATTTTTTTTAGTGCATAACTGAGCTAATAAGAAATTTTATGTATCTCTTAGGAGGGTAAAGTTAAAGTAATAAATAATGAAACTAAGCAAGTATGAGATAACTGTAGCTTCCTAAACAACTTGTAAATCTTAGTACTCAGGGGTCCATGGTTTTAAAGTCATATAGGACTTGGACTTATGAAAGGCACTTATTGTCATTAAGACTCCCAGGGCCAGCAAATGGTGTACCGGTTACAGCACTGAATTCCCACATGGTCAATGGTAGTTCAAATCCTGGACCCAGTGGTTTGAAACTCACACCAGATACATGTGTGTGCATGCCCAAGATCCTGGGAGAATGGAGGAGAAGGGATTGTGTTGTGGCCATCCCCCCTCCCCCCCCCCCCCCCCCCCCGCCGCCGCCAGGGGTGATTTCTCACTTTCCCTTTCACTGTCTCTGTCTCTCCAGTGAGCACATGTACCCTAAGGCGAAAATCTTAAAAAAAGAGAGATTCATTGTAACTAAAACTCCCATATAAAAGCTGAAGTCCTCCAAACACTCCATCCTATGTGAAAGGGGTAACTAACAAAATGTGAATTATAGCCCTGGGTCCAGATTAAGGGGATGGAGGTGGAGAGAGAGAGAGAGAGAGAGAGAGAGAGAGAGAGAGAGAGAGAATTTAAATGTCTAGTTTTCTCTAAGTATCTATAATGACAGGTCTGCCCTCATTCTGGTTTGGGAATCAAATTTACCTTGCTTCCATGGTTTAGGGACTTCTAAACTATAAAATTGACAAAAATCAGCAAGGCTGGAAAGAACCCAACAACACTTAGAAAATTCAAAAGCAGACATTTTGGAGAGGCATACCCTCAGTCAAGGATTCTCACAAGTAGAACCCCACTAAAAATGAGCTCTCATTCAAAATTTAAAAATACAGAAAGAAAGCAATTCATTTTAATATTAGTACCCAGGAATTTCCAATAATAGCATTATCAGAGACTATAAAATAGTTGTTCTAAATAATTACATTTTAGAAGGGATGGAAAATGTAACAAAATAATAGACAATTTCAACTATCCAGTCGGATTTGAAGGGGAAAAAAGTACTATATAGAAATAAGTTTGTTAAAATTAAAAGATCCATTTTCAGATACAGAGATTCTGAAATTTCCCAAGAGAAAAGAAATATTTCCCTCTGAGTTGAATAATAAGATTCTTTACATACACTTCTTCACTCAAACCACATGCCATTTTGCCAGTGACATCTGGATCTCTACGTGTAACTATTAAAACCTCTGAGTGCTAACTTTCTGAGTGGTAGCAATCCCCAAGCCGGTAGGCCATGTGTTAGTTACACTGAATAGCCTCTTCAAAATAAACCATACAACACTGATGTTGATCCTGTTAGATTAAGAAAAATTAAAAATCTAATGCATAGTTTTGCTGTCAGGTCCTAAAGATCAAAGGTCAATATAGTATATTGCAATAAGGCTATAGGTTACCCATGCCCCAATATTTTATCATAATAAGCCAAATGGGGATGAAACACCCAGCGGTAGCCCATAAATCTATTAGCAGTGAACTGTCAATGTCCCATATACCAGGGTAATTTGTTAATTCGGAGCTGGGGCTCCTTTTTCACCAGACCTTGTAAACTCCTTTCTGAAACATCAATAAACCATCTGCTTTGACTTGTTAATCAAATGACTTTATTCAGTCCAAAGCAATTTTTTCCTAATAAAAACAGAGTATTTATCTCCATGGCTATAAAAGAGGATTGTTTTCAACTGTTCACTTATAGTTAAGAAGCACATTTAGTTTGGATTGATTTCCAATGCTTCGGTCATATCTTGTCACTTTCTATTTCTTACTCACAGCATCTCAGTTTAGCCGTTTAGAAAGGGAAAAGCAGTCAAAGTCTGGATGTGGTACGGGACCAACACACAAAATCTGAGGAAGAATTTTGAGAGTAGAAAGAACTCACCCAAAATAACCGTACAGCATTTTAATATCATGATTTCCCTCTGTTTGAAAGTTTTCCTATCACTCCATATACAGTGTTCACACCAGTCACTGTTTGTTCCTCAACTGGTTCCAGATGTTTGCCTTTTAGTCAGTATTGCTCTGTTCTGAGTCACAGAGCAGATAATGTTTATCTATAATAGAAACTTTCTATCCTCTCCTAAGCTTTATTGTGTTCATTTAAAATAAAGTCAGTCTCAGCGAGATGGGATCATAGCTTGTGAAGCTCTGCAAGGCTACCCCAGAAAATTGACCCCTTCTCCAACCCACCAAACAGATAAAATGAGTATTTCTGGGGTATCCGTCGGGATACTCTCAATGCTCTCTGAATGAGCATCTTGAGGAATCGTCACGCTTCTTGCACCCTCTGTCCTTGGAGCTTACTGCCAGCTGGCAAATGGAGCACAGTCTATGACCTTTGACCTTGAATCAGCTCCTCTTGGACTGTTAGAAAAATGATGTCTGGGGAACAGTCTAGGCATTTGAGTTATTACTGGATTCTGCCCTCTTAAAAAACAAAGAAACTCCTAGGTAGTCTTAATGAGCAGAGTCCTCAAATGTAGCACAAATCATGGTGCATTCTGGGAATTGTTTCTCAGGGCAGAGCTTCCTTTCCCACTGAAATCCTTAAAAGGAAAAAATATACAATGAACAAAAAGTGCAATTTAAATGCCTTAAAGAGCTTTGTAGACTTTTTAAAATTATTTTTATTCAGACATTAGTGAGCCATCACTTAGATTTTTTTGTTTTTTAAGTTGGAGATAGTGGCATAAAGGGAAAGGAGGCTAAACAGTCCTATTTCTCTCACTCTCCTTTATCTCTGTATTTTTACATAGAGGAAAAAGGTAAAACTTTGTAAGCCCCTAACTCAATTCTTTCTATAAGAAAGAAAATGTGAGAAACATCTCAAATTTTATTGTTAGAACAACTATTTTCTTTTAAAGAATTATTTAATTTTGTTATTATTTAATTTTTAATTTGACCAGAAAGAGAGAGAGAAAGGGAAAGTGAGAAAGTAAGCCACCAGGTCCAGGACTCAAATCAATCACATGGGAGTTCAGCACCTTAACTACCACACCACCTGCCGGCCTGAGAGCAACTGGCTTTTGATGTGGTAAGTTTCCCTCAAATTTTACTTCCGTTGATTTTAACATTCTTGTGAGATTTTTCTTTGAATATTTCCATAAAAATGTGAACCAAATACATACAAATTAACTGCTCCTAAGGTATAAATTTTTTAATAAATTAAATATTATTTTTTACTTAATGAATAATAATGGTTCCATTTGTCAAATCTTAGCCTTCACCTAGCATTGTCTTCTTACATAACTGACAACATATTTAAGAGTACTGATCATGAACTCTGCTAATTAGTTTAGTGTTCTCCATATTTTAGGCTTTTTCCCAAAGACAAGTAGAACTTATTACTGGAAATCTTAGAAGAATCCTTCAGGACTACATTGAGTAATACAGTCCTTGCATGAGAAGAATTGATGAACACATGATTTTAATATTAAGAGGATTGGATTGGTAATATCATGAGTTACAAGAAAATTATGTACATGATATAAAAAATAAATGTTAATGCAGTTTTTAAAATTTTAATTCATTAATACTATTGTTGTTTAATTTGCTACAAGGCACGTGCACTCACCAGAGAGAGAAAGGGAGGGAACGAGAGAGGGAAAGTGAGAAAGCAAGCCTCTAGGTCCAGGACTTGAACCTTGGTTGACCATGTAGTCCAGCACCTTAACCACCATGCCACTTGCTGGCCCCAACACAGTTTTTTTTTTTAAAACCTACATATTTATCATCAAACTCAGCACTTTGGGCTCTCAGTGTAAAAGGTTCTTTTCTGGACACTCAAGTAGTAACTTAGGGGAAGAGAGATAATTATATTTGTAATTCAGAATCTAATAGTTAGTTCATACAATTCATGCCAAAGCAAAATATTCTTTTTACCTGAATTATTTGAATTGATCATCAATATAGTCCCAAATTTTTGAGTACTTGACTTATTCTCACTTCACCTTGCTGATTTGCTTTATTGACCTTCTGTTTTCCCCTAGAAACATGCAGTTTGAATTTGTTTTTTGTAATATATTTTATAGGCTGCACAATTGAAGGTCACGTTTTTACTAGAGATGAAGATTCCGAGAGAATGAATAGAGTGTTGGGAAGCATTGTAGTTAGATTGGGTTAAGTGACCAAAGATTGTGAAGAATGTTATGAAAATGGCTAGGCAATAGATAGAGGTAAGTAATAAGGAAATAAAACATTGATTAAAATGTTCCTACCTGACAAAGCAGTAATCATATAAAAACTAACATATAGCTGAAAGAATACAGTTAGATTTATCTATTTCTTCCAGCAAGACTACACAAGGATTTTATGTTGCATTTTGAAGATCATAAAGGAATTTGGAGGAAATTAGTAAGACTATATTTATAGACATTAAGGGGTTAACAGGAACTAATTTCTCAATCAAATTTAATAGAAATTAATATGTCTGCCTTGGCCAAACAAAAAGTAAATAACGATAGACTGTAAAAATTTAAAATTTCAAGGAGAAATAGAACCTGGAATTAAGTATGAGATAATAACTTTATTTCTCATTTCTTTCTAAATGTGAATTTTTTCTTTCTTTTGCTATAGGGCATGTGCACTTTCCAGAGAGACAGAAAGTGAGAAGTCACTCCCCAGGGAGTATGGCTACGCCACAATCTCTTCTCCTCCATTCTCCTCTCAGGATTTTGGGCATGCACACACACGCACTCTGTGTGAGTTTTAAGCCACCGGGTCCGGGACTAGAACCGCAGTTGACTGCGTGGGAGTCCAGCGATGTAACCATTACACCCTCTAAATGTGAAATTTTAAGCTATTAGAAAATTTTAACTAAGATTCATTAGGCTAAGATTTTAATATGTAATGTTCACCCTAATTTATCTTGATCTTAAAATTCTTGGATCTCCAAATAATTCACTATATAATAATCCCTGGCCAGCTTGTGCCATGATGGTTGAGTGGCTGAATCACACATGACTAATTGTGCAGTTCAAGTCCCAGACCTAATGGCTTGAAAAACACACCAGGCATGTACATATGTGTGCCCAAAATCCCAAAAGGAGGAAGAAAAGAGAATGAATTGTATGACCATTCCCACGGGAAGCACATTTTCACTTTCCCTCCCTGTCTCTGACAAATGCATCCTCCCTCTGGCAAATTTAAAATAAAATAAAATAAAGTAAAAAGAACCCCAAATTAGTATAAGAAAGATTAAAAAATGTTTTTTGTTATTAGATAGTTTCCCATTATAACATATCTTAATCTTATTAATGAAGTGAAAGTTTCTTCATTTGCTTATATTTCATATGTTACATATATTGGGTTGTTGGAAAAGACACGACATATTTTTCTGTGCAAAAATGTGTTGTGACTACTCCTACAGTCCAAAAAATAGGTCTCCTATCATATTCATTTTTATTTTTATGATATAGAACATATGCATGTGCTCATGAGACAAAGAGAAATAGAAAGCATGTTCGGTAGGGTTTCATCACACTGGGATCCCACCTCCCTAGTCCTGCTCCTTGGGATCTCGAATGACCATATGCACACCTGGCATGTTTTCAGGACACTGGGAGATCCCAACCACCATTAACCATGTGGCTTGCAGCACTGCAGTTCCATAAACTATGAACTGTCCCACCAGGCTAGGCCTCCTAATATGTTTTAACCAAAGAGTGTACATTTAAATAAAGTAATCAGAATAACAATTTTTTTTTTTGAGAGGTTTTTGCTATAGGGCGCATGTGCTCGCCAGAAAGACAGAGACAGAGAGACAGAAATTGAGAAATCACCCCCCAGGGGGGATGGCCATGCCGCAATCCCTTCTCCTCCATTCTCCTTTCGGGATCTTGGGCACACACACACGTGCCTGGTGTGAGTTTAATTGCCGGGTCTGGGACTGGAACGGTGGTCGACTACATGGGAGTCCAGCGACATAGCCATTATGCTAACTGCTGGTCCCAATAACAGTTGTTTTTAATGTGGAAAACTTGCAAGTATATTTGATTATCTAGTTCAGAAAAATTACTTTGAAACTATGAAAGTTTCCTTCATTTTTGTCTTTTTTACCTAATTACATTATGTACATTGGAATGTACAGTATGTCATACAGTATATTGTTATTTATGGTAGTCACCATTCTGTGCAATAAATCACTAAAGCTTATTCGTCCTAACCAAAACTTTATACCTTTAGATTAACATCTCCCCTCTCCTTATCACACTTGATAAGTAACTATTTAGTAACCATTATATTACTCTCTACTTATATGAGTTTAACTTTTTGAGATTCCACATGTAAGTAAGATCATACAGTATTTATCTTTCTGTACCTGGCTTATTTCACTTAGCATAATGTCCTCACTATTCATTCATGTTGTTACTAAAGACAGGATTCCCCCCCTTTTTAAGGCCAAATATCTAATCATTAATATAGACCACATTTTCTTTACACATTCATCTGATGATAGATATCTAGGTTGTTTCCATATCTTGGCTATTTTGAATAATGCAGTAGTGACTATGGGAATGCAGATCTCTCTTCCACATTCTGATTTCAATTCTCTTAATTATATACCCAGAAATAGGTTTGCTAGATCATATGGAACCACTCTATTTTCAGTTTTCTAAGGGACCTCCATAATGTTTCCAAAATGGCTATACTGATTTATATAATTTTTTTTACCCTTTTTTTCTACATCCTCACCTTTCATCTTTTATAATAGCCATTCTAACAGATATGAGGTGATGTCTCATTGGGGTTTTAATTTGCTTTTCCCTGATGATTTGGTGATGCTGAGCGTTCTTTCATATGCCGTTTGGCCTTTTGTATGTCTGTGGTAGAATTCCACAGTGAGGGTCTGCTGGTACCATGGTGGTTAAGGTGGCTGGATCCCACATGGTTGACTGTGTGATTTGAGTCCTGGACCTAGTGGACAGAAAAGCATATCTGGTGTGTATGCATGCATGCCCAAAATCCTAAGAGGGAGAAATGGAAAAGGGACTGTGGTATGGCCCTCCCCTACGGGGGGCTGTTTTCTCACTTTCCCTCTCTCCCTCTGTCTCTCTTTGGCAAGTGCATGCACTTCTATGGTAAAGCCATCTGTTTATGTACTTTTATTTAATTGGAGATTTTCTATAATTTTTCAGTCTCTTTGTTCATTATTGATCTATTCAGATTTTTTATTTCTTCTTGACTTAGTCTTGGTAGGTCATATACTTTAGGAATTTATTCATTCTTCTGGGTTACTTAATACATTGGTGTATATTTTTGTTCATAGCAGTCTCTAATTTGTATTTCTCTAGTATCAAGTGTTATATCTTCTCTTCTGTTTCACATTTAATTTATTTTAGTCCTTTTTTTTTTTCTTTTCAGTTAGTGGGAGGCTTGAATACAGTTGGTCTCCATCAGAATTCGTGTAGAAACTTAGTTTCAATATTGGGAATAATGGGAGGTGGAACTTTTGAGAAGTAGGGCCTAATGTGAGGCTTATGTGCGAAAAGTGTTCCACATTCAAGGGCAGATTGGTGCTATTCTCACAGTAGCAAGCGAGTTAGCACTTTCATAAGCCTGGATTAGATCTCACAGGAAAAATGATTTTTCGTGAGAGTGGGTTGTTATAAAGTGAGACTGTACCTTCTGTTTTGCCTCTTTACATATGCTTGCTTGCCTTTCTGCTTCTCCACCATGCTGTGATGCAGCAGTGACCTTCACCAGGAGCCAAGCAGATGCTAGATCCATGTGCTTAGACTTTCCAGCCATCAGAATCATGAGCTCAAAGGATGTCTTTTCTTTATTAACTGCCCAGTCTCAGGTGTTCTGTGATAGCAAAATTTAATAGGTTAAGACTTCTGGACAACAGTGTGTCAATTTTGTTTTCTTTTCAAAAAACTCTTAATTTCATTGATCTTTTCTATTGTATTTCCGGTTTCTATTTCATTCTGCCCTGATCTTCTTTATTTCCTGCCTTCCACTGGTTTTTGTGCTTAGTTTGTTCTTTTTCTAGTTCATTTGAGGGATAGCATTATTTATTTGAGATCTTTTTTCTTTTTGATGTAGGGATTTATTGCTATACACTTCCCTCATAGAAGGGTTTTTGCTACACTTCATAAATTTTGCTGTGCTGTGTTTCCATGTTCATTTGTCTCCAGATATTTTTAAAAGAATTATGTACTTAATTTAATTTATTGTTATTTTTAATTTGACCAGAGAGACACAGAGAGACAGAACGTGAGAAAGCTGCCAGGTCCAGGACTTGAACTATGGTCAGCCATGTGGGAGTCCAGTGCCCCAACTATCATACCACCTGCCAGCCCACCGTTTATCTTTTAAACTTACCATTGGCTATTTTGCCCCCAGCATGCATGCATTCATAATCCAATCATAAATATTTGTTGAACTCCTACTTTGTTCCATGCATTCTGCTCCTTTTGAGAATATATTGCGTAGTAATGATCAAAACCAGACCTGGTGCCTGCCCTCATGGAGCTCTCAGTAGATCTGAAGTCTGATTTGAACAGAAAATGATACAAATAAATGTACATAAGTAAATGCAAAAAGAGGAGGAGATGTGGATTTCCCACAGGAAGGTCTGACCTAGTCAGAAAAGGCTTTCCTAATGCAGTAACAAATGAACTGATATTTGAAGAGAGATAAAGTAGAAAGGGGAGAGTAAGATGGGACTGGAGAAGGTGGTGGAGGCTAAAATGCAAAAGCCCTGAAGCAGAAGTATATTTGGTATACACAAGGAACAGCAAGGGTTTCAGCATGGCTAGAGTGGCATGAGTAAAGAGAGAATGGTAGGAAATAAGGTTAGAGGGAGAAGAGTGTGCCACAGTCATGCATAGCAGTAGCACTTTCCGTAGCGTCTGGAAGTGTTTTCTGTCATCGTTCCCACCATGACAGCCACTATTCACTTGAAATTGAACACTCACAATATGACTAGTGCAGTTGAGGAACTTAAAAAATATTTACTTTTGTTTAATTTCAGTTAAATAGCCTGTGGCTGCAATGTCCAGGATAGTGGCTGTTCAACACTTGAAATATAGCTTGTATAGCTGAGGAACTGGATTTTAAATTGTAATTGAGATTTTATTTCATTTGAATTAATGTAAATGTAAACAACCATGGTGGCTACCATAACGAATAGTGCACTGGGAGCCTGTGGTCTTTGGTTTTTACTCTGAAGTAATTAAATTTGAATTACCCAAGGCCTGAAGCCAAATTGGTATTTTTCCTTCTTTAGTAGGATAAAAAAGAAGAAGAAGGAGGAGGAGGAGGAGGAGGAGGTAAAGGCATGTAAGAGCTTAAAGAAATATATCATTTCCTTGACCCTTATTTTTATTTGCTATTTTCAAATATAATCCAAAAGGTGAAATATAGGTGGTTGGAGCATATCTAACTTTTTCTTTCCTGATAGGTGGTTATATCTAACTTTCTTCTTTCCTGCCTCAGCTTAAATGTTCTCTTCTTCATTAAAGGATTAGGAAGGTCTTCCCAGTTAACATTCTCATAGAAGACTGTATTTTATCTTTGTCATTTGCTAACCTATGTACATATTTATATAACTAATATCTTCTGTAGAACCCACAAACACACATGAGATTATTATATTAGTATTATTTAGGGCAGGAACCATGTCTGTCTTATTCATACAGAATCCTATGTGATTGTTAAAGAAAAAAAAAAAAGAGAAAGAATCCACAGACATGGAATTGTAGTAGGCATTTAATGAATATTTTATTATTGAATAAATGAATAAGGAAATGAATGACTACAGGAGTCTCTACACATACATCTGCTTATTAATAATTGTCAGCCTTGAACTTTGGGCCTTACAGGGTTAGGGACTCCCCTTAACCATCTATTCATCCCAATTATTTAAAACCTAGTAAGAATAATTTTTTTTATTGTCCTTAATCCATTAAGCAGTCTTTATTGAGAGACTTTCCCCTACCCAAGAAAAGAAGATATTTAACCAACCTAAAGTGAGACCCAAAACAGTTAGTAAAAAGGCAGCTTGGTGACATCTGAGACTCTGAACTGAATTATTCTACAGTGACAACCCAGTGTTTTTGTCCCTCATGACTTACCAGCTTTCACATACGTCTTAGGAGTCTACCTTATTCTAAGCGCCCATTTCGAGACAGCATAATGGTGATGATGACAGTTGTCTCATGGCATTTTCCTTAGTTGACGTTATACAATTCAGTCATTGGTAGGTGATTTTAGGATGCATATACCCTATGTTGGGTTTGTCTTTGGGATTCATTCCCTACAAGAGCCCTCAGTTCTGGTTCCCTTAGCATGTAAAGAACGGCTTTCAGTTACTTTGGTTCATAGTGGGATTGTTTTTCTCTGCTATCTTAGAGAGCCAGAGTGTTGTAAGAACATCTTAGTACAATTTCTGAAATAGAAACGTATGTTAAACTTTATTGGCCTGAAAAGGTCTCCATACACCTGCTTCAGTTCCATAAGCAAACCACAACCTCACTTGGAAGTCTGCTGTCTTAGTATGTTGCTAAGTTACAGCCAATCACAGCAGCTACATTTCAGTGAATCACAGAAAGCCCATCCTTTAAACTGTGTTTTTGCAGCCTATCATCAAGCTGTGACCAATTCAATTATTCCTCTATCTCATTCTCTCACTTCCATGTTTTGTCTGTCACTTTCCCTTTCTTGCACATAAATGTCACTCCATCATGTGTTCATCTGCAGTCCCTTGGAAGCCATTCTGGGGGCTGCCTAAGTCCAATAATTTTTGCTCAATTAAACTCTGATAAATTAAATTATCTGAACTTTTTCTTTTAACAGTTAAGCATTGAGATATTTCCTCAACAGGTAGTGACAGTTGGAGTAGAAGTGGGTGTCCAGTGATCTGGGTTTCAATCCTAAACTGCACCTAGCTCACTGTGTCTCCTTCAGTAATGTATTTAAGCACTTTGGGCTTCAATCTAGACTCTGAAGACATTCTCCCTATTCCTCACCTCTTTTCTTGATAAGCAGTAAAGTGATTCACCTTTGTGAAACTTAGTAAAATCCCCTACAAAATAAAAATTTTATGCCAGGATGGTTGACCAGTAGCAGGATTGCTGGTGTCTCAAACCTAACAAAAGAGTAGCACCTATTCAAGTCGCCACTTCAGGGGGCCTTCTAAAAGTTAAGTTGAATTTAAATTGTGATAATTTAGGGTTTTTATTGATATGTCTTTTCTTTTCCTTTCAAAAGAAAAGCTTGGAACACAAAAGGAGGAATTAGATGGGACCAACAGTTGGCATAATGGCTTTGTCGTTGGACTCCCATGTAGTTGATTGTGGTTTGAGTCCCAGACCCGGTGGCTTAAACTCACGCTGAGCGCTGAGCGTGTGTACGTGCCTTAAAGATCCCAAGAGGAGAATGGAGGAGAAGGGATTGACATGTGGCCATCCCACCAGGGGGGTGATTTCTCGCTTTCTGTCTCTCTCTGCCTTTCTGGAGAGCGCACGCACCCTATAGCAAAAACCTCTTAAAAAAACAAAAAGGAGGAATTAGATTATGTCTTCCTAGGAAGCTAGTGCCATAGGGATCTGTTGATTTGTTTCTTATTTAAGTAGATCTGCAAATACCTTGAGATACTAGGGCTTCCTATTTTTCCAAGTGTTTTTCCTTTTGCTTCATCATTCCTGCTTAAAGAAACAAAACAATATAAAGAAATGCTACAGGTTACTCTGAAAACACTCCCAAATTTCTCAGGGAATTATTGGTAGGTGGTGCTCTGACCATAGGGCTGAGTGCCATACTCGTCCAGTGAGTAAAGCATGGCCCCTTTGAAACATAACATGCTGTTCACTTCTATTCCCATTGCTGCTCCAAAGATTTTTTTTTTTTATCTCTTGCTCTAGCAAATCATAATACGCATACACATGCCCCCATCCGTGTCCGGTGCACCCTGTGGGGGGAGGGTGGAGGGAGCAGAAAAGACAAAGTCATTTATATAATGTGTCTCCCTGCTGAGCCCCTAATGGCCAAAGCTTTTGTTCTACATTCAGTGGCTGCATGTGACAGGCAGGAAACCACAGTCTCCCTTTGTTCCATGGCCTTATTCAGCAATTTAGATCCATCATAAAAATCAAATATGCATGTTGCAATTGCCATGCGTACAACAGCTTCAATTTTCACCTTTCTTTAATTTGAACTCCACAGGGGAAGAAAGAGAATGAAGGGAGAAAGGGAAAATGGGGGTAAGAAAAAAATTGTTTTGTGTTTTTGCTTAGTGGACTGTGAAAATAGGCAGTAATGAAAAAAAATTTTTTTTTAATTTCATAGATGCATCCCACTCTAAGCAAGACATGCTACCAAACCAAGACAGGAGAATCACATCTGAAAATACCCTCATACTGTGACAATTAGCTCAGCTTCCAAAACTTGGATGTGAAATGATAGGAAAAGAGGAAACTATAAGGATATTATGAAAGGGTAGAAAGAGGAAGACTCAACAGGGCTAGGACTCATCCAGTTCAGAGTTACCTCTATCCCTTTTCTAATGATGGCCAAACATATTTTATGGTCAGCTGGCTGTTGTGAGTTTCTTTTGTAAAATAAATTATTTTGGGGAAAAGTTCATAGAATGAGAGAGCGATTATATTTGAAGATACATTTCCTTTTCAAATAAAAATAAACACATTGACAGAGATGTTTTTGTTCACTTATTGATTTGTATTCTATATTTAAAAATTTCCCAGAACTTCAGAGGATGTGTTCCCTGGAGTTCAAATAAATTTGCATCAGTAGCTTTGTTATTGATTATTCAGAAAAATACAGAAATCCTTTACTTACTCCATTGCAGACTTGAGCAATGGCATTAGAGAGGGGCTTATGCCCTAATATAAACAATATGGCCCAATATAAAAAATGTATTTGATTTTTTAAAAAGTAGTAGGTCTGAAAAACTGTGCCTCTTTTTGCCTGGTTTCACTTACGAATATAGATTTTGAAGGCTCAAGCTAAACTTGAAGTGGACCAGTTTGATGATCCTTTGCCTATTATAAATGGAGCTCTTACAGGGCAATTCCAGGGAGATTTGCTATAGTTGACATTAGACAGACACTGAACATAATGTAGGATGGGTATAAACTGAGAAAGTGATCTTTTGAGGATCATTCAAAAGATTTTTGATTTTGAATGAGTAGAGCTTTGATTTTCTGGAGTAGAGCTTCTTCTGGAAGATGTAATGAATGAGTCTGGGATCAAAACCAATTTCACAGGTTTGATCCAGTTGTAATATGGAAATCCACCAGATTCTGCTTTGACTAATTAAAGATGTGTGAAGAGGGTTTCCCTTCCCCAACATTATTGATTTTTCTTTCAAACTCTCCAGTTTCACAGAGAAAAATTTCTGGCATTTAGAAGTGTTCAATTTAGTACAGTTCACTGATGCATGTAATCTTTGCTAACTGCATTCTATTTTTCCTGAACTTGGGTTTTCAGGCCCTTCAGGCCCTCTTATAATCTGGGTACATTTTAGATTTATTTCAGATCTTACATGAAATCAAAGATGCACCCAGGACATGCAAGTACTGAAAGGATTAAATTTAATATTTGGATTTTTTAAATTGCAATTTTTCATTTTTCTTTATGAAAATATAGGAAATTATCCATGTCTATAAACAAGAAATGTAATTTGAAAGGTGAATTCCACATAATTTAAGCCTACATGTGTGTCAAGAGATTTATGTTTTGGATCTCTCCATCCTAGGAAATGTGATAAAATTAAGATGGATAAAAACACTGAGAAATTTACAACACTGGATAAAATCTGTGACTGTATATCATAAGTCAGGCAAAAGCTATGTTTCTATGCCACTTCAACCTTCTTTCTCCACTCCATATCTCTTGGGATATTGTAGACAGGTATCATAACCTGTAACTTCTCATTAAAGTCACAGCTATATACTGATGTTTTGTGTCATCAGCTTCCCCTACAGGAGCAAAGTTGGTAAACATATATAATAATAAACATTTGAATAATAAATATTTGAAATTGGAGAATGGAACTTTTTCTCTTTTAATTTAAGATAATATATACAGGCATATAGTTAAGTGAACATTTTCCTCTCTCCTATTACATGGAAACTTTGTCCTCAGTTCTGTCTTTCTAGGAAATAAGTTATAAAGGCCTAGAGGAAAAATCATTCCAGGATACCTTGTTTGCATTTCATGTCATTCCAACTGCTGCTGTTATTCTTACCTGTTTCAAACATAAATGTTGGATTTTCTTTTCCTTTAGGATCAAAGTTCCTCAGCATGCCTTTTTTTCATTCTCAGTATTAAATACATTCTGAACTAATGAATGTCTCAATTACTGAAGTCTTTACCTCTGCACACAATTACATAGATGCTGAGAGAGTAGCCTTTAGAACCAGAAAATGTTAGCTCAAATTCTGACTCTATCCTTGCCCAGCTCTGTGACCTTGGGCAAGTTAAGTCTTAGTGTCTTCAATTGTAAAATGAGTTTATGAGAATAATAGCAGCTAATTCATAGGATCTCCTGAGTGAAATGAAATCAGGTAAGGAATTGTTATAGATTGGTTTCCTAAGGAAGCAAACTGAGGTGAAGATTAATATTCAGGTATTTATTAGAGGATACTCTTGGAATCAACACCTGTGGAAGATGAGCTGCAGTACATTCTGAACCAAAACCTCAGCCGACCCAGAGGCCGATTTTTTTCTTTTTCTTTTTTTTTTTTTTTTGGAGAGATTTTTGTTTTAGGGCACGTGCGCTCACCAGACAGACAGAGACAGAGAGACAGAAAGCGAGAAATCACTCCCCGGGGAGATGGCCACACTGCAATCCCTTCTCCTCCATTCTCCTCTCAGGATCTTGGGCATGAATGCACATGTGCCCGGCATGAGTTTAAGCCACCAGGTCCAGGACTCAAACCACAGTTGACTACATGGGAGTCCAGCAACATAGCCATTACACCAACTGCTGGTCCCCTTTTCATTTCTTTTTAAAGTTTTTGCTATAGAGCATGTACACTTGCCAGAGAGAGAGAGAGACAAAGTGAGAAATCACCCCTTGGGGGATGGCCACACCACAGTCCCTTTTTCTGCATTCTCGTCTCGGGATTTTGGGCACATGTACATACTCCCCCGTGTAATTTTTAATCCCCTGGGTCAGGGACTCGAACTGCGCAGTTGGCCATGTGGGATCCCATGCCTTAACCTCCAAGCCACCTGCTGGCCCCTTCTTTTCTTGTTTTAATTTGCTGGAGTGTGCATGCACTCACCAAGAGAGAGAGAAAAAGTGAGAGAGGGAAAGCGAGAGAAAGGGAAAATGAGAAAGCACCCCCCATGTTCTGTGGCCATGCTGCAGTCCCTTCTCCTTACTTCCCGTTTAGGGATTTTGAGCACACACACACACACACACACACTACACACACACACACACACATGCGTATATGCACCTGGTGTGTTTTTCAAGCCCTCAGGTCGAGGACTCAGACTATATTGTTGGCTATTTGGGACCCAGCTGCCTTTTTGTTTGTTTTTTGTTTTTTAAAATTTAGCATTTGTTTATTTAAATTTGACCAGAGAAGGACAGAGAGAGAGAGAGAGAAAGTAAAAAAGCAAGCCACCAGGTCCAGGACTAGAACTGGGGTGGGCCATGTTAGAGTCCAATACCCTTAACTACTACACCTGCCGGCCCCATGGGACCTAGCTACCTTAATCACCACACCACTGGATGGCCCAAGCAAGTTTTTTTTTTTTTTTCAACTGAGAACCGACAAAGTGAAGACCATTTTCTTTTAGCACTGTCATTAGCTGGGAAAATAAATCCTTTATTCCTGCAGGGAGATCTGGGTAACACCACAGTATTCACCAGAAGTGTTTAGTAAGTGCTCAGTAAATATTAGCTATCTAATAGTGCCGATGTATATTTACCTGTGAGACCATTCTCAACTTTCAGTATTTCTAGCAATTGCTCCTATTATGTAGTTTAATTACAAGAGGCAGTTTAGTATTATGATAAGAGCATGGCTCTAGAGTTGGACTTCTGGTGTGAGTCCCAGTTCTCCAACTGACAACTGAATGATTCTCCATACATTAGTTCCTATGTGCTTCAATTTCCTTATCTGTAAAGGAAAAAATAGTATTAAGAAATAGACTTAAATCAAGCATAAACAGGATTTTAAAAAGAAGATTATAGGGAACCAGCAGTTAGCGTAATGGCTATGTCGCTGGACTCCCACGTAGTTGACCGCGGTTCGCATCCTGGACCTGGCGGCTTAAAACTCATGCCGGGCACATGTGCATGCGTGCCCAAGATCCCAAGAGGAGAATGGAGGAGAAGGGATTGCGGCGTGACCATGCCCCCTGGGGGGTGATTGCTCGCTTTCTGTTTCTCTTTCTCTCTCTGTGTCTGGCGAGCACACGCGCCCTATAGTGAAAACCTCTCCAAAAAAAAAAAAAAAGAAAGAAAAAAAAAAGATTATAGAATTTCCAACATTAAAAGACTAAAAACAAAGAATATTCGTAATTTCTCTAGAATGAGTATGTACATGTGTTTCTAGCCAAAGGATAGAAAATTCTAGTGAAATCTTTTCTAGCCCTACACTTAATCTGATTCTGTTATCCTAAAATAGTTTATTTGTAAACATCACTTGCTAGTGTGTACCTTACCTGTGCTATGCTCTTCTGTTATTATATCACCTTTCCTGGTTTCATAATGGCTGATGCCCTTCATAAACTCATCAGCGAAAGATTTTGGTTTGACACATCCACATACTACTTTTAAAGGCTTAAAAACTGTTTCTCTTTATAAATATATATAATAGTAAATTATTTTTTAAAGAAAATTTTTAAATAATTGTTTATTTAATTTCTTTCTTAATTTATTTTAATCTGACCACAGAGAGACAAAGAGAGAGAAGGAAAGTGAGAAAGCAAACAAGGTCCAGGACTTGCGGTCAGCCATGCGGGTGTCCAGTACCTTAACCACCATGCCACCTGCTGGCCCCATATCATAGTAAATTATAAGGGTAACCAAAATTTTCTTTTGCACTCCAGAGGAAATAAATAGTCTGAATAAATTACTTTTATTCATACATACAGAGTTTTTACATTATATTTTAGATGTAAACACTGCTAAGAATTAACATTTTACAGTAATTGTTGCCTGGACAGGGATTTGATAATATAATTTAGGCCTTTATAATCAATCATGTAGAAAATAATCTTAAATAAATAAAATGGAAGGAAAGGAACATTTTGCTTGGACTTATTTCATAGAAGAAGACGACGAGAAGCTGAAAATAGGAGCAGACATCTGTGAAAATGAAGAAATATCTGTGCTTCTTAACAACCTAGACTTTTTTAAGGATATTATCATATAGAGATCTAGGAAATAGTGCAACTTCAAACACACCCTTTAATAGCTATATTAAAGTTGCATTTTTGATGACAGACAAAGCTGTCATCTTTGTTCATACTTTGAACCAGTATAGTATCTTCTACCCAGGAATTTTCAATTCCCATACATTACATACATAGTAGTTATTACATGTTAAATATGTAAAACATTACACTGATGCCTGCAAATCCCTGGAGGTGGATGCATTATATTTCTTTTGTTCTTGGGACTTCTTCTGTGGGTTTGTCTAGATTCCACAACAGGAGGCCTGTTGGTTTGTTTTTCAGAGGCTTTTATACCACAGAAATATTCTCAGTGATATTTTTTCTTTTAACTTCTTCCCTTAAGAATATGAGAAGTTGGGCCAGCTGGTGGCATGGTGGTTGAGGTGGCTGGATCCCACATGGTCAACTGTGTGGTTCAAGTGTCAGACCCAATAGCTTGAAAAACACTTGGGGCATGTGTATGAGCCCAAAATCTCAAATGGAGAAACAAAAGAGAAGACATTGTGACATGACCATCCTCCATAGGGAGTGCTTTTTCACTTTCCCTCTTTCTCTCTCTCTCTGGTGAACACACGTGCCCTCTAGCGGAAAAAAAGAAAAGAAAAGAAAAAAAAAAACATGCAAATGTGAATGGGTTCGACTGAGTTTTTCTGTGTGCTTTAACTCTCTACAACTTTTACTTTTGTATTTCCGTACTTCTTATGTGTGACATACAGTAGATACTTAGTAAATAATAGGTGATCCAGAAAACTACTTGTAATTTTCAAAGCAATTATTTTGGAAGGCTGTACATTTATGTCAGTGTCCAAAATAGTTCGAGACTTGCCTTCAGAGCCTGTGACACAGTCTTTTGAATGTACTTATATTTTCATATCTATTAATATTTGGGTGTCTACAGTATATATTTTAAAATTTCGTTATTTCATGCATCCATAGTTCATTTATTTTTCAATTATCGTAATTGTCCACCATTTTACCTTGCATCAGTAACAATAATTGCTGAAGGGGAAGAGTACATACAAATTACAATGTTTTAATCATTATGAGAGAAGTATACAGTGGAATCTAGACAAGGTATTTCGGTGAGCTTCCTGGAAGAGGTGGCATTTCAGATGGATCTTGGTGGATATGGATAGGAAAATATGACAGATAAGTACAGCAGACAGAGAGAAAATTGTAAGCAAAGACCCAAAAGCTGAAAAGCATTTGGTTAGATGAGAAAGTGGAGAACAGTAGGTGAGGTAGGAAAAGAACAGGGAAATAGTAAATGATAAGGGCTCTTTTAAGCAAGTCCTTTGTACTAATCTCAGTGATGAAACATACTATTTCCTTTGACAAGTGACTTGAACTCTGTGTCTTGGTTTTTTCTTCTGTAAAATGAAGCGAATGTTTATACTTACCTCACAGGGTTAACACAGGAATACTGTATATGATATATCTAGAACAATGGTAACAAGTACTACTAAGTGTTAGAGGACAGAGTGGAGAATCTTCCTATTGCACTGGAAGCCGCTGAAAGATATTTTAGGTTTTTGCCATAGGGAATATGCGCTTGTCAGAGAGAGACAGCAACAGGGAAAGTGAGAAGTTACCCACCCCCTCATCCCCCCAGGGAGTATGGCCACAGGACAGTCTCTTCTCCTTTAGTCTCTTCTTCGGATTTTGAGCACATATGCAAAAACAAAACAAAACAAAAAAACCCACACTGGTCATGTGTGCATGCCCAAAAATCCCAAGAGGAGACTGGAGAAGAAATTATGTCATGACCATTCCCACTCGGGAGTGATTTTTCACTTTTTCACTCTTTCTCTATCTCACTCTCTGGCAAGCCTATGTGCTGCATAGCAAAAACAAAAAAGCAGCAACAACAAAAGGGAAAAGTTATGAGACAAATTTTGTTCTGCCTTTTAAAGTAATACAAAAGACAATACGAAGGAGACATGCTAAAAATGTATAGCATATTTATCAGTGGAATAGATGTATAATTTTCCCATGTTATCACTGCAAAGGAAAATACTCACTTGATTGTATAAATTATAGTATTCTTACTTAATCTTCAGTAATGTTACATATACTACCATTTTAAACGAAAAATTTAAAGTTGAAAAGTAAGTTATTAATTTATAGTGATAATTCTTCAAAAATGTACTAACAGGACAGACATAAAATATATTGAAGATTAAGGGTCTTAATTTGGCCTTTTATTCATTTTACTTACCATTTCCTACTAATATAGATGCCTCTGGAATACTACTGCATCTTGTTGATTTTCTTTATGCTACTGTTTGTTTTTATGTTCTATATTAAACATTTAAAAAACCCGAACAGCTCATTGAAATGAAAAAAGGAGGGGAAGGGCAAAAGCTAGGATTTGTTAACTTTAGGTACTACTAAAGCTAGGGAGACTTCTTTTACATTTGGGTAATCTCAGAGGCTTTGCATAGCTTTTCAAAAAATTATTTTTGGATACCATTTTTTATATTCTGTTGCAATTTCCTGATACCATTATTGAGTTTATTCAGGGTCTTCTTACCATATTGTTTACTCATGTGCAGTTCACTAAGTACTGTCCTATGTGCTAATCCGATCAGCTGTCTCTTATCACCTTGCACCTGCTTTGGCATGATGATAAAAGCCAAAAGCTTTCCCTAAAAGAATTTCATATGATGTATTGAATATTGTGTTTTACTTACAACACCCTTTTCCCAGGCAAATGAACTACCTTGCAAAGTTTTAAGGTAAAATGCTTAAATGCTAAAAATGTTTCCAAGATGAACATGCTGTTTGTAGATATAAATCTTTTAAATTAATCAATTGATGAATACATAAAGGGATATAAATTTACACAATAATAACACCATAAAAAGCAAATGATTGGTAATTTGCAGTCAGTTAGGAAGGACTATTGTGACCAGAGTCTATACCAGGAGCAGTATTTATCTGTATTTTCAAACAGATAAGTCCAAAGAACTAGACATCTGTTTTTACTTCTTATTTTGAAAGGAGTCTGAAACAATGGGTTATGTCCTAAAAATGAAACAGAACTCTTTGATGAATTAAGAACAGATTTCTCGATAGAGGTCAGTGAGAACTAGTCTGCTGCTTGTTGAAAAGAAAGCTCAGTAGGGAAAATCTTTAGTCATCAGATCAGCAAAAAAAGTCAACTCCCATTGGAGATATTGGAAGGACTTGGAATCACTTTGTCAATCCAACATAGGATTTTCTTAATGCTATTTGTTATCTGAGCCTCATTCTGCAAATGAAAACAAACAAAAAATCACTTGGCAATGGGAATGCCAATAATTTAGTGTTTTTCAAATGTAATTACTTCTTAGTTGAGAGCTAACAGATTACTACCTGTATTTTCTACAAATTCCAAATATGTTGATTCTTGCCACCCCCTATAGTAGGAGATGAATAGGGGAAGAGATACTGTTAATTCTTCAGCATAACTTCAGGCCAGTGAAACTGGAATGGGATAAAACCCATGAGGAATAGGAGCTGGATGGTGGTGTGGTGGTAACACTGTGAGAATCCCACTTGGTAAGGTTACCATCTCCAGTTCAGAGACCTCCCTGAGTACCTTGGACACAGCGTTGCCCATGATCGGGGGCTGGCTGAAGGATGGGGTGGATTGCTGTATCAAGACCCAGTTAGGGGTGCTGTCTGTCTTTCTCTCTATGTCTACTTTTGCTCATGGAAGAAATAAGTAAACTTTTTTTTTTTTTTTTTTTTTTTTGTAAATGAGTATCTTAATTCTTTTTTTATTATTTATTTATTTATTTTTTTTTTTTTTTTGGAGAGGTTTTTCGCTATAGGGCGCGTGCGCTCGCCAGACAGACAGAGAGAGACATAGAGACAGAAAGCGAGAAATCACCCCCCAGGGGGGATGGTCACGCCGCAATCCCTTCTCCTCCATTCTCCTCTCGGGATCTTGGGCACGCACGCACACGCACCAGGCGTGAGTTGTAAGCCACCGGGTCCGAGACGCGAACCGCGGTCGGCTACGTGGGAGTCCAGCGACATAGCCATTACGCTAACTGCTGGTTCCCAAGTATCTTAATTCTTGGATAAATCAGCAGAGAAAATGTATGAACATGTTAAGAGTGAGATTAAATTCTCAACCATGGATGTCATTCTCTCCTCAAATACCCATAAAATTTCAAACTAACTCTGGATTATAAACAGTTACCTGCTTTGACCAGCTGTTTTTCATTCGTTAGCCATGGTGTTCTTTTCTAGCTATTTAGAGCAGTATTACTCGTCCTAGACAGAAAAACAGAAATAAAAACCTCAGTGTTTACAAGGGCATTTCTGGTCAATAAAAGGAGGAACTTTATTGTTTGTTGGAAATGGCAATAAAAACTTCAGAACTCATTGAAATAATTCATATTTTGTTGCTCTTCTACATTCTACTGAAAGTCCTTACCAGTGTTCTGAAAGCTGTTTGTACAGTGACTAGGCATATAACTATGTCAGGAATTTTAATTGCACTGAGAGCCTTCATGAAAATAAAACTTTTGATAAATAGAATTCTCTGATCTGTAAGTGCTTTGATATAACCAGTTGAATATGCAGATTAGTCTTCAGTGGGATATTAACTATTCAAGTATATGTAAGCACATCTAAATTGTGAAGCATTATCAAATATATTAATTTTAGAATTGCCCAGTAGGTGGTATGATGGATAAGGTGCTGGACTTCCACATGTCCAACCATGGTCAAGTCCTGGACCTGGCAGTCTGCTTTCACACTTCTCTTTCTCTCTCGTTCTCTCACTGGTGAGCACACATACCCTATAGCAAATTAATAATCATCATCATAATAATGATCATTTATTAAGTTGCAAAAAAGAACTGTCCTGTTCCCATTGGCTGGTACAGTGGTCATTCATTCATCCTACAAATATTTACTAAGTACTTTCTGTGTGACGACTACGCTTACAAGTACTAGAGATATAGTAATGAATAAAGAGCTATAGTCACATGAATAACATTTTATACATAAATGTATAAATAAAACTCTATATAAACTAAAAGTGAAATATAAAGGAAGAACTTCATATACTGAGTGCTGTGATGAGAAAAAAAGCAGGATATTTAGATAGAGTATGAGGAAGGGGGTGGCTTGTGGGCAGGGAAAGAGAAACATTTCTGTAGGTTGGTTGGTCAGGAAAAGTCAGTCTGAGCAACTGACATCTGAACTGAAACACGATTGTTGAGAAAAAGTTGGCCATAAATTCCTGGTGGAAGGGGCCAGCAGGTGGCATGGTGGTTACGGCACTGGACTTCCACATGGCTGACCATAATTCTAGTCTTGGACCTAGTGGCTTGAGAGTCACACTGGGTATGTGTGCATGCATGCCCAAGATTCCAGGAGGAGAATGGAGGTGAAGGGATTGCAACATGGCCATCCCTCCTAGCAGATAATTTCTCACTTTCCCTCTTACTGTTGGTCGGTCTCTGGAGAGTACATGCACCCAATGGGAAAAACCTTAAAAAAAAAAAAAAATCAGGTGGAGGAAATAAGAACCTTAAGACTTTATGATAAGCAAGCTTGGTATATTCAAGGAATAAAAAGAAGACCAAGCCCTGAAGGGATTAAAGCTCATTATAATGTTTAATCTTATAGCCATAGAGTGGCAAATAATTGAAAGAAGATAAACACTAAAATCTCTTTATTTTAAATTTTTCTTTTTGCATGACTCCCTTCATAGTCAGAGTCAAGATGAACCATTTTAGAGAAGAGAATTTGACTGCTTTATACTTTCCCCTTGTGTCCCAACAAGTCTTCCTCCTATAAGCGTATCATCGTTCTTCCTTTTTCACTATTCAGAAATATCCTCTCAATTTCTATTTTATCTCTTCATAAAAATTTTAAAGGAAATACAGATTCTTTCTTTTTTTAATCTGCTTAAGGGCACATGTACTCGCCAGAAAAAGGGAAAGTAGACAGCACCTCCTGTGGAGGATGGTCATACCTCAATCCCTTCTCTATTTTTCTTTTTAGGATTTTGGGCATGTATGCACATGTGCCCAGTATGTTTCTCAAAATGCTTATTCTAGGAATCTAATCACGTAGTCAGCTATGTGAGATCCAATTGCCTTAACCCCATGCCACTGGCTGGCCCCAGATTATTTATTTTAAGCCTTCTCATCTTAACCTTACCAACAGAAATAGAAGAAATGAAAATGCTGAAAAAATAGATAATACAGTAATTACATATTTTGAAGCAATTTCTTCTTTGTTATAATAGATGCAGGTTATTGTGTTCAGTAAGGCATTTGTCACCTTCTATGTGAAGTTGGACAGGTTACTTCACCTGTCTTGAACCTCATTTTTTCCTTCTATTATGTATGGACTGACTACTGTTTATCTTGGAGGATTATATGAGATCAGGCATATGAAGTGTTTAGCACAGTGCTTGGCACAGTCAAATAGATAATGTTCATGGAACACTCAGTGTTAATCATATTATCATGAAGATCTTCATTCTTTTCAGTCATCTCCCAGTAACTCTTTTCTGTAAACTTTTTTGAGTCTCAAAAAGTTTTATGCTGGCTTTCCTCTGTAGCTTATGCTACTGATCAAATATATTTTTTTCTCTAGTGTCCAGCTCAAAGACACTGTATATTTATGAGACTATCTTTTGGTAACAAAAATGCCAGAAGTCAGTGATCTATTAAAAACCTAGTATTAATTCAGAGTCCCATCAAGCTCCTGACAAAGAGTATACATACTGCGCAGCTCTACCAAGGATTCCAGAGCATAGGTGAAAATGCGGGAGTGAATAGCCTTGATCTCCCGTGCTGCATTTGGCAGGTCTCCAGCCATTCATCTCTATCTAATTAATGACATTCCTGGCAAATGGGGATCATGTAGCACAGAATGTGTCCACACTCTGTCTGTGAAACCCACTTTGTTCTCCACTGCAAAAAAATAGGCAACCTCTGCTTTTCATTTTTCTATCGTGTCATTTTGTAATTGTTCTCCCTCCTTTCCTCCCTCCCTCCCTCCCTCCCTCCTTCCTGTTTCTCTCCTTCTCTTCCTTCCTTCCT
This sequence comes from Tupaia tana, assembly GCA_026018925.1. NCBI lineage: Eukaryota > Metazoa > Chordata > Mammalia > Scandentia > Tupaiidae > Tupaia > Tupaia tana. Next base: position 15,485,549 of record JAKSZU010000018.1, read on the forward strand.
CTTTTTCTCCCTTCCTTCCTTTAGAGAAAATTACCTTTGGGGGTTTGTCTGAGAGGAAGAAACATCATCACTTGATCTGATTCTAGAAATTTTCTTAAACCTCGATTATAGTTTACTTCAGTAATGCTCACACCCCTATCTTCTGAGAAGACCATGACTGTTCCCATTACCACATTTCAGCTCCTGCTATTTTTCTTGCTTTTCTCTCTTTTCTTCTCTTTTAATTTTTAAAGACTAAGTTCAGATTTTACCTTTTTCACTAAATCTTAATGAAATCTCTGGGTTTGAATGATCTTTCCGCCAATATTTATGCCGTATTATCTTTGCTATTTAATGTGTATTATTGAACCTGGTACATCAGATTAAAGGCTTTTTTCCCCTATTGCACTTTTTTTTTAAAGAGTGATTTTTACTATAGGGTATGTGCGGTCACTGGAGAGACAGAGAGAAACAGAAAAACAAAAAGTGAGAAATCACCCCTTGGGGGGGATGGCAATCCCTTCTCTTCCATTCTCCTCTTAGAATTTTGGACATGCATGGATATGCACCCAGTGTGAATTTCAAGCTGCCAAGTCTGGGATTTGAACCACAGCCAGCCATGTGGGAGGCCAGTGACATTATGCCATCTGCTGGTCCCTCCCCTATTACATTTTAAGTTTACCCAGAGTAGTGATCATGTCATAGACATTTTTTTTTTAGCATCTTACTGTTTCAATCTCTCCATACCCCAACCATAATTATGCTTTTAACATCTACTTTGAATATAAGGGCATGTTAGCAAAGTCCTAAAGCTTTTCAGCTAAATCAGACAACCGTATGTTTAGTAATATTGTAGACATTACACAGGGTAAACCTTAAACAGCTATTAGTATAAGAAGCCTATCTTTAATAATAGATCCAGGATTGGGACCAGCAGTTAGCGTAATGGCTATGTTGCTGGACTCCCATGCAGTCGACCGCAGTTCGTGTCCCGGACCTGGTGGCTTAAACTCACGCTGGGCGCGTGTGCCCAAGATCCCAAGAGGAGAATGGAGGAGAAGGGATTGCGGCGTGGCCATCCTCCCTGGGGGGTGATTTCTCGCTTTCTGTCTCTCCGTCTCTCTCTCTCTGTCTGGCAAGCGCACGCGCCCTATAGCAAAAATAAAATAAAATAAAATAATAGATCCAGGGCAATTAGTATACTTCGGTCCATACCATTTCACCCAAGATTTCCAAATGAGTTTAGAACATTTAAGTCTGAACAGCCAAGCCAAATCTGGGAAGCAGTTGAGCAAACCCCCAATTAAAAAAAAAATCCTTTAAAGAACAATTAGACTTCCTTAAAAAAGAATTATTTATTTAATTTTATTCATCATTACTATTCTTCAATTTGACCAGAGAGGGAAAGAGAAAACAAATGCAAGCCACTAGGTCTGGGACTCAAACCATGATTAGCCATGTGGAAGTCCAACACCCTAACCACCATGACACCTGCTGGCCCCTAGACTTTCTATTTATCTTATTATATATGTTTGATTGATTTAGATAATTTATGTTACCACCAGAAGACAAAGAATGAATGTCAGTCATTCATATTTTCTTATTTTTTTGTTGATACCTTTAGTGACTTGGTTAGAGAAATAGAGAGACAGAGAGACAGAAAGTGAGAAACCACCCCCCCAGGGGGGATGACCACGCCACAATCCCTTCTCCTCCATTCTCCTTTCGGTATCTTGGGCACACACCCACACACACACACACGCACCCGGCATGAGTTTAAGCCACTGGATCCGGGACTCGAACCGCAGTCGACTACATGGGAATCCAGTGACATAGTCATTACAGTAACTGCTGATCCCAAGACTATGATTTTCATTTATCCATTCCTTCACTTTGTTGGTTGATGACAAATGGTAAAAACAGGTTAACGCATAAAAAGAATATCACTATATATCCTCAGAAGAAAATAATTGTTAAAGTTTAAAAAAAGGGAGATTTAAAAATAAAGAGGATGCTAACTAGTGAGTTCTGTCGTATAAGCCAAGGAATATCATTGAAATCCTACATAAACAGGCCATCTAACAAAGGAAGATATCGATACATGGTACCTGCATCCTACTACGTATAAGTTTAAAAGGAAGAAGAGAAGACAGTGCTGAGTGAGGAGCCATGTATACCTGAATGTGCTTAGTAAAAGAGGCGCTTGATTGCCCAGTAATTGCAGAGCTGGGCTCTTGGGGAGGCCTTTGTCATCCCTCCTTGGCTGACACCAGATGATAGTGTAGCTCTGTGATAAGAAACAGAAGACCAGTGTCTCCATGGTAACTAACTGAGCTCTATATATTATACCTCATTACAAATAAGGATAAACAGTAAAAAAAAAAAAAAAAAAAAAAAAAAAAAAATATATATATATATATATATATATATATACACACACACATATACACACATGTACACACATAAATATATGTAATAAATATATATAAAAAGAGTGAATATGTGTGTATGTATATACATGTATCTGGTCTTCTGTCTAGAATCTGAGTAGAATAAAATAAAAATGTGATTGCATTGAAAGGATAAGGTTGATAGCCCTTTTTTCTCCATTGGCGCAGGTAAATATTTCATTTTTCAGTTCCTCTGATGGTTTTGTTCTGAACCCACCCAGCTGTAGCTTGAAAGATTAATGATGGGCAGCCAAAGAACCTGAGAAGAGGCAGTGAATGAACAGAAACCAGCACCAGAGAAGAAAGAGTACTGCCTTGCCTTTGGGACAAATAAATAAGGATTTACTAAGTCTGCTAGTTTCATCCCCATAGCAGGAAAAGCTGGAACCCATTAGAATGGAAACCTGTAGACTTTTATAACGAAACAATTCCTGGAGTTCCAAACCTGTATAGACTAGTGACAAGAAAAAAGAGAAAAGAAAAATCAGTGGTTTCCTTTCTAATTTTCTCTTCTGTAGATATTGATTTTACTTTAACACAACCAACTTTACAATGTCTCCTCTCACATAAGACCATTACACCGATGCATAGATCTTTATAAGGTTAAACACATTTCCTGAAGACTTAGCCTGCCTGTGTCATGAATTTTAAAGAAAAAGACCAAATTAAAGAAGTCATCAGTGAATAAACTATTAACACTAAAAATTAAAACTTTTTATTCAAGACACAGAATACAAATATTTGGTTAGAGAACAAAGACCCAGGAGCTTTTTGCAACAGCTATATTAGCTTTGATTCTTAGTCCATCTACTCTTAGATAAAGTAAGCACTAAAGCAAGGATCCTCGGTAGCACAGCAGGGGTTTTTCATGATTCATCATTAAGGTTGGTTCCTTTCCTTCCTGTATCTTTTTCTCAGTAACTTTAATTTCTGAACAATTATATACCAGAAAAGTCTAAACAAGTAATTGCTAGAAAAGGGATATGTAAAGGGATATTTGTATTTTAAAAACAAAAACAGCTATCTCACATAATCGAAGTAAGCATTTTTCTCTCTACTTTTCAGGTCCTTGTTGGTGCTCTATGTGGCTTGGGAAAACTCTAGAGTGTTCCCGAGGTAAGTGCATTGCATAGGAGTGACAGAAAGGAGAGGAGGGGCATACACATATGTATACACACATACCCAAGGGGAATGAAAACATATGTTTGCACAAACACTTGTACATAAAAGGATATAGTGTCATTATGCACAATAGCCAAAACAGAAAAACCACCCAAATGCCATCAACTAATGAATGGATAAATATGCTGTAGTATATCCCTATATTGGAAATATTATTTGGCAATAAAAAGTAATGAAGGGGACCAGCAGTTAGCGTAATGGCTATTGTTGGACTCCCATGTAGTCGACCGCGGTTCGAGTCCTGGACCCAGTGACTTAAACTCATGCCGGGTGCATGTGTGTGCCCAAGAGCCCGAGAGGAGAATGGAGGAGAAGGGATTGCAGCGTGGCCATCCCCCCGGGTGGTGATTTTTCACTTTCTGTCTCTCTGTCTCTGTCTTTCCAGTGAGTGCACATGCCCTATAGCAAAAACCTCTCCAAAAAAAAAAAAAAAAAAAGTAATGAAGCACTAATCGTGGTTGTGCTGTTGCATGGGTGGTAAAAGAATTTTACCACCGCATATTTTAGTGTTCTAAAAGGATTTCTAATTAGTGGGGGGACCTCCAGGGTAAATATTACTATTATTAAATAACTTAACACAAATTAAACTACTTTGGTTTTTAAACAGCTGCTTTTTAATGGAACATTCCATGCTCGCCTTTTAGGTTCCAATACAATACAAGCAAGACTTGTTAATCGATCAGTGTGGCAATATTAATTATCACAGAAATAGTCACATGCCCCAGTTTGGTGCTCCTGCATGATTGGATACCCGCTGGACTGGCAATGAAAACAGTTTAGGATCAGTCCTGTGGCCTGGGGGTTAAGGAAACTGGATCTCACGTGGCCAACTGTGAGGTTCAAATCCCAGCCCCAGCGGCTTGAAAAACAGGTTGGGTGCCGGGGCTGGCAGGTGGCATGATGGCTAAGGATGCTGGACTCTCACATGGCCAACCACAGTTCAAGTCCTGGACCTGGTGGCTTGCTTTCTCACTTTCCATCTCTTTCACTCTCTCTCACTCTGTACCTCTCTGGTCAAATTGAAATAAATAAATTAAATTAAAACAAAACAAAACAAAACAAAACAAAACAAAAGAGGTTGGGTGCATATGTGTGCATGCTCAAAATCCTGACAGGATGAAGAAATGGAGGAGAAGGGGCTTGGCATGACTGCACCCCATGGTGGGTGGTGCTCTCTCCCTCTCCCTTCTTTTCTCTCAGGTGAGTGCACACACACTCTGACAAAAAAAATTTTAAAATAATTGTTTTTATTTAAATGTATTTATTTATTTTAAGTTGATCAGAGAGGGACAAAATAAAAAAAGAGATAGAGAGGGAGAGAGTGAGAAAGCAAGCCTCCAGGTCTGGGACTTGAATCACAGTTGGCCTTGTGGGAATCCAGCACCATTAACCACCACACCACCTTTTGGCCCCCTGACAACATTTTTTTAAGAAAGAAAAAAGAAGACAGCAGTTTAACAGTGCCCAATAGACAAAGATTTTTAAGAACCTTTTTTTTATACTTTATTTATTTATTATACATTCAACCACTGTAAATCAGCTTGTAAAATGAATTTTCCCAGCATGAATACACTGTATATCAGTCCAGTTAAAAGTATTGTTATACACATTATCATCAACAAATAATTTTCAATTTTTAATTTTTTGTCCCTTAAATGTTTTGCCTCCTTCTTTTTTCCCCTTGATTCCAGTTTTGATTACAAAGATGATAAATTTTGGTATAAGGATACAGATTTACTGGATCCTGGTAAGCAACAGGAATGAAAGGCATTTTCTAGAAGAAAAACCTGCGGTGAACTCCAGGTAACCAATTTCAGATGAAATCTTTAAGTGATAAAATGTCAGCAGGCTTAGTAGACTCACAAACATGAGGTTAGGCAGGACTCTAAGATGACAGACATCAGACAAAATAAATACTAGGCAAGACCATGGCCTCAAATTTTGATTATAGGAAATAAGGACATTATGAACATTGAAGAGTTCAACCAAGAGGATCAATATCAAGGCAAAACAGGTTAAAAAATAATTCTGATATATACCGGCAAGAATTTTATTAAGCTTGAATCAGAAAATAACAATCACTAATAGTTTATTTGATGCTTCTGTTTGTTTTTTTTTTTTTTTTTTTTTTGAGAGGTTTTTGCTATAGGGCATGTGCGCTTGCCAGACAGAGACAGAGAGATAGAAAGCGAGAAATCACTCCATAGGGGGGATGGCCATGCCACAATCCCTTCTCCTCCATTCTCCTCTCGGGATCTTGGGCACGCACGCACTTGCGCCCGGTGTGAGTTTAAACCACCGGGTCCAGGACTCGAACCGTGGTTGACAATATAGGAGTCCAGCAACATAGCCATTACGCTAACTGCTGGTCCCAATGCTTCTGATTTTGATCCAGTGTTCCATTTCTAAGCTTCTGTTAAAGTTCAGTAAACCCAGATAATCAACCAAGGGCCAGACTATGATAAGATCTTTCATTTTAAACAAATGCAAATAGCATTGAGCAGAAAAAGACATAAAGTCATTTAAGGCATTGATTTTTCTGTAGAAGACCCAGGTTAAGGCAGAAGAGCATCAGCACTAAGACTCACTCAACATTCTGGTGTGTAGTGTTATCTCATTGTGATTTTAATTTGTATTTCTCTCATGACAAATGCTATGAAGCACCTGTTTATAGTCTTATTAGATTCTTGGGTATTGTATTTTGTGAAGTGATTGTTCCAATTTTTTTACTATTTTTAATTTCAGTTTTGCTATAGGGCACATGTGCTTATCAACAAGAGAGAAAGATGGGGAAGGTGAGAAATCGCCTAGGGGCAGGGAGGAATAGACACCCCATAATACCTTCTCCTCCAGTCTCCTCTAGGGATTTTGGGCATATACGCGCATGGGCCCAGCATTTTGTTTTGTTTTGTTTGTAAAGGTTTTTGCCATAGGGTATGTGCACTTCCTGGAGAGAGAGAAACGGTGAGAGAGAAAGTGAGAAATCACCCCTTCGGTGGGGATGGCCATACCACAATCCCTTCTCCTCTGTTCTCCTCCTGGGATCTGGGCACACATGCACATGCACCCAGCATGATTTCCAAGCCACCAGGTCCAGGACTTGAACCATGGTTGGCCATGTAGGAGTCCAGTGTTGTAACCGTTACGCCACCTGCTGGCCCCAACTAGGTGTGTTTTTCAAGCCACTGGGTCCAGGATTCTAACAGCACAGTCAGTCGGGATCCATGTGGGATCCAGCACCTTAACTTCCACACTACCTGCTGGCCCCCACAAATTTGTAATTTTAGTGTAGTCAAATATATCATTTTTTTTTTTCCTTTAGCACTTTGTGAGTCCTGTTAAAAACAATCTTTGGCAACCCTAAAGTCTTACATTTCAATGACTTCATTTCAAAGTTCAAATCTTTAGTCCATTAAGAATTAATTTTAGAGATATGAGGTAGGGATCCAATTTTTTTTTTTCTAAATGCTCTCTCAGTTCTTTATAAATATTTATTGAATAATATTTTAAATGCTGCCCTTAGGGAATTTCCAATCATAATGGTTCCATAAATTAATGTTATCAAATACTCTCAGATTTTGCAATGTTTACTAAAAATCTTAAACAACCCAAAGACACAGGTAGTCTCAGAAAACAATAACTATCTCTATGAACCAAATATATATTGCATTGTCAGGAAAATCACGATATATTTTTCTTTGCAAAAAAATGCATTATGACTTTCCTGACAACCCATTACTCTCCTCTGGAAGTACTTTTTCATTATTCATATTTTTCTAAAAATTCATCCATCTCAATGATGTTTTCAAATATACAGAGTTGAGCAAAATATGTGTTACAATTAGCTTTGTATTTTTCTCCGGGTCTGTTCTTTCTCCAATTTTTTGTTTATGTTGTCTACCTATTTTTCTTGTTTATACTATTTATTAACTGAATGGTTTGTTGATTGCTTCTAATTTCTTCAGTTGGAAACTTGAACTTTCTCCCCTATGTGAATAACCTGTAAGTTAGCCTAAATATTTAAAGTAATATATTTTGCTCTGAGCACTATTCTTATCCCATAGAGTCTGCTATGTGGCTTCCCTGTATTTTTTTTTTTCTTTTTTCGGAGATAGTATAATTTCTGTTTTGATTTCTTTTTGTCCCCAGAGTTAAGAAAGCACAAAGGGGGGTCAACAGGTGGCTCGGTGGTTAAAGTGCTGGATCCCATAGGGCCAAATCTGTGATTAGAATTCTGGACCCAGTGGCTTGAAAAACACATTGGGTAGATGTGCATGAGTACCCAAAATCTCAAGAGGAGACTAGAGGAGAAAGAATCGTGAAGTGGCCATTCTGCCAGGAAATGATTTCTCACTTTCCTTCTCTGTCTCTCTCCTGCAAGCACATGTGTCCTTTGGCAAAAAATCTTTTTTAAAAAGGTGGGAAAAATAACAAAAAGAAAAGTGTGAAAGTGTTTCCAGTGTGGTTCTCCTCATTTGATGAGAAAATTTTATTGGTACTAGTTCTGCTTCTTTGGAATTTGTTTTTTTTTTTTTTTTTTTTTTTGGTCTTTTTATTTGAGAGTTAACTTTTTGGAGTGTGCCTAAGCTCTTAAAAAGGCAATATAAGGGTCGGGCCAGCAGGCGGTGCAGTGGTTAAGGTGCTGGACTCCTACCATGTTTTGAGTCCAGATCTGGCTCACTCCCATCTACCCTTTGTCTCCAGTGAGCACGTCCTGTGTAACAAATTAAAAAATAATGATAAATGAAATTAATTCTTAAAAAAGGCAATATGTTATATATACATACACGCATATATATCATGTATATTCTATGTGAATTGGAGGATGGATATTTCTTTTTTGGAGAGGTTTTTGCTATAGGGTGCATGTGCTCGCCAGAAAGACAGAGAGAGACAGAGAGACAGAAAGCGAGAAATCACCCCCCCGGGGGGATGGCCACGCCACAATCCCTTCTCCTCCATTCTCCTCTCGGGATCCTGGGCACGCACACACACACACGAGCCCAGCATGAGTTTAAGCCACTGAGTCTCGGACTTGAATCGTGTCGACTACATGGGAGTCCAGCGACATAGCCATTACTCCAACTGCTGGTCCCAGAGGATGGCTATTTCTATTTCTGCAGAAAATGTGGATGAGTAGGAATTGTGTTGAATCTGCACATCACTTGGACAGCATCACTTTTAACAATATTAAGTCTTCTAAACCATGAACATGGAATGTCTTTCCACCTATTTATGTCTTTAATTTCTCTCAGCAGTTTTCTTTTTCTTAAAACAGTTTCTTGATATTGGGTTTGTTTTTGTTTTTGTTTTTTTTTTCTTTTTCTGGAGAGGTTTTTGCTATAGGGCGCGTGCGCTCGCCAGACAGGCAGAGAGAGACAGAGAGATAGAAAGCGAGAAATCACCCCCCCAGGGGGGATGGCCACGCCGCAATCCCTTCTCCTCCACTCTCCTCTCGGGATCTTGGGCACGCACGCACACGCGCCCGGTGTGAGTTTAAGCCACCAGGTCCGGGACACGAACCGCGGTCGACTACGTGGGAGTCCAGCGACATAGCCATTATGCTAACTGCTGGTCCCTTGATATTAGTTTTTTAAATTTTATTTATTATTTTAAATTCATCAGAGAGACACAGAGAGGGAAAGTGAGAAAGCAAGCCACCAGGTCTAGGACTTGAATTGTAAGCGGCCATGTAGAGAATTTAGTACCTTAACTACCACGCTACCTGCTGGTCCCCATTTTGTAGTTTTCATTGTAAAAGTCTTTCACCTCCTTGGTTAATTCCTAAGTATTTATTTATAAGTTGTTTTTTTTTTTTTTTTTTTTTTTTTGAATTTGCTGGAGGGCATGTGTGCTTGTGAGGGGGAGGGGAGGAGAGAGAGAGAGAAAGAAGGAAAGTGAGAAAGCATCCCTCATGGACATATGTTTACTCTGCAATCTTTTGTCTTCCATTTGTCTTTTCAGGATTTTGGGTACGCACACACAAGCGCCTGGCATATTTTCCAAGCTGCTGAGTTCAAGACTGGAATTATCAGTCAGTCATGTGGTATACAACTGCCTTAACCACCATCACAGCAGCTGGCCCTTCGATGATTGATTGATTGATTGGTTTTAAATTTGCTATAGGGCACGTGCACTCATCAGAGGAGGAGGAGGAGGAGTGTGGGCAGTGAGAAAGCTCTCCCGGGGGGGGGGGGGGGGGAACATCCACACTCTTCTATTCTCCTCTTGGGATTCTGGGCATGCACATACATATGCTTGCTGTGCTTTTCAAGCCACTGGGTCTAGGAATAACCATTGCACAATGAGGCTGGTCCTGTATTGTTTTGTTTGTTTTTTAAGTTTGAGTGAGAAAGACATAGAGGGACAGACACAGATACAGTGCCTCCAATGGAGTCTTGACACCACTATCCACTTTAGCCTCAATCCACCCAAATTATAGGTACATGCATGTCTGGCACAGCCAGGAGGTCTCTGAAAGTGAGCCAACAATCTTCCTATGAGGGTTCAGCTTGCAGTGTCGCATTTTACCACTATCCCATCATCTTGGACCAACCTGCCAGTTTTCTAATAACACTTCCTTCTGTGCCTCACTTCCTTTTGTGCTCTTACTAACAGCATTCTCAAAGTTAAGATTTCTGTTACTAATCTGTATTCATCAAAGTTCTTTCAGCCTCTGCCCACTGCTTGGTTCTGAAGCGAAGGAAGCACCCCACTTCCAGGTATTGAAATCTACATTATCAATATTATCTATTGTTCTATAACAGATGGTCACAAAGCTTAATGACTTCAAATGAAAGACAGTATCTCACAGTTTCTGTGGGACAGGATCAGGCATGGTTGAGCTAGGTTCTCAGGCTCAGAGTCCCCTACAAGGCTGTAATCAAAGTGCCTGCTGGGGCTGCAGTCACCTTAAGGCTCAACCAGAGGAGGATTCACTTCCAGACTTACTCATGTGACTGTTGGCAGACCTCAGGTCCTCACTGACTGTTGGCTTCAGACATTCTTTTTTTTTTTTTTTTCTTTCTGCATGGCCCTCTCCACAGAGCCCCTCACAATGAACTGTTTAGCAATTCTCAGTGAGGAAAAGCAAGAGAGAAGGTGTAAGCAAGATTAAAACCAAAGTCTTTCTATAGTTTAATCTCGGAAGTGACATATCATACCTTTTACTATAATTCTTTTCATTAGAGGAGAGTCACTAGTCCACACATACTCAAGGGGAGAGGATCATACAAGGACATGAATACCAGGGAGCAGAAGCCACTGGCGGCTATCTTAGAGGCTATTTTCTACAGGGAGGTTTACCTCTTTTTTTTTTAAATTTATTTTCTTATTAAAAAGTATTTCTTGTGCTTTAGACTAATCTTTTTGCTCTGAATGTCTTTTCTCAGAACCCTCATTAATAAGGTAAATTAGCAAATTTTGGATATATCAAATGTTTATTTTAGTTTTTGCAAGTGAGGTTGAGTTTATTTCCTACATTTGAAAGTCATTAGTATTTTTAGCATTTTTTTTTTTTTTTTGTGAAGAGCCTGTTCATATCTACTGGGTACTTTTCTCTTGTATTAATGGTCTTTAGTTTTTTTTTCATGTGTACATTATATGAGAAAATTAGTCTTTTGTCTGTCATATGTGTGGATAATATCTTTCTCACTTTGTCATTTCTCTTTTGATTTTGTTCATGATGTTTGTGCCAGCAGATTTAACAAAAATATTTTCATATAAATTGATCAAATCTCTCTTTAGTAAAGGAATCATGCCCTTAAAACAAAACCTATTTTTTAAAAATTATTTATTTAACTTTATTTATTCATTCATTCATTTTTAATTTGACCAGAAAGATACACATAGACAGAAAGAGAGAGAGAAGATGAGAAAGCAAGCCGCCAGGTCCAGGACTTGAACCGTGGTCAGCCATGTGGGAGCATCCAGCGCCTTAACCACCATGCCACCTGCTGGTCCCAAAACAAAACCTATTAATGTATATCTTGCCAAATACATTTGAATCTCTTTATTGTGGGTATCATCTCATTTCTGGTTAGCTCTTTTCTTATCACCCACTATATAAAGTCTTTACTGAACTCTCACCATTCCTCAATATGTCACATCTATATACATTTCTGTTCTTATCTGATTCCTTCACTTGCCTGTGGGAAGACATAAAAAGGTAGGGTCTTTTTGGAAGCGCATTTATTTATTTATTTATTTGGAGAGGTTTTTGCTATAGGGTGCGTGCGCTCGCCAGACAGAGAGAGACAGAAAGCGAGAAATCACCTCCCAGGGAGGATGGCCACTTCTCCTCCATTCTCCTCTCAGGATCTTGGGCATGCACACACACGCACCCAGCGTGAGTTTTAAGCCACCGGGTCCGGGACTCGAACTGCGGTTGACTACATGGGAGTCCAGCGACACAGCCATTACACTAACTGCTGGTCCCTTTGAAGAGCTTTTATAGGCCCAGAGCGTTGGGTCCCAGGAGGTGACATGGTGGATAAAGTGCTGGATTCCACATGGCCAACTCTATGGTTTGAGTCTCAGACCCGGCATGCTTAGTGTGTTGAATGGATAAAGTGAGATGATCAAAGAACAGACATTCAAAAAAAAAAAAAAGAAAACATGACCCTTACATAGTTACCTATTCCAATTCTCACCTTTTCCAAGGATATGACATAAATGTGATATTTCACTTTTACAACTGTCTTACAATTTTACAACCCCCATGGTTGTCTGAGACAAAATGCTAATTTGGTTTCTATGGCAAAGAAAACCAGCAGCTAACAAATTTATGTCCCTCTCTCCCAGGCAGCTCACTATGCCCAAGTGATTAAGCTCTGGACAATGGACTATGAGAAATAATAAGTACAACTTTACACATTCAAAATGGTAGGAACACGTCCTCCTCTCATTTTGCTCTCCACATGGGAATGTGAGCACAGGAGAAGCAATCCTAGACTATAAATGGGAAGCTGTGTGTTGAGATAAGAAAGTGAAAGGATAGGAGAAGTCAAGGTACCTGAATGATGGCATTATCTTTTCAGCCCCATAATGTTAATGCTTGGACTGCTGCAAGAGTCAAATGCAATTGCTGTCTGGCTTGAGTCATTGCTATATTGAACGTGGTTACAGAAATCACATTTGTATCCTAACGGATACAGTGCCCTTAGGATCACATCCCACTCTGGATCATCCTCTCAGACATATTGGTGTCAGACAGTTATGAAATTAGAAACAGGGGCCGAGCAGGTGACATGGTAGTAAGGTGCTGGATTCCACATGGCCAATTTTGTGGTTTGAGTCCCAGACCTGCAGCCTGCAAAACATGCTGAGCGCATCAGTATGCATGCCCAAAATTCCAAGAGGAGAACGAGGAAAGGATTGAGATGTGGCCATCCTCCCCAGGGGGGAGGGGATGGGGGATTTCTCACTTTCCTTCTCTCCCTTTACCTGACGAGTGCACATACCTTATGGCAAACAACCTAAAAAAAAAAAAAAAAAAAAAAAAAAATTTGGATCAGGAAATGATAATAATACCTGTACTATAAAATTAAAGGAGGAAGAAGTGGAGGAAGAGAGAATGAGAAGTGAATGGCAACTGAGGTCATCATTGCGAAGCCACTGGTGATGAGAACTGCTCCATGACCACAATGTAGAGTCACTTAGGAACCTTTGCAGAATGAGACAGAGATACCTGGAAAGTGGACATCCCAGAAGAAGAAAATGAAAGAATAGTATAAAGTAACATAAGCAAAATAGCAGGCTAGGTTCTCCTTTTCATTAGTAATGTCATGAAGCCTAAAGCCCGCGATTGTTGTAAAGTAGTCAAAAATACCAACGCAGAGAGGAAAGGGCAAAAGATACAGTCCTAGCAAAATGGACCCTGGGCTCCTATTTCAGGCACCTGGTTCCCATTAATCTCTCATCCCTATAGACTCTTACGGTGCCTCCTGCTTCTCCCTAACCTTGTCCTGGGCTGGTATGTAAATTAAACCAGCACCTTTAATCTTTTAACATTATAGCAGAAGGAAAGAAATAGTAAAAGTTGAGGATGGAGACAGACTCCATAGGATCCAAATATGTAGTAGCAGAATGCTCCAAATAGATAACAGGGACGAGAGAAAGGAACTACCAAAAAGCCAGATTTTTATTTCCTTCTTTGAGCCTTACCTTCCCTTTACCCCTTACTAAAATATGCGTATACAGGTTGTGTTAAGAAAACCCTTTCCAGTTGGCCTTTTTCCAAGACAAGGGTACAGCTGGGCCGAAGGGCCACATGTTGAAGTTATTAATATGCCTATGCCCTTCTCCCCCGCTGAGTTCACTGATCAAAGGCCCTGCCAGAGCAGCAATGGATAGCCTCGCATAATGGGAACTGAAATTCTACTTAAGAAACTAGCTTTGCCAAAACACACTACCTTTTTAAGTGAAACATTCCATGCACATATTAACCTGATTACAGAAAGGAAGGGGGATCTTTTTTCCTTCTGTACCCTGCTAATAATTTTCTGTCAAGTCTGATTTGGCTTTAGTTGCACTCCAAGTTCTTGTGATGTGCCCTGTTCACCAGTAAACTAAAAACAGAAGGTGCTGCACAAACTCTGAGACAGAATCCTCTGTCCATGCATACAGATGCTTGCAGAATCCACTTCACTGCCAACAAGGAAGGCCAGTGACTTTTCCAGTCTCTGACAACCAGCAGCCTGTCTCTGAGTCACAGTCAGTGAAGGAAACACATGGAGAAGACGGTGGAAATAATTAAGGGTTCTTGGAATTAACAGAAGCATTGACTCATTACACAGGGCCCCTGCCTCAAAAGGGAGTACACCATTGTGCTTATTAGAGAAAAGAACAAACGGTAACAAAGCATTTTAAAGTCCCGACTGGTTCCAGCCCCAGGTTGAAGCTGGTTAGGTAAGAAGAAAGGGAAACAAACCAGATTTAAAGGAAGCGATGCCATTTTGCTCTGCCTGATAAGCAGAATGAAGTGTTTTATAGTTTATTTCACTGTATTCTAGGATAACTTTGACAAAATTTCATCCCCAGACAGAGTAAGAGAGTTCTAGATGCAGTTGCCCAAATAGAGGGGCAAGTTCATGAAGCGTCTGAGTACAATCGTCACCTTTCTTTCAGACAAATGCGAGGGCAGTCCTAGTTGGAGGATAGGCAGATGTGCTAAATGACTTTGTTAGGAGCCTCAAACACAGTCGCAAACTTTTTTTTTTTTTTTTTAAGTTTATGGTCTCTGATTCAAATATCTTTTGCCTACAATTGTAAACATGGATATATACTTCTGAAAACAAATAGGTTGTATAAGGATCACTTCCCCTTCTCCAGTTTTCATCTCTGCGCAAACTGTAAGTTGTCAAGTAGTTGCTATATTTTAGAAAAGTTCTAAAAATGCCCCCAATCAAATAAAAAGTGAACGAAGGGCAGCTAGACATATCTTATTTGCATTTAGCAACGATTAGAATAATTTGCTAAAAAGGACCAAGGAAGATGATGTCTAATAAGACTTAAGCAGCTCTCCTACAAAACACATGAAGGACAGTTTTTCATTTTTCCCTGAAGAAAGGGGGGCATTAGGTCAATATTACCAGTAACACTTTCTAATAATTAGAAATAATATTTCATTATTCATAGTATATCTGTTGGCTTGGGTGTTTTTCCTTTTATAAAAAAAATATTTTCTACTATAATGAGAGTGATCAGGTTAATTCAGAGTAGATGTTCTAGAGGTCCCAGACTATGACGTCTTTCTTGGGTTCAGGATTCCTACTGATACCCCGCAGTCTTTCCTAGTGTTGCCTTACAGGGTGGAATATGAGTATTAGGGCCAAGTTTAGCGTTCTGTTCTAACTGGGCACTCAGGGGCAGCCATGGTCTAAATTGACACTGTTCGTAATGTCTCAAAGTTGTGGTATAAGGCGGTTACTTATAAAAATACACTTGACTTTTGAATCTCACTTGCCTCCAAAGGGGAAATCACTACTGATGGAATTCACATCAGCCAAGAATCTGCAATGATTCACCCCTTGGCATTCAGCAAAGAGGAGCATGAGTTTAGAGTGCTGAGTCAAACCTAAGCTAGTATGCTTTGATCTTGAGGGTTTACCTTTATACATTTTAGCTATAATAGTTACATTTAGCTATCAAAATGTAGGAAATAATTTGTAAATTCTTGCTAGGGAATCATAATTTCTCGTGTGTTATAATAGCGAGTCTTTATAACTAATGGACCTTTAAATGAAAAGAAAAACCTATGACATAAATCAGTCTTTAAAAAGAAAGTTAAGAAGTGAGGTTTCAGAAAGTCATTTCCTTCAGTAAGGTTCTTTCATTTATGTTTATCATCCCATGCATGTTATAATGTATTTTACAAAAAAAAAAAAAAAAAACACCTAAAACTCAGCCATATTCAAAAAGAGAACACTTGAGCAGCATGACTATTCTGCCTAAACTTTTGACTGTGAAAATTCATAGAAGAGGAGGATATTTCATGTGAAGAAGACTGTTTATAATCTGTCCTTGGCAGTGGAATCTCGAATCACACACATGCATTTGTGCATGTGCACATGGGAAGGAGGCAGGCTGAGAGAGGGAGAAAGAAAGGAGAGCAAGCAAGATGAAGAGTGTGCACACATCGTCCTCACTCACCAACGGATTGGAGACAGCAGACTGAGGGTGAAGCAAGAGACAGGATGACCCAGTGATAGAAACAGAAGCTGAACTTAAGGGCCTTTACAAAAGAGGATCAAGTGAAGTATTCTCAGCTGAATGTTTTTGTTTGTTTTTTTGTTTGTTTTAGAGGTTTTTGCTATAGGGCACCTGCGCTTGCCAAACAGACAGAGACAGAAAGAAAGTGAGAAATCGTCCCCCAGGGGGGATGGCCACACCGCAATCCCTCCTCCTCCATTCTCCTCTCGGTATCTTGGTCATGCACGCACACGCGCCCGGTGTGAATTTAAGCCACCGGGTTCAGGACTGTTATCGCAGTTGACTATATGGGAGTCCAGCGACATAGCCATTACACCAACTGCTGGTCCCTCTCAGCTGCATATTTTACTGATTACATAAAATTTTCTTTCTGTCATACTCTTAACATTAAAATATTACCAAAAATGACTAAATTTTTTAAAAAGAAGTATTTATTTAATTCCATTTGTTATTATTATCATTTTAAATTTGACTAGGGAGAGAGAAAGGGAAAGTGAGAAAGCAAGCCACCAGGTCCAGGACTACAAACCAGAGTTGGCAATGTGGAAATCCAGCACCTTTAACCACCATGCCACCTGCTGGCCCCCAAAATGACTAAAATTTTACTAAATTACTAGACACATTACTAAACAGGAGCTTCCTTCTGATTGTCTCAGTTTTTTCTTCTATGACTATTGCCATCTGTGAATTTTTTTTTTTTTTTTTTTTTTTTAAGAGAGAGATTTTTGCTATAGGGCACGTGTGCTCCCCGGAAAGACAGAGAGAGGCACAGAGACAGAAAGTGAGAAATCACCTCCCAGAAGAGGGTGGCCAAGCCGCAATTCCTTCTCCTCCATTTTCCTCTCAGGATCTTGGGCACACATGCACACATGCTGCGTGAATTTGAAGCCACTGGGTCCAGGACTTCAATTGTAGTTGACTATATGGGAGTCCAGTGACATAACCATTATGCCATCTGCTGGTCCCCATCCGTGAAAGGTTTTTTTTTTTTTTTTGGAGAGGTTTTTGCTATAGGTTGCTTGCGCTCACCAGAAAGACAGAGAGAAACAGAGAGACAGAAAGTGAGAAATCATCCTGCAGAGGTGATGGCCACGCTGCAATTCCTTCTGCTCCATTCTCCTCTTGGGATCTTGGGCACGCACGCACATGTGCCCGGCATAAGTTTAAGACACTGGGTCTGGGACTCAAACCGTGGTCGACTACATGGGAGTCCAACGACATAGCCATTATGCCAGCTGCTGGTCCCCGACATACACATTTTTAAAGGAGAGGGATTAAAACTTAAATGTACAGTTAAACTGAATTGTATAAAGGAAATAGTTATTATCACCTAGACTAAGAAAAAGAACCTTACTATCCATAAACACCTTCCTGTACTTTCCTTTCACTTAGAGTAGAGATAACCTCCATCCTGGCTTTTATGAAAATTGCATTCTTGCTTTTCTTTAACATTTTATTATATAAACATTGATTTATTTTTAAAAGAATCATTTATTTTATTTTATTTATCATTATTTTTTTTTTTTTCTTTTTTTTTTTTTTGAGAGGTTTTCGCTATAGGGCGTGTGTGCTCGCCAGACAGACAGAGAGAGACATAGAGACAGAAAGCGAAAAATCACCCCCCAGGGGGGATGGTCATGCCGCAATCCCTTCTCCTCCATTCTCCTCTGGGGATCTTGGGCACGCACGCACACATGCCCGACGTGAGTTCTAAGCCACTGGGTCCAGGACGCGAACCGCAGTCGACTACGTGGGAGTCCAGCGACATAGCCATTACGCTAACTGCTGGTTCCCTTTTGTTTGTTTTTCTCTAGGGCTTGTGAGGTTGCCAGAGAGACAGAGAGAGAGAAAGAGCGAGAGAGAAAGTGAGAAAACAAGCTGTCCAACCCAGGACTTGAACCACAGTTGACCATGTGGAAGTCCAGCTCCTTAATCACCATGCCACCTGCTGGGCCCTTAAGTATTGATTTATAAATAAAAGAGTTTCTAGTTTGGCATTTTTACAAAAAGTACTGCTGGGAAGAATGTTTTTGTACTGAACGCATTATTGACAAGTTTGTCTAGAGTGTACAATAGGAGTGGAATTGCTGGGTCACATGGCATGCCTATCTCCATCTTTACCTGCGCAATACCAAAGTATTGTCTAGTTTGCACTCTCACCATTAGTTTGAGTGTATTTGCTACTCCAGTTCTATGTATTTGGAGAGGTGATGGCCATGCCACAATTCCTTCTCCTCTATTCTCTTGAGGTTTTGGGTATATATGCATACCCACCCAGCATGAGTTTCAAGCTGCTGGATCTGGGATTCAAACTGTGGTCAACCATGTGAGAGTTTAGTGCTTTAACCATCATGCCACTGCTGGCCCTGCATAAATGTTTTTGAAAAAGAAATTTCCTTCAGATCAGCAGATGGTATGGAGGTTAAGGCAGTTGGATCCCACATTCACACTTTGAATCCCAGACCTGGTGGTGTGAAAAATCACACTGGACATGTGTGTGTGTACCCCAAAGTCCCAAGAGGAGAATGGAGGGAAAGGTGTTGTGGTGTGGTCATCCCTCCTGGGATTTCTCACTTTCTCTCTGTTTCTCTCCAATGAGCATACACGCATGCCCTAAAGCAAACTAAAAAAAAAAAAAAAAAAAAAAAAAAAAAAAAAAATCCCTCTATTGCAAGGTCTTGAACATATTCTTCTGTATTATATTCTAAATACTTTATTATTTTGTTAAGAGATTTTAGGTCTAGCTCTGGGGTCATGATGGGCAGCAAGATGGCATCTGCCAGCAGTGTCCTGCAGGTAGTGAAGCAACATACACCAATAATAAGGTTTCCTGACAGAAGAGACAATCCTAAACCCAATGTATCAGAAGCTTTGAGGTCAGCAGAGCTGCCATCCCATTCTTCTGCAGTTTCACAGCATTCTAAGGGAAGTAAATCACCAGATTCGCTGATGTATCAGGGTCCACCAGACACGGCAGAAATAATAAAGACTTTACCTCAGAAATACAGAAGGAAACTGGTGTCTCAAGAAGAAATGGAATTGGAATTTATCCAACGTGGTGGTCCAGAGTAATCACTGTGGCTGCTGTTTTCATCAGAAAGAAGAATTGTCTTTACAGTAAAGGACTTCTAAAATGACAAATGGAAATTGTATATTAAACAATTTACTTTAATAAATATTCTGTAAAAAAAGAAATACAGAAATTTTTTTTTTTAAAAAGAGAGATTTTAGGTGTATACTTCACCAAAACAGGGATCCAATGATACCGATAATACAGGGATTCAGTTTTATATTTTTCACATATATTTCACCCATTTTTTTCTTTTTTTAAAGAATTATTTATCTAATTTTATTTATTATTATTGTTATTCGATGAGAAAAAGAGAGACAGAAGTGAGAAAGCAAACTGTCAAGTCTAGGACTCAAACAGTGGTTGGCCATGTGGGAGTCCAGCACCTCAACTACTATACTACTTGCCAGCCTCTTCACCCACTTTTTTCAATACTGCTTTTATTAAAAGTATTATTTTCTTATTGCCTCAAATTGCAACTTTGTCATAAATTAGGTATTTAGATATCTGTGGGTCTAGTTCAAGTCTATTTTTGTCGCTGAATGTACTTACACTAATTACTATACCTCTATAACAAATTTTAATACCTGGTAGAACAAGATATCCCACCTGTTTCTTCTTTAAGAATACTATGATTTTTCTTGGCCTTTTGATATTTCCATACACATTTTAGAATTAAGTTGTTGATATTTTAATTGGTATGATATTGAATCTTATACATCAAACTAGAAAAAATTTTAAAATTTTAGAAAAGAATGGGGCTAGCATGTGGCATGGCGGTTAAAGACACTGGATTCCCACATTGCTGACCGAGGTTCAAGTCCCAGACCTGGTGGCTTGCTGGCTTGCTTTCTTGCTTTCCCTTTCTCTATCTTGCTGTCTCTCTCTGATCAAATTAAAAAATAATAACAACAAATGGAATTAAGTAAATAAAT
Source organism: Tupaia tana (assembly GCA_026018925.1). NCBI lineage: Eukaryota > Metazoa > Chordata > Mammalia > Scandentia > Tupaiidae > Tupaia > Tupaia tana. The sequence goes on from JAKSZU010000018.1 coordinate 15,505,876, forward strand.
AATTCTTTAAAAATATTTTAGGAAGGAAGAACAAGAAGAGAGGACTTACAGCATCTCATCTTAGGACTTATTAGAAAACTACAGTAATTGTGGCTGGTAGGTGGTGTGGTGGTTAGGGGAGCGGGACTCCTACATGGCTGACTGCGGTTTGGGTCCCAGACCTGGTTGCTTGCTTTCCCACTGGGTCCAGGACTTCAATTGTAGTTGACTACGTGGGAGTCCAGCAACATAACCATTATTCCATCTGCTGATGCCTGTCCATGAAAGTTTTTTTTTTTTTTTTTTTTTTTTTTTTGAGAGGTTTTTGGTATAGGGCATGTGTGCTCACCAGAAAGACAGAGAGACAGACAGAAAGTGAGAAATCATCCTCCACGGGGTTGGCCATACCACAATTCATTCTCCTCCATTCTTATTGTTTCATACTGTCAATATTAATCTAAATTTGTCTGTGTAGTTTCTTTCTTTTCTTTTCAGATTTTGCCCTAGGGCACATGCGCTTGCTGGAGAGAGAGACGGAGACAGAGGGAAAGTGAGAAATAACATCTCGGGGGAGATGGCCATGCCCACAATCCCTTCTCCTCCATTCTCTTGGGATTTGGGCCACATACACACACACACACACACACACACACACACACACACACACCCCTCTCAAGATTTTCAAGCTTCCAAGTCCAGGACTCAAACCATTGTCAGCCATCTATGAGTCCAGAGTCTTAACTACTGTGCCACCTGCTGGCCCCCCTGTGTAGTTTCAATATTTAAAAAATTTTCATGCCTTTTTGTATTAGATTTTTCTCCAGGATCATTTTCTTTTTTGAGAGGTTTTTGCTATAGGGCGCATGCACTCACCAGACAGACAGAGACAGAGAGACAGAAAGCGAGAAATCACCCCCCAGGGGGGATGGCCACACCGCAATCCCTTCTCCATTTTCCTTTCAGGATCTTGGGCACACACGCACACGTGCCCGGTGTGAGTTAAACCACCGGGTCCGGGACTCAAACTGCGGTCAACTACGTGGGAGTCCAGCGACATAGCCATTACGCTAACTGCTGGTCCCAAGGATCATTTTCCTTCTACCCCGTAGTACATTCTTTAGACAGTCTACAGGTAGTAATCTATTTTTTGTTTATTTGAAAATGTCTCTATTTTGCCTTCATTCTAAAACTGTATGGGGCCAGCTGGTGGCATAGTGGTTAAGATGACTGGATTTCCACATAGCAGACTGTGCAGTTCAAGTTCCAGATACCGAAACTTGAGAGACAAGCTGGGCATGTGTGCATGCATACCCCAAATCCCGAAAGGTAGGAGACATAAAGAAGAGACTGCAGAATGACCATCCCTCAGGGGAGTTGCTTTTTCACTCCCTTCTCTCCCCTTGTCTCTCTCTGGTGAGTGTTCATGTCCTCAAGCAAACTAAAATTAAAAACTGGATGGATGAATGAATGAATAAAAAAATTTTATTTTTCCTGGGGAGAAGATTCTATGTTGGTAGTTCTTTCTGATGACTGAAGATATCATTCCTTTATCTTCTGGCTTCCATTGTTACTGTTGCATAATCAGTTAACTATCTAAAGGCTATTCCTTTGAAGTAACAAGTCTGCTTTTTATTTCTACTTTGGCCTTCATATTTGCATTTTCACTATGATATGTATAATTCTTTTTATTTCCATTTACTTTCCATTGGATTTAAATCTCTTGATTTGTATCTTTTATTATTTCTAGAAAATTCTCGGCCATTCTCTCTTTAAGTAAAGAATGGCTCTTCACCATTTTCTTACTCTTCTCCTGGGACACTAGCTAAATAATGCTAGATCTTCTTGCGTATTTATATATTTTACCCTTTCATCTTTCTATTTTATTTCTTTCTCCATTATTCACTTCTGAGTAAATTCTTCTGATCTGTTTTCTAATTCGCTTAGTATTCATCAGTCGAATCCTTAATTCATCAGTTGAGTACTTTCTTTCAGGTATATTTTTATCATTTTTCTTAATTTTCTTAATTTCTGGTCCAAAAAAAGATATCTGTAAGCTCTTTTGTTTTAATATTCAGCATAGTTAATTTATTATCTGCATTTGGTCCCTTCAATATCTAAGTCACTGAGATTCTGTTTCTACTGTTAGTTGTTTTTCACTCATGGAGTCTAATTTCCTCATGTCACTGGTCGTGAGCTGGGTATTATATTAGAAAATTATATGGAGAGTTACTTTCAGGTATATGATGAATGTGCCACCTTCCTGAAAAGGTTTACTTTTGCTTTGTCAGGTATCTGTGACTACTGTCAGTCCAGAAAGTTTAAAGCTTGCAGGTGTCGTGGTGGTTCACGTACTGGACAACAACATGGCTTGCTTTCTTACTTGCCCTCACCCCCACCCCCGCCATCTCTTTCTGGTCAAACTGAAAAATAATAAGTAAAATTAAAGCCTCTTTCTGGTCAAATTGAAGAATAATAAGTAAAATTAAATAAATAATTCTTAAAAAAAAAAAAAAAAGCCTGAGACTCTTTTGGCTTCTTAGTGAATTTAAAGCCAGCATGTAAGTCTGTCATACATGGGACATGTCTAGGTCTAGCCTTATGCAGGCCCTGTGTACCTTCATTATACGGAAGGGGCTTTTTCAGCCTCTCTGCTCCTCGTCCGCATGGCAGCAAACTGTACCTTGTCTGGATAGTCAGTCTCGGGCAGTCTCTACAGTGGTAGTAGACATCTGGGTATTGGTGTGGTATCCTGGGTCGAAGACCTTTTCCTGCCCTACCCCAGGGGTATAGGTGTTTTCTTCTTCTACCCTGTCCCCCAGCAGCAAGTGTCTTTTGCTTGTGACTTAGAGCAACAGGGTTAGCTTTTCTTGCCTGTGATGGTTTTGCTTCATAAAAATAAGAGTTTGGGGAAGCACAAAGTGTTTAATGCCTATTTCCTAGCAGCAGGTAAACACCTCCAGCAGGCCTGTACCAAGTTTTTTTCAGAGCACCCAGAGGCATATGAGAAAGAGTTGCAATACTCAATGCCTGCCTCACCTTGTATCCCACCTTCACACCAGGTATTCTGAAGTGCTGCACCAGCCCTTACTTGGCCATTAACATTTCGTTAAATTTGTAGTAGACTTCTTACAGGCTTTTATAGTGGCTCCCTCTTTCTCCTGTGCTTTATAGGGAGAGAAAGTTTATTAGTCCTCTTTCTGCGTGGAAGGGCTTGCTCCTCTTTGAAATTCAGATTATTTCATTGTTATCTAACCTTCGCTCTCTAATGAATTTTTTTAAATTATGATTTTGTAGATTTTTATAATTCTGATGCTCATTTTTTAATATCTTCTCTTTTTAAAATTTTTCTTTCAGCTCATTTTGAAATATTAGGCTATGTAAGTTTCATTTATTTTTATGAGCATGTCTTTTCTTTCACTATCTGTCAGAATGTTATCTAATCCTGACATTTCTAAAAAATAACTTTCTGTGGAATTTGACCACAATCCTTTTCTAATGACCATTTTTATGTGAAATTAGAAGAAATGAATTAGTTAACTTTTTAGTCTCATAGGTCTAGTGATCGTTCTAGCTTCATGTTTTCTTAAGGTATTAAAAAATATGGTCACATATGCTGTGGGTTCTCTTTTTTTTTTTTAAGAATTGTTTTATTTAACTTTATTTTTTAATTTGACCAGAGAGGGACAGAGTGAGAGAGAGGGGAGATGGGAAAGTGAAAGAGCAAGTCACCAAGTCTGGGATTCAAACCTTGGTCAGCCATGTGGAAGTCCAGCGCCCTTAACCACCATGCCATCTGCCGGCCCCATGCTGTGAATTCTTGGTCTGTTTCTCTCCCTCAGTTTTATCTGGGCTCTCACACATTCTCCATGTCTCTCTTTCTTTGGTTCCTTTTGTCTTTGTCTTAATCAATTTGTATTGTCTTGCCTATAGTTCCTTCTCATTGTAGAATTTTGGCTAATAGGGAACTTTAATTCCAGCCTTTCCAGATCTTACCAGAGACCCTTTGTCTTGTTCTTCAACCTCACACTGGAAGATGTAAAACTAGCAAAAACCCCTCCAAAAGAAAGAAAGAAAGAAAAAAAGTGATCTCTCTTAAGTACTTAATATTGACTTTTTAAGGGTTTGCCTGTTCTCAAGCTCATTTGACACTTTCTTTTATTATCAGAGACTTGATACTATGTAGGTCATGTAGCTTTGGTGGTTTGGTCTTTTCGTATTATTTTGGGATTTATCACTTGGTTTATTTGTAGCTGTTACAGATTTGTAGATCATGTACCTCCATTAAATGGGACCTTAAAAGATTACATGTCTGTTTTCTATAATGAACTTCTTTCTCTACATTTATACATGACATATAGAAATGCTTATATTGGTATGAGGTTTTTACAGATAGGAACATCATAAAATTATTATATGTGTCATTGTTTCCTAATGATCTAACTAAAGAAAGCAGCTACTGGGGCCAGCAGGTGGCATGGTGGTTAAGCTGCTAGACTCCCACATGGCTGACTGGGGCTTGAGTCCTGGCCTTGGTGACCTGAAAATCATGCCAGGTATATGTATATGCATGCCCAAAATCTCGAGAAGAGAATGGAAGAGATGGGATTGCAGCATGACCATTGCCCATGGGGAGTGATTTCTCACTTTCCCTCTCTCTGTATTTCTCTGTCTTTTCTGGTGAGCACATGTACCCTATGGCAAAAATCTTTAAAAAAAAAAAAAAAAAAAAAAGGCAGCTAGTAAAAACTGAAGGCAAATTTTAGGGTTACATTCTGATGTTCTTTCTAGTTTTGGAATGATGGCTAGCTTTCAAATATTCTATAAACATTTCCATTTTAGTTACAAAAACATAACTATGCAACTTCATCAGTATTTGTAATTACCTTTTTAAAAAAGAATTATTTATCTAATTTTATTTATTATTTTTTAATTTGACCAGAGAGGCAGAGAGGGAAAGCGAGAAAGCTCAGCCATGTGGGAATTCAGGGCCCCAACCACCACGCCACCTGCTGGTCCCTATTTACCATTACCTTTTGAATTTTTTAAATTTTTTATTATTTTATTTTATTTTATTTTTTTTCATTACCTTTTAATCTGGGGAAAGTTACAAATAATGTTATCTGGTACTTTCAAATACTTAGACTATTTTTCATTGTCCTTTTTCTTCTCCCCTAGAAAGAAAAAATTTGCATAGTATAGTTTTCAACCTATCCAATTTTTAAAAAATATTTTTGCCATAGGGAATATATGCTTGCTAGAGAGAGAGAGAGAGAGAGAGAGACAGTGAAAGGGAAAATAAGAAATCACTCACCAGGAGGGTGGCAACTCTCAGGATTTTGTGCACCTAGTGTGATTTTCAAGCTGCTGGGTCTGGGACTTGAATCGTGTACTGTCATGTGAGAGTACAACGCCTTAAGTACCATGCTACCTGCTGGCCCTAAATCAATCCAATTTTTAAATTGCTTTCCTTTTTTTTAAAGAATTATTTTATTAATATTATTATTTTTTAAATTTGGTATAGGAGAAAGAGAAAGACAGAGAAAGTGAGAAAGCAAGCTGCTAGGTTCAGTACTCGAACCATGGTCAGCCATGCTTTAACCACCACACCTGATAACCTGCTGACTCTTTGATTTTATATTCTTAATTACTCTTTTATCTACTAAAACATGTCCATTCTCCTGTACTTTTTAGAGGGTTTGGGAACTGAAAAATTTAAAAAATTATTCCATTCTAACTTAATGCAATTCTGTCTATACCTGCTCACTCATTTAAGATCTCTTCTCCTATCAAAAGCATAAAGATGAAGGTGAATACACTTCATTTCATTCACTCTTGAATTAATTTACTCAGTCATTGAACATGAAATGAAAACGCAGGCTATTAGGCTATCTAAGGATAAAACCCATACACAAACCATTGCCAAACAAGGTATTTCTTGTGCTGTTTTAAGGGGTCAGAAATGGGATAGGGCAGTGTGATCAGGTGTCATAGAGTAAATTACACAGATAAGCCTTTAAAGGTAGAGAAGAAAGTACAGGGTGTGTTTGGAAGGTAGGCTGGTTTTAGTGGAGCAGATTATCCATAGATAAATATAATGGGAGTTTTGAAAGGAGATAAGTTAACACGTGAAGAATTTCACTTATTATGGCTATATTGTTTGTCTAATTTAAGTATGAACTACATTTTGCCAAAATAAACATACAAAGACATGATTTAGGTTTAGCAAAAATGACTGGTGTCTGCTGGAGGCTGTTTTTTATGATTCCCTTGCATTTCTCAGTGTAATGAATTAATGTCAGAGAGCCACACTTTCAAATCTGTGAATTTCCTTGAGCCACATTTAGTCTGAAAAATCATCTGTGTGAAGGAAGACATTGAAATGAAGTGGTTTAAAAGAAACTAGTTTAAATAACTTAATGCCTAGTGATAACCCTTGTAGTTAGGGGAAAGAGCTAAAACTGTGTTTCATGGTCAGTCACACCTCTGCTTTTAGGGGCTAGCTTACAACTTCAAAATCTAAGAAATGGGGAACCAGCAGTTAGCGTAATAGCTATGTTGCTGAACTCCCACGTAGCTGACCATGGTTCGAGTCTCAGACCCAGTGGCTTAAACTCATGCTGGGTGCGTGTGCGTGCGTGCCAAAGATCCTGAGAGGAGAATGGAGGAGAAGGGATTGCAGCGTTGTCATTGCCCCTGGGGGGTGATTTCTCGCTTTCTGTCTCTCTGTCTCTCTCTGTCTTTCTGGCAAGCACATGCGCCCTATAGCAAAAACCTCTCCCAAAAATAGAAACCCTAAGAAATGGTTTCCCCACTCTGTGTGGCATTATGACAAGACAAAAGGTAACTAGAATTCATGAATGTACCTACCTTTCTTCCACCTCTGATCACTGTGAGTAAAAGGATGAATCAGTTGCAACTTTCAGTCCTTTTTTTTTTTTTTTAAGAGAGATTTTTGCTATAGGGAGTGTGTGCTTGCCGCAGAGACAGAAAGGGAGAAATCACCCTTCAGGGGGATGGCCACACTGCAGTCCCTTCACGGCCATCTCCTCTTGGGATTTTGGATGTGCATGCACATGTGCCCAGTGTGAATTTCAAGCCACTGTGGTCTGGAACTCAAATGGCGGTTGGCCATGTGGGAGTCCAGCACCTTAACCACTATGCCACCTGCAGGCCCTGCAACCCTTAGTCTTAAGAAGTCAGTACCATACCATGTCCAGAGAAGTCAACTATTCAAGATCCTGTGTTAATTCAAAACTTTTGGGAAATTTCATGTTAGCAAAACTTTTCAAAGATACACAGGACTCTTATCACGTATATCTAAAAAGTAAATTTGACTTCTGTGTCAACATGATATGGAATAACAGAGACCAGGCATACTCTTCTGGCTAAAATAACTAAAAATACAAAACAATATATAAGAAAGAATGGGTTTTAAGGCAATAGACATCACATAATGAAGGACATTGATCCCTGAGAGGTGAGAAACACACAAGGTGAACCCTATGATTATCACACCTTATGGCCTTGACAGAGTTTAGAAGCCATAGCCCAGGGTGAGGAACCTCAGTGAAGTTTGGCAAGGCTCCCTAAGGTGAAGAGATGAAGCTGAGTCTGGGAAGACCAAAGTAGCTCAAATGTGCAGGGCAAAGTACCAGAGAAGAGAGAACTCTGGGGACCTTCACAAGGTCCCCTACAGCTATTCAGAAAATTACTGATCAGTGTGTACAAGTGAGGAAACTGCTTGAGGTTTACAATAGAACCAGCCGACAGCATAAAAGGAAATAGTAGCCGATGTTCATACAGGGTGGAGAACAGTTCATAGGACATTTGAGTAGAGTTTGGAGAGGATTATTCTTCAGTAGTAGGGGATAATTAATACTAAACTAAATAGTGCTTTGGTCCTGCTCAAACAAAACTTAAAAACAAGACTAAAAGAATCAAACTATTTATAAATAACTTTTAATAACTAGGTGCAATCCCAGAACAAAGCATAACGAAATTTATAGAAGTATAAAAATATATGGCACCCAGAAAGGTATAATTCACAATCTCTGGTATCAATCAAAGATTTCTAGGCATGGAAAAAGGCAGGAAAACACAACTCATAAAGAGAATAGCCAAGCCAGGGCAGTGGTGCAACACTCATGCAATGTTCCTCAATGCTGAAGACATATGGGAAGGTCCCCGGATCATGTCCTGAGGTTTCCCCATACACACTGGGCATATGTATGCCTGGCTTCTGGGAAATGAGAGTGAATTATGGCATGGAGACCCCGTTATGGTCAGTTCCCTCTCTTCTCTGTCAGGTGAAATAAAAAAAAAACTTAAAAAAAAAAAGAGTAATCCATCAAGGGAGACAAACTGAGAACTCACATAGATTTTAGAAATAGCAGAAGATGACAACAAAACCATCATTGTAACTGTTTTCCTTATGTTAAGAAGTCAAGTAGAGACATGAAAGATATTTTTAACAACCCAAATGTAACCTCTTGAGATGACAATTTTAATATCTCAGATGAAAAAATACACTGGTTGTAGGATTAATAGCAGATGAGAAGAAAATACTAGTGGATATTAAGACATAGCATTGGAAACTACCCAAAATGAAATACACAGAGAAAAAGTAAAACAAAACACAAAACAAAACAAAAAAAACACCAAACCAAACCAACACATGAAAAACCCAGAGCATCAGTAAGCTATGGGTTCACTTCAAGTGGCTTAATACCTATGTAATTGAAGTCCCTGAAAGGGGACGGTGGGTTGGGGGACAGGAAAAATACATTTGAAGAAATAATGGCTGAAAAACTTTCGATTTTGATGAAGAGTAATATCTCGCTGATCTAAACTGTAAGCAGGAGAGACATGAAAAAAAAGATACCAAGGCATATCATAATAAAATTATGATGTGATAAAACTAGTGATAAAGAAAAAAATCTTAAACTAGAAAAAAAATAAAATAAAGATGACAGCATATTTATTATTGGAAACAATGCAAATGAGGCCACAGTGGAGCACTATCTTTAAAGAATTGAAAGAAAAAATAAATTCAGCTGAATACAAACCACACTTTGATAACTATTCAAATAATGTCAAACTTAGAACCATGTAACAAAGGAATCAAAGACAATGTATGATAACATCCTATCTACAGGCAGTATGACAAAGCTACATTTATGGATTGTTATGCTCAGAGAAAAGGAAAAACCACCCATCTGTCATTCCCCATAGCCTTTACTAGCCTTCTAGTACTAATATCAGGAAGGTTATTTCCAAGGTCATCGCTGTTTCTGATTAAAAAGAAACAAAACTTCACAGATAGGGCCAAAGCTTCCCAAAATCTATACAATGATGAGTTCTTTTATGCAGAAGGTATTACAGAAACATACTACTCAACCCTTTTCTCTGTATTAATTTAGTTCTTACCCATTCTTTCCCATGCTTCTTCCACGTTTACCCTCTTCCTGTGTTTAGGGATGGAGAGATCCTCTTGCTGTATTCCATTATGTGCATTCTCCTTTCAATTGTGTTTCACCTACAATTCATTCACACTCTCCAACTCATTTCAGATGTGACAGCTCTCTGTGAATCTGAATCACCTCAAAACAGGCAGTAGACAATTGTCATAACTTATTCCACTTTTTTTTTTTTTTAATAATAACCCCCTTTTTAAAAAAAAAAAAAGAAGACTGGAGTGTAGTACATGAACTTGCCAGAAAAGGTGAGAGAGAGAGAGAGAGAACACCCAGTGAGTGTGGTCATGCTATACCCATTTTTTGCCCCCCTATCTTTATCCTGTTAGGATTTTGGGCAAGCATGCACACGCCTGCTAAAACCAGGATTCAAACCACCGTTGACCATATAGGATCCAGCTTTCTATGCACAGCATTTAACAGCTTTGCTATGGGGCCAGTCCTTTATTTCCTCTATTCTGTAACCCCACCTATTGGAGCAGCTCACCCTTCAAGTCATAGTAAAGAACTATGTAAACTCTTGCAAACAAAAGCAAACTACAAATCATTCTTTCCTCATGACCAAATGAATCACTAGTGGTTGGGCACCGAAACACCGAAATCCAAACTTCCGTACTGTATTTCTGTGCAACTTGTGTGGAAATCTCAAGCATCTCTGTACCCTCTGAGATGTGGGAAACATCAGGAAATAAATGTGTGGCAGAGGCTTGATGGGTCTTCATTATACAACTGCAGTTCCCAAGCCCTCTGTGAAGTAAAGCATGAGTCAGCTGCAGTCCCAAGGGGCCTACAGAAAGGACAAGTGGAGGTTAATACTGGCAATCATAGTAGCAAAATATTTAGCACTTAGTGTGTACCAGGCAGGACATGTTCTAAGCATTTCACGTATATTAATTTAAGCTTACAATGTCCATATGAAGCAGTACTATTACCTTCATTTTACTAGTGGAAATAATAACTCAATCAGGGTCACAATGGTGGAGTCAGGATTTGAACCCCACCAATCTGCCCCTATAGCCCACACTCTCAGGCACTCTTCTGTAGTGTCTCTCAGGAAATAGTGTGATGGGGACAAGGAGCACTAGGCAGGGAATAAACACATGATTGGTGCTTTCTCCCCTCACTTAAGACCTAGCTATCCCAAACGCTGGGAATAAATGTCAATCACTTCTCTCACCATAGATGATTTGAACAACTAACAAGTATGCGATTTTACAAAATATTTTTGCAAGTATGCAAATATAGGGCATTGCAGCAGGAGTCAAAAGACAGCACTAGGCCAGCAGGTGGCATGATGGTTAAGGTGCTGGACTCCCACCGGGCCTACCGCAGTTCCAGTTCGAGTCTTGAACCTGGTGGCTTGCTTTCTCACCTTCCCTCTTTTTCTCCCTGGTGATGCATGTGCCCTATAGCAAAATTTAAAAATTAAGTATTTTTTTTTAAAAGCAGCAGTACAAAAGGGGGATTAGGGCAAAGTGGTGTATTGAGAGTAGGAAGGCAAGGAAGAAGGAGTGTTAAAAAGAAGCTTTCAGCATTATGAAGAGGCAGAGAATGGGCACTGATGTCTCTCTCCCTTCCTGTTCTTAGTTGTATCACAACACTCATTTCTCAGGCCAAGGGATCTTGGCCCAAGAGTAAAACAGTTCATTTGAATTTCATTCCCATGTTAATAAAGGATTCAAAAGTTGCATTAAATAGATTCTTTGTTCACATCTCTCAGATTGGATAAAAAGTGAAGCAGCCATAAATAAAGAATAAAAACACATTTATTTCCTTGCCTACAATTTAAAATGGCTACTTCTGCCATGCAGGTGCTGGAGGCCATGTGGGAACCAGGCCCAGGGCTGGAGGCAGGGGCAATGTGAAGACTGAAGGGCCTGTTTTTCTCTTTCACTCACTCTTATTCTCCCACTCTTTCTCAGGAAACAGGCAAATAAACATTAGAAACCAAACACCAGGAAAAAAAAAATCAAGAAAACAGATTCCAAGGAACCCAAGCTGGTTAAGACATCTTAAAAAATATCCCTCTAGTTAAAAATTAATAAATAAATAAGAACAAAAAAAGAAAGATGAAGGGAAAGAAGGAGAAAAAAAATACCCACCTTCATCATATTGTAAAAAAATAATGAGAAACTGCCTTTACTTCAGTGGTCATAAGAACTGTAATTTCCTTGCAAGTTTGCCAACACCTTGCTGGTCCACCCCCAGCAGTAATATACAGAGGCTAAGCGAGCACATCTGTCCTGCTGTAATTAAGGCTGCAGAGCAGGGCAGCAGGTGCAAACTTCTCATCCTTCAACCTGACTCTTAAAGTGCTTGTGCTCTTGTAACTTAAAGTCCAAACTTGTTAAAAGTGAGATTTGGAAGGTCATTAATCTGTAACAGGGGTTAGGCAGTAAAGATATTCCTTTAAAGCAAAATTAGAAACAGCTACCTAACATGTATCAGCCATTTTAAGATGTTGCCGTTGCACATTTTCCAAGGGGGGAAAAACTATTAATTCCAAGGAGATTAATATCCACATGAGCATGATATGGAAGCCAGATTGGAAGGCTTTTTTCCCTTAAGAAAAAAAGCCTTTCCAGCCACAGAAAAGAGCTGCAGGTCTCTTATCTAACCCTCAGTGTAATTTAGGTGCATAGGGATTCTGTAATACAGAGAGCTCAATCATCACTAAGGTTTTTGTCTTATTTTCTTGTTAAAAATTTATCTGTAGAAGAATTTGAATTGTAGTCACTTTCCTCCAAAGAGCTGAGGCAGCAAAACCTCCCCGCAAAAGTAGTTCCATTTAAACGTTTCAATGCGACCCCGCCAGATCCTAAAATAATTATAGCTTAGAAAGGCAGACGTGGCTTCAGGTCTGAACAATTTTTATCATACTATACGTTTTCATGGGGTAGGAAGAGAGAAATCAGTGACATAAGTGTGAGCCATACTTAAACATACCGAGACAGAAGTCATCTGCTTCTGCAGGAAGGTACAATGCCTGGGGGAAATACCCAGTTTTCATTAGGACAGTGATGCTAACCTGTTTGGCACAGAGGTTCAAGTGGCAGCCAGGGAACCAGCTTTCCTCACTAAGCATTGATAAGGCCCATGCCAGTTGTAGAATTCTTTGAAATTTTGAGTTAATAGGGTCACTGCTGCTTCTTGAGTGCCTGCTGCAAGAACTAAGAAGGACTTAGTTGACAATGGCTGTCGGAGCCAATGGAAGGTTTCACAACTTAATTCTGGGGGAGGAAAATATTCCTGTTGACCAAGGGGAGATGCTGCAGACCTTGCAAGGACACCACCAGCCTGCAATGCCATGCAAGCCCAGCTGCTAGAGTTTTGTGAATTATTTATTAGCTGTGGCTATAAATTAGAGATGAGTGGAAGGCCTTTGGGTCCAATATTGGATGTACTTTTTATTAATGAATTTCAGGCATTTTCTGCTCTAAGAAAGGATTTTAGATAAGAGGACTGTGTAGTCTCTTATATGCAGGAATTACTCATGGTATTGCTATTGTATAGACTATTCCTATCTCAAATTCGGCCCTAACAGAGGTTGAGAGAAGTCCTTTGCTACGGTAGGTAAATGTAGCCAAGCATCCACTCAGTGTAGCATTCACATCCTTCTGTGAAAAACACTAGATCCATTTCCTGTTTCAGAGAAGGTGAACCTCTCTCTCTCCTGGCCATCAGCAAAACTTCTTTGCTCAAGGTTGTGCCAAGTTTTCGTATAAACATTAAATGAAAAATGAGCACTCCAGTAGCAATTATTCTCTGAGAGGGCAGGCTTACCCCTCCCAATGAAATAAGCTAGTCAGCATCATGGCCCAAACTTCTGAAGCTTTCATTAGTTCTAGAAGATGGGAAATACAAGGGTACTTTGAAACACCAGCGAGCTTGTGTGCATCTTTGTGTACCTTGGAATAAGAACTCCCTAAACATGCAACCCCAAGATGTTCACATTTACACTTTGTCAGTCACCACTCTTTCTCATGAGTGCATGCATGCAAAACCTGGTAACAGAGACAAGAACTTTTGCTCATATTTTTTTAATGTATCACAATGAGCAGGAAACATACTTGATGAAATATTTTCAAAGGAGTATATTCAATTACCATCTACAATCAACTTAACTATGACAACAAAGTTTTTGTGACAAATTTTTTTTTTTTTCAGTTTGAAAGTTCCATGTGGTTCTGTTTGTTAGTCTCCATGTATTTTGGTACAGTTCGAGATCAGCATTGTTACAGTAACAAAAAAGCTAACAAGACTACATTATAGAAAAACACCAAGAACATCATTTTTGGTTTCACTTGCTCTATTTTTTTTTTTTTTTTTTTAGTTTTTAGTTTTTTGTTTTTTTGTACATTGCAAAGGCTGTTCATATACCTCTTCACCTCAGGGTCACGTTCATTTATGCTCTTTCCTACCCAGACTTGCCCCCCTCCCCCCTGAAGAAAGTAAACAAACAAAGAAAAAAAAAACTAGTCAAAGCTTTGTTTCACAGTGGGCAGTATCTCAGCGCCAACAAACCACCAACTCAATTTATGTTTCTATTTTAAATGTTTTAATTTAATTTATTATTTAAAAAAAATATATGTCCATGAACATCAAGTGCACTGGCTTGGGTCACTGCCTCTCTCTCCTGCAACTTCCTGCCATGCCTGATAAACTCAGGTTTAAACACATGCCGTCTGTTTTACTTATTTTCAATCATGTAAAACTTTGGCCACATTCATCTCTTTAAATAGCTTTTAATTAAAAAAAAAAACAAACAACTTCCTAGATGTATTAAACTTTTGTGTGTGTGTGTTTCCTTTAAGTTTTCTTCTTGGAAGAATGGATGAAGTAACTCCCATTCTGTGGGTTAGTTTGGTACTAAGACTGAGTGGTCCAGCACCAACCCTCACTGGAGTATCTGAAAAACAAGGACAAAAAGAAAAAAAAAAAAAAAAAAAAAAGAAGAAGTGTAACGGAGGTGAAAACTAATTTAAAAATGAGTTATCCTACTCACCTATCTACCATACAGCAGACAGGAGTAAATTCCCCGAGTGAGATCTACGTGAACAATTGCGTGTAGTAGTGGATTCATGCTTTGTAAATGATACCGGTCCTAGCCACAGTGGATGTCAGCCCACAAGCTCCAGCTCATCAGCTCATGTTTGACCTCTAATTTTCACCATCACTGACTGCTCTGCTACTTCTGGGTTAGTGCTGAGAGTTATTTTTTTCTTTTTTGAATGAGCATATACGTGGGCGGTACAGTTGTAGAGGAAAGCATTAAGTGTGCAACCCACTCCCGGTTGAAATCATCACATAACCCCTCTAGGAACACTGGTGGGTGGAAACATGCTCAGCCAATTTACCCAACCACCTTTTTTGTTGCCAAATACACCCACAGGCCAAGGCATGGCATAACAAAACACTGACAGTCACTCTGCCTCACAGAGGGAGGATGGCATCGTAGCTCAAAAATCAAACAAACAAAAACTATCAGGAACAGGGACAGGGTGGACACAAAGAAATGAACTTAAAAGTTGGGGAGGGGGGGTTAGGATAGAAATTGCACTATTACCAAGCAATATCATTTCAAAAAACAAAGTTTTCCAAAAAGACCTAGCAGAATTTGACAGGTAAAGCTAGTGTTAAATTGTTAATTGGTATCACATAGAGAACCAAAAACAAAAACAACTTTTTTCTATATGATACAGACACAGAGTAACATACAACAGTTAAATGGCAAAAAATATATATATATTTCATAGAGTTACAAACAAGATAAAATAATGAAAAACAAAAAAACTGTACAACTTTAAAATTTAAAAATGTTCATCTCAAACACAGGGAGAAATACAAGAATTCTTATTAAAAGAAAATAGCTCATAAAAACAGTAAATGTTTTGCGTACTTGTTTTTGACACCTTATGCTACAACTGGATACTGATATGAATAGTTAGATGGTATTTTTTAGTATTTCTACCTAAAAAAAAATTCTTAAAAAGGAATTTGCACTGTGCATCAGCCTAGTTAGAAATATGTACAACAGTTCAGGATCTATTCTTTCATTAAACTAAAAACAAATTCATAAAAATAAAATAGTCCCGGCTAAAAAAGAAAGAAAAAAAGAAATCCATTTTCAGATCTTGGAATGCTCCAGTCTTTTGCACAGTTGATGAGTGGCTTCAGCACTGGGGAAGAAGCCCGAAAGGTGACCAATGGAACCTGCATTCACAGTCTTCAAAGTTCCCTTTTGAAACATAAGGAAGAGAATGAAGGGGAGGAGGATTTCACACTTTTGGGGTAGGGGAGATTGTTTCTGTTGATGTTTGGCTATGAAAGTGAAACAGCAAAGCATCTATATTTGTCTCCAAAATCTACGTTTTAGCAGCACAAAGTTTTCCTTTCAAAGTTCAGAATTTTTTTTCTTTTTTTCTTTTTTTTTTTTTAAAGATGAGAAAGGGTGTGTGTTGCATTGTGTTGTGTGCTACGAATACAGATGTTAACATAAATGTAAGTGCCTCACATACGGTTCCTTTTCTGCTTTCTGCACGTTGCTATCTCTGTTGGCTGCGCTCTGGATCATTCGCCGCTCAGACTGCCTAACACAAGGACAAAACTTTGAAGTAAAAAAATGCGTTCTTTTGGTATATGGAATTGTCATTAACAGTTGCCTCTCTGCTTGCAGAAGAAGCACATAACAACCTGGGAATCTTTCATTTTACTCTTTCTTTTATTAAACTAAGTCTTGTTTGTTTAAATTAGAAACAAATTCTCAAGTAACAAGAACCCTTTCCCTTTTTTTCTGCATCAGCAGTGAAAGGGTGTGTCTTTGGATTTTATTTAAAGCATGAAATTTCTTTTTCTGAGAAAGGAAAAAAAAAACCCACAAAAACCAAAACCAAATTCCTAACCAAAAACTTTTTTTTAGAAAAGAAAAGCACACAGCCCAATTACACAAACTGAAACCAATGCTTCAGTTTAGGGAAATAATACTTGAAGCATCTACCAAACAAGGAGTAAAAGAAAAGCTACAAAGAAAAACTGAAGGAAGGATAAACAATAAATGCACAAAGCTAACAGACATAGATAACTAGAATTATATGCCTTTAAAAAGTTTCAACTCCCCAACCAAAAATAATCTGTGAGGATCCTAATGACCCTTAGAATCCTTTGAAATTCTTTTAGTTTTATAAAATAATTCTGCAGTTACCCTCAAAGAAATGAAGGCAGCTACCTTAAGTGGGAGATTATAGGATGGGAAGTGGGAGAAGGAAAGAGAAAGTGGAATTAAGGGACAAAGGGGAGAAAAGCTTAGGTGAATCAACGGATTGCAATCTATCTGCTAGGAATGAACAAGACAACATCAAATGAGGAGCTGTCAGCTGGACCATACAAAAAGCTAAATGTACACAAAAGGTTTTTTTTTTTTTTCCTTTTAAATCTACCATACTGCTTCAGTTCATTTCCAATGCAACAATCTACTCAACACCAAAAATGGTCATATCTATCATAAATACAGAAAGTCAGTTTTTAAAACTTATTTTTTTAAGCTACAAGTCCTCAACACTTTGTGTGTGTGTGGGTTATTATTATTTTTTTTCTGAAAGTGGGAGTGCTTAACTTTTCCCCTTGAAATTGGCTTCAGCAGAAAAGCTATCCTTAAAAATCCCCAGAAAGCTAAAGCAGTTCACATTGTTTTTCTTGAATACTTTCTGCCCAGTTTTTTAAATTAACAAAACAAAACAAAAAATCTTTTCTGGAACACAAAAAAGAAAAACTGAAAAAATAATATATATAAAACAATGATTCTGAAAACAGAACAAAGTGTGAGCGATTGACCTGAGAATAAAAAGACATTACATTTCTTTTTTTTTCTTTTAGCAAGCCATTGGTATCTGAATGCTAAGATAGCAAGAAATTTAAAACTGTAACAAGGTGGACTGCTTTCCCATACAGTGCATGCCGGGCTCCTCTGTGCTATCAACGTGGGGCGTTTATTGAAAAGGGGCGAATATACAAGGGGTGTAAGCTCCAAAGACATTAGGGAGGCCCTGCGGACTTCTGTTTCCCAGACCAATAGTACCTTCAAAAGGACACAATGTATCAGGGTTGGGGTTTTTTTTTTTTTTGTTTTGTTTTGTTTTATTTTTTATATATATTAAAAGAAAAAAAGAAAAGACAAGAATGTAAAATCACCGGCATAGATAGGTATATGGGAAAACAACCCACGCTTTTTCTTTTTTTTTCCTTTTTTTTTTTTTTTTTGGTTAGAAGCTTTGGAATTGCAGTTAGTCTATTTTTGAAATTGGTTTATTAATTTTTTTATTTAAATTCATTTGTTTGTATTGTTCATCTTCAAAGCTTACAATCTGAAGGTGTCCGTTCCTACACTGGTCAGACCACTGTCCTTGGGGCAGCTGGGGTCTTTGGGACCCTCCACCGGGCTCGCCGGTCCGTCGGACTTTTGGCTGAGATCCGTGTCAGACTCCTCCGAATAGTCGTCTGTTGGCATCGAGGGCTGAACCCCTGAGGTGCTGCATGAACTTGAGGTAACCGTTGAAGATGAGGAGAGAGGAGGAAAAGAAGGGGGCTTCGGGGCCGAAGCCCGGGAGACCACTGGCGGCCAAGACTTCCTGGAGGCGTGGGGGGAAGCGGAGGAGGACGAGGAGGGGGCGGCGGCCGACGGGGGAGGGGGGCTGTCGTTTGAGTGAGCGGCAGACTGCGAGGTAGATGCGGTGCTAGGATCGGGGAAGCAGGCAGAGTGAGGTAATAAACTAGGGTGCTCTTTGGCGTTTCTTGCTGCTCTCGTGATTGTTCTGTGTTTGTGCAAGGCCGACTCGAGATGTTGACTCAGAGCTTCCTCCCCACAGAGCGCGCTCTCGCACGCCAGGCAGTGGTACGAGCCGCCGCCGCCACTGCCGCCGCCGCCGCCGCTGCTGCCGCCGCCACTGCCGCCGCCGGTGGGGACGTGAAGCACCATCTCTTGCAGGTTCACCACAGACTGGCCGAAGAAGCAGAGGGACTTCAGGTGGCTCCTGGCCGCCTCCTCGTCGCCGAAGCCCGCCTGGCACTTGCGGCAGACCAACTTGTACTGCACCTTTGGAACAATGAAGGGGTCGTAGAGGGAGTCCGCACTTTTGCTTTCTGCTTCTGGCTCTTCGGGGGGTTTCGGCAGGAGGGGGGACACCTCTCGGGGGGCGTTTTTCTGCTCTTCTGGTTTGGGGGATTCTTTGGCAGGGTCTTTTTCTGGGGAAGCAGCCCCCTGGGGGACTGGGGTTTGGCTTGCTTTGGGCTGCTGCTGCTGCTGCTGCTGCACTTTTTGCTGCTGCTGCTGCTGCTGCTGCTGCTGCTGGAGCTGCCGCTGCTGCTGCTGCTGGATCGCCTCCTGCAGACTCTGCTGGTATTGCTGGTACTGCTGCAGTAGGGAGCCCGGAGACAGCCCCATCAGGGCCTGCGACAGTGCAGGGCTGTAGGGGAACAGGCCTTCCATACCGTACATGGGCTGCAGGTACCCGCTCTGCAAGGCGCCAGGGATCTGGGGGGCATAATAAGGAGAAAAGCCTGGTACAAAGTAAGGAAGGAACTGGCTCGTGAGCAACGCTGTGGGGTCTGAAGTCAAGGCTGCCTGCAAGGCCTGCAGCTGAGCAGGGTCCACTGCATACTCCATGGTGGGCAGCGGGGCTGAGATGGTGGCTGCAGCCGCCGAAGGGGCCTCTCCTTTCTCCTTCTTGGGGACAGGCAAAGGCTCCCCTTTCCCTTTGTGTGCCTTTTCCTTCTCCTTTCCTTTCTCACTGTCCTTGTCCTTCCGCTGCTGCTGCGACTGCTGTGGCGGGAGCTGTGGTGTGGATGGCGGCTGGGCTGCTGGCGGCGGGGGCTGCTGCACCTGTGGCTGCTGCTGCTGCTGCTGGGGCTGGGGGAGTTGCTGAGGGGCCATTGCCATAGTGGCTTGTGCTGGGGTTGGGGAGCTCAGCGATGCTGAGGACGGTTTATTTGGTAATCCAGATGTGGGGAGGCCAGGGGAAGGAACTGTTGTGCTGGGCAGACCCATCAAGTTCGGTTTAGGAGACGTTAAAGCTGGAAAGAATGGAGACAGAAAGAAATCCGGGTCAGTCTGGGGTGGTGAGGCTAAAGCTCAGGGTGTTTTACCTGTGCCACTGGCATGAAGTCTGAGATGTCAAGGCTTACACTTGAAGGACCCTCTCAAAACCAGTGTTCTTACCAGCAGTGTCCTGCCAGGCTCAGGGTTAGATAGCTTCATATGCTAATGAGGACCCATCCTGGCTAAGCTCCTGGACTTCTCCTTTCAGCTAAACAACCTCCAACACTTTCCTCCAACGCACCACACCCACTGGTTCATATTTCCTTGGCCACACACTCCCATCTACCAGTATGAAGACACAAAACTAGCTACTTCCAGCCAACATCCATCCACCTGAACCTAAAGGCCTTCCTCTAAGAAGAAAGAGGATGGCCATGAAACCCCACCAGGAGTTATATATTAGAAAGAGGCAACAAGAGAACGGAGCTAAAGTAAGAAACCCCCAGAGGCCCAAGGCCACATGGACAAACAAAAAAGGCTCTGTATGTTCCTCTTCTCTGACCTCCGTTGCTACAGCTGAGTAGAAACTTTAGGAAGGCAGGGAAGAGGATGAATGGGAAAGCCTGGAGGGAGAGCCTCCTGAGAAGAGAGATAATCTAGCCAGGGCAAACTGCTCCACTGCCTTGGCCCAGCTGATGTGCTTCAACAGGGGTACTGAAAAATGTAACCATGTAGGGATGGGATTCTGAAATCTGCTGGAGAAATGACCACTTTTTCTTCCTGCTCCCATTTAAATGACATACAGGTGGGCCAACGGGGCTGCAGATTCTTAAGAAATCATACAAAAGAGGAGGAAAAAAGCAGTGTCAAAATGCAGCAGCCCACAGTCCAGACATCATCAATTCCCAAGGCATCACAAGGATTACCCTCTGCTTATGGGTAGCAGAGATCTTTGATCATGTCACATGGCGTAGAGCCCAGTCATTGGACATAGTCCTAGTCTATGCTACCTACAAAGCTTTCACTCACACCAGAGCCTAATGTCCTCCACAATCCATAGTTATCTTCATTTGAGCCTTACGTTCTATGGCAGTAGTCTTCTGTTCACATGGAGTAGAGCCCAATCGCTGGTCATACTCAGTCCTGATCTATACCACCTCAAAGCTTACACCCACCCCAGAGCCTAATGTCCTCCATGATCCATAGTTATCCCATTTGAGTCTTCTGTTGCACAGTAATAAAAGAGTGTGTTCCTGCTGATGGTACGTACGCCAAGCTTCAGGTGTTCTAACATTAGCAAGGAGGTGGGGAAGGACAGCAGGGGGATGGAGACAGAATATGCCAGATGATGAAATACTGAGAAGACAGGAGTTGGGAAGAACTCACAAGCAACAGCTCTGGGGACACCTCTACATATACCACATATAAGAAACCAGACCATACTTATCCCTTCATTTCAGACAACACCAGAATGTACAACCAAAAGATGTTATAGCCCCTCAATATTTCATCTGGACCACCTTCTGCCAGAAAGCTGGGGTGGGATTTCCATAACATGACACTGTCCTCAGGATAGAAAAAAACTCTGAAAGCCAGACCTGGGTGATGACTAGGTTAATTTCTATCCATGGAGATAAAGTCTAGTCACTGGACTATGAAAATCTTCATATTTCAGGTGGGTTGAATAAGGTTGCTTCAAATAGCCAATCCTAGAAAAATATCCAATAATGTTGGATAGCTAAGGAGGAAGCTTTCCTCAGCATCACATAATTTACTTTTCCATAATAGTAGAAAGAGACATCTGGGATTAAGCCATTCAATTTCCTCAATGCATGTAAGAGACTGAAACCAGAGGAAATAGGACCCACTCCTCTGAGAAAAACTCAGTAAACTTAGTTAAATGGCACAGCAAGGCAGAGACAGTAAATTACTAATTCTAGACTTGAGAAATGACTCTTTCTGTCTAGTACTAGGCAATGGGCCTGCACCACATTTTAGGTTTGGGGCCAGAACCAAAAGATCAGTGGGGTGAGGAAGGAATGTACAGAGATGTCTGGTTCCCCATGGCTTCAGGCTTTTGAGAAAAGATTCAGGTCAGAAGGCTTTAAACTGACTTCGTGCATCTTCAACCAATAGTCTACACAGGAGATCCAAATTTTAAGAAACATTTACTGAACCCTTGATGACTTATGGAGCTCTGCAGTAGCCACATGAGCTACCTTAATACACTCTTATTTTTTTTTTTTTTTTGAGAGGTTTTTTTTTCGCTATAGGGCGCGTGTGCTCACCAGACAGACAGAGACATAGAGACAGAAAGCGAGAAATCACCCCCCAGGGGGGATGGTCACGCCGCAATCCCTTCTCCTCCATTCTCCTCTCGGGATCTTGGGCATGCACGCACACGCGCCCGGCGTGAGTTGTAAGCCACCGGGTCTGAGATGCGAACTGCGGTCGACTACGTGGGAGTCCAGTGACATAGCCATTACGCTAACTGCTGGTTCCCCCTTAATACACTCTTACCATAGTTCTATGACCTTGGTTTTCTGATCTATAAGATCAGAACTGAGGAAGGTATTTCATCCCCTGAGACTTAGTCACACACTTCTGGCATCAGACTGACCTTGTGTGGATTATGGCTGACACACATCAGACATGTGACCTTGAGTCCATTAGTCAACGTCAGCTTTCCACAACAGGTGGTTGTAGGGAATAAACAAAAGGGCCTGTGGAAACATCTTACCATTGGGCCTGACAGATAATAGATGCTTAATAAACACAAGTTCCTCCCCTCCCTCTTGAGAGCTGCTGTACAATCAGATGATGGGTAACTGGGGCATGTCTGGCTGTTTTGAATCGTTAAGAGCATATCTTTCTATCTCAAGTCCACGCAGAGTGGTCAGAACCTGAGTAGCACTAAACATATACCTGTTGACTGACTGGCTCATATTGGGTGTTGTGGAAGGAGCACATAGCACTGGGAGCCCGGAGGCCTGGGTGGGAGCTCTGGCTCCTACCCTAGCTTGCTGAATGGTCTTGACCTCTCTGGGCCTCAGTTTTCTCATCTGTAAAACAAGGGGAATAGATCAGACATTCTGATTCTACTTTTTTTCACATTATGATGATATGATAGGCCTTCTCAAGCCCCTCTGCCAAGGTCCTGGGCTGGAAAGATAACTTAGTGTCTGGCCACTTTCCACAGCTTGTTTCTTGGCTAGTGTCTAGCTAGCTTTAGCACCATTCTGACATTACTTTCCAAAATGTATAAACAACAGTCTGTCTTAGTGCTTTTTTCTTGTTCTCTTTGGATAAGAAACCAAGACCATGAATGAAGTAGCCTCATGTTCTGTAAAGCACCACCCAAACTATAAAACGAGATACCAGGACTTCTCTGGGAAGCAGCAGAGCCACTTCAACCCCTAGGAAAGGACATGCCTTAAGGAGGCACTCTGAGGCATTCTCCTTTGGCAAACATGCCAAACAATGGTGAAGCCAGGCCATTGTGGGCATGCTTGCTCACTTGTGCCTGACAGGACCCCGGAGGTGAAGGTACACTTCAGGAAGGACAGCAGAATTCAGAGAAGATGAGTGAGAACAAAGGGGAAGAAACAAGAGAGGTACATAGGAAGAACTCCAAAATTCCCTATTAAGTGAAAATTTAAGAACAGTAAGTATTTATGATTCTGAATGGATGGGAGGGGGTAGAGGGAAATGGGCAAAAGCAAATGAAGGGGTGACTGAGGACCCCTAAAAGTGTGTTAATATTTTTGTCTGGAACACTAACACAAATATGCCCAAACTAAGAACCACATTGCTCAATGCAAGATTCCTGGTCAATGTATTCAAGTAGAAAGGCAGCTTCATTAGGAACTAATATAGCCACTGTTGTTTTGGCTAGAAGAAAACCCCAGGAGTAAGAATCCACCTAAGAGCTTCTCCCTGACAGCAGCTTTCCTGCTACAGTAGCTTCCTAAAAAAGAAGGCATGGACCCAACACAAGGGCAAAGAATTGATTTAAATTCTCTTGGACTAGTTTCCATATGGCACAATCCAGAATTAGCTAGGACATTCAGGTGTCTTATATCTACAAGAAATATCTAGATGAGATGAGCATATCTGCAAGGATTGAAAGGACGGTTCTATGATGGAAACTTCATTCTTGAAAAGTCCCTAGGAATGAGTATGTATGCCAGGACCCTCAAGTTCTTTCCTATTAACACATACCTTGGTTGTGCTACCAAACATAGGGTATAAAAGTGGAGACCATTCCAACCAGGAGGTTCCACTCCTGAACTAGAAAGGCCAGGAACCAGGTACACACTGGCACCAGGGCAGCTTAGCAGAAGGCAACTTAAGTCTTACTGCTTTTAGAGAACTAGAATGGGAATCTTCCTACCTGCTCAGCACTCAGAGGGGTTGAACCATGTAACCAAACACTTACTGGGCACTGACTTAATGCTGAACACAGTCACCCAGTGCAGAACCCACCTGTGTTGGATGGAGTAAAGCCTGGCAAGGAGGGGCTGTTGAGGCCGGGGAGCAACACAGGAGGAAGGCCCTGGAGCGCTGGATATGTTGCAGGAAGGTTAAGAGCCTGGAGAGGAGCATTGTCAAACATCCCTTGCTGTTGGGCTGCCAGTCCAAGGACCTCATTGGCTTTTTTAATTCGGTCCAACTCTTGTTGAGCCATCAACTGACGTACGGTGGCTGGGTCAAAGTATTCTTTCTCCTTGTCCAACTGGCTTCCAATGGTGTCTTTAACTTTGGAGATATGCTGTTGGGAAAAGATATGGTCACGTACAGACAGCCGAGCGCTGTACTTGATGCCACACAAAGTGCACTCTGTTTTGGGTCCCTCGTAACTCGTTTGGTTTATACCAAAATGCTTGGCCATGCTTAACTTGGACTTCTTTTCTTTTGCCCGGGCATTCTGGAACCAGACCTGAACAACTCTCTTTGGCAGTCCAATGTCATTGCCCAGGACCTCACACTCTAGCATAGTGGGCGTCCTATAGTCATTAAAGCATGACTTGAGGACCTTCAGCTGCAGGTTAGTCATTTGAGTGCGAAAACGTTTCTGCCCAGGCCGATCCCCACTGTCACCAGATTTGCCTGCAGACCCACTTGCACCAGGACTGGGGGAGCAGGGGTCTGCAAGGCTTGAGGTTTCACTGTAGTCCACTGTACCTTCATTGTCATATTCCTTGCTATAAAAGCTGGGGGCTGGGCTGACCAGACCAGATGAAAGCCGATCTTCATACTCGGACATTGCCATCATGGCCGCTTTGGTCAAGCCTTCATTGGGCGCAGAAGAGGATTTGGTTTCAGTTGCTATTCCTGTCGCACTGTCATTATCTGCGTTGCCTTCATCTCCAGTCGTGGTATCTGTGATTGCCGTGTTGACAGAGGAACAGTCATCGTTGTCCAGCTTAGCTTGGTCAAAGTTTAAATTAACTGAGGACAT
The DNA here is from genome assembly GCA_026018925.1 of Tupaia tana. Lineage (NCBI taxonomy): Eukaryota > Metazoa > Chordata > Mammalia > Scandentia > Tupaiidae > Tupaia > Tupaia tana. The sequence goes on from JAKSZU010000018.1 coordinate 15,530,819, forward strand.
GGAGGGGCTTTCAAAGTCTTCAATCCCCTCCACCTTGATGGAGGAAGGGCTGAGAAGAGTTCTAGGAGACAACTCCATGGTTTTGCTCACAGGCGAGAGGGGGACACCCTGACCATCACTACTGCTAGGGGGTAGGTGGGAAAAGCTCGTGCCATCAAAAATATCTCCTTTCATTTGGAGTCCCCCATCGCAGTCTAAGAGCATTGCGGACAGAGTTAGGTTGTAGCCAGCTCGCTTGGCCTCATGCCAGTGGCGGGACCGGATATGAGCCTCAAGGGCAGTCTTAGCTTTGAAGAGTGCTCTGCAAAAAGGGCATCTTCTGTGGGCCTGTGCTGGGCCCACAGCCCGGAACTGTCCTTTCCTTTCCCGAGCTCGGGTGTTCTGAAACCAGACTTGCACCACACGTTTCTTTAAGCCCACCTCGTGCGCAATGTGATCCAACATCTTTCGAGTTGGATTGGAGTCCAGCAGATACTTTTGGTACAGAATTTCTAGCTGCTCTGGTGTAATAGTCGTCCTCAAGCGCTTATCTCTCTGAGGCTCTTCCCCTCCCGTCCCACTGTCATTTTCTCCAGGGCTTGCACTGGCCTTCTCCTCCAGCTTCCTCTTCAGAGTGTTCATGGTGTTGGTCGGAGTGGAAGGAGAAGTGGCTGAGCTCGCTGGAATCTGAGGGATGGCCCCTGAGAGTAGCTGGCTGGCCAGGAGTGGGTTACTAGGATCAAACAACATGAAAGGCATATCCAGAGACCTGTCCAAGAACTGGGGGTGGATGAACTGGTTCTGCGCACTCAGGAAATGAAGCTGCTGATGCTCCTGCCAGTGCTCAAAAGATGGGAACGCCAGCTTACACTGGTCACACTGGTAGGGGATTAGCTGAGGAGGTAGGTTTGCTAGCTGCTGAGGAGTTGATGTGTGGAGGGGCTTGAGGGGCAGGTGGGAGAGCTGGGAAGGGCTGGGGCTCGACTGGGGTAAGGGGCACTGAGGAGGGGGTGCTTGTGGAGGAGGCTGTGGCAACGAAGGTGGGGAGGCCAGCTGTGGGAGCTTCTGCTGGGGTGTGTTCGTCTTCTGCTCGGGCTGGTCTTGCTGCGGCAGCTCTGACTTTGGCTGTCCTTGCTTTTCTTGGGTTGGGTTTGGCTGTGCACTGGAAGGTTCAGCCTGCTTTGGTTTCTCATCACTTGCCTCTGTTTTTGAACTGAAGGGGACCAGTTCGTCAGCCTCCGTGGTAAGCTGCAAGAAGGTGGAGGAAGCTGCATTGGCTGATGGTGCTGGGGCGCTGTAAGCCTGTGAGGGCATTGGGGTGCTACAGGAGGAGCTGGTAGGTGTCAAGATTTCCATGGCATCCATGGAGTCCTCATTTTGGCTGTCATCCTGCCCCTCCTCATCCTCATCCTTGTAACACAGCTTCTTCTGGTGTTTGATGAGATCAAAGATGCGCTGAAACACCAGGCTACATTTTTTGCACTGGTAGTTCAGGTTGCTCGTGCGAATATACCTATCATTTGTAAGTTCACGCCGCTCTCCATCTTTGCCCTCTCCCTGATTCTCATAATTTTTCCTGGCCTTCTGCCGGGCATTCTGAAACCACACTACTATAACTCGGGTTGGAAGGTTCAGTAAATTAGAGAGTTGTTCGAATTCATCATCCTTTGGATAGGCATTGGCATCAAAGAAATCTTGTAGGACCCTCAGCTGGTAGTCAGTAAATCTTGTTCTTGAAGACCTCTTGCTTCCCCAGTACTCCTGCTTCTGTGGTTCCGGCGAAGGGGGCCGCGAGTCAATCTTGAGCTCCTCCAGACTGGTGATAGGAGGATTGCTGAAGTTGTAAGGGGAGTCCTTGTTTCGCTGCCGCTCTTTGAAGAGGGTGTTCCTGAACCAGTGCTTGATCACTTTCTGGGGCAACCCAGACTTGTCTGCCATCTCTTTGATTTGCTCTTCACTGGGGGAGTTGTTAATGTCAAAATACTGCCGTAGCACCCGGAGCTGGTCATCTGTGATCCTGGTGCGAGGCCTCTTGTTCTGCTGCTGGAGTAGGGTTGGGTTGAGCTGATGCTGGTAGAGCTGGGCCAGATCTGCAGGCAGAGGCTCCACAGGTCCAAGCTGAGGGGGCAGCTGAGCCGGCAAGGTCTGCAGTGGCATTGTTTGCATCATCAGCGGCGAGAAGATAGGCAGCTCCATTGGCATGGAGAGCTGGGTGAGCGGCACAGATGGCTGGGCCGGTGCAATTGTGGGCGAAGTAATTGGTGGGGCTGATGCAGGAATGGCTGGTGTGGAAGCAGGCTGAGGTGGTGCTGTAGGAAGTGGGGGTGGAGGCGGTGGAGGGGGAGGTGGTGGAGGCTCTGGGGTCTGGGGCCTCAGGGGGTACAGTTTATCATAGTGCTCTCTGTACTGTTTGGCAAACCTCTCGAGTTGTTTAAAGGGAAAGTAATTCTGATGAACATGTTCTTGATGACTCTTTAAAATCAAGATGTTAGAAAAGAACTTGCCACAGGAATCACACTCCAGCTTTTCCAGGTTCTCTCCCTGCTCAGTCTTCCCATTTTTCTTCTGCACCTTCTGTTTGTTCTCATTGTACTGAATGACCAGCTCGAAGCCGAAATTCTCCAGCAAGGCCTTGGTGGCATTTCCCCGGGCATCTGAAGCAATGCGTGGAGGAAGCATGGAAGGCTCAGAACTACCTCCTGGTGCCAGCTCTTTCTTCTCTTTGGCCTTCAAGGTATCTTGCAGCGATTCCTTTGGTCCCACACTGCTCTCCCCACCCTCGGCACCATCCCTCTCTCTCTGGTTTTCTTTTTCCTTTTCTTTGATGACCAGTTTGCTTTTCTTTTCAGGGTGCTGGCTTGGCTGCAGGAGGGCAGAGTGACTCTGAGACAGAGAGAGTTGGCTTTGCTGCTGCTGCTGCTGTTGCTGCTGCTGCAGGATCTGCTGGTGGCTCTGCTGTGGGAGCTGAACCTGAGCCTTCAGATCTTCCAGCAGGCCCGGGCCTGTCCCAGTCAGTGTCAGCGCCCCACTGGTCACTGGCAAGCTCACCTCAGGGTTGAGCTGGAACTCAGCACTGGGGATATAGAAAGGGAAGAGGAGATGCTGCTGCTGCTGCAGCTGTAACAGGGTCTCGGTGGTCATAGGAAAGTGAGGAAGGAGAGTAGGATTAAACAGCTGGGACTGGATCAGGGCAGCTTGCTGCTGCAGCTCTTGCTGTAAGTGAGCTTGCACTTGGGCCTGGGCCTGGGCCAGAGTCTGTGCTTGTTGCTGCTGCTGTTGCTGCTGTTGCTGCTGCTGTTGCTGTTGCTGCTGCTGTTGCTGCTGCTGCTGCTGCTGCTGCCTAGATGCAATCATATCTGCCAGCTTCTTCCGATTGGCCTCCTTGGGCTCTGAAGGGGAAGCGATGTTGGCATTGATGGGATTCCCCAGGGGCGGCATCCCAACACTTTCAGTAGGTACTTGGCTCAGTATGTTAGAACTTGGAGCGATGCCAGCACTACTTGGGTTTGTGGTGGTAAAGGTGTTGCTGCCACTGGTGCTCACAGGACTCGGTGTGGAGGAGCTCAGGGAGACACTGCTGCTGTTCCCAGTCCCATTGCTACTGCCACTTGCAGCCTCCAGCTTGGCTGCCCGGGCCTTGGTTTGATGCAACACAGACCTCATGTGGATCTCCAGAGTGGAACTCTGGCTATAGGCCACATTACAAGTGTTACACTTAAAAGGTTTGTTGTCTGGGCTGCTGGTGGGTTCTGGCTGACCAGTTGCTGATTCTTGAAGGGCTCTTTTTAACTTATGTAGGTGGGAGACAGAATTGTAGTGCACTAGCAGGATATTCTTTTGGGTGAAAGATTCCTTACATACGGTGCACTTGTAAGGGCGAGAAGGGTCTAGAAATTTTTCCATGGTAAAGTTGGGACCTTTTCGGAAAGGTAGAGCTCTCTTTGGCTCTGAGCCTGAGTCTTCTTGTACTGACCCAGAGTCACTGCCCGTTGGGCTCTGTTTATCTTCCAAGTCACTCTCTTCCTCCTTGTCTTCTTCAACAATTATGGTGTGGTCTTCGGCTAGGGTGGGGTCTCCCATCGCCAGGAGGTCCCCATTGGCCAGAAGGCCACCATAAAGCTGCTGGATGTCGGCCTCACTCAACTCCAGGTGGCTCGTCTCAAGGTGCTTTTTCAGAGCCTGGAAAGTTCTGAAACTGCGCTGACAAAGACAGCACATGGTGGCAGCTCTGATCACATGGTACTGAGAATGGAGCTGCAACTTTTCAATGGTCTTGAAAGCCAGGCTGCACTGATTACAGCGGTATTTGTACACGTGGCGATCTGATACAGGCAGCTGAGGCCTCTTGGCATGCACCTCGTTGAAATGTGTCTGAAGTGCGGCAGAAGTTTTGAAAACCTGGTTGCACCCCTTCTTCCAGCACAGGAAGCCCGAGTCTTCTCTCACAGAGCCTGGATCAGTCGGAGAGGGTTTCAAATCTCCACTGTGCTCTGTGCTTACGGATGGCAAGATGGTCTTTCCCAGATCCTCTGAGGTTTCTGTTATTAAAAAAAATAAAAAAATAAAAAATAAATGAAGCCCAAAGATAAAGTTTTGTTTCAGGAATGCCACCTATAGCAGTCTACCTAGCTGGGCCTCTTAAATGCAGAATCTGATGAGGGAAGTGCCCAACTTGACTGACAGAAACTCTTCCCCGAGCTTCCTGCTTCCTTTTCCTCCCAGGAGAGTCCATGTTATAAACAGGGTGCACATGAACAGAGATAAATAAAAGGAAATACAAAGAAGTTTTGATTCATAGTAGGCCTATGGCATATCACACATCTAACAGGCTTTTAAATAGTATTTAATTGCTTGACTCAGACTCCTCAATTTCTCGAGAACTGATCTGAATACTGATCTTAAACTGGATTCCCCTTTTACTTTAATCTTTTATGTAATAAGAATTTAGCAGTGGATCTGAATTGTAGAATATGTGAATTAACACTGTGCTAAGTATGAAGGATTTATGAGAAATATCCACTATAATACAAGAAATTTTAGAATTCTTTTTTCAGGCATTTAATTTCTTGTTATAGTGTGGCTTTTGACGGTCATCTCTGTTCAATAAGCAATGAGCATTCAAGTGGCTAATTATTCAAACACATTATTTTATTTTATTTTTTTCCTGCAATGAGATCATTACACCCTGACCCTTTCCAGTCGTCTGGCTACTACCTAATATGGGAAACTCACAAGGGAGGAGGCTGGGCGGTAGTGTGGCTGAACTCTTCCCAACTTAAATCTTAGGTGCTTATAAGAGATAAAAGGTGTAGGGTAGCCTCACAGACAGGTCTAACGGACCGCTGTGTGGCACCAACATCTACTTGCAACATGGATGTCTACAACAATGTTCTTTCCAAATGCACCTCTATGTTTCATCCCTGAGGCAACCCCAAAAGGTTCAGAGAATTCTGTTCAGGGCAGGCCCTAGAGAGCTAACAAGCCCAGTCCCCCTCAAATCAACCCACATGCTCCACAAACCCCTAAAAATTAAGTCCTCAGAAATGGAGTATTTAACAGCTTGGGATAGTGAGTCTACAGGGCTACTGACTGCATCTCTGGGTACTCATTCCCTAACTGTATGGTCTCAAGGGCACGTGTCCATACCAAAATTCCACTGACTCTTACACTTATTTCTCTCACTTTAAGCTATCTGATTAATACATAAACACATGCCAACAGAGTATAGACGAGTTGATGACAGTGTCCCTCATCTCCTGATCAGTTTCATGTGCCTTAGAAACAGGATAAAGAATTCCTGGAACTCTAGTTCTGTGAAAATTCTGGCCCAAGATTTCATCTTGTTTCAATGCCCAGAGGTCAATAATATCGATACTGACCAGGCTGTTTTCCTGCTTCTTCCAAGTTGGAGTTCCCATCTCTATCTGCAACAGCTGCTGGGAGGAACATGCTGCTGGGCATCACCATCTCAGGGGTGGTCACCTGAGGAGCAAGAGGCCACGAAACCAGGAGAGTCAAATGGAGAGGAAAGAGAAACAAAATAGGAAATGTTTAAAAATTATTTAATAAGCAAAATTAGGCTTCACCAGTGTAAAGCTGGATGTGTCACTTTTCATAGCTCACTGAAGATTCATGTTTATTAGACAAAGCTCACATCAGTCAAAAGTGTTTCTACGGTTACATTCTGGACATAATTAGCAGTGCACACTTGAAGAATAATCTTATTATTAATATTTTTCCTTTATGCAGAATTTTGACTTTGATCACTGACAATGTTTTGTCATGGGCTGTGAAACTTCTTGTGCAACCAATTAGGTAGATAAGTTGAAAGGCCCACCTTAAGCTGCTGAAAACATAATAAGGGCCCTAATTAAATCATACCTAGTAAAGTACACTGTAATCTTGAAGCAGGGAGCATTGTAGTACTGTTTTCAAAATGTATTCAGGCAAGGAGAGGAGGGGAGTTAAGAGTGAAGGAAAGGGTAAGAAGAAGAGACGAGAACAAAGGGAAGGCTAAGGACACGCAGACACATTGGCAGGTTTTCCAGGAAACATCTTGTAACCCTTTACAAGCTGACATCAAGCACAAACAAGCATTTCTCTGACTCACTTAAATCAGGATTCCTTCTGGAGTCTTTGCCCAAAGATATACATCAGAGGGAACCACAGGCATCCCAGCCTTCCACGGTGGCCTACATGGCATTCTACAATAGGGCAGCTCTACCTTGACCGCGACTGTTGTTCCCTAACAACAGCAACTCCAGAATTAGCCTGGGCCCAGACAGCTACAGTTTCAGGTCAGGTCCTACCACATTTCTCTAGGCTTCCCTGCCATGTGGCCAGAGGCCTGTCCAAACAAGTTATTATTTGCCCTATGTTAATGTGATGAGTAGTCCTCAATATCTAACATAAATCTAATATAAGGATAAAAGGTTTTTTGTTTAAAAAAGAAGCAATCTACCTTGGATTACCACAGGGTGGGAAGGTTGGGTGGCAATGATATTTTCACATGCATTAGAAATCACCTTTCATTTGATGACAGCCTGAGGAAGGGACTGAACGAAAGGTTACAGGAACAGAAAGTAACCTTTCTATATGGCGCCCAGCCCCACATGAAGGCATTATGTGCTCATCAAATGCAACTTACCTACAATAATATCGTCACTGTAGCAAAGATTGGAACATCTAGATTTTTGTTTGAAATTAAATAAGACTTTAAACATATTACTATTAATTTTTAGAGGTTTAAAGGTCTGGGTCTTGCCTAAAATAGCTGCTGGTATGTTCACTAGAATCACCAGCAATAGGCTCAGCTTCTAGGAGAAACATCAACAACTGCCCCTAGGGACACCAAAAAGCAACCCCCCCCCCCCCATGACACACGCATTATAATAATTCCTGCAACCTTGATGCCAATAAGTGTAAACAGTAAGCAACAGGCACTATAGAGAAGGGCTCTAGAACTTCCCTGTGTCATGAAGAGCAGGTGTGTGGCAGGTGACTGTGTGTGACACAGTGTTCCTGCTCCCACAGACATCTGTACCCTCACACAAAGCTCACTGGCAGCTGGTTAAGGCTAGCTGCTGATGAATTGTTAAGAATGGAGTGGAGATTGCCAAACTCATTCCATCTATTTTCTTTTTAATAGAAAGCATTTCTGACCAGTGTGGTTGGGGAGTCCAGCGGGAATCCAAGAAGTGAAAGGTCACCGATTAATTTATAGTCTTCAGCCGAGGGGGAGCACGAGGTTGGGGGTAAGAGGGGGAGAAAGGGAAAGGAAAAAAGACTCCCCCCCACCTCCTTTCTCGGTTGTAGCTGCAGGATCAGTCCTTTCCTGGGATCTTTAGGAATTATGAAAAATGAATCATGAGAAATAAAAAAAAAAGCCCTACAGAGTAAAAAAGAATAAAATTATCTAACACCTCAGCTGCACATCATTATAGAAAACTGTGGGCTTTTTATACACATTACAGTAAGGCAGACATCCCCTCTAACAGACTCAGTACGACGGATCAGTAATTGTTTTCATACACTTTAATTAGAAAAACTCAGATGGCTATGAATAATAATGGAAAAGAGAGACTTTTGCACTTGAAAGGTTGAAGTCAATCAAGTGTGAATGACGGCAAAAAAGAAAAAAAAAAAAGACACCAATTCATCAGCCCTCTGTTGTCTCGCTGCGACTTTAATCATAATTCCTGATTGGGATTCAAGAAGGCAGTAAGCAGCGGTTCTTTGTCTGCCTTCACCTTCCATCAATTAACTCTCCCCGAAATATAATCATCAACCTCACATGCTCTTCTGCATCTTAATCTGGGCCTCCAAACCTGTAAGTCTTGCCCCATATGTGTTTAAGTAATTACTTTTATCTACCTGCATCTTCTCATTCACAATATACCCAACCTCTCCCTGGGGGCGGGGGGTGCGTTTTAACAGGCGACAAATTCCCAGGATGCAAAGAAGAAGACCCCTACAGGATTAGAATGCTAAGGACCTAGAAATTCTGGTGTGGTTTACTACACATATGTCTTATCAGAGTTTGAAATGGAAGGTTCTTGCTTCGCAGGCTAGCAGAAGGCCCCTCATCAGTTCACAGATGTAAGGTTCTCAGTGCCTGTGCTCACTCCTCCCTCTCCTACCTGCTTTCAAAACTTTTCACTCAAAGCTTACATGCCTCTTTTAAACAGCCATAAACATAATCCTGCCAATGGAACTCACTGAGGAGTCCTTATTCTCACTGCAGAAAAGGAGAGGTACCTAAAGGCAGAGTTCCTTCAACACTTGCCTGGGCACTCCTTTTTTTTTAAAAAAAAAAAAAAAAAAAAAAAAAAAGAATTATTTTATTTAACTTACTTACCTACTTAATTTATTCATTAGTTTATTTATTTAAATTTGACCAGAGAGGGACTGTGTGTGTGTGTGTGTGTGTGTGTGTGTTGGAGAGAGAGAGAGAGAGAGGGAGAGAGAGAGAGAAAGAAAGAAAGAAAGAAAGAGAAAGAAAGCCACCAGATTCAGGACTCGAACTGCAGTCGGCCATGTGGAAGAACAGCATCCTTAACCACCACGCCACCTGTTGGCCCCACCCCTTTACTTTATAATCGTAAGTGGCTACCAAACTGCATGGAAGGTTCAGACTGTTTTAGACAGTGTCTGATGGATAGCTGATGGAAAGTCAATCACTCAACTGTGCTGAGTGCAGTTCTGTAAAAGACTTTAGTTAGAAGCACTAAAGCACATGGGTTTATAAGAGAATAAAACAAGAGGTTACAGTGTGACCAGAATCATCCCAAGTGAGCCCAAACTTCAGAGGCCTTTGGGTACCTGAATTCCACTAACTCCCCAGCACAGACCTCACAAATACACATATGTGTGTCCCCGCTTCTTCCCTCTTCTTTCTCTTCCTTTGTCCGCCTACCCTCCTACCCCAACCACACCTCAAGCCATGGACTCAAAACCAAACAAATAGTTTCGAGGTTTGGCCAGATGACAATATGCAATCAGCCCAAACACTCACACATTCTACATTGACTGTACCACAGATGTAGACTGATTCTTCTAATAATGCGTACCTTCATAAATATTGAGTACATTAAATTATACCGCCCTCCCTATACTCTACAAACTAATGGATCTGAAAATATTAAAACAGACTAGAAACAAAAAGTAAAAGTTTTTCTGGTTAAGAAAATGCAATTGATTAGAGCTATTACTTCTTTGGTATTTGGGTCTCTTGCATGCCTTTGCTATGTGAAGTGCAGTTCTGTGATGATCTTTTAGATACTATGTTTTCCTCCCACCCTTTCCGAGCTACTAAGTCAGCTACATTCCTCCCAGAGTCAGCAGAGTTTATGGGGAATGTAGGAGGAAAACCATCAGCTGAGCTGGGATACCAGAAGTCTGTAAACTAACAGTGGCTTCATAACAAGTCTCATGTACAACAGGAGAAGTGTGGAGTTCTACTCTGATCCTGAAAATCTTCCAGTTTGTGCGCTTCTCATATCTAACAACAGAAGCAGGCATTCCCCAATGATGCTAAAAGCCTTTAAGCTTAACCAATTCCAAAATGACTCAGTTGTTGAGAAGTAAGGGGTTTGAGTGACTCTCTGTTCATCTGTTCACCTGTCATTTAGTAAACATTGTAAAGGGTCCCTGTACTGCGTGCTTTTGAGATACACAGAGTGAGACAATGCCCCCCTCCCCAAGAAGCTCATGATCTAGAATAATTAACCATGTAAAGGTCATAAACCATGAAATTTCAGAGTCCTAGAAAAATACTTTCACACAAAGAATATTACAGATAATATCTCTCCCCAGAGAGAATGAACCATGGATTCAAGTGAATTACCCTTCATCTACTACAAGAGGTGGTAAGAGTTCATAAATACCTAAATCCAACCTCATCCCAGTTTGCTTTATCATTATTTTCGTTTATGATTATTTAATGTCTTTCAAGATTCTAGGAGGTAAATGGACCTGAAAACCCCAAGGACACACTTTCTAGAGCTCAGAGTCTTAGATGTGGGAGGGGCTGCTGCTATTTCTTTCTTGGTAGAAGCTAGAGTTATAAGGACACTCCACGGTCACAGACATAGAATGACCAAATACAATACCCTTTGGAGACAAGGTTATACTTTGGTAAGTTCTTACAGGACTATTCATGCAAATGCACTTCTCAAGGCTACCTTCAGACAGGCTGGCCCAGGTTAGATCAATGCAGCCAGCACGTTCCATGTGCTGTAAAGCAGAGATACTTGGAGAAGTGTTGAACCCAGTCTCTCTGGGACCCTTATCCTACAGCCTTGGCATTGCTCACCTAAGCAGAGCTTCTTTCTGAAAGGCTTATTCTTCCAAGTCAAAGTGTAGATTTGCCAAGACCTAGACTCCTGAGGAAGGCTCCAATCCTTTACTTTTCAGTGAAAATTAATAGAATGAAGAATCTTAGGCAGGGGCCAGCAGGTGGCGTGGTGGTTAAGGTGCTGGACACTCCCACATGGCCAACCAAGGTTCAAGTCCTGAATCTGGTGGCTTGCTTTCTCACTTCCTCTCTCTCTTACTCTCACCCTCTGTCTCTCTCTCTGGTCAAACTAAAAAATAAAATGAATGAATAAATAAAATAAAATAAATAATTTAAAAAAAAAAAAAAAAAAGAATCTTAGGCAGACAGGAAAAAAAAAGGGGAAACCTCAGTCACTGAGGAGTCCTTATTCTCATTGCAGAAAAGGAGAGGTACCTAAGGGCGGAATTCCTTCAACACTTGCCTGGGCACTCCTTATTAAAAAAAAAAAAAAAAAAAAAAGAATTATTTAATTTACTTACTTAATTAAAATTTGACCAGAGAGGAACCGTGTGTGCGTGTGTGTGTGAGTGAGTGAGTGAGAGAAAGAGAGAGAGAAAGCCACCAGGTCCAGGACTCGAACTGCAGTCGGCCATGTGGGAGAACAGCACCCTTAACCACCACGCCACCTGCCGGCCCCATCCCTTTACTCTGTAATCTTAGGTGGCTACCAAACTGCATGGAAGGTTCAGCTTGTTTTAGACACAGTGCCTGATGGATAGCTGATGGAAAGTCAATCACTCAACTGTGCTGAGTGCAGTTCAGTAAAAGACTCCCCTTTAGTTAGAAGCACTAAAGCACATGGGTTTATAAGAGAATAAAACAAGAGGTTACAGCGTGACCAGAATCATCTCAAGTGAGCCCAACCTTCAGAGGCCTTCGGATATCTCTTAGACCTCCCTAAGAGACCTTGCCAGTCTCCACCTCCTTATGAATGAAGTGCGGATTCTGTCCCGCAATTTCAGCGTGACGTTAAACCCCAGCTGCTTTCGGGAATGAATGCTCTAGCTAGCAGTGCGCCTAAAGCTGAGTGCACTGACAGTCTGCTCACTTCCACCCCTGTACCTAGGGAGACACCGGGACCCACTAGTTGGTTTCTACACATCTGTAGCCAACAAACCAGGGTACCTCTTGGCAACTGAGCTTCATGTGAGTCTGTTTGTTTGTTTATTTATTTTTCCTTTACTGCCTCCTATGTGTGCCTGGCTGAGCAGTAAACCATGGGTCAAGAGAGATTAGGTTCTCTTTTAGCCTTGTTTCTTGTCTAAAATGGCTACTATGTGGTTATTTACTCAATTAAATATATATATATATTCACAAGAAGAGACTGTATGGCCATGTTAACACATAGGCCAGAAACAAATAGCCTGGAACCAAATTTTAGAACCTGAGAATGAGGAAGACTGGAAAAGAATGTGGGTGAGAGAACAGGAAAACACATGAACAGTTTCTACACATGCATGTGCGTACAGAGAGTGAGAGAAGAGCTGAGAGAATGAATTGGAGAGAAAAGCTTCATTAGACTCAGAGAGGCAAGCAGTGGCAGTATACCAAGGTCACTTCTAATTTAGACCATCTAATTGGCAAACAGGCTCCAAATGGCTATCATCTCACAGGGCTTGGAATTAATGAAGCCCGATTATTTTCATTACCTTCCTCTGAGATGGAGACAAAGTGAGAGAGCTGGTACCCAGGTGGGTACGACAGCCCTAAGGCCAGTGGCCATCGGAGAGCCCCAGTGTGGCGGGCTGGGGGAGCAGGCACCAGCCTGCCCTAGACTCACAGACACACGAACACACGTGGAGCAAAAAGAGTCAGATACTGATTGAAAAATTGCAGGAGGCAAACAACTGCCTCCGAAAAGAGAGAAGCAGAGAATACTACAGGCAGTGCAGGGCCAGGGACATGGAAAGAAAGTTGGTGTATGTACAAAACACAGAATAATAAAGAACTAACAAAGGGGAAAAGATGAAGGGCGAGCTGGCCTGCTCAGGAGCCAATCCCCATCTCCACTCTGAGGCCATATTTTGTTAAGTGATTAAGGAACAAAGAAAATTTCCTCATATTAATGCTCCGGGATCCCAGTGGTGTGTCCTGTCACTTGGAAAGACAGTGATCAATTAGAATAATTTAAGAGTATTGAAATGCATGGTAGGTGGTCTTTCCCATTTTCATTTCTGGGCCAGAAACATGTGCCCCATGCTCCTAACCCTCCTTCCCCAAGACTGGCAAAATAAGGGCAGGAAACTGCAGCTCCTACCTCCTCCACCAATGTGAAATGTGAAGCTTTTCTGTAACTAGGTGAGACTTAGTTCTGTGAAGGTGACGCTGGGGTAGGCTGCCCAGCTAGGTGTGGAGGGGCACTTGTCTCATCTCTCTGAAGCTTTAGAGACTTCCTTCTTTCATATGACGTGTGCAAAGACACCATTTGGAGCTGTTTCCAATAGGCCGAGCAAAATGAAGTGCTGTGGGTGCAGTTTCCACAGCGGAGGGACAGCACTGCAATTGTTCCCAGTGGAGAATATTTTTCAAGCCCCCTCAGCAGTAAAAAGAAAGGGGCCCAGGGAAGAAGACATAGATATGAGATGCACAGCATAAGCAAGCAGCTGTTACCATAGCAACAGACATATTAGACACTGCAGGTTCCTGAAAGCTGTCTGATAAGGTATTATTAAATGAAGTCTCCTCAAAAAGCTCTCCATTTACAACTGAACGGAAAGACATTGTGTAGAAAGTAATCTATTTCCATTTATCAGGGAGGAATTCACTTTCAGAAGGACTGAAGCCCAGTGTGAGCTCGATCTGTGACTTTGGACCTAGCCAGCAAAAATATATATACCAGAATTTATAGATTTAGATGCCCTGGACATACCCCAGGTCTGCCAGGAATCATCTCTTGGGGGGATTTTCTAGCTTTTCCTATTGAGCTGCCCAAATCCGCAACTTGGTCAACCCATTTGGGAAGAAAGAAGATTTGTTCCTCTCACTGCCATTCATCCCAGCCACTGAGGGAGAAAGCAGACTAACTTTTCCCTTTGGCGGATGAATGACCATACACTGGCCATTCCTTAGCGACATGGTTCAGAAAAGGGAGCTCTGATTTGAGGGCCGTTTCTCATCATGCTGTGTTCAGAGTCTCCTGCTACAGTTCATCAGGAACACAGAGATACACTGTCAGAAAGCCTAACTGATACTTTCCCAGAGTCAATTTTTTAAATAAAATCTCAGTGAAATAGTCTCCAAGAACATTTTAAACACTGGTTCATTATAATCGCTGAGTAATATAACAGCTGCAAATTCCATTTTAACACCAAACTTTTCAGAGGAAGAATGCTGGCATCTTTCAGGAAGAGACCAACATCAGTATTCTAGTCCTCAAGTAAGATTCCAGCTTCACCCTGTGGTACGGTCACAAATTCCCCTCTAATCCTCGTTGCTCTTCTTTTCCTGCTAAACTCACAGACCAAGGTAGAACTGCATCACTTGGCTCAATGCAAACCATTCTCACAACTTGAAAAACAAATCCAATCCTGACAGCTACGCCATAATGCCATCTTCCCATGCAAAGCGAGGGTGTAAAATCATTTTTACATATACCTTTTCAATAAAAAGTAAAACATGATTGCATCTCCCACAACCGTCAGCTTCATTTCTAAGTCCATGAACTTGATCTGGTTGCCAGCAAATCAACTTTCCATAACTATTTCCTTCTAATGCACTTTTCAGAAATGTCTAGAAAACATCTCCATTGTCTTCTGTGGAAGATGAAGTACACAAGGGTACTTCTATACAAGGTGCCAAGCACAGACCCTGGGGGAGCAGTTTATCCTACACACTTGTGTTGTCAGAAATTCTAGGGTTTTATTAACCAGATCCAAGGATGCATTCTAAGGTATCCTTTCTCCCTGGTACTGTACACACAGTGTGGTATCTGCAGGATACTTGATGCAGAGCCTCTAACAGTGGTTGTCAAACTTCAGTGTGCATAGACTAACCCAGTGTGGCCCTGATGTAGCTTTCATCACAGTATCCAAAAAGGCTGAGAACTGCTGCTGACAAAACTGTTGGTAGCGGGTATCTCCTTGAAATGTCTTAGGGATTGGTACCCAAGAAAACCCAGCCATAGTATCCTGTTCTTAAAGACTCCTCATTGGTAAATCAAGAAGATGCATAATGACCACCGTGATATTCGAAATGTTATTTTACTACTCCTGTTATAAAAATATGTCGACCACTAGGCCCAGCCACAGTGGCATAAGTGGTAGAGTGCCACTGCACAAGGCTGAGGCCACGTGGGAGGCACAGGTTCAGATCCCAGACCAACCTAAACAGGCCAGGTGTGGTAGCATCTATCTGTAATCCTAGCTAATGGGGAGGATGAGGCAGAGAACTGCAATGGTGAAGTCCTGTCAAAAATACTATTCTTGGAACCAGCAGGTAGCATAATGGCTACGTCATTGGACTCCCATGTAGCCGACCGTGGTTCGAGTCCTGGACCTGGCAGCTTAAACTCACGCCGGGCACGTGTGCATGCGTGCTCAAGATCCTGAGAGGAGAATGGAGTAGAAGGGATTGTGGCGTGGCCATCCTCCCTGGGGGGTGATTTCTCACTCTCTGTCTCTCTGTCTGTCTCTTGTCTTTCTGGTGAGTACACACGCCCTATAGCAAACACCTCTCAAAAAAAAAAAAAAAGAAAAAAAAATACTACTCTCACTCATCCTCCTATTCCCCCTTAATCTTTAAAAAAGACAACCAAAAGATATTTGAAATATAATTTACACTCTCATCTCTACGGATATATACTGTGTTGGCAAAAAGTCATAACGCATTTTTGCATGGGATAATACGTTATGACTTTCCCAATGACCTAATAAATGAAATCTTTACTGTCTAATGTAAACTAGTCATACAGATTACTACAGTCCTAGGCTAAATTTATGTTAAATGACAAAATAATCACCTGAGCAAAAAGAGAATTTTAGGTAAGTATCAAAATATTTCCCTCCCACATTTCTTCCTGTTCCTTTAAGCTTCCAAGGTCATCAGCTAGGAAGTCAGATGAGACCTGGAAACAGCCCCCTTGTCTTTTCCAAGACCGGTGAGAATGTCAAGGAAGCCCTCCTGTCTACAGAACGGGTTTCTATTTAGACAGAATCTTTCCACAGTGTTCATTTGCCTTTTTGAGGATAGGTCATGCTATGTTACCTCCGAGTTCTGAGTTTGCTACTGGTTGCCAAGTTCTCTTGATGTATCATCAATTTTACATTTTTTGGGAAAGGTTTTTGCTATAGGTCGCATGAGCTCGCCAGACAGAGAGAGACAGAGAGATAGAAGGTGAGAAATCACCCCCCAGGGGTGATGGCCATGCTGCAATCCCTTCTGCTCCATTCTCCTCTCAGGATCTTGGGCACGCACGCACACGTGCCTGGCGTGAGTTTAAGCCACCGGGTCCAGGATTCGAATCGCGGTCGGCTACGTGGGATTCCAGCGACATAGCCATTACACCAACTGCTGGTCCCACCAAATTTTTTTTTTTAATAGAGATTTTTGCTATCGGGTATGTGCGCTTGCTAGAAAGACAGAGAGAGAGACACACACACAAAGTGGAAATCACCCCCCCACACACACACACCCAAGGTAGACAGCCATACCGCAATTCCTCTCCTCTATTCTCCCTTCGGGATTTTGAGCACACATGCATATGCGCTTGGCATGAGTTTTAAGCCACAGGGTCTGAGCCTGGAACCACAGTCCACTATGTGGGAGTCTGGCAATGCAACCACTACACCATCTGCTGGTCTACCCTGCCCATGTTTGATTTTAAAACAGAATTTGTATGAGAAAGAAATGAGATATAATGAATGTAAGTGCAATGCAGATTATGACCTGGTCAGTAAGGGTTTGGAGAATCCAAATAACAATTTCTTCATACAAAGGATCAGTTTATCCATGCTTCCACAGCCTTAGGGGAGAGGCAGATTAAGAAACACACATTCAACCCTGGGACCAGCAGTTAGCGTAATGGCTATGTCGCTGGACTCCCACGTAGTCAACCGCAGTTCACGTCCTGGACCCGGTGGCTTAAAACTCACGCCAGGCGTGTGTGCATGCATGCCCAAGATCCCGAGTGGAGAATGGAGGAGAAGGGATTGCGGTGTGGTCATTCCCCCCTTGGGGGTGATTTCTCGCTTTCTGTCTCTCTGTCTCTGTCTGGCGAGCGCACACGCCCTACAGCAAAAACCTCTCCAAAAAAAAAAAAAAAAAAAAAAAAAAGAAGGAAACACACATTCAATCCTTTGGGCCATGGCCATGACAAGTCTAAGGGAGGTTCAACAGAATAAAGGTCACAGAACGAGGACAGCATTCAAATATAGCTAACTCTACACCTGCTCTCTCATCCAACAGCAAAGCACCTTACCACAGTAATACGTCACCTCTGACCCCTGAAGGAGGAAACGCCAAGGGTCCTGCTCCTGGCTGCCTTACCGTCATGATGAGCTTCTCCACGCAGTCAGGTGCCACACTGTGGAGGTGGGTGAGGTGCAGCTGCAGGTGGATCTTGTTGTTGAGCATGTCCTGGCACAGGGGGCAGCGAAGCATGGGCTGCACCGAATGCTGCGTCATGGCGTGCACCCGCAGACGGTTGACGTCGGCGTTGCTGTACTTGCAGTACGGACACTGGTACATCTGCGGGGAACACACCCACTCGGGCTGAATCTCAGATCCCACCAGCAGCTGCGTTGGCCTCCAAGCCTGGCCACCCACAAGTTCATTCCCCACCAGTGTGTAAGACACTCCCCCCATCAGCAGAGCTCCTTTTGGCCTCACCTGCTCTGGCTTGATCTCCTCAGATGTTTTTGGTCGCTTTGAAGAGAGAGGAGAATCGGAGCTACCTGGGAAGGAGATGCGTTTGGAGGTTGCAGGAGAATCTGTCAGCTCCTTCTCTGCTTGGCTGGACGGTGCTAGAAGAAAAAGTGGAAGATGCAATACAGCAGCCAGACCAGGCCAGTTCCAAGAGGGTTTGTGTTGGGTGAAAATCAACATTCATTTATAGCACAGGATTTTCTTAAGACACTAGAATTCAAGATGAACATCCGGACTGACTTAGCAAGCGTGTTGGAAAAGAAACAAGTGTTTCTCCCTCTTCCCCCCACCCCCCACCACGAATTTCTGTCACTACTTTAACAACTAAATACTAAGAAAAGAAGGTAAAGAAATGGAACAAAAGGCTATGGAGTCAGATTAAGCTAAATTCAGCCTGTTCTAACCTCCCCCAATCTAGACGCAATCTGCTGGCTTGTGGGGGCAGCAGGGCTGAGGGTGGGAGGGAAAGTTTCACCAATTGCTTTGCCAACCTGAGAACTAGATGCGCATTGCTGCAGAGATGTAAGAATATCCATGTTCCCAACTTTACTGTCCCACCGCTTGGAATCAAAATATGGCACGTCGCAGGCAACATGATAAATGTGAGCTGAGAAAGAAAGGTTCGCGTGGATAACTGCAGGCCAGCACGTGAAAAAGAGTCAAGTCTGGGTTCAGCTGTTTGCTCTGGGGGAAGAAATAATTGCGGAGTAGAAGTAGGCAGAGTGTGGAGGGCAGCAAGTGGCATGGTGGTTAAGGTGCTAGACTCCCACATGGCCGGACCTTGTGGCCCAAAATATCACACCGGGTGCATATGCATGTGTGCCCAAAATGCAGAGAGGAGAAAGAAGGGGTTGCAGCATGTCCAACCCCTCTAAGGGGTGATTTCTCACTTTCCCTCTCTCTGTCTCTCTCAGGCAAGCACACATGTCCTTTGGCAGAGCCAAAAAAAAAAAAAAAAAAAAATGTAGGCAGGGTGTGAACCCAAGTGATAACCTTGCCAGTGCTCCAGATGCTTGATTCAGAATGTGTGGTAATAGGGAAGGTTTCCTATCTGCTTTCCCAAACCATGCCCCCACATCATGTCACCCAAAAAATACTAAGGAGGAGAGGCAGATGAGGCTTGAGGGACAAACGGTGGAGGAGGAAGTGCTGATGTACAGTTTTCTGATGCAAAGAAGGAGACCTGGAAGTTTGAGATGAGGAAACAGCCAGCTGCGAGGCTTCTGCAGTGTGATCACCAGTTCCAACATGGCTGGAGTTGGCCAATCCAAACCCCAGTTAGTATCTGAGAGAAGGCTATTACATTTATTTGGGGTATTTTCTAGAATTTTCAGAATTAGGCATAAAGTAGTAAGAAAACAAATCCCTAAAATAGTAGTAAGAAAATATGGAGCCACTGCCCTCATCAAAAAATAAAGTGACTCAGCATTTAGGTCGCTGGTTTAAGAAAGCCTAACTTTCACTCCTTGGTAAAACTGCCTTCCTCCTCTCCTTGTCTACTTATCGCATGCATTTCCACTTTACGTTCAGTTCTAAAATTTGTTCTCACATGGACACCAAGATGCTGTCATTACAGATGTGTACTTTAATAAACAATTTTAGAAAATCAATTTTATTCATTAAAATCATAAGGCCACAGAATAATTTCGAAAAAAAAAATTGCTAAACGCAGGAAATATTCCAGGAAGTTGATGCTCTTCCCAGAATGCACATCTTGCGACCTTTAACCCCAGTATCTTGGTAACCTGGTCTACATAACTTTGTAAGACATTTATTATTTAAAAAGTACAAGGACAAGCATATTACACGCAGACCCCCCCCCCCCCAACACACACATTCATAACAGTACTTTAATCTGTCTCGAATCGACTTCAAACCCATTTTGCTCTTAATGGGAGTTATTCATTTTCACTTGAAAGGTAATATATGACGGCTGGGTATTTAATGTGATGGACTGGCTGCCGATTAACTAGGGTGCTGTAACATTCTAGACCAGTTCCCCCATGGCCCACTTCCCATCTTCTGGCCCCCCTCAGCCCTGATCCCGCGGAACCTTACATCACAGGTTTCAGACCCTGCAGCGTGATGGGACTCTGCTTGAACACTCACACAATCACAACCAGTCTTTAATTAATGTTTCAGAAACTTAAGCTCCCACTGCCTCCAGAAGGTTTCTTACTCTGCAGCCATGTCATTTTTGCCTAGTGGTTACCTTCTATATATTAGCTCTTCAAATGCATTCTAAACATGGAGTAGGTAGCAGTATCGGGTGATATTTCAGATGCTTATGTATCACAGCCATCCTTCACTTTCTCTATTTTCACCCCAACTGAAAAGTATCAGGTTAAGCTCAGGGCTTAGAGTTAAGAAAGA
This sequence comes from Tupaia tana, assembly GCA_026018925.1. Classification (NCBI taxonomy): domain Eukaryota; kingdom Metazoa; phylum Chordata; class Mammalia; order Scandentia; family Tupaiidae; genus Tupaia; species Tupaia tana. The sequence goes on from JAKSZU010000018.1 coordinate 15,550,869, forward strand.
GCCACTATCTGCTCTTCATTCCATTAGAGGCAACCCAAGACACAGATGCTATTGCAAACACCTATCTCATCTTTCTGTTAGTCTGACCTAAAACAACACCTGCTTTTACAGACTATGACACTGTCTTGTAAATGTCACAATCTGACTGTCACCCCACTTTGGAATGCAGTGGCTTGGCAGTATGAATGAATGGGCACTGGGGCTGAGACCACCCAACTCATCTCACTCGCTCAAAAGCTGAAAAGCAAACACCGTAACCCACTGTGGCATTAGTTTCCCTGTAGGACCAAAGAGCCCATCCTCTTTCTTGAATGCTGAGCACATGATGAATTGCGGTGAGGTGGCAGAGGTGAGAATTCTGGTTTCAGAAGCCACTATTCTTTCCCCCTGCATGGAGAGGGGAACTTTTATTACCTTTTTTTTTCCTTTCCAAACTCAAACTGCTCTGGAATTCTAAAGCTTCTTTTGTAAGCCTGAACGAAGGAGCCATTATAAAGTGTTTTTAAAAATACAATCAGTACTCGCTTACTCATTCTTCTTTCTTCCCAGTAATATGACAGTCCTGCTATAATATGAAATACTGTGTCCACTGGGGCACAAACTTTGGGGTTCATCTCCCTCCTATCCAGACCAGTCTGTGCCTTTATTAGTTCCAATCTCTCTAGAAGCAGACACTAGCCACCTGCAGCTTACTAGCTCCTTGTCTAAAAGATAAAGCAATGCCATTCTTAGAACAGATTCTATAAACACCGAGTTCCAATCACATTGTGTTTCCTGGGTGATGTGGGGAGTGCTCCTGGAGTTAGGTTAACTGGCTGACACAAGCCCCTCCCCAGCTTGACCTCGGACATTAAAATGCCAATCCTTATCAAGACACGGTACTGAAGTCTCTCTATGATTTCGTTAGACGGGGAAGGAGTTGTGCAAATTCTCCATTAACATGCTAGATGAGGGTTCATTACAGGCCACAGATAATCAGAGGGTCTCTCAAGCTGCTCCTCTCTGAACAACTTCAAAAGGGTCAGAGTCTCCAAATCAATTTTGACTTAAATTCTGTCACTAGCTTACATTGTAGGCATAAGTAAATAAGGTTGGGTATCAAGAGAGTACTGTAGTTTTTTTCTTTGAAGACTTTTCTAAACTTTAATTTAAACTCTAGGAGAGATGTCACAAAGAGAAAATACTATTTAAAAAATTAATTCCTGGTCACTCTTAAGTCTGTTATGATGTCACATCTATTTCTGTTATGAACAGAAATAGATGTACTTTCCAGACAAGACACAGTTTAGACAATCAGTGCCTGGAACCTTTAATTTATACTGGCAATACAAATAATAAAACAAAACATAACAAAACAAAAAAAAACAAAACCAAAAAATAAAACAACAACAACAAAACGGCTTAAAGAGCTACTGCCTGGAGTGGTTTTTACAATAAGAACAGAATCAGAACAGCAGACAGCATAATGGTTGCGCCACGGACTCCCACGCAGTCGACCGTGGTTCAAGTCCTGGACCCAGTGGCTTAAAACTCATGCTGGGGGGGCTGGCAGGTGGCATGGTGGTTGGAGGCGCTGGACTCCCACATGGCTGACCATGGTTCAAGTCTCAGACCTGGTGGCTTGCTTTCTCACTTCCTCTCTCTCTCTTTCTCTCTCTGTCTCTCTCTGATCAACCTGAAAAATAATAATGATAATAATAAATAAAGTTAAATAAAATAATTCTTTAAAAAAAAAAAAAAAAAAAAAAAAAAACTCATGCTGGGCACATATGTGTGTGCCCAAAATCCCAAGAGAAGAATGGAGAAAAGATTCCCCTCCTGGGGTGTGTGTGTGTGTGTGTGTGTATGATTTCTCTTTCTATCTCTCAGGCAAGTGCACATGCCCTATAGTAAAAATGTCTCTAAAAAAAATGCAGCAAGAACAGAATGAATTAGGCACATTCTAGGCATCTTATAGCAGAGCACGGTGTCTGTAACTCATGGTACAGCCATTGTACTGAGTATTAGAAGACATTACAAATGATAGCTATCAAGTACTATGAAAAAATCTTCGGGAATGTAAATCAGAAAAGAAAGAAGATAAAATGTGTATTCTATCATGTTGCAGCTATGTAAAGAACAGGTATTAGTGGGACGAGCAGTTAGCGCAATGGCTATGTAGCTGGACTCCCACGTAGTCGACTGCGGTTCGCGTCCCGGACTCGGTGGCTTAAAACTCACGCTGGGCGCATGTGCGTGTGTGCCCAAGATCCCGAGAGGAGAAGGGATTGTGGCGTGGCCATCCCCCCTGGGGGGTGATTTCTCGCTTTCTGTCTCTCTGTCTGTCTCTGTCTGTCTGGCGAGTGCACGCGCCCTATAGCAAAAACCTCTCAAAAAAAAAAAAAAAAAAAAAAAAAAAAAAAAAAGAATAGCTATTAGAGAAAAAGATTAGAAAAAAATTACTGTTGGCTTTGGTTAATGGTACCATGGGCCATTTTCTAAGATTTTCTAAGTTTCTCATATAGTTATATTATCTTTAATTTTTTAAATGGATTTTTAAATTTTATTTTGTCACAGGGTATGTATGCTTGCCAGAGAGACAAGAGACATAAAAGAGGGAGATGGAGAAAGCACACCCAATGCAGCGTGGTCATGTTGAAATTCCTTCTCCTTTGCTTTCCCATCCTGTCAGGAGTTTGGGCACACATGCATAGGTACCTTGCATGTTTTCATTTTTTTAATAAATATTTAATTTTATTCATTATTACTTTTTAAATTTGACCAGAAAGAGACAGAGAGAGAGAGAGAGAGAGAGAGAGAGAGAGAGAGAGAGAGAGACAGGTAAAGTGAGAAAGCAAGCTGCCAGATCCAGGACTCAAACCGTGGTTGGCCATGTGGGAGTCTAGTACCTTAACCACCATGCCACTTTCCAGTCCCCTACCATGTTTCTGAAGCTGTGATGGCTGGGGTTTAAAACAAGATCAGCCATGTAGAATCTGGCTCCCTTAACCATTAGGCCATGGGGCTGGCCCAACTGCATTATTTTTAATATTATAATTAAATGGCTTAGCATTTAAATTCAACAGCCCATGAAAAAGTTGATATTTGGACCCATACTGTGCAAAACACAAGATGGCATTTTTTACTTTGCTGGTAAAGGCAGTTTTTCTCATTTTGGCAGTTATGTCATTAAAAAAATGTATGTTAAGTCTCAACAAATCTTCCACAGGCAACATGCTGGGCTCCTGGCATTTCAAAGTGGATAAAAACGTGGCAAGGAATCATGTGAGTAAACGTGCTATAGATGACATATTCCATAAAGCTAGGTAAATGGGGTACTGCCACAATGGAGTGCTGGGTCAGACCGTAACTGAAACGTAGCAGGACGTGAGATGTGGTTTCCTGGACACACACTTTCAAAGAGATAAAAAAAAAAGCACTTGATCCAATTCTTAGGAATTGTAATTGCCCTACCCCACACTTGCTGATGAGGCACAGAAAGGAGTGGAGTCCCTGTTATGGAGTTTAGAAAATTCAAAGTCAGCTTTCTGGGCTAAGAGTCATCATTTCCCCTTAAACTGTGATGACCTGGCTATTAAAACTGACGAAGACAAGGCCAGCAGTGGCGTGGAGGTTAAGCCAGCTGGATCCCACCTGGCTGATTGTGGTTCAAGTCCTGGACCCTGCCACCTGAAAATCACACCAGGCATGTGTGCCCAAAATCCCATGAGAAGAATAGAGGAGAAGGGCCATCCCCACAGGAGGTGATTTCTCACGTTCCCACTCTCTGTCTCTGTCTCCCTACAGTGAGTACTTGCACCCTACGGCAAACTAAAAGTGAAACAAGACAGAAAAATTGACCAAGACAAATAATGAGAGGGGCAGAATTGATTCATGATTCTCTATTTTATTCTATTAGGTTCCTCTACATTCTAAGCAAAAGAATGTCATCCCAAAGGGAAAGACAGCTGTCAATGTGTGGCTTCCTTAGGGGAAAGAGAGAATTTATGCATGGAGACATCAATTTCCAGATAGCTTTTGATTTATCATATTTCTTTGAGAAGTATTTAACATTTAAAAATTACTTAAAAAGCCACCCCTCTTCTCAGATTAATTAGTGGCAATAGCAAAGGGAAGAGAACTGACCTGAATTCAGTGAGTTTTGTTTGCAATTTTCAAGAAAATGGTATTATTACATCCTAAGCACAGAGAATAATTAAAACAAGGTAGCAACGTTTCATGTAGAAAGTGACTTGAAGAACAGATTAGAGTAGTATCACTTAGCGGACTTATAGAGTGGCCAAATAATGAAAAAAAAAAAATGGAGTTTTTAAACATTCACAGTCCCCTATAACTTCAGCTTATTTTTAAAAATAAATGAATAAAACTTCTTAGAACAAATTCTCATGCAGCCCCAACTTCATTAACAAATTCCAAATCAGTCACTGAAATCCTGATCATAGAAAACAGTAGCTGTAACTGCAATACCAAGGAACTCGATGCCAACATATGCCTCATTTCTCATCTAGTGACACGGACTGTACAACCCTGAAGTGGGTAAGTCATGGAGTTGCTGGGAAGTGAAATGAAAATGGGACCTGTGTTTCAGCCTCCTGTAATCATTTAGCCAAGAAATCCACTTGCACATCAAGGAAACCAAAGTACTAGTAGAATTAGCTTTTATGTTTCCTGAGCAAAATTCATCCTCTCATCACTCAAACCACCAGTGGGGCTGTTGGCATGGTGGCCATTCTGTGCTGCAGGCCAGCCTCCCTGTGGCCAGAGATCTCCTTGGGGAGATCCTGAGAAAGCACTGAGCTTTCCACATCACTGGGAAGTGTCTTCTGCATTTCTTCTCTTCATGGTGGGATGGCACCTGGAGATGGTATTCACCCAAGTGCTGATCTTCTTCTTCCTGTTGGGAGTCCCAAGGTGAGCCCAGTCAGGACCTGGGACGCTGTCTGTTATTCGATACTTGTGGATAGTCCAAAGGCAGTTGCTACCCCCACTTCTCAACCGTCAGACTCTTAGCTAAAGTACCACTGACAGCCCCTCCATCTAAACTTCCATCTCCCAAACCAGCAACATAATGGAGGAGCCAATTAAATGATTATTAATTCATGCTACTTTCCGTAAGCCAGAGGTTCTCTTCGCCTTGCATTCCGTAAACCAGCTTGCCACCTGCCCCAGAAATTTACAGCAATCTTTTATCTAGCTCCATTGACTGAGGAAAAAAAATTCACACACACAACTCTATACTCAATGTTTGAGTTGCCATAACTACTCTACAATAGACAGATGTTTCACCAGATGAGAAAATGGTTGTTCAACTCAGAACTACACGCAAGGTACAGTATCCTTCTTCCACAGCCTTTCTCCCTTATCTTCTCATAGACCTTGTACTCCCTCTAGACAGCAGAAATGCAATGTTTCTAGAAGGCGATCTGTGCTTCTGGACTCTGTGATTTTCATACTGTCGTTGAAGTGCAGCTACTCTTGGCATTTGCTTGCAATTCCTTCCCCAGAGGAATTGAGCTTTCCTACTGCATCTCTTGTGGAACTACTGCACTTGATAAGTAGCCAGATATCTTGCTAAATTCTGTACCTCCTCTAATACAGAAAACAACAGTTATTTTCAAAGAGTCTGCCTTGCTGCCAACTTGGTCTTTAAACATGCACGGTCTCATTCTGCCTCTAACCGAGCATTTAGAGATGTTTCTAGGAGGGATCTGGGAGAACCTGTGTGAAGCAGAGGCATGTGCATGTATACCCAGTGTGTGTGTGTGGGGGGGGGTGGGGGTGGAGGTGGTCTTCATGCCATGGATAAAAGCACTTGGGGCTTCTCTCTTCCCTGAGCAAAGGTGTAGAATCTCACAACATCCAGGCTAGTGTGAAGTAAGAACCTGCTACCCAAGTCTCATCTTGGGAACTGGAAGTTCTGTAGCTCCTGTCCTTCTCTAGAAATCATTTTAGAGAAATATAACTACCTGCCCAAAAAGAAGAACATGTCTGCACAGGTATGATAAGACATACAAGTTTATCAACTCATTAAACTTTCTCTTTCTAAAAGGGATTCCAATGGAGACTTGAGTTATACTATAGGTGCGTATAACTGCGACTCAGGGAAATATTATTTTTCAGTTCCAAATAAAATGTGAACTAGTAACATCAGCACTGTGAAAATCCAGCAGCTCGGGGCCAGCAGGTATTGTGGTGGTGAAGGGCGCTGAACTCCCACATGACCGACCGCCATTCGAGTCCTAGACCTGGCGGCTTGCATTCTCACTTTCCCTCTCTATCTTTCTCACTCTGTCCCACTCTGGTCACATTAAAATAAATAAGCAAATGAATTAATAAAGTTAACTAAAATAATTCTTAAAGAAAAAAGTTAAAAAAAAAGAAAATCCAGCAATTTTGGGTGTTATGATTATTATTTTACTTTTCACTTAAAAATAATTACAGGTGGGGGACCAGCAGGTGGCGTAGTGGTTAAGGCACTGGACACTCCCACATGACTGACCATGGTTCAAGTCCCCAGACCTGGCAGCTTGCTTTCTCTTACTCTTTCTCTGTCTCTCTCTGGTCAAATTTAAAAAAAAAAAAAAGAATGAATAAATAGAATTAAATAATTATTAAAAAAAAAACAAACTACAGGTGTCCCTCCCCCCTTTTTTTTTGGAGAGAGGTTTTTGCTATAGGGCGCGTGTGCTCTCCAGACAGAGAGAGACAGAGAGATAGAAAGTGAGAAATCACCCCCCAGGGGGGATGGCCATGCCGCAATCCCATCTCCTCCATTCTCCTCTCAGGATGTTGGGCACGCACACACACGCGCCCGGTGTGAGTTTAAGCCACCAGGTCCGGGACTCAAACCGCAGTCAACTACATGGGAGTCCAGCAACATAAACCATTACGCTAACTGCTGGTCCCATAGGTGTCTCCCCTTATCTGTGGGGGATACGTTCAAAGAACCCCTGTGGACAGTACTGAACCATATATATGTACCTAGATACATACATATGTAGGTATATGTACATATGTGAAAAAATGTATTATGTGGTGTGTGTGTGTATAATTTCTTAAAAGAATTGTTTATTTTATTTGTTATTATTAATTTTTATTTTGGCCACAGAGAGACAGAGAGAAAGAGAAAGTGAGAAAGCAAGCCACCAGGTCTGGGACTTTCAGCCATGTGGGAGTCCTGCACCACCATGCCACCTGCCATCCCCCTAAATGTATAAAATTTAGCTCCATTGACTAAAGAAAAAAATTCACCTAACTCCATACTCAGGTATTTCTCATTAACTAGTTCAGATAAATGATTTGAGGTCTTCAGTCACTTTTTATTGTGACCCTGCCCCTCTGACCACCCCTTGTTTGCATTTGCATAACTACTCGAGCAAAATAGACACAGGTATTTCACCATGTGAGAAAATGGTTGTGCAGGGTCCTCTTTTCATAGCATGTCTCCTTCATCTTCATTTTTAATCCAATAATGGAAATGGCCAAGTGACTGACGTAAGTAGGGTGTACAGTGTGGATATGCTGGACAAAGGGGCAATTCATGTCCTGGATGGGACAAAATATGATGGTTTGCAATTTCAGTATGCTGCTCAGAATTTAAAATTTATCAATTGTCTGTTTCTGGAATTTTCCATTCAATATTTAAAGACCGTGATTCATCACGGGTAACTGAAACCATGGAAAGTGAAACAATGGGTAAGGGAGGACCATTGTAAAGTTTCACAGGAAGTTGCAAGAATAGTACAGAGAGAGCCCACCCATCCTTACTCAGGTATTTCTCATTAACTAGTTCAGATAGACAATTTGAGGTCTTCAGTCACTTTTCACTGTGACCCTGTCCCTCTGACCACCCCTTCCTCCCACCCCCAGTTGTGCTCTCTATGATTACATCTGCCAAAACTCGGGGCCTGTGCCTCTTTGAGGCATCTCTCTTGTTTTTGTAGGAAAGCTTCGTATCTCTCACCCTCCAACAGCTCAGGACCTGCTGTCCAGTGAGAGAAGAAATATTGATAGGTCTCAAAAATATCATGCTTGTCACTGAGATCATAGTCTTGATGTCCTCCAACTCCAGAGTATATCAGAACACCATAGAGTGTGCATTAAAGCACGTTTCGTAGCGCCCCCCCCCCGCACCCCCCAACACCCAAGTTACTAATTCACTAAATCTGAGTCAGACAATTTGCATGCCCAGTAGGTCTTCAGCTAAAACTGATGGTTCAGGGACCATACGTTGAGAACAACTGTCAGAGCTAAAGCCTCTGTAATGATTGGAGCCGTACTGCTTTGTGGTCAAACTAAAATTAAATGACAGGGTCCACCAAGCATGGACAGATCTGGTAATCCACTTTCACATGACTCCGAGGGTATGACATGCTCATCTCAACTCCAGAAGAAAGCCAGGCCTGGTCTCAAAGCCTAGATGTTTTCTCCCTCAGGCCAAAGGTGAAAGATTAAATGTGACTGTCCCTTAGAACTTGATCACCCTAAGACAAACGCAGACACGTTTTCAAAGGCAGAAATTCAGAAGGAATAACCTCCATGTGTTCTGTTAGCAGTGTAATCCAGAGTAACGACAGACTGCCTTGTTTACAGAAATCTCATTCTTTCCACGTGTCCTGGAGAACTGCTATTAAGAGAGCAAATATCCCTTCAATCTTTCCACCTTGCAGAACTAGGAAGCATCTTTTTAGTGCTGGCCTTGTGGGTCTAGGCACCTGTGGGCCACACCAGCCCAAGGTCCCCTTTGCTTCAGCCTTGAAAGGATGAACATATCCACACTAGTCCCAAATGCATAAATCAGCGATCAGGGACTAGGGGTTCAGGCACCATGCTGTGTGGCCTCTCCTTTCCCAGTCCGCAGCCTCTTTTGCAGGCTCTAGAAGCCTCAAGGTAGAAGGGTGGGCCCATGCTGACCGGTGGATGCTGCTGCTTGCTCTGTATCTTCGGGGAGAAAAATTGTGCTAATCCCTACATCAGAGGCATCAATCTGTTGCACTAATTCCTTGTTGAAATATGCATAAGGCTGCTTAACTACACTGATTGGAGCTCCCAAAAGGCCATCCCGCATTTCAGTTTCAAGATACCTTGCTCCCTCTGTGTTGGGTTTATGAATGAACCACCAGTCAAAACAGAGCCACCAGCTCGTTTAGACCAACATCAGCTGTCGGTCTATTTAATGACTTCCAGTCACTGGGCTGCCACCATGAGCCCAGCTCATGCCAGGAGTTGGGGACCGGATAAATATTCCTGACTTTGACTGGATTCCTGACTTGGAGGTAATAAGTGAGCCTGCCTGCCTCTGGCCTCTTGTCAGTTTCCCCAAGGTATCCTGTCTTCTGGCATAGACTCCTGAGCTGTGTACAGATGCCGTCCGTAGCTGTGGCTAGTGTCCTACGTGGATAAGTGGCCACAGTCGGGGTCCCTATTAGGGGTCACCTTCAGGTTTCATTACAGAATGGTGACGGCCATGGATTTGAAGATAACCAGAGTGGGAAGAAACCTTAAAGACCCTTCGACTGATGGGAAAAAATGTGGAGGTGTGAGACCTATGGCAAAACCAGTGAATTATTCTGGGGCCAAAAATCATTAACAAAAGCTCATTCAGCCCCATTGAATCAAACCTTAATTGAGTTCATTACAGTCTCTGAGCCCCAGTACAGCACAGAGATACCCAGAGATTGGAATATAACAACATTCAAGTTTTTTCTCTATTCTAAATCTAAGATCCTAATATACTTAACTGAATTTTAAGAGTGAAACTGAACTTGTGGAAATAAACACATAAAGTGTGGGCGTGCATCCAGCGTGGTGACAGACAACGAGGTGAACATAACTCTCAGTACCCTTACAAATCGACCTCCCAGTAATCTGCCAAGGCTTTCCTTTTGCTAGTCCAGGTTCAATAGGAGAGTGTCAGAGTTCATACTCAGGGAAGAAAGATGTCAGACTCCTGCAAAGGCTGGAAAATGGAAATGACTCTCCACTTTCTCCAGAAGGTTTAAAGCACCAAGCAGATTGGAAGTATCTTCTCTGGGTATTCTGTACAGTAGCAAGCAACAGAAACCCTACTCTGTAATAATTACGTGGTTGCTTCTCTCAGTATCCATTCGCTCTCACCTGGCTCACTCTAGTGCTCCAGAAGCCTATAATAAATCTGTGTGACAGGTAGAAAGGTGGTTCTTTGAACCTTTAGACTCTTCGGGAAGTGATGTTTTTCACACGTGGTTTTCCTATAGCCAAGTTCTCTTCACCCAAAGGTATCAGTCCCCTTTTCTAAGTAGCAAAGGACAGGGGTTTGTAGTACTGGACATAGTGATTCAGATCCTGTGACCGACGGGATGTATGACTTTGAAGCATTTTATTTGACTACACCAAGCTTTCAGTTTCCTCATCTAGCAATGGAGTAACGGTGTCTACTCACTTGCTTCTGTGAGGCAAGTGTGAGATTAGCATATGAAGCCAAGTAGAGTCTAGCAGATGGTGGAGGCTCAAACATGTGTTGCTATGGTTTCACTCTTAAAATAATCATTTATTTAATTTTATTTATCATCATTATTATTTTTAATTTTCTACAGTGCACATGTGCTCACCAGAGGGAGAGACAGAGAGAGAGGGGAAGTGAGAAAACAAGCAGCCAGGTCCAGGACTCGAATCACAGTCGACCAGGTACGAGTCCAGCACCTTTACCATCATGCTACCATGCCGACTGCTGGCCCCTATTCTTAAATTTTTAAAAAACCCAGGACCAACAGAGGGCATAATGGTTATGTCAGTGGACTCCCACGTAGTCAACAGCGGTTCAAGTCCTGAGCCTGGCAGCTTAAAACTCACGCCGTGTGTGTGTGTGTGTGTGTGTGTGTGTGTGCACGCGTGCGCGCACGCATACCCAAGATCTCAAAAGGAGAATGGAGGAGAAAGGATTGAGGCCTGGCCATTCCCCAGGAGCGGGGGTGATTTCTCACTTTCTGTCTCTCTGGCAAGCACATGCACTCTATAACAAAAATCTCTCTTAAAAAAAAAAAAACATTCACAATAAAAAACACATGTACATATATGACAGGAAAAAATTATCCTCGACAGGGTTATCATGCTGCGAGCCCCCTCCTTCAGTCCTCCAACCTGTCAGGATCTTGGGCACAGGCCAGGCATGCTCCGGGCCTACTGGGCATTCATATCAGTACGCTATCTACTGTGCCACCAGGCTAGGCCTATGATTTCATCTCTAGAAAATAATACGGGTTAATATGAGGCCATACAGTCACAGGGTGAGAGAGGAGGCCTGGTTTTAGGACAAGCACAGACACCCGAAATTTTCTTTTTCCTTTTTTTATTTTGTTAAAGTTTATTTTAGTTATTCCATGACTGAGAAAAACACAGAGAGAGAGAGAGATAGTAACAGCACCCTCAAGAGGGTCTTGTTGTAATCCACCCCAGCTTTCATCCAGCCTGGATCCTGGGCACGTGTATGCCCCACACACTCAGGGAGATCTCTGGATGTGAACCAGCAATGTTCACATGTGCACCTGCTTTGCAAGGTGTTGCATTTAAGTGCTGCCCCACCTTCTGGCCCCTGCCTTTCTTTTTTTTATCAACATAGGACAATCTTTCTAATCCATGGTTTTTATGTCCACAAAGCAGAAAGTAGAATAATTTGGACTTGAAAGTATTTATGTCATGGTGGTAAGTAGGTGCTAGGTGCTGAAGATGACAAAAATGAATGTCACACAGGCCCGACTATAAACAGCTGACAATTCAGTTTCACAACTAGAGAAGCACAGGATTTTCAAGTTTTCTCCTCCAATCTCATGTAATAAGAGAAAGCAATTTTATGGCATGTTCTATAGCTTTATACTGTGGGGAACAGATATCTGACTCAGAAGGAAAACTGGGATTTGATCGCAGCTCTGATACCCTGGAATTCCCAACCTATGGGTCTTAATTCTGTAGCCTGAAAAATAAAGATAATATTAGACCCAAGAAGAGTGCAAGAGCCTAATGAAAGTGCTCTGCTGTCCTCACGAAAAAGAAAGCATGCTTTTTTTAAAAAAAAAATCATGATCAAGATTCTAATTACAGAGGTGCTTCCCCATCAGCATAAAAGCTACAACTGGAACGAAGCAGGGAAGGGTAACAGGCCACTTTGTAGAAATAATATGCAAATCTATATGATATTTTCTATAGTCATGAACAGTGATTTGCTTCTCAATCTACATTTTCACTGCCCTTTATCTATACCTTGATGATAACGCTCATTACACTGTGCCGTAATTATGTGATTACACATGACATCTCTCCTAGAAAGTGAGTTTCTTACTGTGTTTTGCATATTCTTTATCTGTCTTAGATAGGTGAACAAAAAAAATATTTGCCCACTTGATGTGGTCCTTACCTCTTATAATACAAATTCTCAAAGTCGAGACCTTTGAATAACTGAATTCAGGCAAGTCCAGATCCACACCACACCCTTCTATTTTTACTCCCTAACGTAAAAATAGTTTATGGCTTGTTTTCAATTGTCAGACAGCATTCTGTCTGCAGTGACTGTAAGCAGTCAGGTTCTACCAAAAGAGGCCTAGGGAAAAAAAGAGGGCGAGAAGTGGGAGAGGGGAAGCTAGAGAACTCAGGAAAAGCTGCCATGGCCACACAATTCCTGTCTGTGTATGAAAACATGAAACCCAAAGCGGTTTTCATTGGCAGGAATGTGAACCACAAGGGGCCATGCAAACGAGGCTCCCAGCATTCCCTCACACATACCCTTCTGCAAAGACAAATTTCCTTTTGAGTGGTCCTGAGAAATGGAACCGAGCTGGAAGGGTATAGAGTGAGGTCAACATGACTTTTTTTTTTTTTTTTTTTTTTTTTTCCCGCTATAGGGCACATGCACTCGCCCGACAGACAGAGAGAGACATAGAGACAGAAAGTGAGAAATCACCCCCCCGGGGGGGATGGTCACGCTGCAATCCCTTCTCCTTCATTCTCCTCTCGGGATCTTGGGCACGCATACACACGTGCCCGGTGTGAGTTTTAAGCCACCGGGCCCGGGACGCGAGCCGCGGTCGACTATGTGGAAGTCCAGCGACATAGCCATTACGCTAACTGCTGGTTTCCCCAACATGACTTTTTGTAAAGGTGAGGTAGTGAATGGCCTGGCTTCCAGCCAACGACAGGGCTAAGATATAGGGGGCCACTTGAGTCTCAGTCCTACTAACCCAGAGACCTCAGGTCATGCAGTTAATTTTTGTGGCAGAATCGGGCCTTGAACCCAGGGCTTCTGGCTTCTATTAGCTCAGTGCTTTTCTGAACATATAATGTTTCCTCTGGTACATACCTTCTGTTATCTTTATGGACCCAGTTAAAAAGGGAAAAAAGCAGCAGCATGTTTTCAGTCCCTTCCCATTCCCTGTCACGGATTACATTTCAGGCACTAAGTTCTCCATACAATGGCATCTCTATTTATACAAAGCTGTAAACAACAGGGAGAATGGGGGGAGGGCTGGTAATAGATTTCCACCAGGATGTGCCTGACCTGCTTTTTTTCAACCTCAGTAATTAGAAAGGCAGTGGGTCTGCAGGAATTATTCATATGCAGCAAGAGCTGTACACTATACATTTATGTTAAACATGTCAAATCCGATTGAAATCATGCCTGCCAGCACCATATTCCATAAACACGCTTTTCCCTAACAGTCGCCCAGACCTTGCCAGCCCGTTAATACCTCCTTTAATAGCAATCTTCCATAGATTCAAATCAGGGACGCTCCACTGCACTAATTGCTCTGTGTTAGGTGAGCATCATGGATTTAAAAAAAAATTAATAAAATAAAATCCCTTCAGGCTATTCCTCTAGAAAAAAGAAAACACTCTAACTGCTATTCTGACTCAAAATTTTACAAAAATATAAACATGAACATCAGTTAGGGCCTTATGAAGCAGTATTGCAGTGTTATTTCAACTTGGGCTATACCTCCCGCCTCCTCTTTTTAAAGCACCAGTCCTGCCGGCTATCTTGTCTCAAATGACTTTAGCCCTAGTTTTGGTGCACTGTGGCTAGATTAAATAACCACCTTACTATGATTCTTTGCTAGGAGTTCAATTTTTTCCCCCTAATTATTGGTGATAAAGGATCACACTAACTGTATACTTCATTTATTGCAATTAATGATTGATTGGATAATCACTGTATTAATCACTGTTCAGTTGCCGACACTAGGGGTTCTTCAGTCTAGGACACACAGTCAGATCCACTCTGGTAAAACAGAACAAGGGGTCTTATCCATTAATATATAAATACCTTATACTAATGTGAGAGAGGGAGGATGAACAAGGGTCAATTTTCACAATTTAAAAGAGAAAGCCAGAGTTGGACAGTGGAAATGGCTGTGCATTAGAGAAGTTTTGCTTGAAAGACCCTTCCTGAACCCTTGGTTGGCCCGTGGGGCTGCCTCATGCTGGCCTTGACTAGATGTGACCCCATTTACCAAGCAGTTGTACATAAGGTACTGCTTGCCATGGTGGAACCTGCAGGTAGCTGGGGCTGAGGAGTGTCACTTGTCCACATTTGACAGTGAGGCACCCAAGGCTTCAAGAGGTGAAGGCCCTTCAACCAAGATCACTTACTTCCTCGTAGGCATCTAGAGAGTTCTTTCCACATCACCTCCCTGCTTCCAGATTAAGCACAGCACTGGCTCATTATGCTTGATCATCCAGTTCAGTGGACGGGTTGCTGTCATGTCACTGTTACCACCGTACGACTTTCAGAAAGTGTTACTCCTCATACTTAGAACAGAGATGAAAACTAGCTCAAAAGATTAGATGAAGAAAGTTCCTGCTGGGATGGGAAGCACCTCTCTGCCCAGGTAATGAGTGGCAAGGCCGGTATGTAAGCAGGAACCTCGCTGTATGCCTTTTGGTGACTTGCTTGGGCTCTCCAGGGCTCGGTTTCCCTATCTGCAAGACGGCAGGAGTGGGAGGGAGGGATTTATGGTATCTATCTCATAGGGTGTGGGTGAGAATCACGTGAGCTAACGTGATTAAAACAGCACTTCCCAACCTCTGTTCACATCGTGGCACACACAGACCATGATGGCCAGTGGCAATGAGATGAAGCTGTAACTGGCCCTGGCATCAGGGGTCCCCAGCCCTACCTGCACCCCAGTGGCTGTGGGGAGCAGTGCCTGTGCACCTGTGAGCAATTCATGGCCTCCCTGACAGTGAGGAAAGGCATGAAACGCTGGCATGACGCCTGGTACAGGGTTAGAGCTTAATGCTGCTTTTGGTAACTGGAAAATTATTAGACATGGGCTGCCTTCTTTCAGAGTTAGTTTGGTTCCTTCTGAGTATCTACAGCTATACAGGTGGTTATTTCAATTTCAATTCACTGTGATGAAATTATATTTAAAACTCAGGTGCTCAGTGGGACCAGCCACATGTTAAGTGCTCAATAGCCGTAAGTGGCCGATGGTTACCGTACTGTACAGTACAGCTGCAGAACATGTCCATGGGCACACAAAGCGAGCAGTGCCGGCCCACCGTCACGCCATTCTTATGACTGTGGCATTCCTGCATCCCCAGTAGAGTGTCATTCCCTGAAGGCAAGGCCTGTAATTTCACTGCACTTGTGATCCGGGAAGTGAAATTAGGGCCTTGTACGGGGTAGGGACTTGGCCATTGACCATGGACTTGACCTCGCCACGCTTCAAATCACTACCTTGTTGTCTTGCTACCACCCACGGTAAAAGACCTGATATCTAAATAAAAGAACCCCAAAGAGGGACGCCAGAAAAGCAGATGAAAAGGCCCACTCCGATGTAAAGAGAACTAACTAAAAATTTTTAGTAAAGACGGTCCATTCCTGAACAAACCCCAAACACTACATAATCAATAGCTCAGAAGATGACAATTACCCAGGCCTATCTGAAATATTATTAATCTGCATCATGAGCAGTCGCTAATCAACAGAACAAATTGTGAAATCACTATTTATTTATTTGCCAGGAGGAAGTACTTCCCATCACATTTAATCAGATAGGAACGGCTCAATTTAGCGAGTAAATGGAACAAACGTAGATATTTTCTATAAAATACCGAGGATCCAAAAGAGAGCTCAGAAGAGGTTGCTGGCACCTATATCGATTCCAAGATCAAATCTGCCCAAGTGCCTTAATAAAGCCTGTCATTACACACTCAGACGCTATAGACAAAATTATGCTTCGGGTCAAAAGAGAATCATTTGCAGGAGTCAGGAAAGAATTTTTCCCTTCTTTCTGTACCTCTGTGCAACTGGCAAGATCTACTTCTGAGTTATTCATTCATGTGCTTTCTGTCTTCAGAAGTAAAGATTAAGAAGGCCTGTTGCTTAAACGAATGCATGAGAAAGTGGAGCCATATTAAGGGCATTCATTTTTATGGTTCATTTTCTATCTTGTAGTAGTCTGATTATCTAGTATGCCCACTAGAACTGTGAAGACAGTCTCTCATTGAATTATAAACACTTGGAGTAAGATCTAATTGAACGGCCTTCAACCAAGCCTGCCCTGAACTGGTTATAAGGAACAGAGAAGCACATCGACAGTGCCTGGCACAGGGCACTGCACACAGTAGGAGCTTTGCAAAAAACCTGCCTACTTTTCATTGTTTTCATACTGCCCTGAGGACACAGAATGCAGGAAGCATATGCACCCATTATCACTGGTATGATCCCCCTAAATGCGTGTATGTTGCTCCCCCTCAGCTTCTCAACATCCCTGAAGCAGCCTGGCCATGGTTTTACATTCAAATGGAGGACACAAAGAAAAACTGCTTTTAGTTTTCTTCATCATAATTGACTAAGTTATCAAACAAACTCTCATAAAGATGACTATATGTCAGGCCCTGTTCTAAGCTTCCCTTATTCAAATAATCCTCACAGCAATCCTATTGGACTCGGTGCTAGTTTTAATCCCCATCTCACGTGAGGAAACGGAGACATGAAAAAATGTGAAGGTTGAGCAAGGTCACATAGCTAGTAAGTGGCAGAGTGAGGATTAGAAACGAACACCTAAACCATGACAGCAGAGGCCAGATGGTCCGGAAGGTCACTCAGTCTTCAGTTTGTGTTTGTGCAATGCTTTTCCCCAGCTCACCTTTGGGCAGGTATGTATCATTGCCATCTGAACTGTTTATTGAGATCTCACTTTAATATTACCGCAAACCTGGGATCTTGGTCCAGGCAAAGCAGCATAGAAGGCTAGCCGCCCCCTCCATCACAGTCAGGGCCTTTGGGTATGGCTGTCCATCCCCTGGCTCCCTGGCCCCAACTTATGAATCTTCCCAGAGTGTGTGACCCCATCAGCATTTTCTTGAGTAGAAGCATCTGGATACCACAGAGCCCCGTTTGAAAGAGGACACTGAGCAGAATGGATGGTGGACCCAGCTGTGTGCCCATCCATTCATTCAGCGGTGGGGAGGCCTGTCTCTCTTGCCCAGGAAACACACCGCCTTCTCTGCTGTATCCCTCACGATATTTGGAAGTTGTCACGCTGCCTCTCAAATTTCTTCTCTAGGCTGAACAGTCCCCATCTCTTCAGCCTCTCCTCAGAGGCAATATTTCTCAGCCTTCAGTCATTTTCACTGCTCTCCTCTGGCCTCTCTCCAAGGTTCTGTATCTTCTTTAAATAGTGAAGGCCAATACTGAGCATGATTTAAGAACAGTCATGCCTGGAAAGTAACAAAGGCCCAACCACTATGGACTCCAGAAGGTAAATATTTTCTCAAAAAAATCAAAGTATTGTAATACTGTATTAAGAATGGTAAAAATTAGGTAGGCCACATACAATAACTTTTTTCTATGACATAGAGTTAACATGAGCATAGAGGAGAGAAAGAGAGAGTTTGGGTTTTTTTTTTTTTTTTTTTTTTTTTTTTTTTTTTTACATAGTCTCACCTCCTAGCAAAAATCCTTCTGCCCGGCCTCCCAGTCAGCCTGGAGCACAGGTGGGCACCAGGCACACAGACAACTGACCCCGGGCCTCCCCTGTGGCCTCCACCATTGAACACGGGCGAGCTCCTGCCTCACTACCGTGGCTGAGCTTCACATAAAGTTTCTGTTGCTTGTCATATTTCCCTGTGATTGTGGTAGTTTCTAGGAGACTTTCTTCTCAGAAACAAATTTGCTCCTCTCCCCAAACGTAAGCTTTTCTTCTTATAGAAAGAATATCAGCTCTCCCTTCTTTCAATATAGAAATCTTATCTGGAGAATCCCCTTCTCTCAACACCAGCATTTCCGGAAAAAGCATTTCCTGTCTTGGCTTCTTCAGTTTCTCCTGCTTTTGGCACCTCTCTGAACTGCGCATCTACCCTCTGGATGAATTTCAAAATGTGGGTCGTCACCCTGAGGGAGGGAGTGGGACAGGAACGACATGCAGGGGCCAGCCCAGACCCCCAAAGGCAGGACAAAGACCACCCTCCACTGCCTTAGAGACTCTTGAGGATGATCAGGGTGGCCCCAATCACGTTCTACATGACTCACCCCTCATGACTGGGAGCAGGTGGGACAGAAGACCGTGGCATCAATAGAGGAAGAATGACTTTGAGGGCAAAACCGCACCGAGGAGCTCCTGAGGAAACGTGACCTCAGAACCCGAGAAGCCCCAGCACAGAGCCTGACAACTGGATGCACAATAAACGAGTTGGCTTCTGGACCACGGAAACTTAGAACTTCTTTAATAAAGGCGAACAAAGGTGACCACTCAAAAAAGCAAAACAAAATCCCTCCCCTGCTCTTCCGGAGCCAGCACAGATTTTCTGGGTAGGTTAAGGGAGTATCTGCTCCCTGCACCGTCGGGGGGAAGCAGCGGAGGTTGTGAGAGCAGCCACCCACACTACCTGTCCACTTGTTCTGGTCTTTCTCGCCTCCACTCTCTTGGTCTTTAGCAAGCTCCTCTGGATCAGCAGCTGTTTCACTGGGTCCTTCAACATCTTCGATAGCTTCTTCTGAAATAGAAAATAAAGAATGTCAAGGACTGGAAGTAGAGGGAAGATGAAGGATTCTTGGTCCCCATTCCAAAGAATTACCAACACAAAACACAGATGCTGGTGACTCTGTCCCTCCTCTCTTCCCACTGGCTCTGAGATGCCAGCTGTACTAAGGATATACCTAGGCCTGGGTAAGCAGCAAGGACTTCCTCCCAGGGATCAGCTGCTATGAGCTTGTGACTTGCTCCACACATGTGTCTATTAGGTATTGTAGACAGACTCCGTATGCCTCACTTGGGCTTTTCAAACTCAAAAACAAACCCTGCTGAAATAGTTAACACCATCTGAATCCCTGAAGTTTCATACGTATTTTACACTTGAAAATGAAAAAAAAAAAAGAGGAAGCAACTTGTTCACTTCTTGTTCAGCTCCTTCTCTAGAACATCCCAGTATTGGTCTAAACCAGACCCAATCACTGACCCCTTATCGGCTCTCAGTGCCCACGCAGGTGCCAGCCAGACCGTGGTAGGAGATGTCTGTAGTCATTCATATTCTGACGTCACAGAATATGTGATGCAATTTCACCAATATAGAGAGTTCTAGAAACCAAATTCTTCTGGTGGAAAAAGTAAGATTTTTAGAGCTAGGGTTAAGAGGTTTTAACAGAATGACTTTTCTTTTGAAGTCATTCTACTCTTTACTCACTACTGGTTGAAAACTAACCCAGAAAATGTCTCTTGCACAGCACGGAGGGCTGTAGTGAAGTGGGAGAATGGCTATTCCCAATGCTAGGCTACCGTGAAGTCCCATCTGCCCAAGTGGAGAAGAAAACGATGAGAAACTCTAGATGTTGAGGGAATGAAAGTCAGACACTTCTCCCTTGCTCTCCTGGCCCTCTGGATCATCATCCTAACCATGCATTCAGTAAGAGTAGGTTAAATGAATGGATAAAGTGGACAAACCAAGGTGGGAATCTTTCCATAAAGATGAAATGATAAGACTTTAAAGAGTGACACCTTCCTGAGTGCAGCGACATGAGAGTCAGGGTGTTTGTACCCATCACCCAAGGCTGGCACTGGCCCAGACCCAGGACCAGGGAGTAGAGTCTAATCTAGAACACCAGATGGGGGCTCTGACTCCACCGTTTGGCTCTCCAATCCCAGTATTTCAGTACTTCATAGTGTAAGGCCTCTGATCCTCCAGAAAATAGCCTGTGAATTTTATCTCACAAAGAAAGTACAAGGAGTATAAAGTAGTGCAAAGTAAAATGATCTCGGGGGGGTGGGGGAATGGGTGGGTTCTAAAATACTTGAGGCAGTATCTCTTTAGAATCAGATCTTCCTAACTTTTCCAGAAAAGATGATGGAGGTGCAAGGATTAGAAAACTGAACTAGGGGTCAGGGAATGTCATTTCTACCAATGGGGTTTATGTGGTAGTCCTAGAGGAAGTTCACGCATGCATGGCTGGAAGTCACTCAATTATGTCTCATGGTAATAACATATGTCATGTAGCAGAGAAAATACATATAAATGTTAAGAGAGTAATAACAAGCATGTTCTACAGTATGGTGTATATATCATCTTAAGTATGTCCCGACAGGATGTTCCAAGCATTTTCAGGTTTTTGATAAAACTGTTTAACACGTAATTATGAAATTCATCTTTGAATGGCGATACCAGCATTTAGTCAGTCAATGTTGCACCTACCCAAATTAACTAGGTCTCTTAAAATATACTTGTTTGTTCCAATATATGCTGTGATATGAAATAGCTGTGGTATTGATACATTAATCAAATTTGATTAGGCAAAGAGATGGCTCAATGGCCCCTCCTCTCTAGCACACACACACACACACACACACACACACACGAGCACCTTCGATGGACGCAGTCTGGCACCTACAAACTGGAGAACGCCCTAAGGGACGGGTGCCGGAAGGTGCTACTCAGCAAGCAGGGAAGGATTTATCCACGGGAGGTCCTCTGCAAGGCCAATGCCTCCCTCCTGCACGCTACCTGGCCCACGGCTATCAGAGCAGAGACTGGAACACTCCCGTGGCAATGACCCCAGTTCATTTGGCCCTTCCAAACAAATCTCTTCAGAAGACAGAGACTGTAAAGAATAAGCAGACCTGCCGAAACGGGCAAGGAGGCTGCTCGGTGCTCTGTGGATGTTCCTAGAGCTCTCATTCTACGAGCCCGTTTGGCCTTTGCTTCCTTCCCTCCCCGCCTGCCTTAATGTGAGCAGAAAATGAAGGCTGCTGAGTTCCAATGGGAGCGGTTATTTCAGGAACTATTTTGTTTCCCTCTCTCTCTTTCTCCTTCAAGATTTACAAATCAAGTCGTCTTCTTGAGTTCCCAGCTGGAATGTTGTCATGTGTGACCCACTCACTAAAAGGTGCCGTGAAAATATAAATAACAAACTGGACAAGATCCTCCCTCAGTCAGGGAATCAGAGTCGTCATCCCCACTAAAAAGCAGGTCCCCGTTCAGCCAAGCAGGCGCTTCCCTGCAGTTCCACCTGTGACCTACAGGTGTCGCCCTCCGCATGGCGAGGCCGGGAAGGGCAGCTGGCTGCAGGAGCAGAGGAGTCTGGCCTGCCTAACCTGAGCATGTGGAAATAATACACGTCTTCAAGTGAACTGTCTGGTCCTGAAGAAATAAAATAGGACATTCATAAGCAGTTACACCATCTGTCTTTATACCATCATCATCAACAGCAAGAAGAAAAATAGCTCTTTAAAATGGATGAAAGCCCAGGCTGACAGTAACCGGAAAACTGTGAGCTCTGAATACCAATAAAGGTAGAGGAATGATTAGAAAACAGGGATACAAACTGTGAATTCTTGTGGACAGCTCAGGCCCAGGGTGCTTGGCAGACGGGCTATGTTTTATGGGTCTTAAAAGTGTAAAGAAGTCCCTTGCCAAGATCCAGGCCCCACGCACCCAAGAGAAAGGCCTGGTCTCTGAAACACGTGGGAACAGGAGCACCATGGCATCGGGCTCCGAGGTGCAGAGCCGCGTCCACATGCTGAGCTCCTGGCGCTCTTACCTAGCCCCTGTTCCCTTTAGAAACTTAAACTTGATACTCACGTGCTACGCTGATAAAGCCAGGACAGAGTGGAGTCCCGCTCCCCCAGATCAGGGACTGCATCCTCCCTCACACCACCCCCAAGAAGTCAGTGGCAACTGGCTGGAGACATTACAGAAGTTGCAGGGTTTTTTTCTATTGGGTTGTCGGGAAAGTCATGATGTGTTTTTGTAAAGAAAAACGCGTCATGACTTTCCTGACGAACTAATATCATATCAGCTACTGACAGATGGTGGGAACAAGACCTGATGGATCGACAACCAAGTTTATCTGGAAAATCCTGTCTTTCACTCAGACAAAGACGTTGCTTTCCTTCACCAAAACACACAACAGCTGTTGTGCTGTTTTCAAAGCCGAAACAGACAAATAAAAACCATCTTCCCGTCAAAGCATTTACTAACATTCAGATCCTGACCAGAGCACATCAGGAATGCTTTCTTAAGGGCGAGGCCAGGACCTGGCAAGGAGGTCACCTCTGCGCCCCCAGCCCTGTCCCAGATACTGGCAGGAGCTAGCAAGCCCAGTGCTTCCCAGACAGGTCTCTGTTAGGAGACCCCAAGAAGGTGCCACTGAAAACCCTGGCAGAAACCCACTTCGAGGGTTATACTCCCCAGCAGCCCTCAGATGAAGGCACGTCCTCTAGTTTATATGTATTTTTATGTTAAAGGGCCAGGGAAACAGAAGCAAATCTGGAAAATCTGCCAGGTCTTCCTGGTGTCCCTTCTGTCTTTCACTTCCCTGTAAAATGGAGGCTTTTAAAAAAGTCTACTTCCACCGCCACGTTTTTACAACTGCTTCTCCCAGTCAGCACTTACTAGCACTGGGCCCAACCCAGTCTGCTCCCACCACTCCTGTCTCCTGGTTGTGGGCAGAGCCCACAGGTGTGAGGAATGCCAGCAGATACATGCAGTCCGAAGGGGAAAGGGTTCCTAGGGCAGTTCCGGTTGTGGGGCGAGCAACAAGAGGAGGGGGTGAAAACATAATCCCAGAACATTTTCCTCCATATGAAGTGGTTTTCTTTACCACAAATGCGAACTGTCCTCTTAGCAGCCTTACACCTGTCACCTTGCTAAAGGTGACTACGTGACTCCCCCATCGGTGGTGAAGTCTGCTTCCGAAGGAAGTGAGTGTGCCAACTGGCAAACCCCAGGGGATTTGTAGCAAGTTTATGAACAAACTGGAAATGGGTCTGTGGAAGGAGCACCAGGCAGAAGTCAAAAATAGAGGTGGCATCGTCACAAGAGCACCACTCAACCTCAATGCACACACTCCCCGAATGCATCACCCAAGAAAAAGTCCCGAATGTTAAAAAAATGGTACCATTCTCTGGAATAACAGGGGCCACCTGACATGTCCATTGGGGGTACTTTAAAAATCGCTTACAGGTTTGAAAGAAAGGGGAGTCAATCAATGATTAAAACTAGTCCCTCTGTTCCTAACTCTTAACAGGATAATACAGATTAATTCAAACCTTCTCCAAACCTGACAAAGTCCCCACAGTGCCTCAATGCGAAAGAAATTTGGAAATTCTCCTAAGAACCAGGGTATCTGTACCCTAGGCTCTCGCACGATCATGTTACTTAAATAATACACCAATCTGAGATCCCGAAGAATGAAATTGTTCTTTCTTTTGCTTTGGGGGGGGTGGGGAGTGATGTTTGAGGGTGGGGGTGAAATAAAGTGCGTCTGCCTGTCGGCAGGCTCAAGAGCTGAGAAACATTAGCTGTCATGAACCACAATCAAATCAGGTTTGAAATATTTAGCAGTGGCTTGGAAAATGCGGTGGTGCAGCTCTGACAGGCGAGATGTGCACAGACACCCACTTTCCATTATAATGGAAATATCAGGCCTGTTCTGAATATGTATAACCCAGAAAAATGTATTGATTTTTCATTCGGCATTAAAAAAAATGAAATAGCCTGCAGCTGTCAAAAGCCTTTTGTTAAAAGCTCATCTTTCCTGGAATGAGGTTTACCAGAAACAAGTTTTAATTGTATATAGGACCTCTTCTTTGAAAAACAAAATAACCAACCTGCTTACTTAGAAGGTAGGGTTAAAGCTTTTCCCTTCTCTATTTTCAGCGTAATTAACCCCAGGACAACCGCAGAAGTCGGCAGGAAAGGCCCAGCACACTCTGACCAGCAGGAATGACACAGAAGGTGGCGGCTACAAGTGGCGTTTGCTGGTGTCTCTGTGGTGGGCAGCAGGAGGGACTCGGTGATTGCATCGTGTCCTCTTTTTGCCTCTAACTTCTGTTTAGGTGCTGGCCTCTTAAGTACTCACTGCATGGCCTGGCCAATCAGTTGTCCTCTTCATGCCTTGGCTGGCACAACTGGAAAACGAGGGCCGAGCACTTTAGCGTAACTAATCCTGTGGGCATCATGTCATCAATGGGGAGCCTCTACGGCCGCAGATATTCCTTTATTTTGCAAGTACAAGGCAAATCAAAAACAACAATATAAAAGGTGGCTACGAAGGCCTAGGCCGCTTATTTCAAATCAACTCCACTGCATTAAGATTCTGCTACAGCAGAAACACAGAATGGGTCTGATCTTCGGTATAGACAATGCCCTGGTCCTAGCTCTTTACTTCCAGTCCTGTCTTCTCCTTCCACACCACAGAGGGAGACGGTAGTGGAGGTAATATTTGGGGCTGCGCCCACAAGACTGTGGCATAGCGGGCCTCTAACCATGCTATTCTTTCCTCCATGGCATTTTGGCAAGTGGAATCTCACTGAATGGCGACCAATGGTCCTACCAGTGGGTGACTTTCCATGTAACCCAGGTTATAGCCAACGTGCACACTGCCACCCTGATCCAGAACATAGTAAAGTTACTCTGCAGCATCCCCAAATGCACCTCCAATGTTAATGCCCTGGCTGTATTCCATGGTGTCTTTCCAGCCCTGAAAACCCGGCTAAAAGCTGCCTGAGAGGTAGTATCCAGCAATGAGGTTTTCTGGGTGACAATATCCCAGCCCTGGAAATCTCCCCTTAAGTCAGAGTAGTTCTGATTACCACAAATGGTTCCTTCTGCATCTCAGTGAAGGTGACTGCATGTTCTCACAAATGCATACGGAATAGGGACTTTACAAACCGACCGGAAGTCTTTGGCGGATAATCATCTGAACATATTTTTTAAAACTGCTGGCCAACTTTGCCTATTCTGTTTTCTCTCTCTTTTAAAGAATTATTTATTTAATTTTATTTATTCATTCATTTATTTTCATTTGACCAGAGAAAGACAGACACACAGAGAGAAGGAAGGTGAGAAAGCAAGCCACAGGTCTGGGACTTGAACCATGGTCGGCCATGTGGGAGTGTCCAGCACCTTAACTATAGCATAAGGATTCATTGAGGAAAACGCCTAATCACAAGAGGAAAGGCCTGAGATCCACGTCAGCACTGATGAGTGGGACATCTTCAGAGATGACCATTGTAGTCTGGGGAGGAAATCTGAGAGGGGTGAAGATGAGCTCAGATGCATGTGGGAGGGCAGGGGCGGGGGCGGGGGGGAGGCAGGCAGGGCTCTGTGGCTGGAGCATTCATTTACTCATCAGAAGTCCAATATCTTCATGTCTCCTCGGGGTAAGATGTCCTTTCTTTTTCAGTGGACAGAACGCTGGAGCACTAGCAGAGCCCAAGGCATTCAATGCCACATGGCTGA
Organism: Tupaia tana; assembly: GCA_026018925.1. Taxonomy (NCBI): domain Eukaryota; kingdom Metazoa; phylum Chordata; class Mammalia; order Scandentia; family Tupaiidae; genus Tupaia; species Tupaia tana. Next base: position 15,576,576 of record JAKSZU010000018.1, read on the forward strand.
TGGGAAAACTGGCCTCCCATACGCCTGTTCACCTGGGCCTCCAAAATCTGCCTCCTCAGGAAGACCCCTTGCACCATCTAAGGGACAGAGCGTGGGAGAGGCAAAGGTGGGTCTCCCCCTCCAGAGGCACCACTGCCCTCACTATGTTCCATTTTGTCACTCATTTAAGCTCTGCCAGGCTTGCCAAGGACCCCTCTCCACCTATTAGCATGAACTGTCAAAGGTCAGCCTAGTGCTCCTATAGGGAATTTTTCCTACCTTGGTGGCTTAAAAAAAATAATCAACCTGCTAACCGGTTATTTTCAACAAAACTGGTTCTTGAAGACGACATTTATAGAAACAATTTCAGGTCTCCAAAAGTTAAGAGGATGTGGGGCAGAACGGCAGCACAGGGCTTTAAAATGCAATCCTCTGGGAGGCCGACACAGGTGGGCAGGCCCGGCTGCGCATGTAGAGACCTCCCTGAGGCACCCTCGTGCCCATGGCTGGGAGCTGACCAGTGATGGGTGGATCACGCATCGACACTGTTGAAGGTGCTGTCTCTGCCTCTCTCACTCAGAGAGGAAGAAAAAAAGAACTTAAAAAAATAAGAGGATGTGGGCAGCGGAGGATCTGGGAGGACGCGGGGAAGAGCAGACGCCCGCCCTTCCGCCAGCAACCCACTCTTTTCTGCGTGGATTCCTTACGTGATCATTTTACCACACGGAATTTTCTGCAACCAGAGGCTCATTTACCAAATACACCTGGGGCTGCAGCGCCCGAGTATCTGGGCAGAGCCTGAAAGGCGGTGGAGTGCTGTCAGCCTTCCAGGGGGCAGCTGGGAAATGATCTGCAGGAGAACCCCAGCACCGAAGGGACTGGGCCTCCTCACGGGGCAGGCACCCTGACCTTCCTTCCTGTCCCCCCACCCCACCAACACTGTCTTTTGGCATCAGGCAGTAAGAATCAACAATGCAGAGGCAACTCTGGGTATTATTAAAAATGACTAATTGGAGAATAGAGACCATTTATGCTTTTGTATATTTGAAGATCTCGCCACTGTTTACAGAAACAAGAAAAATGGGAATTGTGCGGCAAGAGGCAGCCCCAGAAGGCTGGGCTTGAAGTGCAGCCTGGCCTGTGCGTCCGTCCCCCGCTGGTAAAGCCAAGTCCGGCTTGCCCAGAATGCGAGCCTGGGGGAGCCTCTCCTTTGCCTTTTTACTTAACTTCCCCTCTAAGTTGAGCGCTGACGAGGAGTGTGGTGTGCGGCCGAAGTGGCCACAGCATGTCAAGGCCTCCCAGAGAACGGTCCTCTCTCTGAGCTGCCCCTCCTGTGGGACAGCACAGAATGGCAGAGCGTGGAGTGGAAAATGCTGCCGTTGTGTGGCGAGGGATGGGTCCTGCCATTTTTTTCCTCTCCCAGGCAAGGCCACTTGGTCATTTGAACAGTTTGTCAAAACCACACTAGAATTAAGGGGGTGGGTGGGGGTCAAGAGAGGAGAAAAAGGGAGGAAACGCCTAGAGCCAGTATTGCAACAAGTTCCATTTATCTGTGTTCTTAGCAAAAGCACCTGGGTTGCCCCCTGCAGAAATCCAGAAAGGATAAAAGCACATGTGCGGCGACAAAGCACAACGGAACTAAATATGTCGCTGACTCGCCTGGTGGCTATTCACAGGAAGATTTGAAAAAAAAAAAAAAAAATACTGAAAGGTGTGAGTTCCAGTTTGTAAAATACAAACCCAACCCTGAAATGGTCTCAGAATTCACACTAAATAAGAAACCCAGCTATGTCCCAGAACTCTGAAGCCAACGGAATTCAGCAGGGATTAGTTTCCTTGGATTTCTACAGAGCCATGATTGTTGCTGTTACTTTCACACATGAAATGTAAAAAAGGCAAATTCCCTGAGCATGTTTGTAGCGGAGCGTGATGTGATTGTGTTGTCATTTATGGGAAATAATCGCAGGCCCATCTCCCCCCCACCCCCATTTTCCAGTCCAAATAACCATGAAAAATTACACTTCAATGTCAGTGCTACGACAAAGGAGGCGCGCTCTCTGGGAGCTCAGCAGATTTGCAGGGGTTTTTCCTTTCTTTGGACAAAAACTACCTTCAATTGTACTTCATTTAAAACGTGATCTAACAAATGCATTTTGACAAGTTCCTTTCTCTTTTTCTCCTTTCTTTCAAACAGTATTTTGCACAGTTTAACCTCACACCAAACTGGAATGTTCTGGAAAGAGGAGGCATGCAAAATAGAAGGTCCTTGATACCAAGAAGCCCCCATCCTCTCCACTCCCCCTCGTGAAAAGAAACGTAGACAACAATAATGATTCTAACTCAGTATGCTACCAGGGAAGGGAGGAGGATAGGAGAGAGAAAATGGTCATTTCTTACAGAATATTTGATAGGGTAAAGGCAAAAAAAACAACCAACCAACCAAACAAACAAAAAAACACCAAAAAGCTAGAGATAATAGGAAAACGGTCTCAATGGAGGAAGGGGATTCATATGATTTCTCATCAAAAGAAACCATTTCATTAACTCAGCGGCATCGTCTAAGGTGTCTGGATGGGGAGATAGAATTGGGGGTTCATGATTACATGGGGGGATGTAGACAGGGAACATCTCTGAGAAGGCACCTATCTCCTGTCCCCCCCCCCCCCCCCCCACCTCTTGGGAAAGGACATTTTTCAACAGAACAGATCTGCCTGAAAGCTTTTTAACATTCCAGGTGTGAGGCCTGAGCGGTTCCTACAAGCATCTGTCTTTCAATAACACCCTGCCTGAAATAAACACTGCCAGGCTTCCACGGTTGGAGGGGAGAAGACAAGACAGATAAACACACATGAGTGATGGAAAGAGAGTAAATAAAAAAAAAATTAAGTTTCCATTAAAGAAGACTGGTATCTCGTTCTGAGTCAAAACTGACTTGGCTTGTCAGACAGAGATCTTATGCTTAAAAAAAGTGTATGATGTGTTTCCTTATTTATTATTTTTAATTGGAAAATGTTAGAAATACATGGATGGGGGAAAAGTCAAGGCAGGCCTGTGAGTGCACTTCGGCACCCATATACAAATGAAGGTGTGTGGGAAACGAACAGGATGTCCTGAAGCGAGGCTAAATGCCGGTGCTGAGAGCCTAATGGGTGTAAGCTAGACCTTGTGGGATGGCTCTCGTGACGGGAACGCCAGCGCTGATAGATGCGATCTATACGGGAACTCTCTGAGAAAAGGAAGGGTGGGGGGCCGTTCACAAGGCAAAGGAGGTGACCCAATTTGATAACGCCAGAGGGAATGATGGAATTTGGGGGACAACGATATGCCAAAAGGCAAACTGAAAGTGAAAGAGGTGAACACACAACCAAGGAAAATCCAATCATGACTCCCTGAGGTCTGAGTCACAGGATGATATAAACAAGGGACTTGAATTCCTAGCCTGTGTGGTGCCCTACTGGTAAGCCCACAGTGTCTGAAGAGTCTTGAACCTGTTTGGAAAACAGATTTGCCCCTGCGGAGGCACAGATTCAGGCAGAAATACTCGTTTTTTTTTTTTTTTTTTTTTTTTTTTTTTTTCCCCACCAGCGGACAGCGGAGTAAGAGACCGACTGTCAATGAGTTTTGTTTTGCATGATCATAAGCCACTTATAAACACAGCTGGGGGAAAAAAAAAGCTGATTCATAAAAACAAAGCACAAACAAAGACTTACACTTTCCAAACCAAATCTGGGGAACAGAAATCAGGACAAGTTCAGGCGACATTGCACACAGAAAAACAGCGGTGAGACCTGCTCTCCTCGGTCAGACCCAGGCGTGCACAAAGGTCACTGCACACGTACGCACAGCACTGCACACCCAAGATGTTAGAATGTATACGGGACCTGGAGGTGGCCGAGAACTGACCCTCACATCTCCAAGCATCCTGGGGGGTCTTCAGGCGTCACACACCACCTCATGCAAGTGGAGAAGAGTGTAACTCTGCTGGGAGCAGGTATGGTCAGAGCTGAGATGTTTAAGGACGCATCTACACATGGAAAGTAAAAAACTGGGCCATTCTCCAAAACATCAAGTCCTCAAACACGCTTCAGTCTGAAACAAGTAGGCAGCAGAAGCAACATGTTCCAGTTGACATTTCTTAGGAAATTGTAAAAAAAAAAAAAAAGAAGAAGAAGTGAAGCAGGAAGCTGAGGTACAAAGAGAATCCAAAGATTTATGTTCAAGAGCTCTTCTGCATTATGGGGGAAGGCAGATGGAATTGTTAAATTGTTGACATTTTTAACAGGCACCGGTATGGCTCTTCTGTGGCCAAATGGAGAAAGAACATTCTTGGATCTTCATTTTTAGAAACTTTGAAAGTAATGACAATAGTTGAAGAGGAAGTCTCTATATATTTAAAAATCTGGATCCTGCACGATGGAATAGGCATTTTCTGGGGTTTAACAAAATGCCATTCCTTTCACCATGACTTTAGCTACAGCCAGCTCCTCTTCACATCCTCCAGAGCTTCTAACTATATTTAAGACTCAGCCTTAGGGTTCTGGATACATCTGTTTACTTAGCTTTTCTTCCTGTGAGGTGTTTCGCAGATCTAAGAACAGGCTGGTAACCCTTGAAAGGTCGCACAAGGGACTTACATATCCTGAAATTGCTACAACAGCATGCAAAGGCAGCAATCAGCATGGCAAACGATTCAATATGAGCAATGATTTTATGATCATTCAATGATCATGTAACTCAAGGTTCACATCCACACTCTTTAAAGGTAGGAACATTTGAAAATAACATACATATAAAAGCAAAGAGAAAGGAAACACTGCCATGAGATGAGAAGGTCACCAACAATCTGGGCAGACAGTACAGTTTTGTGAAAAGGAGTTGGTTCCTGAGACAGGAACAGGTATCTACAAAAATAGAGAGCACACAGTCTCATCTGAAATAAGTAATTCTGGATGTTTAAATTCCTCCATGTGCACACTGCAACCAGAGAAGGCACTAGAAATTCACTGACAGGGAAATCCTTAAGTCAAACTCCTTCCCAACTTTGATAACTGAGCAGTGTTTCCCAAGTGAAATATGAACCCTAAACAGAACATAAGGAAAGGAAACCTAAAACAAGTTAAAGGTTTTGCCTCACTGGGTAAGGCCAAGACTTCTAGCAAGGAAAGGTGTGAGGATGAACTAACCAGAGAGCAATGTAATATCAAAGATGAGATCACCCAATGATTAGGAAGAATAAAGTGAATTCCTGCTTACCAAGAAGCATTCTTAAAAGCAAAGAAGAGGAGGATTTAGACAGTAACCAAGGAGAGATTAAAAAATTAAAAACCTAGATATAATCATATCTTAAAATTAAATATGCATTATAGTAGGAAAAATGATCAATTTCTGTCTGAAGAGAGTCTATGAATTGACTCATCTATTAAAGAGCTTTGGCGAAGGGTTGGAAAGAATAGAAAATGTTGCAGGAGAATGGAAATGAACACATAAAGCTGAATCTTATAGGGAAATAATTTGGGACCTGCTGATGGCATGGTGGTTTAAGGTAGATGGATCCCACATGGCCAATTGCCAGTTGGAATCTGTTTTCTCTCTCTTTTTTTTTTGAGAGAGAGATTTTTGCTACTGAGCATGTGCACTTGCCAGAGAGACAGAGATACAGAAAGTGAGAAATCACCCCCGGGGGGATGGCCATGCTACAATTCCTTCCTTCCTTCCTTCCTTCCTTCCTTCCTTCCTTCCTTCCTTCCTTCCTTCCCCTCTTTCCCTCTTTCTCCCTTTCTTTCTTTCTTTCTTGGAGAGGTTTTTACTATAGGGTGCATACGCTGCCAGAAAAAGAGAGAGAGAGAGAGAGCGCGTGCGCGCAAGAAATCACCCCTCGGGGAGAATGGCCACGCTGCAATCCCTTCTCCTTCTCCTCCATTCTCTTCTCGGGATCTCGGGCACGCACGCACACATGCCCGGCGTGAGTTTAAGCCACTGGGTCCAGGACTCGAATGACGGTTGACTATATGGGAGTCCAGCAATGTACCCGTTATGCCATCTGCTGGTCCCGCCATGCCACAATTTCTTTTCCTCCATTCTTCTCTCAGGATTTTGGGCACGCATGCAAATATGCCCGGTGTGAGTTTTAAGCCACCAGGCTCAGGACTCAAACTGCAGTTGACTACGTGGGAGTCCAGCAACACAACCATCATTTCATCTGCTGCTCCTGGCAGTTAGAATCTGACCTGAGAGCTTGTAAGAACACACCGGGTGCATGTGTGTACGCCCAAAGTCCTGAGAGGAGAGTGGAGGAGAAGAGACTGTGGCATGGCCGTATCTTGTGTGTGTGTGTGTTTGGGAGGGAGGGGGTGATTTCTCATTTTTCCTTTCTCTCTGGTTAAAGGTTTTGCCTCACTGGGTCAGGCCAAGATTTCTAGCAAGGAAAGGTGTGAAGATGAACTAACCAAAGAGCAATGTAATATCAAAGATGAGCTCACCCAATGGTTGGGAAGAATAAAGTGAATTCCTGCTTACCAAGTGAGTGAGTAAGTACTCTGGTGAGTCCATGTGCCGGACAACAAAGTTTTTTAAAAAAGAGAAAATAATTTGAAGAACTGAGATATAAGTAAGAAAAGATGAAAAAGGGCAATGGACTAAAAATCTAGCTGTGTAAAATCTAGCTGGCTACGATTAAGGTAGTGAAGTCAGAAATTTCTTCCTTTAGAAAATTTAAGAAGGATCAATTGGCAGCATCCAAATGAGATGAGGGGCAGCACAAGAGGGGCAGACAGGAGGAGGAGAAACGAGGGCTGTGTGGAACCTGGTCACCAGAGGCTTCTGGCTTAGTTTTTTTTTAAATTATTTAATTTGATCATTATAAATAATAATTTATTTAAATTTATCGTTATTAATTTTTAGAAATTTTCTAGAGGGTGTGTGAGCTCACCAGAGAGCGACAGAGAAAGAGAGAAAGGCACAGGTCTTGAACCGCAGTCAGTCATGTGGGAGCCCAGCGGACTAACCACCATGCTACCTGCTGATTCCTTGTCTTAGTTTTGAGGGAACTGGGGGAGCTAACTACAAGCACCTCAACTTCATAGACTAGGATACTGGGGATCAGAGAAGGGTAGGGCTCCAGGCCACACAGTGAGGTAACTCAGGGAGTCTCAAAAGGAGGATCAGAGACGTCAGCCATGGGGGTGGAGGGGGTGCTCAAAGGGATGCTGACGCAGTCACGCAAGCAGACAGAGGCCACGGGCAGGCTGAAGAGTGAAGACAGTACCCTGGCCCTTGGATGCTTGCTACTTTGGGAATCTTCCCCAAGTGAAGCTGGGATACTGAGGCAAACGATTCTAATAGTGGTACCAGAGCTGCTGAAAGAAATATCTAATTTGTCTTTACATCTGGAGACAAAGGGCACAGCAAGGATAGGATACAAAGCTCACTGAATCCAAAACAAACAACTCTCCCTCCCACATGGACAAAACTAGCTAAGACCCCATGCCTGTGTCTGCAGGCAAATAGTATCCCATCAATTTCCTGTCCAATGGCAAAGTGGGCCCCCAAATAAAAACGTTTAAAGACAGAACAAGTCACAAGTGGCCCTCTTACACATACACACACACGCTCACTCCTCCCCCTTCATGCTCTTTTTCTGGAAGGGAGGAGAGCCCAGAAGCAGTGCCCACCAGAGAGATTGTAGATCCAGGGCGAGGTCCCAGGCGCTGGTGACAGGGTTGCTGTCACAGCCCTGAATCCCAGCTGCAGAGAACTAGCAAAAGCCAAGTAATTGCTTTTTCCCCTTCCACTAATAAGCTTTTCAGCAGAGGAAGAATTCAGCTTCCTGTAGTCAACAGACCCTTTTTTCCCTGCCTCTCCTCGCTCCAAATAATCTAAAGTGACTGCAATTTCAGTCCTGGCTCTCCAGCATTCAGCTCCACCGGCTGAGGTCAGAGGGTGTCAAGTGAGGGCTCTCCACTTCTTTTCTGCTCTGCCTTCACGCCACCCGTGCTTCTTTGTAACTGAGGCAACCTGCCTCCCCGCCCGGCCATTACGCACGTCGCCAGCCCACAGCACACACCGACTTCACGTGCCAGGAAACCTGTAAGGCTGTAAACGACTGATTAGCAATGGCCAACTTCAGATGCTCTGTTGACCCAAGATACTAATTTCCCAGTTTTTAGAAATGAATTGCAGTAGAACCATTTTTTTTGGGGGGGAGGGAGGGGTGAAGGGGGTTAAACAGTGTGGTTAGCTATGTGGGTTTTGGTTTGGTTTTATGCAAATGATGTTGGTTCCTAAATTCTTCAAGATCTCACCACATATTTGTGGTGCTGGTATCTTCAGGCCTGGCCCTGTGTCGAATCAGCTGCAAGTTGACTGCCCTGGAAAACCCTGCCCCACCCGCTCTCCGGCCTCCTTTCCCAGATGAATGAAATGCGATTTCAATTAAGAACAGCAGCAACAGTGCTTCCCCTTCTCGTCTTAGCAGAGATCTACGCTGAGAACACTGAGAACACCGACAGAACTGAAGGTGAACAAACAAAGGGAGGAGGAATGAATGAGAGAATGAGCAGGTGTGTGGGGAGCGAGAGAGGCCCAGCAGCTTCTTGCCCCTGGAAGTGGGTGCAGACAGCAACGTGCAAACCCAAGAGCTCGCTTTGGGGAAAGCAATACTATCGGGGAAACAGAGGCAGAGCTGGAAAATGTTGCTGGGTCCTTCCTGCCCCTGAACTCAATGCCTGTGGGGGCGTCTGGACCAGGAAGAGAGAAGAGAAGACAAACCCTCGGGAAAAACTTGTGCCCCCCTCCCCCCGCCCCAGGCCCGAGGAGGTGGATGCCTGCTCCTGGCTGTGGCCAGGCCTGTGATGGGAATTTATTTCCCTCAATTATGTGCTCATGTCCCCAGTCTCAGTTCATCAGCACAGTACAGCCGAGTCAATGAAAGGCCCCATAATGAAGCGATCACATGCACGGGGACGTCCCCACACCTGCCCGCTGGGCTGGCAGGGCCACAGCCACGCCCGGCCCGAACATGGTCCAGACAGGCTCTCCAGCCCCACCCCACATTGCAGGTCCCACGCTCCAGGTCGGGCGGCCCCCGTCTACCCAGGAGACAGCATTTCGCTGCCATTTTCTTTGACCCCATCACAAATGTCCTGATTCCAAGAAGAAAGGACGGGACTAGCACAGTGAGACCGATCAGTGCAAAACACTGAGTACTTTCCTCCTGCTTGTGTGGTCCCTCCTCGCCAAGAGGCCGACCACGAAAGCCCACGTGGTGCGCCTCGAAAGCCTCTATTTGCTGTCTTTAGTGAGTACTAATAACAACAGCAGTAATACAGTCACCATGCAGCTGAAGTGGGTACTGTCATGACTCCCATTTCAAGGTGAGCAAACTGATGTGCAGAGAAGTTAAATTTTTCAAGACCCATAGTGAGGAGGTGACAGAGCTGATGCCAAGGCCCATCTTCTTAATGGCTACTTTCCGAGCTGCCATTGTGGTCTTCTCCGTAGAGCACACCCTTCTGCTTGTGCTACTGTGCAGCTGCCCACCCACCCAATTCTCATGTACTCAGGGGGCATCGATTCTAGGCACGGATACAGCTCTGAACAAAACAGGAGGAGCCCCTGCCCACCTGGGCAGGACTGAGGATGGAGGATGGGAGAGTAAGAAACTGGCAGCTAAACAAGTGAGCACCCTGTAAGCCCGCTGGGATGAGGGAGAGCGATACGTTAGGGAACTGGGGCAAAAGGACCCAAAGGGTTCTTTAACATGGGAAGCTCGGGGAGGACAACATTTGAACACAGACCTAGAAGGAGTGACGCTAGATGCTGAGGCTTCCCAGGCAGAGAAGAACAGTAAGTGCAAAAGCCCCACCCAGGACGGAGGAGTGTAGGCCTGCCAGAGGGGCAGTGAATGGAGCAAGAGAGGATAGGGTGGGGGCTGAGCTCAGAAAGGGCACGGGGGACATGTTTCTGCAGGCCTCGCTGGCCGCCATAGGACCAGAACATCATGAGCACATGCAGTGCCTTGTGAACGTTAGGACGAGGGGTTCCCCTTACCACTCATCTGGTGAGTGGCATCTGGGAGGGACAGTGGCCTTTACTCATCCGCTCAGCAGAGAGCTGTGTGTGAGACAGCCTGCACAACTCTAAGGGTGGCCCTGGTAGGGTTTTCCAGTAGAAAAGCTACCGTATTTCTCTGAGTATCTATGTGTGCTATCTGACTGCAGATACAGATGTAGCCTCTTACTGTATTCTACAGACAGAATCTCCTGGCACCTTCCCCTTTACCACGTCCTGGGGTGAGGATCCGGGGGGCTGATCCTGAGATCAGGAAACACAGTTGCTGCCTAGCCTTAGCCACGGGCCATGGAGTCTAGACACCTATAAAACCAAAGACTAATCTGACTACGAAGCTCCAAAGCATCCCCTTGCAAAGCTTGAAGGGCAGCACCTGGACCAGTGTTGGTCCCGAGACTGGAGCGGCCGCAATGGCCACAGCAGCAGCCTAGAAAGGAGCCCCTGACTGATGCGTGTACTTTCCCTGAAAGCGCACGGCCCCTTCACACACACACGTACTGCAGCAGCCTCGGGAAACTTACACACTGTGGGAAACGGCAGACCCCGGCAGGGGGAGGCTCACTGCACTCTCGCGAGTACAAGATGAATGTGGAGATAAGGGTGGGAAATTTTATTATTCTCAAATTGACGACTGCAGAAAAAAGTCTGCTCGACTCACCACCGCATGCGAGGTGGCTCCCCCTGGTGACACACATTCCTCTATGCTGCCAGTGCCATCACCCTCTACCATCTGGGGACAGGAGTCAGGTAGCCTGGGGCAAGTAGACACATCCCTGTTTCTTTAGGCTGCGTCTGGCGCTGATCCCAGGACCCTGGGAGCTCCAGGGCAGGCGAAGTGGCCAAGCCCATGAGTGGTCTGGATTTGGTGCCGAACTTCAATGGGCACGCACGGGGCATCCAGAGGAGCTGGTCCACGCAGCTTCTAGGGCCAGCACTGAGAGGGATGGGGTCCAGACCAGACCACAGATGGGCAGGGCCTGGAAGGAAACAAAGGAGTGAAGTGGAAGCAGGTAAAGGGGACCACCTGGAGGAGCCCCTCCTAGGCCTATGGGGTTACCCCGAAAGGCAAGGCTCAGGGCAGAGCAGGAGCAGGAAGACATGAATTGGGGAATGTGAGCAATGGGTGAGGAGGTAATGCAAGAACAGGGGAGCTGAATGGAGCCAGACGGGGCCACGCCCGTCATGGTCTAACGTCCACGCCAATGAAGGTTTCCACACTGGTCTGAAGCTGCGGAGGAGGCTGGGCGAACAAGGCTCCTCCCTACTCCACTGCATCCCACTGACGGCACCAGGAGGACCGTGGTTTGGGGAAGGGGCCAGGACCATTATCAGAGCCTTAAGTTGGCTGCGGCCTTTTACAGTGCACTTCCCAGAATAAACTGCCCCAAGACTTCATCCATCGCCAAAAAAGGCAACTGTAGCCGCGCTGGTTGCCAGCCCTTTCCCTCCCACCGGCAGTGGCCCTCCTCTGCCATGGAGGGAGGGGGCAGAGGCGCATGGAGGGGAGGCGGCCAGGGCCTCGCACTAATTGCTCTGGCGGATGCTGTGTGGTGTGGGGGCCTGTTCCCTGCGCTGAGCAGTGAGGAACTTCCCAAATCATTAACCTTTCTCGGAGTGCATTGTACTGGGAGGTGCTCCCTCTGCAGCCTATTCAGGAGCCCTATTGATCTGCCGCACACTCGGTGCCTTCAAAGTTGTTTATGATCAATATGCAAATTGCCCATGGCATTGATCTAGTATTAATTTTCAATTAGGGAATCCACAAGGGGTCTCTGAGGGTCAATACCTAACAATGCAAAGGAAACTCCACTGCGGAGTATCGGGCCTGATGCTGATAAAAGCTTCCCTAAGCCTCCTTTCTCAATAGTTCCAGGCCCTCTGGGCTGTCACCTTCGCTTTGGCTCATTTGGTTCCCTCCTAAGTCAGACCCCTTCGGCTGCCTCCCAGGCTGGATCTGTGGCCATTACTCTGCAGCTCCCCGCACCCCCGCACCCCAGTGCCAGAGGGACACTGCTGACCTGCCAGTACTTTCCCCTGATGCCCGCCCTCTCGATCAGATGCCCCCGGACATGCCTCCTCAGCTCCCCATGCCACACCCAGACCCGGGACCACTCTCTCCCCCAGCTCCCCAACCACACATACCTTTTTCCTCCCTCTTTCCCTCTCCCTCGTTTCTGCTTAGTCACGGAACGTCACCTTGGCACGCTGCCACGGCTGGAGCTGGCGTGCTGCACAGTCCCCAGAAATCTCAGGCAGTCAGGCAGAGCCGCCGGGCTGCCAGGTTATGCTTGGCAAACAACCCACTGATGTCATTGCAAAAAAACCAGGGGGGAAGGAGAAAGTCACAGCTTCAAATCGTGTTTCTCCTTCTTTCTTTCAGCAATTTTTTTCCTTCCTAATGAAACATGGGAGTAGGGGGATGTTAATTACTTTACCACTCACTGGAGGTTCCCAGAAGAGGCCTCGGCCCGCCCTCCAGGAGAGCAGGGCAGTGCGTGTGAGCCACTGATGGGGGGGCGGGGGCGGTGTCCCTGGGGAGAGCATGCCCAGCTGGGACCACAGTGACCCGGGAACTCAGTCATTCCATTACGGCCCTAAGAGCCCCTGGGAGACGTGCGTGGGAAAGCCAAGCAGCCAGAGCTGGGAGAGAGGAATGCCCAGTTCTCCTCACAGCAGGTACAGGGACAGGGCAGGGCCCAGCCATACTCCAACATCTGCCCTCTCTCATGCCAGGGACTCTGAAGGCTCCTAGTTTGCGTTACTTTCTCCATTAAGAACAAGCCTTGGACTCTCTCATAGCCCACGATCCTGCTGGAAGCCCAACCCCATGCCGGACAGGCCTGCGGTCCTGCCTGAAGACCACCCCAGGCCCTGCCCACTTGCGGCACTGCCACTCACCTCGCTAAGCGGCGCGTTAGCTAGCCAGGCTAATTGGTTTATGGATAACATTAATTACCATGTTGCTCATTAATGGATGAAATCTTTATTGGTGCCATTGATCAGCAGACTTGTTAGCTGGCCTCCTAACCAATGGCAGATGTAACAAGCTCTCTTATTGGCATATCAATTAATGTAATCAATTCCTGGCCAGCGGCTGCCATCCGCTTCATGGTTGTTCCGAGGTAGAAGACAGAGCCATGTCAAGCGCGCCTTTACTTAAGAGATCCCAGCTCTCAACCGACTTCCGGGTGGTCTCTGTGCCACTTGGGGCTCATCTATCAGGAAAATTGTACCTACTATTCCATCTGAAAAACACCTTTCCCTGTTTTCTAGTGAAAACAAGTATGCTACGCCAGGGCCCCTAAGCTGGAAAGGAGGGAGGGCCTGGGGACTGGGCGCACAGGGGAGCTGGGACCATCAGATGTGTCTAAGGTAGGCACTGATGGAAACAGTGTGGTCCTCAGGCTGGACCTGGATGCTATCCCAGGCAATGATTAGACCTGCCTGAAAACACAAGCCACACTCATCAGCCTTCTGCCTACCCTGGGGAAGCCTTCCCAGCCTCGGCCTCCCTGAGCTAGTCACACCTACGGACCATACCTAACCTCATCCGTCTCCTTAATGCCTGCAACCACAGCCCCCGTTTGAAAACATCATCTATGCGTCTTAATCCCAAACTCCAGTACGGAACAGGATTTATCATGTTAGGAACAACCACCACGTGCCTAGTAAATCTGAGCACACTGGCATTCTACACGGATGAAATGCACACAATCAATCACTCCATCAACATGTACATCATTATAAAGTCACAGTTGGGGTGGGGGGAAATGTCTCAAGGTGGCAATAAGTTTTTAGCTGTTGTAGAAAAGGCTCGGGGGACTGCAGATATGGGTGCATCCACAGAAGCGTGGATTTAAAGCTGGAGTCTAGCAACGGCCGGTGAACACAGGGGCGTGGACACCAGTGCAAAAAGGATGAACTTGAAACCCACAGCTTTGGGAGGAAACATGGAGACTGCCTCGCCCCCCAGGCAAGTTTCAGAGGATTAACCGCAGTTTGCCCCCAAAAGGCAACAGCCTGAAATATTACTCCAGATTTATTTCTAAAAGCCAGAAATTGTTTAAATTTAAAATAAAAAAAAAGAAATCACAGCTCTACTGGCGGTAGCGCTATTTAGAAACTTTGCAAGCAGGAATATGTAACTCAAAGAAAGAGAGAACAAGCAACACAACTGGTGAAAAGCAGACGGTGTGGGGGAAGAAAGCGGCTTTTGGCCAAGAGCACAGGGACCTGCCCGAGGCCGTGGCTCAGGAATCAAATTCTCAGCGCTGGAACGCACTGCTCTGGGCTCCTTGGATAAACAGTAGAAATATTTCTTTTCATTTATAAATAGGGTGACAATTTTTGGCATGGAACATCAACATTTCCACAGTCACTGGCAGAAGAATGGAAGGTCTTGAACAGACCAAGGCAGGGCCTGAAGATGCTCTAGCCATGTGTCACCCTTTCGGAGTATGGACTGACGGCGACCAGAAAGAGGAGGGCAAGGTGCCTCACAAAGAAGGCCGAGAGCTTGACAACCCATAAAGTTACTCTTTATATGAAATGGAAGTTGCACATTCTACACAGGGGTCACCTGATATGGGTGACAGAGAGATACCCAGACAAGGGGCCCTTCATCAGCCCTTCAACACTACAGTGACTTTTCCAGCAAGAGCAGTCTCGGGCGCTTCCTTTGGCAAGAGTCCCAGTGCAGTTGCGGCATACAAGTCCTAGGGTACAATGGCATTTCAACTGTTCTCTGGGGAACCCTGAAATACTAAGAGGTTCTGCAAACTTTGTTTCCCATTTCGTTTTAAACACCGTAATAATAAAGTACATGTGACTACGGTATAGGCCAAAATGAAACACACCAGAGGGATGGTTAACTAGTTGTATGGCTCAGTTTGGTTTCTGCGTTAACCTGAGCATAAAACCTCCGCCATTGTTCCTGACGGAAGATACTTCTGCGATCGGAAGGCGTGCTACTAGAAAGTGTTACCATTTGGAACTATTTCTGTTTGAATGAAGATTTATAGAATAAAGGATGAAGGCAAACACATAAACAAAACAGAAGATGAGTCAATATTATTTAACTACCTTCTATAATTCTTAGTATTTTTAAAATTTGTTTATTTATTACTTTCAGGAGAGAGACAGGCACAGATGGGTTCCCCTGATAGGGTCTTCCCCTGCCAGCCTCTGAGCCAGCCAAGACCATAGCATGTGTGGGTGCAAAGACCTGAGATCCAAACCTGGGATTTCCCAGCCAGTCTGATACAGCAGCACCCCACGGCTTGGACCGCTGCAGCCACGCTCTTGATGCTCAATTTTGATCACAATGTTAACCAACTCTACTTCGTTCTCATATTTTACTTAATAAGTCAATGTTATAAATCTTAGTTCCTAAAATAATGATAGCTACATAGCCTTTAACAAATTGTTTGTACACTGGGTTCAAAATAGATGTCACTGTTTTGGAGAAGAGGATGCCACAAATAAGTTCACGAACCACTGTTTTACCTGCTGTGTAGTTCTAGGTTGCAAGTGGAATGCACTTTTTGGAAAGCCTCCCTCAAGAAACAACATGAGGGACCAACAGATGGTGTAATGGTTATGTAGCTGGACTCCCACAGGGTTGACTGTGGTTTGAGTCCCAGACCTGGTGGCTTGAAACTCATGCCAGGCACTGTGGGCATGTGTGTATGCCCAAAATCCCAAGAGGAGAATGGAGGAGAAGGGATTATAGCGTGGCCATCCCTCCTGGGGGCGGGGGTGATTTCTCGCTTTTTGTCTCTCTGATGAATGCATGTGCCCAAAGGCAAAAATCTCTCTTAAGAATGAAGAAAAAGAAACATGGATAACTTAAAAAGTTATCAGTAAGAATTTAAAACCTCACGCCTCCAGGTCAACACAACACGCTCCCACACATTCACCCAGCTATTACTACTACACAGGGACGTGACAGGTAATGTACCAAAATGGAGACCACTGTAGAAATGCAGTAAGATTGTCACTGACTTAAAAGTACTGCTTTATGCTGTCTATTTTCTTATCAATAAGAAATAAGGGAAAAGCGGCTCTTTTGGCCAGAACCGCCATCTTTCAGTAATTATCCAAAATGACAAACACAAAGGGAAAGAGGAGAGGCACCCGATATATGTCCTCTAGGCCTTTTAGGAAACATGGAGTGGTTCCTTTGGCAATATGCGTGTGCATCTACAAGAAAGGTGATATTGCAGACATCAAGGGAATGGGTACTGTTCAAAAAGGAATGCCCCACAAATGTTACCATGGCAAAACTGGAAGAGTTCACAATGTTACCCAGCATGTTGTTGGCACTGTTGTGAACAAACAAGTTAAGGGTAAGATTCATGCCAAGAGAATTAATGTGCGTATTGAGCACATTAAGCCTTCTAAGAGCAGAGATAGCTTCCTAAAACGTGAAGGAAAATGACCAGAAAAAGAAGGAAGCCAAAGAGAAAGGTACCTGGGTTCAACTGAAGTACCAGCCTGCTCCACCCAGAGAAGCACACTATGTGAGAACCAATGGAAAGGAGCCTGAGCTACTGGAACCTATTCCCTATGAATTCGTGGCATGATGGGTGTTAAAAATAAGGTATGGTCTATTAAAAAAGAAAGAAAAAAAAGAAAAGAAAAGAAAAGAAAAGAAAGGAAAAGAAAAGAAATAAGACAGGGCATAATCTCTTGATGACTTCACATGGAAGCAAAACCAAGCCCCTTGAACAAAAAAAATTGGGCAGCTTGCTTTCTCCACAACTACTACTCTGCTCAGAGTAGCAGCTATCTTTGGCTTAATAATCTAGCCAGACAGAAAGCTCCCATGGTGGTTTTCTCCCCCAAAGACAAAATCTTTTAAATTCTCTCTCTAGAATAGAAAAGAGGAGCACTTATCAATTCGCTAAGTCATTAGATATGCCTAGGAACTCAATATGCCTACCACAAGGTTTCAGTCTTTGTGGACCCATTAGACAAGCAGGATACAATCCTGCCCTTGCGAAACTTACCCTCCACTAGATCCACTGTGGGTGCCATAGGACAGCTATGTTCTAACACATCCAACTTTGTCCTGAACCTTCGTGTTGATGTGCACTTGGGCCAGAAAAAATCACCTCTTTTACTGGATCTCTGTTTGCTTACTCAAGGGATGATTAGGTTGACTTTGGGTGGTTTAATATGGTTGCCCTGCTAGGGTTCTAACTTGGCTCCATTCAATATTATCAATTAACAATAAGGATCATTAAAGAATCCAATCCCACCAGTGTAAAAAGACCTTGATTCCAGAGACTCTGATCCTAGCTTTTCTGAATCTTTACCTGGGTGATTATGTATCAAGATTCTTCCACACCAAACACAATAATAAATCAAATCTTATCAGAATTGAGCTATAAATCTGTGAAGACTCCAATAATTTCTAGCCAAGGGAATAACACCACAAAAGTACTTTTTAAACTAATTACTCAGATTCCGAAGTGCTGCCCTAATGAGCCTTCTTTCTGCCCAGAACTTACTAAGAGGAAAAACTACCTCTGGTGCAGTAATTACTGCTTTCCCCTTCAAACTTCTAACTGGAGATCGATGCTGCATTTTAAGACCCATTGATTTACAATTAGCCTGGCTTTCCTGCTAAAGTGTTTTTTAAGCAGAGTTTACTTTTATTTTATTTTGAAATCTCCAAGATCTGGTTCTTGGATTTTTACATCCTCATGAGAGGAGACTGGAAATCTCCAAGAGGAAGATACACATCAGAAGACAGAGGAGGAGTGGGATGCAAATCAGATTCCGAAGAGTAGGTAAGGGGGAAAGGTAAGTTGGTTTGTCCACGGGATAATTTCAGAGGGGGAAAAAAATTCGAAACTCTTGTTAAAGAAGGAATGAAGAAATCCAAAGACAGAAAGCAGAAGGCAGGGCGGCAGGTGGAGAGAGCGAGACACACGGCCTAATAAAGTGTAGCTCCTGTCAGGGTGGCTAGAGCAGCTCTTTATTGCCTCTGCTGTTTATTAGCATCCTTGGAAAGGGAGGAGAAAAAAAAAAAAAAAAGGAAAGGAAAAAGCTTTGTGCATCTTTGCAAAACAAAGCACTAGTTAAAAATAGTGTGTGCAGCAGGACAGTGTGCTAACATGAGGGTCCTGGCAGCTCCAGCATTTGCACAATCTGTCCCATGAGGAGAGCAGAAGTAAGCGAAGCAATTAAGAATTTCATGCTGATTGCTCCAAGCATGTTTTTCTATGCCATAAAGATAATAGCATAAAGGATATGGCCTGCTTCTCACTCCCTCCCCTGCCTGACAACCTCTGCCTTCCGTCTTTTGGACTCTTTCATTTCTTTGCCTCTCATGTTGGAGGATTTAGACGCTGGTTAGTTGGCCTGGCACCACTGGATGGAATCTGTCACTTCCACGCCTAAAGAAACAGCAATTGTGCACGAGTCTCTCCCTGCCCTTGAGAACAAATCTGGAAGAGAAGACATAAGCCAAGCTGCATTATCAGAATCCTGAAGACGGAAGGCTTAAGAAATGGGAAAATGTCTTGGAGGCTTACAGGTCCCCATGGCAAAACTGGCCACTCCTGTTCCGGGCTTTTCACTATTGCCAGCTCCCAAGAGTGATTGGCAGAAGATGGTCATGGAGAGATGAACATAAAAAATGAAACTCCCAAACAACAATGGGGTGGTGGGGGGCAAAAAACTAGTAACTTTTTGCTTTCTAAAAAAAAAAATGTATTTCATAGTACGATTGTATAGGCCAATTTCAAAGACTAATATGAAAAAAAGTGCAATTAAATCCTTGAAAAACTGACAGATCAGCAAAACAAAACCACCCGGAGGAGAGCCCGATTGAGCCTCATTAAGAAAGAGTTCAGCCTGTTTTTAAAACCCTTCTTAACACTTAGCTGGGTACCTCCCAGCAGTGAGCGCTCCCAATGCGGCTGGCATAATTAGTGTCAGAATGGATAGAAAAAAAAAAAATCAACCTAGGAAATAGAAATTAAAACGCAAATTTGGGGCGGGGGGGACGTTCAAATGGAAAAATCATTCCAAATTCAAACAACAAATTCCCATCAGTCCATCTGCGGGCAATGGGGAGATAGCAAAATGCTCTACCGTATGCAGGGAGAAGTATGTTCCAATTAAATAGAGAAAGGGCTGGGGCCGAGTGAGAAGATTTATGCTGCAATTCTCCATCTCCTCCCCCCCATTTCCCCCCCAAATATATTCTACACTGTGGTCACATCAACTCCAGGAGGCTGGGTTAATAGCAGACCGATGGCAAATTACACCAACCTCTACATCAATTATAACCATCACGCCTGACAATGGGGAAAATGAGATCTGGTGACAAATTTCTACACCTTCAGCCATCAGGATCCCCCAACGCTGGAGTGCATGCACGCGTGTGAAACAGTGCATGCGTGAGAGCGCCAGTGAACGCGTCGCATGTGAAACCACTAGCCTGTAATAAGGAGATAGTGAGCTGAGATCCATTATAGAAGAGCAGGCCACTAAGGAAGAAATACTCTGGAGATGGGAAAGATGGCAGGGAGATGAAACCATTTTATTAAATCAGGCAAATACTAATTTATTCTGCAGAGACGGAGCAAAAGAAAATGGATTCATTCTCAGTATATCCTCTGAGCCAGCTCCTCTCACCTCGGCAGAGGGAGGAGGGGAGGAGAAAACGTTCCAAGACTCATCTGGATAGCAAGGGAAGGTTTCTCCTTTAAAAAGCAAGCGTTCAGATCTATCTATTTCAACTCCTGCACCAGAAATAAGAAAAAAAGAGTGCTTACACCAGAGAAACACAGGGGTTTTCCTCTCGCTTTCGGATTATTCCAGCAGGTGATGGGGTTTACGGATTTGATTCGCTGCAATACGAAATCAGAATGGCAACTGCGGCCTACACAAGTTGCCAACAAAGACTGACAAGAGGAATGACGGAACATCTCCCCCACTGGCCGGAAACACCGCCTGCCACCTTCCTCATGGTGGGAACTTAAATGTCAATGCTCAAGTTGGAAAAAAATGAAAAAGAGATGCTGTGTGTGACGACACCCAGCCCAGAGGTTGCCATTCATGAACAAAAGGCACGCGTGTTTAGACTGTAATTAAGAAACCAAGGTTTTAATTAAACAGTTATATAAAGTTAGTGTGGCTCCCCAGATGGTCCAACACCTCACCAGCATCTTGGGGTTAGCTCAGCAATGAGGATGTAGAGCTCTGGCTGGGACGAAGGGAAGGAAACTGACAACGCAGTGAGACCACGTGGCCATACAGTTGGATGCGACCTGTCCCAGGTTCCCCTGCCGGGTTCTAGAACTCAGGGGGAGGCCTGTGTGTCCCACGCTCCCAAGTGAAGAACTGCTTCTGGATCAAAGCACAGGCCAGGTGTAGCTAGCTTACTATGCAGCCTCTTTTCAACTAGAGGGATTCCCAGGAGCTTAGATCTCTTCAAACACCCAGACCACCTCCAAGGAGAGGGAGAAAAAAAGCCATCTTTTCTTTTTTTTTTCCTTTCAGTTATTTTGCCAAAGGTTGCATGTGCTCACTGGAGAGGAGAATGACAGAGAGAGGGAAAATGAGAAATCACGTCTCCCTTCCCCCTCAGTGAGGATGGCCACATCACAATCCCATCTTCTCCATTCTCCTCTCAGAATTTTGGGTATCCACGCATAGGTGCTTGGTGTGATGCTTAAGCCACCAGGTCTGGAACTTGAACCACAAATGGCCATGTGGGAATCCAGCTATCCTAACCGCCATACCACCTGCTCATCCCAGCAATTTACTTTTTAATCTGCTGCTTTTGCACCAGCTGGGTGGTGGCTGCTCAGGGCAGACTGAAGGAACACATGGGCCCAAGGGTCCAGAGCCCCAGGAGAGACTTAGCTGTCTAATCTCCTAACCCCAGGGGAAAGTCCTCTGCAGCTCCCAGACATCCACACTCTCACTGTTCAAGAGCTGCAAACAGATCGGTTCTATCCACACTAGCCTTCATAGAAAGAAAGTATCTACTCTCTGCTAGGCTGTGTTGAATGAACAGCTTGAGCCATCTTTACCCCCTATAATGCGGACTTTACTAAATGAATGGGGCCTGGTTTATAAAAATATTAAGGGAGCTAGGTCCCTCATGGCTGACACTGCTTGAATTCCAGCCCCCAGTTGCTTGAAAATCAAGCTGTGTGTGTGTGTGTGTGTGTGTGTGTGTGTACACAAAATTCTGGTTTTATTTTTTAAGAGGTTTTTGCTATAGGGCATGTGCGCTTGCCAGAAAGAGAGAGACAGAGAGATAGAAAGCAAGAAATCACCCCCCAGGGGGGATGGCCACGCCGCAATCCCTTCTCTTCCATTCTCCTCTCGGGATCTTGGGCACGCACGCACAGGCGTGAGTTTAAGCCACCGGGTCCAGGACTCGAACCCCAGTCAGCTACATGGGAATTCAGCGACATAGCCATTACGCTAACTGCTTGTCCCCCTGTATACACAAAATTCTGACAGGATGTTGAAATGGAGTAGAGGAAATTGCAGTGTGACCATGCCCCATTAGGAGGTTCTTTCTCCCTCTCTCTCTGGCAAGCATACACTCCCTCTGGCTTTTTAAAAACAAAAAGATGGACTGACCAGTCTTAATTCTATAGCTCCCATCAGAAGTACACAGACACGGGAAAGCCAGAGCCATTCTGCTGCTGGGGCAGTCAGTGAAGAGAACTCCACACTGACACCTGCAGGCGATGCTTCAGATCGCACCTCTGCAGGAGCTAAAGCAGCCTTACGTTCCCACAGTTCCACATCCCAGTGGCTTACCTGACCGCCTGAAACACCAACTCTGAAAGCTGCCATGCCAAATGATGAAGATCAAGATGGTCAGCCAGCTAATGCTGGCCAGTGGCCTCACATGTCTCTAGCACTCGTTCATCTTCCTAGGCATTTCTGATCAAGCCACTGGAAGAACACCTCAGAAACGGAGCTCATTAGTTGGCAAGGTGCTCTATCCTGCGTAACACCCGAGCCTTGCCAAGTTACAGAGCAACCAATATGCTTTCAGTTTCCTAGAGCATCAACCTCATTTCGGTTTTTCCAGAACAGGAAATTCTTCAGACTCCCCAGATAATATTAATAGAAAATTAAACAAAACTGAAAAAAACACCCCTTAATTTGAAGTTCACAAATGCAGAGGAGTTTCCTCCCCCCCCCCCCCCCCGCCCCCCAGCTTCAGACTACCGCCCTGCTGGGTTTGCAAAGAACTTGGAAATTTAAGGATGACTCTGAAGATTGTATAACTAATTCATTCCACTGGTGCTGAAAAGCAAAGTTGCGTCTGCATCCAAATCCTTCATTTTCCAGACAAAAGAAGGGTTTCCTGCTGTTTGGACCACCTGATCGTGTGAACTGCCAAAGAGAGCAAGGAGTAGGGACGCAGGACCTCGGCCTGAAAGGCGGGGCAGCCAATCAGAACTAATCTCTGCCCTGGAAGTAAATTCAGGACCTGCTCGGTGATCTGGAGCCTTGGGGGCTAAGGCAGCAGGGGGTAGGCTTATTTCCCTCGGTGCCCCCCATCCCATACTCCCCAAACTGACAAGGGCCTTTCTGGTCAATGTCTCTCACCACAATCTGCCACAGAAGAAATGATTAGGAATCAAGCTCAAAACCAAATCCAAGGCAACACAGCTGACTTTATGACTTATTTATTTATTTTTTCCTTCACTAACAGAAGGTTAATATAAGAGCAACTCCTTGGCAAAGCTTTAAGGGTAATTCAAGCGACACTGATGTGAATCAATGTTCCCTTTGTGAACACATTACTTGGCAGAAACTGGCTTTTTGTAACCCCCTTAAACATAGCTGGCAAAACAAAAAGAGGGGAAAAAATGTCCTTCAAACAAAAGGATGAGGTGAAAATAAAGAGAGAGTCGACTGCACTTTATTCTCTTTCATAGAAGCAAATGGATTTGGTGCTTTTATACATTAATCAATCAATATCAGTGACTGTACATCAGCAGGGTAGCCAAGTTATGAATGACCTTTCTGGCAAAGAGGACACTTTTAATGCTCATAAGACTGCTCATAGCTTAGCAACTTTCCGAATTTATGCCAGCATGATTACCCCTTGGAGGCGAGCAGCCGTGAGTGCTGCACTAAATATGGCAAGGTTAGTCGTTTCCAATTTGCGCAGAGGGAAGAAGAGACGCGGACCCGGCTGCCCCATTTACGCACGAGCTGCCGCAACCTGGGCGACACAGAGGGCAGGCCCCGGGCCCTGCTGGCTTGGCGGGGCGCCTCCCTTCCGGAACGCCGGCCTCCCTCCAGTGCAGCCTCACGCCAATCCAAACTCGGCGGTCTCAGACAGCTAATCTAGGAAGCCGTGCCCCGCTCAACCTCTGCTTCCGCCCGCCTCTCACACTCAGCTCCTGGGCCACAGCGCAGCGGGCGGCTGGGCCAGCGCGGCAGGGGATCCCCAGGCATCCTCTCCCCGACTGCCCAGGCCTCTGGAAGCCCTCCCCACAGCCACTGGACACCTCCCACCAGGCAACACGACTTCGTACTTCCAAAAAGAAAACAGAACTCTCATCTTTAATTTTTCTCTTTTTAAAGCAACTCACGGGAGGACGTTTCTACCAAAAAGAGGCCACAGACTTACTCTCTCCAGAAATATCCAGCCCAGATAAACAAACAGTCGGGCCGGTCCCCTTTATTTTCTCCTCTCACCAACTCAGCCATTCTCTTTCTATCCAGAAGGCAGGAAAGTTCTCTGGATGCCATTCTCTGTGGGTGGGAATGGGGCAAAGGGCTATTCGTGGGTGTGGGCTTCTATGACAACCATTATGGTCCCACAGAGGCCGCCTGGAACAAGAGACAAAATCCCTCTCTCCATCACCACCTCAACTCTCTTCTCCCAGCTTCATTTACAGCTGTGGTAAAAATCTCTGCAAGTCTGGTGGTCCCCACTTTTTTTCTGTCTCCCATAGAGGGAAATAAAGATATAGAGGAATTCGAGATACAGCTTTAACTTCATATAAATTACAACAGAAGAAACCACAGACTAAAAGCTCCTGGGCCTCACCAGAACCCAGGGAAAATTCAGGGCAGGAATTGGTTTTACTGTTTTGTTCTCAAGAGTGGCCCAAGGAGGTGAGAACAGGGCAGGAAACTTGTTAGCACAAACAGGGGCCAGCAGTTGGCATAATGGCTACGTCGCTGGACTCCCATGTAGTCGACTGCAGTTCGAGTTCCGGACCCAGTGGCTTAAACTCACACTGGGCGTGTGTGCATGCATGCCCAAGATCCCAGAGGAGAATGGAGGAGAAGGGATTGCGGCGTGGCCATCCCCCCTGGGGGGTGATTTCTAGCTTTCTCTCTGTCTCTCTGTCTTTCTGGCAAGTGCATGTGCCCTATAGCAAAAACCTCCCCCCAAAAATTAAAATAATAATAAAAAAAGAAACAAAGTAGTCGGGCCCTGGCCACTCCTTGTTCATATTCACGAAGTCAAGAGAGTTCACATAGGGAGGTCTCTCAGCTCCTAAGGTGTCAGTGACAGATGCCAGGCCCCCAGGCCATTGGAGAGAAATGGATGATACAGAATGGATGAAAACAACAAAAACAAGGAAAAGAGAAGCATATTTTCAAAGACATAACTTGGGGGTCTCCAAAGGAGTCCGTGTTCTCATTTATACACCTCTCAGCCATGATGGATAGGCGACTCCTCACCCCCACTGCAAAGAGCCATGCAGCAGCTGAAGCATTGCATCTGACCTCCCTCCAGCCTCAGTCCTCCCAGTCAGCGTTCCACGCTTAAATAAATAATACTGCTTTTGTCACCCGCTATTTTTGACAGATCAAGATTCCTATCCAGAAAATCTACTTTCTGTTTAGATCTGGGAGAAAAACACAGAGCCCATCTTTCTGGGTCACCCCTGAGTTAGTGCCAGGGATGGGCCTTTGGACGCCCCCTTCCTGTATTTTTGAATAACTCTTCCCACAGGCAGTTGGAAATCCACACATTAAACCACTATGAAAAGCGTGCTATATTTTTCCTCTTTCTTTTCATTGTTTAATAAGTATAAACTTGATAAATATAAGTAAAACTTGTCCAAGCTGCCTCCTTCAAAATTTAATCACTTTTGGGACCAGCAGTTAGCGTAATGGCTATGTCGCTGGCCTCCCACGTAGTCGACCGTGGTTCGAGTCCCGGACCCGGCGGCTTAAACTCACGCCGGGCACGTGTGCGTGCGTGCCCAAGATCCCGAGAGGAGAATGGAGGAGAAGGGATTGCGGCGTGGCCATCCCCCCTGGGGGGTGATTTCCTGCTTTCTATCTCTCTGTCTCTCTCTGTCTGTCTGGCGAGCGCACGCGCCCTATAGCAAAAACCTCTCCAAAAAAAAAAAGAAAAAAAAATTTAATCACTTTTAAGACTCCTTTGGGGCTGTCCCCCCACTAAGCATGTCACACTCAAGGTATACTTTAGCTAAACTCTCAATGGCCCTTGCTTCTGGATCACTGGGCGAGCCTGGGTGCTTCTCTGTCATTTCTCAAAAAGGTACCCCTTGGCTGGGCCAGTGGGTGCCATGGAGGTTAAGGAGGCTGGATCCCACATGGCTGACTCTACAGTTCAAGTCTGGGACCTGGTGGCTTAAAAACTGCATGTGTGCATGCACACCCAAAATCCCAAGAGGAGAATGAAGGAAGAAAAGATTACAGTGTGGCCATCCTCCCATCCCAGGGGGTACTTTCTCACTTTCCCTCTTTCTGTTGCTCTCTCTCCCCCTCTTTCTCTCTCTGGCAAGTGCACGCACTCTATAGCAAACTAAAATAAATAAATAAATCCCCTGGCTAACTAATAAAAATTATGAATATCTGTGCGTGTGTGTGCGCATGTGCACGCGCACGTATACATGGACTTTACAGCCTCTCAGGGTCTTCGCAAGTTGCAGGCACTACCAGCCATTACTTTTCTTCATATTCCTCACTCCTTCTCTTACCAGGCCAATGACAACTGGTCAGTTTATGGTCTCCTCTCAGATGTGTCCGTTCCCATTCGAATGACGTGCTCGTCCAGTACCCAGCTAGCAGCCACTCGTGGCCTCTGTGCTGTGTATGTTGGCACTGCCTGTCGTGAAGTGCTTGGTTCCTACTGTCTCCCACAGCCATGGGGCTGGGCTGTCTTGCGGTAGCATGTCATATGTCCTTCTGCATATTTATAGTTCTATATAAAAAATATTAGTTGGTCCAGCCACAGAGGCATGTGCTAATAAGATGCTTTGCTCTCTGGGCTAGGACCACATAGAAGACCAGGCTTGATTCCTGGTCCATCCTCAAGTCTAGATGCGGTGGCATGTGCGTGCTATCAGTGACTGGGGAGGCTGAGGTGGGAAGATCACAACATAGCAAGATGCTATCTAAAAAAAAAAAAAAAAAAAAAAAAAAAAGGCAAAGATAAAGGGGTGTAGATCTTCTTCCCTGTATGTATTTGGTGAAAATGCTCCCAATAGTAATTATGCAAGGTTAATTTAACGCCCAGGACAGAGACAGACAGCAACTCAGAAGCACAAAGGCCATCCCATTAGCGTGAGTGGTCGCATGGCCATTTGGGCTGCCCTGCAGCCCCAGACACAAGGACGAGCTTATGCTGGAGCTCAGGTTAGAGCATCAGGTTACTTCCTCAAAGTCTGTAAAAGGGAAGTATTTCCTTAGGCATGTACGTATCGTTACAGCAACGAACCCTAATGACTCGGTAACTTCAGTTTTTTGAGGGCAAGAAATCAAGCTCATGATCCTACAGAAGTCCCAAATGCTTCCCTGAAAACTGAGTCCAGGACTGGAAAAATAACATGTGAACCACATAAAAAAGTGAAATCACCAAGTGCAAAAGATGTAAGAACCAGAGAGCCTGACACGAAAACCCACACATTAAAGAAAGTTGCAGACAGGAGCAACCATAACTGTGTACGCTCCCTGAGACTCTGAGCTCCATGAGGAAATGTGCAACAACTTGTGGGACCTAATGGTAAATCTGGATACGCCAGGCCACTTGTGCACCCCTCCGGGGCTTCTCACAGTACTCAAACCGCAGACCATGGGCCCTGCTTACAAAGGTGGGTCTAGTAGTCAGTACCACCTGCCTTGCCCCTCTCCAGGACATGCCAAATGCTCTGGCCTTCCTCCTACCCCAGGGCCTTTGCACCAGCTGGGCTCTTCGCCTGCCTAGTTCCTCCCCTTCTTCATATGGTCAAGTCAGATCTTGTCCTAAAAGTCACCACCTGAAATAGAGGATGCCCCTTCAGGATGTTACCTTCAGGGCAACCCAATAGCTAATAAGGAGAACTTTCCATTGACAGGAGTAGCCCAGCTAATAAATGAAGAAATGACAGAAGGACAACATCGCTATGGTGCCAGCTCTAAGTAAAACAGGCGATTTGGCCAATGATCATCAATGGCTGCTAACTCACGGAACAGTTAATGGGACATGAAGTATCTCCTGATGAGGCACTCTCCCACAAGAGGCGGCCTTGGACAAAACAGTGAAGCTGACCCCAAATAAGACCGGGTCTCCAAATTTGAGCACCGGTTCACAGGACACACGGGGGACTGAAGAGCATGCTAAGAACGTCACGGGGATGTAATTGTCAAAATCCAGACTGCAAGGAACTTCTATGTGATTTAACTTCTTCAATAAAACTGCAAGAAAGAAGTCAGAAGAGACACCAACACATAAAAAGATCTTAGAGGGGGACCAGCAGTTGGCATAACGGCTATGTCGACGGACTCCCATGTAGTTGATCGTGGTTTGTGTCCTGGACCCGGTGCCCTAAACTCACATTGGACGCATGTGCGTGTGTGCATGCGTGCCCAAGATTCCGAGAGGAGAATGGAAGAGAAGGGATTGCGGTGTGGCCGCAATTTCACGCTTTCTGTCTCTCTCTGTCTTTCTGGTGAGCGCACGCACCCTATGGCAAAAAAACCTCTCCAAAAAAAAAAATATAATAATAATAACAAATATATCTTAGAGGGCCCAGCAGGTAGTTTAATGGTTTGAGGCACTGGATTCCTATATCGTCGACTGAGGCTGGAGTCCTAACTCAGTGGCTTGAAACTCCTGGCAGGTACACGCGTGCATGTGCCCAAAATCCTGAGAGGAGAGTGGAGAAGGGACTGTGGAGTGGCAATCCCCAGTAGTGGGTTGTTTCTCACCTTCTCTCTTTCTTTGTCTCTCTGTTTCGGGTGAGTGTACATGCCCTATAGCAAAAATCTCTCTTTAAAAAAAAAAAGACTTTAGAGACATATCACTCAAAATAGTTCAATGTAAACAAACAAGTTATAATAAAATCTCCAATGCAGAAGATTTTATTACTATTATTTATCAAATACTGACTCAGTAATTGATCTTTTTTTAGATTTGTAATTTTTAGAAGTATAATACTGTTACTGTATCATGTTTAAAAAGAGATACAAACTTTTTTTAAAATAATTACTTCATTTGTATTATTATTGTTTGTTTTTTTGCTACAGGGCACATAAGCTCACCAGCGACGGACAGACAGACAGAGCGAGCGAGCGAGCGAGCAAGCTACCAGGTCCAGGACCCAAACCACGGTTGGCCATGTGGGAGTGCAGTACCTTAGCCACCAAGCCACCTACCAGCCCCTAAACTGACATATTTACATATGAATGTTATATCTGAGCTTTGTTCCAAAACAATTCAGTAAACGTAAGGGGGATGACAAGGGAATAACGGATAAGACAGGACTGATCACGAGTTGCTGTCTGTTGAGGATGGTTTCTGGGTTTAGGGGGTACCAATTTCTCTACTTATATTATATTTGAAATTTTCCAACACAAAGTTTTGTTTTGTTTTTTCAAAAAAATTTCCTTTCTTTACTACGCCTCTACAACAGATACCTAGTAGCCACTAGTCATCAGCCTGTCTTGCGTTTCCCTTTAATCCTTTGCCTAACAGCTATTTTTCTTTTTATTTACTACACATACACTCTTCTAGAATATAAGCTCTATGAGAGCTGGGCTCTGGCCACCCACATTGACCACAATGTCCCCCGGGCTTTGAAGATGCCCGGCACATGGGAAGCTTCATTAACTATGCATTAGAAAACATACAGGTACATGCAGGAACATGACCGCAGCCATCACTTAGTAGCAGCTCAAGCTATCGTGCGCCCTTGTGTCTGTATGCATTTTTGAGGGGTGTTCGTCCCACATCTCAGGAAGAGCTGAAAGGGTGCCCATGCCACTCAAACGCTTCAAGTATCATCTTAGCCACATACTGTCACATATCAAAGGACACACATGTAAAAGCTTTGAAACATTTTTAGAAACTTGTGAATGGAGCGCCAAATCATGCTGGCAGAGAGGCAGTTGACCTTTCAGGTGTCCCATGCCATTGACAAATGGCCACCAGTGCTAAGGAGTCACATTGGTGGTACACATCAGGCTTAACAATTTCAGCCCCAAAAGCTGTGGTCAAAGTCAGATTGCAAGCCAAGATTGAAATCCATCAATCATCCCCAGGGCAGGCTATTTGGAAACATCCAGATGTCACTGTTTTGAGGATGGTGCCTAGGGCAATCCAGGGGATGTGGTATTCAATTTTCGAGTAGGGAGGATGCCAATTGAAAAATGACACACCCTCCTGAAATCATGGAGGGTACAAACAAGGATGTGGGTTGGTGGGTCAGCCCTATAGCCCAGTGGTTAAAGAGATGGATCCCACATGGATGACCACGGTTCAAATCCTAGCCCTGGCAGCTTGAGAAACACACCAGGCACACATGTATATGTGCCCCAAATCCCCACAGGATGAAGAAATGGAGGAGAAGGGATTGTGGGATGACCACACCCATTGGAGGGTGCTCTCTCCCTCCCTTTCTTTCTCCTTCCGTCTCTCTGTGGTAAGAGCCTGCATCTTCTGGCAATTAAGAAAACTCAACAAAGACCTTGTCCCCAAACCATCTGCCGATGAAACGGCAGGAGTTGAGGCCCACAGTCCAGGGGACAGGTACAGGACAGCTAGGTGAGCTTGATCAGGCATTACATGAGGCGAACATCTATTTTAAAGGCTATTTTTAAAAGGGGAGTCTGCATTCATTCCTACCCTCAGGCTAGTAACAGCCAGCTGAACCACCTTAATGAATCGTTTCAAATAGAAGATGAAATATTAGTGGAAGAATGTAAGAGAGAAGTTTTTACATCTTGAAAGAAGCCCTACCAGTAAGAATTTGTGGGTGACTGCTGGCTACCCAAGAAGAGCTAGTATCAGATGACAAGACTGACAACCTGACGTAGAACCAGGCAGGCCTAAAAGAGAAAAGGGCCAACGGGCAAAGGTGCCTGTGGTTAGGATCTCTCCAAGGACCAGTCCCCGTAACCCAGGTGAGCCCTCACTGTGCAAACAAGCCCATTCAGTCCCGAGTCAGGCTGTGAGTGCTACAGCTGAGTCCTGGTCTTGATGGTGGCTCTGGGCTGGGCCACATCGGGCCGTGACAACTCTATGCTCACACAAGGGCTCAGCTTACTCTAGTGAGCTCCAAAACTCAACGAAGACCTTGTCCCCAAACTATCGGCCAATCAAACGGCAGGAGTTGAGGCCCACAGTCCAGGGGACAGGTACAGGAAGCAGGAAGAGAGGTAGGACTGTATAACGGAGGGGGCCGGTACTCATGACCAGCCAAGCGGGCAGCTCACGGGTTAGAGGTGATCCGAGTCACCTCCAGGCTGTAACAAACAACAGCTGGGTCTCCCCAATTCCACCACTGACAGAGGTCCCAGTATCTGCCAGAGAAGCCCTGTGTGAGGCTGTGTCCCTGTGGGCTGAGGACACGCTTGTTCGATTCTGAAATCTGAAGGAGGGCTCCTCTGGCTCTTGAGGGTGCAGGAAAAGCCATCACAAGAGTCTGTATAACATCAGGACAGCCACTGGTGAGAGGAAGACCCGGGGCTTCTGTGAGCTCAATCCAGCCCAGGCTCCTCTCGCAGGAAGGAAATGGTGTACTGACGCCGAAGACCAGAAAGATAATGTGATGCGGCCGTAGACGTCCGAAGTAGGAAGAAGGAAAAGAAGGAACAAAGAAATCACTGTGGACAGATCAACTGAAACTCGAGCAGCGCTCTGTCCTAACAAACAATCCAAAAATGAAATGGGACCAACTTTCCGCCCTTGGCACGTGTACAGAGCGGGCGAGTGAGAACAGCGGTGGCAGTTAGGGTCAGAGAGAACAAGCGTGCAGCTGCTCTGAGCCAGCCATCATGCTCCGCAGGACACTTTATGTATCATCTCGCATTTAACTGCCAGAGGAGAACCAATGCGGCCAGCCCCAAGCGGGCATCTGCACGCCCTCACACAGGTGCGAGGACCGACGCTTTAGAGGTGTGCCGATGGGAGCTCCTGCGAAGGACATGCAGGATTTTCTGTGTCTGTGCATTTCTCTGGAATGAGGGCTTGAGTCTTTCATCAGATTATCTGAAAAGGTCAAGAATCCCCGGGTTATGTAACTCGATGAAGGTTACTCAGCTCAGAAAAGCCCGGATCTCAACTCCTGTGTGACTTTTAAAAGCTCTTACAACCAGAAGTCTGCTCTGAAGTGCTGAATGTTCCCTGTGTACAAGAGGAAAAGAGCTACAGAAGGGTTTCCTACGAGTGGAGGCGATGGGAAAGGAAACGGAATAGGAGCTGGGTCTGAACGGAAGGTCTGACGACATGGATGGACCCTTTCTCTCTATCCAGAGGTTCTTCAAAGCAATCTCACCTCTTTGAACATATTCAGTGCACAGAATGACATCTTTTCATAGAACCAACCCCGCCACCGTCCCCAGCCCTGCCCCAGCTCATCATCCACGCAGGCATGAACCCACCAAACCTGCAGTACCGACGTTACTTGAAGTTAGAAATGACCTAGGAATGGCAGGACAAGCAGCAAACACCCACAGTCCCTTAATTACAGTCTTTCTGGAAGGAAGTTCTACAAAATGTGAGCAGTCACTACCTTTGGGGAGAGAGAAGTCTTATCTTCATGAGCCAACCCCCATTACAGTTTTGAAAATAATAAACATGTATTTGCTTCTCTTACCTTGGAGAGGGAATGGCTTACACAGTAATTTCGAATACATCTTGGGCTGGCTATATGGCCTGGTGGTTAAGACAAATCAATCTCACCTAGCCAACCACACGGTTCGAGTCCTGGACCGGGTGGCCTGAGAAATATCCTGGGCCTCTGTGAGAGTGCCAAAAATCCCTAGTGGGTCCCTAGAGGAGGGACATATGTAGAAAGGTCTGTGGAGTGACCATTCCCCACAGGGGGTGCTTTCTCCTCTCCCTCCCTGTGTCTCTATGGTGAGCGCACATGCCCTCGAGCAAAAAGAAAAAAAGAGTATCTTGCTCACGTGAGTGTTTCCCAGCTGCGGGCTGAACCAAAATGACCTGGGGAGGGGGTCCCACGTTAAATCTCGGTAACCCGGCAGCAGACTGGCCAGTTGCATCCTCAGCCCCAGCAGAGGGCAGAGACTGTGAAACCTCTCGGAAGATAGAACATTCAAAGACCGAAAGGTGTAGTACGGTAACCCTATGAGCTAGTGCCCTCTGGAGTCAAGGAGTTAAACTCCTTCAACTCTCCCACCACATTGACTTTGGTGGGATCATCTGTTTTTGCTCCTGGAGTCATTTTCTGTCAAATTTCAGCCTAAGGTGAAAGTAGTAGACCAGGGAGAGTATAGTCTTTTACAGAAACACAAAGGAAGTATAATGTTGCGTGTGACCAGGCCCTTTTAGCTTAAGGTGGCAGCAGCTTTCCTCGTCTACTAACCCTGCTCACCACATGGATCTGTTTGGATGGGTTTTCTGGCAAGTTTTCACTAATCACTAAAAAAGGTACACATTTGTGGAGGGAGAAAAAAAAAATGCAGCAATAGCCATGGATACCTCTCATAGCCCACCAAGGAGCCCACAGAAATCCAGCAAGATGGCGCCCAAAGAAGCCTGCCATTGACTGAGCTGTTAGTCAGTGGGACAGAGTCTGGCCTGGGTGCTATAGAGGTTTACAATTTTAGGGATGAATAGTAAGCAAGTATTACATAATCAGCCTAATAAGACTGTCAAGTCCTTTTGGAATAATATGAGATAAATGAACAGTACAAAATTATAATTATGTGCAAGACTGTGGTACAGAGTAAGTGCTATATTCATTTAGAAAAGAGGGGGATGGGGGAAGTATTGTGGCTTCAATGGTGACATCCTTTTCACCTCCTTCCTCTCCCACGCTTGCTCCTCACCTTGTCATCTCTCACATTCGGCATGAGCCCTCATTTGGGGACCTGAGCTCAACCCCTTGTAGTCATCCTCAGCTGCTCTCTCCCCATTTCTCTGAGATGGAACCGCCTAAGCAGTTCTGGGTGTCCCCTCTTACCACATCCCATTCTACTAACACATCCTTTCACGTTATATGGGTTTCACCTTCAAATCCTTCCACCCCCACATGGGAACCAGTATTGCCTGCCTAAAACAGAGAAAAATCACGTGACTGCATTAAGTATGAATTATCTCATGATTCCTGCTCCCTGGACAGGAAAGTCTACGTTCTCTTTCTCACAGAGACCATGGTCCTTCCTTAGCATCACATGGATCTTGCTTCTGTCCTCTCCACCTGCTCACACTGCATTTTGGCTCTGGAGGACAGTCCTGTGGCCTTCATACAGTGGCTTATCGGCAGCTTTCAAGTCCATGACCATGGCCCTTCGAAGATCTTTTCCTGTTAGACAGTGAGATGCCTTGGACCCAGAGCATGTCCTGTCTGCCTTAGGCTCCTCTAACTGGATTGCTCCATCAGGTTCAAGGGCTCCATAGACCCGGTTTGCCTAAGGAGTTGGAAAACCCAGCCTATTGCAGTTATAGCCTTGAAGACAAAAGGAGGAGTAATTATTCCCAAAAAAGAAGATAGGTACGAATGAGACTTGGCAGGAATGGTAAGAATAGTAAGAAGAAAAACCTGACAATGATTTGATGCAAAAAGAAACATCAGAAGGCTGCCTTTCTAAAACAAACAAACAAACAAAAACAAGTAAGAGAAAAGAGGGGATGGTGCAAGGTCTGAGACATCCCGGGAATGGCCTTCTCATTTGTTCCTTTCAGAGAAAGAGGAAAACCTAGAAAGTAAGGAACAAGGATTTCAAATTTCTAGATTTAGCAGAGATAACAGAAATTTAATCAAATGCTATTTCTAGGCCTTATGCTAAAATGTAGGAGGAGTCTTAAGGGAACTGAAAATGCTTAACAGTAAACCTGACCACAGCCCTCACTCTCCACTCTGAGCTCTCATACACAAGTATCAGTCCATCCTGCCATCCAACGACCAGCTAGCCAGAGCCTTGGCCAACCAAAGATCACATAAAGCAGAGGAGCCCTGATGAGAATTAAAGGTGTTTTGCTCTGGAAAGCGCCATGGTTTTTAAAGTGCTGGACTCCCACAGACCCGACCACGGTATGAGTCTCAGACCTCACAACCTGAAAACCAGACTAGATGCATGTGTATGAGTGCCCAAAATCCCAGGAGGAGAATGGAGGAGAAGGGATTATGGCATGGTCATCGTCCCTGGAGAGTGATTTCTCACTTTCCCTCTCCCTGTCTCTCCCCAGCAAGCACATGTGCTCTATGGCAAAAATCCTACCAAAAAAAAAAAAAAAAAAAAAAAGATTAAAAAATAAAGATTTTTTTTTTTTCTTAAATAAAGGAATTACAGGGCCAGCTAGTGGCATGGAATTTAAGGAAGCTGGATCCCCAAGTCTGATTATGTAGTTCAAGTCCCAGACCTATGGTTTGAAAAACACACCAAACAAGTATGTGTGTATGCTCCAAATCCTGAGGACAATGGAGAAGAGACTGCAGCATGGCCATCCCTCTAGGGGGTACCTTCTCACCCGCCACCCACCCCCGAGATAAGGACACAAGCCCTATAGCAGATCTTTTTAAAAATTAAAAAATAAAGGAACTACAAATAAATTAAGACTTACCAACTTTCACATGCCTAAAATTCTGCTTCTCAGGCACTAGCAGACCTAACACTTGATCTTCCTCTTATACCCTAAAAGTTTGTTTGGCCATTTCCCAAATTCACTATTTCTCATTTGTACTCTATCAAGAGTGGTTGGTGGCATTCTGAAAAATTCTTTCCAGTCTCTTGAAGTTCTGGCCTATTGAATTTCCTAATCATCTAAAAAACTGGTAAATAGTGTACATGCTAAAAATAAACCTTAATGACCACCACCTTCATTTGCCAAATATTTCTCCCTATTGATTTT
The DNA here is from genome assembly GCA_026018925.1 of Tupaia tana. Taxonomy (NCBI): domain Eukaryota; kingdom Metazoa; phylum Chordata; class Mammalia; order Scandentia; family Tupaiidae; genus Tupaia; species Tupaia tana. Next base: position 15,611,911 of record JAKSZU010000018.1, read on the forward strand.
TATTAGCTACTATCTTCCTAAAATAATCCCATCTGAAAATTCAATTCCTTGTTAAGCAATCTCAAAATATCTCTTCACTCGATTCTCATTAAGTATGAAAATGAAAAATACTAACTTTCCAATGGCTAACCCTGGAATGAACCGCCATAACTAATGAAGCAGATACCATCAATGTGGAGACAAATCAGTATCAGGTACCCCCTGATACCATGCACTAGGAAGAACATGTCACTTTTTCAAAAGTTCTGCCAAAATGCACAGCCTGATTCTTAAACATGAGGAAATGTAAGACAAACCCAAATTGAAAAACATTCCATAAACTAATTGACCTGGGGCCAGCCAGTAGCATGGTTGCTAAGGCAGCTGGATCCCACATGGCCAACTGCATAGTTCAAATCCTAGACACAGCAGCTTGGAAAACTTGCTGGGCTGGACACATGTACCCAAAGTCCTGAGAGGAGAATGGAAGAGATGGGATTGTGGCATGGCTACAATCTCACCTCTTCCCCCACTCCTCTGGCAAGCACACACACCCTCTAACAAATTAAAAGAAAAAGAAAACTGACCTATACTCTTCAAATATGTCAAGGTCACAAAAGACAAAGGAAATACTGAGGAATTTGTTCTAGATTAAAGAACAATAAGGAGACAAAGCAACAGAGTACAACTTGTGACCCAAGATATTCTTTTCATATAAAGACTGTAACTAGGAAAATTTGAATAAGATCCAGAGAATGAATAGTTTTGTATCAAGTTTAATTTTTCTAATTTTGATTATTGTTCTGTGTTTTCATGAAATAATATCCTTATTTTTCTGGAAATGTACACTAATATATTTAGATATCAAGGGGTACCATGTCTGATATTTATTCTGAATTGGTTCAAAAGCAAATAATGCATTTATCTCTGTGTGTGTTTTACATATGTATACAGAGAGAATGCGTAAGACAGTTCAATAAAGCAAATGTGGTAAAAGGCTAACATGTAGGGAATCTGGGTAAAGGTATATGAGAGTTCTTTTTACTATATACATTACTTTTCTGTAAGTCTGAGATTATTTCAAAATTTTAAAGCAAGTATAAATTAAAAATAAGATCCCTAACATCTCTAGTCCAATTATATAATTTTCCTATTAAGTGTTTGCAATTATACATATTATACATAATTTAGAAGGTATGCAAATTCATTTACTATTTATTGTTTCCATGTTATTAATGGGGAAAAAAACAAACAAACAGAGCTCTTATCAGCACTGGCACATCCCCTCAACACAAACAGCCCAGATATCAGTAAGATATTCCCATTTCTTAGCTGTTTAGTCAGAGTTCAAACGTGAAAATTTCTCTCTAGGTTCTGAATTTACTTAGGAGATTATGGGCAAGATAGGAGTGTTAATGTATTTGTTTTTAATCAGTCTGTGATCTTCATACTTATAATCCTATTTGTCTTTCCAAAAGTGGAAGGGAAAAGGAGGGAAACTAGAAAAAGACTAAGGAAAATGGGACTGCAATTTTTGGTCTCTGCCCCAATATCCTCTTTCTAGCTAGAATGGCCTGCTCACTGGTCCCCAAACTCCTGATCTCCTTTCAGTACCCCTGTCTGACTTCACCCACCCACCCACCTTTCCAGGGACAGGCTAAATCCTCCTTGGAGCTTCCCCATCATCCCGCCCAAGGATTCCTCACATCCAGACGGCCCAGCATATTTACTGTCCTTTGCACCATCTGCTACTTACTAAGCATCGTCCGGGAATCTGCTAAACTGTGTGTGTGTGTGTGTATCTGTGTGTGCGTGTGCGTGTGTGTGTGTGTGTGTGTCTCACAGGCAGGGGTCACTTCCTCTATTATTTTATTTTTCCTCACAGTAACTAGTGTTTACAACAGATGTTTATAAACAGACGCAAAGCACAACATGCCCCAAGGTGTCCAATGCAAAAATGAGGGGGGAAATGGTCTCTCAAAAAGGAGGCGACAAAGAAAATGGTGAACGTTTCTGACGTACATTTAAAGTACCTAGAATATAAATTTGTATTTGCACAATTACAATAAGAATTCACATACATTACTTCCGTTTATCTTATTAGTATGATGGGATATGTTCTTGATGACTCCACAGCATTATAGCTACTCGTCATCATTCCATTATCACTACATGTTTATGGATTTTTCCCCCTTTATTACTCGTTTTATTTTTTCCATCAAGTATGTTTCAGATACATGGTAGTAATTACTACTCCTTACTCTCAAAGTTTGCCAATTTTTTTTTTTTTTTTTCTGATCATAAAACTACTACGTGCCTATGGCTGAAAATCTTGAAAAGAGAAAAAAGTACAAAGGAAATAAAAGTCATCCATAATCAGTAATAACATCTGAGTATAGTTACATATTTCACAGGAAACTATTAACAATTATATATGTTTTGTGTTTTGCTTCCCTGAGCCTATGAAGCTTTCTTCTATACCCTTAAATATTAATCAAGAACATTATTCTTAATGGCTACCCAGATTTCCACCACCACACAGTTTACTTAATCCCCTCCTTATCTTTTAAAAGACATATGGCTGAGACTTCTAATAGCCTTCCTAATAACTATTTCTCCTTGCTAACAGAACACTCATTTTATTCAGGGAGCAATATCCCCAGTTAAAAACTATATCTGTTATACCCCAAAATATGGCCAACTTCCAGCCAGTGAGATACAAGAGGAAGAAAACGGGTTAGGCTTTAGGAAAAGCACTTTTTTTGTTGTTTTGTTTGAAAGAGTTTTTGCCATAGGGCATGTATACTCACTGGAGAGAGAGAGAAAAAGAGAGAAAGTGAGAAATCAACCCCCTGGGTGGATGGTCACAGTACAATTCCCTCTCCTCCCAAGATTTTGGGCATACATGAACACATGCCCAGAGTGTTTTTCTTTTTTTTTTTTTTCTTTTTTTTCTTTTTTTGTAGAGGTTTTTGCTATAGGGCGTGTGCGCTCGCCAGACAGACAGAGAGAGACAGAGAGATAGAAAGCAGGAAATCACCCCCCAGGGGGGATGGCCACGCCGCAATCCCTTCTCCTCCATTCTCCTCTCGGGATCTTGGGCACGCACGCACACGCGCCCGGCGTGAGTTTAAGCCGCCGGGTCCGGGACTCGAACCGCGGTCGACTACGTGGGAGTCCAGCGACATAGCCATTACGCTAACTGCTGGCCCCAACCCAGAGTGTTTTTCAAGCAACCGGATCTAGGACTTGAACCTTGGAGTTGGCCATGTGAGTCCAGTGTCCTAATCACCACGCCACCCACTAACTCAGGAAAAGCTCTTTAAAGAGGCAAACTCAAAGGGCACGTATGTTCTGACCCGCTTACTTCCTCCTGCCTGGAGTGCAGAGTGGGCAGACAGTTTAACATGAGGAGGAGGAACAACATTTGGTAAAAATGTCTACAAAGAAAGATGGCGGGAAACCAGGTACCCACTGACCCACTGGAGCCTTCACTCTTGCACTGGACTGCCCTTTTCCCAAATCCTCTTACACAAGGTGTGATGGAACTCCCGACTGATGTAAGCCACTCCAGGAGTGTTTCTGGAATCCACAGTTGCTAACGCTATGAAACAGTATTTTTTAAATTTCCCTACTATCTTTTTATTTCCCTCTTCTACCTTCATAATCTATACAGGACCAAGATCTCATACTACATGTTCAAATTTCTTTTTTTTTTTTTTTTGAGAGTTTTTTGCTATAGGGCATGTGCGTTCGCCAGACAGAGAGAGACAGAGAGATAGAAAGCGAGGAATCACCCCCCCAGGGGGGATGGCCATGCCGCAATCTCTTCTCCTCCATTCTCCTCTCGGGATCTTGGGCACGCACGCACACACGCCCGGCGTGAGTTTTTTAAGCCACCGGGTCCGGGACTCGAACCGCGGTCGACTATGTGGGAGTCCAGCGACATAGCCATTACGCTAACTGCCGGTCCCTACATGTTCAAATTTCTGTGTTCATGCAATCCGACCTGAGAGAGGAGTCCCAGACAGGAGAGCTGCTGGTCATTCTTCCTCTCAGTGAAGGCTGCCTGACTTGCTAATGGTGGGCTTCCATTGTGAAGCCCACAGAGAATGATCAGAGCCTGTTTGTCATATTCAGTGGTCATACAATTCTATTTGGGAGTGACCAAAAAAAAAAAAACAACCCAAGCTGGCCCTTCTTGGCTCAGGTAACTACTATAAAAGAATTCCCACACTGTAGGCTGCCAGGGCTGCTCGGTACATTCTTCCAGCTGGAAAAGAGACCAGCTGGGCTCATTAGATGCCTGCAAACTTGCGGCAGCCACTGGACTCTGGGTCCCTTTTCAGCAGGGAGATTGGGTCTGGTTCTGAGTCCATCCCTGCAGGGAGGCCTCACATCCAACACAGCCCCTCACAGGTGCCCTCATTACTAGCAGGCATGGCCCAGATGCCTAGAGGATTCCCAGGCTTCAGGAGAAGCTTGACAGAGCAGGGGACTGTCCACACGGCCCACCAGGAGCTGGGTCATTTATTCACACAGCTACTAGGCTTGAAGCCTCAGCACAGCTTTTACTTGACTAGAGGAACTGGAGACCGAGCTGCCACTAGAAAAGCTGCTTCTCCTCTGAAGAACAAGCCACTCTACCCAAGAAATGACTTACACGGAACTACAAAGCCCTAATGCTGCCAAAAACTTAAGGACTGGTACATACTAGGGTTAACTCAACTGCCAGTTTAAGTCGGGTTTAACGAGATAACAGTACTATAATCCTCCTGCTTAAGACCTTGTCTCGACTGTGCAAGTCTAATTTCCAGCCCTTGTAAAAACAGAATGCTGAAGACTATTTCATCATTTTCAGGTGATGCAACATCCTGCCTGATCTCAGGGTTCAAATTCCGAGCCGTGATGCCACGGCAGGTCTAGAGCTGTGGAGGAGAGGGGTGACTGCCCTGAACCCATGACGACAATGGCTCCAGTCCACACTCAGATGACCATGGGAACTGAATTAGCTTTGAAACAGGCTCAGTTTTCTATCCTAAAGGAAAAATGAGCCCAAAGTCCTGTTAATTTAGGATCTTACTTTTACCATAATCTATAGGACAGAAACTAAAGATTACTCCCAACTTGACTCTTTCATTAAAACAAAACACAACAAAACAAAAACATATGCACACATGCTACTTCAGAGGCTTTGGCCTAAAGCGAGCAAGTGTTCAAAATATCTAGGTTCGAATTTCTTTTATTTATTTATTTTTAGATTTTTGCCATAGAGCATGTGTACTCACTGGAGAGAGGGAAAAAGAGAGCGAGAAATAAGAAAACACCCCCTAGAGGGGATGGCCATGTGGCAACCCCTTCTTCATTCTCCTCTTGGGACTGTGGGTACGCACATGTGCCTGATATAATTTTGAAGCTGCTGGGTCTGGGACTCAAATGGCAGAGCCGACCCTGTGGGATCCGGCTGCCACTACCTCCAGGTTACCTGCTGGCCCTGGGTTCGAATATTTTATTGTGATGATAAAGATAGAAGGACCTAACAGAATAAATTTAGATTTCTTTGGCTACAGATGGGGTAGGGGGTCCCACCTTGCTTGAGCAACAGGGTGGAGGAAGCCAGTGGTCAGAGCTTCATCTCTTTCAGTTTAATGAAAACAATGAGCTCCCACAACAAGGGTCCATGGAGCTGAGAGGAAGCTCGTGAGATGCTGGCCACGATTCAGTGTCGCCACAATCTGCCTGGCCGGGCTGCCATCCCAACCACTTCCTCCTCGAGAGGGGCCGCCCGCCAGAGAGTTTTATTAACCGAATGCTTGGGGGTTTGTGCGTATTTATACTACCTCCTCTTCGCTCTTCCTATTCTACTAGGACATGTGGAGGAAAAAAAGTTATGATAAACTTTAATAAAAACAAAATTAAAATGATTAAACTTTTCATATCCTTTAGAGATAATCTCTCTTCTGCTGGCTGGTCAAATCTGAAAGAAAACAAATGTGAACCATAACTTGCTGCTGCTGCCTTTCAATTTCTTCCCCCCTTAAGGAAACAAACAGAAAAAGCTGCCTGTGGCCAGATTTTTGAAATAAATTACATCTGTCCTTACACACGGCAGCCAGGTGTGGCTGGAACATTCTTTCCAAATATCCATGATATGCCAGCATTCTTTCCTGTAGGGGTCTTGCAACGTGTGCCTGCCAACTGGAGGGACAGGGACCCTGGTGTGTGTGTGTGTGGGGGGGGTGACTAAGAAAACCTAGTGAAAGAGAGTTGCAGCTTCCCGATTAGCCCTGTCCTACTGCCCAAAACGGGGCTAGAAGCCTTCCTCCGCACACCGTCCACAGGAAAAGCAGCAGGAAGGAAAAACCAGTCTACATTTCTGACGAAAGAAAAGCCCAGGGAAAACAAAACAGAGGATTCCAAATCTCCCTGGCCTTTGTGTGTTCTGAGGAAGTCTTTGGATCCACCGGGGTCTGGGCGCCATCCACAGAGAGGAAGATGCTTGCAGAATCAGACCAGGCCTGTCTGCCAAAGGCCAGCAAGACACGGAAACCACAGCTAGGTCGTCTGCCCTCAGAATGGGATAATGACGCCCAGCTCAGCACTGCGACACCAAGAGAACAGAGGTGTTACGGCATTGTGCTTTTTTGGGATTAAAGTATCAAATAGTAAAATGAAATTCTCATCCTCGAAATAAACAGCACAATCTTCTATACCACCACAGTCATGTAGAATGCGCCCACCCATCGGATTCTTCACTTGTGTTGGTCATCGTGCCATGTGCTCTGCCCAGAGCTAGTGGCTCATTCTGTGTCTGGTGTTTATGTTGTAGAAGACACAACTTTTGCTCAAGCTGAAAGGACAAAGTATTTCCTGTGCTTCACACTTGAGCAGTGAGTCACCAGGAAAAGATTGTGTGTGTGTGTGTGTGTGTGTATTTGGGGGAGACCCCACTGCTGACCCCTGAGCTGAAGCAGAGAGCCCCTAAGAGTTATGCTGATCTCACATAAGCACAGGCGTGGGTTCCTCACAGTTCATCAAGTCCCCTGCTACTTTGCATGGACCCTGCACACTCAGGGCTACCGAGTGTGACAGGCTATGGCGCCACCCTCTTCCCTGCCTGGAGAAACTCTTTTACCTGAGGTGTGATGGGGGAAAGGGGAAGAAGTCAACTCACACATGGATCACAAGGCCATGCAAGTAACTCAACCCACCACCCTGCTCAGCTCTTTCCAATGACTTCATATCTTAACGGGAACAAAATCTAAACTCCCCCCCCCACACACACACCCGGCCAGGACAGCCTACTAGGACCACATCTCCCTCCTAGCACATGAGAAACTAGCCTTGGGGATGCAAAAGTCCATGTGTTGAACTGAACTGTGTCCCCTCAAATTTCTACATTGGATTCCTAACCCCCAATACCTCTGAATGCACTATATTTAAAGACGGGGCCTTTAAAGAGATGATTGAGTGAAAAGAGGCATTGAGGGTGGGTCCTAATCCCATTGATGCCTGTCTTTGGAAGAGGTTAGGACACACGGAGGGACACCAGGGATGCCCACAGACTGGTCATGTGAGGCCAAGGCCACCATCTGCGAGCCAAAGAGAGAAACCTCTAGAGAAACCAACCCTCCCGACACCCTGATCTTGAACTTGGGCCTCCAGGAACCGAGAAGGCAATCCTCTGTTGCTCCAGCCACTCAGTCTGTAGCACTTGGTCTCAGCAGTCCTGGCCAACGAATGCGGTCCCCAGGAATAACCGTCCTAAGCACAAAACTTAAAACCAGTGTTAACACTGACAGCAAAACACACAAATTCTTTTGACTTTCTAGTAAGATGATAATTCTGGATAATAAAATTTGGGGTTAAAACAACAGACAGGCCTGTCCTAAGAAAATCACAGACTGATTAGAGCCGAGGTCAAGGATCTCTTAAGCACAATTAAAAGCTCCTGGTATGATCATATATACAAAAGGTCTCAAGATTGTCATGGAATATCAAACTATAAAAAGCTCTTTATCACCCACTTCGAAAAATGCATCTTTACAAAGTCCTTTCAAGCTCTCTCAAATTTGCTAATGGAACAAGACAAGGCAAAAGAGGCTATATATCCAGACTGGCAGAGCACAGGCAGCTGGTGGACACCATACTTCTTTAAAACACAGGCCAGAGCCAGCCACTGGCACGGTGGTGAAGGCAGCTGGGTACCATATAGCCAACAGCGCAGTCCTAGTCCTAGACCCAGCAGCGTTTTTAAAAGCATGCTGGGCATGTATGTGTGTGTGCCCAAAATTCCAAAAGGAAAAATGGAGGAGAAGGGATTGTGGTATGGCCATCCCCCTGGAGGTGGGGGGATTTCTTTCTTTCTTTCTTTTTTTTTTTTTTTTTTGAGAGATTTTCGCTATAGAGCGCGTGCACTAGCCAGACAGACAGAGAGAGACAGAAAGCGAGAAATCACCTCCCAGAGGGGATGGTCACGCCGCAATCCCTTCTCCTCCATTCTCCTCTCGAGATCTTGGGCACGCACGCACACGCGCCCAGCATGAGTTTTAAGCCACCGGGTCCGGGATGCGAACCACTGTTGACTACATGGGAGTCCAGCGACATAGCCACTATGCTAACTGCTGGTTCCCAAGGTGGGGGGATTTCTCATTCCCCCTGAACTTGTCTGTCTCTAGGGAGTGCACATGCCCTCTAGCAAATTACAAACAACATCAGGAGACCAGTAGATGGTACAACGGTTACGTCGCTATACTCTCACATAGCTGACTGTGGTTCAAGTCCCAGACTCAGAGGTTTAAACTCACGCCGGGTGCGTGTATGTGCATGCCCAAAATCCTGAGAGGAAATGGAGGAGAAGGGATTGTGGCATGGCCATCACTCCGGGGGATGAGTTCTCTCTGTGCCTCTGTCACTCTCTGTTGCTCCAGCAAGCACATACATGCTACACTCAAAATCTCTCTTAAAAAAAGCAATAAACAAAAACCAAAACCACAGGTCAAAGCCTATTATGGAGAATGCTGCCTAAACTTGGCCTGGGCCTACTGGAAATCTGAGGGACCCCAGAGAGAAGACCTGAACTGTCCTACACACGTGTCCTGGTCACCAAGGTAGCCAAGTGCTGCATGTCACTATAAAGCACTTGAAATTTGATTAGTATTGTAGAGAAACTATATTTAAAATTTCATTTAACTTTAACAGAGAATCTAGAGAAGTTTCCTTGTGGCTCTCCAGGGAGCGGAAGCCCAGGAACCAGCGAAGTACGGGTAGTGCTTATACTGATTTGCAAGGCCACCAAACTTTTCGCTGCTACTCAAGGTTTGAAATAAGTCATTTGGGACTATAATTCTTATAATTGGGTCACAGTATGAAGGGGGTTCGTTAACATCTGTAAGTCTAAGAAAAAGCCTTTGAGCTATTTCTGTAAGCAGAGAGAGAGATGCATGTTCTATTTCCTCCCTGGCCCCCTACCAAGGTCGGGAACAAGTTTCATCTAGGATGTAAGTGGCCTCAGAAATGAATTCTTTGGACATCCCTGAAGGCAATACAAGTACAACTCATTATTTCTCTTGCAAACCATATTCAGGTAACAATGGAGGTGTGAAGCACAGAACCTGGGATGGGGATCTGAGCAGACAGGTGTGCACATGCTATGGGAGAGCAGAGATGACCAGCACTTCCGCCACGGCTGCCAGCAATGCAAGGTCCCTGCTGTCCAGTGAAATCCAGGGACGGAACCCGCAACCCAGCAGTGACGCCTACACACTGGCTAGCTACCCACGTTTGCTTTTAAACTTTCAAGTTCCTTGGGTAACCCCATTCCAAGGTGATCTGGGATATCTTAGGATAAAGGTGTAATTAAAGTAACCCTTGGTATGATAAGACATTCTACGGTTCCCTTAGCGGTTCCTATGTCTCTGGAGTTTGATTAGGCAAGGAGGTGGTCTCTGGGCTGCTCACATCCTTACACAGAGGATGCTCGATGTTCACCCCTCAACATACACCCAACATCACACCATCTCCTAGGTGCAGCAGATAGCTTTCTTCCTTTCTTTACCGCTGTGCCACTTAATGCCTACCGCCTCCTCAGCAGGGAGTGGTTAGGGGGTTGCTGCCTCTGCGAGTGGGCAACATAAAGTGGCCATGAGGGCACACCCCAGCATGAGCCCGAGGGGAGGGCATGAAGACACCCTAGAGGCTCTGACCAAGACCAGTGCTCACTGGCAAGACAACGGACATCTGGGGCTCCAGGATACATACCGAAGAAAGAAAACACAACCACCAAACCCTGGTAGCTTGATCGTGCCATAAAAATGGAGCAACTGGGACCAGCAGTTAGCGTAATGGCTATGTCGCTGGACTCCCACGTAGTCGACCGCGGTTCGAGTCCTGGACCCGGTGGCTTAAACTCACGCCGGGCGCGTGTGCGTGCGTGCCCAAGATCCCGAGAGGAGAATGGAGGAGAAGGGATTGTGGCGTGGCCATCCCCCCTGGGGGGTGATTTCCTGCTTTCTATCTCTCTGTCTCTCTCTGTCTGTCTGGCGAGCGCACGCGCCCTATAGCAAAAACCTCTCCAAAAAAAAAAAAAAAAAAAAAGAAAAAGAAAAAATGGAGCAACTAGCGAATGGTGGACCTAGAGTACAAAGTTGGACTACATATGAGTCACTGCAACTCAGGTTCCTGTCCCAGGTCTCTGAAGAGGGGCAATGTCCTGGTACAGATGCTCATCTCTCCTGGAGCAGAGGGGGGTGACAGCAGGTGAGGATGGAGGCTGTAGACTCTGGACCCACTGCCCAGTGACCCTCCTGGTGATGTCACATCTTCTCCAGAAGAATCCTTGCAGGCCAGCAGTGAAACAGCACTCTGCGTATGTCCACCGTCCAACAGACCAGATCATTAGCATATTTTGCAGAGAGCAAGCAGAAAAGTTTAATTGCCCTTAATTACCCAGTTCAAGAAGGCTCCTAGATAATGGCTCTCAGATTTCTTGCCTGGTATCGACGTAATTTCCCTGACTCTGACTTCATTACATCCCTAACTTAGAAGCAGCGGCCGCTCCGAGATGGCTTTCCACAGCAGGCGCAGAAGTTCCAGTGAGGGCTGGGCTGCCACTACAGAGCTTTCTTGTATGAGGACTCAGACCTTGGGCTTTCGCACCACTCTGGGGTGCGCGTGGGGGCTGGGGGAAGGGGAGGACACACTAGCGTGTACTTAGAGGAAGGACTAAGACAAGGAATATGTAATCAGAAGCCATCGCAATTACAAATGTAAATGAACAGGCAATTGGCACTGACCTTTGTAGATTGTTAGAGGACTAATTAAGGCAAATCAAGAACTCTGTTCCAACAGAAAAACAAGACGGTATACACTGTGAGAAGCACTCCAGTCCTCTCCATGTAGATGCAGAATACAAGAGAATGCCACGATAACCAAACTAGGAATGCTTTATACTGACAAAGAGAAAACTATCTGCTTGAACAAAAGAGGGCTTCTCGGTAAGCTGTTGGCGATTCTCTGGAAATCTCTATCACCAGTCTCCACGGATATCTGAGCTCTCGCCACGGTCCTAACATTCTCTTAAGTCCATATAAAAGGACTCCCCCCCTGCAACAGCCAGACACACCTGTTACAAACTCTCTGCTGAGAATGGTTATTTTGAAAGCTGTAAGAAAAACACGTTTAAAAAAAAAGAATCAAGGTATGTGCTATTCTACAAACTCCATTTTCCATTGAACATTATTCTTTTCCTTGTGTTGATACAAAATGACCTCCCATTATCCTTGTACTGTAAAGCACCTTCCCAAAAAAGCACACCGAAATTTATAATCCTTATCTAAATAGTCCTTCATCAGAGAATATACTTAAAAACAGTCACGTTTTGGGACCAGCAGTTAGCGTAATGGCTATGTTGCTGGACTCCCACGTAGTCGACCGCGGTTCACGTCCCGGACCCGTGGCTTAAAACTCACGCCGGGCGCGTGTGCGTGCGTGCCCAAGATCCCGAGAGGAGAATGAAGGAGAAGGGATTGCGGCGTGACCATCCCCCCTGGGGGGTGATTTCTCGCTTTCTGTCTCTCTGTCTTTCTCTGTCTGTCTGGCGAGCGCACGCGCCATATAGCGAAAACCTCTCCAAAAACAGAAAAAAAAAAGTCACGTTTTCTCCATTCCTCCATAATTGCTTAAAATTTCAGTCACCCCAATTTGTTCTGAAGCATGCGTACTTTCAACTTCTCTAGTTATTATAGAAATACTATATATGTACATCTTCTCCAAGTCCTGTCAACAAGTAAAAAGGAAAAAAAAAAAAAAGAATGGCTGTGTTGGTTTTAAAAAACAATACTTCAGGATTACTAAAGTGGCCACAACATATTTTAGTGCTATGAAAAAAAAAATTACACTAAAATTACATATAATTTAGCTATTTATAAAAAAATATGTGCTTCATATTTAGAGGACAGCCTTCCGCCAACTCTGAAAAATAAAAACAAAGGCAAATGAGGGCACTGAAAATGATACATTTTTTCTTGTTCTCTTAAGCTGTACGAGTTAAGCAGAACTCCCTGAAACTTGCTTTAAAAAAAAAAAAAAAAAAAAGATCCATTAAGTGAAGCCAGTGAGTGTTTCAGTAAAGACTGTCTTCAAAACCACATCATCCCTTGGCAACCATGACCCCAGGAATTCACTACCTTGAACGCCAAAGACGTGTCAGTAAAGGGGGATGCCGTCTATCGCTCCAAGCGAACTAGTCTAACTCCAAATAACTGTGCCCTCTGTAAATTGAGTCATCGCCCGGTTACCTCGAACGCCTGAGCTGGTGTAGGGACTCATGGGCCCATGCCAAGACAGGGGAGACATCAGCTGTGTCCACAGGCCATAAAAAGGACTGTGTGTAGTAGGCCCTCAATAAAGAATCGCTACATTTCATTACATGTATGCAGAGTTTGGAGATCTATGCCTACATGAAAGAAAAGTAGTTAAGGCAGGAGGGGTAAAGAGAAGCAGGAGGAGGAGGATCAGAAAAGCCAAGAGAAGAAACACAAAGGGCCTCTGTGTGCTCGAAGCCCAGGGCCCTGATAGAGTAAAATTAACTACAGTTTCACCCAGGAGCCAGAAATGCCTCTTTAATAAGCAAACCGGGAAGCTGATCGTACACATGACCCACCTCCAAGAGCTTTTCATCTTTCAAGAGCTTTTGGTCAAGTACGGGAAAGCAAACAGCTGATGTCAGCAACTGAGAGACATGACCCAGACACTGGCTCCCAGTGATGGCTCTACCTGTGTGCACGGAGGGATGAAACACAAAGACCAAATCCTAACAAAGACAGAAAAATGACTTAGCCTTGCAGAAACAACCATCCAGCCAACAATCAAAAGTCTGAGTTAAAATTTTAAAATGCTGGGGGGGCGGGGGGGTGTGTGTGGGGGGGTGTGGTTACTTTCTTTTCTCTGAGCTGTGTATTTCCAAGCTAGTTTTAAAATGGGAAGACCCACCATGCATGCGTGCCTGTGTGTGTTTTATCATGGGGTGGGGGTGGAAAGTACAACCACGAAGACCATCCTACGGGGCTCAGGATGCAACAGTACAGGACTCACTCTGCCCAGCAACCTGACAGTGAAGCTCCCCCGCCAGCAGGACACACCGCTGGCAGCCAGGCTTGCTCCTTCGGTGCCCAGCGGGACCTAGATGGTATGTGTGTCCCCAAGGCCTCCCAGTGGGTAATGCTGCCAGTAGTTACCAGAAAGTTCTGAAGGATGGAGGAGACCTTTGTGATTTCTTCTACCTGACTCCTTCCTCCAAACAGACAGGTTCCTGTAGGTCAGTAGGCCTCAGGATGGACATGGCTGACTGGCAACAAGCGAATGAGTGATAGGTCCAACTGGAAGAGAGGATATTTGTGTCATCCGTGGATAAGAAACTATTCTAGCATTCACTCCACCAGCCTTGGCAAACGAAATCTCAAGGTGACATGAGGCTAGGGTCTGAGGTCTCGAAGTCAGAAAGGAAAGGAAGTTATTTCTGACAGAGTCTGTGAAAAGCTTTCTGGTATGTGAACAAGGGAGGACAAAGGAGAAGGGGGACAGGAGAAAGCACCATCAATTAACTGGCACACGGCAGAACAGCGAGCCAGAACCACCAGGAGCTGACCACTGACATGGGACTTCGGGCTCCCAGAAGGCGACTGATGGAAAATAATGACCTGATCCTTGCGTAAAAGAGAAAAGATGGAAATATTTTATAAGTCTGTGAAGTAGAGGATTATGAATGTCTGGGTTCTACCAGGTCCACAGTGTCCCTTTCCTTGAAGATATTCCTTCAAGATTTTAAGAGCTGATCCCTGGGGAAAGGGAGGATGTATTTTAAGATGAGAATCCTTCAATGGATTTTTAAAACGGAACCAAATTCCTGTTAAGATCTATATGAGTATTACCTAATAACGAATGGGCCCCTCTGTCACCCAACAAGAGTATACGCTTAAGTGGAGCATGTGGTGGGGTGGCGAGGGTGCGAGGCAGGGAAGAAGGGAGAGCGTAAAAGCAAGACTCCAGGCCAAAGACAATACAAAGGATCTTGCGGCACGGAAAGGAAGTCTATCCTCTCGAATGAAGTTGCTCATACACTTCAGGGGGAGAAAAAGCCCCTAATACGCATTAAATGAGAGAAACCCAGAAGGCGATGGTGTCGGAAAGCAATTCCCGAGCGGACTGCATAAATAGAAGTATTACATTATCAAACAGGGAACTGTTTGTTCCAGTCCACAGACCCCGGGTGAAATGGCAGCTGTACACTATTTAGTTTGGGGCACCTCATTAATAAAAAGGGAATTCTGAGCAGTGTGAAAGCAAGAATTGAGGGGTGAAAGGGACCGGCTTTTAACAGAAGAGGAAAATAATGATGTAGGCAGGGCTAGCAAACCAAACTAAACCCAAGCTCTGGAAGAAGGGGGTCTCCTCAGACAGGAGAAGGATCTCATGTAATGACTCGACAGCAGGATAATGGGGAGTAGCAAGATCAGGGGCCCAAATACCCTGGTGGAAAACAGGGTTCCCCCACAGCCAGACAGCACATTGGTACTGAGACAACGGCCCCTCCCTTGCTCCTGGGGACACTCCTCCACACTGGGACAGGATCAGAGACAGGCAGAAGCCACACAGACCAAGCCACTCACATTCGAACCAAAAGAGGCATGTGAAAAACACAAGCTGGGCCAGCAGGTGGCGTGGTGGTTAAGGTGCTGGATTCCAACGGCCAACTATGTAGTTAAAGTCCCAGACCCGGAAGCTTGAAAATCACACCAGACGCATGCGTGCACATGCCCAAAATTCCAACAGGAGATTGCACTGTGGCTATCCCCTCTAGGGGGATGATTTCTCACTCCCTGCCCCTCTGCTCAGTTTCTCTCTGGCAAATACACATCCTCTATAGTAAAAACTAAAACAAAAGACAGAACAGAATGACACAAGCTGGGACAGTCCTGCAGCGACCTAGAAGTGACAGAAATTATCCTGGTTCCCAACAGCACTTCCCTGAAGGAACAATTCCCACTGTCAGGAGAAGTGGCCGTCCCTTGTGACATGAAACCCCACTAGCAGGGGGCATAACTACTCTGCCACTTGGGAACCGCAGTTCCATGCACAGGGAGAAAGCAGCAAAGGAGCAGTTGGATGATCCTGACAGGAGCAGGTGGGCAGAAGGCTTTAGAGGGGCTTAGGAGGGCCGCCTCCGGGAAGAGATGAAGCTGCCAGAAACAGTGAGAGAGCAGAGCGTGCAGAGATTAGGAAGTGTCGACTTCTGGCAGAGTAAGGTTAGCCATGAATTAATCATAGGTACCTAGAAAACCAGGGAAAACAAAAAGTTGTACAAGAAGGTAAATGAAATTATAAAACTCTACATGGCTCAGCTGTGATTAATATTTATAGAGTTATAATAATGAAAACACTGAATATTAATATAACCCCAAATTATTATTTAATCATAATGGAAGGTGGAGGGAGGCGAAGACCACATGGGTAGGGATGCTGGGGAGTGCGAGTGTGGTCGGTGTGGGAGAGGTACAGGAGAGCGTGAGTGCAGAGACTGTGCATCTGTGAGCAGCGTGTGAGTATGTGTGAGCGTGTGAGTATGTGTGAGCATGTGTGCAGGGAATGTGTGCCAGTGTGTCTGCGGGTTAGATGTCTGTGCTGGGTGTCAGTATTTACGGGATAGGGGCTGCACGCTCATACAGTGTCTTGAGTGTTTGTGGGCTGTATGTGAGTGTGCAGGGGTGTTGGTACGCGTGGTTTCTGTGTGAGTGTGTGGTGGGGGTAGGTTTGGAAGTAGATATGAGTGGGTAGGTTTCTAGAATAGCAAACTAGTAAAATCCTCATCTTCTAGGATAGAGACCAAGAGATAATGTCTAAAAAGTCAAGAAATAGTACAAGGAGCAAGCAGGCAGTATGGTGGTTGACCACTGGATCCCACATGGACATGTGTGGTTCGATTTCCAGATGTGGTGGCTTGAAAATCATGCAGAGAGCATGTGCATGCCGGCCCAAAATCCTGAGAGGAGACAGAGCAGAAGGGATTGTGGTGTGACCACCCCCTGGGGAGGTGTTTTCTCACTTTCCCTCTCTTTGTCTTTCTCTGGCCACTGTTCATGCCCTGTGGCTAAAAAAAATAAAAAAAATAAATAAATAAAAAAAAAAAGAATGAAAAGAATAAATAGCACCAGCATGTTAAATCATATGGAAATGAGTGACAAAAGAAACGTCTTAAAAGCTGTTAGCCACTAGCCAGTGGAATGGGATGGGAGGAAAGCAAGACATGCTGTTTTCCATAATGTTTATGTCGCATTTTGTCTCTAAGAACTATAAAAATATGTAATTTGATTTACACTAAGGTTAAAACCTGGAATGCCATGATGGCTTAGTGGCTGAGAAGATGCTACCAGAGATGGAGGGATGACGGTGGTCCCCAGACTGTGCCCAGGCAGGCCATTAGACAAGGTCGATCACAGAGAAAAACAAGTTTCTTGGGGAGCGTCGTAAGTACTGTATCCATGAAGAGGGACCAATGAGACATCCAGGAAGCTGCTGGAGCACAGGAGACCGAACCTCAAGAGACTGGAGCCAAGGACAGGGCCTAACAGCACCCAGCAACATCAGCACCCGGGGCAGGCTGAGGACCAGGAGACACAAAGACATGAGAAAAGCACGCCCTGGACACCAAGGTACAGTATCTTCAAGAAGGATGACAGACATCAGACCCCCACACACCCCACAAACTGGGGGAAGGGTCAGCAGGTGGTGTGGTGGTTAAGATGCTGGACTCCCACATGGCTGACCACGGTTCAAGTCCTGACCTGGTGGCTTGAAAATCACACAGGGTGTGCGTGCCCAAAATCCCCAGAGGAAAATGGAGGAGAAGGGATTGCAGCGTGGCCATCCCCCACAGGGGGTAATTTCTCACTTTCCCTCTCACTGTCTCATTCTGGCGAGCTCATGCACCCTACAGCAAAAACCCTAAAATTAAAAAAAAAAAAAAAAAAAAGCGAGGGGGAGGGAACTGGGGAACTATTTCAAACAATACAAAAGGAAAAGAATAAGGACCACGAGGAGCCACTGGGTGGGGTAAACCCGAGGTCAGCGGTGCCCATCACAAGAGTGGTCTGGTGACAGACGGCAACAGGTTGTGGTTGGCTGAGTTGGGACGAGAGGTGAGCAACACGGATGATTCTTTCAGAAATCTCGATGATTCTGTTAGATAGAGAGGGAGAGGGAGCAGGGACCTAGGGTAGAAGGAGAACCTCTGTTTTACTGTTTGAAGGAGGCAAGTGACTGTCTTGTGCTTCCGGGTTAAGAGTGAGAGACTGGAAGACTGAAAAAAGAGGGAAGCCTGTACTACCCAGTGAGGGCTCATGAGAGTAGGCATCACCAAGAAGAGGCAGGAGGCAGAGGAAAAGGTGGCTGCAGGTGAGAGGCAGGATGAGAGGAGGAAACTAGGAGAGCTCCCACTGAAGGGCTTGAGGCTGACCCTCAGAACAACTGGCCTTGCTCGCAAATCCAATGGACATGTGTAACAAATACTCAATTAGATGCCCTCTGAAGTTCATTTTTATAGACCAGACTTTGAGGTCGCAAACTCTCAACTCTTAATACTGAACAAGAGGGACCAGCAGATGGCATAACGGTTACACCACTGGACTCCCACGTAGTCGGCCATGGTTCTAGTTCCGGACCTAGAGGATTGACACTTGTGCTGGGTGCATGTGTGTGCATGCCCAAAATCCCAAGAGGAGAATAGAGGAGAAGGGACTGCAGCATGGCCAACCACCCAGGAGGGTAATTTCTCGCTTTCTGTCTCTGTCTCTCTAGTGAGTACAAGTGCCCGATAGCAAAAATCTCCTCTAAAAACAAACAAACAAAAAACAATGAACAAGACACACAATTCTGCATTCGCCCTGTCAGTTTGAACCAATATATCAAACCTAGAGGATATAGAAGACTTTAGGGACCAGGGACAGGTTATCTTCTGTTGGCCTGTTGCCCAGGTTGCGGCTGGGACTTCATGAACGTTGAGCACAATGTCTGAAGAATGGTGCTGCTAAGGCCCTTAAAAAATTAAAAGCAACAATCCACACATGTTCCTTCCAGATCACAACAGCCACCAGTGAGGTCAGCAATGGCCGCAAGGGCCAGCTGCACCAGTAATGTCTTCCTCAAATGGAAGCCCCCAGGCCTCATGGGAAGTAACATTTAGGCCCACCCTGGGCCCCCAAGCCTATGAGACGCCTCACCTGGGTCAGTGGAGGGGCACCTGCGGATGGTGAAGATCTGCCCCAGGTCCTCATCCTCCTCGGGCAGCCCCTTCTGTAGCCGCTGCAGCTTGCGCAGGCTCTCGCTACGCTGGTGCTTCATGGAGCGCACGTGCTGGATGAGGTTCAACTTGGCCTTGGTGGAGTAGTTGCACAGGACGCAGTGGTAGTAGCAGCTCTCACCCTCCACGCCACTCTCATGCTGCTGCAGGTGCTGCAAGGGACAAAGGAGAGGGACATGCCTTGGGTAAGACACCTGAAGCCTGCCACTGTCACCAGCCCTCCCTGGTTGGTTGCAGCCAGAAGCATGCCACCAGGGGACATGCCACCCCAGCCAACAGGATAGTTGTTGACTACCAGATTCCTTCAAAGGGCTGTTTTCCCCAATGGACCCTTCTCTGCAGCTCACTGGAAACCAGCAGCAGGAGACGCAAATCCTGGTGCCCACCCCCCTCCTCACCCAACACCCTCTCCTGTGTGGCTTTGCAGAGTGTGGGTAATACTGCTTATCAGATAGGCATGCCCAGGTCACACCCAAACCGATGACTAAAGGTTCCCCCTTTCCCTCTCCAAGATGTCCTAATTTATTAGCTGGGGGTGCAAACTATGGTCCACAGGTAAAATCCCACCCAATGCTTGTTTTTGTAAATGAAAAGGGGTCTTCAAAAAGCTCACAGAAAATGTGTTTTATGAAAAAATTATGCACAAATTTGAAAAATGTTCTGCAGCAAAATGAACCTGTACTTTAACTCTTTTTTTCCCACAAACTTTTGAAGTCCCCTCATACAGTATGTAGTTTCACTGGAAAACAGCGAGGTCTGCTGGTTGATGTTCTGTCTCTGGCTTTGGAACCCGCAGAGTTGAACAGGTGCGACAGAGAGTGTGGCTCACAGAGTTGGAGCATCACAGCGTGGCCCTTTCCAGAGGCTGGCCACCCTGTGCAGTGGGGCTCAGTCTGTGGTTCCCCCCTACACAGCCCTCTGGGCAGGCACATTGAGCCAAAGCCGCTATCTGCTCTTGCCAAACAAACAAACAAGCCCTCAAGTTTTGACACTTAAAGCTACAGACTATTAGGAGAACCCCAAATTAGGTTTTCCTCCAGATTAGGGGGAAAAAAAGTCAGAAAAATGTATTTTTCCAGACTAGTTCTTGTCCATATTTCGGGGTCAGGTGGTTTACTCTCTGGCCCATATCGCTGGCAGCTGGTGTATTGGACAGTCCAGGTCCCGTTCTCTGTCATATTTAGTGGATGCAGTTGTGGCTACAGAGCTTGGAAGCCCCCAGACGGCAGGATGGAGTCAGAAGAGCATCTGAGGGTGGATGTGAGAACAAGCAGGAGTCGGGGGGCAGTGCACAGACCCGTCCTCTGCGTCCAAGAGAAGACTTCAAGGTCATCTGAGAACAAGACTCACAGCACTTTGGGGCTTCCTGAAACTATTCTGAAACCTGTGGACCCTTTCAGGAACCAACATGCTCCTGGCATAGAAAGGCCACCTCCTTCAATTCGAACGACCATTACAGGGGAAAGGGAGTTTCTCTAACAGGTATGCCTGAAGCAGGGAAAACCATCCCAAAATGTTTAAGTGACTGACCCAGGGCAACCTACCCACTGAGTGAGAGAGACCTAGAGCCTGGGGGTTGTTCCCTCTTCCCCCACCCCTCCCCCCTGCCTTGCACCCAGCATCTCCTGGGAGGAGCAGACTCAGATAACGCAATGGCTTATATGCTCAGGTGTCACCTGTCTTTCCTTCATTTTCCTTGCCACATGCCCCACTCCCTACCCCTGTCACCCAAGCCTGACCCACTTACACAACTGATGCCCTGGAACTGCATTACGTGGCCTGTCCCTTTTCTGATCACGCTGGTTCTGTCCCATGTCTGTGACTTTGTAAGTTTCTGAGCTACCTGGATATCTTCCTTGACCTCTTTGTTAACGCTTGGTACCGAGAAGCGCGAGCAGGCGGAACACCAGGCATGCCATGCAATACTGAGAATACCAGAGTGGCACTTCGAGCCCTTCCTATTAGCTGACATTGCCCGAGGCTCACACACTCACATGTGCCTGTCTCACGATCACTGAAAAAGTATGAAAATCCAGAAGCTCAACTGTACCTTGTTGGAAGAAGCAATGTAAGTGCGCCAATGAGGTGTACTGGCAAACGCACAGCATGGGAGTTGAGGCCTTAATCTTGTAAACTGAAGTGGCTAAACTGTCCCACAAGAAATCCTGCCAACTTGTAAGTAAGAAGGCCAAGGGCTTCCTGGGCACCAGGAGACAATGCCCTCTCTCCCTGTAATGGGTGATTTAACACACTCGACTGCAGAGCCATGCAACTAAAATCCCCACCAGCAACAGCTGTCCTGGATAGTCTATCCACCGGGAGTTGGAAGAACTGGCCAGCTCAATGTTAGCTATTAAAGAAATTACAACTGACAATAAAAACTACTTTTCTTAAAATAAACTTGAGCTGACCTTTTTCTTAATGGTTTATCTTCAGTTTGCCTCCTCCAAGATAAGTCTCCTCTCAGAGGATTTCGGGAGGGTGGGTATAATGAGTCAATACTTCTGAAGGCTACATACGACCCTTGGGGAAGGTGGTTCTGATAGGGGAGACGTAAAGGAAAATGACAAGTTCGTCCACGCTCATTTCCCCCAGCTTTTCCATAAAGCCCCTTGGGAGCCAAAAACCAGAATGGGGTATTCCTGGGAGCAAGAAGTTAGCCTGGAACTGAAGAGTAAGAAACTGGTGCACGGGCCAGAAACTGTTGCTTCAGATCGCTATGGCCAAAAAATGTACATTTATTAAAGTCTGAACTATAACTGAGTGAATAAAAGATAACAGAGGAAGAAAAAAACCCACAGAATCCAAAGCAGTAACTTCCAACAAGGGATCCTAGTAGTAGCATAAACTATGAAGTCAGAACAAGAATCACTAAAGCCTTTACCTCCAAACTCCCAGCACTTCCTTCATCAAGTAGGATTTCTTTGTAATAAGGCATAGAATTTTGAACATAAAATTTTAACATGAACTTGAAGGTTCTATTCTAAATGGCCAGGGTTCCCCAAAGAAGACAAAGATAACATAGCCAAAAAGATGTGGCCGGGAATTTAGATGTCAAATGCTTTTTGTCCTCGAATCCGTGGGCTCTTGGGTGACAGAATTGTATCAATACTCACTTGAAATAAATAGCATACTGGAAAATCTCTCCTACCAAAAAAATGTTTTTTATAGGATGAAGATATTCCGAAACTACTCTACTAGAGCTTGGGTTGATAAACTGCAAACTCTTACACTGCTACAAATTTCTGTCTGCCATTTGACAGCCATTTAGGAAGGGAAATGCACATACACTATAGGGGGGGGGGGATAAAAGGAAATGAGGAAAACTGAGTGTGGCCTCTGTGCTGATCCTAATGTAGGGACCACTCAGGGTCTTCTCTTACACACGTGTGCAAAAGCAATGTAAACTTCCAAGCTTGCATGGCATTCCAAGACCATTCGCTTAAAAACAAAACAAAACTTAGAGTAAACTATGTTTTTGTTGCTGGGAAACACCTTCTTAAAAAGGTTACACCCCAATCCAAAGTTCACTTACAGTTGGGTCCAGTGATGTCCCTGGCGTGTGACAAATCCTGTTCTCACCAGATTGTCTAACTGTCCTGTTACTTCTCAGGCTGTCCAACCTGCAGTAAACAGGGACCCCTCTCTAGCAGCAGGGTTCTGACCTCTGTGGCCTTGTCCACACCATTGGGTCATTTCCCAGGCCTCGGGTAGGTCAACCCTCTGACCCTATTGGCCAGATACCCTTTCTCTCCAGATTCCCTTTCTCTCCCAAATGGAACTGGCCTCACTCCCCAGAATTCCAGCCTTGGAATCTGCCTAATGAGAAGCCAGGGGTGGTGGGGGTGGGGCTACAGATGCAGACAGGGACTCCACAGGGCAAGATGGACAGCCAACGGCACGCTCTCCCCGCAGAAGAGAGGAGATGTTTGCATTTGGTGAAGGAGGGAGAATAATTTGTTCCTGACCTAGCTAATTAGAATACCCTCAATTGGGATCACAATGTATTTAATTAAATTCACTGTAATCTATGAAGAATCCACCAAGGCACAAATCCCAGTGGTACACTCAATACAGGAGCTGCCTCCTTTCAGAGTTCTTGCTCTCCTCGTCAGGCAGGAAATTCTTCTCCCACACAGATCCTGAATTCCCAACCCGCCCTGCCTCTAGCACAGAGCTCTCCCAGCAGGCAGGAGGGGCACTCGGTCTGCTCTACTTTCCCCACTCTTCCTTACCCTGCGCTCACCACCCCTAACTGCTCTCCTGTCAGGACAGAAGCGTAGTTTACAAGGAAATGCAGTGACAACTTCTACTGTGCTTAGTGCACTGTAACGTGTGGTCCCCGTGGACCCAAAGAAAACTGGTTATTAAGCCCATTTGGTGGCGGTTTTGCTTCATTTTGATCCTAAATGTCTACAACACTGGAGACACTTGGCGCACACACACACACACACACACACACACACACACACACACACACTGATCCTAAGGGCTTAACCCACAGCTGGTTCAGGCAGTGGCTGCAGTGACTTCAAGGACTGGCCAAGGGGACAGGAGGAGGACACCCCTTTGGTTTGAATGCCATTGTGAAAATTTACCACCTGCACCACTGATATCATAGAGGCCTCCTGGCTCACTCAAGAAAAATCAGCATCTTCCCACAAACCACAATACTAACGAGAAATAAGAGTCAACTAGTAAATCAGGAGAGGATTGGAATGGCTCCGTGGCACATGATAATGTGCTACTCGAGAGAAACTGGAGCCTACACGGTGAACGTGGTTCACATCCCCAGCTCTGTCAGCCTGAAATACGCCAGGCGCATGTGCTAGAGCTCAGGATTCAACAGAGGGGAGGGCTGGAGAAAAGAGACCATGGTGTGGCAAGACTGTGGAGGGCGCTCCACTCTCCCCACCTTCCTGCTTCTCTCCCTTTCTGTCCCTCTTACATATGCATATTCTTTCATGAATAAAGCAAAGGAAAAAAAAAGAAAAGAAAAGAAAAGAAAAGAAAGGAGGATCACCCTAGCTAAATCAAGAAAAGTGGCAAATGACGTCCGCTCAACCTCACTAGGTCTGGCCAGTCTCTTATAACCTTGACTCTGAGTAAGGTTTTCCCATCTTCTGCCCCTCAATCTCACTGGGTGGTTTAAAAAGTACCTACAAAAGACTGGGTTACATGAACTGCAAAGTTACGGTAGTTCTCATTCAAAATTTGGCAACAGGATTTACTTCCTGTAAGCACATAGAAGCAGGTCTAAGGAGGAGGTAAGTATTCACCTTGACTCAAACAAGCAGAGAAGGAGTTAGACAACCTCCAACTCCTCCCAGTCACTGCCACGTGGCAGATAATGACTGTCCTTGGTGCAGTCAGGCATCTGACTGGTGCCTGGTAGGTGGTCAGTGCCTATACCTGAAAGTGAGGCCGGAGTGGGTTCACTAACAAGGTCAGAGAGACCTTTTCTTACACCTCCTCCTTATCTTGTTACAGCTATTTACATCTTCTAAGGTATTTTGCCAGAGAGCTCCTGCACTTGCCACAGAGAGAGGGAGAAAGAGAAAGGACTCCCCAGTGTGGTGTGGTCACAATGCAATTCCTTCTCCTCTCTCCCCCCATCCTGTTGGAATTTGGGGCACACAAGCACATGCACCTTGCATGTTTCTGGAACTCGAACGATAGGTCAGCCATGTGGGATCCGGATGCCTTAGCTGCCAGGCCACGGAGCTGATGCCACAGCTCTTTACATTTAAAATGCTCACCCCGTGGCCATTTAGGTGGAATGGGACACTCTGAGGCCTTTGGCATGAGATCTCTGAAGTCCCAACACCTGTCTCTGTGACCTCTGTTCTCCCTCTAGTTCTGGCTCGGGGGGCAGAACTCGGAAAAGAAAAGTCCTCCCTGCAGTAAGAGGCACCTCCTATAATGAGCCTGGCACACAAAGCTAAACGCAAAAAAGCAAATTAATAATTAAAAAGAAAGGGAAGAAAAAAGCCAGGTTGCTTTACTTTGTGGGATTCTACCCCATTAATATGTTGTGCGCGTTCACCCTGGCCAAATACTCAAAGTCAAAGAGACGAAAAGAGGGCTCTTGTTAGAAAATAATTCATCGTGAAAATCAAAAAAACGTGTTCCTGTTACTTGTTTCCCAGGAAAACTAACCAACTTCTGTCAGACAACATTGATTTCTATAAATCTGGAGGGGCCCCAGCTCCCTCCTCCTCCCCGACAATAGAAAACTTCTAACATCTGGTTCTTCATGCATGGAATGCAAAATATTGATCAGGTTTTGTCAAAGCCGCCCCTTTAAAGTAGAAATGGACAAAGTACATTCTGACACACACACATACACATACCCAATTCACAATAGATGTTTCTACGGGGAATAACACCTGTTACTATAAACATATCCACACCCGCCTTTTCACCTACCTTTACAGTGCACACAGTGCAACTCTAGTCCAAGAACAAATAAAAGTGGTAAAGCTCTTTGATGGTGAGGCAGCCCCTAGGCATCCCTCCAAACAAATGGGCTGCCCCAGGGAAACCAGACACCCCCTGGTGAGTGTAGAAAAAACCCTATAGTGGGATGTTCCAGGAGACTGAAACACCTGTCAAGGCTCAAAAAAGCATCTATGGCAAAGGCAAGCTGGAGAGCCTGTCTGTTAACTCTGCTCAGTTCACATAACTGGAGGTCCCCCAGACGGACGAGGCCACTGTGACATCTCTCTGGAGGGAAAGACTGCTAACACTGGACACCAAGGGCTTCAGCTTCTTCCATCACAGAGGGGATGATAAAAATCTCACTAACAAACCTGGTGAGAAGGAATGAGAAGATGAGGACCCAGGGTTAGTTTGCCACCACATTATAAGATAAAATAAAGGAAGTGGATATTCATTCACTATCATGTGCTTACATGGCGTGTACTGGGGAGGAAGCAGCTATGCAGACTTACACTTTCTCGTAACTGTACCATGGAGTGGGCAGCCTTTGGCTCTTGTCTTTGGAGAAGCCCAAAGCTCGGGAGGTCATGTGACTTGCCCAAAGTCTCACAGAGCATGTAAGAGACAGGCCTGGGACTTGGAACTCGATTCCAAGACCATGGCCATCAAACAATGCTACACTGACCACAGGGCATTTTGGAACAGAAGACACTGTGGACGCCAGTATTCATTTTGAATGCCTAAAAAAATCCTCTCAGATGCAATGCAACCAGGGGTGGGGGTGGTTAATTGTTTAATCAGTGCAATTGTGTTACAGTTCCAAATTTAATGTCATATTTTTAGGAAGACACTTGGAAGGTCAACCTAAATATATACGTATCTTCTGTTTCATGTTGGCTTTTCATCCACTTATGCCCTCATCCTTGGTACATGCTAATTTAGTCCTATTTCACTGTGGGAGCCCTACAGACACCATCAGATATAAGCCCCAACCATGATTTATAAGAAAAAAGTGAAAAGAAGTAAAAATGTTCCTTTAGATCAATCCGTTTGGGTTGCTCTGACCTATTTTCTGGTTTCTAGGCCAGATTCCTTACGTCCTGGAACAAGCCATGATTGTTCGTCCTGGGTATCCAAGTGCCCAGGCCAGTCTTCCTACT
Organism: Tupaia tana; assembly: GCA_026018925.1. Taxonomy (NCBI): domain Eukaryota; kingdom Metazoa; phylum Chordata; class Mammalia; order Scandentia; family Tupaiidae; genus Tupaia; species Tupaia tana. The sequence continues at coordinate 15,638,344 of JAKSZU010000018.1, forward strand.
TCTGTATCCTTTCCCTTACACGAATGGCAGTCCCTGATTCCAAGCTCTCCGGGTTAGTGGCCCTGAGAAGTACAGTACATTCAAGAAGGAAAATCGCAGTCTAAATCTCTAACTATCTGTAGGTTTTATCTGCCTTGATTCTGGATCTTTTCACACACAAATATGGACCCTTGTAGAATACCAAAGACTTCGCATAACAGATTCCATTTATTTCTGTTAGGAAAACTCCAGAAATGAATGTGGACTATTTACCCAAAGGGAGGAAGTTTCTCAGGCACTTAGGGGTCCTCTGAAGGGAAGGGACTCATCAGAGAATGATCTCGCAAGCAAAGTAGGACAGTTTCCATGATGGCTGAGTGACCACAGTCAGCTCGGAGGCTGAGTGGGCTACACGGGTGGGTAAAACAACAAACAGGGTCACATACAACTAACGCCAAACTGACTACCCCCTCCAGAAACTACCTAAAGCTTCCAAGATCTGAAAGACCCCCATCACTGGGAGAGTATACCGTAACAGTAGCGCTCTTCCTTCATCGGGAAGGAAGCGCTCTACACTACTTTCTAGCTCTCACAAATCTAAGTCCCCTCACAGAAATGAAGGTTGCCACATATTCACGCTCCTTTAGCTGTGCTCATCCAACACCAGGTCAAACTTCGGCCAGTCCTGGTGATTTCAGGTGTGTTCTGGAAGACAGCGCAGTGGGAAACCCCTTCTACGAATCTCAACAGCTGTGTTAACTTGGGCAAGTTATACACAGCGTTAGACTTCAGTTTCCTCAGGTACAAAATCAGGACGATAACATAACCTCCTCATAGCACTGCTGGGAGGATTCAATGGACTAAGCCACATAAAATGCTTAATACAGTGCACCTGATACACAGATAGCCATTATAACGAAGGAAGCCAGTATCTTACAACCATCAATTTTTGAATTAGCTGATGCTTGGTCTTAGGGATGGAAATGATTGTCTACTCAATATACCTATTTGCTATTTACCTCTTAAAACCAACTTCCGGGACCAGCAGTTAGCGTAATGGCTATGTTGCTGGACTCCCATGTAGTCAACTGCAGTTCAAGTCCCGGAACCAGTGGTTTAAACTCACGCCGGGTGCGTGTGCATGCGTGCCCAAGATCCCGAGAGGAGAATGGAGAAGGGATTGTGGCATGGCCATCCCCCCAGGGGGGTTATTTCTCACTTTCTGTCTCTCTGTCTCTCTCTGTCTTTCTGGAGAGCACAAGCGGCCTATAGCAAAGAACAAAAAAAGGAAAAAGAAAAAAACAACTTCCACCCCTAAAAAGAATCCCCAGTTGACAGTAAAATAACCTGTGATATACAGAAATTATGGCATGAATGGGGGAACCGAGCACACTCAGGGCTGACTTCTTCAGTATGAGTCATAACCAAAGTAATGCGACGGTGTACGTAGAACCTACAAACCTCCAAGCCCATGGCCTTGCCACAAAACCATACCTGTTTACCAAATCTCATTGCCCACCAGGGTGCCAACCTAATAAAAATTGATGTAATAGAAATGTCTGCCAACATCCCAGGTGTGGACCAGCCCAGGGAGGAGAACTCAGCTGAAGTGATTGGTGAAGACTTGCCTGGGTCCCCAAATGAATGCTCAAAAACCTGGTTACATTTATGTCCAACCACACAATAGTCCACACGGCAGACAAAATACTTGCTTGGTGCTCAGAACAGGTGCATGACCTCATCCATAAAATGGAGATATTTATACTTGCCCTGTCTTCCTTGAAGGCCATTTTTTCAACCACATGAGAAAACACAAGTGAGAATTCTTGGGAGGACATGAAGGACTATGCGGACACCAGCTACAGTCACAGTCTTTCTTGTGAGTTCAGATCTTGCTTCGTTACTTCTGATGGACAGGTCTACCATGTGGACTTTGTGGCTAATGATGCAATGGGTATTCTGGCTCAGTGGGTCTTTAACTTGGACGTATATCACAAGCACCTGGGAGGTATGTCATGCTATGGCACCCAGGGCCCATCTCAGTGGTTTCCAATTCAGCAGATTTGGGGTAGGGCCCAAGAATTCGGATTTCTCACAACCTCCCTGATGATGCTGACCTGTCAGTCTGGGACCACACCTTAAGAACCCCTGAGCTGACTCACACAGCAACTGCCACACAGAAAAGACCCAAGTCAACATAAAGAGGAAGACTTCCAAGACCTAAAATCTCTGCGCTTGCCTTTTCCCAGAGTATTTCAGACCCTAGCAAACGGCACTAGATAAATCATGCAATGCCTGCACCCAAGAGTTCACCTCATTAATGGAAAAGTCACACGGAAGCAGCTGCCCGCTCCTGGCCTGCTCCAGCTCCTCCGTAAACGTCAGAACTAGCCCCATTCATCTTCCTCTCCCCATTCACACCTGCAGTCTAAGAGTTCCTGGGGCTGCCTCTGGAAGCGTGACTCTTGATGGCAAAGCATGAGGCATGGATTTTTCCTCCTTGCTCTGCTTCCTGCTGAGTGCACCTGTCCAGATGTCTTGCTGGAACCGAGCCCGTGGAAGAATGTCGACCAAACACAGATGAGGAAAATAAAATGGTCTTTAAAATTCCTCCCATGCTCTTGAACTTTCTGGTTGCTCCGGCTGAGAGCATGAATTCAGTGCTCATTCCCAGGGGCTTCCCGAGAGCACCCACGATTTGCTGACAAACACCCTCAACACCTTCATAACGAGAGAATACAGGCCTAGCCAGCATGACATGGACAGGGGATACCGAGCACCCACGGGGCTGACTTCCTTCCTCCACAGAGGTGTTTAATATTTTCATTTATTTTTATTTTTATTTGTTTTCCCTTGGAAAGAGAAAATGGAAAAGTCATGGGGCAGGAGAGAAAAGTTCACTCTAAACAAATGCCTTTGGCTCTGACCATTCTGGCTGCTGTAGACATTTTACTCTTTCTCCTTACTAAAAGCTTCAGGAGAGTGTTACACTCGAGGGAGGAAGACAAGGAGCCAACAGAGTCAGGTGAAAATGCTTCTGGAGAAGGCAGAGACGAGTCAAAGAGGTCAGGAGATGGCTGTCCTCAGAGCGGCCGACCACGTGGCGAGAGAGACCCAGTTCGGCCGACAATGACACAGCTAATTTCTCTGCCCAGCTTTTGGGTTCACCCCATAAATAAGCCAGACAAACACCCTTGCTACTGGGTTTTGCTCTCTTCCACCCCTTTTTAAGTCTCATTAAAAGCCGATATAGTTCGGCCTCAAGATGGAGAGCTCAGCATGGATTTTACTGAACGTTAAATCAACCAGCAAGCGCAGCCAGCAAACTCTGTGGCACTTTAACTTTAAATAATGCAATAATTATTGAATTTCCTTTTTATAACTGAAGTGCTGGAATGTAAACAATGGGGCTGTAATTGCAGGAAGGGGGGATCAATAGAGGCAATCGTTTTCAGCCATGTTAATTGTAAATACAATCGCTCCAAGATGTCAGCCTTGTTCTTCTTGCTCCCAGAATCATCCTAACGGATGACAGAGTCCAACTTTCCCATTACAGCTGTTCGTTCCTTTAAGAGGTTCTCAATCAGGTCTGATCAATCTGTCAAGATAATGCATGGAGTAAGTAAGACTCTTCCAAACACAGGCTCCCAATCAATAGCCCGGACCAGCTTAATGAGGTGGGGCTCATGCCCAGAGGGAGGTAATAGCCCCCAGCTTGCGCCTCGTTTGGCAGGCTGGCTTCCTCGCATGGCCCTGATAAACAGATCAGCCCTTAATGAGGACATTAGTTATGCATGCTTCAGCAAGCAGCAAGGCACCCATCCCTTGGGACAGACGGACAGAAAACAAAATAGATTAACAGAAAACAATATGGTGCCAAATTAGGTCTAACTGAAGACTTTCCCTCCTTCTCCTGCTTTCCCTAATTGTCCAGCAGAGTGGAGGACATCAATTAATCATTCCGAAGGACATGAGCTCAAAGACCACGAGCATCCCTTGGGCTAGAGGACCTCGAGGTGTCCATTCACTTCCCTCAGGCTGTCCCTGAATACCAGCACCCTCATTTTCTTGACACCCACTGCAGATCAAAAAGGGACTAGAATGCTTCACACGCAAGAGCTCCAGTACCAACCAGTAGGACAGAGAACAAGGTTCAACTCTGAAGTCTGACAGTTGCACAGGCTGGCCCAGGACGGGAGATGTACACCAACAAACTGCTACTCCTCAAAGCTATGTCTATGTTTCTGATACCAAGTCTTGGGCTTGAGAACAGCTGAGGAGGTGGAAAGTCAAGTCTTGAAGGCTGCTATACAAGGCCCGGCGCCTTTGAGCTGCACAGGAATAGCAGGCATTGGAATCCTTAAAAGGATCCTTAAACCAGAGAGGATTATCCTGTAGAGTCTGGAGAACCATCTTCCCATCTTACAGGCCATTGTGCATCTTCATTTTTTTTTTTTTTTTTGAGGTATATTTATTTACATAAGAGAGAGCGAGAGGGAGGCAAGCACTCCAGTGTGGTCTTGACTCTGTAATCTACCCCAGCGTCAGCCAGCCCAGAACATGAGCACTCACTCACATGCATGCTTGACGTGCTCAGGGAGGCCCCAAGAAGTAGACCCAGGACCTCTCCCATGTGGGTCTAATTGTGTTACCACTATACCAGTGCCTGGCCCTGTGTGTCTTCACATTCATTCCTGCTGCGATAGGCTGGGAAAGGCACCCACTGAGGAAGTCCGTGAGACAAACTACACTAAAGGAAGATCCCACCAAGAATTTAGCAGTTCCTTTTCCCAGTGGATGTTTAGCTTAAGCAGGGGTTGTCAGAGTGGCCCTTGGGCCAACAGAATCAGTGCTCCTTGGAAACGCTAAGACATTAAGTTCTCAAGCCCTGACCAATCTACAGACACACTGGGGTTGTGTCCAGAAACCTGGGTTTTAACTAGCCCTCTAGGTGATTCAGATGCAAGTTTCTTTGGTGACTACTGTCTTAGAGGGAACATTAGGCAAGACAGGCTTCTGGTAGGGATGACTTTTTAGTACGCCATAGAGAGCTGGACAGTTGGCCTTGATCAGAAAGAGTTCAGTGACCAAAACAAATCTAGAAAACTGCATTTTCATGGAGGTTTGGTTCAAAGGAGGAACTATTTGCTCTAGCCCACCAACCACCTGCTCTAGAGTGCAAGGCCTCTAAGAAGAATGAAACCAAAAGAATACAGAGGCCTGGGTGAAAACTCTACTTTGTGTGTGTGGGTGGGGTGGGGGGTGGGGTGGGGGGAGTTGGAAAAGATCATGAAGTCTTAACGCATTTCAAAAGTTAATAGTCTAGGGACCAGCAGTTAGCGTAATGGCTATGTCGCTGGACTCCCACGTAGTCGACCGCGGTTTGAGTCCCGGACCCGGCGGCTTAAACTCACGCCGGGCGCGTGTGCGTGCGTGCCCAAGATCCCGAGAGGAGAATGGAGGAGAAGGGATTGCGGCGTGGCCATCCCCCCTGGGGGGTGATTTCCTGCTTTCTATCTCTCTGTCTCTCTCTGTCTGTCTGGCGAGCGCACGCGCCCTATAGCAAAAACCTCTCCAAAAAAAAAAAAAGAAAAAAAAAAAAAAAAAAAAAAAGTTAATAGTCTACGGACCAGCAGTTAGCATAATGGCTATGTCGCTGGATTCCCATATAGTGGACCGCGGTTCGAGTCCTGGACCCAGTGGCTTAAACTCACGCTGGGCGTGTGTGCCCAAGATCCTGAGAGGAGAATGGAGGAGAAAAGATTGCGGCGTGGCCATCCCCCCGGGGGTGGGGGGTGATTTCTCGCTTTCTGTCTCTCTCTGTCTCTGTCTTTCTGGCGAGCGCACACGCCCTCTGGCAAAAACCTCTCCAAAAAAAGAAAGAAAGAAAAAAAAAAGTTGGTAGCCTCATGTTGTAATTGAAGTAAAATGACAATAACTGAATCTTTTTAAAGATCTAGAGGAACCAGGGCTAGCAGGTGGTGCAGAGGTTATGGTGCTGGATCCCACATGGCCAGCTTCATGTCCGAGTTCTGGACCCGGTGGCTTGCGAATCATGCCAGGCACACATGTGAGTGTGCCCAAAATCTCAAGAGAATAGAGAATGGACTGCGGTGTGGCCATACTCCTTGAAGGTGATTTCTCACTTTTTTTCCTTCCCTGGCAAGTGCACATGCCCGATAGCAAAAGCTTAAAAAAGGAAAGAAAAGAAAGTCTAGGGGATCCACAGACTAAAAGAAAACAGAAGACTAGAGAGATCAGAAGATCTCTTCACTGTTCAAAGGCAAGGCCCTGCTCCAGGCCACTCCTTCTCCAAAGACTTCTCCGACCTCTAGGCTCAGCCTCTATGTCCACTGGGCCCTGCAGCCCGGTGAATGCAGCTCCTATGCTGTACTTGGACCGTGTGCCGACCACTTTCTGTTCCCCTGCCGCACTGACAAGAGCATCTCATAGGCTGGGACCAAGTCACATCTTTCCATCCTCTGTCCTCATCCTAGTTTCCGATTTGTAGCAGGTGCTTGAAAATTGTTCATGGAAAATCTGAACAAATGAGGAAAAATGCCCTAATGTCTCATTAGAGCATTACCCCCGGTCTTTAGCTTACTATCCAAGTCCTATCTAATCTGCCTCCAATTCACTTCTCCCATTTCGGGTTTCAGTCACTCCATTCCACATGATACATGTGAAATTAGACTCAGGGCAGCTCCCAGCTATCACCAACTCTGCTTTTTCTGCCCCCCGTGCCTATTCCTGCTTGGCCCCCCAACACCTCTCACACGCCACACAACATCCCAGGTGACAGCACGTCTACCTGGAAGTCTTTTCCCAACACAGCTGAGCCAGAACTCTGTCTCCTCGCCTCTGAGTCTCACTAGGTGACCTCTCCAACACCACCACAAACCGTTCTCTGTGCAGAGGCTGCACTGGCCTCCTGCATGGGGCTCACCGTTCCTTGATGATGGAGATGGAAGGTGGAGTCTGAAGGAAATAAATATGTTTGCTTTATTTACTGCATGTCTAAATCAGCTCTATCACAGATCATTACTATAAATGGCTGTCCTTAGTGACTTAATGTTTTTACTATGTGGATCTCAAGAGGCCTTCCCCTCCCCTCTCCAAATCAGCCAAAATGTCCCCCAGACAGAGGACAACTTAGTCGGTCACTACCATCACATCTTTCCATTTCTTCTACATATCTCTGTTATTTACGTAGGTATATCGTCATTTTGCCCCTTTACTATTAAACTGACAACTGCAAGACTAGGATGTACTGGGGAACATCTAGACCATCAAGAGGATCACCACAAAAGACAAGAAAGAAATTAGGGTTTCCTGAGCCCTACCACAGGGACGATAGGTACCAGAACTCCAACTATACCTTGACGTGTTACAGGTAAAAACAATTGAGTACATAGTTTAGTCCTAAATATAAAATGTCTACCACCAAAGCCGATGGAGTGGTGTTGAAGTGCTCAGACGCCCAAAAGAAGGTGGCCAAGTGGGTAGTGTGGGACCTGAGGATGAAGAGGGCGACTGTCTCCAGTTGTGATGCATCAGAATGTGGAGGACTTTTTCATTTTTTTTCCATACGCGCATCGCTTATGTACATTTTCTTTTTTAATTTTTAGGGTACGTGCACTCACTGGAGAGAGAAAGAAAGAGGAAAAGGGAGAAATCACTTCCTAGACAAGATGACCACACACAATCCCTTCTCCATCCTGCTCTCAGGATTTCAGGGACACATGCACACATGCCTGGTATGATTTTCAAGCTGCTGAGTCCAGGCCTCTAACTACAGTCGGTCATGTGGGAGCCCAGTTAACCACCACGCCACTGCTGGCCCCACACATGTACAATTTTATTTTCATCCTAAATTTTTTGTCTTCCTGTCTGATGGGCTGTTGCTGAGAAATGTTGTTTCATGTACCACCCCACCGCCACCCCCATCCCATTCTCAAAACTCCCTACAGAACGGCCGCTGGTTAAGACTCTCACCTTCATCCGTTTCCAAATTCCTGACCTGTGAGGAAGGGACCCTTCTCCATACGGGCTCAGAAACTGGTGCATAGAGATGCACCTCTTTCTCCTCCAGCTCATGCCCAGAGTCTGGGCTTCCCAGCCTCCTGCCTGGCTGCCCAGCCCCGTGGACAACAGATCCTCCCTAGGGACATCCCAGCAATGCGCCTCACGGTTCTACTCTCAAGCTTCCAACAGAGTGAGGCTGTGAGTCCAGTCAGTGAAATGTTTTTAAATAGTGAACATCAGGGAGGTTTCTCATCAGCCACCCACACCGACCGAAACACCCTGAGTTCAGTAAGTCACTGTCCTAGCAAGCCCAAGAAACAGTGGTGAGACACGAGATACCATGGTAGATCAGGACGGACGGGCCACCATCCGTTTCACTCCAGACACTCGATGGTTTATAAAACCTGCTGGAAAGCCTTGAGGGATTTTCCTTAGTGAAATTCAAGTTTCCAAAAACTGCATCTAAAAAAATGGCAGTGGGGAAAATTTCTTGGAGGAAGAGCAGAGGACGCTGGGAGAAGGTAGGACTAGAGATGATGGCTAAGGTCCTGCCAGGGTCAAAGCTAGGAAGCTACAGCACACGTGACGTGTGTGAGAGGTGCCTAAGTGACGGGCGCACTGTGAGGTCTGAACACCACCTGGGTACACACCTTCCTGGGGCTACAGCATTCAGATGTGGCCAATCGCTCACCACCAATTGGCAGGTGATGTCTTTTTGGAATCTCAAATTCAGTGGCTTGCTCTGCAAGTATTAATATAGCCTGTGAATGCTGCTTTAAAAAAAAAAATAGGTATTTTAAAGGCTTACGTCTCAAAATACCAATATTTCCATGACCTTTCCACATTACTCTATAATAACACGAGGCCAGAGGAGCCAACTGCCAGTCCTACCTTCAGGTAGCCCTGAATTTTTACAGCAGTCTTTCTTCCAGCTCTTGCTTCATAATCCATTTGTCCCCCTTTGTGTATCCAATTCCTGAGGCTTATTTCCTCATACTTAATCTCACACACACACACACACACACAAATATATATATGAGGGGTCATTAATTTTCTCTAAAAGTTACTGTCACCATTCTCTGTACATGGGAAAGGGTCTTAGGGTCTTATCACCCACTACTACCCAGAACGTTCCTTGTCTCCAGCCAGCTCAGTGGTCTCCTGTGTGTGCGTGTGAGTGCACACGATGGCTTGAGCATTCCCTTCGGTGTGGACTTCTGCTCCAGCTCGCCCAACTTCCCACCCCCTTTTGCCTACAGTGATTCTCTCCCCTCCGATCTGTAAGTCTGGACTCTCGGTGCACCTTTCTGCACTGCCACGCGGAGGGGGTGAAGGGCTTATGTATAAGGCACACTCCTGACGCGACTGGAAAGTTCCTGAAGGCAGGCACCTCCTGCTCGGTGCTCATCACAGAGGAGCCAGACCATTCCACAGAAAGAACATGGAGATAAGAGGGACAAGCCTGGCAGAGAAGGGGGGACTGACACCAAGCTGTCTCCTCAAGTGTGACAAGACCAATGATGGCACTGCACCATAATGGCCGAGAGGCTTGAGTCATCAAGGTGAATCCACCCCTGTGACGGTAAAGCAAAATGAAAACAGTCGTTCAGGTGATGACATAATCAGTGGGAAAGGGAACCTGAAGACTCAGAAAGCCTCCCCCACCGTCTGACTTCACTGGGGTCCTAGGTCTGCACAAAGACAAATTAATTACTTGATCGCCCGTTCACTTACCTCTCTAATGAAATCATCAGGTTTTGCTGGGGAAGAACCTGTTAGGGACCAGCTTGCCTCTGGGTGTGGGTCCCGCTGGTGCCAGCTGCATTCCCCAGCGCCGACATGACTCATGAGATGACACAAATTGCCAACGGGCTTTGTTATTACGTGACCTTCAGCGAGTTACCCTTCCATCCCTGCTTCAGTGCTAAAATGTGGACGGCGATACTAAGAACCTTCTTCATGGCATTATCATGAGGAATGATGACGGAGCACAGCTAATAACGACTGGAAAGCACTTTGTCTTTGTAGAGAGCTCTATTACTTAACATTTAGAATAATACCCACTGTTTCAGGTTGAGAAAGCATTCAGATTCTAGCTAAACTGAAGGCTGCACACAACCACTAATGAGCAGTGTCCTTCCCATAGAAACGTTGAAAGCTACTCAGTCTGCTGAATAAAATGACTAGCAGTACATTAGCGAGAAGCTGATGCAGGTTTAGTTACCATGAAACCAGGGTCGTTGCATTCAATGTGTAATAGGCAAATTCTTAAGATCACAGCAATAACTCAGTGCCAGCCAAGCTGACAACAACTGCATCTTAAAGGATGGTTTGGACAGAATAATGTCTTAGTCCACAATTTCCCTGGCATTTGTAAAAAGATAGCCTCTTAGAAGATGTGTTTTTATCATGCAGACCAGGGGTCAGTGAACTTTCCTGTAAAGAGCCACATAATAAATATCTTAGGCCACGAGGGCAGTACCAGCTCTGTTCACCTGCCCAACCATGCTGTCAGAGCATGAAAGCGGTGACAGATGATATGGAAGCACAGGTGTGGCTGTGTTCCAATAAAACTTTATTAATAAACACAAGTGGCTGGCTGGCTTCCTCGCTCTGGTATCAATGTGCTGATTCCTGATCTAAAACTGTGAAAAAGGTAACCAATCATTCCGAATATCACACACCTGCCTTCATTTAAGAGAAATAGTTGCATGCATACACCACACACACTTTGTTAATCGAAGTGAGTTTCTTACAACTTTAAAAACGCAGTAAGGGCCACATTTGCAAACTTCATATAAAAAGTTGTTTCTAGGCAGGCCTTGGTGATACAGTGGTTAAACACTGAGTACAGAAATCGGATCCCGCATGCTGATAGGTTTGAATCCTGGCCCTGTCAACTGGGGACAAAAAACAAAAACAAAACACCAAGTACATGTCTGTACATCCACAATGCTGACGGGATGGAGACCAAGAGGAAAAATGGTTGTAGCATGACCAGGCCCTGTTTTGGGGGGATTTCTCTCTATCTCTTTCTCTCTAATGCATGTGCCCTTTGGCATTAAAAAAAAAAAAAGTTTCAAACTGAAGGTCAACACCTATTCAGGAGTCATTTAACTTTGAATTATGAAGTGAGTCCAGAACAGGTAACCCTCATCCCTTGTTTTTATGCCTCCAAACCTAAGAACTTTCTCACAAGTGTGCTCACTCACATGGCACTGGTTCTTGAATTTCGTAGTTCATTCTATAACAAAGGTAAGTAATAAATATAAATAATAACCATGTGGTTAAGGTTATATGTCTATCTAGACCTTAAAAAGACCTGTAATTGACTCCACTTTTACCTAACCTAGTGATGGAATGAATTACTACCAGTCGCAAAAATGGTGCCTTCTTCTATAACCTCCAATAGCTGAAAACAATCCAGATTTAAACAGCTAGAAAGCAAAATCAAGAAGGTAAAAAGTTAGGTTGTTGCCATCCCTGTATATCTCCTTAAATATCACACATTTATTTCCTAAGCACCTCTTCAAAGCAGAATGCTGGGGCTGGCAGGTGGCATGGTTGTTAAAAGCACTCCCACATGGCCGACTGTGGTTTGAATCCTGGACCTGGCAGCTTGCTTTCTCACTCCACCACGCCCCCATCAAATTAAAATAAATAAAGTTAAAATAATTCTTTAAAAAAAAAAAAAGCAGAATGCTAAGAATGATCTTGACATCCAAGAATAAGTGAGCAGGAAGTCTAGCTTTAGAAAAATATAACATTTAAATGTTTGGTCAATAATATAGCTTACATCTATCTAGCTCTGTAAAACAGCAAAACATTTGGCCATTCATGGTTCTCATGATCACCTTGAGAAAAGCTGGGGTGGGATGGGCACATGCCTTTCTTCACTGTTTAAGGAACAGAGGAGAGTGTTAAGTTGAAGGGCAAACTGGCAGCAAATGGGAAGCCTTACAGGTACAAACTAAAAAACCCTTGGAGCTGCTAAAAATCTTAATGAACATCTTAAAATTTACCAATTTCCATTACAATCAAGATTTTCTGCCTCTTAAAAGAAAGAAAGAAAGAAAGAAAGAAAGAAAGAAAGAAAGAAAGAAAGAAAGAAAGAAAGAAAGTATCCGGTTGTGCTGGCTCCACACCCCGTCGTGTCAGCAATTATCTAGAAGAGACTCGCCAGCCCAGCGCTGGTCACCTGTTTATGATGCCTGCGTGGCCCACATAGGTGATGGCATTTGTAACCCCTGGGCAGTGCTGTATGTAAAAGAGAATATGTCATGCAAGTGGGAGTGGGGGTGGGTCACAGATGTCAACCCAGGTCGCCTAGTCCAGGTTCAGGGTTTGTCATACCGCACTGTGCTACACTGTGAATGACCCAGGACAAAGAGACCTCTCTGGACAACACCGTGCTTCTGCCTGAGTTACACGCTGCAAAGCAGAAGGTGAAAAAGCTGAGCTTTACCAGGCTCGGGCGGAAAGCAAGCTCAGAATGAATGCAGCTTCGTAAGGGAAGCCAACTTAATTCTGCCACAGGAGTTAATATTTGTTAATTGGTAGGAAAAGGTAAAATTAATGAGGACATTAACATAGCTATTTAAAAACAGCTCCATGTTTCCCCCATCGTAACACATGGAACTATCAGGAAGTAATTGAGGGAAAAGGACACTGTCAATTCTCAATTATCTGCATGAATGAAGCGCTCAGTGACACGGATAATCCAAGTCATTTACATTTGGATTTAGAAAGTAACATCTTTTTCCTTTGGAAAAGTTACCTTCCTAATTACCGCTTGCTGAATGCCACGGCTAGATCAGTTTACCTTTTCTGCCGTAGAGGAAAGTGCTGGGGAAGGCATGGGCGCCGCCGGGGGCTTTCAGACCTGCTACGGGGAACCGAGGTGGAGAGAGATCACTGACAGCGGCTGGCCAATACAGTAGCCATTAGCCACGTGACTATTTAAATGTACATTAAGTTAAACAGAATGAAATGTTCAGGTCTTCAGTCACATGAGCTACACGTTCGGTGCCCGAGAGCCCCATGTGGCAGACGGCACCAACGGAGAACACTGCCATCATCCCAGAGAGTCCTAGTGGACAGGGCTGAATTCTAGATCAGGGATGACCTGTAGTTACCTGGAGTGAGCACAAAGCTATGGAGGAAAAAAATGCAGGAGACACTACACTGCCACTTTCACAGAAACAAAGGGGAATTGTAACACCAAACTCTCTCAGCTAGTTTAATTTCAGGCCTGGTAATGTAGACTCTGTCTAGGGAATAACACAAAAAAATAAGCATTCCATTCTAAGTAAAATGAGGCTTTTTAATTAACAAAGCAGAAAACGAGTGGATAAAAGGTGAGGCAGGAGAGCTTGATTTTAAGCAAACATTTGCCAGCTCAGTACCTGGACCTACCAGGGCTGAACAGCCTACACTCTGGCTGAAGGGCAGGTAAGGGGACATCGCAACCCCTGCCCCCCAGGCTCCGCGCTGGTAGGTGCCTGCTCAGGTGCTGCTGGGAACAGTGTCTGGCCCAGTGTCACTTAACATCCTCATTAATTATCTTGAAAGGAGAGGGTTAGTAAACAGCAAGTTAATTAAATTCTCAGATGATGCTAATTTGGGAGGTTTTAGAAAGACTGGCAAGGGCAGAGGCAATATAAATGGAACCTGGATGGGTTAGCGGTACGAGTGGAAAATAAAATTAAGCACTGGTTAAACAAACGGCACTCTGAATACGTCTTAACACGGAAGAGCCAAAATATGTCCACAAAGAAACTTATTTGGAAAACTGTACTAAAATTAAAAGGGTTGCAACTTCTAAGGCATATAATTAGAATGGGAGTGTAAAAGGTCTTTTAAGATGTTTAATAAAAATATTTATATGTACTAAGAGGCCTGGGAGAAACACCCAACTTTTATCAGTCGCTGTCCTTGAAAGGAGTGACAGGAGAGAATGGGAGGCAGGAATGAGGATTGGACTTTATTTCCTACACTTTGAAATTAAACATTTTTAAAACAAACATGTATGATGGCCTTTGGTTTTGAACTTTTTAGGGTGAAATGACTGTAGATTTACAGAAATGCTGTGTAGATGGGCCAGAGTTTCCATATGCTCTTCACCCATCTTCCTCCAATGCTCGCGTCTTCCTTAAGTCTCTGGGACACTGGTCAAGACCAAGAAAATGGCGCCAGGACAAAGCTCTTACTCAGCCGTGGACTTTATGCACCGGGCGCTGGGATTTCCACTCATGTCCCTGTTGAACAGGATCCGAGTAAGGACCCCTCATTACATTTAGTGTCAGTATCTTTTATCTTTTCCAATCTGTGAAGGTTCTCCGTCTTTCCTTGTCTTCCATGACTTGGACGCTTGGAAGAGAGCTGGTTTGGTATTTGCAGAGCACCTTTGTCTAAAGTTTTCTCACAGTTTGACTGAGGTTATAGATTTCTGGAAAGAAAACCCCAAGGGGAAGTACCCTCCCCATCGCCTCGCATGAGGGGCTTGGGACATCACTGTAACTTATCACTGGTGATGGTGACCTGGATCACGTGGTTGAGTGGCATTGGTCAGGTGTCTCCACTGGCTAGTTACCATTTCTCCTGTTCCATAATTTATTCATTAGAAAGTCAGGTACCAAGTCCAGCTCACCCTGGAAATAAAACTCCACCTTCTGGTAATTACGTTGTTACATAAAATAAAAAACATTTGTAAAAAAGACAATGGTCTCTTCATGCACACAGGTGTTTCTAATGGAAATGTCTGTCTAGAAAGTCAGAGAGCATGTCTTTGTTTTGAATGCTTGAGTTCACAACAGCAGAAATGCTGCAAAGCCCTCACTACACTCCAGGCAGGGTCCTACACACCAACATATGTTACATTTAATCCTCACGACAGCTTGAGGAATGTGGGGTCACAACATTACGACAATCCACGTCAAATTACAGATGAGGAAACATGGCACCAAGAGCTTAAATCTCTGGCTTGTGGTAACTCAGCTAAGAAGGGATAGAGGCAGGATTTGAACCCAGGCCACCAGGTAATAGAGACAATGCTGTCTACATATACAATGCTGTTATCCCGATACTTGATATACAACTCCAGAATCTCAGGGCTGTCAAAACGAGGCAGTGCTGTGGCACCAAAGTGGCATTCTACGTGTCAACACCACAAGGTGAGGGAGACCCAACAAAACCAAGATGTTCTAGCAGGTTCTCTTTATCTTTAGATAAAGAGAACAGTCCCTCTTTATCTTTAGAGTGTGGCAGAGAACAAAGAACATCTCAGCTGGGCAAAGGACCTTCCATCAACGGTATGGAACATGATACTTACTGGCATCTTAGCCACTACTGGTCACAGGGACAAACCTAGAATCATCCCCAGTAACAGTCACTTTTCTACCATTCTGAGGGTGCACTATGACAGATACAGGAATAATGCACAGAGATCAGGAACAAAGTGACAACAGAAGGGAGTGACGTATCCGTGACCCACCCCCCCCAACCTACAACCTGCAAATAGCTCAATGTGGGCTTGTATAATTCAAATTATCTGATTTGAATTAAATCAGATAAATATCTGATATTCTATTGACAAAAGAAACAAGGAAACAAGGTGCTTCTAGATAAGCAAGAAGGGAAGCAGGAATGTTTGGGTAAGAACTGCCATGTTCCCCAAGTAGTCTATATTATCCAAAATCCCAACACTGACCTTCACCACTACCCTTTGCTACAGAGAAAAAGGTGACAGTGCTCCTTCCTAGGTGCGTACCCCACTGTCCCCTCTGATTATCTGGCATTTCTCTTTCCTCTTTTCAACTCTGGCTTGCACTGTTGTTCAACTGTTTCAACTGCAAAAATATGTCTTTGAAATGACAAGAAAAAAGAACCATGTCATACAAATTCTTCTAACACCACTCTGGTCCCATTACACGATGGAGCAGGGAGCAGACCTTTCAGGAAAAACCTAGAATCACAGGATGTAAGAAACAGATGGGGCGGCTCTTGGCTCTCAACTTAGCCTCTGCTAAAACATGTCCGCTGAGCTATCCTAAGAAACCAACTCCTCTCAAGATGGAATCTCAATGTGAATTTTAAAAGCACTGGAGCTAGCAGGAGGCACTGGACTCCCACACGGCAGGCCATGGTTCAAGTCTGGAACCTAGCGACTTGAAAAATCATGATGGGCACATGTACATGTGTACCCAAAATCCCAGGAGAATAGAGGAGAAGGGATTGAGGTGTAGTCATCCTCCCTGGATGTGTGTGTATGTGTAGATAGATAGATAGATAGACACACACACACACACACACACACACACATAAAACCTTAATATATACATACACACACACACATACTTTTTTAAAAATATAAATCTGAACATCTTTGAGTGCCAACATGATGTCCTAAGTAGAAAATTCCACACCTGACCTCATATGACAGGTCTCTAAAAATGCTACGATTAAAAAAAAAAAATCATATAAAATTACCTTCAGGCTATGTGTATAAGGTGTATGAAGGGACTTCAAAAAGTTTGTGGGAAATGGACTTAAAGTATGATTTTTATCATGGCACCAGAAATTTTGAAATCTATACATGTTTTTTTTCATAATATACATTTTCCATGAACTCCAAGACCCCTTGTATAGAAAACATAATAGTTTTCTGTTTAGAAGTGGGTTCCATTCCCAAGATGTCTCATGTATATGCAAATATTCCAAAATACAAAATGAATTTTAAAAATCTAAAATACTTCTGATTTCAAACATTTCAGATAAGGATACTCACTATATATAAAACGCAGAGAGGTGTCATTAATAGCAGTTAACATGTAAGTTCTTGGGACCAGAAGATGGCATAATGGTTATGTTGCTGAACTTCTACATAGTTGACTGAGGTTTGAGTCCCAGACCTGGTGGCTTAAAACTCGTACAAGGTGTGTGTGTGTGTGTGTGTGTGTGTGTGTACGTGTATGTGCATGCCCAAAATCTTGAGAGTATAATAGAGGAGAAGCGATTGCAGCATGGCCACCCTCTTTAGGAGGTGGATTTCTCACTTTCTATCTGTCTCTCTCTTTCTCTCTAGTGAGCACATGTGTCATATAGCAAAAATTCCTCCCCCTCACAAAAAAAAAGTGAGTTCTTACTTTGTGCTCGGCACAATTCTAAGGCATGTTCTATGAACTAACTACTTAGAAATACATGCTTAACATCTCAATGTATTCCCTTCCATGTATGTCAATGTTTCTCCTCATCCAGAAAAAGTATAACAGTGTGGAAGAAAGACAGGTCTTCAATTTTTTAATGGCACCAGAACCTAAAAACTATGGACTGGAATACTGTATGTGGGGGAAAACAAAAACAAGGAAAAAAATCTAAAATCATTAGCAAATGTTTGTAAGCACTTAGAAAAGAGAGCAGTAAATCACCGGACTTGAATTTCAGTTTGTCAGGAAGAGAACGAGAGACTGACTTCTCATTTTCCCTAATTCTTCACCTCCTTTTTTTTTCCCTCAAATAAGATGACTATTGCCTTTGCTACTAATATTGAACTGGCAGATCAGGAGACTGTTAAAGATCAACAACATTTGATTTTTGTCTCTCAAGCTATCCCTCTGAACAATGTGGAAAGAGCAGTATCTGATTATCACATGGTATGAGGCCATCATACTTAGGACAAAGACTGCTGGTCATGAATCAAAGTCAACCTGGAGGAACATGTCTACAATAAAACCCAATTATCCAGTTGGACCTCTCTTGTCCAATAATTCTAATAAGATATGAATGGAGGTACAAGTCATGACCATCAACACAACAGTCTGGAAGTGACACAGAGGAATAAACAGGTGAAAGGCATTTTTAAAAGATGGCTGACAAGAATTATTATGCTCTACTACCAGGCAGTGCAAAACTAAAATACTTAGGACATTTTTCTGTGGGGTCAAGACAAATGAATCAAACAACAGGAAGGCTAGTGCAGACCCAAGTGAGAATTTGGGGTGTGATACGGCGACATTTCTAGGACTGCAGACAAGAAGGGGTGGCTTGCTTAGTAAATGGGGCTGAGATTGATAACTAACTGAGGAGAAATAAACATGGAGGGATCCTTGCCTCATCACATATCCTAAAATAAACTCCAGATGGATTACGAACTTGAGTGTCAAAACATGAAACCATGAAAGAACTAAAAGGGGATGTTAGTGCACATCATCTTGGCAGGGGAGAGGCATTTCTAAGCTTAACAACAACAAAAAGAAGAAAACAAAAGTGAAAAGATACTAAACTTTAGTATCTCAAGATATATTGCAAACAATCAAAGATAATGGTGAATGGTGGTGTGGAGGGGGGCATGAACTGCAACATTACAAATATGTGTTGAACATCTTTCATGCAGAAGGGGCTCTTTTAATTGGTTTATTTATATTTTATCTATGTATACGTATTACTTATAAGAGTGAAAAGCTGGAAACATTCTGAATGTCAAATGGAAGGGTAGCTGAATAAATCATGGCACCCTCACACAGCAGTGCAGTATACAGTTATTAAAAATCACATTGTAGAAAAATATTTAGTGACATCAAAAAACAGGTCATACACTGACAAGTTCCAAAAAAGCCAGTTACAAAATACAGTATTATTCCAATTCTGAAAATAAAAATATCACATCTGTATAGAGAAGGCTAAAATTACTTCTACTGAAATGTTTAAAATTAAAACCATCTTTGAATGGAGAGATTAGGAATTTTTTTTAATATCTCTTGACATTTCCAAGTTTTGGGGGGTAATAAAGTACTTTCACACTCAAAGTAAAAAATGAACTCACACACAAAGATGGTAACGTCACTTTCCCAGATGTGTCCATTTGGGAGGGTGGTATTTATCCACTAAAACAATGGAAAAAAACAGAACGAAGGAAAAACACCAATAAATGTTAAGCCCCTTCCTCCATTTTTAAGGACAGAGAGGTCTAGTTTGCCAGTTCCATGAAAGCGAAGGAAAAAACAAACCCCTGATAGTTTCAGAGGATCACGAGTTCCACAGAAGCCCAGGGGGTTGCTTTAAGAACAGAAAATTAATGATTGGGTATCTTTAGGAAGGGACAGGCTGGCTGGCATCAACACCCAAGAGGCCTCACCAAACAGACCATGTCCCACGAGGAACATGACCGTGTGAGACACACGATGGTGAACAAACACGGCCAAGGCGGGTGACCAGGTTGGAAAGAGACTTGGAAACCACTTCATACAAAGAACGATTACAAATGCTATAGACGCGTACTCAGTAGAATGAGGAAGGTAAGACGCAGGACCAGTAACAAGGTGAAAAGGGGGCTAATAATTAGTGAAACAATTTTTGGCATCTTCATACAATGGTGTACTCTGCACACCTATTAAAAATCATATTGGGGAACCAGCAGTTAGCGTAATGGCTGTCGCTGGACTCCCACGTAGTCGACCGTGGTTCGCGTCCCGGACCCGGTGGCTTACAACTCACGCCGGGCGCGTGTGCGTGCGTGCCCAAGATCCCGAGAGGAGAATGGAGGAGAAGGGATTGCGGCGTGACCATCCCCCCTGGGGGGTGATTTCTCACTTTCTGTCTCTCTGTCTCTCTCTGTCTGTCTGGCGAGCGCACGTGCCCTATAGCGAAAACCTCTCCAAAAAAAAAAAAAAAAAATCATATTGGAGGGGCCAGCAAGTGGTGTTGTGGCTGAGGTGCTAAACTCCCACAGAACTGACTGTAGTTCGACTTCTGGATGTGGCAGCTTCCTGTCTTACTTTCTCTCTCTCTGTCTCTCTCAGGGGAGCTCCTGTGCCTAATAGCAAATTAAAAAAACAATAGTAAGACAAATATATTTAGAAAAAATCATATTAAAGAAAAATAGTGTCATCCACAAACTTACAAACTACAGTTTTACAAAATAGGTGATATGCTGGGTGTGCACATGCACACTACTGATGTGAGTCAGCTGAAACTGGGGGGTGAATTGTAGCATGAAGACCCTATTGGGTACCCTCCTCCCTGTAAGGAAGAAATAAACTTTTTAAAAAGTGTGTCAGTGATAAAATATACCCAGGATCATTTAAATTCAACAAAATAATCATATCATGAAGATTTTTCTTATATTGGATTGTTGGAGAAGTCATGACATATTTTTCTGGTTTTCTACACAAAAATGTGTTAGGACTTTTCCAATGACCCAACAGAAGGGTCACGACTCCTGCAGGAATCAAAGCAGACAGTATCGCGACATAAAGGAAGGGCCTGCTGACAATAAATGGTGCCCTACACTCTTCCGTGCAAAGACGTGGAAACTCAATGAGCACGGGTATGCCTAGAGGGCATCCGTCATTGGTTGAGTATTTCCTAGATGCCCCTGAGAGCAGGTGCATCAAGAGCGTATTAAAAACACCAGATTCTGGGGCCACCCAGGTGGTGTTGTGGTTAAGGCAGATAGACTCACACAGGACCGGCTGCATGGCTCAAGTCCCAAACCTAATGGCTTAAAAAACACACCAGGCCCATGCATGTTTACTTAGAAAAATCCCAAGAAGAGAATGGAGGAGAAGAGATTGTGGTGCAGTCATCCTTTTGGGGGTGATTTCTCACTTTCCCTCTGTATCTCTCTGTCTCTGTCTCTTTCCTGTTAGCACATACATCCTATAACTTAAAAAAAAAGTACTGGAGATTAGATGGTGGTGCCAAGCTAAAACGTAACACTCAGTGAAAATTCCGGGTTTGGATCCGGAGACCTCCCTGACTAGGCTGGGCACATGTATGTCCACGGTCGGAGTGACCTCATCACAGGGAGAGAGAATGGGGTGAGATCCTGTTGGGAGCACTGTCTCTCTCATTTATGGGAGAAATAACTGAATAAACTTAAAACAAATAAATAAAAAAGTGAACAAACAAACAAACAGGGCTAGCCTGTGTCCTCCTGGTGGTTAAGGGAGCTAGATCAACACATGGTCAACTGCATGGTTTGAGTCCCAGACACAGCTGCGTTAAAAACCTCACCAAGTGCATGTAAGCCCAAAATCTCCCAAAAGGAGGGAAAATGGAAGAGACGAGCCTGTGGTGTGACCATACCCCATGGGAGGTTGCCTTCTCCCTCCCGCTCTCTCTAGTGGGCACACATGCCCCTCCCCCCAGCAAAATTAAACAAAAACAGATTCTGTGTATTTCCCCAACCCAGGCTCAGAGAATGCATCTCTAGGATATTTTAAAGGCATTGTCGTATAACCAAGTTTGGGAACCCTTGGGCTAGGCAGTGTCTTTAATAGTTTTAAAGATATCTGATTATTTTAAAAGGCAATATAAAAATCAGCACATGTTGTTACCGAGATGAACATTTCTGATCAGTATCCATCTTGGCATCTCTCATCCATACATACAACATGCCCACAATTTTACATAAACAGAATAACCGACAGGTGTGACATTTTAGAATGATGCTGAGGCCATCCTTCTACACACATATGCACACACATGCTATCACTTATAAAAACATGATTCAACTCACAGTTACACAGTAAGGCACGGCAAAGACAAATTGTAGTTATTTTACCCAGCCCAGCCGGATGGTTTACCAACTTAAAAAAAATTCCATAACTGAAATAAACAAATGCTGTGATCGCATAATGCCCAGAAGTCAGAGGGCCGCATCAGGAAATAAGCCCACTTTACATTTTGAAAGACATCAGAGAAAACTTTAATCTTCACAGTCACCAACAGGGTACATGAGCACCTGGATTCCTTATAATTAGGAAGATAATCGACTTGAAACATTGAGGTGGAAAACTGCCTGACTGTATGTAACCGGCAGAGCAGCCTCCCCACATGGAAGACAACTTTCTTGTGTAATATAGCAAATCCAACCATTCCCCAAGGAATGGCCATGCAGAACACATAGGCCTTCTTTACCCCTGAACTACAGAGCCAACTTCTGAATAACAGAGGATGCTCTCTCCTTCTCCCAGCACACCTGCCAATATGCTCAGAGAGCCGGAAGGCAACAATGGAATCCACAAGGCTGCCAGGAGATGCAGCTGCCAGGACCGGGACAAGTTCTTCACAGAAATGTGAACCCATGGCCCAATGGACATGGTTTATCTTTGCCAACGGCATAAGGGACTGCTCAGGAAGCATGGGAAAGACGGGGCTGTATGAGGAGAGCATGTGGGTAGTGCACAGGGACCGAGAACTGAGAGGACCTGGTCTGCTCAGGTTCTCTGGGGGAAGAAATGGAGGGACTCTCATTCATCTGGGTTTTGGGCTATCCCCCATTTCCTGATGAAGTTCATTAATACGAACACAAGAGTAAAACAGAGACGGCTGATGTGGCATGGCCTCCCAGAATGCTTCCAGGCTGCAAAGGGCCACTGAGTGTACAGAATGGGTCCAGAGGTCTTGAGGACAGGATCGGGGCAGAGAACAAAGGGGAAAGATGCACTGGGCTTGCCCGTGGCATGAGCCATGCTGGTTTGAGGCCCGGGAAGCGGCTGGGGCCTTGTCCTGAGTAAGGAGACAGGCCTCTGCTGGTTTCCTAGCAACCCAGGCAGGCTGCAGGCAGTATCCCAGGCAAGGCTGTCCACACTCACGGGTGCAAAACGAAAGCAGGCCTGGCTCCGAGTCAGGCATGGAGAGAGGCACCCAGGATCCCCGGTCAGTCGGCTCCAAGATCGAGTTCCATGGAAAAGTATTAGAGGGTACTGGCTGTGGAGATGGTCTCACTTCCTCCTCAACCGCGAGTATTGGCAGGACACGGCCACACCTCCAAGCCCCACCCTGCACCGAGTAACACAAATGCCAGACACGGTTCCACACTGCTGGGGTCTCTAATCAGAGTGCACGTCTAATCGTCCTATAATTTTGCACTTTACTCACAGGCAGGGACACCCAAAGTACTACATCTTGACTATTCTCCTTCCTCCACGGTTATCTTTTTTTTTTTTTTTTTGAGAGGTTTTTGCTGTAGGGCGCGTGCGCTTGCTAGACAGAGAGACAAAAAGCGAGAAATCACCCCCCCCAGAGGGGGATGGCCACACTGCAATCCCTTCTCCTCCATTCTCCTCTCGGCATCTTGGGCACACACGCACACGCGCCCGGAGTGAGTTTAAGCCACCGGGACGCGAACCGCGGTCGACTACATGGGAGTCCAGCGACACAGCCATTACGCTAAGTGCTGGTCCCTCTCCACGGTTATCTTAACTCATCCGCTCTGACTTGGGAGTAGCCTCTGCTAAACAGGCTGTAGCTCTCCTCATCTCTCAACCACCCCTTATGACTCTGAAGCTCACTGTCCCAGATAAATGACCTTCTTTTTGGCCACTGTCACTTGTTCCTCATTTAATGTGCTAAACTCATCTCATCCTTTTCAACCCAGCATGCCAATAAATGCCAAGTGGCCACTGGGATGAGAACTTCTCCTCACCCTACACCATGGATGCATGAATAGACAAGGCCAGCATGTAGGATGACCTCGGGGTCACAGGAGGAAGCCTGTCTGCTTGCCACCTTCGACATGGGTGCTGGAATAGAAGAGAGTTAGACAGCAGCCTGGGCAAGGCCACACCACGTATGTCTTTGTGGCAAGCACCGTTGCTCTGAGTGTTCTCCCAGAACCTGTTTCTCTAGGAAATGGTCTTGTGTGATCCAGTATCAACCATTAGACATGTGCTTTGGACTGCTGCATACAGTACGGTTTCTAAACTCCTTCTAGAACAAAGTATGGTTTCCAGAACTCTTTCTAGAACTTCTAAAACAAAATTTGGGAATCAAATACTTCAGTTTACAGATGACATTTGGGTACCTCTTCAGGGCCTGGGGCTGACACCTGTCAGAGCTAGGAACAGAACAGAACCCCTCCACTCACTGCCTGCTCTGTCTATACCAGGCTCCTTGGATAGAGCGCCAAGTTCATAAAGTGAAGGGGCCATACAGGCTGAGGAGATCAGTAGGTTTGAAGGCCCCATACCATATATAAAACATACAGCAAATATATGTAAACACACGAATGTTCACGTGTGTATACTTACATGTATGCGGGTATCTGTGTATTCGTCGTATACACACACATAACCTGGTTTCTATTATCACAAGGAGAGAAAATACAAATGAATCCATATGCCCTATATCTTCAACACATCCCAACACCTCACTTTCTTCATACAGCCCAAATTTTAGGTTAATGATTTCTCAAGGTCCTCAATTCTAGGGGCCTGATTTGGGTCAGATGATTGGTCTCCAAGACTGTTTTCCTACACCTGAAGTAAAGAGCCTCCCAAGTGCACCAGGAATTAAGAGTATTCCGCAGCCGGTCGCTTGGCTTTACAAATCTCTGTCGTGACCTCATCAATCTCAAGTCTCTCTCCTTGGTAGTGGATGAAGTGCGAGCTAATGAAAAAGCTAAGGAAATCAGCACCACTAAGAAAATGCCAATACTCATTCGCCATCAACATAAACAGTTGACCGTTTTTATCCTACTTCGAATCGCCTCATCCTACCACTTACACGATGCAGCTCCCGGGCAGGACCTTGTCTCTGCGTTCCATACAATGCCTGGTTCATGACGCAAGGACTCATTAAGTGTCAATATAATAATTATCTCAGATGGCGAGCTCACAAGTGGGTTAGGCATAGCTGTAACGGGCTAGCCCCCGCTTGCCCCAGGCACTAAAGTTCAGCAGTCAAAATGCTATAAAAGATACTGTTCTTTCTTCTTGCTATTTCTTTATTAACATCAAGGAGAGGCTCACATTCTTCCCTTTCCGAGTTGGTTTCAATAGGTTAAATCTCTTTGAAGCCACGTAAAACAATCCACTTTGTAGCCTGTAACTAAAACTAAAATGGCTTTAGATGCGGCCATGCTACATACACTGCGACTTCTCTTTGTTCCCTCCAGCCCAGCTCTTGCTCTTAACAGGCCATCTCTGGAGCTTCCTAGAAATATTTTAAGAAAAAAGCCCCTGCTTTCTTATAAGGCCAGTCACTGATGATCAAACTATGCTGGTGGTTTAAAACAAACAAACACAACCATTATAGCGGAGAGGGTTCCTACCAAGCCTGTTTTTCCCAAGTGCTTCCACAAAGAAAATGAAATAGCTAGAACAGGTTTTGGGTTTGGACTTAAGTAGTTTCCAGCCAGCAGATGTGAGGGGACACCACTTTGGTTACAAAGTTGCCCTGGACATTCTCGGGCAGAATGAGGGTGGGGCAGTACCATGTCAGCCAAGGGGCTGGGGCTCAGTGGGTATAGCTACAATGCCAGCCTTAAAAAGCCAACAGGCTGTTGAATGCCAAACCTGCACTATTAATTTGCATATGACATTAATTTTGCTGTCAGTGTGTTAATGTGTGATTAATTCTGTCATGGGTTAGAGCAAGGAGAATTAGTTAATTGTCAGAACCCTTCTCATTCACTCTCTCATTCATCCCCCGCCTCCTTCTAACATCCCCCGCTTTTTTCTTCTTATTAAACTAACCTCCTGATTTTCTTCCTTGGGGCACTTCTTTCCTATGAGATTTTAATCCCGCCTCCTCCTACTTTTTATATATAGTCTTAGTCCTAAGAAGTGAGACCTTGGATGGGTTGGACTCGGGCACCCCCGCTGGCCAATCTGAGCTCTGTCCAGGCAGTAATGGGGGTGTTTTGAGATGGTTGTATACACAGGACCCATTCACGGTCATGGTGGATTGCCAACACCAGGGATACCTGTATACATTGTACAATCTAAACTTTGTACGCTATTCAAATAACCCGTGGGGCTGGAGTGAGCTGGAATGTGGAGTTAATACAAAGCCAGGGCTGTGCTACACAAATAGGTTATTCGGATGCCCACTTTTGCTTAGTGCCCAGAGGTTTCTGGCTTTTTCCTTTGAACAATCCTTGTCCACCATCAACACAACTTCGTATTCAGGTTGGCTATAGGGGATCAAGTGCATCTCTACCTTGTAAATTATCCCACTGCTTAGCTAGCTTGCTGTATGTTGTATGTGTGTGTCAAATACAATAAAAAGACTCTTGAGGCCCCTGACTCTCCAAAGCACAAGAGAATTCAACAGCCCCCTGAATATCAGAAAATTTCAGGGTATGGGCACGTGGCAGGTTGAGGTCGTCAACCCCCTACCACAGCAGCAATGGCAAAATGCAGCCCACACCTGTATCGGTGTGCCCCATTCCCGTGTCCCTTCCTTGACCCTGAGTTGCCTTTAATTTTGAAGGAATAAACGAGGAAGGAGAAAGAAAAGTATATGAGTTGACGCTCACCCCCAACCCTACAATCATCTAGAATTCATCTCATTTACAAGGCTGGGAAACCAAGTGTCACCTTCTAGCCAAATGCCCAGCAGGGGCTGGGATGGGTACCAGCCAAAGGCGGGCAGGAACCACAGGTTTTCCACCTACTGAAGACGTGGATGGAAATGAGAAGAGACACAGGCTGCTACTCGCCTGTCCCCAGCAAATTCTATGACACATCAATCAGTTTCTTCCAAAGGGTCCTAAATATCTGCAAGCGTGCTTTGGAGAGTTAACTTACATGCACTGAAGACAAGGTAAGTGATTGGGGCCTAATTCACATTTTGCAAACAACATTTTATGATCTTTTTAAGGAAGCACAGGGCTTGACACCCTGGAAACCACTCTGTGCTTCGATTTGGAAAAACATCAATTGCAACTTTTTTTAATTAGCAGGGAATGACGTTCTTAGAAGCCATAACTATTCTAATGGCTTGTCATTTTATTGCGTATAGGCTCTTAGAGCTAAACTCAAACTAGATGGTGTAACATAACTTCTCATAGTTACCGATTAAATAGTGAACCTACGGAATGTGAGTTTCTGTCCCTCGCTCACACGTGCATCTACACTCTCACTCACTGTTACCCACCCACTCCCTTCCCTCCCCAGTAATAAGTAGAATAATCACAAGAGCTACATATATCCCTGCAAGAGGCAAAACGGGTCTGTAGTAACTCCACCACCATTTTTTTTTTAGGTTTATTTATTATTTATTTCTTTCATGAATGAGAGAGAGCGAGAGAGAGAGAGAGACAGCACCCCCAGCAGGGTCTTGATGGTGAGATCCACACTCAGTCCCAGCCTGTCCAGGATCGTGAGCGCACACATGCTTGGTGCACTCAGGGAGGTCCCACGTGAGAACTCAGAACCTTCCCACATGGGTTGGCCTCACAGAGCACCGTGTTCCAAAGCTTCACCCTCTTCCAGCCCTAGCAACTCTCCTTTTCAAGCTCCTGTTTCTATTACATTTGTTTAAAAGTGAATTAAACTTTAGAACCCATTGAAAAACTTTCTTGAGCCCTCATGGAAGTTACTAGCACTTTCTCAAATGAGCAGGAAGCATCCGAGTAAGAGGAATTTGGGTCTCTTCTTCCTGTTCCAATTATATACAGCTCTAATTGCTTTAATATGGACATTATTCACACATGGAACTGGAATTACTCAGCACGTGGGAAATAGGTCTCGACCACCCATGGCCATGAAAGATCCCATGACATTTTTGTAAATCAGCCAAATTCCGTCACAGACAGCAGGCCCAGCAGTGGCTGTATGCAGAGGAGGGAAGATTACATGCTCCCGCCCCTTCTGTGCATGGTAGAGACCAACTTTTCTACTTCAGGTCCATGCTTAGAGTCTAGCTATTCTTCTGATCTACCCCAGCCAACCTCCTGTAGGCACAACACGTCAAATCTCAAAATGGATAGTTCTCACTCTTCTGAATACCGACAACTACACACAAATGACTGCCCCAAAGCCAGCTCCTCCAGGGTTATGAAACTCAAAGAGTCTCAACTAAGGAGACCAGGAGGCATTAGATAGGGTATTCCAGTGTGCTGGAGAGAACCCCCTAACTCAGGGAATTCTCAGCTGTGCTCGCTACAAAGCTGCCTATTAAAATCTACTTGAATATTTCTTCCCTTGAATTTTGCTTTAAGAATCTGCACATTCAGAATCTTTGTTTCCTGGGCCAGCAGATGGCATAGCAGTTACATCACTTGACTCCCACATGGCCGATCATGGTTCCAGTCCCAGACTCAGTGGCTTGAAACACACGTACCTGTATGCCCAAAATCCCAAGAGGAGAATGGAAGAGAAGGGACTGGGGTGTGTCTCTCCCTCAAGCAAGTGCACATGCCCTAAAGCCAAAACCTCAATCAAAAATTAAAAAAAAGAAAGAAACAAGAAAAATAGAATCTTCATTTCCATTCCTTCATCTTTTCCCACACAGATAATAAGTCTTCCTTTTTTCTCCATGTATGTTAACATTCTTTACTCTTCACCTTTTTTTTTAAAAAAAAAAAAAAGTATTCATTTACTTCTTCCAATGGAGTTTTGATGTCACCATTCACCTCTGTCTGTAGGCAGTGCCAGATGAAAGGTATACACAAGCCCAGTGTACCCAGAGAGGTCTCCAGGTGCAAATCCAGAACCCTCTCATGTGAGTTAGTCTCACAGGGCATTGCGTGACATAGTTCACATTAAAATGTCAACAGACTCCACCATCAGGCTCCTACTCTTCACCTTTCTTCTTCAACTTGTCAGTTCCCTCCATCATCTCTTAAGAATCCTTCCTAATTCATTCTCCCACTGGGACAACCAAGATCTTTTGATGAAAATCTCTGCTCCAGGCACTGACCCCCTGGCTTCCTGGTTTGCCTTGGTGTGTAGAATAAGTTCAGGCACAGGTGATGGGGGAGGAGCGGAGTGACAGAAGAAGACCAGAGTCACAAGATAACCTTGGGGCAATGTTCAGTCATCAATGCACCCAATAAAAATGCCCATGACCCAAAGGCGGTGGCCTGCCAGGGCCCTGGGAGAGGCGAGGTGGTGCACGGCACAGCACCAGGCTGGCAGCTGCTGCCCGCACAGCCTGCCGCCCCTCTGCAGTCACTCTGGGTAGCTGTGAAAGGCTTTCCACGCCAGGCACACTCCCAGCACTGTGCTCTCTCCAGCGCTCTCTCCCCACCAAAAACCCTGAGGCCTCCTGAGTGTACACTAACCACAAGCCTTTGAGTGGCTCATGTATTTACAAACTGAGGCATGTCGAAATCAAAGGGGATACCACATGACATAATTCGCATTAAAATGTCAACAGGCTGACAATTTATAGAGTCAATCCACGGAAGGTGGGGAGGACTAAGACTTGGTAATTGTTTAATTCCTGCTGAAACCCACGGCCGCTGTGCCTTCGGGAAGCCAGGATGCGCTGGGGGCTTCCAGCCTGCACAGCGCCCCATGGGGCTGGCAGCGTGCCAAGGCCAGGCAACAGGTTTAACCATTTAAGGCCCTCTGCATTAAGGAGTGGGGGAGAGAGAGCAGAAAAGGAAAGGGCAGAGGCAAAGATGGAAGGAGAAGGGGCAGGAGCGAGGAGGGCATGGCCATCCAGTGTGTGTGCCGCTGACAGAATGGCTTAGGTTGGTTCCAGAGAGGGAAGGTCCTCCTGGTTGTATCCCTGGTGCTCTTTACTGACTATGCATCGAAAGCTGGAGATGTGAATACGTGCAAAAGCCTGCCCAGCTGTGGTCTGCTGGCTACTTGGGGCAGCAGCCTGCCACCCAAGTGCTCTCCGAAGAGGGCAGCTGGGGCTGCACCTTGATTACGATAGGCTGCACCCGCCCAAGCTCCAACTCTACATATGAGCAAGAGCAAAGCAAGGCCCCAGCCAGACCCCCCTTTCATCTGCAGTTCCCCCTGGAGGTCTCGTCTACTTCCGTCTGGATCACTGTTCCGACCCACAGACATGAAAGACAAATCCCTCTGTCTGCTCCAGACGCCCAGTACTCTACACATGGGAGTGAGTCCTTTCGGAGTTCTAAAGCTGGTTTTACTTGTGTTACTTCAAATTAACTGACGCGACTTGGGGACGGGATCATGCAGTGGTGAGATGCTGGCGAAAGGAATGCAGCCTGTGAAAAAACTCTGGGGGATGTCTATCAACTCCCAACTGTACCCCAATCTGAGCCAAGTTTCAATCTTCTGTTAAGAAGTATGAAAGACGCATCAGAAAAGAGAAATAGTATAAACGACATCAATTGGCACTAGCCACCAAAACCGTGTTCTGAAAATGTGGCCTTGCTCTGTGGGACTCGGCCCCCCGTGGACGCCCAGGGCCACGTGAGCGCCGACAGGGCCCTCCACACAAGCTGTCTGTGTGTAAACAGTAACACCTCATTCTCCTTCTACCTCATTAACTGAAACACATTAAAACAAGTGTGCACTGGGAGCAGAAAATGAGACTGTTAAACCAAGCTGATATAATCCTCATCAGCTGTGGGAAATGAGACCGCATCAATTATGCTGAATCAACTGCAGTCAGAGGGATGCGCTGGTGCCCAAACCCCCGATATGGACAGGGGGACGAGAGGAAAAGAAAAAGTGAGACAAAAGTGAAACGACAGAATTCACACACGCGCTCGCCGTACAGGGCTTCCCGACCACTCTTTCCCTCATCCCAAGGGCAAGGAGTGACATCTGATGAAAATACTCCTTTCAGGTTCTCCTGCACACAAAAATCTCTGCCAAACTATTTAGAATTGAAGGGAAAAAAGAAAAATGAAAGTAATATTTAAAAAAAGAGAAAGAAGAAAAAAAAAGAAAGAGTGGGAGCAGCAGACAATGGGTTGGCTGTGATCTCCTCTCCTCAGGGTGGAGCGTGGCTAAGCACGCCTCGGCTCAGGCCTAGGCTCTGCGTCCTAAGATTCCAAATCACCAGGATACACGCTGCCCCAGCAATAGTGAGAGTGCCTGAAAAACTAAACGGCCGAGGGACCAGCAGTTAGTGTAATGGCTATGTCGCTGGACTCCCACGGAGTCGACCGCGGTTTGCGTCCCAGACCCGGTGGCTTAAACTCACGCAGGGCGCGTGTGCGTGCGTGCCCAAGATCCCGAGAGGAGAATGGAGGAGAAGGGATTGTGGCGTGACCATCCCCTCTGGGGGGGTGATTTCTCGCTTTCTATCTCTCTGTCTCTCTCTGTCTGTCTGGTGAGCGCACGCACCCTATAGCAAAAACATCTCAAAAAAAAAAAAAAAAAAAAAAAAAAAAAAACTAAACGGCCGAGACAACAGGAACTGGAAGCCATACAGCTCTAAAACCACACTAGCGCTTGACTCTGAGCCACTGCCAACGTTGAGTTAATGCATCAGAAACTTTATGTTTAGAAGTATTCAGAACACTGGGGCCGGCATAAGGCGCTGGACTCCCACATCTGACCACGTTTTGAATCCCAGACCTGACAGCTTGAAAATCATGCCAGGGGCCGGTGGGTGGCATGGTGGCTAGGGCACTGGACTCCCACAGGGCCAACCACGGTTTGAGTCCCGGACCCAGAGACTTGAGAATCATGCCAAGCAGGTGTGTGTGTGTGTGCCCAGAATCCTGAGAGGAGAATGGAGGAAAAGGGGTTGTGGCATGGTCACCTCCTTCTGGGGGTGATTTATCACTTTCCCTCTCTCTATCTCTCTTCAGTGAGTTTTGCCACTCTATGGCAAAACTTTAAAAAAAAAAAATTCAGAAAACCTACACTGGAAGAAAGCACAGATATCCTCTGTGCTTTTCCAAATAAGGAAGATAATGGTTATGCTGAAGTTAAATGACAGAATCGTTGCCTACACGTGAGTAAGAAATGCAAAAGGCATGGTACCACAGCTAGGAAATGTAAAAATCGGTACAAGGAGTAATCACTGAGCCATACCCCACATCCTGCACATTACAATACCGTATTTGATAGCGATCGTTACCACATGTGAAATGAGTGTCACGATGCAAAACTTGCTTTTCCATTTCTTGATTTGCGTTTAAATTTGCAACCTCAAGACAGTATTGCCATTGATTTGCATTTCATTTCACAAGCGTTTTTCAAACAAAAGCTGTAGACATGTCCCTTACACACTTCTCGACGCCAGCATGAGTCTTCAATTGTCCAGTCCTCCTCCTAGTAACCCCTCAATTCACCATTCGGACTGCAAGAGAATGCCCTATTCCTCAGGGACAGGCGCTGCTTACGCGGCTCTGATCATCAGGCAGGCAACCAACTTGGTGAGATCTTTCTGCTGCACTAACTTTGCACATCGTCTCAGACATTAAAGATCGTTTCGCATTTAATTTTGCTTCTTTCAAGCAAGAAGGGAGCCATCTCCTCCCACTTGTTGACTCAGAGCTGTTACCGGAGATCCAAAGGTTAGCTACTTATTTCATTAAAAGGGGAAAAAAATCAGCTTTCCAAAGAGGTGGGGTAAAAGAGAAAACATCCATAACTTGGGTAACCAAGGAGATTAGTGCACAAATAGGGAAGAGGAGAGATGTACAGGTTAAAAAAAAAAAAAAGAAAAAGAAAAGTTTCAGCTGAAAAAAAACTTTGGAATATTTTTAATTAACGGATAACAAAGGGTTACCATGGAAACGGTTTTGCATACTTGACTGCAGGTGTTCCCACAGTGAGTGGAGATCTGGATGGTACAGCCAGGAGCAGGGACCCAAACATAAACACAAAAGGAAGATTCCAAAGGTGAGGTGAAGTCACCAGTGCCACCAACACGTGCTTTCTGAAAGAGGTGAACTTCCTCGGGCAGGGTGGGCATGGCTGCTCTGTAGCACGAGCCAGCCCTCCGCCTGTGTTCAGAAGCTCTTCCCCTTTATGACACTATGGTATTGCCACAGTTACAAAACAGAAACAGATACAAACACAAAACACAAAAAGACACCAATGTCAAATAGACTTAGATTCTACCTGAATTAGAATTTAACTTTCATTTTTTCAATATTCTCTGCGTTTCTGAGATTGTTTTGTGTACTGGTTTACTTCTTGGAGTGCCTAGAAAAGAGCTTCTACGAGAAAAGTACATATGCAAGGGAATAAAAAGAAAAACGAATTGGGGCCTGCAGGTGGCGTGGTGGTTAAGGCACTAGACTCCCACAGGCCCAACTGCGGTTGGAGTCCTGAACCTGGCAGCCTGCTTTTTCATTCTTTTTCTGTCTCTCTGGTGAGCATGTGTGCCCTGTAGCAAATAAAAAAACAAAATAATGACAAATAAAATTAAATAATTCTTATAAGAAAAAAAAAAAAGAAAAAAAAAGTAAACAACTCTGAAAACTTTCTAGATCCAAAATTCTCATTTGCATCTAATTTTGGTCATATAAGGGAAATACAGGTGTGCTTTATTGTGGAGAATTCCTGTTTTAAAAATTAAAAAAAAAAAAAAAAAATCAAGGCCAGACAGTGGTGCAGTAGTAATGAGTCATTCTGCCATGATGGAGCTATACAGGAAGTCCTTGGGTTTGAGTCCTGAAGTCTCTCTCTGCGTGCCGGGCATGTGTGTAAATGTGTGCCTATGATCATGCTTGGTTGACGCTGGAGGTTGGATTATGGCATGAGACCTGGGTGAAGATGCCACCCCCATGAAAGAAAGAAAAAAACTTAAAAATAACAAAATACTGAAATCTTTCACGGTATGCAGGATAGTATCATAAACCTATGTTGGGCCAGTAGGTGGCATGATGGCTAAAGGCGCTAGACTCCCACATGGCCGACCATGGTTCAAGTCCCAGGCCTAGAGCTTGCTCTCTCTCTTTCTCTCTCCCTTTCTCTGATCAAATTGGAAAATAATAATAATAAATAAAATTTAATTAAAATAATAATTCTTTAAAAAAAAAAAAAACACTGTACCAGAAAAAGAAACTTTGCTCTCACTTCCTAGATGCTCACTTTGTAGATACTCCTCAGAGAAAGGGTCAAATAAATAGCAAAAATAA
This sequence comes from Tupaia tana, assembly GCA_026018925.1. Taxonomy (NCBI): domain Eukaryota; kingdom Metazoa; phylum Chordata; class Mammalia; order Scandentia; family Tupaiidae; genus Tupaia; species Tupaia tana. The sequence continues at coordinate 15,672,110 of JAKSZU010000018.1, forward strand.
AGCTGGACTTGTATTATTTCCTAAGTTCTTCCCTGGATCATTTCTTGTTCCATAATTAGGAGAAGAGATGGAGGTATCCCTCTACAAAAAAAAAAAAAAAGAAAAGAAAAAGAAAAATCCTACAAATGCATACTCTTAACACTGGACAAGAACTCAGTCATGTATCCAAACTCCTCATCCTTCCGATGGTGCCACTATAGGCTGGCCATGGTTGAATTACTGGCTCAAAATCATTTCACAGAACATTGGTCACATTTCTTTTAAGGGAAATTCCTTTTCCCTCCTCCTCCACATCAAAAAAAAACCACAAAACAAAAACAAAAAACATCACTGGCCTTTCTGTTTTCCAAATCAACTGTGTGTCAAGCTGAAAGCTAATAAAATCAAATTAAGGGACCAGCAGGTGGCGTGCTGGTTAAGGTGTTGGATTCCCACATGGCTGACCATGGTTTGAGTCCCAGACCTGGCAGCTTGAAAATCACACAGGACACTTGTGCATGTGTGCCCAAAACACCGAGAGAAGAAACCGGAGAAGGGACTGTGGCATGGCCATCCCCGCAGGGGGTGATTTCTCACTTTCCTCATCTCTGTCTCTCTCTGGTGAACACGCTTGCCCTATGACCAAAAAATAAATAAATAAATAAATAAATAATGAAGTAACTTCAATTATACTGTCTATATAAGACAATGGAAAAATCTAATGCAGAAAAGTGGTGTTCTTAAAGAGTGATACAGGCTTGAACAATATACTATGTTGTAGGTACATTCCACATATTATCTCATTTAACCTGTTCACCAGTCCTATCGGGCAGGTTTTTATTAACCCATTTCACAGATGATGAAGAGAAGAACTGAGCTATGCAAGTCCTGGGAACTAGGAATCAAAGCTAGGCAGCCTGACATCGGAGAATTTTTTTTCCCTCTCTTTAAAACTCTAGAGCTACTTAGGTCTCTCTTAAGACCATGGGTCTCCTGTCTGAAAGTTTTCTAGTCTGCGCTTTCTTTCCCACCCCACACACACAGTGCCTGGCATCTAGTGGGCACCTCTTGAATGACCAAGAGCCAGCCAGACTTCCAATGCCTCTCCTTCAGGGGTTTGAGAGCTCTTAATTGGGCATACTTCTGCCTCCAGTGAAATGTATGCCCTTGTCTGCGAAAACAGAAATAACTCATCTGAGCCCTGTCTTCAGAGACACAACAGATCATCTTCATTACTGTCTCCAGGGAGTGGGAAGGCGGGGGTAGGACAGATGGGGGGAGGAGAGACCTGGCATCGAACATGCGGCTTCTCTGTGGCGGTGTTGAGCAGAAAGAATAACCCTTAGGTATTTTTTTAAGAATTATTTTTATTTATTTTCATTTGTTCATTCATTTTATTTTTTAATTGGACCAGAGAGAGACACATGGGGGTGGGAGGGGCTGAAAAAGCTAACCACCAGGTCAGGGACGTGAACCATGGTCAGCCATGTGGAAGTGTCCAGCACCTTAACCACCACGCCACCTGCTGGTTCCGACCATGAGGCATTTTATCCCCACCTTGTAGTATGAAAGTCTTCAATTATGGCTACGAGTCGGGGGGGAAAAAATCAAACAGTAGCCACTTAAGTATCTCAAATCCAGATGCAAAAAGTAATACTTGGCTATAGCTCTATCTCTCTCTTTATCTGGCAATCAGTGCATCTTACATTTTAGATGCATTCCAGCGTAAACTGCAGACATCAGTACTCTTTACTCCCTCCCCGCAAATAGTTCTACATGCATGGTATTAACTATAGTTTAATACTATGGTGGTTTCTTTAGTAGTTTTATTATTTTAACAAACCTAAGCAGATCTCCTTACTAGCAAAATACTAAAAAGGCCCAAGCTCCAGCGTTACTATGAACTGTTTAGCTCATGACTGATTTTCTTTTAAAAGTTAGAGTAGCCAGAAATGCATCAAAAGGACGCTGGGGGGGAGGGGGGGGGGGCACGGCGGCAGGTAGCGCAGTGGTTAAGGGCCCTGGACTTCCACATGGCCGACTGCGGTTGGAGTCCTGGGCCTGGCAGCTTGCTTTCACACTTTCTCACTTTCTCTCTCTCTCCCCCTCTCTGGTCAATTAGAATTGATAAATAAATATAAATAAAATAACGCTTTAAAAAAGAAAAGAAAAGAAAGGACACCGTAGTTATAAAGACCACTTTAATACAGCCTCAGGTTCAGTAAACAGAAAAATGAGTCTGCCCTTGCCTCCTGCCCAGCTTGCTGCCCCATGCTGTTTTCTCTCCAATCTTGCTCTAACTCCAGCTTCCACCTTTCAGAGGTCTTTTTTTTTTCTTCAAGATTATTGTCGTAGGGCATATGCACTTGCAGAGAGAGAGAGAGACAGAGAGGGAAAGTGAGAAATCCCCCCCCGGGGGGAATGGCCACACCATAATCCTTTCTCCTCCATTCCCCTCTCAGGATCTTGGGTACATATACACATGCGCCCAGCATGATTCTCAAGCCGCTGGGTCCAGGACTTGAACCACAGTCAGCCATCTGGGGGTCCAGCATCCCATCCACAATGCCACCTGCTAGCCCCTGCAGGTCTTTTCTGATCCAGAAAAAGAGGTGTGATTTTTCCCTCCCTGAGCCCCACTGCAGACTTGGATAACTGTGTCCACAAATGACGGCCTTTACTCAACAACCAATTCTTCCTTGTACCCCTTAGAGCAATATTTCTCAAATTGTGGCTTTCAACCTGCTTGTGCAATACTTCTCAATCTGCAGCTGCACATCAGATCCCATAGCAAACTAAACCAGAGCCCCTGAGGGTGGGCTAGGGTGCACATACAGTTTTTTTGTAGGGCTCCCTGGTTTAAGAGTCACTGTCTTTGTGGATCATGAAATCAATACAGGCACAACTTACATTTGTAAAAAGTTTTTGCTATAGGGCACACAGAAAGCAAGAAATTGCCCCCCAGGGGGATGGCCATGCCCCAATCCCTTCTCCTCCATTTTCCTCTCGGGATCTTGGGCATGCATGCACATGTGTCTGGGACTCGAATCGTGGTCAACTACATGGGAGTCTAGCAAAGTAGCCATTACACCATCTGCTGGTCCCAGGTAAAATTATTTTGTACAACTTTTGTTTCAATTACGTATACAAAGTTGTTTCAATTATGTATACAAAGTATCTGTCTGTATGTACATAGTAGGTCACCAATGTAAAATGTATTTTAAAAAAATTATATTTAATTTTTTAAAGAACCCATTAATTTTATTTATCATTATCACCCACAGAGAGACAGAGAGAAAGTGAGAAAAGCAAGCTGCCAAGTCCAGGACTTGAACCATGGTCAGTCATGTGGAAGTCTAACGGCTTAACCACCAGACCATCTGCTGGCCTTGTACTTTTATTTTTTTAACTGCCAGAAGGCATATGTGCTTGCCAGAGATAGAGTGAGTGAGCAAGTAAGCGACCACATGCATGCATGAACACGGTCGACTACATGGGAGTCCAGCAACATGTCCATTATGCCATCTGCTGGCCCCAAGATTCCTTCTTTTGACATCAAATCTTCAGGTGACACTTGCCGATAGTCTATTTAACATCAAGACACTGGGAAGGATACAAAGTTGGATGCAAACAAACAGATCCTGATGTTAAGGCTGCAACAACTGGGCAGAGGAGAGATCACTAAAAGTCTGGCAGTGATTCAAACTAAAACGGGCAAAGCATCCCTACGACGATGTGAGCTTGGTCAGCCAGATGCGGGGAGACGGAGCACAGTCAGTCGGGGAGGGTGGTGGACACCTACTCTGAAGTCAGTCCCACAGAACTGAGTAAGGGCTTGGAGGCAGACCAGTGACAAGAGGAGAATACCAAGGTGGTTTCCGGCTTTTTGTTTAAAACAAATGATAGATTGGGGGCTGGCCCTGAATGAGAGAGGGGAGGAGCCCAGAAAAGAAAGTAGGAGTTGGCGTGTTTTGACCATCGAGAGCTCTCTCTATGTTAAGAGCTCTCTCTACTTACCATGCTAAGTCCGTGCAGTGGAAAGAGCCAGCAGGGAACTGGACACAAGGAATTCTGAGGGCTGGAAAAGTAGATCGAAATGTGACCAGATGGTAGATGACAGATTAAATGAGATACATGGGAGAGCTAGAGAGAGAAAAAAAATGGGGGCCTGGAGCAAGCCCTGGGGGCCTCCTAACACTTCCTGTGAGGAGGAGAAGAGAAGCCAGCACCGAAGTGGAGAAGGAGACACGGAGGAAGAGGCTGCTGAAAGGTCACATGGGATGAGACAGGGCCCATGGGTTTGCAACACAGAAACCAACACCAGTGACCTCTCACGTGAGTGGTGAGAAGTGTCACTTCTAGATCCAGTGACTGGCAGGGGACATTGGGAGTTCACCCATAAGACGAGTTTGTGCACTGGGGTTGTTGGCCAAGGAGGACTCAGTGAAGGCGGTCTCAGGCAAGTGCCACCACCCCCACCGAGGACCGGCTTGACCTCTACAAGCTTGGGCAGCCACTTCAGATCCATGGCCACCATCCACACTGCATGGCCGCTCCCAGGTCCTCTGTGGAGGACAGCAGCTGTCTATCCTTTCTGTTCCCATTCTCCCACTAGAAAGGGAGAGAAGGAAAATGGCATCGCTTTCTACCTCCTTATCTCCAAGAAGCATTTGTTTCCTAGGAATGAGCGTCTCCGTTCCACTGGCAAACAGCCTCACTGGCGTCCTGTCCCTCTTGGCCATCTGCTGTCAGAAGGGCACCTCAACCACACTGTCCTTGCAAACAAACTTGCTTTCAGCGAAGACAAGCGGAGGAGGGAAATCTGGCACCCAGCCGCTGGTGTCTCTACTTGGGCTGTACTATGGAGAGACATCCGTGATGCGGAAGGCCGGCCCCACTCCCAGGAGGTTTACAAACCAGCCAGCGAGACAAACGAGCACGAGGCGGAGACCAGCGAGGGGCCCAACGGCCTGACGCGCATTCGGGGCAGAGATGCCGTTTTCAGGCACGGGAGCTATACAGAGCTTCCTGGGAAACCAGGAATGTGTCACTGGAGCGTACAGAGTAGACAGGACACGGGCTCGTCCTTAAAGTCTGCTAAAAAAAAATAAATAAATAAATAAGACACTTCCCAATAGGACCCAAAGCCTATCTCAGCAATGTGAGACACATGCAACCAAATCACAAAGAAATGAGCACTTGAAGTGACATCTGTTGGATTAATTAGCTGTGTAATTAGTCTCCCCTCGGTGGAGTTGGGCTTTGTCGCTGCTGTCTGAAACCTCCCCAGGTGAGAGTTTATTCCAAATGCCACATTCCAAGAGGAATAAAGAGCAGGCCCTGCATAGAGGGAGAGAATCCGACTGTGTGCGGGGGAGGTAGAATTTGGGGGTCCTCTGGGAACTAGAACATTAGAGAAGAAAAGTCATTAACAGAGGAGCCATCAAGACCTCACCACTGCGAGCAAACCTAAAGACACCCGAGTCTGGACTTTGAAGTCTGAGCACCCAAGGCTCAGAGATGAGGATGATGGCAGCAGGGTGACAGAGATGGAGACAGCAGGGTGACAGAGATGGAGACAGCAGAGTAAGGATTCGATGCAGGACACAAGGAGACTGGATGAAGGCCAGAGCTCACGTCCCCAGAGAAACTGCGTGGTCACTCCTCCATTGACAGCTGCGGCCATCACTGACAGGAGCCCAGTCTGGGCAAATAATAATAATAATAATAATGAAAATGGTCAGAGCCTAATCCCAGAACCAGAAAGTGAGCAAACACACACAAACAGATGCGTCCGGCCAAATCGCTCCCCACAGTGCTTCCTAAACCACAGCTGGCTCGGGAGTCACCCTCGCTGACTAATGTCTAGGACAGTGAGGAAATCACAGTCCTGGGACCAGCGCCACTTGGCTGGCTGGCTGAGAGGCGAGCTTGTTCCCCAAACTCCCTCTATCTGTAATTATTTTAGAGAAGAAGGGTGGTGGTGCCGAGGGGGAAATGCAGATGCGGGAGGTTAAACCAAAAGTCATTTGGGAGCAGGGCTTGGCTGGAGGTGACCTTGGAGGTGAATGCTTTTTCTCCCCCATACAAAGCACAGAGTGGCCTCGGCAGAAGGAGAACATCTGATGCTACTCAGAGAACTTTCCTGGCCCGTGACAATAGATACTCCATAAAGAGTCTGGAACATGACACATTCCATTCCCATCAGCCGTGGTAAAGCAATCAGCAGGACGTGTTCTAAAGCTCCATGTGGTTATTCCACTAGGACCGTCCCCGCTCGGAACAAAATCAGAGCATTTCCTAGATCTTCGTGACCGCTACAGAGACAGACTCCCACCCAAGACCCTCCCAGGGGCCCCAGGCCTGGGGAGGAAACAGCAAACTCTGACAGGTCTGAAGATGTATCTATCTAGAGAAAGGCAAAAAGAAAACCGAGTAAAACTACGTGTGGTCATCAGGATCCTGTGACCGACCACAGTCTGGGGATATCTGTGCTGACAATCGAGGGGGACGGAAATCTGTTGGAAAAGCCATGAGGTCATTCAGGATTTGTCCCCCCTTTATAGTCAAAGGACCACAGATGGGGGCAAGCAGGTGCCGTGATGGTTAAGGCACTGGATTCCCACATGGCCAACCAGGGTTTGCATCCCATATCCTGGGGTGTGTGTGTATGTGTGTCCAAAATCCCGAGAGAAGAATGGAAGAGAAGGGATTGCGGTATGGCCACCCCCCGGGGGGTGATTTCTTACTTTTGGTCTTTCTGTCTCTATCTGATGAATGCACATGCCCTATGACAAAACCTTTAAAAAAAAAAAAAAAAAAAAGACCTCAGATGTCCATGTTGTGTGCTTGGTTGTGTGATCTTTCTGGCATTTTGGCTGGGAGAAGGAATAAGAGAAGGGTATGCCAGTAATAGAGGTTCAGTCCAGGGGCCAGCAGGTGGCACAGTGCTTGAAGTGCTAGACTTCCACATGGCTGACCACAGTTCGAGTTCCAGCCCTGGCAGCTTGCTCTCTTTCTCTCTCTCTCTCTCATCAAATAAAATAAATAAGTAAATAAGATTAAAACTAATAACAATAAAAGATTTTTTTTAAAGAAGAGGAAAGGTTCACTCCCACCCTGGCATGACTTGTTTGCTCCAAGCTTTTAGAAAAACCATCACCTTTTGGGACCAGCAGTTAGAGTAATGGCTATGTTGCTGGACTCTCACGTAGTCGACCGCGGTTCGAGTCCCAGACCCTGTGGCTTAAACTCACGCCGGGCATGTGTGCGTGCGTGCCCAAGATCCCAAGAGGAGAATGGAGGAGAAGGGATTGCGGCGTGGCCATCCCCCCAGGGGGTGAGTGAGCTCGCTTTCTTTCTGTCTCTCTCTTTCTGGCGAGCGCATGCACCCTATAGCAAAAACCTCTACAAAAAAAAAAAAAAAAAAAAAGAAGAAGAAGAAGAAGAAGAAGAAGAACAACAACAACAACAACAACAACCATCATCTCTTAACTCAGAACCAAACCTGACACCTGTGTCTCCCTCTGGCCAAAGGGTGCTCCTGAGGCAGAACTAAGGTTCTGAAGAAAGAGAAACAGGAGAGTCAAGTAGAAAACGTGCAGGCCTGGGGATCCACATCACAGGCTGTGGACACTGAGGAGGAGCACAGTCCTGGGACATGCTGCTAGCCAGGACTACCCCCCACACACACACACACACAGGCCTTTAATGGGCCAAGTCTCCACAAAATTGTATTCCAACGCTCTGCGCAAAACCTGCGCTCAACAAATGCTGTTGAGCCGGAGCAGAAACTCCCTTCTCTTATCTTTGCTTCCCAGAGGCCACCCAGGGGAACGGTCTGGGACCGTCCAGGGTCCAGTCGGCCTGGCTCCTACGAGCTGAGGGCTGAACCGGCAGAGACACCAGGTGTGGGAGCACAGCACCTCCTATCGCAGATTCCTTGTTCCCTGTGTCCGATCTCTAGAGGGCCAGGGAGACAAGGACTCCTTGATATGACAGGTGCCACTCCACGAAGTCCATAGATGTCAGCTCAGAAGTGGTTTAGGGACCAGCAGATAGCGTAATGGTTATGTCGCTAGACTCCCACATAGTCGATCGTAGTTCAAGTCCTGGACCCAATGGCTTAAAATTCACACTGGGCACGTGTGCATGTGTACTTGAAAACCCCAGAGGAGAATGGAGGAGAAGGGATTATGGCATGGCCATCCCCCAAGGGGGTGATTTCTCTCTTTCGGTCTCTCTGTCTCTGTCTCTCCAGCGAGCACACATGCCTTGCAGCAAAAATCTCTTCTGAAAACAAAAAGTGGTTTAAGAGACCCAATAATCCTCAAAGAGGAGTCTCTTGCCAGGGAAAACAGAGACAGAGAAGGGAGACTCGGCCGGGGCAGAAAGCAGAGGAGGAGTTCCTGTAGCAAGTCCAAGTCCAAGACGCACCAGCAAAGGAAAGGCTGGTGAGACTGTTGACCTAAGAGACCAGCTGTGCTCCGGAGGCGCTCATCCTGAGTGTGGGAACCTGCCCCGCTAATTAACAGGTGACACATCAAACACTATCAGTCGATAAACGGTCCTAACCTTCTAACTAGTTTGCCTTTTATAGGACAAGGACGCAGGCCCTAGAGAAGGCTCCCTAATCATTCCTGATGACGAGTCCCAATTCAAACCTCCTGTCTGTGTATCCTATTAGAGACCTTCATGGCGTAGGTACTTAGGGTCTTCCAGGGACAATAACCACTGCTCCAGCGCTGTGGACGTGTACAGTCCACACACAGCCATCTACCAAGGGGCCAGCTCAGGGCTGCCAAGTGGGCCCAAGGGTGGCTGAGCTGCACGCTAAGCTGCAGAGGACTGATCCAGGCATCCTGACGTCACCATGCTGTGAGATGTGACAGCATTTCGATCAAAGGCCATAATGAAAAAAAAACACTGAAAAGTAAATTTTAACAAACAGCTCTGGAGAAAATTTCAGATTTCATTATAGAAAAAGCATTTTATTTACCTAACACAGAAAATGTGAAAATCTGGTAGGACAAGTTTTCTACAAATAACAAAAATTGGGAATCACTATTAGAGGCATTTGCAATTTTCTTCTTTTGTTGGGAACCATGGGAAAAAAGAGGTCTACAACTGAGGAAGTCACTTATCTCTATGTTCCTGGAGAACCTGATGGGAGCTCACTGTGAAAGAATTTCTTCAAAAGAAAAAAAAAAAGAGGCTGCCCAGTTACATGTAAATCTCAGAATCTCAGATTCTTATTTCTGGATTGAAATTCAAGCTCATGGGATGTACTTATGCTAAAAAAAGTGATTTGTTACTTATCAGAAATGTACATTTAACAGGGCGTTCCACATTTCTGTTATGTTTGGCAGTCCTACCCCCAAGGTCTCTTCTGTAGCATCTTTGGACAAGGTCAGCTCCCCAAATTTGCCTCCATACTCTCCATCATTTCTGAGAGCAACACATTTTCTGTCATGAACATTTTTAAACTTTTATTCTACATCCTGGTTTCTTTAAAGAAATGTTTAAAAGGGGGCTAGCAACCTAATTCGATTAAAGTACGAAATTACTCAGTACCACCAAAATGGTTTTCGTAGTAACAGCCTTTCTCACGACACTTAAATAGTATTTATAGTTTCAAGTTATGTTTAAAACAGAATGAAGAATATGGTTCAGGTGTATTATTTAAAAATTCTTGCCTTTTCCTGACAAGGTTCCTGACAATGCCTAATTGTTCCCTTACAATTTCCCTTTCAAAACAAAAAACCAGAAACACCTGTTGGGACTATATGTATTCAAATTTGCTCTTTCGGTCCAAGTCCTCAGCAAGTTGAAAGGATTCAAAATTGAGTTCACGCCTTGGCCTCATTATGTGTGGCACCTGCCATGTTGGCTTTCCTGCCAGACGGGGTTCACCTAGAACAACTGCAACACATGGGGTAATTCTGGAATGCAGAGGCAGTGGGATATTCACAGCGGAATTCTCCTAAGACCACCCCTAAGACAGCAGATGTCATTCATGCAAAGAATTCCTCAAGTGTCACTTACTGTACGTCTGCGTGGGGAAGGGTGGAGGGGCTCAACATTGGAGACTTGCTTCTCTCACAAGAGGGTCTAGGGTTTTTTAGCCTGAAGACCTGGGGGGATTTCAAGTATTTCTGACAAAGTGTTAGTTAAGAGTTTCTGAAATTAGACCTCCTTGCTCCTCAGCTTAAGTCTGGGGCCATGCTACACTTCTGGAATCCAAAGGGAGATTTATAACTGGAGCTTGTAAACAGTCTACACTGGGAATGTACAGCAGCTATGTGCTATCTGAATAAGAACTGCAAAAAGAGTACCTCTGTGACTTTCCACATTTGTTCCCAGCCCTTTTTGTAAGATAAAATGGTGGGATCACAGTCTCCATTAAGACACTATGGGGGGCCAGCAGACTACATGGAGGTTAAGGCAGGGAGATCCCACATGGCAGACTCCATGGTTCAAGCCCCAGAGCTGGCAGCTTGAAAATCACACTAGGCGTCTGCATGTGCATGCCTAAAATCCCTAGAGGAGAATGGAAGGGAAGGGATTTCGGTGTGACTATCTGCCCTGAGGGGTAATCTCCTGCTCTCCCTCTGTCTCTCTCCAGCGAGTACATGCACACTATGGCAAAAATTTTAAAAAGAGAGAGAGCAAGATTATAAGTTGCTATTGAACAGCCCATTTCCACAGACCTTCCTGAATACCTGGGCATGCAAGTGACTATGCCTTGGACTGTCTAAGCTGGGGATGGATCGTGGAGTCGAGGCCCTGTGGGGAGTGCAATAGCTCTGCACTTTCTCTCTCTCCTCATGGAATAAATAAATCAAATTGGTGGAGGGGGGGCCCTTTTCCAAGCCCCTGCATCTCCTAGAAATCCCCTCATCCTGGAGAGTTTGATGAAGGCAATGAATTTTACCCTTGGGGAATATGCTGCAAGGAAACAGGAAAACATACGAGAAAGGCGCGTTTGGTCTGCAAGACTTTAAATGCCTTGAAAGGAGAACTGGGCCTTCTTGTCCCTCCTTCTGGCTCCCAAGAACCTCTGACAAACCACACTCTATAAATAAGTTCTAACTAATTCTGATTTAAATCTGCAAGATTTAGAGAAGAGAGGGAGGCGATAAACACAGTTTTTCACATCTGGTAGGAAAGGATGGTTATTTAAGAAACTGCTGGACAATTAACGGCCCAATTTGAAAGAAAATAAAGAGTCCTAAATCACACCATATACAAAAATAAAGTTCTACCATGTACCATACACAAACCATATTACTCAGAGATTAGAGACATAAATGGGAGGAAGTACTGAAGAAACTATCAGTGAAGGACTGACAGCCAGCTTGGGCTGGAACGCTGACTCCACAACGCCCTCTGGCTCGTGACCTGTCTGACCTGCCATGCCTCTGTTTCCCCATCTGCAAGCAGGTAAAACAACAAAAGCAGAATCAGTTAATACATGTAAAGTGCACATAGAAGGCTTATAATACACACCATTCAGGTATTAGGTATTATTTTTATTATTTTATAATCTTAGCAAAGAAAAAGCCCCCTTAGGAAAAGAGAAAATTTAGAAGCATAATGAAGACGATCAACAGGTTGGCCCTCACCCAGATGAATGCAGAGTTTCTACACATCAAAATGCTCCACAAGCAAAGTTAACAACAAGGAAAGACTGAGAGAAATAATTGCAACATCCATAGCACACCATCCATTACTGGTCCTGACAAACCAAGACCTATTACAAATCAATCAGGAAAAGGAACAAATCAAGAAGAACTAAGAGAAAAAGCTTTAAATAGGAGAGTCACTAAAGAAATACAAATAACCAACAGATAATGCAAAAAAAAAGTTCATCCCATCTGACGATGAAAGAGACCTACATTAGAGGAGTCAGGTGGCATGGGGGTTAAGGCCAACTGTGGTTCAAGTCACAGACCCAGTGGCTTGAAATTCATACCAAGTGTATGGGTGTGCAAGCCTAAACTCCCAGGAGGAGGATGGAGGGGAAGAGACTGTGGGGAGGCCATCTCCCCCACCCCAGGGTGATGAAATGATTGCCTTCCTTCTGAAGAAGGATCACTGGAAAGTGACATTTCACTGAAAAGTGACATGTCTATCAGCATTATACCCCGAGGCCCTACAATCTGACTTCATGCAACAGCTCGGATGTTTAGAGATTGTGTTCTCCATTTCATTATCTGTCATATCAAAACACTGCAAATAACTTCAAGGTACACCAATAAGGGACTGGTTAATAAACACAGTACTGCACAGCCATCAAGAAGCATGAACTAGATCCAGCAATGTTGGGTGCGGATCTGAAACACGAAGGTCCCATGGGAGACAGCGATTCAGATCCCAGGTCAGCCTGAAATCCACCGGGTGCACACACACGTGTCCATGGTCCTGGCTGGGGAGCGTCACGTCATGGCAATATTCTATCAAGGGTACCTGTTCCTCTCTCATCCAAATAATAAACACACTTAAACGAAAAGTTCACTAGATCTAATATAAGTAATGACCTGAAATGATTTTCAAGATAAAAAGTTGTATGAAAAAAGGCAAGATGGAAGTATAGCAAGTGTCTATGTCAACAGTACACACACACATACACACACACGTTTATCAAGGGAAAAAGTCCAAGAGGATATAAACTAAACATATTAGCAGTTGCTTCTGGACAATGAAGTCAGAGTGAAAAAAGGACTTCCATTTTTAAAACTATTGACAAGGGGATGGCAGGCAGTGTGGTGATTAAAGGTGCTAGATTCTCACATGGCCGACCGAGGTTTGAGTCTCAGACCTGACAGCTTACTTTCTTACTCTCCCTTTCTCTCTCTATGGTCAAATTAAAAAATCATAATAACAAATGGAATATAAATAAATTAATTAATTTTTTTAAAAAAACTATTGACAGGGACCAGCAGTTGGTATAATGGCTATGTTGCTGGACTCCCTTGCAGTGGACCGTGGTTTGAGTCCCAGACCTGGTGGCTTAAACTCATGCTGGGCGTGTGTGCGTGCATACCCAAGATCCTGAGAGGAAAATGGAGGAGAAGGAATTGCGGCGTGACCATCCCCCCCGGGGGGTGACTTCCCGCTTTCTGTCTGTCTCTCTCTCTTTCTGGAGAGTACACACACCCTATAGCAAAAACCTCTCCAAAAAGAAAAAGAAAAAAAAAAAAAAAAAAAAAAAAAAAAAACTACTGACAAATACTTAGACATAAAAAAGGGCTCAGGTGTAATACTGTATATAGACAGTATCAACCCAATTTTATTAAATGCCTGTGTTATATGCAAAAAGAAGGAAATAAGAGTATGTCTTTGTGTGGTAGGATCAAGCTGATACTTACCTTGTATGCCTGCATTTTCCAGATTTTCTAGTGAACAGGCACAGTTCATATTGCTTTTACCGTAAAAAGTGAGTCCGCATTTTATTATTAGCTTACACTTGAGTAAACATGAAGCACTAACCTTTTAAGAAATAATTAAGAATACAGTAATATTCTAAAAGGGCCTGATCAGTTCTTTACTACCCATGAAAAAGATTCAGGAAAGAGAACAAAAATACTAAACGGCAATTACCAAAAGAAAGAGAAAATGAAAGTGCTATGGATAATAGCTGTAAAACTGGTTTTTCGACAGGTGACATGTTAAATACTGAACTTTAAAAAAGAAAAAAAAGGCACATCTGATAAGATTTCAGTCCTATTACGTGGTATATCTAAAACGTGGATAAAACTGACTCTACTTCCCTTTCCTTGGTTTATTTATTTACTTCTTCTCAGACTGAGAGAGAAAGAGAAAAAGAGACAGCTAGCACCCCTGGTGGGGTCATGATGCCCTATCCAACCCCCAGCTTCAGCTGCCACCTGATCACAGGCACGAGCACAGCCAGTGTACTCAGGGAGGTCTCCAGACGTGAACCCAGAACCTCTCCATGCAGGTCAGTCTTACAGAGTGTTCTGTTTTACGGCTGCACGAACATCTGTCCCCAGCTCAACTTTCTTGACATGAGGGTGTGTGTGGGATCAGACAAAGCTGTGCCTAAAGCTATGTGCTGAAATAATACCACTGGGTGGGGAGGGACTCAGACAAGGGGGGTGGGATGCTTTCGGAGGGAGGAAAAGGCAAGGAGCTTCCCCAGGGAGGGAAGAACCCTTCACACTGGACACCCTGGCAATATGTTGACCACACGTTCCTACAGCAGTGATGATGAACTAGGCCCTGGCATGAGCCTTTCCCCCCAAAGCTTTGGTCTTTCAACCTTCCTAGAGTCCCTTGAAGCTGACTGCTGCCCAGAAGAACTGGCGACACCAGCCTGGGCTCTCCAGCACAGACCTGTTGGGCCCGTCAACCAGCTGAGGAGTCGACGTCCAGTAAGGGAAATGAACTTCAGACCCACAGCTGCTCAGGAGAGGGAGGGCAGGAGGCTACATGTGCTAAAATTTACCAAAACATCTGGCCTTTCACACCCTCTAAATCACCTACAGGAAAACATTCCCCCACCTTTCACTTTCTGGTTGAAGGCACCCAGGTAAGGGGAGAAGGCAGCTGAAGTCAGCATTTAAAACAAAATAAAACAAAGTCTACCTAATGAGAAAACAAGGCTCGAGGAAACTGGTTCCAGAATCCCAACCTAAACCAGATGACACGTGCATCGGAGCTTCCGGCACGCAGACAGGCAGGAGAACACGGAGGGAGGGAGGCCCCGTAGGATTTATACCCTTGGCTCTCAGAGCTGGACAAAGGCTGCGTGACTGCCTAAGGGCCCTCTGACCCGAAGGCCCCTGCTGGCCCTGGAGCATAAAGGAGCCAGAGAATGCAGACTTCAAACCAAATCCTCCTCTGCCCTTCCCTACTCCCCACCTCCTCTAATGTGTCTATTCGCCATGTGATGACTTCATGGCCCTGATGGGGAGGGAGCCCTGATGAGATTCTCATGCATTAGGGGAAAAACTGAGAAGATGGATCCAAATAACACAGCGGCCAGGGGTGGGTTTCTTGCATCCCTCCACATCATGCAATCCTCACCCTATGGCGAAAGCAAAAGCTCACCACATGCAAACTGTGGCGGTGTGGGTATGTGTGTTTTAATAAGCCAGTGCCATACGCTACCTCCTACTCAAAGCCAACCTGAGTTGGCTAAGAGGCTGGCTCCTCATCTCCTGTGTGCCGAACTGGCCCAGGGCAGCTCACGTGTGGCGCAGACCCAACGCCTTGGTACACAACCCTCTTGGTGAGTAATTTAAGATTAATACGAAACCTTCAGTCTTGGCCCAATCAAAGGGACCTCAGCTGGGAGCTGTTTGAGTAATAGACTCTGGTGAGGTCTTAATCTATCTGCTCAAGTTGATGGATTTCCATTCCAATGACTCTCAGGTGAAGAAAAACATCAAAGTGAACACCAGGTTCTGATAGCTGGCAGGTGTGCACTGATTTCCAGCTGCTCTTTCTGCACCCCTACTCCCCCGGGCGGAAACCACCACCAGTTTCAGAGAGCTGACTGCGGACATCACAGAGCAGCACGTGCCAGCTGAGGGCCCACACGCTGTGACTTGGGGTCTGAGCTGGCCACAGGAGAGAGCAGAGGGCAGGCGCCTGGCAGTACCGGCCACTCCCCTGATTAAATCAAGCCAGGGCACCCCACATTTCTATAAATGGAAGGGGACAGGAGTAAAGGAGTGACACATTTTCAGGTAAAAGTAACAAAAATTAAAAATATGGAATGAAGGTCTTGGAGCTCAGCCCTGGTAAGAAACAAGCACCTTTTCTACATCCTGCTTCCATTCTGGCTCAGAGGAACCACAGAGGCCAGAAACCTACAACCCAGCTTCTGGGCTTCGCTGGAGCCTCTGGCCTTGCTCTGCGTCAGCCAACCTGGGCGACCCCATCTGGCGAGTGTCAGGATACAGGTACGTGACCCCTAGTAGCTGGACTAGAGCCGGCCCTTGTGGAAGATGCAAAATATACCCAAGGGTTTCGAGCATGAGCGCTTTGCAGAAGTAGTATGGGAGTGAGGGTCAGGAGAAAAGGAAGGGAGGGTGCCTTGGACCCTCAATCCTCCCCCAGCCCTACTTCCAGTGGGGGTACGGGGCAGAGGAGGAAAAGCACATTCATCTCGACTTACTAACAGGTTTCACACAATAACCAAAACTAGACAGTTCCAGGCAACAGAGATAGTATCACCGAGTCTTTGCAGATGAGCCCAAACCTCTCACATCTGGATTAGAAACAATCTGCTTTCTGAAAGTTCAATCCTAATATAGCAACATGTGTCCCACATTTGTGACATCAAGGACAGTGACTCTGTCCTTGTGAGGCCAAAACAGAAAGCGAGGCCACTGCTTACATCTACTACCTCCTCCCAGTCAAAGAGGAAGAGGAGGGGAATGAAAGCCTCAGCCGCAGGCGGCACAGGAGGCCCACCAGGAAGCCAAATACATCATGGTCACTTCGGCTGGTGCAGCAGAAGGCAGCTGGAGGAGTCTCCCTGACGGATCACGGACGATTTGCCAGGGAGCCAGGACAGGGTGGGGAAGGGGTGAGTGAGGAGGGCTGTGTGAGAAGCCTGGTGCCCTCCCCGGGTCAGCTGCATCTGGAGACGTTTCTCTAGCAGACAGTAAAGAACTCGATTACATCCAGTTAACTGTGCTCTAAACTGATTATGCATGTGCCGGGCTAATGGATTACATTAGCAAGAGGAAAAATAACATGCAATCAATCTCCATTTACTATAGGCCACACCAAGGCCTAGAGAAAAACTGACTCTTGAACCACCTCCAGTCCCACCCCAAATCCATGGGCTGGCGGAAGTCTCTGAGAGGGACCCCCATCGGTAGAGAGAGAAGTTTATCTTAGTCACACTCAGGGACCAAAGGGCCCAGGGTGAGTGGTAGAATGATTATCCCGGGTGTGTCATCAAGGAGAGGAGGGGGTGGGTGAGCTCTCCACTGCTGCAGCAGAGTCCCCAGCAAAGGGACTCTCCCCACCCAAGGACTAACGAGACAGATGAATGACTTCAGACTCCCAATTCAGGGAATTCCACCCTAAATCGTGGGACCTGGTTACCCCAAAGGATGTGCTGGCCAGACTCATTATTTCAGCACCCCCTACAGGAGTTGGCCCCAATGTTCTAGCCCACAGCCCAAATCCCAATACTTAAGACCCTCTACCTTCTCAGTATCTTGGGCAAGAATTTCCTCTATCTTTAAAAAACAAAGAAGAAAATTAAATCCTGAGACAAGTGACCTCAGCAAGCAGTGCAGAGACACACAAACTACTTCCCTCACAGCCACCCTGGTTCTCCAGGTGGGATCCATGAATGGAAGTGATTTGAGGACCGAAAAGATATTCTCAGTGAACCCTCCAGGTGCCAGGCCCTTTAGAAGCAAAGCCAATGACCTGATACGCTCGTATTCAAGACTGGTCACGTGGAAGATATGGCGTGAGAGGGATCTACCACGACGTGCATTCTGTAAACTAAAGCGCATTTTCTACCACTTCGCTTTGCGTCACCTCTGAATAACCTTTCTCAAAGTTGTGCACAACCTTCAATGGCCACACTGAGTCCTTTGTACACATTTTACTCTGTCAGGGCCTCTGAAAATGCCTTTTTCTACTATTATTTTGCCCTCAGGTTTTCTAGACCATGTTGGCACCCTCCTGCGGCCAGTCCGACCTCCAACTTAAAATGACTAAAAGCCTTTTCTTTCCACAGTGACAATGGCACGAAGCTGGTCCAACAAGGCTGTGGCTCATCAGAGGTACGAGGGGTTGGCTGTGTGTCAACCAGTCCTTGTCCCCACTAAACCAGCACTAGGGTCAGCAGGCAATTCCAGAACATTCCGTCTCATTATTTCATTCCTGCTTTCTCTTCCTGAAACAGTTTCTCATCCACGTTACCCAGGCCTCCCACCACCTCACCACCCCAGGGAAGAGGAGCTGTAAAATGAAGGGGGGGTGCTCGATCTCAGCAGAGACCAATATGCGGAAAGGCTTAGAAGTCTCCATATTTATATTTGGAGTCTCTGCTTAGAATCGTGATGTGTGTAAAGGGGACTAAAGTAGCTCAGGGTCAGCAGAAACCAAAGCCTGGTTGGCCCAAAGGTGTGAGAAACAGTGTGAAAGGAACAAGGAGAGACTGATAATAGAAGCAGGGAAAGTGGAAAAAGGGTGAGGGCGTGGGAGGGATGAGGCTGGGTGGATTTATGGAGATTTGTACCTGATTGTTCATACTAAAGCCATTATGGGATGATCAGAGAAAAAGGTGAGGCTTTAAGTCCAGTGAAAATCAATAGAAGCGTCTGGAGCAATTCTGCCGTGCAAGGGAAAGGACAATTCGCAGTATCCGGAGCCCTCCTCCCCGTTACCGTTTATGGGGCTGAGAGAAGGACTGGCCAGGGCAGGCAGAGAGGAATAGAAAGGAAGGGGACAGAGAATAGAAGCAAAAGAAGAGAATGGGAGGAGCCTCGAAAAAGGAAGAGAAGAGGCCAGCCTAAGTAGAGAAGAGCAAGGAGACAGAGGACACAGAAGGCAAAAGGAGAAACGGAAGGAGGAGCCTCCTGAGCGGCCTGCGGCACTGCCCGCCTACCGGCCTACTGAGCAGTTTGTTCGCTGAATGGCCCACCCATCTCCAGCACAAGACAATGTAAGCTCTGTGGGGACAGGCGTTTCTTCTTTCTATTTTATGCACCGGTGCAGGTACATGTCCAGAACAGTGGCTGGAACACAGGGGCATCAGCAACAAAAAAAATGAGTAAAGAAATGGAAAAGTAGTGAACAGAGGGCCTGACGGATGGAGGAAAAATTCAGGAGCATGAGGGCACACAAAGCCAGCAGAGTCAGGGAGACGCCCACAGGGAAGATGGGCAGGAATGAGAGGAATGACAGGACAGTATCAGGCTGTCCCCAAACCCCAAAAAGATCCCCTTCATCTCCCAGTGGAAGCTGTCTCCACACTGTGAGCTGCTTCATGATGCAGGGAATGTCACCTCCCCTTCCAATGCCACATTACCATCCAGCGGCCTACAGGTTACAACAGAGACCGTCTGTCTCCTCTCTGGTCACCCCCATCTCTGGGGTACCTGATCCGCTCCTTTCAGAGACAGCCTGGGCCCTGAGGAGCCGGATCTTACCTTGTACAGCTTCAGGCTGGCCTCGTGCCTGGAGTTGACCGTGTGCAACCGCAGCTTCTCCAGGCTGTTGGTGTAGTAGTCGCAGGCGTTGCACTTGAGGTGCACGGGGTTGCCGATGGCCACACACTTGAGCCTCCACTCGTTGGCCTTGCCGCCCTCCTTGATGTGGGCCACCAGCTGGTACTTCTGCACGTGCTTGTCCGTCTTGCAGTGCAGCTGGAAGTTGGCCTTGAGCTGAGTGTTGTAGCGGCAGAGCTTGCACTGGTATGAGTCCCCCATCACTGCCTTCCACTCATCCTCCGAGAGGCTGCGCTCCACGTTCATGTGCAGCCCCAGCATGTCCAGGTTGTCGGTCGTGAACTTGTTGCAGACGGCACACTGGAAGAGCTTGAGTGACGGGTCGTTGGTCTGGATGAAGCTCTCGCCCAAGTTCATCAGCTCCTCCGACACCAGCTGCCCGCCCCCCAGCCGCATGTCTAGGGGGATCTCACCGCCCACTGCAGGGAAAGAACACAGAAGAGAGTCAGAGGCCAGGCCCACAGGCCTGTCACAGCTAAGACACAACCTGGTCCCCCACCACCCTCAATCCAGGTCAAGGAGAAAAGAATCACATCCAAGTGTTGCAAGGGTTACTAGCTGGAAACAAACATACGGAGTCAACCTGGCATGCCTGCATCTTCCTCTGGACATGGGAGACTTAGGGAAGGCATTAGGTTTGTTTTTATAATGAAAAATAACACCTAGAACAAGCTCTTGGGTATTTCAGTTCACCCCCTCTCAGATCCAAGAACAGAGAGAAAGCAGCAGCATCCACTGGATATAATTGAAACACATACACACGTATGTGTCTGCTGTGTTTTTTTTTTAAGCTGCTGGGTCCAGAGCTGGAACCGTGTGGTTGGCTATGTGGGATCCAGCAGCCTTAACCACTAGGCCATAAGCCGGGCCGACAAAGTGCATTTTTAACTAATCTCAATATAGACAGCCACGAGTGGACGGCCAGCTCTGCATCAGAGATATAAGGAAGCATCTCTCTACACCTCGCCACACTCCTCTGGTCAACACCCTGCCTATCAATGTGCTCGCCCCTCACAAGTCTCCCCAGGAAGACCATCTCTTCCCTTTCCTGCACCTCCGCAGAGTGAAACATAGGTCTATACACATCATATCACTTTCTCTGTCTGTCATAGCCGACCATGTCCAACACCACCCCACAGCCAGTCTATTCGGGCAGCCTGCCTGGGGCCAGGATCTGGTCCGACCCTCACTGATGCTCTCCAAAGTGTCGAGCCCATTGCACAGAGGCCCAAATGTTTGCTGAGCCAGACAAGGGTTTTTTTAAACAAATAATAATAAGGCCAAAATATTACATGCTCAGAAAGTAGATCGAGATGAATCATGAAACTCAAGCACCAGCTCCCAGTCTTGCAGAAAAGGTTCAAGAACAATCTCCTCTCCCCTCCACACCTCTGTTATTCAGTCCACACTGCCCTGCATAAACCGGGGACAGCTTCATGCTGGCTAGGGTAAATTAATACAGCACGGTCTTATTTATATTACCAGAAGGCTTGGAAAGAGCAGCCGTCCCTCCATTACCTCAAAGCGTACAGTCAAATAGAAAGCTGAGCGTTGGCTTCTATTTTCTGCCTCTCCCCTAAACACACACACACACTTGAGCTATTAGGTCTGCCCCCGCCCCCAACTGATATTTAAGCTTGACCTTTTACATGTGGTTGGGCTGAGGTTATTATTATTTTTTTTATGACTGATTAGAATCCAAGTTAGTGGCTCATCAAAGAAAAGATTTTTTTTTTTTTTAATGATTTTCTTATTTACACTACACGAGGCACCTCAAGTGAAAAGATCAGTACAGGCTCTACTTAGCAGACCGACTGCGTTTGAAGCCTGTGGACAGTCAAGCCAGCCGCAGCAATCTGCGCGTGCATTCCACAAGGCTTAGGAAGCTTTTTGCTTGTTGTCTCTCTTGCCATCTCCCCTGGTGAGAAGAGCCATAACTATGACATTCTTTTTAGGACAAGAGGGAAAAAAAGAGAAAAGAAAATAGAAGCCTTAAAGCTCTATCCCTTAATGGGGACGCAGGCCAGGCAACATCCAGGAAACAAGAGTCGGTGTTCAGTCAAAGCAGAAACTGCCCGGAGGGTAAGACAAGGAGCAAACACATATTTGTTTCTGATGCCAACCACCTGAAGCATCAGATCTTCTCCACTTTTTAAATTTGACCTCGGCACATCAATATCACTCTGAAGAGAATTTCAGCTGTCACTTGCTGGATACCTGAGTGAAAATTAGAAGGCCTCGAAACAAGCAGAGGAAGTCAGTCCCTGTTCCTGTTCTGAGCTCCTGGGATGAAATGCAAATCAAGGCAGAGCAAAGAAGTGGTGAAATGAGTCAGGACGACGGGCAGCTGGCATTGCCTTGAGTCCAGTACTCAGAGAAACCAACCAGGACTTCAAATCCTGCAAATCCATAAGGCTAGTAAGAACTAATTCAGCCTCCCCAAAATGGAGGAGTTAGAAGGAGAGTCCAGATATGTCAGATCTTAGTAGGTCTTCATTCTAAGCCATTAGGACATGAAGCCTGGGAAAGGAGTAGGTCCCACCTTCCACACAGACCTAACTTTTAGTTTTTGCTATAGAACTTGTGTGTTCCCTACAGAGAGACAGGCAAAAAGAGGAAGTGAGAGATCATCCCCCAGAGGGATGGCCATGCCACAATCCCTTTTCCTCCTTTCTCCTCTGGGGATTTTGGGCATACACACACATACCCATTGTGTTTTTCCAGCTGCCGGGTCCAAGACTTGAACTGCGTGGTATGTCACGTGGGTTCCCACTGCCTTAATCACTGTGCCATCTGCTAGCCCCCGGACCCAACTCTAATACTGGGAATTATACCCTGGCATGTGAGTCCACCCATAAACACATTCTCAGAGAGGTACATGGGTTAAAAGACATGTCCCAGAGTCAAAGGTAGAGGCAAGGGAGCTATTTAACCCCACAAAGGGGTCCTGCAACTGGCTGGCTGGCTGCAGGGAACCACACAATGATTCCAGGAACCATAACTCCTTTCTTGATGTGTTGGTAAATGTTAGAGTCGTGAGGAATGTTTGTGAGGATGTTCATATGGTCTCGAGTCCAACAGGCTGTCTTTGAATGGCGGCAAATCCAATTGCAGTAGACTGAGGAGCCCTGGCCCTCTCCTTACGGGTCTCCAGAAAGGAAGCATCCCCAGAACCAGTGTCTGATAATGCTACAGAGAAGGCTTAGTCGACAGAAGTGCGAGCACATTTTTCTGTAAGTAGGAATACGCTGTATTTTACAAAAACTCCCCCACCACCATCCCGGCAAAACCCATCAGGTCTAATAATATCTATGGCCTAAGGAAGGAATGGGCAGAGCTGCAGACAGAACTGGACAGTGTGGCTTTTCACGGACACACGTTGGTTTAGCACACAAATGATAAGTCTCTGGACACTTCCCATCATCCCACGGGTCAGGCTGCCAGCACACGGTACATTTGGTGTTCACGCCACGTCCATGTCTCTGATGGCCTGTGGAAGGCACAGGTCCACCGACAAGGGGTCATCTGGCAAATTCAAGAGCCCTTCCGACTGAGCTGGATAGAGTCCTTGGAAGAAAGACCTCTATTCTCACTAAGAAACGAGGTATGAATCTTCTGTGTGTGTCTAGGACACGGAAATTCATTCTTCTGTTTCTTTTCCAACTGTCACACAACTCCCAGGAAAGTACATAATGCCTAGAGACTCACAGACGCTCAGTGTGAAAGCAAAACATTCCTCTCTTCAATTCAAGCCTCCGTGACCTGTTTAGAAGGCAATTATTTTTAAAATCCCACTCTGACCCAAAATGAACCCATCTACGTTGTCTTCATCCTGCTACATTTTGTTCTATTTACTCCACAAGCTGCCTCCCAAGATTTCAAGTCTCCAAACTAGAAAATTTCAACTCCTACTGACGCAGGGAAAAAAAATAAAGAAAGAAAGAAGTCTTACAGTGTTGATGCTCATCCATCAGCAGGAAGGTTTGCTCTGGGGACAGATAAGAGGACTGATTCCTATGCAGCCACGATTAGGGTAAAACATCTTCAAATCATATAGAGGACCAGGCCAGCTGGCGGTGTGGTGGCTGAGGCAGCTGGATCCCACATGGCCCACAGGGTAGTTCAAGTCCTAGACCAGATGGCTTGAAAAATATACCAGGCATGTACATGAGCATGCCCTAAATCCTCAGACAAGAAATAGAGGAGAAGGAATTGTGGTGTGGCCATCCCCTGGGGGGTGATTTCTCACTTTCCCTTTCTTCCTTTGACTTTTTTAGCAAGCACACCTGTCCTCTAGTGAAAAAAATTTTTAAAAGAAATCATAAAAAGTACCAACAGGCAAATGTTTCAAAATGGAAAACAAGATTAAAGTATCAAGGATTCAGTTAAATACATACCGAGAAGAACAAATTAAATGCTTTGAAATATATTAACTCATCTGCTTCAAGTAGCACTAACACACCACACAAAGACTTGCAAGCTCACATGGTCGGCGCCCTGGCATTCACCTAAACTGTCCCAGAAAGGGGGTACTTGCTGACGCCTCCCTGCCGAGAACAACTGATTCCCATGTCAGTAATGGGATACTACTTAGTTCAGGCTGCCACCTCTGGTCCCGGAGGTGGTCCCAAGAGGTTGGCTGGCAGGCAGGGTCCAGGGATAGACAGGCAGGGTCTCACCAGAGGCATGAGAACTAAGGGCAGAAGTAGCCTACCCATCACACAGGTCCTCACAAAACCAACCTGGAGATGTTCTTTCTTATTGTAGCAGCTCTGCCAGAGTGGCCATGATCTGTCTCCATAAAGTCCCCTAGTTGTCAAAGTGCCAACCCTGTGGTCTTGGTCCTATTCTGGATGTATTAAGCCAGTTGGTAAGACCTGGTGTCTGGACACAGTCAACTCAACTTCTCTGAAGCACAGGCTACGGTTCACAGCTACGACAGCTCCATGAACCAGGATTTAGGGGACGTTAAAACTTTGCTTTTGGGACCAGCAAGTGGCACGGTGGTTAAGTGCACTGGACTCCCACAGAGCCAACCATGGTTCAAGTCCCGGGACCTGATGGCTTGCTTTCTCACTTTCCCTCTCTCTGTGTGTCTCTATCTCCCTCTGGTCAAATTAAAATAATAATGATGATGATTAAGAATTAAGCAATTCTTTTAAAAAACCTTTGCTTTCTTTGATGGACAATCAAAGATTTCATCAATCACACCACTCACTATGGTGCCGTTGGACAATTTTTTTTCTTTTAAGGAAAGTGGAAAAGTATTCTCCTCCTCCCCCCACCCCCCGCTAGGAATGGTTACACCACAATCCCCTTTGGAGCACACACTTGCATGTTTCTCAAGTCAATGGATCTAGGACTCAAACTAAGCTATAGGCCATGTGGGATCTAGTCTCCTTAACCACCATTCCATGAGCTGGCCCCTCCTCAGGCAATGTAATTCCCAATAAATTCCCAAGTATTCTAATCATCAACAATTAATCCAAATTAAAAAGAAGAAAAAGGAGGAGGAGAAGGAGGAGGAGGAGCAGGAGGAGGAAGAGAAGAATGCATTTCTTTCATTGGAATCCTAATAAACACACAGAGAACTCTGAGAAAATGACTTGGGCGTATCCCAGCCCAGCACAGACCCTGGCATGGCTTGAGTAAAGTATGCTACAGTTTCGAAATCCCCTTATGGGGATGACTCTCCCTATTGGAATTATTGAGATAATTGTCTCTATTCCTTTTATTGAAATGACTGTCCCAGCTACAGTTGCCTGTACATTTCCATAAATACTGAATGAGACCCAGAAGTTTTGGGTGATTTTTCAAATTGGGAAAGAGAGAGAAAAGGAGAGAATGGAAACAGGAAGGAAGGTTGACCACAAGCCAAAAATTAGAGGAAACACTTAAATGTTAATCCCAGCCCTGTTGTAGCCAGAGCACAACCCTATCTGTTAATAAAATCTTCCATACGCACGCTCAGAGTTTCTGGAGGGGAAAAAAAAAAAAAGGTATGATTGGAAGACACATCCGTTCACACAAAACAACGCAGGACAATGAGAACCAACCGAATCAACGGGCCTCCCTCAGTCCACGGTCAGCACGAACACACACACGGTCAGCCTCACCTAGAGCAGGCGTCATGGCGGCCATGGGCCCGGTGGGATCCAGCTGGAAGCCGCTCATCATGAACTGGGCATCCGAGGCAGCACTGTCCATCTTCAGGTTGGGCAGGTTCATGTTCTGGGCCAGGTAGTACTGGTACAGCTCGGCCTCGGCGGGCGAGGGCAGGCTGCCGAGGCCCAGGTGGCGGTTATGTTGGATCTGGGTCATGTTCTGCTGCAGCAGCATCATGTTGTGCATGTGCTTCTCGCTGGTCATGTGAATGCGGAGGTTCCTGGCCACGTTGGTCTCGTAATCACACACCTCACACCGCCAGGTGGGTTTGGTTTTTGGTTTGGTGGGCGAGGGGGCCCCGCAGGAGCTACTGATATTGGCCGCCGCGGCCGCTGCAGCCGCAGCAGCCGCCGCCGCCCCGGCAGTGTGGCTGAAGACCTGCTCCCCCCCTCCGTTCTGCAGGTTCTGCATGTTGTTGAGATGCTTGTCGGACTGCATATGAATACTGAGGTTGCCTTTGGTAGTTGTGGAGTAGTTACACACCTCGCAGCGGAAAGGCTTGTAACCACACGTGTAGCTCTCGCCTCGTGCCAGCCGGGGGTGGGGCTGCCCACTCTTGCAGTAGACACAGGAGCCCCCCGGCTCCGGGTGCTTCTCCTTCATGTGTGCCTCCAGCGTCTGCTGGTACTTATAGTGCCAGTTGCACTTGGGGCACTTGAGTGTCTTACACGAGTTACGAGAATGCATCATGGTCATGTGGCCGCCCAGCGAGCGGGAGGAGCCCAGGACCGTGTCGCATTTGGGGCACTCCACGCCACTCCCCGAGGGGCACTCCCCGACCCCAAGCTCGCAGAGGGAGCCAGCGTGCTGGTGATGGGGGACAAAGCCCCCATCGTCGCCCTCTGTGCTTTCATTTGGTTCTGGTGCTGTGGCATTGTCTTTATTGGCACTTTCGTCAGCGAAGTCCAGCCTCCTGCCGCCCTCTGCCACATTGGCCCTGACGCCCTCACTGTTAAAGCTTAAACGATTCCTCCTGTTCGCACCATCAAAGACAACAAAGGAAGAAGCAGAATTAGAACTAGTAGAAGCTGTGCCCCGCGACAGGGTCTGGAGCACATTAGGCATTAAGGGGGAGTTAGAAATGCTTTGGTTTGAGAGAGCAAGGTCCTTTTTGCTGCTACTACCTGCTGCGGCCCCAGACTCCTCGTGGGGCCTGTCCTCCAGTTCGTCGTCCAACTCGCTTGCAAAGAGTCCTTTGCAACCCTCGTCTTCCTCCTCCTCTTCTTCCTCCTCCTCCTCTTCCTCCTCCTCCTCCGCCTCTTCTTCCTCCTCCTCCTCCTCCGCCTCCTCCTCGGCTGGCTCTGCTTTCTCGGAGAAGCAATCCGGGTCGCCCACTTCTTGCTTCTCCCCTTCTGCTGCCCCAGAGTCCTTGCCCTCTGAGGATTTGGTAGGGCTGGAAGCCAGAGGCCCCAGGGGGACTGAGGTAATGGGGGTCTTCAGGACCGAGCTGGTGAGCCCGCCAAGGTTCAAGAGGGTGCTGGGTGTCAGGAGACCAGCCTGGGGCTGCTCAGGGCCGGCGGCAGAGCCGGCTGGGAGCGCCTCCTCCCCTTCCATCCGAATGCCACTAAATTTACCATAAAAACTGTGTCCGGGGCCTATGAGGTTAGCTGTGGAAACTAAAGGGTGTTGAAAGTTTTTGTTTTTTGGTTCCAGAAAACTTACAAGGGGTTCCTTGTCTTTGCCGATCCCTTGGATGATAGCGGAGATGTTCTTATTGCTAAGAATTTTCCGCTCGTCTTCGCTCAGGGTCATTCGATGGTCGTGCACCGCGTGGGTCACAAACGAACGGACGTACCCGAAGGAGAGTTTGCACAAGAAACACATCAGGATGGGCTTCCTCTTGCCGTAGAGCACAAAGCCATCGAATTTGGACAGGTCCACATTGTTGGGAACATCTTTGGATACGCAGGAGCTTTTGGCAGAACCGTCGCTGTTCAGGTAATCCTTGTTGCTTTTGTGTCGCACGTCAAACACGCGGAAGCTGTGCAGGACGGGGCTGAGCCCCGTCAGGGCTGAGGTATTCGGGAAAGCCTGGTCTGAGCCCTCAAACCATTTCCCGAAGGATGAGGCTATGTGGAAAGTGTTGATGATCTGCGGGTACACTGGTGCAGCACAGGAAGGGTCCCCTTGTTTGCCCCCCGCCCCGGGGAGAGAGTTCAGAAAGAGCGAAGGGAGAGGCCCGCTGCCACAGGCGCCCCCGCTTTGGGTCAGCTGGCTCAGGCTCTCCACTATGTAGGCCGAGCCGTCCGGCTGGTAGACGATCTCCCCGGCCAGGTTCTCCACGTCACTCTCCTCCTCGCCCTCCTCACTGGTGTCGCTGGCGCTCTCCTCTCGCAGGGGCGGCGGGGGGCGCGCGCCGGGGCAGGGGTGCTCCATGTAGGTCTGGAGGCTGGCGAAGGAGGCCGAGCACTCGTTGCAGCTGACCTCCTTGCTGGCGGGCTCAGCGGGCGGCCCGGCCGAGGCGGTGCTCTCGGAGAGGTGCTCATTGAACGGGGCCCTCAGGCCATCCAGGGGCCCGTGGCTCTCGCCCGTGGGCTGCTCCATGCTACTGGGTTTGTCAGGGAGGTGGGTGCTGCCGAGTTCAGTCCATTGCTGGTGCTGAGGGATACCGCACCCATTGTCCTTCCCCGAGACGACGGGCGAGTCACAGCCTTCCATGGTAAGGCCCGCGTGGAGCTTTCATTGCACCCAGTACGGATCGGACCTGAAGGGCGGAGGCAAGGGGGAGGAGGGAGAGAGGGGGAAGAGAGAGAGAAAGGAAAGAGGTTAGGAGGGCTGAGGCTAAGGTCCCGCACGCACGGAGCCCTCTAGGAGGTTTCTGTCCACACCCACAACACACAGACCAAACGTGCGGCAGAGGGCAGCCCGGGGACAGCACCCCGCACCGTCCTGTGCCTGTGGGCGACACGGCCGGGTCCATGGCATGAGCGGGGGCAGACACGGGGACAGGGACCCAGCGCATGCCTCTTTTGACTTCGGAGATTTGGCTGCTCTACCCCGGAGGCCATTCACATTTCTTTACCAGCAAGTCTTCGAGTCAGGCTGGGCAAACAGTGGAGGACGAGCCACAGCGGAGGACGGGCCACAGCGGAGGACGGGCCACAGCGGAGGACGGCTGTGCTGTCCCTCCAGCCCCCATGAGTCACAGAGAATCAAGGCTCTTACTACACACAGGCGGCCAGCACAGAAAGTCACCCCACGGCCCACACAATCTGCAGGCCAGTGGAAAACCAGGGAGAGAAGATAGCAAGAGGGTTCGGCGGCCCCGGAGAAAGGATGGTACATCGGCATGTGCTCAGGTTTAGGAAGGAGGCAGCAGCTGCTTTTACTGACGGCATTTCTCGTTTGAGAAGATCAAGGAGCAGTCAGAGGACGGGAGGCTCACAGGGCAAGCATATAGCCCTGGAGGTCCCTTCGAGGGCCAATGGCCACACCCTTCTTTTTCGGGTCTGGGAAGCAACGGTCCCACTGGACAGGCAGGAAGAATGAGGAGCTAAATTTAAGAACCAGCCCAACAGCCATTCTGATCATAGTGAAACAAAAGAGGCAAGCCCCTCAATTCCGTATCCTCTACCCTAACCAGGAGAGCTGCCCGGCTGGTGTCTCAGCTGGCTGCAGACTGAAAATATGCACGTGCGAAAGGAGAATCTGGTATTTCCAGTACGAGCTGAGACTCTCAGCCTGCAGACTCCCCTACAGCAGCGGCATCTATCTCGTGCCGTCCGGAGGGAGCCATTCACCACGGGCTCGGTGGGTTTCGATATCAATGATCATAGCAGCAAGCCGAGACGGCAGCTGGGCCTGCAAGCTGGTTCCACACCTGCCTCTCAGTTATTAGTTGCTACCCAAGCAGCTGTCCTTCAGCCCTGGGGCTTTTCCGTTTCCGACTCCAAAGTGCCACTGAGCTCAATTTGCCCTCTGAGACCTTAGGTCCCTCGGGGGAGGGAGGCATCAGACCACCAGCCGCTCTGCCCCTGTGGCGACATCATTGCGAGGGCAATTATTTGGTCCCAGCACTGTTCCTACGGGCAGCCCAGCACCTCGTGAGGCCCTCATCATTCACCTGCAGGTCTCCAGCTACCCCTTCCCTGCTTCTCCCTCCTGGAGGACACGTGCCTGCTGCTCCACCCACAATTTCATTCATAAGCCGCAGATGAAGGTTTTGGCTGGGTTTGATCTCCTTCCTTCTCCCCAACCCCCATCTTCTCATTCCTTTTTCATTTCTTGATTCTCGACTGCACAGTGAGTCAACAGCTCCCCCTCGGGAAAAGATGGGGAAGGCAGGTTTACCAGAAGTCTCAGGAGAAACAGTTTTAAGGGAGAAGATGCCGTTTTATTTAAAATATACACACACACACACACACACACACACACACCCCTCTTGGTTTATAACCTCAAACTCTGTAACAACAAATTTGTGTGTCTTAAAGAGTACAAACCCATTCGAAAGAGATGACTACCCTAATAGCCAATTCAATAGAACTTCCTTACAAGGCTTAGCTGGGTACAGGTGAGAATTCAAGGTAGAGCTTCTTAAAGGATGCTCCTGATTGGCTGAATGACATCTGATTGACAGCTTGGGCCAAAAAGGTTGGCAGTCCTGAAGGGGCGGGAGGGTTAACAGCCCGATTGTAAAATCAATGTCATAAATGCTTGGTAAGTTACAGGAACACGCGGGAAGGGGAGGCCACGATTGATAAAGGAGAACAGCTTTGATGCTGCACCAGGGACTTGTTTATCGACAGCAAAGCCAATCTCCTCTCCAGCCTGGGCTGGGCCCAAGAAGCCTGCAAGCGTTTACCAATTAATTGGTGGGCTTTTCTTGCTTTGCTCTCCCTTTCCTCCTCCTCCATGAACTCTCCAGTTAAGGGGCTGGGACTTTACAAACGTCCTTTCCTTTATCTTCTACTCCAAAGCAAATGGTGTCACGAAAGGATGACTCTACCACCACCTCTGAAAAACAGGTGACCCCACAGTGGGGATGCACAGGAGGTGGTGGCCCCCCATTAAGACACAGAAGGGGAGCATCTACATGGCTCAGTGACAACGCGAAGCTCTGCAGTGCTGGGTCCTCTAGGGAAGGCCTTGGGTTCACGTCACAAGGTTGTGATGTGGGCAGGCTGACGCTGGGAGTGAATTATGGTGTGGGGGTCCTGTTGGGGGTGCCAGTCTCTCTCTCTCATGGAAGAAATAAGTAAATACACTTAAAAAAAAATAGACACTAGAGGAAAAGAAGGATCTGACTTCAGGATCCACACTGCCTGCTCGGAGTGCCCTTTGCAAGCCTACTGACCACGATAAACAGAATTATTTTACTATGTTGCTAAGCAAAGTGTGAGTCCCATGTCTTCAGCAGGAAGCTAGTGAGAAATGCAACTCTCAGTGCCTTCTTTAAGAATCTGCATTTTCACTCCATCCCCAGGGAACTGGCATTAATACCCAAGACACCCTCAGCTTCACGGCACATGGCCAGCTCGCCTGCACTGGTACCTGGATTGCTAGGTAACCAGGGAGGGCTGGTGCAGCGGTGGAGGTGGACAAGAGAGGACCAGAGCACAGACGAGAAATCTCTTCAACCTGCCCAACCCTCAACTCAAGGACCTCAGGGCATCCACCACTCTCCCACCCAGCCTGCCATTTCACTCGCTCTGTTTATCAACCAGTCAATAAGAAAAAGGTAGTTCTTACTTAAGGAGGCAGAAGTCAACTCGGCAGGTCGATGAGCACTGTCTGTAAACACGGTTTCCCGTAAAATCAATGATCTTCAGTTACAGAGGGCAGCCTGGGAACCCAGTAGGTCCCTGCTTTCACAGGCTGCTCTGCCAGCTCGTGTGCCCACATCCACTGCAGGTCCCCAGGGGCTCCAAGGACCCTCATGTGCTCCAGGGCCAGTGCACGCACACATGCACGCGCGCGCACTCCCCCACGCCCTCATCCCTTCCTGCAGCCCGCTTCTCTTCTGCTGGCTACAGCCTCAGATTCCCTTAAAAGTTCGGGTGTCCCAAGCCCCAATACCATGCTCCATCTTGCTCAGAAAAGTGCCGAGGCTTTCATCAAAAAATCCTCAACCCCTCCTCAATCTCCCACATGATAGTTGCCTTGGAACCCACTGCAAAGCGCCCTGCATCTTTGCAAATATCAGCCTTTACTTTTCAAAGATAGTTTAAAGTGATAAAACTCCACCACATCACCCTGTGGCACCCATCAATCTGGGCGTCCATCTCCTTTATAAAGATGTGCTCTGACAGTGTGACGGTGTTCCTCTAAGGAGACTGGACTGGGTAAGATGCAACAGTTCCGGGAGGCCGGGGTGGGAGGTGCAGCTCAGAGGGAGGAGAGGGGGGCTCCCGCTGTTGCTCCGGCTCCTGGAGAATTAAACATGAACAGTCGCACTGTGTAATTTTAAATTGTTAATTAGCACAGGGTTAATTAGGCGGTCCTTTCACAAGAGGCTGTTTGGCAGAAAACCAAGAAGGGAAACAAAAGAGGAAGAAAAGAAAAACAGAGAGGATAGAGACAGTGAGAAACTGTTGCCTCCGCGAATAACCCAGGCGGCAACCTCAGGGAGGCAGGGCGGGGGTGGAGGCCTGCTTCTCTGACGCCCTCTGCTCGGCCAGGCCAGAGGGAGCAGCGGCGGGTCCAGGCACCAGCCCCCCTTTCGACATCCAGGCAGTATCTTTGGAGAGCCTTAAAACAGGCACATGCCTTTTTTGACTCAGCAATTCCTCCATCCTAGGAGTTGATCCTATGGAAATACCCCAAGAGATGCTCGAAAAAATACAGATTGCTGATTTGTCACATTTATAACTGGGGGTGGGGGGCGGGGGGCGGGGAGGGAGATGATGGGACTAATTGGGCAAAAGCAGGGACTCTGCCTAAATTTCAGAGCAGGCTCCAGGTGTTGTTCGGAACATTTCTTTACGGAAACTATGCTCAAGAACGAGAAATGATCACGTGGATGTTAAATAAACAGAGTACACACAGGTATGCATTTAAAAAAGCAGAGATTTATACCCCAACATATCCAATGTTGATTTCGAGGTGATCAGGTAATGGGTGACTTCAGTCTTCCTTTCCGCCTTTATTCCCAACATCTTTAAAAAATGAGATGGTCGTCACGGGAGCTATGACTTGGCGAGTTGGGCCTGTGAGTACGGGCATCATGTTGACCCTCATAAACACCCCAGGAGATGGGTGCTGTTTTTACCTCCATTTTAAAGATGGGATGATCGAGGTCCCTCAAGGTCATGCGGCCTAAATGACATAACCAGACCATCCAGCTGTGGCATCTGCACTCTTACCACTCTCCTGTGTTCTCTTTTTTTAAAATGTTTGTTTCTCCAAGAGAACACCAGACCGTCCCGACACCTAACATTTACATTCGATCTTTTTATAGCCAGGGTCTAGAACCTTGGGACTGCTAATGTAAATACTTTCCCTGAACACCCTGCTCTTGCCCGAGAGTGGTGGGAGAGAGTGTTCAAAGCTGACTTGTTTACTTGAATATCCTTAAGACAGGTAAGGGGGGACAGCAGAAGCTGTTGCAGAAAACTAGAATAACTTGATTTTTTTTTTTTAAAGAACGAAAGGCAGATTCCAGAAACTATGTATCAGGAAATGCATTTATTCATCCATTCATTCATCTACTCAGTATTCATTATGAACCAGCCATGCATCAGATGCGAGGGAATCTATGACGATCGGATCTCAGCTTACATTCTTGTGGAGGAGAAAGACCACACACAAACAAATATAACACTAAGTGGTAAAAAGCACTCAGAAGTAATAGAAGGCAAGAGAAGAAGAAAATGTATGTCTGTGTGCTTGCATGATGCTGGATACAGTAATGACATTAGAGTTAAAAGGATAGATTGTGGATTATCTATTACAAGTTGCTCATAGTTGGGAACAGAAGCCATACTTCCTGGAAATGCATCTGGAGGGGAGAGGTGATCCCGAGGAATTATCCATTAGCTGTGGGTCTAGTAAGAAAATTCACATTCAGTAAACTAAAATACAGCCTCATTTACACTAACTGCTGGTCTACCCACTGGTCTGAGAAATACAGTAGAGTACTTTTAAAAAATATTTTAATAAGATATCCCCAAATTTATCACTGTCACTGTGTCTAGTGACATGCCACAGGGCTCTGTCATGTCCCCTATTCTGTTCATTTAAATCAGCATGAGAGACAAGGCCAGGCATACACATCCATTGCTGAGCACGGCAAGCTAAGAGGAGCAGCGACTGTGCTAGATGGCAGGGTCAACGCTGAAACAAAATCTTACCAAGCTGGAACAACGGGCCCTAAATAACAAGACTGAATTTTAAACAAGGATAAATGTGAAGTTCAGGCAGTCAGCTACACTAACAGAAGACGCGAGAGACTTCGATTAATAGAGATTCACACAGGGACCAGCAGATGGCGTAACGGTTCCATCACTGGACTCCCTGAGAATTGACTGTGGTTTGAGTCCTGGACCCAGCGGCTTAAGAACTCATGCTGGGTGCACGTGCACGCACGCGTGTGTGTGCACCCAAAATCCCAAGAGGAGAATGGAGAAGAAGGGATTGCGTTGTGGCCATCCCCCAGAGGGTGGTTTTTTGCTTTGTTTCTGGTGAGTGCATGTGCCCCATAACAAAAGTCTCTCTTTTAAAAAACAAACAAACAAAACAGGTTCATGCAAAAAATAATAATAAATAAATACCTAGGAGTTTTATCGACCACAAATTTAGCTGAAGCCCAAAGCTGACATGGTGGCTGAAGATGAAATGTGATCTTTAATGACAAACTGTTAGAACTCGGCAGGTTTACAACTCCATCACTTTCTCTGTCTACAGAAGGACAATATGAGCCACTTTGTGTAATCTCGCGAGAGTGGAACTGACACACTGGAGCGTCACCAGAAAGGCCGACCAGGAACAGCTCCCATGTACAGAAAACAGACAAGACAGCTGTCCTCAATGACACGAAACCCTACCAGCTGATTATACAAGGACGATTATTTATGCGTTTGCTATCCAGCTTTAGGAGACCTGTGGGGAATTGATAAGGAATTAGAGTTCAGACCAACAAAACCGAAACTCTTTCTCAACATTATCAAAGTTCCTAAACAGAGTGTTCACACCATGAAATACTATACTCCCTGGCTTCACAAATGGAGAATGAGAAGATTTTGCTGTAGTCAGCAGCTTCTATCAGGCACCTTTGAAAGGTGAAGATTCTTCTCATTCCTGGGTGATGGACTGAGTTACTCAGCCAGCTTGAACTTTCTCTGTTTCTTTCTGCACATGGTGAGACACTGCAGTTCTGGGGTTATCACGCCGCTGTGATGATCTGCTGACCTGTCTGTCTCTGCCACAGGCTGTGAGGGGCCTGAGGTTCAGCCCATGAGACAGTCGTCTCTGTATCCTCCACATCTGACGTAACAGGTGCTTAACGAAACAAGGCCTGCAACCCAATGTATAAGATAAGACTCTGTAATTCCATACTTTATAAAGAAAAAAAAATGTAGGAGAAGGGAAAGTTCTTAGGCAGGACACCCAACCAATAAACGTGGAAGAAATTACAGTGAGAAAAGCACATGGTGGGACCAGCAGATGGCGGAAAGGTTATGTCACTGGACTCCCATATAGTCAACCGCAATTCGAGTCCTGGAGACGGTGGCTTAAAACTCATGCGGGGGTGGGGGGGTGGGGGGGGGTGACAGGTGGCGTGGTGGATAAGGGCGCTCGACTCCCACATGGCCAACTGCAGTGTGCACCCTGGACCTGGCAGCTTGCTTTCTCACTTTCTCTCTCTCTCTCGCTCTCTGGCCCTCTCTGGTCAAATTAATATAAATGAACAAATAAAGTTAAATCATTTTTTAAAATATATATTAAAAAACTTGGGACCAGCAGTTAGCGTAATGGCTATGTTGCTGGACTCCCATGTAGTTGACCGTGGTTTGCGTCCCGGATCTGGCAGCTTAAAACTCATGCCGGGTACATGTGCATGCATGCCCAAGATCCTGAGAGGAGAATGGAGGAGAAGGGATTGTGGCGTGGCCATCCCCCCTGGGGGGTGATTTCTCGCTTTCTGTCTCTGTCTCTGTCTGTCTGGCAAGCGCATGCTCCTTCTAGCAAAAACCTCTCAAAAAAAAAAAAAAAGTAACAGGATGGTTACAGACTCAAAGAATCTCCTCGCAGATACTTATTAATTGCTGAAGGAAATACAATAGCTTTACGGTAGAGAAACACACCAGGCACCACCTCATCCAAGTGATCGAAGTTCACTCACCAGCAATGAGACACACAGACATCATGGGCCTCCTCAGAGTATCCACTGAGACCATACATCCCTTCCCTGGTATGCAAGACCCACATTGAACAGTGAGGAGATCAGACAGATGTCAGTCTAGGAAATACTCTACCGCCTTCAGAAATGTCAGAACCATGAAACAGGAAGACAGACTGAAGGACTATTTCCATTGAAAAGAGACTAGACAGACATGACAAATAAACCTAATGCATAATCTGAGCCTTTTGAGATTTACTTATTTGTTGTTATTAATATTATTATTCTAATTTTGGCAAGAGAGAGACAGAGAGAGAGAAAGGGAAAGTAAGAAAGCAAGTCCCTAGGTCCGGGACTCAAACCACGGTCAGCCACGTGTGAGTCCAGCACCCTAACCTAACCACCATGCCACCTGCCAGCCCGAATATGAGATTTTCTTTTCCTATGCAGGACACAATTGAGATAACTGACAAAATGTGAGTAGATCTATAACTGGGCTGATAACTGTATACAAATGCTAATTTCCACATTTTGTTAACTGTAGTGGGGTTACATAAAAGAATGTCTTTGGGGACCAGCAAATGGAGTAATGTTATGTCGATGGACTCCCATGGCTGACCATGATTCAAGTCCTAGACTTGGAGGCTTGAAACTCACGTTGGGTGAATTCACATGCGTGTGTGCCCAGAATTCTGAGAGGAGAATAAAGAAGGGATTGCAGCATGGCCATCCCTTCTGGGGGGTGATTTCTTGGTTTCTGCCTCTCCAGCGAGCACACATGCCCTATACAAATATCTCTCTTAAAAAAGAAAAAAAATAAATAAGAGACCAGCAGTCGGCATAATGGGTGTATTGCTGGACTCCCATGTAGCTCACCACAGATCGAGTCCCGGACCCGGTGGCTTAAGCTCATGCTGGGCAAGTGAGTGTGTGTGCCCAAGATCCTGAGAAGAGAATGGAGAAGGGATTGCAGTGTGGCCATCCTCCCTGGGGGGTGATTTCTCGCTTTCTGTCTCTCTTTCTGGCGAGCACACACACCCTATAGCAAAAACCTTTAAAAAAAAAAAAAAAAAAAAAGAAAGAAAAAAAGAACGTCTTTGTTTTTAAGCAACACACACTGACATATGCTGAGGTGAAGGGGCGTGATGGCTCAATTCCCAGATGGCTCAGGGGAAGCTATGTCTGTGAATGATCAAATAAATGTATTATATGTGAGGGGATTTCAAAAAGTTTATCGAAGAATGGAATTAAAAACGAGTTTACTTGGGAGCAAAAAAAAAAAAAATTTGAAATTCTTGCATTGTCTTTTCATTATAGTCAGTCTCCAAGAACATTTTGAAGCCCCCTGTTACATACGGGGGTGACTGAGATACTGTTCACACAGAGGGGATCTGGATGAAGGGTGCAGCACTCTGCTTTATTCTTGCAACTCTCCTGTATACCTGGAATTATGTCAACAGAAAAAGAAACCACTCAGAGTAAAAACTCTACCTAGTGAAGCTCCAAAAATACTACATGACGAGCCAAACCACCCTGACACTCATATCCCTATGTTCTTGACACAACTTCATGAAAGGTAGGAGGCTGTGAGACTGGACAGGGAGGTGGAGACAGACAAGAACAGGAAAATGGCCTCCCTTCCTCCAGGCCAAAAGGCTTCTAGGTAGAGCTCGCTAGTGGAAGGCCACGAGTGGCCATCTGAACCTCAGCAGAATTCAAGGAATATGTCAGTGAGGCATGACCTAAGACACCCATGACCCTGACTCTGGACAGATTTCCCTAATGGTGAAAATAAAGAAGACAAGAGCAGCCACTCTAGAAAAAAAACTCCAGCAATCTCCAAAGCGTAAGCACTGCTAAATCTTGACTAAAACATGTTAGAGAAAAAAACTATAGAGCAAGGAATAAATGATCCTCTCACTAGCCACTTCTCAAAAAACAAAAAGAAACAAAATAAATAAAAAAAAAAAAAAAAAAAAAAAAAACCAAAGGCAACCCAGACTGTAAGATAAGCACAAACCTTGCTCAAGGGGCAAAGAAATAATACCCGCATCTGTTTAGCTTGGAATCTACTGAAGAACCAAGTCTAATTCCATTCTGTGCTTTTTACAATAATAGTATTTGTTTATTGCTGCTGCAGATAAGTCAATACATGTAAAACCATACGTAGGTGAGATTCCATCGCTTGGTAGCAGTTTCCCAGCAGCCTTAGGTATTATTCTGTAACTGTGGCCAGGTCACAGAACACTCACGTGCTTGAGCAGGCCTCTCGTGCTTCCAAAAGTCCACTGCCCGGAAGGCCCAGAGCATCGCCCAGGCCCTGGGCTTCATGTTGGCTAATAAGTGCATCTGTGCTATTTCCAGCGAGAACATAAATCAGCCTGGAAGCGAAAACTGCTAGCTCAGTCCATTCTGCAGGGAATCCACAACCCCCGTGATATTCTGTTTACCGTGGAGTCACGGAGGGGAGGAGAGACTCGCGAGATCCAAGGCCGAATAGAGTTTAGGAGCCCGTGTTGGGAGCATGGGGGAGAGGTGTGCTGGTACTCTGGGCCGTAATTTTAATTCCTGTACACCCACAGTTCAACAACTTCCAATCCCATGAATACAATGATAACCAAGCAAAGCAAGCCAGCAAAACCAACTTCTACTCAACCTTGTCTTACAACAGGATTTGGGGCAACGTAACGACCTGTTCAGTATTTGCAGCCCAGCACTTAGGTGCTTATTGAAGCATCTATCCAGGGTCACATGGGACTTTCTGCCATATTCTAAAGATAGAAGACCAGCATCCTTTGCCCCTTACCATCCTGAAGGTGCTCCTGACCTGTACCAAATGACCATAAAGCACCAATCTTTGCCTAGATTAGAAGCAAAACCTCTTTACACCAAACACGGTAGCTATAACTACCCTACTGCATCACCCGCTCCTCCCATCCTGCAAGTCCGTAGCTCTCCGGTCCAGTCCAGTCTTCACTCATCCCCTAGCATCTTTCCAGATAAATCCAACACCTTCCCACACTCACTGTAACCAACATTTATTTATTTAATTTTTAAAAGAGAGATCTTTTGCTATAGGGCATGTATGCTCACCAGAGAGAGAGAGAGAGAGAGAGAGAGAGAGAGAGAGAGAATGCGAGAAATCACACCCTCCAGAGGGAATGACCACACTGTAATCTCTTCTCCTCCATTCAGGATTTTGGGCATGCATGCACATATGCCTGGCATGGGTTTTAAGCCACCAAGACTGGGACTTGAACTGTGGTAGACTACATGGGAGTCCAGCAGTGTAACCATTATGCCATCTGCTCGTCCCAGTAACCAACATTTAAATGCTTCCTTTGCCAGCACCCAAAACTTTTTCATCTCTTCCAAATTCCCTCAAAGTTTTTCTCACAAGATTCCATTTCTGATCTCTTCATTCTTGCTATGGGGGTTGAAGAGCAAAACCTAGCAGTCCATGTAAAAACACGCCATCTGACCCATTACAGTTTCAATCTGGCATTTCATGAGGTTCCATTTATTTTAAACAACTTCTGATTGGGACCAGCAGCTGGCATAATGGCTATGTCGCTGGACTCCCACATAGTCAAGTGCAGTTCGAGTCCCAGACCTGATGACTTAAAACTCATGCCGGGCACATGTGTGTGCATGCCCAAGTTTTCTCACCTTCTGTCTCTCTGTCTCTGTCTCTCTCAGGCAAGCACATGTGTCCTATAGCAAAAATCTCTCATAAATAACTTCTGATCAAACTATGTGAGTCCATTAAAAAACAATGAGAAATGTACAAAAACACTCAACAGCTAAAGTAACAGTCACAGGCAAGCACATGTGTCCTATAGCAAAAATCTCTCATAAATAACTTCTGATCAAACTATGTGAGTCCATTAAAAAAACAATGAGAAATGTACAAAAACACTCAACAGCTAAAGTAACAGTCATATACAACTTCACCAGCCAGAGAGCCAGAGAGCCACTGGTCACCGACAGGTTTTTAAGTGTTTGTTTTCTGCGTGTTTGTACAAATTTTCTTTACCAAGCATAGGTTGCAATACTCTTTATGTGGGGTATCTTTTTACCTTAATTTAAATTTTTCCTAGACATTGGATATTCTTCTTAAAACTAATATCTGCATAGATATCACATTCTATGGACACAGAATAACTTTTTACCCAGTGCTATTTACTAGACATTTAAACAATTCCCAGTATTTTGATATTGATTCTGCAATAAATGCTCCTAAGTCTGTGTACCCAAGTAATGAAAAAATAGTAAAAATAAGTAGCAGCTCCATCACTAACCATCTAGCAGGGTCAGGTGTGGCTCAAAGCACTACATTTTTGAACATGCTATTCCATTTGGTCCTTACAACAGCCCATCTTACAGATGAGCAAATTGAGGCTGAGAGGGTTAAGTACTTTCCACAAGTTGTGCACTAGTTTGGTCAGCCCTTGAAACCAGGTAAGCCTCCTTTACTACTCTAAAAGCCAGGCTCTTACCCATGACATTCATCTTGATTGCCATGGGACACATTTCCAGAAGGAGAATTGCTTCCTCAAAAGTTAGGAACATTTAAGACTCTGTGGTATGTGCCAAACTCTCCTCCAAGAAAGTCCTCCCAACATCCATTTGCACTGGCACAAGAACATCAGTTTTCCTGCACCCTTGATAGTAGGTATTCCTTTGTTTTAAAAAACAAACAAAAAAGTTAATTTTTTTTTTTTTTGGAGAGGTTTTTTTGCTATAGGGCATGTGTGCTCGCCAGACAGACAGAGAGAGACAGAGAGCGAGAAATCACCCCCCAGGGGGGATGGTCACACCGCAATCCCTTCTCCTCCGTTCTCTTCTCGGGATCTTGGGCACGCACGCACATGCGCCCGGCGTGAGTTTTAAGCCACCGGGTCCGGGACGCGAACCGCGGTTGACTACATGGGAGTCCAGCGACATAGCCATTACGCTAACTGCTGGTCCCCAAAAAAGTTAATTTGACAGGCAAAAAAATGGTACTTCGACTCACCTTTTTTTTCCCTAGTAAGTCGGATTCCATTTGCAGATATTTACTGGCAAGTTATATTTCTTTTGAGAATTTGCTGTTATTGCAACAGAAAGGGTATGTTGTCCTTGCGTTAGTGATTAATGAGAGGGCTCTATGGGATTTTAAGGGTGATCCCTCCTGCCTAACCCGCTACCATCATCCAATGTACTGGGAGTTCCTGGGTGAGGGAGTGTCCCACCTGTTCCTTGCCCTTCTTTGGGACCTCGACTCCCTCCATCAAGTGCACTGGGCCTGCTGCTTCAACTTCTCAGCACCAGCCTTTGTGATCGGATGCTTTCCCCCTCCCTCATGTGAGTCTAGAGGGCTATACTCATCAACAACTGTCCAGCTGTGCTGAGCAGTGGAACCAACTGTGGGACTTAATGAAAATACACACAGATGTGAGGCCCCATCCAGAGCACAGGATCAGGCCTCTGAAACCAGGGCTGGCCATCTGCTTCAGCTGGTTTGAGGATTCTCCAGTTGCTGACTCGGTCCTCTCTCCAAGGACACCAATGCCCTTCTACTCTTGGTCAATGGCTTCTCCTTTTCTACTTTCATCGTCTTCAATCTCCCTTGCATTCAAAACTACTGAACATGGCCCTTTGAAGTGCTGTCCGGCTTTGCTTCTCTGGCATACTTTCCTGGCCCTCCTCCTCCCTCTGATCTCTGTATTGCCTGCCCTCTTCCCGCTCCACACCTCTCCACAGAAAGGCTTTCCCACATTCACTAAAGTTCTCTATCACTTCAACCCACAGAATCTCTCCTCTCTGTTCTCCTACTGTATTGAAGCTTCATCTTACTTTTTCCCCTTGGCTCTCCGCTCTTATCTCTGGACATCAACTACCTTAACTACTTCGGTGGTTTCAATTACTGAAATTATGCGTGACTCCCCAAACAAAAATTTCCATCCCTGACGTACTGCTTGAGTATGCGTCTCATACTTTCAGCAGACCACAAGATGTCTGTAAGTGGCTGGCTTTCCATCACTCGAAACTTAGCGTGGCCAGGCATATCCAAAGGGAAGTGCCCTTCACTGACTGCCGTGATCTCTCTGGACAGCATTTGTGGTACCACATTCCACTGCAGGACACGGGAAGCAAAAATCAGCCTAGACTTCCCGATGCCATGTTCCTCAGGTGCCTTCCCCATCCAATAGTCACTGCTAAAAAATTCCAACTTACACCCTCTGGACTAGTTTCAAAACGCTCGAAGATCTACCTTACACGACAACTCAATCCTCCCTCCTCTTCAACGAGGAACGTCTCTCTCCTCCCCATCATCTCCCATGCTTAGGTTTCCTTATCCCTGTTCCTGCAGACCTACACCTTTTTTTTTTTTTTTTTGAGAGGTTTTTCGCTATAGGGCGCGTGCGCTCGCCAGACAGACAGAGAGAGACAGAGAGACAGAAAGCGAGAAATCACCCCCCAGGGGGGATGGTCACGCCACAATCCCTTCTCCTCCATTCTCCTCTCAGGATCTTGGGCACACACGCACACGCGCCCGGCGTGAGTTGTAAGCCACCAGGTCCGAGACGCGAACCGCGGTCGACTACGTGGGAGTCCAGCGACATAGCCATTACGCTAACTGCTGGTTCCCCAGACCTACACCTTTTAAGTGCCCTTTCTTTTCCCCAACCCTCATCCAAACCTAGGACATCCTTTAAGGAGCATGAGCTCAAGTTCTGCTTAGGAAATCAAATCCTCTCCTCTTTCCTGAGTCCACAGAAAAAAATCTTTCCCCTCTGTGCATTCCTACAGTAATCATCATCATATTGTCACTTAAACAATCTCTCCTTGTTTCATCTTATTGTTTTTAATCTCTTTAACTTGACTAGAAACTGCTTGAGGGGAAAAAATCAGTTTGTATTTCTGTTTATCTCCTAGCAGTATTGAGCATACAGTATGGATAAAAATTGTATTATAATTAATAACATACATTCTCTTTCTAGGAGACATCTAAAAAAAAAAAAAAAAAAAAAAAGGACAGACTTTTGCTATAGGGTGCATGCACTTGCCAGAGAGACAGATACAGAGCAAGAAATCACCCCCTCTAGGGGGGATGGCCAGGCTTTCATCCCTTCTCCAACATTCCCCTCTTGGGATTTTGGGCATGTACATACATGTGCCTGGTGTGAGTTTCAAGCCTCTGGGTCTGGGACTCAAATCACAGTAGGCCATGTGAGAATGCCATCTGCTGGCCCCTCCAGGAGACATCTTAAATGACATTAGTAAGAGTGTACTGATTAATCAGAAAAGATCCAGTAATCCTAATTCTGAAGCTCAGGTATACTATACTATTTCAGTACTTTGTGCTTTATAGCAGGGGTCCCCATCCTACGGGCCACAGAACAGTGCCGATCTGCCGGGCGAGCGAGCAGGGCTTTGTCTGTGACTGCGGCCGCTCCCCATCGCTCTCACTGCTGCCTGGGCCCCACCTCCTTTTGGATCAGTGGAGGTACAGATTCTCATGAGAGCACGGATCCTACCGCTGTGTGATTGCTTCACTGTACATTAGCAGTAGTGGTAATGGGGTACACCTGGGTCATCTCTGAACCACCACCACCCTCCTCCTCCATGATCCATGGAGGGATTGTCTTCTACAAGGCCAATCCATGGTGCCGAGAAGGTTGTGGTTATAGCATTAGTTTTGTTTTGTTTTTTTTTTTTGGGGGGGTAGGTTTTTGCTATAGGGTGCTTGCGCTTGCCAGAGAGACAGAGACAGAGAGAGAGACAGAAAGTGAGAAGTCAACCCCCAGGGGGGATGGCCATGCTACAATCCCTTGTCCTCCATTCTCCTCTTGGGATCTTGGGCACGCATGCACATGCGCCCAGTGTGAGTTTAAGCC
Organism: Tupaia tana; assembly: GCA_026018925.1. Classification (NCBI taxonomy): domain Eukaryota; kingdom Metazoa; phylum Chordata; class Mammalia; order Scandentia; family Tupaiidae; genus Tupaia; species Tupaia tana. The sequence continues at coordinate 15,715,645 of JAKSZU010000018.1, forward strand.
ACCAGGTCCAGGACTTGAACCGTAGTTGACTACATGGGAGTCCAGCGACATAGCCATTTCACCAACTGCTGGTCCCTATAGCATTAGATTTATTATTTTCTATTCCAAAATTACTGAAGGCCCGAAAGTCTACAGAACCACTCCCCCACCACACCAACTTCCAGCTACCTTAAAGACATGGTCAATGAAACAGCAGCCTAGGAAGCAAAGTGAACTCCAAACTGCTATTCAGTTTAAAGGGGAAGAAAATCGGGTCTGTGCTATATACAAATGAACCCCCAGGGTTTCTGCCTCTTGGAAAGGGTTAGCAAAGCCTTGTTCACTGCTTCAGTAGAAAGAGGGGTCTATCAGAGTTCCTGAAGTCTTCTTCAGCAGTTTTCAATCAGCACAATACTAGTTGAAAAAGCAGAAGTAACTACTACTCAAAGCGGCACAAAGCCAGGAGTAATGAACTTGGGCTGATTCTTTGCACTTCTGGGAACAAGGTTCTGGAAAAGCAGCCGTGGCCTATAGCTTTCCTGCCTAGAGATCAGGTGTACGTGAGAACAAATGAGTACCACGCTACAGTCGCTCTGCCCTGGACCCGTGGCAGCTACATCTGGCACCTGGGAAACCTCATCCAATCCAAGGAAGTTGGATGGGGCAGAGCTGTCCTCTCCAATACCTGCACCAACTGGCATTCCCTGAATGACAGGAGCGTGAGCTGGGAGGTGGCCTTGGGCGAGAGAAAGCCTCCCTCTGCAGGCCTCTCGGAGAGGACTCTGAGAAATGGAGTGTGCTTTCCTCTGCAGGAAGCTGCCACACGGTGGGCTCACCATCGGCAGCTTGCTCTGGCACAAGGCTCCAGAATTGGCACCATGACAAACCAAACAAGGGCTGCCCTCCGAAGACTCATTAATAGGGCAACATGCACGCGCGCACATGCACACACACGGCCTCTCAACTGCACAGGCACAGCAAGTTCGTCAGATCACCCCTGGCTCGTTAGCACAGACAGCTTTTCCAGCAGTAGGGGGCAAAGGGGCCAGGCACACAGCGGGAACAGTAGCTGGAAGGTGGGGCCGCTGGCCAGGGCACGAGGACAGCATGGCTTCTGCAGAGGTGAAACCACACAGGCCTTCTCTGGGCCCGGAAGGCTGTCCCTGGACTGGGCACCCTAGAGCCCCTTTGGGGTTGTGTGTACTACTCTCCACCCACTCCAATTTCCTGTCCGTGGTACCCTGAAGAGCAGTGCCATCATAGGGCTCCCCCTTAATCGCTCATTTTAAGAGGAAGACCTGAGAAGCATATACCATATGGGTTAGTTCTCAAATCACAGCAGCCTAAAGAGTGAATTCCAGGTTCACTTCCCACTTATGGCAAAGTGGAACGGCAGCAAGAACCATCACCAAGACCTGAGGGCTTCTGCAGGGGGCACAGACTCTGCCCTCTGAGTGTGTAGACAGCTTCCAAATTATGAAGCTTAAAGCCCAGCCGTGGTGTGTGTGCTGCTGTTCCCACCACTCAGCAGGCTGGGGGTGCAGGGCAGTTAGATTTCCAGGGTGGCATGTGCCTGCAGTCCCAGCTACTCCAGACGCTGAGGCAGGGGCATTGCAATATACCAAGACCCTGTATTTAAAACAAAACAGAACAATGACAAAAAACCCACCAACCGGGCAGGAGAGGGGTGTGAGGTGTGCGGGGAAGGAGGTGGTGGTAAGGAAACTTAATTAATGTCCTGTTCTCCACGGCCCCTTCTCCATCCCACATGGTAATTATGAAGCCCATTATTCGCACTGTTACTTTTAATCAAGAAGAACATATTGAGGCATATTTGCCATTGGCCACTTCAAAGAGTGGCCCTGGTAATTAGTGAAAACAACAAAGGAAAATTTCTTCTGAAAGTGTAATAATCCAGGAGCTCCTACTTCCTCAACCTTCCAGAAGCCACCCAAAGAGCCAACGAACTGTGAGGCGCAACTACACCCTCACAGACGCGGCAAAAACGGCACAGCTGGTCCTTCTCCCGTCTTTGCTCCGAATGTTGGTTTGGGGGCCACAGCTGCTATGAAGAATCACCAAGGCCATGTTAAAGAGCACTCAGATTAATTACGCTTGAAGTCTCTTACCCGCACACAGCTAAGACCGAACAATTGAGTTTGGGAATGAGTGTGGTTACATATTTTTCCTTAATGGCTTCCTGAACACCCTGTTAGGTCTGGTCCCAGGAGGGAGATTGCCAGTTCAAGTCATAAAATGTGATCAATGTAGATCAAGACCCTGTGCTAAGTGTCTAGAACGAGAAAGAAGAAATGTAGTTGTGCAAACGCACAAACATGAAAAATGCATGTTGACATAAAGAACTTAGCTTCCGCCCCGAAGCTGTGCCCTCTTTCCTTTCACCCCCAGAGCTCTGCTCATCCCACCAAAACTTCCAGTCAGCAGTTCTAATCTTGGTCAGTGCCAGAACAGAGAGAATTTCAAAAAGCACTCCTGTGACCCAGAAAGACTGCCATGTTAAGCCACAGGAGTTAATAGAGCGAATTTCTTTAGGGTTCTAGCCCTAGTGATCTCAGTTCTAAGCTCCTTTGCACAATGCTTATCTCCAAAATCTCTCTGGCTGCTCTAATGATTTTTATTCATTCACACAACAAATATTTATCGAGTGCCTACAACACACACAGCGTCCCTTTGGTCAATACAGACTCCAACTACCTTGCTCTCATTAGAGTCCAGGCAAGGAAAAGAACCTGGAAAGCGCTGATCAGGATGCCGGTAGGAATGGACAGGACTTCCCATGGCCACTGGCATTCACTGCGTTTACACAGTTACTGGGCTAGCAGGTGGTAAGAAGGTTAAGGTGGCCGGATCCCACACGGCTCACTGCACAGTTTGAGTACCAGACCTGGAAGCTTAAAAAACACACCAGGTGTGCATGTGTGTGCATTCCCAAAGTCCTGAAAGGAAAATAGAGGAGGAGGGGTTACAGTGTGGCCAACCCCCTGGGGGCTCATTTCTTTCTCTCTCTGTCTCTGTCTCTCTCCTTCAAGTGCATACAAAACTAAAAAAAAAAAAAAGAAAAAGAAAAAAGACATAGTTATCTGGGTCACTGCTCCCCCATCTTAGTTAGAGTCCTCTTGCTCTGATAGAGCCCATCCTTCTTTAAGCAGTGGAACAGTGGTGATCACAGGGATCTGATACCCACTGAGTTTAAAACAGGGTTTGACTATTCCAACATGTAGGCAAATTAAATGACTGCTCTGAGACCCTACAGTGCTGGGAACACTGAGGCCCTAGGCTTAGATTCATCTCAACCAGTCCCCTAGAGAGTCTTCCCCACACCCCTAAGTTTCTTCCTTTCTTTAACAAGAAGGACAAAGACAAGCACCTCCAATAAGCTCTCATACTACAGTTCCCCCTCCCATCTTCCTAGCCAGCCAGGATGGTGGGTACATGTGGCCACCATTTACAGGTCAACCAGGGAATTGAACCTAGGATTGTCCTTACGGATCTAGCTTCCTTTGAGTGGTGTGTTACTGCTGTGCCACCAAAGCTGGTTTCCCAGAAATTCTCATCCCTTTCAGGGATGGGGGCAGGGGGACCCACCCTCCGTCTACACAGAGACATCGATTACAGAAACGTTAGGGATGTTTGAGGTTGACCATTTTTTGATAGCCCAGTGTTTTTACCCCGAGACAAAGGCATGCTGTCCTACAAATACTGGTGAGAAGTGGCCAGAACCACAGTGCCTCCAGACAAGTATCATTTCTCTTTCCACGTTGTTTCATTGACAAGAGAGGATATGATTTCTTTCCTCTGATCCAACAGGTTCCCTGCATCCTCTCCCACCCTCTCTTTCCCTAGGCTGGTTTCTTTGGCCTTGGTTCCTCTTTAAATTGGGCCTCATGACTCTATGGGCGCCATACACGGAGAGAGTAGAAAGTTCTCCAGGAAGAGTCCTGCTTTCTCAAGTCTTATCAGGAGGTGCTGGGGCTGGCGTGTCCACACATTCAGGTCAGAAAGGGGTAACTCGGCCTCACTTTCATGTGACCAAACAATGACCTCACACAGGGCCTCACACTCCTGCCACCTATTGGGAGTTATGGCGAACAGTGCCAAGGGGAGGGTCTTCATCTTTCTTTCTTTTCTCTTTTTTTTTTTTCTTTTTTTTTTTTTTTTGGAGAGGTTTTTGCTATAGGGCGCGTGCGCTCGCCAGACAGACAGAGAGAGACAGAGAGATAGAAAGCAGGAAATCACCCCCCAGGGGGGATGGCCATGCCGCAATCCCTTCTCCTCCATTCTCCTCTCGGGATCTTGGGCACGCACTCACACGCGCCCGGCATGAGTTTAAGCCGCCGGGTCCGGGACTCGAACCGCGGTCGACTACGTGGGAGTCCAGCGACATAGCCATTACGCTAACTGCTGGTCCCTTCATCTTTCTTTCTTAAAAAATAAGTTTTTCTGTCTTAAGGCATGTGCACTTGCTGAAGAGACACAGAGACAGAGACAGTGAGAGGAGAAGTGAGAAATCACCCCCCAGTCCCTTTTTCTCCATGCACCCACACAAGCCAGCATGATTTTCAAGTCACCAGGTCTGGGACTTGAACCATACTTGCCCACGTGGGAGTCTAGCGATGTAACTGCTATGCCATCTGGTGGCCCCGAGAGCCTTGATCTTAATGGACTTTGAAATGAAGCATAAAGTCTAAGTTAAAAATGAACCACCTCCGAGAAGTCTATGCAGCAGTCTCAGCTAGGATTTAACGTGTCCTCCAATCACAGGTTCCTTGTCACACATCAGTGGGAGAAGTCATTCTTCACAAAGGTCAGCAGGAGATGCTGGAATCTCTAGCATTCCTTTGGTATAAACACCAAATTCAGAGCATTCAGGAGAAAGAAAACACAGAAGTCACCCTGGGGGTGCTTATCCCATGGCTAGTCCACTGACCTTGTAAGGAGAAACTGAACACTGAAATTGTAATGTACATTATACCACCCATGTGTTTGGTAAGGGGTGTGGTGTGATGGAATTCAGGAGAGGTGAAGAGAAAAAGAAGGATGAAAAGGACCAGGGATCTCTTTTCTTTCTTTCTTTCTTTTTTTTTTTTTTGCTTCCTTGCAGGACTCTTTCCTAAGCATTCTCTGCCCAGCCCTTTCCGCCTCTGGACTGGAAAGCGTTACTCAGCTGCAAGGCCTCCTGCTAATTGTGGGTTTTTATTTTTATTTCCTATTACCCTCTCGCACGCCTGATGAGATTATTTTACCGGAACTGACACAGCTGGAAGCGGCAGGCATACGTGGAGCCTCTGAGGAGGTGATGCAATTTCATTTTCATTGATCAGAAATCAGCAGGGCAGTAAGTGATGGGAAATTCCATTAGGAGAAAACTCACGAGCCATGAGCCTCAACTTCCTAGCCACACCCAGGACCCCCAGAGGTCTCGCCTTCCTCTGGACTTAGTCCAGGGAGCAGACGATGAGACAAACTGTCCTCCAAAGGGCACCAACTGGACAAATGCCACACTGTGGGCACATCAGCCAGACTCCTTGAACCGGCCTGGCCACCTCAGCTCTTGTCTGAAGACTACAGTTTTCTAGGGACCCAGAATGGGATCCCTTACAACCAAACCCAGCACCCTTCAATACCAGGGCCTACAGGACCCCTTACCAAGTGTCAATGAACAAGGAAATAGTAGACTGCTAAGTAACTGACGTAAATACACTCCCAACCACTCAGAGAGATGACCCTGAGGCACCTACCAGTTACTGAACACTTTCTATGTGCCTGGTTCTGTGCTAGTTGCTCAAACTCTGGAGCCTTTCCCTAACCCTCCAGGATAAGCGTTGTCTCTATCTCCCAGACAGGCAGGAGGCTGATATCCAAGGAAGTAAGAGAGACAGAGCCAGTGGGTGCCAATGTCTTACTGTGGAAGCTCCACTTTGCACAAATAGCAAAGGAAAAATGATAGTAGTGAGGACACGAGAGTGCACACACTTGAGTCTTAAGAGAAAATGAAGCATTTCTGATTGACTCATCTGTTTTTTTTTTTTCCAGATATAGTAAATGATGGATTGAGATTCATCCACCTCCATCATCCTCGGCTCCCCAATGACGGCGCTCCTTGTGCCTAAGGCTGAAACCACAAGAGAACTTCTCTTTGGAATAGGTAGAATGGCTACGGTTTTAGCAGTTAAGATCCCCTCCAACTGTTTGCCCAGCAAATATTGCTTCACTCACCAAAGGCCTACAGAAAAAAAAAAACAGCAAGGAGTGACTCAATGAGACAAATTCTACAAACACCACCAGCCTGGTGGCTCACCAAACCTGCACTGGCTATTCTGCCATGTAAAATGTGAATCAGAGCAGAACCAGGATGCAGCCATGAAACTAATCCTGTTCCAAGCAACTCATCATTAACATGAAAAACCTGGGGACCAGCGGCTGTTAAGGGTGCTGGACTCCCACATGAGTGACCATGGTTCAAGTCCCGGACCTGGTGGTTTGCTTTCTCACCCCCCCCCCACAACCTCTCCTGTTCTGTCTCTCTCTGGCCAAATTGAAATAAATGAAGTTAAATAAAAAATAATTCTTAAAAAAGATGTGGAACACCTGAAAAGCTTAAATGTTAACAATGTATCAAATCAAAATCTATCAGTAAACTTTATTAAGCACTTAATCTTCTCTTCGGAATGTGTAGAATAGCTTAATAACGCAAGAATAAACAAAACATGGACTTTTGACACAATGAGCCTACAGTCTAGGTGAGAATCACATAAGAACACCCAGTGCACAATCATTTACTGATATAGGTTACAAAATTCGATACATCACTGCATAAATCGAGTCTCTGGCAAAAGAAAGAAAAAACAAAAATGGAGGAAATATTTGAGCCAAAAAAGAAACTTCAAATGCAATAAATTTGGCTCCAAACCTTCTGAAAGGCAGGAAGAGAAGTATACCAAATATATTTTAGGCACTCTATTCACAATGTCCAACACAGAAAGAACAAGCCAAACAGTAAGGATTATTTAGCTCCAGTAATTTGTCCATTGCCAAATATGGGGTAAACCTGGCAGCAAGGGGACCAGCAGATGGCATAATGGTTACGGTGCTGGACTCCTACATGGCTGACCACAGTTTGAGACCCAGATCCAGTGGCTTGAAAATCATGCAGGCCACATGTGCTTGTGTGCCCAAAATCCCAAGAGGAGAATGGAGGATAAGCAACTGCAATGTGGCCATCCCCCCAGGGGGTGATTTCTCACTTTCTGTCTCTCTGTTTCTCTGAACCCCATGCACCCTATAGCAAAAATTTCTCCTTAAAAAAAAAAAAAAAAAAAAAAAAATCTCGCAATAGGAAGTGCCTACAACTCCATCTCCCTGGTCTCTTGTGAGAGGTATTAATGAGAATGCTCGAGCTTGAGGCCATCTAGTCTCACTCTTCCCTTTGACAGACGAGAATAATGACCCCAGAGGGTGTTGGTGGTTTTCCAGAGGTCAGACGGCTGGGCAGTGGCAGAGCTCAGACAAGAACCTAACCATCCTCACCACACTAACAGGTATCCACTCTCCATTCATCCTCAAAACCCACAGGCTGGCTACACTGAGGAGAGGGGCCCACACAAGAAGGCTGGGGGTAGGCTGCTCTAGATTGAAGGACACTTAAGAACCAAATAACTAAAAGTACCTTGTAGATTTCATCTGGATACCAGTGCTAGTCAACCCACTGTAAACAACCATGCGAGGATGATCAGATAACCTGCATCGCAATTTGGGATTAGATGATGTTAAGACGTTGTCAATGTGGGCCAGCAGATGGTGTGGAAGTTAAGGTGCTGAATCCCACATGGCCAGCTGGGTGGTTCAAGTACCAGACCCTGTGACTTGACAATCATGCCAGGCAAGTATGTGAGTGCCCCAAATCCCAAGAGAATAATGTAGAAGGGATTGCAGTGCAGTCATTCCTTTGAGGGGCGATTTCTCCCCTCCCTCTCCCTCTCCCTCCCCCTCTCCCTCTCCCTCTCTCTCTCTCTCCGGCAGATGTACACACCCTAGAGCCAAAAAAAAAAGTCATTGATATTGTTAGAGAATAATGATATTAGGTTCACATAGAAAATGATGAGGCATCCTAACATCTTTGATTAGCTTTAAAATAATTCAGCAATGAACAGACAAAAAGATTAAACAAATCTAGCAAGGAGGGTTCATTATTTGATTTCTTTTACTTTTACACAATAACTTTTTTTTTAAACAAGAGATGTTTGCTATAGGGTGCATGCATTCGCCAGAGAGACAGAAAGAGAGAAATGGGGGATGGCCATGCCGCAGTCCCTTCTCCTCTATTCTCATCTTGAGATCTTGGGCACGCACACACGTGCCCAGTTGAGTTTTAGGCCATCGGGCTTGGGACTCAAGCTGTGATCAACTATGTGAGAGTCCAGTAACATAACCATTACACCACCTGCTGGTCCCCACAATAACTTCTTTCCCCTTAAAAGTTACTATTGGCTAATCAGAGACATCTTCTGAAAGAACCACACCGGCCAGAACCAAGCTACTCAGTCTTGAGTTGACATGTCCAGGGCAAGTTAAATCTGTTTTCAAGGAAATATGGGTTCTCCTTTCTTAAGAAGGGCTTCTTCCCTTCCTGAGAACTGTCTCAGGTCTCAGCTAACTTGAAATCACCATCTGTTCCCTCTCCTACGCCTACCCTTAGGAGGTGCAAGCACCACCATGCTTCTTGTGTTTAGAACACAGGGAGAGACAATGCATCATGCCCTGGGCACTGTACTAGACACACTTGTAAACAGTAGCTCTCACTATCATTACTGAGCAAAAACCAACCTGTTCACTAAGTAAGATTAAGTAAGAGCTTGATCTAGAGTCTGGTGCCAAGTCTAAGAAGAGAAAGGAAAATGAAATCCACTGGTAAGTTAAAAGCCTCCGTTTGTTGATTTAATGAGTTAAAAAATATATTTTAACACTTTCAGTAAGTTTACAAAATAAGGAGATGTTCACTAACCATTGTTTCTGAGCTCTTTTCCTTTTGTCTATCTCAGCATGAATGTTTTATAAGCCACTTTAGTTGCTCTGTAAACTCTGAAATGAACTGCTTCCCATTGGGCTGGTTCTTGGGTGTTGATCTGTAGGTAAATAGCCCAATGGGGAGCGGGCTTCATGCCATACGTGGGCCCACAAGACCCATCGCTCAGCACATCCTCCCTCCAACTTCGCCATGCCCATCGCCATGCCACGGGCTACTGGAAAATGGCCTCCTGCAATGGACATTTTCATAGCAGCAACACTATCTGACCAAGCGCATAGTCACGCCAAGCTCCCAAGCAACAATGTTCCTCCGATTTATATAGCCCATAATACATTTTTAAACACTCTTATATGCATTTCTCAGTTGACCTCCAAAAATCTTTTAAAAGAGAATGAGAATCATACTTCAGACCTTACAGATTTTAAAAAAAGTTCATTCCAACATTAGAGTGACCACCTTGAGTCATTTTTTTAAGGTCACACAGGTGGCTGGTAGCAAGGCAAGGACCAGGATCTAGCCTCCATGTTTCTATTCTGGTGTTCCTTACTCTATGAAGACATCAGTTCCCCAAAGAGAATTACCAGTTCTCAGAGAAACACAAAGAATAAAGACAGAGATCCCGTTGCTGTATAGAGAAAACCCCAAGCTTCCAAATACTTCCAAAACACATTTTATTTGTTGTGAGCAGTGGTGCAGCAGTTACAGCATGCTCCCCAAGTCTTACCCACATGGGAGGGTCCCAGATTCACATCTGGAGACCCTACTGAACAAGTCGGATACATACATGCCCATGATTCAGGGCCAGCTAAAGCAGATGTGAATGACAACATGGAGACCCTATTTGGAATGCTTGTCTTTGTTTGTTTGTTTCTCTTTCTCTCATTCATGAAAGAAATAAACTTTAGGGACCTGCAGATGGATAATGATTATGTTACTGAACTCCCATGTAGTGGACCGAGGTTCGAGTCCCAGACTTAAACTCACACCAGGTGCGTGTGCATGTGTGCCCAAAATCTCAAGAGGAGAAAGGATTGTGGCATGGCCATCCCCTCCCCACCCCGGGGTGTTTTTTCTCTTTCTGTCTTTCCAGTGAGTGCATGTGCCCTATAGCAAAAACCTCTTTTTAAAAATAAAATAAATAAACTTTAAAAACAAAAATACACAGGGCTGGCAGATAGCACGGTGGTTAAAGATGCTGATTTCCACATGACCAACTGCGGTTCAAGTCCTGCACCTGGAGGCTTGTTTTTGCACAGAGAAAGCAAGAGACAGAGAAATCTCTGTCTCTCTCAGGTCAAGTAAAAAATATTTAATAGGGAACCAGCAGTTAGCGTAATGGCTATGTCGCTGGACTCCCACGTAGTCGACCGCGGTTCGCGTCTCGGACCCGGTGGCTTACAACTCACGCCGGGCGCGTGTGCGTGCGTGCCCAAGATCCCGAGAGGAGAATGGAGGAGAAGGGATTGCGGCGTGACCATCCCCCCTGGGGGGTGATTTCTCGCTTTCTGTCTCTATGTCTCTCTCTGTCTGTCTGGCGAGCGCACGTGCCCTATAGCAAAAAACCTCTCAAAAAAAATTAAATAAATATTTTAAAAATACACATTGCACTTCAAGAAGAGGAGAAAATAAAGTGCATCAAAGACCAAAAAAGGTATTTCCCTGATCATCCCTAAAAAGCACACCAGAGTTACAAATAACACCAAATACTGAGTTGCTCCACGCAGACAAACCGGAAAGACACTGTGATGTAAACTTTTACACAGATCAGAGCACTGCAGAGCCTGGAAAACTAATCCAATCAAGGGCCAAATGCTGAAGCAAGGATCTCTGGCTATAAAAAAGCCTGAGACATGAGCAGAATGAGAGCAACTCCCTCTAAAATACGCTCAGCTGAGCAGAGACCACTGCTGCTGAAAACAGTCTGACCACTTGGCTCAAAAGCTGTGTGTTAAAAGAAGTTCTAAGTGGCCTGTGTCTAGGAGCTCCTCATGGGTGAGGCTGATTTAGAAGAGTCGGTGTTGGTGCAGAGTTTGAGTTAAGACTGTAACATAAAGGGGGATTTGGGCCACAGTATCACTCTGAAGTGAGCCAATCAAATGCACACAATTACGTGAAACTGGAGGGAAAATGGCTTCAATCCCATCCCAAATGTCGCTTCTTCTAGGGGCATGAGCAATTTCTTTAATCCGCCCTCTGCCATCCAGGCAGAGTCCTCTGAATCCTTGCTCCAATCATGATGGAAAACCAAGACTTCCTGGTCAACGTTTTAACCAATGACTGTCCGCTAAACCTAACTTACTGACCTGAGTGATACTTTTAGAAAGAGCATCAATGCTCAAAATAAGACTCTCCAATTTCTGGAACTAAGGAAGTCTGGGCAGAGGAAGGGTGAAAAGCGGAAGTGAGGAAGCCCAGCATCCACAGCAGTACCCAGCATCCCTTGACGTCGGAGTCTGAGGATGATGACCTTATAAGGTGGGGGTCAAGAAGGAAGGCCTGGGGACCAGCAGTTAGCATAATGGCTATGTCACTGGACTCCCACGTAGTCGACCGCGGTTCGAGTCCCGGACCCGGTGGCTTAAACTCACGCTGGGCGCGTGTGCGTGCATGCCCAAGATCCCGAGAGAAGAATGGAGGAGAAGGGATTGCGGCGTGGCCATCCCCCCTGGGGGGTGATTTCTCGCTTTCTGTCTCTCTGTCTCTGTCTGTCTGGCGAGCGCACGCGCCCTATAGCAAAAAAAAAAAAAAAGAAAAAAAGAAGGAAGGCCTGTATAAGCTACAGCTTTATGCAAGTTCTCCAGCCCATGTGGATGACCATTCCCACCTGCCTCTCCCCTGGATGGAGGAAACCCACCACTACTCTCTGGGGCCCTTTCCTCACTTAGGTCTATCTACTCACTGCCTCCAGCAGCATGTACGGGACCGTGGCCTGATACTAACTAAGGTCAAGTCCTGTCATTACTCTCCTGGCCTCTCTAGCTACAGCTTACAGCCCTTGTCCTCACCATCTGGACTCCACAGCCTGGCTTCCTGACCTTCCTCTGCACAGACCTGACCGGGTGGGACTAAACCCAACGTGTGGGAATCCCATACACCTGCAGCCTCCTTCCCTATACCTACCTGCATTTCTCCAAGCTCGGACCTCAGCCCTTACCCTAATCACATCCCTGCTGACTTCCCCTCCACCTGATGAAGTGTCACTCCGGGCTCCCCCTGGACAGCCACAAGGAATAAGGAAGCCACGGGCTACAGCCTGGCAAGATGAGCAGGAACGTGGCAGCTGTCACCTGATTCACCTTTCTCCTAGTCCAGCTATTGCCTCTGCCTCCACCTCCACTCTCCAGGGACTCCATGGAACTTATGCTCACAAACTTTCAAACCTCATTCCTGAAATGTGGCAGATGACTTCCTGTGAAAGGTCGATGACACTCAGGTTGAAAAGCACCTGTGTCCTTGAGTCTTGCAATGCTGAGGAGCCCTATGACAGTCTTCAGTAAAGCCAGGCCAAAGGAGCTAAGTGTGGTGTGCAAGCTCACCCCAAGTTTCAAGTGTATATACATATATGGGGCCCTTTAGCAACACAGATCCATTTATGCACAGATGTTTTTCAATAACTGTGTTGGGGAATACAGGACAATACTATAAGTGCATTTTCTCTCATGATTTTTCATAACATTTTCTCTTCTCTAGCTTACTTTATTATAAGAATACAGTACACAATACATATAATATACAAAATATGTGTTACTTGATGGTTTATGTTATTGGTAAGGCTTCTATTCAACCTTAGGCTATTAGTAATTAAGTTTTTGGGAAATCAAAAGTTATCTGTGAATTTTTAGCTGCTCAGGCTGTTGGTACTCCTACTCCCTACATTGTTCAAGGGTCAATTATTCAACTATGTATAGACACACAGGTAAGCAGTTTACATTTTTTTAAAAAGATTTTTGCCATAGGGAGCATGCACTCACTGGAGACAGAGGAAGAGAAGGCAAGAAATCACCCCCTGGGGGAATGGCCACGTTGCAATCACTTCTCCTCCATTCTCTTCTCTGGATTTGGGGCACACATGTACACAAGCCCAGCATGTTTTTTTTTTTTTTAATCTTTTTTTTTTAAGAGGTTTTTGCTATAAGGCGCATGTGCTCGCCAGACAGAGAGAGACAGAGAGACAGAAAGCGAGAAATCACCCCCCTGGGGGGATGGCCACGCCGCAATCCCTTCCCCTCCATTCTCCTCTCGAGATCTTGGGCACGCACGCACACGCGCCTGGTGTGAGTTTTAAGCCACCGGGTCCGGGACGCGAACCACGGTCAACTACATGAGAGTCCAGTGACATAGCCATTACACTAACTGCTGGTCCCAAGCCCAGCAATATTTTTAAACTGCTGGGTATGGGGCTAGAATCTCAAAGTCAGCCACATGGGACCCAGCACCTTAACCACCACACCACCTACTGACCCCATTCAAACTTTACATACACACACACACGTGTGTGCACATGCGAATATGAAAGTACTTCACATGGTTCATGGAAAATAGAACTGAAGTATAAGTTTATATTGGTGCAAAATATTCTGAAATTCGTGCACAGTTTTATGATCTGCCTTTTTTTTTTTTTTTTTTTGGAGAGGTTTTTGCTATAGGGCGCGTGCGCTCGCCAGACAGAGAGAGACATAGAGACAGAAAGCGAGAAATCACCCCCCGGGGGGAATGTCCACGCCCCAATCTCTTCTCCTCCATTCTCCTCTCGGGATCTGGGGCACAGACGCACACACGTCCGGCATGAGTTTTAAGCCACTGGGTCTGGGACACGAACCGCGGTCGACTACGTGGGAGTCCAGCGACATAGCCATTATGCTAACTGCTGGTCCCATGATCTGCATTTTCCATGAAATCGGTGAAGGCCCCTCAAATGTAGCTATACATGGTATGTGTGTATATATACCTGTATTCATAAGCATGTGTGTAAATATCCATATATACACATATCCACACACACATACACACCCACACTTCTTGTATAAAACAATAAAAGAGCAATTCAAGAGAGAAAAACACCATTGAAAGCCCCCCACACACCCCCACCACCACCACCACCACCACCACCACAACCCCACTGACAACACCGTATCCCTGACATTTCTGGAAGATTGTCACTTAATACTACCAAATCCCTAGATGACAGGGTCTGCCTCTTGTCTTGGCTGGGGACTGGACTCCAGCTGCTCTCCTAGAGCAAAATGTCCTTGTCACCTTCATTTCATCAGGAGAGAAAGTAACTGTTAATCATTAACCAGGCCAGAGACGAGACATCGCACGAAGCTGATAGAATCTCAGGTGGCACCAAAATCTCTATCCAGCACTCTGACATCATAGGAGCAACTGCCTAACTTCAGACAGTTTCTGGCCCAGGGGAATATGCATCCTAGAACTAGATGTCCCCAAATAAGTGGTTTCTCTCTAAATGTAAAACGTAGATCACAAAACAAATTCCAGAAGAGTCCCAGGAATGCCTGTTGCATAAGGGCATCGGAGCTGGAGTCCTCGTCTCAATTCCACACACGCCAATGTTTCCCCCTGGGAGGGTGGAGGAACCAGTAGACAGACCCAAGACAGGGAAGAAATGGAATTTTCATTCTCAGCATTCAAATTTCTTGAGTCACAGTTGAAACCCCACTGCTATAATTGTTTTATACACTCTCCACAAGAAAGAATGCCTTTAAAAAGTTGCATTAGCTTCCAGATTCTCTGTTTAAAACCTCCTTTCTCCTGGGCACTTTGAGATAAAAGCTGTGTTTGACTCACTGGCCAGCTGTCAAATTCCGGCACTTGCTTTTGGCTGAGACCAGACCAGTCTTCCATTCGGCCCTGGGAGGCACTGGCCCCGCCGGCAGAGCAAGGGTTAATGGAAGCTGACCGCAGCACAGTTGTTAAGGTAATCAATACCACTGAGATACTAAAACAGCATAAGCCACAATATTGATTGCCAAGCAGATGATAAAACTGTTTATTATGATAATTGCAGGGTCCCTGCAAGATGCTCCCAGCGCTTCCTAAAGCTGTTTACAAAACTAATAAAGACTTGCCATTTCAAGGTCTTCCATTTTCACCCTCCCATCTCTCCCCAAGCTGCCACCCCCTTTCTCATCACCAAAAAGCAGGTCTCACTCCAGGGCCATTAACATGTTCTTCTCCCTGGGACAAGCACTCCATGGCCTGTCCTGGGTGGAGTATCACTCTTGGAGCCTCGAAGGAACAGACTGTCCTCCACTCTCGCCCTGCCCCCAAACTTCAGGAAAGGGAGGACGGAAGCACAGCCGACCAGACACTCAGGGCGTTCAGATTTCCTCCTTACAGCCCACCATGTGATAATTGCAGGGTTTTATCGACGGAGGGGGCTGCTCGGGGCTCCTTGGGCTGCCATCCATTTGTCATAACACATTGAAGAAACCACACCACCTTGGTTTGTAATTAAAACTTCTCTGGAGAACTTGGTGGCCGTGGAACTAACTGAACACGGTCACCGAGTCTAGAATGCATTTCCGGCCAACACAACTCCACGGAGGCTTGTGCTGCGGAACTGGGCTCTGGTCTCTGGTCTCCAGTTCTTTCGTGCCCGATGCACCAGCTTAATTTTTAACTGTGCCAATGAACTCCTTCCTGGTTGTGAACACGGCCATCTGCCTCGAGACTCAAGTCTAGCGCTTAGTAGGACGGTCACCCAAGCTGGGGTATGCTCAAGATGAACTGGAAAATGAAACGTTTTCTCTGCGGAAGTTCTTCAAACTGCTCAGGGGAAAACCCACTGAGTTCTGAGATTTAGTAGCCTTAGGAGGCACAGTCCTGCAGATATACTGAACTGAGAGTGTGTTTTCAGAGTGTGAAAGGAAAGAACCCAAGTGTCAAGAAAAACCCAGTAGCCGTTTAAATGACAACTGGAAGACAACCTTATCCCTCACGCAACCCTCAACAGCTTCCTCTCAATCCATAGTAGGCAATAGGATTTTACCCAAAATAAAATTCAACTGGATTTGGCCTTCAAAACCACATTTGCAACTTAGGCATGACCCGGAGTCGACGGGCCAAAGACTGATGATTTGGAGGCAGCAGCCCTATTTTTCACCCCATCAAAGCATGAGAAATCTTTCATACTCCTGTCTGCACCATGCCACCACTGCCCCAGCCAGGCATGGCAGCCCCTACTTCCCAACTTTCCCCCTTTCCAGCTGCACCCAGCAGGCCCAGAGGTCACTGTCCGTGGAGCGTGTCTCTGCATATACATGCACGGTCTAATTTGTGGGCCAGTAGAGACATGCAGCTCCTTTGTAGACTCCTGGCTATGCCCCACCTACTCCCAATCACACAGAAATCAGGAAACTGGAGCCAGCTTTATGAAGAGTATAATCCCCTTGCCAAAGACCTTGCCATGAACTCAGCTACAGCACAGCATGGCTGGAAGGGATGCACCAGGGTTTGGTTTGACCTGGTTACCTGCTCTTACAGGAACTGTTTGGCAACCAGGAATGGCCGGAGGAAACCTGTGGCTTCTCTATCACTGTTTCATGAACAATATACACCTAAGCAAAGTGGCAAAGGACAAACCACCACCATCTACTAAACTCCCAGCTGGATGTCCTACTCGCTCACCTATGACCATGGGGCCCAGGTTAACAAATACTTCCAGGATTTGATACCAAAAGAAGGTTTACTATTAAGTGTGACTCATTCAGCTGTTACCTTTTAACCTCACTTGCATGTAGAACTTGTGCTCTCAACAATAACTTCAACAAAAAATATACCCGAAGAATGAAATGGTCCATACTTGGAAACCCGCCCACAATGGCCGGCCGAGCCTGCCTAAGTGCTAAGAACCATTTAGGAGCATTGTAAACCATTAGGGCCATTAGCTCTAATTTGACCTCAACAAAATAAATCAACCCACTAGGAACAAATTTAGAAGCTCTCCAAAGTCAAATTCTCAAACCCTAAAAGACTCGCAAGTACAATCGAGGGCAGAAAACAAATGGCCAGTCCTAGGGCACTTCTTCTAATTCCCACCTTCTCCACAGCTGACTGAAGGGAGTGTGTTCAGCTGGGACAGGGACTCAGGAACCTTCTCAACTGGCTGGATCAGGAAGTTGTGACCATCAGGAGTCGGCATACACACTGGAACTTATTTTTCCTGCTGTTTAAAGTGATTCACTCTGTTCCCTCTGAGCTCACACCATACAAAGTTTGAGTATCCCTATCCAAAATGCTTGGGGCCAGAAGTGTTTGGGAATAAATAAATTTGGGATATCTGCATATGCATAATGAGATCTCTTGGGGCTAGAATCCAAGCTGAAACAGGAAATTCATTTATATTTCATATATACTTTATATACTACCCTTAAAGTAATTTTATGTGATATTTTTGTATTGCAGCGTTTTGACTGCAACCCATCCCATGAGGTCAGGTATAGACTTTTCCACTTGTGGTGTCATACTGATGCTTTCAGATTTTGGAGCATTTTTGACTTCAAACTTTCAGGTTAGGGATGCTCAGCCTACAGGATTTTTCCATGTATACCACTGTACATATCTTCTTCCAAAGAATGCAGATATTTGGATCATTTCAAGATACCCTGATTAGCTTTCAATTATGGTAAGTGATTCTCAGCAGCAGGTAAAGATTCACCTCGCCTTCATGTCTTTAAATGGGAAGGTATATACATTAAGAACTGTGATTCCTCCACATTAATACATGTGTCAACACAATAAATAATTTCTCCAACAAAACTTATAACCATCAGTATACACTATAAATTTAAATTGCAAAATCATCATAATTTTTCATCTTTATTCTTCACTGATAATTACTTACTGAATTTTTGAATACTGATGCCACTGCCTTGATGAAGGAGGAGGGAGTGAAATAAACTTTGGCACCATCAAATTCCATCAGCTGATGGAAAAAAGCTAAAAACAAGCAAACTAGATTTAACCGGGCAGTTGGCATGTATAAGTCAACAATCCTTTGGTGTTTAAATGATACCAACGCTACTTAACAGGAGAAGAGGAAGTAGCAAGGATACTGGCGAGACAAGTTAGCAGTAACAGGAGAACCAGCACATAGAGTTCTATAACCCAGAGTCTGAATTGCTAAAAGCTGAGTAATCCTTTCCAGCTCCACCCAGCACAAATTTCCAGGTATCAAATTATATGCTAATTACATGAATGTGCAGTTATATGAGGGGAAGTGGGGTGAGTCAGCACCCAGGGGGTGGAAGTTCAGTAAAAATTTAGTTGGGTAAAGCATGTTTCATGCATAGGCCCGGGGCTCCTCTGGCTCAGGAAAAGAGGAGGAATTAGGAGTCAGAGGTCCCAGTGATCTCGCCAAATCTTCCCCTAACCGGGCTTCCGCAGCCGATTCATTGGCCCTCTCTGGCCAGACTTTCTCAGCTTATGACACAGGTTCGTTTCCTTTCTGTACGTTTTTTGTACAGTTGAAAAACTGCTAAGCCTTGGCCCAGTTCAGACTCTGCTAGTCAGGACAGAGGCTTGTCTCCCAAATGCAGCCCTGTGGGGATAAGCAGTCCCCCTCCCCACCCTGATGTGATGGAGGGGAAAATGCTAAAGCTTCTGCCCTGTCCCTTGGCAAGTTCAGGATTAGGAAGGCACAGTTTTCTTCTGGCTCCTGGTCTCTAATGCCGGCAAATGTGTTGTACTTGTCAAGAGATCGTACTGAGCTCTGAAGCTGCTCCGAAGCTCATGTTTCAGACGTAAGAACTTTATCAACATAACGCATCGGCGTAACCTTGCCTCGAGGCCCAGTCAACAGTATACTGATCTTGCCCTGATCTGATGGGGGAGAGCTACTGGGAAGTCCAGGCCTGACACAACCGCTGGTGGGCTGAGCGGACGATGGGCACCGAGCACTTAGGACCTTGCCACCACTGCTCACAGTGCTTAGGGGAGCTCCATCCACGAGGAGCACAGCACCCTTTGCTCCCCTAGTCCTTCCCACTTCAAATGACTTTTCCCCCCAATAATGTGTTCAACAGGCTATTAACAGAGGGACACTCAATTAATACCTTGCGGGGACCAGCAGGTGGCGTGGTGGTTAAGGTGCTGGACACTCCCACATGCCAGACCACGGTTCAAGTCCTGGATCTGGTAGCCTGCTTTCCCACTTTCCCTGTTCTCTCTCTGGTCAAATTAAAATAAATGAATAAATAAATAAAATTGAATAAATAATTCTTTAAAAAAATTAATACCTTGACATATTATCTTTAACAATGAAGTCCTGGGACCAGCAGGTGGCATGGCGATCAAGGACGACACTGGACTCACACATGGTCAACCATGATTCAAGTCCCAGACCTGGCAGCTGGCTTTCTCTCTCTCTCTCTCTCCCTCTGTCTCTGACTCTCTCTCGTTCACTTTGACTGTCTCTGGTCAAATTAAAATAAATAAGTAAATAAAGTTAAACAAAATAATTTTAAGAAAAAGAAGTCTTATGGGGGCATAGTGGCTAAAGGCACTGGACTCCCACATGGCCAACCATTGTCCAAGTCCCGAACCTGGCAGCTTGCTTTCTTACTTTCTCTCTCTGGTGAGCATGCAGGCCCTATAGAAAGTTAAATATTAATAATAAATAAAATTAATCTTTTTAAAAAATGAAGTCCTATACACGAGGACCTTCAAAAAGCACATGGAAAATGCATTTTATGAAAAACCAAGCAAGATTTTAAAAATTAGTTTATACCCAAATAAATGTATACTAGGACCGGATTGTAGCACGGCAGTAAAATGCAAGGTGCTGTAAGGGGGACCTACTATGGAAGGCTGCCAGTTCATGGCCAGAGATCTCCCCTTAATAAGCTTGGCACATGTGTGTCCATGACCTGGGCTAACTGAGGCTGGGGCTGGATAGCAGTGTGGAGACTGTGTCATGGTTGCTGTCTCTTTCTTCCTCCCTCTCTGTCTCTCTCACTTATAGAATAAATAAAAGGACTAAAAAAAAAGAAGAAGAAAAAAAAAAAACGTTTTAAAAACTGAATTTCACTTTTCCACAAACGTTCTAAAGCCTCCTCATCCACGGTGCTGGCGCTGGTGCTGGCGTCGGCACCGCAATGGCTGACAGCACATGCTCCTCTTGGCATCCGAGCACAGAGACCGTTTAAGAGCTTCACGTTCTTAACCAACAGTGGGTGTCAGGTTCATCAGACACACACTGGGCCTAGGGATCACATTTGCCCCATACGGTTGTTAAGGATTAATGAGACAGTGGGGTATTTAGCACAGTAGATGCTTAATAAGTGTTAGCTATTAATATTTATACACAGAAGTGCGCACACACAAAGAGAGAACACGTTCTCATTTCATTTTCCTAACAACCCAGCGAAGACCGTATGCGCGTTCTGGAGGCCCAGAGGAGAGAAAGAGACCTGCACGCGGTCGTGCGCCTCGGGAGACGGCAACGCTGGGCTTGGACAGAGGACCAGCCTTCCAGTCCGTGGCTTTTTCCATTACTTTCCAGTATGTCATGTGCTGGATGCTTTAGGTGATTCGTGGGTGAACATTTTACATTCCAGTCATTATCTTTTTAATGTTTATTTGAACCAGGATAACTAGCACAGATCTGCGATTCCTCAGATAGCATGGCTCGGGATGACGCATAAGCAAGGATTAATGGTTTTAACAGGGGAGCCCATTAACAGAAAAACGTAAAGCAAGTTAACACAGAGCAGGTGCCGCAGAGACACGGCGAGGATGCCCTAAGTGGGGGGCTTCTCTACCCCCCTCAGAGGCATAGCTGAACTGATCTTTCAACCCTCAGCAGTCACTGACCTGCACGTCCTGGCTTCCTCCATGTAGCCATCTCCCTCTTCCCTAAAACCTAGCCCCCCATTAAAGGGATCGCCCCCTTCCTCCAGGCTTTCTGAGAAAGGTTATGGGCAGGGTTATCAGCCCCCGTGACCTCTGCAGTCATCAGCTGCACTTCTGCCTCTCCCTCCCGCCCCCAGCAGGGATCCTCAGCCTGACGCTGGCTCCCCAGCCTCCCCCCCATTAAGGCCTTTCTCCGAGTACAGCCATCACAAGAGGGCTGTTTAGCGAGGGGACCTTCAGCTGACCTTTGCTGACAGGCTCCAAGCTCCCTCTGTAAACTGATCTAATGCTAGGCGGGATAATTAGTGACCAAGTAGTAATTGCAGCTTCTAACTATGCTCCACTAAGACTGCAAAATTTCCCTGGTGGGGGGCGGCGGCTGTGGGGGTCCCCAACCCACACAGAGGCATCTATCTACTCACAGCCAGAAGGAGGTACTCAGCAAGATTTCTGGGGAAGGCCAGCACTTTTCCAGGTTTTAATTAAAGTGGGACTTGAATCAGGAGACAGACAGCTAAAAAGAAAATTAGTGAGTAGAGTGGTTTGGAAAGAAATCTATGGCTTTGCCTGGAAGAGTCCATTCAAGAAAGCACAAGCTCTCAAGGTTGATGGCCACGCACAAGGAATGTTCACCATAGCCACGGCAGGAGCCCAGCAAGAAGCCTCGGGGAAGCCTCAAAGAGAAATGCAGACAGGCAGGATGCACCATGGTAGCTGGTAGCGCCACCAGAGAACACCCCCATCACCCACTCAACGCAAAACCGCTCCCGCCTCCAAGCAGCTTGTACACTTAGAAGATTCTAGCCACAAGGCTGGGTGGTCTACCCAAAGGGACCTGTAACATCGTCAGCTATGATCTGCCAATCCCACCGGACCTATCCAACAGGCCACCTGCACTAGTTGCTGACACGCATGTACCATGTTTCAGAATAACATGCAAAGTCCTTGCTGGGAAATAAAGAGAGGACCATTCTATATACAGCAGATAGCCCCTGGCACGACTCCAAAAAAAAAAAAAAAGCGATGGCACACAGGACAAACCGAAGGACAGAGAACTGTCCCTCCTTACTCTTAACGGGGCAGTAAGAGACACTCATGACACACCAGCATTTGTTTCTTCCTAAGCGAACCCTGGATTTCTGAGCCCACCCCCTCTCCAATTTCCTTCATCTGCTTTGTACTAAAAAAGTCACTTCACTGAACTGCTGTTGCCTGTACGAACTCCTGAACCTCTTTCCTCAGGAGAGTCGGCAAGTTCAGGGGGCACGGCAGCTGCCCCGGGTGGACGAGACTTTCTGCCAATCTGAATTACACTATGGACTCCTTCCAACTTGGTTTCCTCTGCCACTGTGCTGCCCGATCCCCCAGTGCGTTCAAGGCTGGAGAGAGAGACTCTCTGGGTTGAATCCAGTTACAAAAACCAGGGTAGTAGCAGCCGAATGCACTTACCCGCCCTCCATTTCCTTCTCCAAACAATTAATACACTTAATAACTCCGGCCCCGACGACAGACTCCTCAGACACCCCTCTATTAACCTCTTCCCGCTATAAGCAGTGGGTCTCCACCAGAATTCTTCTGTTCCCTATCACTTAATCATTTTTTAATCCACAACAAGGACTTTGCGCCACACTGTGGTTTTGTTCTCTCTTAATCTTTCATGAGGGACCTTATCAAAAGCTTTTAGAAAATACAAGTGAATTTTGCCTACCAGGTCATCTTTATTATTTTAGAATTCTTTATGAAGAAATTACAGACTTTAACATTGTAAATGAATATTTAAGGCTCGGCATTCACTTAGACATGCAAGTCTGACTCGGGTTATGTTTAAGTCCCCGCGTTACTTCCATCTTTAGAAAGATTCTTGTGTGCCTACTGGGAAGGAATGACAGCGCGCCACCCCTCACGCCTCCCCCAATATCCAGGTGTGATAATTCCTGGGATTCCCCCATGATTTCCTGGACCAGCTGAAACTGAGCATGTACTGAAGACCAATGGGACACATCCTGTATTAATGGAACCTCCAACCATGGAGTAAGTCACTGAGTCAAGGGAGCCTGGAGATGGCAGCCTACCTAACTTCTACCTTCTCTCTACCTGTCCCTAGGTGGGTGGCAGCTCAACAGCCTAGGACTCCCTGCCTCACAGCTGGCCCCACACATCTGCAGGGAACCAGACAGCTTTTGGATCTTGACACCCTTTCCGCTCCCACCTGACACCTGTTTGTCGTAGCTATTATTCCTAATTAGCACGCTACACCTGGTTCAGCCCTGAGCACTGGGGCAGGTCTCCCCTTAAAGGAACAATTCAAAGATGTGCAAGGGGTGGGGGGGTGCTTCCTGGTCCTTTAGAATTATTTTCTTGACAGGTTTAGAGGTAAATCATCTACTCGAATCCACGTCTCTTCAAGAGCAGCCTTTGGGCGGTGTTCAAAAGCTAGAGTGCAATTCTGGAATCCCTGTTTGAAAGTGTTCCCATCAAGGAAAAATAGAGGGTCAATGTAATCCACAGTTATGCTAACACGGCTTCCTGATCACTAGGAGATCTTCAGCCTTCATAGGATACGCATCTGCTTCTAATGCCCCCCTTTAGTTCAAAGCTGCACCCTGGTCACCAACGATGTGGTGAGGGTTCGCACTCCTAAGGCTGGTGAGGTGTGCCTGCCATTCCTCCAAAACATGAGAGTGAAATTAACAAGTTTCAGGACATGGTCTACTGAGTAGAGTACTAGGGCAGTATTTTTATCCTAGAGGAAGACCATTAATGTAAAGTCATAATTGAAAGTCTATTAAAAGGGTCATCGAAGGTGCACTGGAGGTGCAGCATGATGCACTGCTCAAGGGATGCTGGATCCATACGAAAATCACGCGTTTGGTTCCCGGGGCGACCTACAAACCAGGTGCATATGCCAGATGCCCATGCCCGTGATCGAGGCTAACAGGGCAGGCAGAGATTAGGGGAGTAGGGAGTGGGAGAGTGTGCCCACAGTATGAAACTGAAACTGTTGAGGGTACTTGTCTGTCTGTCTGTCTCGCTCTCTCTCTCTCTAGTGCTGTGTGTGTGTGTCTCACATTCATGAAAGGAAAAAAAAAAGTTGGACCGTAAATGAGCTGTCCAACTCGGCCCTCTAGTCTCAGCACTTACCTCTCTAATCTGGGTGCCCTAGAGGACGGAATGGGAACTGCAGGTCCAGCAGGTGCTCCATTATGGCAACACAGCAGTTCAGCAGGGACTTAATGAGCTCTTGTAAGGAAACAGGAAGTCTATAAAGTAATTTAAATAACTTCCAGTCCTGAAATAAAGGAAATTAAACTGCTGGCACAAACCCCTCTGATGGACACCTTCTTTGTCCCTTCGATCACATCCACAAGTAGAGCTGTCATATTCCTTTCCCCAAGGCCTGCCCCCAAATTCCTCTAATACGAAACACACAAAGGCTGTCAGTCAGTTCTCAGAGCTCTCCATGCTCCTGCAGAAGCTGTGAGCCAGGGATGTGGTGTGATATGCAGCAAGCACACAGCAATCAGCCCACAAACCTCACACCGAGTCCTACTACCCCCTGCAGGACATTGGGCAAATCATGCAATTTCACGGGGCCTCAACACTTCCCATGAACACAGGAAAGGCCATCGACTGGACAAACAACCTCTCAGACTGTTCAGAGGGTCAAATGAACACATATGAGAATAGTGCAAACTAAAAATGCAAATAAACATTAGTATTCTTCCAGCCATCCAGGCCCTTAGGCTCTGGAATTTCTCAACTTTCTGCTCAAGAGGCACTATTCCATCCTGACTTTTCTTCCTCTTCTCCTAACTCCCCAAATGTAGGTACTTATTTGTGTGGGTATTTATTAGTCGGATTAGATGTGGTTTTGTCTATTCTCCTCTTGGGATCTTGGGCATGCATACACACGTGCCCAGAGTGATTTTCAAGCCAGTGGGTCCAAGACTCAAACTGCAGTCACCCCTATGGAAGTCCAGCAACATAACTGGTACTCCATCTGCTGGTCTCAGCATGGTTTCCTTAAGGACAGAGGCTGTGGCTTTTCATCTTCGTAAAGCAGAGTGTCTAAGGACCAGTATCACCAAGTAGGTCCTCAATAAGGGGTCTACAACTAATTAATTCTCAGGGATCATTTATTACCCTAACCACTATCCATCAACTCTATGACAACAGTCAAACTTTGTGACGAGATAAGATCACAACCAGCTGTGAGCCTACTAGGCAGGGACAGGTAGAGGCCTGATTTCCCCATCAATGCAGAAAGGGCCCCAACTCCTCACATGTATTCCTCTTGAAATGCAAACCATTGTCACTGTGGCAGTTTCACCTGGTAAGCCGGATACTAGAGAATGTTTCTGGCCACAGAGGTAAGTTTACTTTATTGATAATAATCAGCCAGATACAAACTGGTTTGACCAGTAATCTGGATGCAGGATCACAACAAAGATAAACTTAAAAGAAGCTTAAGGTCAATCTTGGCTGTTAGTATCACAACTGACAACTGGGATGGTGAACCTGTGACCCCTTACCTGCCGAAAGCTGAGAATGAGGATAGGTGTTCAGTGTGACCAAGAAAGCTACTACTTCCATGGTGTGCTAGGGAGCATGATCTTGGTGCTCTTAAAAGAGAACATTGGGGTGGGCTAGCCAATAGCATGATGGTTAAGGCATTGGATCCCACATGGACCACGGCACAGTTCAAATCCTGGACCCAGTGGCTTAAAAATTACACCAAGTATGTGCTCAAAATCAAGAAAGGAGAATGGCGTAACATTGACTGCGGTATGGCCAATCCCCCACGGGAGTGCTTTCTCTCCCCATAACCCTCAGTGAGCACAAACACCCTATAGCTTTTTTTTTTTTTTTTTTTTTTTTTTTTTTTAAGAGATTGAACCATTGGGTTCTGCTCAAAACCAGAATTTTTTTCTAAGCCAATTCTGAGAAAGGAAATCGCAAGCAGAAACCTAACTTTGTTTTGTGTTAAAGCACACCATGAAACAAGCATTCTTGTACCTTCATAAATAGGGTCTATATGAAGCTGCTCAGGTGTCCTGACTGGCGTCTGTGGTTATGGATAAGAGTTTTGTGTTACACAGCATGGCGGTCTTAACACCGCTAAAGAATTCCGTGGTGCTCCCCTGCTTGTGAGCCTGTGTAACTTGAACGACTGGATTCGGAGGGTCCAGAGGTCTATTTGAGCAATAGCTATCTTCCCTTAAAGGTCTCGCAAGTTGAGCAATCGAGCGAGTTCTTTATCCTGGAGGGTTTCCCAGTCCTGGCCTCCCCAGGCTAAGGCCCCATGGCCTCTGCCCACCGCATGGCACCATGCCTCGCTACATGTGAGAGGCAAATCATTCTTTTGTGTACAACATCTGTATCATCATTTTTTTTTCTTTCTTTTTTTGGAGAGGTTTTTGCTATAGGGCACGTGCGCTCGCCAGACAGAGAGAGACAGAGAGATAGAAAGCGAGAAATCATCCCCCAGAGGGGATGGCCACGCCACAATCCCTTCTCCTCCATTCTTCTCTCTGGATCTTGGGCACGCACGCACACGCGCCCGGCGTGAGTTTAAGCCACCGGGTCTGGGACTCGAACCACGGTTGACTATGTGGGAGTCCAGCGACATAGCCATTACGCTAACTGCTGGTCCCTGTATCATCATTTTGCAGTCAGATCTCAGCCAGAAGGACTCAACCTGACCAATTTCTATCTACGGTGGGTTAATCCAAAAGCAAATTTGAATCATCTCCAGTGGACTCAGCCATAGTACCTCTTTTTTTTTTTTTCTTTCTATCTATCTATCTATCTATCTATCTATCTATCTATCTATTTATTTATTTATTGTTATTTTGCATACTTTCACTGGACATCACCATAGCATACAAAATGCGATTTTCCAGCCAGAATACACTGTAGAGTGGCTTAAACATATAGTACCTCTTAGCAACAGCCAAGCTTTTCTTCCCACCAAGCTCACTGACCAAGAACCAGAACCAGCACATCTTGGGGTCTCCCTTCTCGGACCATCCTTCATCCAAATCCTTCATTTAAAATGGGAGCCATGTGGTCATTTTAAATTCCCAGCAGCCACATTTAAAAAGGAAACAAGTGAGGGACCAGCAGGTAGCATGACGGTTGAGAAGCTGGATTCCCATAGGGCCAATCACAGTCCGAATCCCAGACCTGGCAGTTGAAAATCCACCAGGCACAAGTGAATGAATGCCCAAAATTCCAAAAGGGGAATGGAGGAGAAGGGATTGTGACATGACCATCCCATGGGGTGATTCTTCCCTCCCTCCCTCCCTCCCTCCCTCCCTCCCTCTCTCTCTCTCTCTCTCTCTCTCTCTCTCTCTCTCTGGCAAGCATACACGCCCTATGTCAAAAACTCCAAAAACAGAGGAAACAGGTGAAATTAAGTGTCGTATATCTTATTTAACCCGTTATATTAGGCTGTCAGAAAGTCATGATGCATTTTTGCACAGAAAAAATTGTCATGACTTTCCCAGTGACCTAATACGTAAAATAGTATTTCAGATGTAGTCAGTCAAGATTGTATTAGGATATTTTGTCCCGGCTTTTATACTGAGCCTTGGAAACCTGGCGTGTCTCTCGCACTCTCAGCACAGCTCCACACGGAGCAGCCGCATTTCTCGTGCTCAGGAGCCACGTCTGGAGAGTGGCTACCTCACTGTGATCTAAAGCACTGGCTTCGCCCACCGACAAGATCCTAAAACAGAACTCTGATCTGGCCCAGAGCAGTAAGTCATGCTTGTTATTCTTACTAGCAGATTTTACAGAACTCACTCCCTTCAAGATTCTTTCCCACGGCATTTATAATTATATTTGGGTGACATGTCAAGAAGTTAAGCTGGCTGATCCTGGAGTTAACAGATTTTCAAGGAATCGTGTATAACTTATCTCGTCCATCGGATCATCTCTCCAGGGCTTGTCCACCATTAAACTAGACCCTAGGGGTTTCTTAATTTAAATTCTTTGTAACCCTGTAACTTGAAAATTCACCAACTTCATGGAATTTTTGTTTGTTTGTTTAAGATTTTTGTGATAGGGCTAGAGAGAAACAGAGAGAGACAGAGAGGGAAAGTGAGAAATCACCCTCTGGGGGAGGGCCATGCCGCAATCCCTTCTCCTCTCTTCTCTGCTCTTGGGATGTGGAACACGCACATGCACCTGGCTTGTTTGACAAGCACCTTAACCTCCATGTCACCTGCTGGCCCATATCTGCGGAATCTTAAGGTACAAAGAGATACACAGCAAATCCACACGCTTGAGAGCTATTATAAACAGAAGGAAAATCTCCAGAAGAGAGAAAATTTTAAGGCATGCTCATAGCAATTACTAAGTAGAACACTTTGGGAGCCTAGTCCAGATCTGGGTAGGTTTGGCTCAGGAATATTCCATCTGTCCTGAGCACTGACTGGATCCCATTCTAGTGAGCACAATGCAACTCAGATAAGGATCAGCCTTCCAATGCCAGGGTGGACAGGCCAGGGGTCCCAGGTGAGCCCATGACACACACACACTTCGGCAGGAACTCTTGAATCAGACCCTTTTCTTCACATCTTAAGTATGTATACACTTGGCTTTCTGTTCTCTGCATTTGTGTCAATCCTACCCAGAGGGGCACAGGATTCCATCTAGAAAGCAACACTGGCAAGCTCAAGACATTTGCAGACTCATTAGTCCAGATTCAGCTGGACAACCAGAGCAGGGCAACCAGAAACACAGAAAACAGTTCTCTTCTGGCTCGTCATTTTGGCTGCAGGCAAGAGAAGGTGGGCACAGAGCTCTGGGGGAAAGGACTGTAACGGGCCGAGGCTGGGCTTTGTTCCCAGAGCCCTATGGGGGACAGGGCTTGCTCCACAGCGTACAAATGCAGGAGGCTGCTTTCCAGCAGGTGGAGGGTTCACCCCACTAGGTGTCCCGGCAGGAGAAAAGAGGAGGAACTGCTGTCCATCAACACTGTCCTTGGCATCCTCCCATCCCAAGGGTCCTGCAGCCTATCCCCAAGGCACAGGGGAGAAGCGTGGGGAACTAAGAGCATGCAGAGAAAGGAAGGAAGGAGGCGGCTCTTCTTGGCTGATGGGTGTGAGTGGTGAGCATTAATTAAAAAGCCATCCGGGAACAATGGTCTTTTCATATTTGGAGCCTGTTCTGCACAAAGCTCAGCTTGTTCTAGGGGGAGGACTCCGCTTTCCTTTTTTTTTTCTTACTCATTTCCTAGGGTTGTGGTGATGTCTGGCACCCAGCTCGACCCGCTGGAGTATCCCTTAACCAGAGGATGTGCCAGGCAGGCCTCCTCCTTGACTTCACAAGTGGTGGCACTGAGACACAAACAGGGAGCAACTGCAGGAAGCTTTTCTGTCTCAACGCAGGCTCCCAGAGAGCTCCCGGGTGTTTCCCTGAGTAGCTCCCTAACTCACAGAAACACGCTGGATGTGTTCACGGGCCAAACACCCATCTCCCTCTCAAATTACGCTAGACACGCCACACCCAGCAGACGCAGGCGGGAGCCATGAGTCTAACAGAACAGTCAACGCACACTGGAAGGCCGAAGTGGGACAGGACAGTGGACACGCGTCAGATCACGTGACGAGACACCCCCTCCACATTGTGGCCCACTCCTAGAGTCTCTGCTAAACCCCACAAACTCCTTACATGGAACAGCTTTTAAACTGGGGATGAGGGTGGGGAGCAGGGGCTGACACTAAGCATCTAAGACGTTCCCAACACTTCACCCCAGGAGCCACGTCTGGAGAGCGGCTACCTCACTGCTGTGATCGAAAACACTGGCTTGTCACTTTACTCCGTCCTTCCGATCCATGATGGGCAGCCTCTGTGTCTTTAGCTGTCAAACTTCCATTTTGGTCCCTGCAGCTACTCCCTGGGCTTAGCCATCCTCATAGATGACACAAAGAAACCTAAAATTTATGTCTTAAAAAGACACCAGATTCTTCCAGAATGTTTGTGATGGAAAAAAGAGTCGAGAGCTGACTTTTCTTTTCCCCTTAAAAAACAAAACAAAACAAAACAAAAAAAACTGGGGGTTGGCCGGTAGTGTGGTGGTTGAGGCACTGGACTCCTACATAGCCCACCACAGTTCAAATCCCGGACCTGGCAGTTTATCCTCACTTTCTCTCTCTCTCTCTCTCTCTCTCTCTCTCTCTCTCTCTCTCTCTCTCTCTCTCTCTGTCACTCTCTGGTGAGTACATGTGACCCACAGCAAATTAAAAAATAATAATAAGAAATAAAATAAATAATTACAAAAAACCGAAACAGAACTTTATTTACTTATTTCTTCCAAGAGTAAGAGAGAAGCAATATCCTCAACAGTCTTGACTCTGCGCTCCATCCCTAGCCAACCACAGATCATGGGCACACACACCTGGCATATTCAAAGAGGTCTCTGGATGTGAACCCAGAACCTTCCCAAATGGGTCAGCCTCCAGAGCCGAGCCTTCTGCTGCACCACCATCCAGCCCCCCACCTGCTAAGAACCACAGTCAATATCGACATACGCCTCTTTTTCCTTAAGAATTATTTTATTTAACATTTATTTATTTGTTTATTTATTTATTTTTATTGACTACTGAGGGACAGAGTGAGAGAGAGAACGTGAGAAAGCAAGTCACCAGGTCCAGTGCTCAAACCACGGTTGGCCATGTGGGAGTCCAGTGCCCTTAACCACCAAGCCACCTGCCGGCCCTGACATATGCCTCTTTGGGGATCTGGGAAACTTTGGCCAAACATGCTGAACATACTTCTGATTTGCTGGCCAGGACAATCCCATCAGGAACTCTGATCTTCTCTGGCATCCCACCATTGGCATTCTGGGCAGCCAACTTCCCCCTCTGGACACTTCCCTTCTAGGACGGCAGCCTCTCCTACCTCTGTCTGCCTAAGTCTGTCCGCACAGTGACTGGATCTAATGGGGAGTCTGACCCATGGCTGACATGAACATCGAAAAACCCTCATTTTCACAACAGCACACCCCCCACCCAGCTTAGGCTGAGGTGTTATCTAAGTCTACTCTGAAAGTCTATGACACATCAGGGGACAATCCAAACACTTCCGTCAAGGAGATTTCACAAGCTCGTGCATTACTGGGACTTCCATTATTTTTACAAACACATACTATAGACACTTACAGTAAATATCATAAATAATTACGGTTAAGTAGGGGACAGACATTTTGTGAAGCAATCTTGCTATTCCTGTTTTATTTTAAATTAGGTTCTTGTTCATTCACAAGATTGAATACTCTCCAAAAGGTGATCAGATACAGTCACAGACCAGCACTATGCAAGCAGCTACTCGCTAACTTTCAAACACACCTTTTTTTTTTTTTTTTTTAAACTATAAAAGAAATAGATATTCACTATACAGAGTTCAAAAAACGATTAAAAGTAACCCACACTTTCACCATCTGGAAATAACCACTCAGTTAATATTGAGTTAATGTGTATTCTTTCCTCTCTCCTTTATGCACATTTTAAAAATTAAACTGAAGTACACACAGTCTCCTTTCATTTAATTTACATCCCTATTTTCCCACATCCATAACATGAGGTAGGAGTTCAAACAACTACACAAGAATCTGCCACATGGATGTGCCACATTTTAAATCAATTCCCTTTTTAGATTGTTTCCATTTTTACTGTTATGTCTATAATTAATATCTTCATTAATTTCTTTCTGTAAAATTCTGATGACTCATTTCTTTCTTAAAAATTGAGTTGCTGGGTCACCAGTCCTAATCAGACATTAGAGATATATTAGTGAAAATAAAAACAAAACAAAAAAAAACAGAGAAACAGACATCCCTGCCCTTCAGAAGCTATCTATTCCCTCTAACATGGTAAATAATCAAGGATCATAAGTGTTTGAATTATATAGTATTTTATAAGGTGACTGATAGTATGATCCAAAAAAAAAAAAAAAAAAAAAAAAAGTAGGACAGAGTAAGAATAAAGATTCATGGTGGGACTAGCTACAAATTTAAATAAGCCCTATTTTCTTGAGACACTGCCAAGCCACCTTTTGGAAAGGTGTTCCTGTATTTCTGCCTCTTCACCAGAACAAGGCAACTGCTTTACTTTAAAAATCTTAGTTCAAAAACCACAAAAAAAAAAGCTCACTCTCACTAGGAATCTAACAAGTTACAACTCTGAGGTATCACCTGGCTCTTCAAACAGGTAACCTAAACTTATTCTTTATATAAGTTACCCATTCAAGTTCTTTGCCCAGTTTTCCACTACCCTTGTCCATTATTGATTTTAAGAACTCTTTATATATGAAGGATATTTAGGGCAAAGAGTTAACTACATGTGCTGCAAATATCTTCCCCCAGTTTGTCATGTGCTTTTGAAGTTTGCTATTGGTACACGGATGCAGACATTTTTCAAAGTAAAATAATTCGATCTTTTCTGTTATGATGTTTTCACTAGAAGTGTTGGCCTAATTTCTCTCCCTTCCCCATATTCATATTAATATTAACCCATACGTTCTCTCTCTCTCTCTTTAAAAAATCTATTTATTTGTTGTGATGTTTGGGCCACCAGGTCCAGGACTTGAACTGCAGGCAGCCATGTGGGAGTCCAGCACCTCAACCACCGCACCACCTGCTGGCCCCACCCACACTTTTTTCTCTTTTGTGATTTCAGTTTTACTTTTACCTCTCTAACTCATCTGGTATTTACAGTAGTATCTGAAACGGAGAATGGCTCAAATTTAATCCTTTCCCTATTTGTTGCCAAACCATGCTAGGATTATTTACTGCATAATTGCAGAATATGCAATATTGCATTAATACTAGAGGCACTAAAGCACAGTGATGGAAATCACTGATCTTGGTGTCACTAAATCTGTGTTCAAGTCTGAATGGTTTTTGGGCAAGTTACTTAAAACTGAGCTTCAGTTTCCTCATCTGAACAATGAACTATAAATAGTGTTCACTTTATACAGTTCTGCTGAGGATTAAATGAGATAGGCTCATGTGCAAGTGTTCAGCATAAAGCTTGGTACTTAGAAATACTGAAAATATGAGGTGTTATTGTAGTTCCTCTCACTTATTTGAAACATTACTTTTACCAGACATGTTTCTATTTCATTGCTTTTCATTGAGTGGGCTCTATTACTTTCTAATCAGTTTTTCCTGCAATATAGGGAACCTAATTGCTTTTTAACTTTTTTACTTTGCAGCTGAATTCCTTATTAATTCCATTTAAACGTATTTTGGATATTCTAAAGTGACAATAACATCTGCAAATAATTTGCATTGTTTCTTTTTAACCATTATTTGACTTTGGTTTTTACAACCTAGCCAATTCAATAAGGCAAGAAAAAGAAATGAGTACACTGGGCAGTCATTGTTTTGTTCTCAGTTTCATAATGCTGCCTGATAGGATTCACTATTAAATCTGAAGCTCTTGGCTCCTGATTTTCTTCAACAAGTTAATACAATCTTGTAGTAGCTTGAGTTTTTTAAATCTATGCAAACTAAAAATAAGGGTAGAAAATTACCAAATGCCTTTTCTATCTACTGTGTTATATGTTTTTTTTTTTTTCTTTTCTTTGCTCTCCTTACTTACATGATTATTTCCAGAGCAGATTTTCTAACATTAAGTCCTGCTTACATTTCTGGGATAAAGTCTACGTGGTTATCATTCTTTCTTTTTTTAAGCTTATGTATTTCTCTCTTTCATGAGAAAGAGGCAGACACCTTTAATACGGTCTTGCCATACTGCCTCACTAATAATCAAGTAAGTTAAAATAACGAGGTTATCATTTAGCTCTCCCGATGCACTAGATTCATGTGAGTTACTTGTGCTATTTGCCACCTAGCATGCTCGGATCAACGTAGTACCTGAACCAGGGCTTTCACACGGATCTAGTATTATGCAGTGTCACCTATGACCTGCACCACTGAAGCTGTGCCTAGGATTTAAAAAAAAAAAAAAAAAAACTGCTAAATTCAATCTGCAATGATTTTACTTAGCATCTTTGCATTCATCCTCGCGTCTGAGCTCAGTCTTCACCACTTGTTTTATAGAATCTTTGTAATCTTTGGTGTTGGTTTTCAGGATGTACTAGCTTCATAAAATCAACTAGGACGTTCTATCTCTTTTTCTGTGCTCTGAAACAGTTATTTGGCAGGCAATTTCATTGTCCCCCAAGTTTAAAAGAACTCATCCAATTAAAGTTCCTGCATCCAGAGCTCTTTTTTAGAAGTAGTATTTTTTTTTTTAAGGTTCAATTACTTCTTTAGTTCCTGGTTTAAGGTTTCAGACTCCTGAATCATTTCCCTAGAACAGCCAAATCACTGAGGTTTTCTGAGCTGTTGTATTTTAAGGAACTGTATTTTACATTGCAAAATAATCACTTCGAATATTGAGTTAAATTTGTTTCACTTTTTTGTCATAATAAGTCTTTTTTTTTTTTTTTTTAGAAGTTTTTGCTATAGGGTGCATGCACTCACTAGAAAGAAAGACGGGGAGACAGGAAGTGAAAAATCACCCTCCAGGGGCGATGGCCGCGCTGCAATCCCTTCTTCTCCATCCTCCTCTCAACATCTTGGGCATGCACGCACACGTGCCCAATGTGAATTTAAGCTGCAGGTCTGGGACTCAAACAGCAGTCGACTACATGGGAGTCCAGAAACATACCATTATGCCATCTGCTGATCCCAGTAAGTCATTTTTAGTTTTGTGTACTTGGGTTTTCTATTTTCTTCATTAAAACAATAGTGGTTTGGGAACCAGCAGTTAGCGTAATGGCTATGTTGCTGGACTCTCACGTAGTCGACCGTGGTTCGCGTCCTGGACCTGGTGGCTTAAAACTCATGCCGGACGCGTGTGCACGCGTGCCCAAGATCCCGAGAGGAGAATGGAGGAGAAGGGACTGCGGCGTGACCATCCCCCCTGGGGGGTGATTTCTCGCTTTCTGTCTCTATGTCTCTCTCTGTCTGTCTGGCGAGCACACGCGCCCTATAGCAAAAAACCTCTCCAAAAAAAAAAAAAAAAAAAAAAAAAGCAAAAAACAATAGTGGTTTGATCTATTTCCTTGTTCTTTTTTTCCCCAAATAAATAGCTTTCAGATTTATCAGTTCAACAGTTTTGTCTGTTTTTCTAATTCATTAATATCACTTGTATCTTATAATTATTTTCTTTCACTATCTTTAGGTTTGCTTTATTTTTTC
This sequence comes from Tupaia tana, assembly GCA_026018925.1. NCBI lineage: Eukaryota > Metazoa > Chordata > Mammalia > Scandentia > Tupaiidae > Tupaia > Tupaia tana. The sequence goes on from JAKSZU010000018.1 coordinate 15,750,762, forward strand.
CAACTTTGAACTGTATACTTAATTCATTGGTTTCATTTCCTCTTATTTAATAATAAGAGAATTTAAAGCTATGAATGTGCCCCTGAATATAACTTTGGCAATAGCCCATGCAGGCTTCTCAATATTTCCTAACACTTCTATAATGATAATTCATTTCCTCTTTTACCCAAAAATGTGAGTCTGGAAAATACTTATTTTTAAGAATTTATTTTATTTTATTTATTCATTCATTTATTTTAATTTGACCAGAAAGAGACACATAGAGGAGTGAGAAAGCAAGCCACCAGGTCTGGGACTCGAACAATGGTCGCCCATGTGGGAGTGTTCAGTGCCTTAACCACCATACCACCTGCTGGTCCCATGGAGAATACTTTCTAATTTTCTAGCAACCTAACTTCATTAACATGTTTAATATTAAGTATCCTATGGAGGATTAAAACATCTCTGAAAGGAGATGAAAAAAAGCTAGCATACACCAAAAAAACCTTTAAATAGAAAACACTACTTAATGTTTAAGTAGTAAAACAACTATTCGTGTAACACTGTGATGGCCATATCCATGGATATCCCTTATAAAATGGATATAACATTTGATTGTGGGAAACTGAGCGGCTGACAGGTAAGCAGCACGGAAAAAGAAAGGAAAGAAAGATACTTCAGTACCTTCAGAAAATGTTATCATAGGTATATATTGCCTCTTTAAAAATTAATTCAAAAAGCAAAGCCATCTCTCAATAAACAGACCAAAACCATCCCAGATATACTATCTATATATACACCAAGTAAATTTCTACACTTTCTCTGTTTTTAAATTTTTGATAAGGGGTATGCGCATCTTCTGAAGAGACAAAGAGGGAAAGGGAAAGTGAGAAATGACACCCCCCCACCCCACCCAGGGAAATGGTCTTGCTGCAATCCCTTCTCTTCCCCTCTCCTCCCAGGATTTTGGACAAACATGCGCCATGTTCCTAGCAAAGTGACTTCTCAAGCTTCCAGGTCTGGGACTCAAACCGCACAGTCAGTCATGAGGGAGTCCAGTGCCTTAACCATCACATCACCTGCTGGCCCTCATACTTTCAATTCAGAGATTAGTTTTATTGAGCCAGACTTAGCTATAAGATGATAAATATGTGTGGTTAGAGAAGGGAGGAAGGAAAGAAAGAAATCTCTCTACCTCTGTCATTTCCAAGTTCAGAACAACTAGGAGATTCAAGGAAAAGTATTTTAAAAGTTTCTAAAAGTTTGTGGGCTGGCCCGATAGCCTAGTGGTTAAATGAGCCAGATCCCACATTGCTTACCACAGTTCGAATCCCAGACTGGTGAGTGTGTGTGCACAGATGGGATTGTGGCGTGGCTATGCCCCCATTGGTGAGTGCTTTCTCTCTCCCTCTCCCTCTCCCTCTTCTCCCTGGAAAGCACATGAGCTCTGTGGCAGTTAAAAAAAAAAAAAAAAAAGTTTTATTTTTTGAACTTCAACTGGAGAGGGACAGAATCAAAGAGAGAGAAAGTGAGAAGGCAAGCCACCAGGCCCAGGACTCGAACCACTGTCGGCCATGTGGAAGTCCGGCACCCTTAACCACCATGCCACCAAAAAAAAATAAAAAAGTTTAATCGAGCTTCTACCAAGCTACCATCGTGAAACCTAACTTGTGAACGTAGAGTTAAGAAGATGGTATACTTCCAAGTTGCTTCTGCCTCCCTCACCTAGCCTTTCCCAGTTTATGAATTCTCCATATTGTGCACCTTGTTGCTACAGACTCCTGCATTATTACTTAAAATGAATTCCAATCCCCAATTAACTAAATTAACTTCTGATCATAAGCATTATGCCATGTCTACTCTCCTTCTACCCACAAACTGTAATGTCAAGTAAAAAAGAAAAAAGGAAAAAAAAATACTCCACAAATCAGTTTTCCAATTTATGTTGGAAAAAAAAATCTGTTTCCTACTTTCTAATTTCTGCAACTGGGAAATCCTGTATATTATGTTACAACATAATGAAGAATGCCAGTAAACAGAAATCCACACGCCTGCACACACAACAGATTACAGTGTATGTAATTGCAAACACTACCAAGTTATGTACTCCTGGGAGTATTATTAGTGAGATGTGGTTATTTAATGCCTCATCTAGTTAAAAAAAAATTCATTCCATATGGATGAAAAATGAGTACACTAGCCTGAATATGGGAAAAATAGAAAATACGATCATATGTTACTTAAAATCTATAATATTTTATGCAATGATAGGGTGGTAAGACCAAAGCTTAGGAATCCAGACTGTCTCAAAATACAGGGTCATGAGCATGTGGCTACTGAAATCACCACTTCTTTTGTACCTTACTTGACTATTTAAAAAACTCATACAGGTACACAACACCTGGGGGCGTCCGTTCACAGCAGAGCTAGCCCATGCAGCCAAGTCCCACAGGGAGGAAGCGCTTGGCTCCCCCCAGGGAGCAAGGCCTTTGATCCCTAGAGGCCTGCTGAGGCCTCAGAGCCCAGCGAAGAATGCCCAAGTTTAGAAAAGGAAGCTGCCCCACCTCAACCGCCCATGTGCCCAGGGATTCAGGCCTCTGCACCACTCTGCTCCTCTCCAGCCTCCTCCTGAGCACAGAGGCTGAGCAGCCAGTGCTGCTAAAACAAAAGGCGGATGACAGGAAGACCTACTGCCCTCTGGCCCTTCCCTAACAAAGGGGAAGTGTAAAAGTGCAGAGGGGAGAGCAGGCCAGCTGCACTAATCCTTTCTGTCCAGCAGTAATTAATAGTATAATCCACATTTCAGATGCATTAAAGCGAAAACGCTGCATTATCAGAGCACTCGGCACACAGCCCCAGGCCAGAACCTCCCCTGCTGACCTGCAGACCAGGTTACCTCATCTCAGCCTCCTCCTCTCAGGGGAGCTGACTGGAGACACCTCATAAAAGGACTGAGCTGGCAGCCAGAAGTCTCCACTCTGGCTGATACGCTGTCTCCGGAAAGCAGCCCTCTCTCCACAGCCATGTCGTCCAGCACACAGGCCCTACTCAAAATAAGGGGCCACTCGAGTCATTGTGCTCGCTGGCGAAAACTGAACTTTTTTTTTAAGTCTATTTATTTTTTCCAATGAGAGAGTGAAAAAGAGACTGACATACTAACAGGCACCCCCAAAAGGGTCTTCGCACTGCGATCCATCTCTCATCTTATCAGTTCCCCTAGCTCACTGGCACATCCCAGCATGCTCAGGGAGATCCCAGGATCTCGCCCAAATGGGTCCAGTTGCATTACCACTGCGCCATCACCTAACACTGAACATTTTAATAACAAATAGGTTCTTAAGATTTAAGTTAACCCTCCCCATCCCCCCCCAAAATATATATATATATATTGCTGGAATAAGAATGCAAGCAGAATTTTTAAAAAGAATTAATTTTATTTATTTATTATTTTAAAATTTGACTAGAGAGACACACAAACACAAAGAGAAAAAGGGAAAGTGAAAAAGCCAGCTGACAGGTCTGGGACTTGAACTGTGGTCAGCCATGTGAGAGTGCAATGCTTCAACTACCATGCCACCTGCCAGCCCCAAATGCAAGCAAATAAAGAGGCCCTTCCTGAACCCAACTCAGTAGGATACCCTTTTCTGGTGTCACTCAGGTGCTTTACACAAAATCTGGGCATCAGCTACATTCCAGTTAAGGAGAAAAAGCAGACTGCTGCACCCCCAGGCCCAACAAGGAAGCTGCTTCCTCCACTACTCATATACTATCTTTCGAGGAAGGCATATTTGCTCACCTTGCACAAAACACATCAAATTTAAAATCAAATGCCTTAGCCGTTTAAAACCAGAGACACCAGAAGAGGCAGTGACCCCCAACAATGCTTTGAAGCTGCTAAGAACGTGATCTCTTTCTCCAATACCAAAGCATCTCAAAGAATATATACAACTAATAGTGCAGTAGAAGACATCAAACTCCCACCCAGCTCCATGAAGTATTTGCATTGCCGTCTCCGCTCAATCTTTATACGGTGACAAGGACCCTAAGTCTACAGTCAGTGCCCAGAGCTGGCTGACTATGGAAGGAACTGGCTTCATCAGGCAAATCATCCTTGAAACTTGGGTGAAACCTTAATTCTTAATCTTGGTAATTGTGTGTGTGTGTGTGTGTGTGTGTGTGTGTGTATACACATGGACACACATATATATATAAAGAATCTGCTAGAAATGTTTATCTTACGTGTTGAGGTACTGGAATGTATGATATTATCTAGCATCCTACCACCTATATACATGCCTTTATGGTCCTTACTTAGAACCAAACATATTAGTTCAAATTGATACTACTAGGGCTGGCCAAGCCATGAGTTGCCATTTCCCTTATCACTTCTAGTAGAAAATATATCCACAGAGCTGGCAGGTGGCATGGTGGTTATGGATGGTGGACTCCACATGGCTAACCCTGGTTCGAGTTCCAGACCTGGCAGCTTCCTTTCTCACTTTCCCTTTCTCTCTCTCTCTCTCTCTTTCTCACTCTCACTCTCACTCTCACTCTGTCCCTCTCTGGTCAAATTAAAAATAAACGAAGTTGGGACCAGCAGTTAGCGTAATGGCTATGTCACTGGACTCCCATGTAGTTGACCGCGGTTCAAGTCCCAGACCTAGTGGCTTAAACTCACACCAGGCGCGTGTGTGTGCATGCCCAAGATCCCAAGAGGAGAATGGAGGAGAAGGGACTGTGGCATGGCCATCCCCCCCTGGGGGGTGATTTCTCGCTTTCTGTCTCTCTGTCTGTCTCTCTGTCTTTCTGGCGAGCGCACACACCCTATAGCAAAAACCTCTCCAAAAAAATAAATAAATAAATAAAAATGAACAAAGTTAAAAAAATATTATTTTTAGAAAAAAGAAAATTTATCCATGACAGTTCTAGAAACATATTCCCATTATATGAACACTTCCCTCAAGACTCCTTGCCCCCTAAAAGCTGCCAAAATGCCATGGTCCGGACACTAACATACCACCGGGGCACTCAGGAACCATTTCTGATAATGTACCACAGACCTGCCACTCATGCGTAAGGAAAATGACCAGGCCAAGGGGCTGGACAGGGAGGGCAGAGAGGAGAAAGATGCTGTCCTGCTCACCTTCCCAGCCTGCTTCTTGGTGACCTTCAAGTGACCTCTAAAGTATCATGTGGGCCTCTGCTGGACCTTTGCTCTTACTCCTACCATGCCTGGGTTCTTCCTTTACAGAGACTCCCACGGGAATCCTTCACAAACACTCTCTTTTCTTTCACTCTCAGTCACTACTCCTGGGGCCTCACCCAAATGCAATTTAATAAAATAATGCCATGTTGGGGCCGGCTGCTGGTATAGTGGTCAAAGACGCTCGACTCCTACATGGCTGACTTTAGTTCAAGTCTTAGACCTGGCAGCTTGCTTTCTCACTTTCTCTTTCCTTCTCTGGTCAAATTAAAAATAATAGTAATATGGGCTGGCGGGTGGTGTGATGGTTGAGGTGCTGGACTCCCCCATGGTTAACCACGGTTTGAGTCTCAGACCTGGCAGCTTGCTTTCTCACTTTCTTTGCTTTCTCTCTCTGTCTCTCTCTCTCTGTGTTCAAATTAAACAATAATAGTAATAATAGTAAAAATAAATAAACACTTTAAAAATTCTAATAATAATAAAGTTAAATTTTTAAAAAAGCAAACTAAAAAAAAAAAAAATACGTTAAGAGGTGGGAGGATCCTCCCCCATTCTGAGGAAATATCCTTTGCTGGGACAGGTAGAGTGACATGAGCTTTCACTGAAATATTTGATTTAGCTTTACCCTACTGAGCACCCAACTCTGGGATGATGTGGGGGTCTCCTTCTTGGCTAACCGCACCAATTCTTCCATAGGACCCTTACTAACAACCCCAAGATGTCTAATATCTAGAACCTGTGAATGTGTTACTTTCATGGGACAAGAGACTCTAAAATGGGATCAAGTTAAGGATTTTGAGAGCAGAGAGTACCCTGGATTATCCAGGTGGGACTAATGTAATAATCCCAGGGTCCTTACAATAAGGATAGAGAAGGGACAGTCAGAAGAGAAGCTGGGATAACGGAAGCAAGGTTTGAGGAAGGGGTTACATGCCAAGCAATGTGAGCAGGCTCCTGAATCTAGGAAATGGATTCTTCTTCAGAGCCTCCAAGGAGGAACAGCCCGACCAACACCTTGACCTTGGCTTGGTGAAACTGATCCCAGACTTCTGGGCTCCACAAATTAATTAAGGTAATTAATTTGTGTTGTTTTAAGCCACTAGGTTTGTAATAACTTGTTGTAATATCAAAGGGAAACTAATACAACCCTCTAGAAAAGGAGGACTATGACAATGAACACAAGCAGGGATGTCGCTGAATTTCAGGATGAGCAGCCTCATTTGGATCCACACAACCTCCCTGTCCAGTCCCTAAGGGTCAGCTGAATCCTCTCTTTCCCCATCACCACAAATCAGAACCAACAGCCCTTATGCAATAAGCAAGGGCCATGAATAAGGCGTGCTGAGTGGAGTATCTTAGCATCAGACAGGAAAAACTCCCACACAAGTCTACTACATTTGAAATTCTTAAATACCCAAAATAAACCAAGGAAAAAATAGAAAAACAGTAGTTAAACAAAGAAGAGATGTGTGCTACATTTTGATTTTATCTAATAGGAGATACTGGGCTTAAAAATCTACAAGGAAGAACCTCCAGATCCATAGCTCCTTTTTTTCAAATGGACAGAAGCCAGGACCAGTCAATCTTGCCCAACATATCCCACAGGTGGGCCGGCCTGAAGCCTCGTCGTGATGCCAGGCAGCCTGCCTGAAGAACTGGAAAGCCAGGGCCTGTGCCCGCTGGGCTCCTGAAGACAAAGACGAGAGGACGGCTCTGGAAGGCCGTGGCATCCTGCCCGCCTCAGTGGTAGCCTGGGGCCATTGGATCTCGCCATCTCTCTAGCACCTGAGAGGTGTGAGCCAGGCAGCCAACCACATCAGAAGCTGGCTGCCAGCCGGCCCCAATTGCCCAACACCTCCAGAGCAGCCAGCTTTCCAGGACTGGATCTAACACACTGCACAGGTATAGGCCACTGGTGACCAAAGCAAAGCATGGTGCCTAGAAGAACAGCCCACACCAAGACTGTCCAGAGAGAGAGGTGTCCTGCTGCAGAGTCATTTATTAACTGTCTCCATCCAAAGAATATTCTCCTTGGTTATTATGTAAAGGAAGAGCCTACTGAGATTTCACTCCTATTCCAGTGAACTCCACCTTTCTATTTTTTTAAGACTGTCTTCTTTAAAAATTTTTTTTTATTATTATTTAATTTGCTATAGGGCACATGCATTTACTAAAGATAGAAAGTGACAAAGCAAGTTTCCAGGTCCGGGACTCAAACTGTAGCCAACCATGTAGAAGTCTAGTACCTCAACGACCATGCCACCTATTGCGCCCACCCTAGTCCTCTTTCAACCACAGGTAAGACCATCTATCCACTTAATCCTCCATACTCCTACACTACCTTCATTCTCCCAGTCCTTCAAGTCTGTTGACACTTTCTCAGTCTCATTTTCTTTATGTTAACAGTTAACGTTAAGTATGATGTTAACGATAAATAGGAAGTATGTTACGATTTTAGGACGGGGCAACTAGGATCCTATAAGAGGATTTAAACATGCGGGTTTCATGCACATGTACAAGATAGTACTTTAGGCAAGATGAAGTCATAAAAAAAAAAAAAAAAAAAAAAAGAACCATTAGTTGCCTTCCACAAACGGTTTTCATTCAGCCTCCTGTTTATGCAAGATAGGACTCTGAACACCATTAAGTCCAAGAGAAGGTTAGCTCTAGCAAAACTGGCTTCTAGTTTGCTCAGATTCAAAGCCTTTATGCTTACCTGACCCATTTCTCTTTACCTCTTGTGCCTTCTGCTGCCCCCCAAAATAAACCAGACCCAGAAATAGAATCCTTAGATCTTGCCATATGACTAATTTATGGCCTTTTTTTAAAAGCCCTTGCACCAGAGCTGACTCCAGTAATTTCCTCCGCTGCTATAGGAATGTCCATTTACAGCTACAGTGTAACCTCTGTGTGAACTGGGAACGTTCTCTGTGCCTCCCACGGATGTGGACTCACACCCTGGTGAGAGCAGGCTCTCGGGCAAAATCTCCCCACATAGTGTAAACTTATCTGAGACCCTATCCGAGTTCAGCTGAGTATTTACTTTTTTTTTTTTTTTTTTTGAGAGGTTTTTGTTACAGGGCATATGCGCTCACCAGAAAGACAGAGAGAGACAGAGAGACAGAAAGCGAGAAATCACTCCCCAGGGGGGATGGCCACACCACAATCCCTTCTCCTCCATTCTCCTCTCGGAATCTTGGGCATGCACGCACACACACCTGGCGTGAGTTTAAGCCACCAGGTCCGGGACTTGAACCGTGGTTGACTGCATGGGAGTCCAGTGACATAACCATTACGCTAACTGCTGGTCCCTCAGCTGAGTATTCCAAGGAGTTAATCAAATACTCCTTGGGCTTTAATGCATCTTTAAATAAGATGAAGGGACACCAGAGTCTGTGTAGGCAGCAAGCGTGTGATCCTGACATCCTCTGGGTTTTCTTATACTCTTGGATTAAGAGGGGTGACACCTTGCTTTTGTTTTCATTCAAGTAGGTAGGTATGGAAAGATGTTCCAGAAAATATCCCCCGTTGGCCATGGGAGGAGAATACTTGAAAGGAGTATTTGAAAGTGCTCCAAATTGGTTCCTGCCTCTTCCCTCCCACCCCATCCCAACGGTCCCCCCTCGCCAAGTCGGCAAAGCTTTGCCAACACTGTTTCCTACTCCTCCTCTCTGGGCTCCCCCGCCCCAGTGCCTTGGCTGCCTTCACAGCTAAATAATGCCTTCTCCTCTCCCGCTGATCCGTGCCTTCCTGAGCTTTAGTACAACCTATCAGCTGGCTTCCCACTGTACCCTACAAAGAACTTTTGTGGCTTAGCACCCCACAATCAGAGCCTGTCCAGGGTACTATTCATCTGTGCATTCAATACCCAAGTGGCCATGGTGTGCCAGGGACTGTCTCCTGGGCCAGGGATAAGGATGAGCAGTAAACCAAGCACGTTGACCCCTGCTGCCCACACAGAACTTGTCCTTGGTGAGTCGTCACACTCCGTTGTCTGTCCCCATCCCTAGTTCAGAGCTTCCTCAACCCCACGCCTATACTCTTTTCTGTATATTTCCACATTTTAGCTGGAAAATTCTGGTTATTGTTGTTGCTGTTGGACAAGAGGGGAGACCTATGTTTTCAGGGGTTTTATCTTGCCAAAAAAATCCATCTAGACAATAAAAGACTAGCGTTTTCTTTGACATTCATGAAAGATTGTGAACTAAATCAACCCACGTTTGGTTGTGTGTTATCATATTCTCTTCACCTCTTCCTCTAACGGGTTCTTTCCCTTAAAGACTAAAGGCAGGCTCTGAAAATTCCAAGGCTGAAACGGGTAGTGAGTAATGACCAGCTCTCCTCAGAGCTTGCCCACCATGACTTTTTCTGAAAGCTACAATTCCTCTCATTCAAAGGCTGTCCACTCTCTCAGCCAATCCAACAACAACAAAAAGCTCACTGCCCAGCTTTGTGTGCACCCCATGTCGGTGAAGTTTCGAGTTCCACTAAGACTTGGACCTGCTTTCCAAGAACATGGCACCCAGAGGCCTGATTCTCCAGTTGATCACATCCTCGTTGTTACATCTATTAGACACGACATTCCAGGAGTCCTTAAGGTTGTCAGTGGATCAAAAACAAAAATGTCTGGTACATTCTCGGTCAGTCATAAGCCAGGGAGTTGGGATTAAAGCCACTGACTTTACAAAAAGCTGTCCCTATGAGTGAAGGACCGGGTGGCCAGTTCACTTCAGGAAGAGCCTGATGCTGAAGCTGCAAAAAGCCAGCACACGTCTGCCTCACTCCATCTCACATACTCAGGAAAACGAATCTCAGGCACAACACTGGGCCTCAGAGGGGCCTCCACATCTTCATCAGCATGGCTATGTGTGTGCACACGCATGTGCATGCCTCGGGCCACTACAACCCTCCTAGCAGTCTGAACAAAAACACAACCTTCCTTACCAATGTGTCCGCTGGAGGCCCTGCCTGGACCCCACGCCACAGCACCAGGGAGGAATGCTCTCCTGTCCAGCCCACCCTGACTACTGCAGACCCCGCTGCAACCAGTCTGCAACTGCACCCTCCTTGTATGGAACCTGGAGACGGTGAGTCATCCTCACACACAGGAAACAACTTCTCAATATAAAACTTGAGCCAGTGCCTAGAGAGATTTCTCTGCTCTCTCCCACCTCATCTCATGTAAAGCACTCTGGGCTTACCCACCCCATTCTCCTTTCTCTACTGCCTTTTCAAGGTCTCTCCTATCTACCCACAACTGGGACTGTTTATTTGTTCAACCCACTGGTAAGAAAAATGAGAGAACTGTCCGACATTCCTGGAAGGACATAAACAGTTTTTTTTGGTTTTTCTTTTCTTTTTTTTTTTTAAATATATGCTGCAACTCTGCCTGGAATCTGTACTGAGCCCTTAAACTTTTTGAAAGGCCCATGGACGTTCCATGGGAATTGACTATCACCATTCCTTATCATTGCTGAAAGACAAAATGCACATTACCCTGCGACATCTCAGAGACCCTTCACATTCCTGGTCTGAGAGCCGAGCATGTCAGAGAGAGAGGAAACAGCAGGAATGTGGGGAAGACCACTGTTACCAGCATAAGAGGCCCACCAAGAGCCCTACCCCATTTCTCCCACAGATGCACCAGGATTCTTGATGTAGAACGTTTTATAGGGACCAAGCAGTAGCAGAGCGGTAACACAACCCTCTGCAAGGCTGACCCAAGCTGGGAAGGTTCCAAGTTGCATCCAGAGACTTCTCTGATTACAATGGACACGCATGTGCCCGTGATCTGGGCATGGCAGGGGCCAGAGGTAGATCACAGTGCGAGGACCCTATTGGGGATTGTTCTCTCTCTCTCTCATCCTCATGGAAGAAATAAGCCTCAAAAAAAAAAAAAAAAAACTTCCAAAAATAAATTTAATGAACCTCATACAAAAACTTTACATTGGCAAAACACCCGTTAGCAATCATGACCCAATTTCAGATCAGATCAAATATAGGATTGCCGGAGGAAACTGTAAAGAGGGATAACGTTGCTATCGTTTATCAAAGAATAGAGTTCTGATTTCTTACGAGAAATTTCAAAACAAAAGGTCTCCGTCTTAAATTCCGAAAGGAAAACATTCCCCTCACAGAGTGTGAGGGCCAAGAATGGCCTCACCAGATGGGACGGCTTCTGAAATACACAGAAATGGAAAATGTAGGACACATGGGAAAACCACTGTGTGAGCGGCTGCCCCGGCCAGACCCCTCGTATTGACTTTGGCTGTGCCTGTCGACCATGACTCGGCAATAAAGTTATCGAAACTGAAATCAAGTGGAACCGATCAGTTCAGACCTCCAATGCTGAGTTCAACTCAACCATTCTCTAAGTCCTATGTCTTCCCAACACTTTCTGTTCAAATATTCACTGGTTTGAGGGTCTTCCGTCCTTTTCTCCCCTACCCAATTCAAATCTGGCTCAACTGGGGGAAACACCATGCAGAAGATTAGCTCCCCACAATCCACCCCTACCCCATCCCACCCCCAGCACATTCCCACATGGGAGTCCTGCCTGCCCATTTGGGTTCAAGTTCAGATCTTAACCAGCTTCTAGGTGATCCCCTAAAGACGCTTAGCCTCTGAGTTTTCCTCATCTGGAAAATGAGACGCGTCCCCACCCTGCATACTTACAGAGCAACTGCAAGGATTAGTTAAAAGGGGCTCAGGGGCTTTGAAAAATGAAGCCTCTTAAATTACTTTCCCCTTTTCCTCAGACAGACTTGGCACTTTTCCCTTCTACTCAGAATCAAATAGTTCAATGTCTGAGCGGCTAACTTAGAGACCCAAGCTGTAGAGAGCGCCGGCAGACATGGAGTAGCTCCATGAAAGGAAGGCTGGATGGGGCTTAGGGCAGTGAGAAAAGGCACATTTCAGGAAATGGGGCTTGAGGTTCTGGGACATGGGGCTGCCGCGGAGACCAGGCCAGCCAAGGTCAGACGGATCCTGTCGTTCCCCTCAGTCAGGCCAAAAGTCCTAGAGACATCCTGACTCTTCTTCCTCTTCAGTCTCATACTGACTTTCACAATAGTGCAGCCCAAGAAGGAGTATTTGCAGCAGGTTGAGCAGTGTCCCCCTCCCAAAATTCATGTCCATCTAGAACTTCAGAAGATGATTTTATCTGGAAATAGCCTTTGCAGGTATACAGCCTTTTTTTAAAAAAGAGATTTTTGCTATAGGGCATATGAGCTCACTGGAGAGACAGAGACAGAAGAAAGTGGGAAATCACTGCTCCAAATGGCCACGCCATAATCCCTTCTCCTCCATTCTCCTCTTGGTACTTTGGGCATCATGCACACACACCTGGCACGAGTTTCAAGCCAGACTTGAAACAGCAGTCGGCCATGTGGGAGTCCAGTGACATAACCACTACTCCATCTGCTGGTCGAGGTATGTATCCTTAGGATGAGCTCACACTGGATCAGGGTGGGCCCTACATCAATGCCATGCTCTTGACAGAAGACAGGACACACGCAGACACACGCAAGAAGGCCACGTGAAGACAGGCAGGGACTGGAGTGACAGCTCTTTGCTAAGGAATGCCAAGGACAGCCGGCAGCCATCCCGAGCTAGGGAGGGGCAAGGAGGGGGTCCTCGCCTAGCACCTATGGGGGGTATGGCCCTGCTGACACCTAACTTTGGACCCGCAGCCTCCAGGCAAGCTGAGAGAAGAGACTTGGTTGTTCAAGTCACTCTACTGTAACACCATGCTAGCGCAGCTGCAGGGAAGTATACCACGCCCCACTTCTTGCTCCTGTATTGCAACCAGTCTGGCCCCTGAGCCACCTCTTTCCTGGATGGCTGCAATCATTTCCCAGGGGCTCCTGGCTTCCACCCTGGCCTCAGTACAGTTACCAGCGGGAGCTGGCTCAAATCTAAGCAGATCTAGTCACCCCTGCAGACAAATCGCCCAACAGCATCCAGCTTACTCAGAGGGGCGGGGAAGAACGCACAGCACCTCTGAGGTCCTTCCCCCATGATCTGCCCTCCCCCTTCTCACACCTGCTGCAGCCACAGGGGCTCAAGTTCCTCCTCAGACTCCACCTCAGACAGCACCTCCACCTCAGGGTTTCTGAAAGACCCCTCCCTCTCGCTGCCAGAGCTGTCTACAGCTCTCAAACCCCCTGATCTTTGCTCACCTGCCACCCTCTGCCTTCTTGGAAGCCCTTTCCTCACTGCCCTCCACTTTCCCTGGAACCCAGGCTCTCTATCCCCTGCTTACCCTGCTCCTCCTCCACAGCATTTAACATCATTCAAAATTCTACATTTTAATCACTAATGAGGTGCACTGGGGGAGGTGAGGCAATATAAGCTCCCCAAAGGCAAGGATTTTTCTCTCTCACTTTTTTTGCCCTCATTGCACTACTGCCAGCACCAAAAACAGTGCCTGGCACATTAGAGGCTCACGAGCAAAAAACTCAAGGGCAGGAAGGGCAGCAGAAAGGGTAGCCTGAGAAGCATGGCCCCCAGGAGCTAGAGCTGGGCAAGCCTGAGGGAGACGGGCCTGCAAGTTAGGCAGCCCACGCTGTTTGGGATTAAAAAAAAAAATAAAGACCGCAGGCCCCCCGATCAAAAGAGAAAAGAGACCAGCAGATGGAAAAATGGTTACACTGGTGGACTCCCACATGGTTGACCATAGTTCAAGTCCCAGACCTGGTGGCTTAAACCTCATGCCAGGCGTGTGAGCGTGTGTGCCAAAGATCCCAAAAGGAGAAGGGACTGTGGCATGGCCATCCTCCCAGAGGGTAATTTATCATTTTCTGTCTCTCTGTCTCTCTGGCAAATGCATGCACCCTATAGCAAAAGCCTCTCTTTAAAAAAAAAAAAAAGGAATAAAAAAAGAACAGAGTATCTTCATCACTTTGCTATTGCCATTCGGGCTGGCTAATCTCTGTGGGCACTGGAGGTGGCTGTCCTACAGAAGGTTAGCAGCACCTCTGACCACTACCTACTTCCCTCCCTAAGTTGTGACAATCACAAACGTCTCCAGACCATCATCTCCCCCAGGGGAGAAAGGTCAAACTGTCCTGCTTTGAGAACCACTGAAATAGAATTCCAGGCCAGCGTCGGTGCACTTCGGTGAGCACACACAGCACGGGCCTACAGAGCCATGGAGGTAAGACACTGGCACAGCCGGCCAGGTAGCAGGATGTGGTGAGAACTGGTAAGGTGACAGGGGACGCAGCAGGCCCCGCTCATCTGAAAATGCCCCTTCCAAGATAAGCAGTCGTAAATGTTAGCTAGCTTTGCCCGGAAGACACCAAATCTCCTGAGTTTTTCCAAGAAGAGCCTTTGAAATATAATATGGAGCTGGGCCGGGTGGTGGGTGCATGAGTAACGGCCGCTCAGGTGAGGGTGGAGCTATGTGGAAGATTCCTGGTTCGGCTCCCTGGTCAACTACATACACAAGGCATATGCACCCTGATCCTAGCTGGCTGGGAGTTGGGGAGAGGAGTGAATCATGGCCTGAGATTCTCATGAGGAGCTTGTCTCTCTCATCAAAAAGGAAAAAAAAAAAAAAAAAAAAAAAAGGTTGGATCCCAGAAACTTTTTTTTTAAGATTTTATTATTATTCAACTTTATTTATTTATTCATTCATTTCAATTTGACCAAAGAGGGAGGGAGCCGAGAGCATGGGGCATGGGGGGGGGGGGGGGAGGATAAGAAAGCAAGCCTCCAGGTCTGGTACTTGAACCATGGTCGACCATGTGGGAGTCCAGCACCCTTAGCCACCACACCACCTGCCAGCACCCCCAGAAACTCTTAAGGCAAAATAAGGTAAGACAAAACTCAGGACCATAAGCCACAAGTACTAAAGTAACAGCCACAGGCTTTGGAGACTCTCTTTAAGACCAAAAGAAATGAGGAAGTCCCACACTTGATTCCAGAAGGCGCCCAAGCCTGCACTAACATGATCTTAAGCCAGCAGCCCACCTCGGCGAAGCCAAGGCAGTCACGTCTTCACTCTGGTCAGCAACCGGTCTGGACACCAGGGTAGACCTTATCGCCCCTACAGTCAACCCACCCAGACCACCAGCCTAGGACAGCCCAGACCAAAACGAGCTCCCCTCAGGCACCGCACAATGTCTCTGCTCTGGGTGAGACGCTGCTGCTACCCCGGGCGAGCAGGTCCGGTGCCTCCTGGACTCCTCATGATGCCCTGGAGGGCAGCTCTGCTTATGTGGGCCCAGAGCACTGTGAGCTAGACAGGCCCTGAAGGCACCTTCCAGCTGATCCCTGTGCTTCATAGAAAACCAGGGCTCAGAGACGTGCCAGAGGGGATATTAGGAAGACTTTTGGAATCAGAGTTCAGGTCCCCGGCCTCATATTCACCAGGTGTGCCTTAGCTCGCCCTGCCATCACTCCCACTGATCTTCAAGCAACCAGGAGAAGGGACGCTGTGACTACACACACCACAATGTGGTCCTGTTTACATCAGACCAAGACAAGATGCAAGGAAGCCCTGATTATGCTTCCATTTCTGGACAGGTATCTACTGCGAGGACACCAGCTTCCCTGCCCCCCGTGAGCCAGGTGGAACGACTTCCTCGGAGTGCTGCAGCCTTCCCAGAGAAAGATGGCCTGTCAACAAAGCACGTGGGCTATCGTAATTACATCACGTGCCTTTTCCAGGGCACATGTCTCTGGCATCATGCTAAATAAACAGCAGAGGCACACGCTTGCTCTATGCTCTGGGTCCAATAAAAGTCACTGGAGACAAGGTGAAACCCAGAGGACTGTCGACCCTTACTAATGAGGAAAGGGACGAAGAAGGAAAGAAGCTGGCCAGTCTCCCAACAGGGGAGAAACTTCCAGATTAGAGGCACAGACTCTACCAAACAATGGCCAGTTACCGGCAGAGCCTGGTTCTACCCAAAGGCAAAGTCTTCGCTCCACCTTCCCTCTCCCAGCCAAGAACTAGCAGTGGTTACTGGGTTTGAGATCACTGACTCTGTCAACACAAGCCTAATCCTTCACCCAATCTCCAAGTGGTAGCTTCAGACAAGTGCATTCGAGACACCTAAGAGAATTTGAGGACTGGGTCCCCAGGCCTGGCAAGGCAGAGACAAATTTGATCACACTGGAATGCAGGTGAGGCCACGGTAGATTTAGGCTGGTCACCCTCAAACTGCCATGTAGTAGTCAAGCTCCATCTCCCAGAAGTGGGTCACTCTGATTTGTGAGCTGATAATTCTAAAAGAACCAGGGTGGGAAGACAAATGATGTGGTTGTGTGAAAACACTGAATCAAACGGCCAGATGCTTCGCAGACACACTCCACAGGGGTGGTTCCAGGAGGTCTGACGGTGCCCAGTGCCAGTGACTCTAGGGCGTGTGTACCCTAGCAGGTAGCACAGAGACGGGTTGCATCCTGAATGTGGGTACCACGGGGGACTCTGCTCCCCACGCAGCACCCTCCCTGCACCTGTAGACACCCCCCATCTCCTGGAGAGGAGACAGTCCTCAGCTCCCTTCCACATCTGATTTCCTCATGTATCCATTTTAAGGAACTGTTTTATGGAGAGAGGAGGAGAAAGCTCCCACATGCAGAAAACTCACACCCCCGGGAGGAACCCAGAGAGGGTCATTTAGCACTTGTTGAAAGAAGACAAGTTTAGGAGGAGAAGAAAATGTCTTGTCAGCTCTGAAAGTTAAACAGAAACAACGCCCCCATGGCCAGCCCACTCCAGGTTCTTGCCCAACCAGGAGGCAGCTGCCAGCCCATGCGGGGTGCACACTGGCAGACCCCCAAGGTAGGAGAAGGGCCTGGGAAGGGGAGGGAGCGCCATGGTGGTTTGCAGGAGCTCCACCTCTGGGAATGGATTTGATGTCAAGTGTCAGCAAGTAAATTGCTATTGGCTTCTCAATAAGCAGCAGTAGTGAGTTAAGTGTTTCCCCGCATTGTGCAGGCTCTCGTGGACTCAATACGGCAGTATTGACAGCACAATCACACAGTAATCCCGGCTCCTCTAATACCTACACTTCCTCAATGAAAATACACTTTCCACTTGGACATCAGCCCATTAGCTTTGGGCTGGAATCTCAGGCCTCTCCCCTCCCCCAGCCACCTCCAGGACCATGAACCTGGCGTCTGGCCCCCCAAGGTCCTGGCCAACATGAACATCCCAGCCAGTGTACTGTCAGGGCCCAACCAAAAAAGATAAACAGTTAGAGACCTACAGGAAAAGGCCTGTTCTCCCCATCTATAAATCACCGGTAGGAAGGAAAGGAAAGCGATCCAATTCTTTAAGGATAAAAATCTCGGCAGTTGCCGAGGAAAATTGATGTTGCCTTGCAAAGCGAAAGATGCTCACTCTGGGAAGACGCACGCCTTTAAGTTTTCAGAAGGACAAAGAAACTCAAACTTCGGCCGACGTGATAGAGAAATAAGTCAAGTTATACAACCTCCACAAAGCCTGAACTCTCATGCTCCATGGATGTTATGATCCAGTAAGAAACATCCTCACACCCTAGCAGCCTCAGAGAAGTTGCCATACTTAGCGGGTGGGGAGGGGCTGCTCACTGAAGAGTAAACAAGCACTTTGCAAATGGAAACTATTTTTCAAAACCATTGCTAATCCATGTCATTTGATTGCCAATATACCCTGGGACAGGCAGGGAACAAGATTTTATTACAGAGACCAAATGAACAGAGGGAAAGGGAAAGTTAAGTGACTTGCCCAAGGTCACGCAGCTAGAGGTGAGACGAGAGACTCCTGATCAGAGATTTTTCTTCAGAAAGCCAGGTAATTATGTGAGGGTTTGCAGGCCATATCCTCTCATCACAACTACTCACAGATGCCACCCTGCAGCATGAAAGAGGTCACAGACAACACAGAAATGAACAAAGCATGGCTCTTTGCCAATAAATATTTATGGGCACAAATACGAATTTCACATCTTTCCACGGGTCATGAAACGGTATTCTTCATTTGACTTCCCCTCAGCATTCTTAGCTCAGAGACCACACCAAAACCGGAGTTGGGGCGGACCTGGTCGCCAGGCTGCAGCAGTCTGCTAAACCCAGACCACTGGGAGACGTCTCAATATCTTAAACACCACAATGCCAAAAAAGACACACTACGATCATTCTCGAGCTTATGATGATTTTTAACTTTCCAATCCAGTCAAAACTGCTTGACTATCAAACACCAAACATGAAACCCAAGTCCCAGGTACCCAACAGCGAAACAGCTGCACGCCCCTCCCATGCAGACACAGTGTTAAAGACTTCAGTGGAAACAATGCCTTTTTATGGGAATTTTTGCACAAATTTCAAAGTAAAGGAACTTTCCATAAACACTCCATACACATGCCCCAGCCGCCACTGGCTTAATATGCTAACTGCAGACACCATTTCCAAACCAGCACATGGACGGTGTGCCCTTAATAGGGTGCTGAGGGAGTGACACCTCACCCGCCTCCACTGCCTCCCCCTACCACCACCAAGGAGGAGTTCTGGTCTGTGTTCAAGTAAGAAGAAACCCGGCCAGAAAGGGGTTAATGCCCTTCCAGGCTCGGATCTGATAAATGGCTGTGCAGAAAGCAGGTTCCCTCACTTTGAGATATGATGTCACTAACCTTTATTGATCCACTATCAGAGAACTTTGCTTATCTCTCTCCTGTGATATACTGCCCCTGCTGTACTCAACTAGTGTTTAATACACTGCCCGATGCCTCGCACTCCTCATCGCTCAACGCCGGGGAGTGAGGCTGCCACGGCGGGCAGTATTTTACAGCCAGGCCTTGCCAGTGCAGACGCCTCCCAGAGATGGGGAGGGGACTCTCACCGCTCACCCCCTCCCTGACTGCCAGGCTGACAGTGGGCAGGGAGAGGGCAGGATGGGACGTGGCCCCTCTGAGACCTCTCTCTTTTTTATTATTTTATTTGCCAGAAGGTGCGTGCTCTCCCCAGAGAGACAGGCAGGGTAGGGCAGGGGGAAGGCACAGGCACACAGCAATCTTTTCTCCCCCATTTCTCCCTCCTTTCGGGATTTGGGGCATGGACACACACCTGGCATATGTCCCAAGCCACCAGGTCTGGGACTCGAACCACAGAGTTGGCCATGTAGGATCCAGCCACCTTAACCACCAAGTCCGATGCTGGCCACCACCCCTTTCTGTTTAAAGCAAAGTTTCAGTCTCAAGACTCCCCACACCCCATGCCTTCTTTTTTGTTCTACCGTGAAGAGACCACTGTCAACCACCCGTGTTTTCATGGGGACAAACGTAAGCACCTTCAAGTCGGATCTCTTGCTTAAAGAAATGAGCTTCCTGTTTTTCCCTTTCCACGGTCTCAAGACCTCAGTCCCCCAGGGAGGTAGAAAACGGTGCCCGTCCAGGTGCTGGACAGTCATTCCAGAAGAATCATGCCAGGATGAAAGCCAGAGAACATACCCAGGTGTGGCCAGGCAGGCTCGAGTCCCAAAGATAACAGGGTTCCATGGCCTCCGGCAACATGGAGCGGAGGCTGCCACACACTGGGTTTGGTGTCGGTCCCTCCCTCCTCCCCACCCACAGGCAAATGTGCATCACGGCCTCTGCCACACCCAAGGGTGGGGAGAACCAACAAGTGCCAACAGACAGGGAGCGATCGGTGCAACTGGAGATGTGGAACTGGCCTCCCAGGGGTTCCCGTCACCCCTCCCGAACTCGGATGCCTCAGAGGGACTCAGACTCGGCCAGGACCCCGCCGTTGCCTCTCAGAGGAGGCAGCCCACAAGGCTTTGCTTCTCCGGCATCACCCCAGGAGCAGGGGCAGTGGACTGCCAGGGAGAGTCAGCACGCCCTTCCACCACCCCGGGGGCACCCAGAATTTGCCTAATTGAACATTAACAAGTTGCTACAATAAAGTTCCTCTGTTGTGAGCGAGAAACCTTTTCGGCAACAACAACAGAAGTCTTGTTACGAACTGTTCTCAAAGCCAGCCTTCAGCCCCTGACAGGTGTGAACAAGATTTAAACACCTCCTACAACACAATGCCATCCCAACAAAGGGGAAGTCGATCCCAGCCTCCTGGGGTTGCGCTTTGTCTAACATCTTCTACTCACTTGGCCCAGGGGGGCCGAGCAAACACATGCAGAGGCCATCTTCAGGCCCAGTTGAGGAGACCTCCCCAACCTGAGGAGGCCTCCTTTGGTGCCTCTGCCATGGCGCCATCTTGGCCACCCTTGTCGTGGTTCTGCAAGGCCCCGGCTAGGAAAGGGAGGCCTTCCAACACCTCACTCCGGCCCCTGGGCCCCACGGTATCTTCCATCGTCTCCAGCTGATGAGCCCCACCGGGGAGTTGTCCACATCACCTGACCTGAGCCCGCCATTCGCACCTCGATAGGTAAGAAGAGGAAGAACGAGGAAGCCTAAGAACACTGCGGGGCCACAGGCTCCAAACTGTTCTTTCTACTAATGGGACACAAGCACTTCCTAACACCCCCTTCCTCGGAATGCTGGAGGACAGACGCGACTCCTGGACTGGATTTTTCATTAGAAAAAAAATGTTTTTTGAGTGACGCTAGAAGTAGAAACACACGAGAAGTGTGTGTTGGACAAGGGAAGGAATTATCCTTCTCATTGATTTTTCGCTCTGGAGTATTAGAGAGAACACAGCATTTATCTGGAGATTTCTTCCCAAAGCCAACCACATAAACGGGACTTGAAAGGAGCTTATCGGACAAACGATTTGCTCGCTCCACCATCACCGGAAATGGGAATCCCGGTAGGGAGCTCTGAGTCCCGCTGTCCCTGCCCGGACATCTTTAGGCAGTTGGTATTCCTCAACTTCGGACAAGTGGCACAGGGGTGGGGGAACCTTGGGCCAAAGTGACAGTGGACAAAGAATTCCTTCTTCCTCTTTCCTCTGCTCCAATGAGAATAGAAAGCAACAACAATTAAAAAAAAAAAAAAAAAGACAGCAATGTGCACATGTGTGCATCACTTCCCATTCCTGGCACACCCCCCTTTCTGTCATCTTCTTTTCCACAAACTCTCTGGCATGCCTTGTTACAGTAAGTGACACACACAAATAGCCCAGCTTTTAATCCGAACTCCCATTTCTTCCAGTGCAAAGAGAAAAGCTGGTCACAATTTTTTATTTTATTTTTTCAGTTTAGCTATAGGGCATGTGCGCTTGACAAAGAGAAAGAAAGTGAGAAAAGCCCCAGAGGGGATGGCCATGCTGCAATCCCTTCTCCTTTATTCTCCTCCTGGGATTTTGGGTACTCACACACGTCTGGTATGATTTTCAAGGTTCTGGATGCAGGACTCAAACTGTGCAGTCAGTCATATGGGATGCAGTGCCTCAACCTCCATGCCACCTGCTGGCCCCACAATTTCGTTTTAAGTGAAAGACGACCAGAAAACATAACCTTTAATACAGCTACTCTTGTTTTTTTCTGTCTCCAAACTTAGAGTCAATCTGAGAGCCAATCCTCTTAAAGGTATGTGCTTGGGACCAGAGGGTGGCACAGCACTAAAATGCCCAACTTTGTGAAATTGCCCCATATAGAAAGGTTCTGCCTGTGTGTCTAGAGACCTCGCTGAACGCTGGGCACACGCATGCCCATGACCAAGGCTAACTGAGGCCAGGGGTGGCTCACAGCACTGGGACTCCTGGAGGTATTGTCTGTCTCTCTTGTTCATAGAAAAAATACACACGCACACATACACATACATATATCCCCATCCACCATGACGGTGTGTTCTAGAAATTTTTACTAGTGAAACGCATAGCAAGAAAACAGATCCCAAGGCCAGCAGGAGGTGTGGTGGTTAAGGCGTTGGACTCCCATATGGCCAACTGTGGCTCAAGTCCTAGACCTGGTGGCTTGCTTTCTCGTTCTTTCTCGTTCTCTCCCTCTCTCTCTCTCTCTCTCTCTCTCTCTGTGTGTGTGTGTGTGTGTGTGTGTATGTCTGGCAAATACATATGCCCTACAGCAAATTAAAAATAGTAATAATAAAGTTAAATAAACCTTAAAAAAAAAAAAAAAGGACAACAGACCCCACATGAACAGTAAAGCTGGTTCAGTTTCCACCATGTTCACCTCCTCCTATTATAGAGGCAAGGCAAGTGCCCCAAACCCATGGAAGGAAGGAAAACACCCCACTCACAACAACAGAAAAGGTTCAAAGGCTCAAGTCTCTTTCCAGGTAGCTGGGAGGATGTAATTGGTGAGGCAGGAGATTAGAAATATCGGCAGCCTCTAAGTAAGACTTTAATTTACTGGCAGATCAATAGAGCTGGGGTTATATTGGCAAAGTGTCTACAGCTCTATTGACTCACGCAATGCCTCTTATCAATTTATCAGAAATCTGGAAGTCAGAAGATATTGTTTGAAGGGAAGAGAGAGAGAGGGAAAAAAAGAAGAAATGAGAAGCGTGAAACAAGTGCAAAAGCAGTTAGAAACCGGGGCTCCCAATGACGAACTCGGCGGGCAGAGTTTTACACACCACGTCTCCCACAAAGGAGGCCAATGTGATATATTCAGAGTTAACTTGCCCCCCTTCCATGTCCACTTAATGCCATTTTCCATAAACCTTGCATTCCTGGAGCTGGAGCAAAGAAGGGGAATCCTACCTAATCAGAAGCTGGAATTTGGGGTTTGGGGTTTGTGTGTTTTATTTTTTTGGCCAGGAGCAATTCCTCCCTTTAGGTTCAATGATTTTGTCTGAGGTGCAGGAGGTTCACACGTCTGCCTCCTCTTCCCTCTCACGTTCTCCCCCTTTCTACTGCCTCTCCAATCTACCTCAGCCAAAAGTGTAAATTTTAGCTTTTTTTCCACTAATTCATAGCATTTTTTTTTAAGTAAAAGGGGATATATATTCCAACATCCCAATACTCCAAATAGACCACAAAAGATCTATCAGACAGACGATGGCACTTGGTCTCAAAAAGTATAAAGAAAACATACTCAAGTTCTACAAGTCATCGCACGAGGATATGCAAGAGTTTTCGCAAATAATTAATCTTCATTTGAGAAGGTTTTGAAATATTCCAGGTAGCCGGCAAAAAAAAAGTCAAGAAAAAAGTAAACATTAACACTTCACCAGACCTCAGTGTTCAAGCCAATGAAAGAAGAACACGGGGAGACATAAAATTCCTACGTATTCCCCCCCTCCAGGGGGCAAGTCGGGGGAGAAATAGAGGATTTGGCGTGTTCCAGTTATCAGGAAGCGGAAGGGAAAAAAGCGATTTTTCTTGGTTTGGAGGAACCACAACCTGTTTTTGACGATCCATTTTGGTCCCTGCCTCATACAACAAATTTCTGCTTAATTGCTGTTTTGCATTTCGTTGAGACATCGAGTAAACAGTACTTAAGTGTTTCCAGACAAAAACAATAACTCACTAATGACTAAGGCACTGCTAATTAAAATGCCCCTGGGATGGCGTGACTGGACTCAGAGCCATCACAGGGAACAGGACTACCCAGGCCTTGAACACATGAACCAGAACACAAAAGCAGGGTGAGAGGTATTCTGCTCCCACCTCTGCAGCTCACAAGGGCCTTCTGGCTGAAAAGAAGGGAGCCCCTTGCTAGAACTAGAAGGTAGGGGTGTGGGGAGAATGGAAGGAATGGGGGTGGGGGGAGAAATGAGGATGCTGAGATTACAGAAGGAACGCCAGCACTCGAATAGAAACTGCGTTCTAGGGAACCAGCAGTTAGCATAATGGCTATGTTGCTGGACTCCCACATAGTCGACCGCAGTTCGCATCCCGGACCTGGTGGCTTAAAAGTCACGCCGGGCATGTGTGCGTGCGTGCCCAAGATCCCCGAGAGGAGAATGGAGGAGAATGGAGGGATTGCGGCGTGACCATGCCCCCTGGGGGGTGATTTCTCACTTTCTGTCTCTATGTCTCTCTCTGTCTGTCTGGCGAGCGCACTCGCCCTATAGCGAAAACCTCTCCAAAAAAAAAAAAAAAAAAAAGAAACTGCGTTCTAGGCCTTGTCAGCCTGGTGTGGTCCTCAAGGCTTTGTGTTCCTAAGATCCCCTAAAGAGGGACCAGCGGATGGTGTAATGGCTATGTTGCTAGACTCCCACGTAGACAAGTCCCAGACCCGGTGGCTTAAACTCACACCGGGCGCGTATGCGTGTGTGCCCAAGATCCCAAGAGGAGAATGGAGGAGAAGGGACTGCGGCGTGGCCATCCCCCTAGAGGGGTGATTTCTTTCTTTCTGTCTCTCTGTCTCTGTCTTTCTGGTGAGTGCACGTGGGCTATAACAAAAACCTCTCAAAAAAGAAGAACAACAAAGGCCTACTCTCATGAGAAGGCAAGGGGATGTGTTACACTGGCCAATGACCCTTCCCTACTTACCACCCTCCTTTCAGGCACAAGACCCCAAAAACCTCAATTCCTAATAACCCTTTCAAAAAGAAGAAAGGTTCAGAAAGAGTGACGCAAAGGTGTATTCCACCATCTGTCCAGTGCTGAAAGATTATTTTAACCCAATAGTCAAACTTCACAAGTGCATTTGACACAAGATGGGATCCCAGACAATGGCTTTCTCTGTCACAAACACGAGATTAAAATCACCAGGCTTTCCCAATATCCACACAACTCTCCTCTTCTGCTTTCTTAAACTTTTAGTCCTACAGAGGGGGGCCTCCAAGTGTCACTTTTTAAGGTTCTGCCTTGAAAAGAAAAGAGAGAGAAGAGAAGAGAAAAGAGAAGAGAAAGGAGAGAAAAGAAGAGAAAAGGAGAGAAAAGAACAGAAAGAGAAACAAAGGCATCCAGGAGGCTTCAAGCTTGCAAAGGACTTTATCTTCCTCCTCGGGGCAGGTTAAAGACCTGCTAGTTAGCAACAGGAGGGGTGGAGAAAAGCCATTGAAACCACAGGGGCCTAATACCCATTTGTATTCACACTCAGACCCTTTAGGGATATAAAATCGGAGAGGTTGAACTGTTTACATTTACCTAATGCTCAAGTAAACAAATCAGTGCCTGAGTGGAAGGGTTTCCGGGCGGGCAGGGCTGTGGCTGGACCCGTCGGTGCAGGGGAACAGGGGTGAGATGGGGAAGGAGAAAGGAGGTGGAAGCTGTCGCTTCTCAGCATGGAAAATGGAGGCAAGCCAGGTTGTCTTTCCCGCCCCACCAGTATTTCCCCAAGCCTGGGGCCCCCTCAATCCCATGCAGCCCATCTCGTCTGCCCAGAGTCCACAGAAGCTTCCTGTAGACAGGCTGGCAGACTTCCTCCTGGTGGGCCCAGCAGCACAGTCTAAGCCATGACCAGGCCTGAGTGCCACCACCTCCATGGCAAAGGGACCTTGGCCACAAGATGCCACCTTGCTCCCCTATTCCTGCCCAGGGTGCCCAGCCAGCACCTCCATACAACCCACTAGGGCCTTGGAAAGGAAGACAGAATAGGCCTTCCCAAGAATGGGTAAAGAAAAGGGTTAAATGCCCAGTGCCTGATCAAGGAAGAAATGTCCTCCTCATTCCAGGCGCCTCCAAGGGTCAGTCCTCCACAGCCCCTGTTAGAACTGCATCTTAGAAGAGCCCACTCTCTCTCCCGGCTTTCTGAAGCCCCCAGCATCTTCTGGGTCTGGCAGAAGTGAGCCAGGAGCTGTTTGAAGTCCCAGCACAAGGCCCGATCAGATCCTCTAAAACGTGAACAGTTTCAACTTGACTGGGGGGAGAAAAGGAGGCACAGGGTCCTGACACTCCTTTTAAATGCAGATATGAACTTTTCACCCGGGGTCAGACAGCTGCGTTGCTCTGTCCCTAGCAGAGGCCGGCGCCGGGGCCCCTTCCACCTCACACTTTCACAGTTTTTTTCCTGCCTGCCCAGGAGGCCAGCCTGTTAAAGGAATTAGATACCTCGCCCCCGCCCCCCAGAACCCAAATTCCACACCGGGTTCTCAGTTTACCAGGGGCACAAATCCCACCCACCGCCTAGAGGCGGCCCCAGGATAGGCAGAGGCTATGGAAAATCCTTCTTATCGTGTGCATTGACTAAGCAACGCTCCGATCAATAGTGAGAAGACACCAGCACTTAACCACCGCTCTGAAAGAAGCCTCCTCTGTGGGACTCCTTTTACAGCTGCTCCTTCTGCTAGAACCCAGTGGACAGGCCTCCTACTATTTGGCTAAGAAGAGCTGAAACATAGCAGGGCTTAAAAATCACCCAGCTTTGAGAAGTCACTTGGGTGAACAAGAGAAAAATATTAATAGCGCTTTTTTTTTTTAAGTCTAAGCTGGCAATTCTTCCTTCTATCCTCATGGGCAAGGCTGGTTTTGATTTTTTTTTCTTTTTAAAGAATTATTTCATTTAAGTTTATTCATTTATTTATTTTAATTTGACCAGAGAGGGACAAAGTGAGTGAGTGAGACAGAGAGAAAGTGAGAAAGCAAACTACCAGGTGTGGGACTTGAACCATGGTCAGCCATGTGGGAGTCCAGCACCCTTAACATCACGCCACCTGCTGGCCCCAATTTTTTCGTTTTTTGTTCTTAAACATTCTCTATGCCTCCCTCCTTCTCTTCCAACCAGAGATTCCCACTGGCCCTAGCCTAGGGAAAGAGGTTTCTATTCTTCAGCATCAAAAGAAAGGAAGAAATCAGGAATCCAAATAAATATTAGAGGTTTCTTGCTGGGATTTGGTGACCTTGCCAACAGCTGTAGCTCTTGTACCTCTCATCTGGGCAGTGCTGGAACCTCCAGATGAAGTCCCCTCCAGGCAGCACCCACACAGGCCCTGGACCAACTTGCCTTAGAAGCCTGTGTGATGCTCAAAGGAGGTGAGGAGTCAGGGACACCTCACTGACTACCTGAAGTGCAAGGCCCTGAATTCACACCTTTGCCCCATTCCAAACTAGAACGCCCCCTTGGAAAGTGTGCAATGATGGTTTCTAGAGACTTCCTGCAGCCCTGCTGGTCTGTGTGACTTCAGGAACAGATAGAGCTATAAATGTGTATGTATCACTAAGCCTGTTGTCACAAACACATGAGAAGTCACGCAAGTGAGAGCTGCCCTGTCTGTCCCCTGTGGGTGTGGCCTTGCTGCCACTGCTGGTATCCTGGCTCTGCAAAGGTTTTCAAGGCCAGGTGGACAATCAATCCCGCCTACATGCTATGGAGCAGTTTACAAAACGTCTGCACACCAGCCTCACATTTCTGCCTCCTAACAATCCCATGAGGACGTGGGGTGGACAGGCCTTTTCACCGAAAACTGAGTTGAGTCCATCAAATGACTAATGAGAGCCCAAGGCAGTCCTTTAACTCTAGACCTGCACTGTCCACTGGGCAGCCACCAGTCCCCGTGGCTGGTCTGAACGGAGACGTGTGGTAAGTATAAAATACACACAGGATTTCAAAGACTTCCTAACCCCAAAAAGGATATAAAATATCTCATTAATTTTCTTAATCTCAGTTACACATTAAAGTAACATTTCACATACACTAGGTTAAAATGTAATATACTATTAAAATAAACTCCACTGTTTTTTGTTGGGTTTTAAGTGGGAATATTAGAAACACTATAATGACCTAAGTGGCCTGCACTACATTTCCACTAGACAGTTCTGAACCTCTGCCTTTCAACTTCACGTCCAAGGAAGGGTGTCCCCAGATAGGACCGAGTCAGACTTTTCTCTTGAACATCCCCTAAAGTTACAATGTACCGAATCCCAAGTGCTCCTTCCAATTGAGCTGAATACTCTTAGTATCCAGATAAGCCACTGCCGGAATCACAAGCATAAAGCAAGAAAGCAGGTGGGGTCAGAGGTGCACCTCTTCCAAATTTGTATTCTTTGCTTTGGAGACCCACGATGTGTCTTAAAAATATATAAATAAGAATAAACTGTTGCGATTTAATAAGAGGATGACCCACTGCCAGGTTTGTCTCCTACTCCAGCTTGATTTCTTGCTATCAAGAACTGAGTTCTCCCTTTTAACTACCCTGCCCATAAAATATGCCTAGTAGGAGCCCACCCCGCCCCCCACCCCACACACACGCACGGCACACACCCTGTAAGAGGGAAGGGAAAGGGGAGGAAGGCGAGGACAACACAGATGTGGCCCGTCCCTATTAGAAAGTGCCTATTCTACCACTAGGGATCACAAGGCCAGTCTCATTTCTCTATGTAAATGAACTTTTTAGCCACCTCCTCAAAGAAGAAAAGCTGCACAGAAGCGGAAGGCCCATCCTGGGGCACACAATTACAGCCATTTGCATTCCTCCAGCAGCGGATTAGCACAGGAATGTGCTCTGCAGCTTCGTGGGGGGAGAGGAGTTTGGAAGAAAGGAATGGGGGGGGGTGGTATTTCTCTCTGGTCTGTCCATCCCAAGCTTAGGACACACTTCCACTTCTAGGAGAGTGAGAAAGTGGAAATAACTCCTGCTCGGGCTTTCTGAAGCGAGGGAGGTTGAAAAGGCTGGGGTGGGGGAGAGGGGTGGCGGGAGGAGGAGGAAGGGGGGGAGAGGGGGCTGGCGGGAGGGAGGAAGGAGGGGGACTGCGTGTATTAGGGGAACGGCCTCTCCCGGGGCTTTGATCCCCTCGGGTTGGTCGCTAGGAGAAACCAACTTTTCTCCTTGGGTTAATCAAAACCAAATTACTCAGGAATGTGGCAGGACAGGTCTGAGCTTCCAGGTCCCTTTGTCTTTGAGGATTTAAAAAGAAAAAAATAATTTTTTTTAAACAGATGGCAGTGGCTTGTAGAATCAGTAAAGTGAAGAGTCTGAAGGACCTGAGACCACATCTCCCCATCCCCCTGAAAAAGAGAGTCCTGCAAACTTCATACTCCAGTGAATCGACAAAGAAGTTATTTTTGTAGATGAAGTCTAAAAAGCAGAAGAATTTTCCATGTTATCCTTATTCCCCCCCCCAAAAAGAAACCTTGTCAAGGTACAAATAAGAAACCATACAAGATTAAACAACGCTCGCATGCCACAACCCCGACGATCAAAAGCAAAGTCCACACTAGTTCAGAAACATACATTTTCGGAAAACAAAGTTTCAGAGTTGTTTTCGGGGCAAGGCTCCCGTTTGGGAGTACTAAGGAAGGCGCAAGCCATGCAGTTGCTTTTTCAAATGCATCCACGAAATTCCATGGTAACCTGATGAAATCTGGGGTCTCTCTGGGTTAGCGTAGGGGTGGATGATCCCACTGGCTCACCTAGGACAGCACAGCTGTCTGCTGTCCTGAAAAAGCCAGAGACTCGCCCCCTCGGGCTGTTGTGTTTACTAGGACAGTGTGCTGGCCAGCCCAGCGACACGGTTTCAATAAGTTAAGAGGCAACAGGAAAAGGCTGACCTCAGACATGAAAGCAACCTGGGGCATGGAGCTATATTAAGGCCTCTGCACCTCCTCGCAGGCCGACATCTTTAGCAGGCTTGTGGCACTGTACAGGACGCAGAGAAGACCCCGGCCTCCTGGAAACCAGACTGCAACACCCCAGCACGTGTTACCACTAGGGACAGCAACCACGAGACAACCAGTACTGGAAATATAAACAGGTTTTTATGTATCATAAAATGCTGATATACTTCATTACAAAACCTGATCAAGCCTCCCCCTCTTTTACCCTCCAACACACGCGCGCGCACACACACACACACACACACACACACACACACGGATAAACAGAGCACCACAGTTAAGCTACGGACTGGACTAGAAAGATAAAGTGAGGCCAACCTGCAGCCATGACGACAGCTTGCCATATATTGTAACTGGCCTCAGGCATGTGGTTATCTGAGAGGTTGCGTGCAAGTAATTTTTAAATACTCTTCACCCTGTCCTCAGGCCCAAACATACACGTCCGTCACTCGTCTTGACCGTTAGTATTCCATGTAGACTTTCCCAAACAAGGTCATCTCAGTAGGCCCATCCCCTATTTCCAGTCACAGCTGTGGACTTTCATCCCCTTGTCCAACAAAAGGGACCTTGTACACAAAAGTAACCCAAACCATCAGTCTGTGCGGTGTGAGAGAGAACACGGAGCCCTTGGAATATTGACTCTCCTTGCCCAGGGTGCTGCCCAGAGGGCCTCCCCCACGGAGGCTGGGGGAGCTGCCCCAGAGATTAGAGGTCCAGTTCCTCTGGCCTCCACCCCACGGCTGCAGCTGTGCACCCAAGGCCCTACCTTTCACAAAGAAATACAAAGTCCTTCTTTTTAAGAGAGAAGAAAAAAATGTTTTCCCTGATTCAGTAACTGTAGACGGTGACTTCACAACCGCCAAGGACCAGAGTCATCTCAGGTGCCTACCGAAATGGTAGGCACCACCCACATGTGGCTCCCACCACTGGAATGTGGCCAGTCCCAAGTGCTGAACAGTTACGCTGGAGCGACAACATGGGCTGCATAAAATGTGTGTTAGGGCTGGCCCTGCAGCCTAGTGGTTAAGGGAACCAGATCCCACATAGCCAATGGCAGTTCAAATTCTGGCCCCAATGGCTTGAAAAACATGCCAGGTACATATGCATATGTGCCTCAAATTCCAACAGGATGGAGAAACAGAGGAAAAAGATATTGCAGCATGACCATGCCCCGTGGGGAGCTGCTTTCTCCCTCTCTCACTTTATAGCAAGTGCGTGTGCCCTCTGGCTATACACACACACACACACACATATATTCCGAGCTGGTAGCATGATGGGTAAGGCAGCCGGATCCCACATGGCTGTGTGGTTCAAGTCTGGGATCTGGTGGCTTGAAAAACATGTCAGGCATGTATATATGCACACCCAAAATCCTGAAAGGAAAAAATGGAGAAGGGATTGCAGCATGAACATCCCCCATGGGGGGAAGCTCGCTTGCTCTCTCTCTCAAGCACACACCCCATCTAGCAAACTGAATAAAAAAGAAGAAAGAGGGAGGGAAAGGAGAGAGATTTATTTTTACATGTTACTGCTATCACACATATATAAATGATATATATATCATTTATATATGTGTGTGTGTGTTTTAGCTTATTTCCACCTGTTTTTTTTTATACATGTGACCACTAGAAAATATACAATTACAGGGGCCAGTGCTAACATGCAATGGTGAACCCACATTAGAAGGTCCCGGGTTTGCATCCTGAGGCCCTCCTGCAGACTGTAGGCACAAGTGCACCTTCCTATGACCTGCGCTGTGAGGCCAATGCAAAGATTCTCCTGCAATTGCCTGCCCCTCTCTCTCTCTTTCGTGCTCATGAAAAAAAATAAACGCAAAAAGAAGAAAATGTACAATTATATGCAGGGCTTACGTTCTATTTCAACCAGACACTACGTTAAAGGACAAAAATGTGGGACTGGCAAGTGCCGTGGCGGTTAAGAGTGCTGGACTCCCACATGGCTGAATGCAGTTCAAATCCCAGATCTGGCGGCTTGCTTTCTCACTTTTCCTCTCTCTCTCCCTCCCTCAACCCCTCCCTCCCTCCCTCCCTCCCTCTTTCCCTCCTTCCTTCCTTTCTCTCTCTCTCTCCCTCTCTGGTCAAGTTAAAATAAATAAATAAATAAATAGAGTTTTGTTTTAGTTTTTAAAAAGGACAAAAATAGTACCGCTTTAAATGCTAGTCTATTACCATACCCCAACAGGAAAGTCTTTTTTTTTTTTTAACTCTAGTTATTTAATTTACCAGACAGGGACAGAGAAAGAGAGAGAGAGAAAGTGAGAAAGCAAGCCACCAGGTCCCAACAAACCATGGTCGGCCAGGTGAGAGTCCAGCGCCCCTAACCACCCACCACTTGCCAGCGCCTGAAAGTCTTCATTTTGTTTAACACTAAAAAGACCACCACAGGGCCCACAGGTGGCGTGGTGGTTAGGGTGCTGGGCTCTCACATGGTTGACCATGGTTCAAATCCTGGATCTGGTGGCTTGTTTTCTCGCTTTCCCTCTCTCCGTGTGTCTCTCTCTGGTGAGCACACATGCCCCTAGTGAACTTGAAAAATAACAGTACTCAAAATAAATAAATAAATAAAGATCACCATGAAATTAAGCAAACAGCAACAGCTGCTATCAGCTAGTCACATCACAACTTTGGAGGCTGCTCAACGCAGATGCAGAAACACAAACGCAGCCTAAGAGGAGCAGAATGACCTGCTGCCTTATCCAGGAGAAATAAATGCAACTTCCACCCCTGTGGGTCTCTCCAGGACAGAGTGGCAATCCTAGAGATGCCTTTGCTTATCCTGGGGCAGGGTGGCACTACGGGCATCTAGTGTGGAGAAGCCAGGGGCACCAACCACCCTGCAATGCATAAGAAGCCCCGCTCCCCCAACATCGATGATCCACCCCCAGATTTCCAGAGGTAGGGGCTGGAGGGGACATCTCTGCAAAACTGGCTTCTCTCCAGGGGTTGAGAATCGGTAATGAGTTTTAGTGGTTATAAACTACGTGGGAAAACGAAAATAATAATTTTAAGACGATAATCACTTTCTTATCAGTCGGGAGAGCGAGTGTCTAAAACTGATATGTTTGGGCAACTCTGGATTTCAAAGTAGTAGGCAAAATTGGGGTTTAAAGCTCAGAGCAACACGAGCTAGGCTCACCTGTGGGCAATGGGCCGCCTCTAAATGAGGGCTTGAACTGGGCACATCATTGACATGCCCACTGGCCATGCCCGACCACACAGTGTGGCCCAGGTTCTTGTGACACGCCACCGAGCAGCAGAGAGGCTGTGGCCAGGCCAGCTAGTACAGGAAGGGGATGGGACAACAGATGGGAGGAGGCAAAGACAGGAAGAACAGGGCTGAAAGAGAAGCCAGCCAGGCTGAGAGGCAATGCAGGAAGGGGGTGGGGGGGAGGTAGGCACAAGATAATTAACTCAGCAAGTTGATAGTATTTGCATATAAATGCCTCCACAAATCACTACAAACAAGCCCGGACAAGTCAGGCCTATTAGCATATACAAGCCAGCCCAGGAAGGCCTCTCTAGGTGGGTCATTGAGTGGGCTGCTCACTTAGAGGGCCGCCTGCCAGCCTTGGGGTGGGGGGGATGGGGACAGGGCTGGAAGTAGGGGGGTGGGGGGGCTGGGAAGGACCAGGATACTGTATCTGTTTCT
Organism: Tupaia tana; assembly: GCA_026018925.1. Classification (NCBI taxonomy): domain Eukaryota; kingdom Metazoa; phylum Chordata; class Mammalia; order Scandentia; family Tupaiidae; genus Tupaia; species Tupaia tana. The sequence goes on from JAKSZU010000018.1 coordinate 15,783,965, forward strand.
GGCCCTTTCACTCCTGAACACTGCTGTAGAATGTCACAAAGAGTTGGGTGTATTCCCAGCCCTGAGGGGAAGAACAGAAGAAATGCTGACCTTTTATTACTGTTTATTTCTTCCGGGGTGCTAAGACACAAAAGGTGGCCAAAGCCATCAGTGGGGAGGAAAGAGAGCAAAAACAAAAGGATAAAGAAATGGAAATTGACAGTTGTGGAGAGGCTACTCCATCTGCTAAATCCCATGAAGCTGTTTTCTATACCATTCGATTCCTCCCACCCAAAGCAAGGCACATACATGCCCACTCTACAGACGAAAGAAGGACGGACCAGGGAGATGAAATGGTTGGTCCAAGGTCACACAGCTCAGGCCAATGGCAGAGAAGTAAGGTTTACAGCAGAGGGAAGAGCCAAGAGCCGAGGCCAGCTTTGCCAGGTTTTCATGAGAACCACTGAGTCCCCTGCAAGGGATGATTCATAAGTGGGGTTCATGGTTCTGAAATGGGCTGTTCCCAGTTTCATCTCGTAATTTTACATCTTCGAGTAAGGAAGAACACATCTCCCTCCAGTTAAACATTTGGGAGTTTGTGCCAGGATTTCTTGGGCCATGCCAGTTCTCCACTGTCCGGGTAATTCTTACAGCTTCCCCAGCAAGGGTGAAATCAATGGACAGTCCTTTCCTCAAAGGCATGAACATTCTCTACCTTCCCGAAAGGCCCTCTGGGATTTATACCTGTTGAAGTAAAAAAAAACAAAAAACAGCTTCATCTTCCTCCTTGAAAAGGGAGAAGGAGGCAGTGAGGGAGGTTTTACTATTTACACGTCTGTCGTTCTTAAACTGGAACTATCCTTTAAAGGTGGGTAAAATTCTATCTTACGGGGCCAGCCAGCAGTGTGGTAGTTAAGGTGGCTGGATCCCACATGGCCAACTTCATGGTTCAAGTCCCAAGCTTGGTGGCTTGGAAAACAGGCCAGGTATGTGTATTTATGTCCCCAAGATTCCCAAGAGAGATGGAGGAGAAGGGATTGCCTTCACTTGCCTGAGAAGTGTGGCCATCCCCCTTTGAAGATGATTTCCCTCTTTCTCTCTGGCAAGCACATAGGCCCTATAGCAAACACTAAAAAAAAAGTAAAATTAAAATAAAATAAAATACTATTCTTATGAAAAAGCAAGGTGGGCTCAGGTAACACATGTTTGCCAGGTCTGACACACAGACTGAAAGGTCTTCATTAATGCCTGCCCTTCTGCAATAATTACATATCGAATAAACAAAAATGACACCATCCAAGAACCTGGCAAGACAGAGATGGCATTTAAAGGCAGTTGTTTTCCTGGTGACATCAACCTCCTCACACGCACACTGAAATCCACAGGCCTCTGCCTTAAGGGTCCACAAGTTGACTTGACACTTTAACAAGGATGGAGATAGTCCACAGAGAAATAATGGAGCTGTTACAAGGAAAGCAAAAACCACTCCCCCGACCGGCCAAATGTACATTAAGAGCCAAGGCCCTGAGCCAGAGAGTGTTTTAGGAAGCAGGACCTAAAAATGGTGGAAGAGGCTTGAGCAGTTAAGAAAAACTGTTTTAAAAAAAAAAGTTGCTAAGGAGAAAAAAGGCACACATGTGTTCTTTAGCATATTTCCACTGGGCAATGATGTCGGGAAGAAAAAAGTTGTCCAAAATAGGCCACTCAGAGACTGTCGATGTGGGAAGCAAATACATTCGTGTCGATGCATTCATACTTTTTATAGACTTAAGGGGGTTTGAACTCTTCTGAAAAGGGCTTTTTAGACACTGGAGGAGGCGTCCATATTTGACCAGGCACTTCAAGGACTTCCAGGGCGGGCGGGTACAGGAGGGGGCAGAGGAGGTACTTCGGGGCTGAAATCAAATATGGAATTAAGTCCCTCAGTCTTTTCTGCACTCAGCTCATCTGACTCCAATAAGAAGACAGGCGGCCACCTCGAAACTGGAACTTTTTAACACCAAAATGTAGGGCCTATGACAGAGACGTACACAAGGAACAGTATCTAAAAAACGAACTCAAGGGACGCACTCCAGAGAATTTTCTCCAGACATATTCCTCTATGCAGGGAGGAATAAACCAAGAAACAAGCAAACTGCTCTTGACACGCCCCAAAGACCCCCAAGTATTCAGCACTTCTCACCCCTTAGGAAGCCTCTAATCACCTCTCCCAGTCTGCAGGCCCCCACCTGCCTCACCTCGAAAGCTGCCCCCAAGTACTCTGCCCTACTCTTTAGCCAACACCCTCTGCCCAATATACAAAGAGTGGGAGGTCTAAGCCGTCACTACTCTCCAGCCTCCAGAAGCTTGGGGGCAGGGGTTTCACTCCCAGATCAAAGGTTTGCGGCCCAAATCTCTTTGGGGACAGTGCGTGAAATCGGCAGCAGATGAAAATTCCACCGTCTTTTCAAAGTCCAGTGGAGCCAGTTTGCCCAGTTCCAGTCTGAGTCTCCCTACAGATGTCTGAAGATTTTCCATCAACAACTAACTGTTGCCCCAAAAGACCCACTTCGAGTTAGATTGAAGAGAATCAGTTAAGAAAACCTTTAAGGCCATGTAGTGATCCGCTTTCCCTAAGAAATCAGGCAGGAGGGGAGGGGTCCCAGCACTTTTCCATCTTCCTGAGGAGTAGCCTGGCCAAGGTTTTTGCAAAGGCTTACATTCCAAACCAGCAGCAGCTAGAAGGGACAGGAGGTAAGTGGAAGGGGAACCCACCTCACTCTCCCTGCCCTGGATGCCTGGGACCTGACTCCGGGGAAGGAGGTGGATGGAAAATGCTTAGAGGAAGCACATGTGTGAATATCAAAGTTCAAAGAATGAGCAGCTGAACCACCTCAGATCTCCCCTAGGACACAGGCGGCCAGCTCAGACCCCTCTGGAGAGATGCACATCAAAACCCCACGCATTAATCCTCATGTCGACAAGACTGGGTGGTGACCCTCGGGTGGAATGGGAGAGCGACTCACCCAAAAGGCAGAGCAGTTTGCTAAGAGGTCCTGTCTGGGGCCTTAAAATCCACAGGACATTAGTCTTACTCTACAAAGGGGCCCAATTCACAACCTCGAACATTTTCTATGCCTCCTTCCCTTTTTAGGTGTGCCCTGATTCTTTGCAGGAATAAGAAACTCCAGGAATTATGGGTGAAAGGAAGAAAGAAACATCAAAGAAAAAACAACAAATCACCTTTGTGTGTTTCAAGTAAGAAGTCAGGGCACTTTCCCTGGCAAAGAACTCTCGGGAAACATGCCTGTCACTGCTAGACCACTGCCTTGTCCTCACCATCCTGTCCCCTGACCCAAAGAATGAAAAAAAATTTTTTTTCCCCAGTTATTTTACTGCTTCTGAAGCTGCAGCACAATGCTGCTGTCAACGGCAGCTAAGCCTTGCTTTTACCTCTTTCCCCAGTTCCTGTCCCTGGGAGTCATTTATCACATTAGCCAAAAAAAAAGGGGGGGGGGGGGACTCTAACATCTGATTGTCACTTCGCACATGTTCAAAGAGAACAATCTGGCAGCCAACGTTAAATCATATAGAAAAGAAATCTGACAGTTGTTGATTTTGTAATTTTTCTCCTTAATCTGGATTTTGAAAGTGGCCTGCCAAGGAGCCAAGATTTTTGCCTGAGTCTCTCCCTCAGGGCAGTTCCATGCGACTTCAACTGTGTTTCTCAATCTGAGAGGCCTAAGGATGCAGGACACTGGGCTTTTGGACAGAAGAGGCACCCTTTAACATGTGATTGAGGCTAACTCCTGCAAAGGAATCCTCCTGCCTGGCTTCTATTAAAAATGGGTTCCCATTTTCCAGACTGCAGTTTTTAATTCCTGCGGCGAGCACGGTGGTTCTGGGCTGTGCAGTGATTTCTAACAATAACCACTGGAAGCAAATTTGCCTACCAGAGCAGGTGGATACCCCTGTGAAGTCTGCTGCAATGGGCTCTGCCTTCTTCTTCTTACTGTGTTTTTACGGTAACGCCCCCATCCTGGTTAATTACACCAGCCTTGGGAACCAACAGGCCCAAACATTACAGAAATAGGCCAGGCTAACAGCAAGCAACCATTTTAATAACAAATGAAAGTCTAAACCACAGCACACATCGTACTTCAGGTTCCTGATGTCCAGCATCCAGTACATTATCCTTGGAATTCTGGCAAGTGTGAGATGGAGCCTGCACAAGTTTTTTCAAGCCATGATCACTGGTGCCTCCCTACAAGTCAAGGCTAAATCCTTTGAGTTAGGAAGCAAGCTAGTTAAAAGGTGAGTCTAAAGGCAACTCTTTCCCGTCAAGTGTTTTGAGCAATTCTCTCCACTTTTATAAAATGCTGCTTGTTCACTTCCAATATTTTACTTTTGAAGATGAGACTGCTGCAACTCCATGAGAAAAATAATTTCTTAGGTAAGGATCTGCTTTGGGCTCTCAAATATTTCCAGGTTCTCAGACTTCAGAAGCCAATAAATAAATAAATAAATAGAGCCCAACCCCTAAGAGATACAGGAAAAAGGAGGAGGCGCACACGTCGACAATAACGACATGATTCCTGGATACCACTTGGAATTGGAATTAATGAAACTAACCTAAGTCACCAGCAGCTCTGGATAATACTTTTCTAGAAGTCTGCATTCACAGACTTATTCAAACTAACTAACCACTTCTGGGTCACTCCAGGTGAGCTAGGCCTGTCCTGGAGGGTCTGGTCATCATTTAAAGTCATAATGATGAAAACTGAAATCTAACTTATTTTAGCTCCTGGCTACTGGGCCTTCCAGTTGGCACCGAGTTCACACAGCAGTAAAATCCAACCCCAAGGCAGTGAGAAGGAAGGCACTTCGCTGTCCTCTTGGGACAAGCCAAACAGAGGCCTGCTGAGAGTACCGTTTTATTTGGGTCCCTTCCACCCTCCCTTACCATTCATTTGTGCAAATAAAAGACAAGAAGGAAAGAAAACAAAATTAAAGTTTCAGGTGGTTGGGGAAGTGTCTTAGATTTTTTAATTTGGGAATATTTATCAAGTGTTTCTCAATCCTTCCCTGTCAATCAAAACTGTTTGTAGGAGAAAAGAGAAAATAGAACCTCTATCCCATTGAAAGTACAGCCATTTGGGGGAAAAGAAAAAACAGTTGAGAAAGGGAAGTGACCCACATTATAAAGACAGAAGGTCTCCAAGTCACTTAATTCTATGTAATTCCAAAAGGACTGTTTTTAAAGTGTAAAAGTGCTTGCTTCTGCATCTGCCCCGTGTTGTTAAATAACACTTGTGTAATTAAATAAAAGAGCCAAGTGTGACCCTAGCCCATTCTGAGAGGCACTTTACATGCTTTCTGAAAACCAGGCTGAAACTAAATGCAGTCTCCTTAGTTTTGTAATTTAGGAAAGGGAGAGAGGCAGTTTCTTGTGGCCTGGATAGCTACACCCCCTCTGAAAGAGTCTTTAGGGGTCTCTGTGAAACAGAACGAACAGGAATACAGGTGTGCAAACGTCCAGGTATGTATCTTGCTCCAAAGACCCCTGCTTGAAATCCTGTAATTATTTGGCACCAAGGTCTCCTGACTGCCCTCAACCCCCACCTCTGTTACCTAACTGGTTTCCATGTTTGGGTAACAAGACAGATTCCGTATTGCAGGCCGCCAGTGGCTGCTCTGATAACAAGGAACAGGCCCACGTTCCCTGCTTGGGCCTTTCTCGATCAGGTTCCCTTGGAAGGTACATGTCTTCCTAGCAAATGCAGCCTGGGCCACAGCACTCAGGTTTCCCTCTCCAGCCCAGCCTTCTGAATTCGTGATTTTTTTTGGATTTCCCTTGAAATCTGTCCAGAAACCACAGCCATTAAAAAGAACATGAAGGTTTGACACCTCCTGAATTTAGGAATGAGGGGACTCAAGGGGCCAACTCTACTGACTCGCACCTGCTGTTGGATGGCCAAAGAAACAAAGTTTCTCCGAATAGGCTGAGCTTTAAATGATCCTCTATTTATTTAGTGACTTGTCTCCAAGGATCTCAAAGCATGGGATGAAATGAGATGATGAACAGCTTTCTCACTATCTACCTTCCAGGTTTAAGTTTGTTTTCCTTGCTTTGCCTTGATGCATTCCACCAAGCAGGCCCCAGTCTGAAGGAGAGGCCTTCCCTCGGTGCCAGGTGGGGCATTCTGTCCTCTCTGAGGTTAAGTCAGTGGCTTTTAGGGAATCTTCAAGCCCTGCTGCAGGACACAAGTAGAGGCCATCCGTGGGGGGCACAGATGGCCTTTCCTGGATTCACCTGCTCTATGTTTCATACAAACCAGCTGAGTACGCTGTGCGTGGCTGTGCCAGGAAATTCCCACTTAGAATACACCGGCCCCTGAGATGCTTCCCTAACAGCAGGCTGTCCAAAGCAGAAAGGACCATCTTCCAGAGAGTTCATTTCCTGGCAAGCTTACATTACTTTGGGACCTAACTTGGGTATTCCTCTTCCTTTAACAGATGAAAATTCGGCATCCCACAGCCCCCAAGGGATAAATGCTGCCTTTTTTTTTCCCCTAAAAGAAGGAACCAACTAAAATGAGAGAGTGGACCAGATTTCCAGAGGTGCCCTCCAGCTCTCAAACTCTGATTCTCCCTTTAATTACTCAGCAACAAGCACATTCTTCACATTGTTTTGAACTGACCAGCGACTTCTCTTGGGCTGAAAAGGTACATTTTTTAGGCGGAGGAATCTGAACTTCTAAATGGTACCAGTGCCACAAGTATTCTGAAGGCAGAAAGTAGTCAAAAGCAGAATACGGAAAGGAGGGAGGAGACGAGGGAGGGAAGGGAGAGAAGGGAGGAAGGACGGACTTTACTAGGCGCCCTGCAGAACGGAGACACACTCATCCCAGGTAGGTTCCAAGCAGAGACTTGGAGTTCAAGTGCATCCAGCCTGCCCTTCCCCCACGCGCCCCAAGAGAATGGGAAGTTCAGCCAAGACTCGCAGCACCTGCCCGCAGCTCCAGGCCAGCGGCGCTAGGCGGGCGGCGGCACGGCACGGCGGGGGAGGGCGGCTGCACTCACCTGGCACACAAAGCCTCCGCGCACCTCCGGAGGGAGGCGGCAACCGCAGGTCCGGGGGCCGCGCTGCCTAGCACGACAATGGGAAATTCCAGCGGCTCCGGAGCCCCGAACTTACCCACCCCAGGCGGCATTCTCCCCACCTCCCGCTGCCCCCGGGGCTCCGAGGTGGCCCTGGCCAGGAGCAGAGGGGCCGGAGGCAGGGGAGGGGGGCTCATGGTGGCAGCTGAGCTGGAGGTTGACGCGTCCCGGGAGAGAGGTTCCCGGGGCGCGGCGGGGATTCACCCACCGGGCGCGGCCCTCGCGTCCCTGTCCCCGGCCTGCCCGCCGCCGTGCCTCCTCCTCCTCCTGGTCCTCCTCCTCCTCCTCCTCCTCCTCCTCGGCCTCCCGCCCGCCCGGAATCGCTTTATGTAAATGAAGCTCAACTCGCAGTTTGCGGCGTGCACCGCCCGGGGGAGGGGGGCGGGCGGGGCGGGGGGCCTTCGGGGATCCACATTACACAGCAACAAAGCGGAAGGTTAATTTGAAACTCACAGGCTCCCCGGGCAAAGCCTGACATCTACAGTCGTGCCGGGCGCAGGCCGGGCTGCTCCGCGGCGGCCGCGCCCGCCCGCAGGGACCTGGGGACACACACATGGGCTTGGTCTGCCCGGCGCTCGGCCGCGCTCCTTCCCTCCGGGCACTGGCCTGGGGCAGGGCCGGCCCGCTGCGCGCCCTCCCAGGGACTAGAGCCGTAGCTGCGGGGGCCCGGAGCCGGCCCGGCGGGAACAAAGCCCGGTCCTCCCCGAGGCACTGTGACCCCTGGCTCATCAAAAGTCAGGGGCCGGCCTAGAATCGGGCAAGAAGAAAGGGGAAGCGCCCTCGGCCACAAAAAGGAGCCTGGGGCCTCCGAACCAGAGCCACCGGTCTCCGAGCCCAATCCACGTCACAGCCAGGCCACTCTAGCAGAGGGACATTAGCCAATGTGGATAGGAATTTATTTAAAACACACACCCATCCTATTAACTGCTTTACAGAGCACTTGGGTTTTTCAGTTGCAGAAAGTTGTAAAAACATCCCTTGCTCTCCAGTGAGAGTTTAAGAATACTTTTGGAGACAAGAGAAAAGCAAAGGCGAGTACTAGAAAGAGAAAGAAAAGGAGGTAGAGTTTGCAGTTAAGCTTACAGTCTCTTTAACAAGACTGGCCTTCTAAAGCCACAGCGTTGCTAAAACGGCACACAGATCACGCCCTTCACGGGGAGAATCTACTGCCGGGGTCAAATTTAATGCCGCCACCCCGTTGGTCAAAGCAATTGCTGGATGCTTTGATACGTCCCCATGTCCCTCTTGTCCATTCTGATATGCCAAGGCGGCACCATTAAAATCTCACCGGAAGTTCCCTGTCCTCCCTGTCAAGAGTCCCACCCTCGGTCTAAATTTACTCTCATTCTCTCAGCACAGAAAGGCACCTGCTTTTACCCTTTCTGAAAACCACCCACCCTGGCTGGTCTGACAGCCTGGAGAGTCTTTTCCTGCTGCACAATAATGAACCATGCAAGTGTTAGAAATATAATAAGCTCACGAGGCCAACAGCAGTATGTACGGAATTGTGTTCACATTAAACACTCTATCGCGGGAAGAAAAGGGGATGCTTGGCTGGTGAAAAACATTCTGCACAATATAATCTGGGTTCAAATTCAGATAAATATCTACCCTGTTGTGGGCAGGAAATTCTCCTTTATATTTTAGTCCAGAAAGGGGGGCAGCCCCCCAATTTTTTTTTTTTTTTTCCAGGCAGGGCCCTGGGAGAAAAGACCGCCTCCAGAGAATCATGTCTGATTAGGGACAAAGGAGGGCACCAGCCAAATTCAGTCACACGTGAGAGAGCAGGAGGCAGGGGAGGGGAGTGGAGGGTCAATAAGGAAAGTTGAGGATGATTTTGTCAAACAGAGCAGGGTCACTGCAGAGTTCTCTCCAGACCACCTGACTTTGGGCCCAAGAACAGGTGGTGTTTTCAAAACACACTGTTATTTATATTAGTCACATAAGTTGAGAACACCTTAAAGAAAACCAATTAATAATTTAATTGAAAAAGTGACTATGAATAATACATGAAGATGATGATGCTAGCAATAATGCAGGCAATTCGGCCCACAATGCAGAGATGCCCCTGGAAATCTCTTCAGGAAAATAAAGACTCCAGGCCCTGTTCCCTACCCGGAAGCCATCCACAGCCTGATGGATATATGGAAGACAACAGGAAAATGTTGATACTCCCAGAAAACCTAATTTTGCTGCTTTGTCTTAACTTTTATTAACAGAGTGACATCTCATAATCTGGTGACATCATGAACCTGATGGGGCCTCAGATAAATACCTTCAATAAAATAAAAGCTAAGCAACTCAAAGAATAAGCTCGAAAGTAAGCTGGAGGGATGTGGAGGTGCTAAGCAGAAGGCCCTGCAGGAATCTGCACTTACATGCCATAGTGCAAGCAACAGATACAGGAACTGCCCCCTTGCACCTCAGAGGCCTGACTAGTAGAACTGCGAGTGACCCTAGGTCCCTGTTCTTTATCTGGCACGAGACACACACACACACACACACACACACACACACACACACACACGGTGAGGCCTAGTGAAGTCTGCCTTTGTTCCAAGGCAAAAACTTACCAGGTTACCCACCGGCAGGTAATCTATGGCCTCTGCACCACTATGAATGAGAGACTGCATACACTCTGAGGTTGTTTAGTTTTACTAAAACTTAGTTTCATCATTAGCCAAAATAATCCCTCTTATGGGGAAATTTACAAGTTTTTTTTTTTTTTTTACTTAGATATGGAATCAACAATTCCTCTGAAATGCACATGGCAAATTCTATCCTCTTGCTCTGGAAGGCCCTTCTCTTCAGAGGGTAGCTGCCTGATGTTAACCCCAAGGCCTACTCGGCAGTGACAGCCCGACATTGTCATCACTCTATCCTGAATGCCGTTGACAAATAAACCCACCCTCAGGAAAGACGATTCTTCCCTTGCAGTTCTCCATACACGGTCTCATCTCATCTGGAAAGTGTAATTGGCAACAGCCAAAAGGATAAATATTTAAAAATAAATCAGGGAACACTAACCCCTTCCCTCTCCTCTTACCCACTCTCTGGGACAGAAGCCTGCCTCCTAATGCTTGGCAGGCTGGTGAATGACAAGGATCCAACCAAGCCATGCCTGCTTTTCTCTATACATATACATAGACACACACACTCTGATGCTCTGTTCTTTCATTTCTGCGAAGGTAAATATGATCTCTGGGTTCAGATAGAGTGAAGTCAGCATTGTGACCTCTAGCTAAACCTGGCCACTCTCATTTCACAGCACAAGTAGGTTTAGGTGGACTTGTATATTCTTCCAGATCTTTCTATTTTTATTAAATTACACATACACATTGACTTTCAAACTAGTGCCTAAATAACTAGGAGGCTTTAACAAAGAAAAAATCCAGGAGAGAGAAACAAAAACAAAAACAAAAACAAATGTCCCTGGAATAAACAAAGAAACATTTGGAGCTGTATTTCACTCCATGGCCTCAGTTCACCCCATCATTTTGAGGCAGTTATATTTAGGGGCCTGGTACCTGCTGGGTGGCCCTGCCATGGCCAGGCCTTCCTGGGTATGGTACCGAAAGAAGGCAGGCTTTGCTCAGAGCAGCCCATCCCGCCTTCCTGACCAATGAGGCTGGTGTGCCAAGGCCTACACACACACAGATGTTTTGACTCACATTTCTCTGTCACAACCCCCAAGGCCTGCATCTATTGCTACAGTGCAAACTGACAGATTAATTTTTACCCCCAAATCATGCTGGAATATTATCTAGTGTACTTACCCACCCTCCCCAGCTCACACGCTAAATCTGTCAATGATATACACAAGAAAGCACAAACGCATTACTGCTTTTTTTTCTAGCTGTGATTCAGAAGAGTTTTTCCATATTAATTTTAAGTTACAAAGCCCAAGTTTTAAGAAAGCAAAAGGAAAAAAGTTGCCTTAAATGTTCGGTAAAGTGCTCACTTACTCTTTTATTTATATATATACACACACACACACACACACACAATATTATTTCTGAAAGAGCAAAGAGAATTTGCCATGCAAGACTTTTGTACCCAGGGGGATTCTTACATTTGTGTTTCTAAACCTTGAAATTGAGAATTTTAATGAAAAGGCAGACAGATCTTAAGGACAGCATTGCAGTCAGAATCTATACGTTACAGGAGGGAGAGGCGCTTTGTTTGGGGCCAAAAAAAAAAAAAAAGGAGGTGGACTCCTATTTTGTTCATAGGTCATTCCCATTGGATAACACATCCCTTTACACTCAGCCTGATGCAAACCACTGAGTTCTTAGAGGGGAAGTAGGTTGGGGAAAGAAAAGAAAAAGAAAACAGGCGAGGAAAAGAAAAAGGGGAGGAGATACTGCCTGTTTACATAAATCACAGTTGTTTTTTTAAAAAAAATTCTCAGCACGGTATCCATTCCACAGTATGTACCAACAGTTCTTTCACACGTGAGTTAAAACAATCAATTAAATGCTATATCAAAAGCACCACACTCGGGATCAGATTTTTTTTTTTAAGTGCAGAAATTCTTTCAGGTTTGCAATTCTTCCCCATCAAAAGACCACTTCTAAGTATAGAAGAGGGCAAGGGGAGATAAACAAAAGATGACCCTGTGCACATTTCCCCCCAATAATTCTAGAATCCCATTTCCTTATCTTTTCATTTTTGTGCATTTTGCTTCAAAATCTGGGCTAGTCTGACTTCAGAGCCCGGAGCTGAAATTTCACATATCCTCCAAATCAGCCAGTGTTTTAGAATCTGGATTTCTATTGAGGCTGTTCCAATCGCCAGTGAGGCCTACGGTAAAATGTGCTTCATGCTGTTCCGTTTGTCTCTCTGCAGACAAATAGAAACTGTGAAATTTAAAGAATGGGTGAAAAAAAAAATCTAAAACAAAGAGGTTAAAAAAATAGGACAAATGTTTTTGCTTTTGTGTCTCCCCGGAGCAATTGTTTGGGGGAGTCTGCATTGACAATAACCATGAGAAGGCCATCTAAAGGCGATTCGCGCACAAGGGGACTCCTTGCCTGCTGCCTTTGGTCTGGGAGAAAAAGCACCTTAGCTCGGTTCTCCAGGAACAAAAGGCCAGGGCCACGGAAGGGGGGAGAGGTTACAGGAGCTTTCAGATGGAGCCAAGTGTCAATGCTGGTTCATTTTTCACCCGTCTTAGTTGGAAAGCAGCTCAGGGAACTTCCTGATGACTGCTTTTCCCTCTCTCCCTATTATTTCTACACCTAAAAGAACAAAACAATAATATTTTTTTTTAACCTAAAACCCATCATCCTATTAGAGGAAAAGCCTTTGGGGGCCTGGCACAGTCAGTTTTTCCTCTTTCCTTTCCCCGCCCATTTTTTTTTTTTTTTTTTTTTTTGAGAGGGGTTCCAATGGTAGATCACATAGAAATATGAGACGCTGGACATGATGGGTCATTTTTAGTTACGCACAACATCCTTTCTATCTACAAAAAGGCAGAGTGGGGGGGGATGCAAGATAGATACACACACACACACACACACACACACACACATATATATAGATATATGTATCACCAACGAGGAGAGGTGGTGGTAGTAGTACGGAGGCTTTGGGGCAAGGCCTAGAAACATTTTCTTTTTTACACAGCTTGAAGTCCGTTAATGCCAGCTTCAGATTTGCAACTGAATCAAAGTCTCAAAGTCACCATTACAAGGGTTCTCTTTTTTTAAAAAAATTTTTCCCTAGGGAGGGGTTTGGAGAAGTGACAATATGATGTTTTAAAGGCACAGACAAGATAAGGCAGGGGTGAGGTTGGGGGCGGGGGAGGGCTCCAAAGAAAGGAAGCTCTGATGAAGCACCTCGTGCCACGAAAACACCAGGGCAAGGGGATGTCGGAGTGTTTAACCAGATTTGAAGCTAGAAGCGGCTTCCCCAGTAGGCAAACCCTAGGATGAGGTAAAGACACTCGACCCTCAGCCTTTGAACCCAGACCTGGCAGCTCAGGAGCGCATCCTCCCCCCCCTCCCCTGGCAGCCAGGGGCTCTGGCTGAAAAGCAAGGTGGCGGTAGGGATGAGAGGGGCCTGCAAAAGAAGCACAATAAACAACTCAAATATGAACGGAAATGACATCAGCAAACTGAAGGACCTGTTTACTGCAGATCAAAACAAAACAAACTTCCAAACCTTTTGTGTACATAAGATAACTCTATAAAAAGCCTTCCTAAAATGTCACCAGGGTCAACACATCAGCATCCCAACAAGAAAACACATGACAGTTGGAGGGGGAAGGGGGAGGAGGAAGGGGGAATGAAGACGAGAGGAGGGAAGGGGAAAATAAAACCAGAAGGGGCCAAAAAGCCAGTTGCTGTTTCTCCCCTCTGCTGATCCTTAATATTTATTGGTGTTTATAATCTAAAAGCCATGCTCTGTGTTTCACTTAATACAAGGCCAGACAGCGTTGTCTAATGAGGCAGCATTACAATCAGCTTGTAATACTGAATTTTTAATGCTGCCAAGGATTCTGTTACATAATAATATGAAAAACAGAAGCTGAAAGTGGGCTCGCTGTGACAGGACATTCGAGGGTCCAGGCTGGCGAGTTCCACAAGCCTGGCTTCTCCTCCTTCTGCCCACCCCCACCTTCTGATTTGCAATCAACTCTCCATCCCTATACAGGAGGTAGGTATGGAAACCAAGAAGATTCCTTGGGAAATCGACACTTTTGATTGTTGTTGTTATTATTATACTCTGATCCAAAGTTATATTTCAAGAGTTTGAATTCTAGCTTATCTGGGGTTAGAGTCTGGGATGAAAATTGAAATGGGGGGAGCAGAGACAAAGAGTACAGGGAAGAGGGAGGATGGCTTATTTTAAGTAAACTAAGCCATCTGAAAAAGAAATCACAGAGGAAGAAAAAACTAAGATGGGGGGGAGAGACAGAGACTGAAGTCTACCGACCATATTCACAGCTGCCGCCCTCGGTTTACATTGCTGTAATTTAGAAGCATATATATAGCCGCCATTCTCTTCTCTGTAATACCCCAAGACTGTAAATCTATAACCACTGCAATGATTTAGTGATTAAAAACATGATAACATATTGTGTAACTGTAAACCACAGAACCCCTGCCAACTCTCCTCTAAGATAAAGGGGGGAAAATACAGAAAATATGTTGCTTGCAGCGATCTTCCTAAACCCAAAAGATTTTAATAAAAGAACCTATACAGTAGACGAATCGGAAGAGGGTGAGTGAATTCTGTGTGAAGCCAGCAAAGGGAAGGGGGGGGGGGGGGAGGCAGCTTTATGTGGGATTCTTTTCCTTGTACTAACAAATTACGACCTAAACATGCCTTTTCTTTTCTCTCTCTCTCTCTCTTTTAATAGTTTGTTGTAACTGGAATAACTGGTCTTGTGCACTGTCTTGCATATTCAAAGCTGCTTTGTAATCGGATCTGGAGAACCAGCCTTATTTGCCTGAACTCAATAGGGTTTTTTTCCCCCTCCTCCCCTGTTTTGTTTTGGATTCGGTATTGTGGGTTTTCTGTTGTTGCTGGCAGCAGACATCTAGGCAGGCTGAGGCTCTGGTGCCTTTAAGCTGCAGAGCAAACACCTGAGAGGGGGAGGCACAATTTGTAACATGGCAGGAGGAGCCTAAAATATACACAAAAAAATAAAATCAAAGCAGCTGTAGGGGTTTTGGCCTCTGAGCAGCTGACCTGACCCTGTTCTGTATATGCTTTTATTTCTCCATTGCAGGATTCCTGCACCTTGGGTCAGACTCGAACTCAATGTGACCCTGAGAAGAAGGCAGTCGCCCGGGCCCTGGAAAACTGCTCCATATTTAATTGGAGGGGGCACGGTGGGGTCGGGGGGTGGGGGAGTAAGTGCATATGCATTCACACTCCTCTGGTGTAGATACCCACACGGTGTATGTATGTGTGTACACACATAGATACACACAATCTGTCAGAACTGCCAGGCCATGGAGCCAGCTGCAGCCCAGCTTTCTCAGCCCACACCACTAAGAGCCTAAACTCTCCTAGCCGCTCCCCAAAATCTTCATGCCTACAATTCTACCCAGAAACACACGCATGCACAGACGAACACTCCTCCGGGGAGTTCACATGTTTTAAAAGTCCACGGATCTGAATTGCCTCCTCTCTGGACAAGAGCAGGGCAGTTTATTCAGAGAAATCAATAGGAAAGAGCATTTGCAAATATTTATATAAGCCCTGTGCGTTTCAGCATTAAGTAATTAAAAACTAAAATGCAGTGAGGGGGAAGGGAGGAGACACAGACAGAGGAAGGCTGCTGGCCTACAGTGGGTTTTCTGCCCACACTTCATGTCCCCAAACCACAACCCTTTCAAAACTGACTCCATGTACACTTCTTACAAAATCCTGTTCGTGCACCATTTGCTAGACTATTTCAAAACCATCACCAAATATGGATTCACCTACCACCAAGCTTTCAAGACTCAACATAAGTGTCTGTATAGCTAGCCAGCCTCCCTCCCTCCCTCTCTCTCTCTCTCTCTCTCTCTCTCTCTCTCTCTCTCTCTCTCGCACACAGGGCGACTCTTCTGACACTGTTCTATCTCTAGTTTCCTCTTTCTCATCTTCCTTTCTAATTTACTTGTACCAGTTAAAAAAATCTAACATGATAAAATGAGAAGAGGCCCCCAAAAGTGGTCATTCAATAAGTAAATTCCCACCCCCCTTAGCCCTCCAAAGACTTCCCTCTCCCCTAATCCATAGGATACCTACACTTTGGGGGTTCAGTACCTCAAACTCCACATGTAAACAGACTCAGAAAGAGGAAAAAAAAAAAACTTCAGTAAAATAAGGAGTTTTAAAATGAGCCCTATAGAGTGGACTTCCCCTATGCTGTTTCAGAGGGCTGGGTAGTAAATTCTGGTTGTTCTGTCTCTAAATCCGCTCTAAGAAGCCGAGCCGAGCACCCGCGCTGCAGATAATGTAGAAATTTACAGTAAATGTAGGTACACGACTGCAGCACGCTGCCCTATTGATTATGCAGATTGTGATCAATCTTCTCCCCTCTCCCATTTCCCAAGCCTCTTCCTGAGGACCTCCAAATCAGTTGGTCTGTAACTAGCCATTCTTCCAAAGTAGGGAGAAAAAAGTAATTAAAAAAAAGTAATAAATCCTCAATTGTCCCCACTGAAAGGGCTCCAGTCTTTTTTTAATTCCAAAGTGAATTTATGTCCTGTAATTTGCATTACAGCCAAACGATCACGGTATGTCATATTCTTCAAAGGTACTTAACAAACCCTCTTTAAAAGTCACTAAAACTGAAGGCCAGAAAAAGGCAATCAGCCTCCTTCTTCCATACAGTCCTTAGATCAAGTTTCAATAATTGAGACCAATAAAAATTGTCATATTTACCCTACTTCAAAGCAACAAGGGGAAAAAGTTAAGAGTGGCGGATTTCTGAAAGCACTTGTAATCAAAGAATTTGCCACAGTTGAAGGAATTGCATATTACACAAAAGTCAAATTCTGAACAGATTAATTCGCGAAGTAAAAAATACTTTTAATTTAATAACTGCACAAGACGACTATGAGAACTGAGTCCATACACAATTTAATACACTGTATAAAATACAAAGATATACTCTCCAATAGACATGCAAAAGGTGGACATTAAAATGCATAACGCAAAATTCAGGAACATGGTTTTTGCATCTAGTGGAGCCAGGCAAAGGGTGAGAGTGAGGAATCGAACACAAACAATCCCAGATTCGAGTGAGCCAAAGGGTAAAAAAAAAAGGGGGGGGGGGGGGGGTAAGGAAAGAAAAAAGAAAAAGGAATTCTCCAACGTCTCAACTCAGCTGGTTGAGCAGGGCCGGCCAAGCTAGGTCTGGCCCTAGCCGGCGGCGCAGCCCAGAGCCCCCGGGAGCCCCTAGTGTCCAGGGCAGAGCTCCCTCTGGGCGCTCGCGGAGCTGCCAGTGGGGCAGGGCGGAGAGCGCGCAGGTAGAGGACCGCGCGACTGTCTCGCCCCCTCGCCCCCTTCCGGGCTCCAGTCGGGACCGGCGTCCCCAGCAAGTCGAGCCCCGGCGCGGAAGGCGCCCGGCCGCCTGGCCAGCGGTAGCGGTGGCGGTGGCGGCGGCGGCGGCGGCGGCGGCCGTGGCCGCGGCTGCTGCTGCTGCTCCGGGCCGGGTGCGCGCCCGGCGCGGCGGCTCAGCCCGGGGCCCCGGCGCCTCCCAGGGTGGGGCAAAGTTGGGGGCCAGGGGCAGGGGGCGGCGAGGGTGGGGGCGTTCGGCACCTCGGACTGCCCCCCCGCCGGCCGCCGCCTTTGTCTCGGCACTGGGACCCCGGACGCCCTCCCGCCCTCGGCCCGCGCCCCGGCCGGCCCTTCCCGGCGGCGCCTCCAAACTCGCCGCGCGGGCCTCGCCCCGGGCGCCTCCACCCTCCCGGGGGTCGCTGGCGGCCGGCGGCGGCGGCGCGGGGGCCGGGGAGGAGGGGGCGGCCTGGGCTCGGCGGCGGCGGCGGCGGCGGGAGGAGGAGGAAGAAGAAGAGAAAGAGAAAGTTTGGCGCAGGGGGAAGGCGAGCGGGACGCAGCGAGCGAGCAGGGCGCGGGCGCGGGGAGCGCGGGCGGCGGCGGCGGCCGGGAGCGGGAGCCGGGAGGGGGCAGGACGAGCCCCATGCAAAGCAGCCCGGGCGCCCCGAGGAGCCCCGCGTCCGGGCGGTGGCGGCGGGAGGAGGAGGAGGAGCAGGCGGCGGCGGCGGCGGCGGGAAAAAAAAAAAAAAAAAAAGAGGGAAAAGTTGCCACTTACGCGGTTGCTTCTCCGGCGGCGGCGGCTGCAGCGGCGCTGCTGGCGACGGCGGCGGCGGCGGGAGCTGGCGGCGCTTTTAATCCCGAAAAGAGGCGCTCGGGCCGCGGAGCCCATCAAGGCAGCAGCGGCGGCTGGCGGGGGTCGGCGGCGGCGGAGGACGCGCTGCTGGCGGCGGCGGCGGCGGCGGCGGCGGCGGAGCTGGAGCGCGCTCGGCGGAGCCCGGGGCGGGAGGCGGCCGCAGCCGGGGAGCCGGAGCCGCCGCCGCCGCTGCCGCCGAGCAGCATGGTTGGCGGGGAGTTTACAGCCCCCGGAGCGGGCAGGGGCCACGGAGGAGAAGCGGCGGCGGCGGCGGCAGCGGCTCTAGGCTGTAATTGGGATGCAAAGCAGGCGGCGGCGGCGGCGGCTGCGGCCGGGAGGAGGAGGAGGAGGAGGCGGCGGCGGTGGCGGCTGCAGCGGTCGGAGGGGACGCGCTGGAAGTGGGAGCTGATGAGTGAAAAGAAAAAAAAGTCTTTGGATCTTTATTCTGCTAATTAGTTTCCTGCAAAAAATGGCTGTGATTAATTCAGTGCGCATGTGCTTCATTACCCAGGCACGACGGGAAGGGCTAATTAGCCACCTTCTGGATCAATAAGATTCAGCAAAAAAGAAAAGGGGGAGGTGGAGGGAGGCAGAGGGGAGGAAGGGAGGGAAAAAAAAAAAAAAAAACCAGGGGAAAGTGATGAGCAGGGCAAGGAGAGCAGGAAGAGAGGATGGAAGAAGAACCTAGGAAGAGGGAGAGAGGCACCAAAAGTTTATGCATGTATTAAAAACACATACACACACGGCACGCACACACACACACACACACACACACTCACACACGCGCGCACACACACTCCGCGAAGTGAAATACTGAGAAGCAACAATAGGAACCTGGCTTAGATTTTTTTTTTAAAGATTTTTTCTCTTTTTTCTTTCTCTTTTCTTTCTTACTCTTTCTTCTTCCCTTTCTTTTCCTTTTTAAAAAAATGCAACAATGTTTAAATTAAATAGTAACAGAGCATCTTCAAAGAAGGGGGGGCAATAATGGAGTGGGACAGCTTAAAGCCAAGGTTTAAGTGAAAGAGCAGACTTAGAATAGAGGCCACTTTAAATTGCAAATCGGAGATTTTTTTTTTTTTAACTGAGGAAAATTACCTCCCCCCAAATCCAAGGATGAACGAAGAAAATATGGAGAAAACTTTAACACGTACCATAGACTAGAGAAAGAAAATATTTTGTCCTCTGAAATAAGACATAATCAATCTTCCCTGACTCTTTAGAAGGCGAAGGGAAGCGAGGAGTGATGATTAGAAGAAATAAAAGGGAGAAAGTGAATCAGAACTGAAAGGGGGTAACTTTAGACAAGACAAGAAAAGAAAAAGTTGTGCTTGGAAACAAGTCCAACTTTCTACCTTTCTGGACTTAGGAGAAAAGTAAAATCAATTTTCTCATGTAAAACCTGGAAAGCAGATGTTTTCAAAACACAGGAAGCTGTTTTGCCATCAAAACCAAGGATGCAATAAAGGCAGTGAAAAATAATTTCAGACTGAATTCATAAGAAAGAAAGCCAATATGTTTAAATAGCGAGGAAAGGTCCAGAGTGTAGAAAGAGGGGAAATTACATACCCCTTTCCTAATGCCAAAAAAAAAAAAAAAAAAGTCTTACAAGAGTGGAGCTGAGTCTCGAAGCCAAAGGGCTTGAAATGAGAGGATGGATTTCAGATAAAGACTAGGAGCGGTACATCCCACCAGAGCCCAGAGGAGATCCCTGGAATCAAAGACAGCAGCCAGGGACTCTGCTACTGTACGGATTCCTAGTACATCAAAGCCATCACTTAGGCTGGTGCATGGTACCTCCAAAAAGCAAGCAAACAAACGCAGGAAGAACAAGAGTCAGTCTCTCTCTCTCTTTCTCTCCCTCCTCTTTTCAAATTCTACCCTCAGCGTCACTGCTACTGCATAGATTTTTTTTTTTTTTAATGACAAATACGTATTTGTGTAAGTTCTAAATGTGAACTAGTACCATTGAAATTACAATGTCTGGAATAAAATAAAATGCAATCTTCACTTTAAGTGATGTGCAAACAAATGTAAAAACAACATTTCATGTTTTTGAAGGCATTATTAGTAAACTTGGTACCATCAGGTAGAGAGAGCGCTAAAACTTATTTTCTTGGAAAAAAAATTTTTTTTTTTTGCCCCAGCCTACCAAGATTATTTATATGAGAAGGAATTTGGGGATTAATCAGGAGATCTGTTTGATTAGAAAGTAATTCTTCATTTTGAGAGATTTTTCCAATGCTCTTAAGAGCATGCAGCTTCTTAGTCAAGACGAGGGGGACAAAACCGGTTTAGGATTTTGCAGGGTTACCTCATCTAATCCTGCTGAATTCACTCTAGGAATAATGCTGTTTTATTTAGGGAGAAAAAAAAAGAAAGAAAAGAAAAGAAAATACATTTAGAAAAATCGGGGGTTTCCTCTCTAGGAGCCAAATCTGGGTTGCCATTCAAACTTTTCCTGGCTGCTTTTCCATGCGGGACAGCTGATCAATAAAGCCAAGTCCAGCCTGGCTTGCTACAGGTTTCACCAGTCAGTGCTTGCAAAACCTTTGTCATTTTCTAAAAATAAAAAAGCTAAAAGTTATTGTAGAAGAAGGGGCGTTTTTTTGTCCCCTGCACAATGTGTCTTTTGTGAGGTTAATGCCATTCTGGGCTCTCGATAGCCCTGGACAATGGGAACCCTCCAGGAGCCTGCAAAGACTCTGGCTTTTTTCTTTCTTGCCTTTTTTTTTTCTTTTTTTTTTTTTTTTTTTAAGGGAAGGATGAAACATTCCTACAGTCCAAACACATCCTCTACTTTGATTAAATAAATATTTATCTTTATTGTAGCCATTGTATATTTTTACCTTCAGTTTGTCCGGTTTCTGATTATTATTTTAAATTTTTCATTGGCAACAGTTAATCTTTTTTTTTTTTTCTTTTCCTTTCAGTCCAAAGTGCAGGTCAGTGTAAAATGTATCCGACTGAAAGAAGACTGGTAAATTCTGAATTTTTCCATAATACATCAGGTAAGGAAAATTGTTCAGACCCTCAGGAGTATATTTGCTTCTTATTTATCTGTCTTCATGAATCTTCATAAATCTGTTTGTTTATTGTTTCAAAGATGTGGAGAATTAAATTTCTTCATGTAGATCTTGAAAAGTCACCGAAATACTATGTATTTATTTTCTTTTAAAATGTAAATAGTACTAGAAGTGAACTTGTAGCTTGTTTCTTACATAAAGCCGTGTGGAGGAAGTCAGTATATCTCCATTGGTATAAGCTGTTTGGAGGAAATTCTGGATATAAGTGTATTTCATGTTCCAATATAGGGAAATGTCAGCTTAATCTGGTAAATACTTATGCTAATTTTACTGAGTGAATTCGTTATAAGGAGGAGAGGTACCAAGCTTATATGATTGAATAATACTCAGACGATAATCCAGCATCTATATGGATTATTTTACGTACAAAATGGAAAAAAAAAAGGAACCAAGAAATTCAGAATCTAAATCCTTCATTTAGCTGACAAGAGGGCAGAAAATTTGAGATCAACCTGTTTTTAAGACATTTACAGTAAGGAAGGAAAGTCGAATGTAGGCTAAATATTGCACTGGTGTATACATTTCTGTGCCTCTCACTCAAACGAATGGATACTACACACATACAAAGATCTTTGCATAAAGGACACATAAATATACACTCGAATGGCTTCAGAAGTCTGCCTCTGTGTGTGTGTGAATGTCTGTGTGCACACAAATATACAAGGTGTGCATAAATGCAGGTGCTGTACAGAGCTATGCATGCAGTGCTCTCTCACGGGGGGTTGTGTTTCCACATCTGTTTGAAGCCACTTCTTTGCAAATATAACATAGAAATGTTAGTTTAATGATGACGATGTGGATGGTGAATTTGAGTAAGAATCTGCTCCCCTGCAATTTCCAGAACATGGGGTTGCAATGTGAGCAGCTGTTTTTTGGTCCAAGGACTGAAGTTGCGTGGGGCCAGTCTAGGAGGAAGGAGGGTGACGGGCATCTCAGGCGATCTCACTTCCAAACAGTCTAGCTTTGGGCCCTGAGTTTTCTTCTGCAGGGGGAATGGGACACAGAAGCAAAAACAAGGAGGGGGAAGAAAAAAAGAAAACGGTGTGTGGCGGCATTGCAGGTTGAAAGGATGTCTCTCCGTCCAACTCCAGAGCTAGCTCTGAGAGAAGGGTTGGAGGGCGAAGAAAGCGCGGGTCCCCTTTTGAATGGGCATTGTTATTCTAAGTCTATTGTATGTACGTGTTGCTGTCCTTTCATTTGCCACGACAACATATGGATTCCATAAATGCAGACATGCCGAAGTGCATCTGTCTGGGTAGTTAACACGATCCAAACATCCCTCCGCGTTCCGCTAACTCCGGCTCTTGCTTGGGCTCTCCGGCAGCGCTCTGGGCCGGCTTGTGCCCCAGGCTCGCAGCGCCCCACAGTCTCGCCCTTTTGTGGTCTCTGCCCGGGATCCAAGGTGCAACGCCGAGGAGGCGGGCGGCTCGCAGAGCCGGGGTCAGAGACGCAGCCGCCAGCGGCCTCTGCGCGCTCGG
The DNA here is from genome assembly GCA_026018925.1 of Tupaia tana. Lineage (NCBI taxonomy): Eukaryota > Metazoa > Chordata > Mammalia > Scandentia > Tupaiidae > Tupaia > Tupaia tana. The sequence continues at coordinate 15,806,503 of JAKSZU010000018.1, forward strand.
GGAGGAAAGAGTTAAGCTGCCCGAGCCCGGGGAAGGGCTGCGCTCATCCCGGAGCGAGGTGCAGCCACCGGCAGCTGTGATTTAGGGGTCAAGTCCGAGATCACCTTTCTCCTGCCTCTGGAAATGGCAGAAGATGAGGTAGGGAGGGAGAAATAGCAGAGAGCCGCAGCCCAGCGCGGCACGTGGCGCTCCGTCCATCCAGACCCCCTCTTTCCTGCCCACCCCTGACCCCCAGACAAATCAGACAGTTCCCTTTTCTCCTCGGGGCGCGGGGTGCAGTTCTTCTGAGCATCCTAATCTCCCCATCCCCAGTGCTGCCCTGTGGTTCAACCACTGTGCCCCGAGCCTCAACCACCACATCAGAAAGTTTGTTCTCAGGGCGCCAGGGCAGGAGCTGCTGGGTCTTGGTAAAAAGTGCTCCCCGTTTGCGGAACACGGGGACACCCCCGGTAGGAGACGGAAGTTTGGATGTCGGTGCCATGCCTCCCACCGTCCTGAGCTGATGTACACAGTGGTGCCCATCACCGGCAGCTTCTTGCCTTGCGCCTACATTCTTGGTCAGGAGCTTTCTTTCGCGCAACTCAGGCCACCTGGAGAACATACTTTTGTCAAAATACTTTTCACTTCCAGAGAGAACCCAAAACCAAATTCAAATTTGTTTCTGAGGCGTTTCACTGCAAAGCGCTGAGGGTCTGATGTCCCCTTTTGTCTTGGCGCGGTGCCGGGCGCCTCCGGTTTTGGGGCTCAGCGCCCAGGTGAGGTCCTGGGGTTATGGGGCGCATAGTGTGCCCACAAAAGGGGCTTTAATGAAGAACAGGGTTCCCCATTCCACTTCCACGAGGTTGGGCATTTAGGACACCGAGAGCTCTTTTGGAAAGTTACTCCAAGGAGGAGTTTGGGGTGGTAAAAGAACTGGCTGGAAATGACAGAGGGAAAGGGAACTAAGCCCCTGGGGGGCAGCAGGAAGGTGTGTGTGTGGGGGGGGGGCGGTGCGGAGAGATTAGGAGGTGAGCGAAGAGGTCGGTGCACTGGACGTGTAGGGCGCAGTCCGCGCACCCTCGGCGATGCGCTCCCGGAACGCTCCCTCCAGCTTCCAGGATGAGGGCGAATTACCCCGATTTCAGCTTCTGCTTCCAGGGCCAAGAGCCGACCAGCTGGTCCAGAAGGCAGCTGAGGTCTGTCTTCCGAGCCCGGCTGCCCCTAACCCTGCCAGAGCTTCCAAACCGCGGAAATCAAACCAAATTGGCCGCTCGAATCTAAAGAGGTTTCATCCCTGGGGCAAGGGGGAGGGAACAAGCTTTTTTTTTTTTTTTTTTTTTTTCTTTTGAACTCCTGATTCAAAAGAGACCACAACCTACTCTTAAGTGTCATCCCTAGTACATGGATTGTGGGTATGTTTCATTCTTTCTTTCTTCCTGTTTCTCAGAAGTAAAAACCTTTAAAGAATTAGCCCCAAACTTGGAGCGCTGGGGTCCTTGAAAGAGTTCCAAATGATAAAGCCTGCCCTTCATTGGAATACATGGCAGCATTGTGAAAATGGAGGGCAATTAGTCAGTTCCAGGGTCTGAGTCAGATTCCCAGTTTCCTCCGCTTCTTTGCAATGGAAATCTGGAATTCAACCTTGGGGCTGGAGGCGCGGAACCGGTGGCTCTCTCGGGTCTGCACCGCCTGCACCACGGGCGAGCACGGGCTTCCCTCCCGGTGACCTGAGTAGTACAAGTTCGCACCTCATCTGAAGCCTGGGGCGGGTGAAGAAGAGAGAACTAACCTCATGACAACGCAACAAAGTGAACGACTCGAGGGCAAGAGACCCTCGGTCGGGCTACGTTCGCTTTTGGGATTTCCAGAGGCGTAACTTGGGGGGATGATCGAGGCTTCTTGCTTGCCAGCTGGAGGCAGGGGGAATAAAAGAGAGAGAGACAGACAGACAGACAGACAGACAGAGAGACCTGAGAAGCCTGGGTGGCAGGCTTGGGAGCTGGACCCTGATCGGGCCACTGAGACCTGGCTCCCATTTGCATGGAGCACGCCAGGGCCGGCATGGGGACGGTGCCCACGGTGGCACGTGCATTGTTGACACGCAGACACGCAGGCGTGCGCTAGTGGAGGGATGCGCGGCTGAGCAGTCCTGCATTGCCTGCATTTGCAGGCATGGCTTGTTTAATGGCCGGGGAATTGAGTGTCTCGGCCCTCACTTCACCCCACCCCACCTCCCCTATTTATTGTTTTGGACTGAGAAATGTAAAAAGGAACCTATATTATGTACGTATTCTGATTTTTTTTCTTGAGAAATACCTAGCACCATATTTCTGATTTAAGGGGCCAGGAAAATCTTTGAAGTGAAGGAAATCAGTGGGGGCACAAACTAGCTTTTCCTGATTGTGTGTGTGTGTGTGTGTGTGTGTGTGTGTGTCTGCGCCTCTCCTCAAAGCCAGTAATGGGATTTAAAAATGAGAGATTCCCAGTCCTCATTCTCCCTCCCGTTCCGTTACACTCGCTTCACCCCAGAAATGTGCGCCAACGGCCTGCACGTCTAAGAGGGTGGTTTAAAGAGAAGCAAGGTTTGGAGAACGCATCAACTTTCTTTCCCTTTTTCAAATGAAGTATTAAAAAAAAAAATCTAAGGACGATTTAAGCAACAACGACATCGAACAGATATTTTTCCAAAGCAGAAATTTTCCGATTCGTTTGTCTCCCATTCTCAGAAACAGAGAAAAAAGCGAATCCGATCTTCTTGCAATGAGTGGCACGAAATTTGGGGCCAGTACTAGGTTGAGGGCTGGTGGGCGCGGCCCCGCGGGCCACCAGGATTCTGGTGCGCGCCAGGCCCGGGGCGCACTGGCTGAGACTCGGGTTAGCGGGGCTCCCTGCTGGGCGGCCGGCGGGCCCAGCCTGTGTCAAGTCAGCGGGCCGGGCGCTGGAACCCCGTGGGTTCGGGGCGCGCCCTCACGACCGCCTTCCAGTTTAATTCCAGAGCTCAGCAGGGCAGCAGAGACATTCGACGCCAGTTTCCTCTGGTCCGGTCGGCTGTAGGACGCACCCTTTTTGCATTTGCTCTCCTGCAACCCCTTCCTCCATCCCTGGGCTGGATGTCATAGAGACTAGGTGCAGTCTTCCAACCCCACCCCACCCCTGTCCCCAAGTACCATATCCTCAAGAATTCCCGACAGTTCCCTCGAGGTGCTGACCCCAGTTCAGAGAGCCTGCGCGCGCATCTATAACGTCTGGCACACCCAGCCCGATTTCCAACCCTTTTCTTCCAGCCGGCTCAGGGCTCCTGGGAAGAAGCCCAGGCACTGAGGTCCCTGGATACACCCGCTGGGGCGCTTGGCGAGAGCATCGCCCCTTAGATCCTGGCGCCCCTCCTAGGTGTGCGCTTGGTATGGCTAAAATACCCCTTGGCTGGGCTGGGGGGAAAAGGGCCCGAGCAGAGCAATTCCACCACCCCACTGCACCCTTGTGGTGTCCAGACAAACCACCAGGCCCAGGGGTCGGGCCCCAACTGTGACTGGGAAGCAGAGGGCATGGGGGCAGGGTACCTAGTGCACAGAGCTGGTGCTCTCCAGGCCCAGCACCTTGCCTCCTGTCACCCGGATTCCGCAACTGAGGCTGCTCTTGGTTGGTTGCCTTTCCACCACCCTCTCCGGGCTTCCCAGCCTGTTTTGGGCCACAGGTACTTCACTCTCTCCCCGCCGGATGCCGAGGTGGGGACACCGAGATGGGGAGACACCGAGATGGGGATCCTGAACTCAACTGCTGGAGGGCCCTGGGTCGGAGTCCTAGGCAGCCCCTCTGGTGAGGCCTGGAGGGGGAGAGCAGTTTTGCACCCCCACAGCCCCAAGAACAAAGCTGAGCATGGAGAATCCGGAGCCCTGCTGGCCACTGAGGCAGACCAGAAACTAGCCAGATGACAGGAGCGGGTGTTCAGAGTACACGAAGGGCCAAGGCGAGGGATCCCGTGCCCCTGCGTTTGGTTCTGCACATCTCCCTCCCTCTCATGGTTGTCTGGGAAGAAAAAGGAAAGCAGGCGGATTTGTGGCGACCCCTCTCCCTGCAGTCTGGGAACACTGCAGCAGGAAGAATTGCTCATAACGACACTTAAGCCCCGACACTTGAATGCTAAAGGTTAAACTTACAGTCTTCAGGGAAGGGCTTCCTGCCAGCTGGAGCAGTGTTGTTGTGTGCTGCCACTGGCCGTCCTCTGTCCCACCCAGGCCCCCTCAAGGTGCGCCCAAGTCTCCAGCTCCTGGCCTGTGTGCACTTCAGCTAGAGGAGCCTCTGGGTGCCTCTCCTGGCCCTCCACCTCCAGGGGTCCTTTCCTTTCTGTTTCCCCCATTATTTTGCCATTGGCTGTTTGCACCTTAGTTTGCTCTTGACATCCTCGCCCTGTGGTTCCTTCTGGGGAGTTGGAATGAACCCTCCATTGCAAGGGGAGGCCCAGGACGGACACAGGTGGACACTTTATAAAAAACTCACTTGCCACTCACTGGTTGGCTCTGGGCATCGGTGGCTCCTGCAGCCTGGTGCAGATAAACCAAAGCTACTACATGGAACTTAGCACCCAGCCTTGGAGGGTCCTCAGGGTGACCCTGGCTGGAAGGGGGCAGATGGGGGCCAGATGATCAGGTGGGAAAACTTGCCCAGAGGAACAGCTACAGAGGCCTCTATCTTAGGGACCCTATGCTGAGAGTTGTCACCGCTTACCTTTCCCTCCAGACCTCTCCCATCCCCAGTGATGGTGAGATTCCGTTCAGCATCCTTAAAAGGCATGTTCCGAGAAGGGAGGTAGTTTAGTGAAAGGGATGGAGGTTAGCTCTCAGGAGCCAAAGTGACCATTGATTCTCTCTCCCTCCCTGAATAGCTCACATTTATTTTGCACCTACTATGTGTTAGCACCTCTCAGATACTGTGCATTATTACACTCCACGTTCCCAGTGCCCCTAGGAAACTGGCATTGTTAGTCCCATCTTATATTACGTTGTCAGGAAAGTCATGATGTATTTTTGCATAGAAAAACAGAAAAATATGTCATGACTTTCCCAACAATCTAATTGATCAGAAAACCAAGCTCAGAGAGGTTAAGCCACTCACTTAAGATCACGCAGCTATTAAGTGGCTCAGTTTGAGTTCAAAACCAGGTTTGTCAGGCTTTGAAGCTGTTTCTACAATATTACACTGGCTGCTGCTTTTTGAGTTTGGGAGAACGAGGGGAACCAAAGGAAGGTGGAAGATAAATGTGAGGTGCGGACGGCCTAAGAGGAGGGAAAGACAAATATCCTGGGAGGAGCCTGTGGTTTTGTATGGATTCAGGGCTAGATGGAAGCTAGGAGACAGGTCACAGATGGTTGTGGAGAAAGTTCTCTACAGGGGAGAAAGCCAGAGAGGACTACAAAATACGACCACATGCACAAAACCCTAGGATGACAGCAACTAATATAAACTGTGAAACAGTTACCCAGTACCCCCAGATTTGCAGGCCTGAACTGGTTATGACCAGGGGAAGTTCATACCAGGGTTCTTTTTTTTTATTGGTAAATTTTCTTACTGTGTCTGGAGCTGAGACAAGTTCCTTACTACTGTGAGTCAGCAGGGCTAACAGGAAGGGGTGATCAGATGACCAAGTACTCATGAAAAAATACTAGGAAACCCAGTAAACTGGGAATAAGACAGGGCAGTGACATTCACATGGCAGGCAGGGCTCTTGGGGCTCTCGTGGTCACTGGAGTGCTCAGCTTCACAGGACCTAGTGTACAGGAGGGGGGTATGTGGCTGCAGGCCTGCAGATTCCCCAGAACGAAAACTGCCTGCTCCGCTGATACTGAGGTCTGGCTATGTGAGAGTCTTCCATTACCTTGGCCTCCTTGTAGACCAGATACTGAACCACTCCTCGGGGTGCTTCTGCAGAGGCCAGTGACACGGGTTGATCTCTCTTCACTGTGTTTCTCTGGGTCGACCGAAGGAAGCTGCACTAGTACCAGTGTTAAGTAACTAGGCAGACCAGGCCAGGCCAGGCCCACACCGAAGGGTTGCTGAAAGCCTTGTTAAGGAAGTCCTTCTGACTAGGCAATCCAATTACATAATGTTGCAAAAATAACTCTGGGCTGGGAGTCTTGTCAGAGTGACGTGTTTTGTTAATGGAGCGGGGTATCAAATATCTATCTTTTAACCCCTGTATTGAAAGTACACTGGTGTGCACTGATTGGACCCTTACCCACTCCCTATATAAGGGAAGTTAATAAAGGGGGACGGCAATTTCCCCACCTCCTTTTTTTCCCAGGTGCAATTAAAGCCAACAATTCAAATTGACTGTATTCTGCCAGCTAAGTCCATTTGTAGTCACATAGACCCAAATTAGTCTTGCAATGTTCCCTGACCAGAGAAGGTTAAGGGAAAGTAAGTGGGGGTGGGGGAGGCAATACAAATGCTAGAACACAGAGTGAAAGGCTTTTGTTGTTTTGTTAGTGGAAAAGGAGAAGGGTGAATTTTCTTATTATTGACTTGTCAGAAACATTGTGATACCTTTTTACATAGAAAAACAGAAAAAATATGTCATGACTTTTCCAACAACCCAATATTTCTAGACTACACTAGACCTCCTGGCCTCCCACTAGAGTAACCAACCTATCCCAGTTTGCCCAGGACTGTCCGAGACTTAAAACTGCATCCCAGGAACCCTTTTGATCCTGGAAAACAGGCAGTTAATCATTCTCCCTCCCACCAGTTTTGACCAAATTTCCACAAGGATGGAAAATTCTTTTTTTTTTTTTTTTTGAGAGATTTCTGCTATAGGGTGTGTACGCTTGCTAGAAAGACAGAGAGACAGAAAGACAGAGAGCCAGAGAGACAGAAAGCGAGAAATCCCCCCCCAGGGAGATGGTCACACTGCAATCCCTTCTCCTCCATTCTCCTCTTGGGATCTTGGGCACGCACGCACACGCGCCCTGCGTGAGTTTAAGCCACTGGGTCTGGGACTTGAACCGCAGTCGACTACATGGGAGTCCAGCGACATAGCCATTATGCTAACTGCTGGTCCCGGAAAATTCTTTTTTAATTAATTTTTTTTTCCTACACAGAGCATGTGTGCTCACAAGAGACAGAGAGACTCTGAGAGGGAGAGAGAGAGAGAGGGAGAGACAGTTAGGAAATAGCCCACATGAGGTATGGTCATACCACAGTCCCTTCTCCTCCATCTTTCTCTCTCTCTCTCTCTCTGGGATTTTGGGCACACAGGTACATATGCCCTGGTGTGTATTTCAAGCCTCTGGGTCTGGGACTTGAACTGTACAGTCAGCCATATGAGATCCAACCTTCTCAAGTGCCAGGCCACTGGTTGGTCCTATTTTTTAAATATTTATTTTACTTGTGATAGAGAATGAGTACATGCATGAGAGAGAAAGAAGCACCCTCAACAGGGGCTCATTGAGCTGCTGTCTCCTTCCTTCCATCCTCTCCCTTACTAGGATCTTGGGCCCACATGCGTGAGCCTGGCATGTTTCAGGCCATCCTGGCCAGGGATTCTTACCCATGGTCAGCCATGTGGCTTCCAGCACTGCAATCCAGTACACTACTGACTACCTCACTGATGCTAAGCCACCGAAGATTCTGACTACCATAAGATGTATCCTTTTAATCCAAAATTATTCAAGGAATGACCTGAGATATTTTATCATAGTTACAAAGATACCATTTCTAGGAATTTGAAGAGCCACATACTCCCTCTAAACCACCATTTTGGAATCTAGAATTTTCTGGGTGGAAAAAAATCACCATTTCCACGCACGTTGCTTTTCAGATAGGTTTCCACACATGCCTTTTTCATTTTAAAATGCCCTGCGTTCTCACCATGTTTTCCTCAGGGATCCTTTTACATCATTTTACAGAACTCTGAGTGAAAGTCGTGAAACGTATCTTTGTTTTCCCCTCATCTCTTTTCGTGGAGTCTCAATTCCTTCCTGTGTCACCAAGCTCACATACTGGGCTGTATCAAACTCTAATATATTCTTGTGGAGTCTGTTAACATCTTCTCTTTTCTGATGTTGATAATTACAGCATCTGATCCTTTCATTCTAAAAGGCAGCCTTTCAATCCATCCTTAATCTAGATCCATCTGACCCCCTTCCCAAGGAGACAAATGAGGATAAGCAATCCCTGCCCAAGACACTCACAGCATCTGAGCCTAGATTTACATTCATCCTCACCTCTCTTCTTTCTTAAAATAAAAACGTCTCTAAACTCCTTGAGCTAATTATAAAAGCAAATAGCTTTCCCTCCTTGAGTCATATTGCTTGGCTGGTACAAGTGCAGTTCCACTTCAAGACCACCTTGTCGCAGACGTGCAAACCTGCTTGTGGAAGACGCCGCAGAGAGGAAAGGGTGCAGCGGATCGCCCGCCGCCCTGCCCCCGCCGGCGTTGCCTTTACGAAGTCTATTTCCAGTCTGTTTACCTGGCAAGGACCACGTGACCAACCCAGAAGGAAATGCTGACATCATTGTCTCTCTGGCTCACGCACGTGCGGCCTCCCCCACCCCCAGCCCTGCCTGCATTCCGGTGTCCATCCTCTCCTTCCAGGGCCCGCCCCCTCGGCAACACTCGCCTTCTACCGCTTATTTCTCCGTCTTTCTCCAGTCAACCTTTCCTCTGTGTTTTTTTTTTTTTTTTTTTCCCCTTGCAAGCTGTCTCGTAGACTGCTCACGCGCGCACACCCGCGCTCACACACTTCTGGCAGCACCTTTTCTTCTCCAAGAAGCCTTTCTTCCTCTCTCAGTCTTTGAGGTCTGTGGTCATTCAGTTTTAAAGAATATATTTGTTCTTCCTCTGTAGATTTACAATTTCTAAATTGGAAATAAAAAAAAAAAAAAGTCTGGAAGGCCTAGAAAACTTTCCAGGTCAAAGGTGCCGGAGGGCACAGCAAGGCTGCTCTTCCACCTGCTCCGTGGGCTTCCGGGCTTCCGAGTTAGGGTGTTGGGCATTTGGTCAAACCTGCCTTCTTTGTTCATGTATGTTCGGCTTCTCTTCCAGTCTCCATTGCACGTTTTCATCACTGCTGCCGCCAGCTGCCCTCCCTTGCCCACAGCCTGACCATGGGGCCAAGCAGCTCCAGGCCTTGTGCAAAGGGAGCCCCTCCTGGCTCTTCCCCTGCTACTGCTGGTCATCATTCCGGGTGGGCCGTGTGGGCCGAGGACTCATCTCAGTCAGTATCCTCCTGGCAGGTGAGGAAGCCAGGGAACTGGGAAGACCCCAGAGACCAGGCGGTCAGCCCAGGCGCTTCCTGCTTGTTCAAAGGACTGTTTATACCAGGAACCATGTGACAGGGCTCTGGGGTTCGGCTGCCCCCCAGAGAGCTTTCTTGGTCCACGTGGGTGCAGAGCCAAAGCATGCAGTTTAGAGGAAATGTTTAATAAAGACTTGGGAGCCTCTGTTTATTCCTGCAGTAAGGTGGTAATAGTGTCCCCAGGAACTGCTTTAAAAGTGGACAGGGAGCGGGAACCGGCAGTTAGCGTAATGGCTATGTCGCTGGACTCCCACGTAGTCGACCGCGGTTCGCGTCTCGGACCCGGTGGCTTACAACTCACGCGGGGCGCGTGTGCGTGCGTGCCCAAGATCCCAAGAGGAGAATGGAGGAGAAGGGATTGCGGCGTGACCATCCCCCCTGGGGGGTGATTTCTCGCTTTCTGTCTCTCTGTCTCTCTCTGTCTGTCCGGCGAGCGCACGCGCCCTATAGGGAAAAACCTCTAAAAAAAAAAAAAAAAAAAAAAAAAGTGGACAGGGAGTTAGTGAGGCCAGAGGGTGAGACAACAGGGACCATGAAAGGGAACAGCTCACCTGGGCCAAGGGGCAGAAGGCAGATGTGGACCTGCCTTTTTGTTCCCTCCTAGCCTAGGCTGTCGCACTCACCTCTTAGTGTGGGGGCTATAGAGGATGGAAGGAGACATAGGAAGGTCACACAGGAGTAGGAGATTACGTAATCCTCTCTTAGGTGTGAACTCATAATCCCCAGTGCTTGTAATGATGGACTCTACCAGGAGGATGTAGATACTTTAACGAGCATGCTCACCACTGGGGTGTGTAGAAAATCAGAAATACAGTCTCTTGTTCAAAGACCCTGTAAGATCTAGAGATGGGACTTTCGACGCTGAAACGGTACAGGTCTTCAGTACTGTGCCCGTTAAAATGGCCTTGGAAGGCCGGACAGTGGCATGGTAGTTAAGGTGGTTGATCCTACATGGATGACTAGGCAGTTCAAGTTCTGAATCTGGCAGCTTGAAAAACATGCTGGGTTTGTGTGTGTGCTCAACACTCAGAGAGGAGGGATTATGGTGTGGCCAGCCCCAGTCTCACTTTCCTTCTCTTTCTCTCTCTCTTTCTCTCTCTCTCTCTCTCTCTCTGGAAAAAGCATGTGCCCTATAGGAAAAAATTAGGTCTTGGCAGCCAGTCAGGAGTGAAGTCACATATTAGGAGGTGCCCTTCTAGAGAGTCATCCACTCAGTGTCCAAAGCTGGCTGATGGGGAAAGGCAGAGGAGCTAGGTCTCTTTAGACTTATCAGGATAAAAATGCTCTTCAGATATGCCAGGAATCTAGAATTTTCTTTCTTTCTTTTTTATTAAAGAATTATTTCTTTATTTAATTCCATTTGTTAATATTATTTTTTAATTTGACGAGAGAAAGAGAGAAAAAGGGAAAGCAAGAAAGCAAGCCTCTAAGTCCAGGATTCAAACTCCTATGTGGGAATTCAGCACCTTTAACCGTCACGCCACCTGCCAGCCCCAAGGAATATAGAACTTTCTATAAGCTTTAAACATTTATATATAGATATTTATTATTTACATTTAACTTCTTATTTACATTTATATTATATTTATTGTTTACATTTAGTACATCTTTACAGTGTATAACATGATTTCCCCTAGTACTAGGCTTTAAATATTTTGTACAAGTTCTAATTTTAAATTTCTAAATCTCATAGACCAAGAACTTACTAATATGAGTTGTGTCTACTGGCCAATTACATTGTTTTTGTAATTTTTAAATTCAAGTAAAAGTAATGTTGGAGAGTATCAATGTCATTCTTTAAATTTTATTTATTTATTATTTAAATTTGTTATAGGGTACGTGTGCTCATGAGTGAGAGAGAGAAAGTGAGAAAGTAAGCCACCAGGTCTTGGACTCAAACTGTGGTTGGTCATGTGAGAGTCCAGCACTTCAACCACCATGCCACCTGCTGGCCCCCTCAATGTCATTCTTACCCTCTTTATTTCGTCATTTATGGAGCCCCTGCTAAATTAAAAGTGAGGAAGAATACGGTGGGGGCACAGGTCCAAACTTCTAGCTGTGGATTGAAGCTGCTTCTATCAGTAGACCCTCTATCGGTAGCATCCAATTCTCACCAATTTTTGTCAAACTAAATTACAAGGTGGCAGAATGATGTAAGGTGGTGAGACTTATGCCCCCCCCAAAAAAAAATTATAATAAAAGGAGAGCATTTTAGGTATTTACTATTGCGGGAACTTGGGAGAGATCTAGGGAAGGAAATGCAGAAAGTTCTTCCCTCATTCTTCAGTCTAGCTCAAGGCTCAGGCTTACTTTCTCATGTGGACCTTGCTGCTAGAGCTGACCTCACCCCGTTTCTCATCTGTAGCTTTCTAGGTAGTTTTTACTAGTTTTTAACTAAATAGGTACCAAAATAACAAGATCCACTTGTTTCACCACCCGACACCTGTGATGATGTAGAAACGCATGTGTGTCTATGAGGAGATTTGTATTCGTGGGATAGGCACCCCACCTGCTTCCTCAAGGCTAGGCACCGTACGGAGTGTCCCCTGTACACATGCCCCTGAATGCCCACCATGCTTACTAATGCTCAGCAATGTGCCCATGGAGAAGAGGGGGATGGTGAGGATGACGACAGCGATGGCACTGAACTATAAACAGTTCCAGGATAGACGTGATCCTGGGCATAGATATATGCCACAAAGACAGAATGAATGAACAAATGAAGAAAGTTTAGAACTTCCACTGATGTTTCTTTGAGATCTGGATATTTTTCAAAGTATAATTACTCTAATATTATATATTGAAAGAAACAGAATCTCAACTGCTAAGCCTGTGGGCTGGGCTAAAATGGCATAATAATACAAGGTGGACTGGTCATCGCTTTTTATCATCAGTGTATTTTTAAAAATACAACCTGATTACCTAGTACTTCTCTCTCTTAAGGTAAATGGCAGATGAGAGAGGCAATTTGGCAGCTGAAGTCAGACACACCTTACAGACAAAGCACTAAGAAACACTGGAAGCCAGAAATGGATCTACTGCACAGTGCTATACAAAACATAAGTAAATACAAATACACAACTTAGAAATACATAGAGGGGGGCAGAAGGTGGCATGGTAGGTGGGGTGCTCCCACATGGCCAATTGCTGCTTGAATCCCAGACCTGGCAGCTTGCTTTATTACTTTCCCTTTCTCTGGTCAAAATTTCTTAAATAAATAAATTAAATTAAAGAAATAATTTAATTCTTTAAATAGAATAGAAGTAGGCTAGCTGTGGTGTGGTGGTTAAAGCAGCTGGATTCCACAAGGCCAACTGAGTGATTTGAGTCCCAGAACTGGGAGCTTGAGAAACAGCTGGGTGCATGTGTATATGCCCAAAATATCCAAAGGAAAATGGAGGAGAAGGAACTGCAGCGTAGCTATTCCCCAGGGGATGATTTCTCACTTTCTCCTCCCTCTCACTCTCTGTCTCTCACATACCCCATAGCAAAAACTGATTGTATATATATTAATATATGATATATAATAATGTAATACATAATATATAAAATATAATATATAGATATATATTCTATACACATACACACACACACACACACACACATATATATACAAAAGAAATAACTATCTGAAAGAATCAAGGTCTTTCTTTCTTTTTAGGTTTTTGCCATAGGGTGTGAGTGCTCACTAGAAAAGATAGATGGAGATAGTGAAAAGTCACACCCCAGGGGGTATAACCATGCTGCAATTCCTTCTCCTCCATTCTCCTGGGGTTTTTGGGCACACGCACACATACACCAGGCATGATTTTTAAGCTGCCAGGTCTGGGACTCGAACTGTGGTTGGCCATGAGGGAGTCCAGCACCTTAACCACCATACCACCTGCTGGCCCCCAAGGTCTTTTCTTTTACAAAATAAAAATGAAACAAACTTAGAGAGTGGAAAGATAATCAAAGGCTTGGTTTCTAGTCTTAGTTCTGTTGCTAAGCTGGATGACTCCCAGCAATTCACTTAATCCTTAGAGTGTGTCTTTTCCTTGTAATATGGAGATAACAGTACACACCTACAGGGTTATTTGAGAATTAAATGAAATGGCAGGGCCCAACTATGGTGTTGCAGGTAGTAGGGTGCCACTGTGCAATACTAGAGCCATACTTGACGGTCCAGGGTCCGGCTCCTGAGTTGACTTGAATGTATCAGGCATCCCTGTCTGGCAGGGGAGGTTGGAAGTGAGTGAGAAGTTGTAGGGGGAGGATTGCAGCATGACAAGACCTTTCAGGGCTCCCTGTCTCTCTTTCTATCCTGAAAGAAAGATAAATTTTCAAAAAATGAAATGGCAGATGTTGTGTCTACCAAATAAGCGGTAGAAATAATTTATAATATCCCAATACACTTACTTGTTAGCACTGCAGGGTTGGTGCATGAAAAACAAATGATTGTGAAAGTGCTGCATAAACCAGAGGGGCCACACAAATCGAGAATATTCTTTTAAGGTATTATTGGACTCTGAGTTTAATCTGTTAGTACCGGGAAATGGATTAATGAGGTAAAGATATATTATCAAGGACAAACTTTCTCCATAGACAGTACCTAATTCCAGCCATAAAATTACTGAAATACGAGGAATGTGACTACCTACCAGACTTCCTCAGGGGGTGTCGTGAAGATTAATAGTTTAAAATGACGCAACAGTTATTGAGGTGGTTGGACTCCCTGGAGCAGAGGGGAATATGTAAATCCAAGAATAATCATAAAAGTAATATCATCACCATTTCTAGCAACAGACTCTTTCCTAGGCCAGAATAGAATTTCCAGAAGTATCTTTCCCTTTTGGAATTACAGAGTAGGACAGATTTATTTCCACATCTCGCTTGCTTTCAGAGTTATTGTTTCCTCTTGTCCCCCACCCCACCCCCCCCCCCTTTGGTGATAGAGAAGCCTGAGAACCGAGCCTGTCAGGAAGTTCTTGGGGGATTTTCAGAAGGATATGCCAGCAGGGCATATGAATGATTGTGAGGAGCCAGCATTTACTATTTACTTTATTATATATATATATATATATATATATATATATATATATATATATATTCATAACTAATCTTTGAGGATATCTGAATAATCAAAACCATGGATGACAAACATGTCAGAAACATTTGTCAGGACTCAGGATCCTCTGGGGGAAGTTACCATCATTTCTTCCTTTAAAGCAGGTCAGGTAACTCTTCCCCTGCTGTTGGGCCTCTCAAAAGAATGTGCTATTAAATCCATACCCCAGGATAGGAGCTCAATTATTCCCTGGACATCTACTGCCAATCCCGAAATTTTCTGAATTTATTGACCAAGATGCTGGATGGAGCAGGTTCAAGCACCTTGCTGAATAAAATATAGATTACATTTATCATTCTCCCTCAATCTACTAAAATCTTGTTACTCTTTCATGGAAGGAAATGAATCAGTTTGACAGCACTTGTTCTGTCAAGTGATATAAGTTCTTGACACTGTTTACTACAGATTATTCTAGAAATCATTTGGCAATCTTGTCCCCCACCCCCAGTAAAGTTTCAGATTAGGACATTATGAACTTCTTTTTTTCTTTTAAAAAATAAAGGCATTGGGGCTGGCAGGTGGTGTGGTGGTTAAGGGCACTGAACTCTCATATGGCCGACCAAGTTTCGATTCCTGGATCTGACAGCTTGCTTTCTCACTTTCTCTCTCTCTCTCTCTCTCTCTCTCTCTCTTGCTCGCTCTCACTCTGTCCCCCTCTGGTCAAATTAAAAATAAGTAAATAAATAAAATGAAATAAAACAATTCCTTAATAAAAAAAAAAAGGCATTAATCCTACTCTCTTTCAATGTTTCCAAATTCTTCAAAAGGAAGTGGTTCTGCCATGATTTTAGCCAGTAATAACAAATTCCCTTCTTTTTTTAAAAAGAATGATTTTATTTAACATTATTTATTTATTTATCTGTCTATTTATTTATTTATTTTAATTTGACTACAGAGGGGGAGAGAGAGGGAGAGGGAGAGGGAGAGGGAGAGAGAGAGAAAGCCACCAGGTCCAGGACTCAAACTGCAGTTGGCCATGTGGGAGTCCAGTACCCTTAACCACCATGCCATCTGTGAGCCCCACAAATTCCCTTCCAAACAACTTGATCCTACAAAAAATTCTATTTGAGAAAAAGAAGAGATGTTTCTACTAATGCTTAAGGAATGTTTAAGAATAGATGATACAAACACAGTAAGAAAGCAAATGATCAAACGCACAGCTCTACTCTGACAAGCCCATGCCAGATTCAAATGATCTGATGAGATTTCTGAATCGAATGGGTTCATGACCATAGACAGGAGTGATGAATTTTCAGACTGTGTCAGTCTTGTAAATCTTTTGCAGTGAAAATCATTATTTTTCATAAACATATTGAAAATCCACTAGGAAGTAAATGAGACAGAGAGGAGAAAATTTATTAAAAAAAACAAACCTTATAGTTTATGTCTCTTAACATAGAGTGTCCATAGGGTCTGCACACTTCCTGAAGTCTCAGTGCTTAGTAAAACCCAACCTTTCTAGAACACACTCATAGAGACTACCTCAAAATAAGAAAAGATGGTAGCATAAAGGTGGCATTTTAAAGTGAAATTCAGGGAGTCAGTCGGTGGTATGATAGTTAAGGTGCTGGACTCCCACATGGCCAACCACAGTTCAAGTTCTAGAATTGGAGGCTTGTTTTCTCACTTTCCCCTCTCTGTTTCTGTGGTAAAAAAAAAAAAAAAAAAAAAAAAAAAAAAAAAAAAAGAAGATTAAATTTAAAAAAACTTTCAAAAAATAAAATGAAAATGAAAATGAATGAAATTCGGGTATCTTGGATACTTCAGGCTCTGGAATGGAAAATTCATACTGCCCTTGAGAGATTGCAAGATTGCAGCCTGGTATTTACCAATATTTGTGAGTTCCAAGTTTAAGTTCCTTTATCCTTTATTTGATCCACTGCATCAATTCCTAGCCTAGGTTACTGCCAGCCACCTGCCTCCAGACTGCTTGGCACTGCTGGGGACATAAAGAATGTGAACTGACTGTACCCTAAACAAAGCGATAGCCAGTTACGGGTGGTTCTTGACTCTGGAACAAATTCTCCAAATCTGCTACTCCATTGGTTTTCCACACCACCCAAGCTCCCACCAACCCCTCTCTTTCTTAACTCTGAGCAAACCTCAACCTCCTGTTTCTTAAAACCATGATTAGAATGAATTTCATCAACTTGCCTGTTGTATGACTTTATGAGCCTTGTGCTGCACCCTCTTTTCCACTATGAAATCTCTTTCTATCCTTAACCTTGATCACTCTTCCTCTTATCCCAGCTCCATTCCAGTGCACATCTTTCCTGGGCCCTGTTCACCAACCCTCCAGCTCCATCCAAGTCCCTGTTCAATCACTTGTCTATTTCTCCCCACTCCTGTCTTCACAGAACACCTGTCTCCATCAATCTTATATTTTCCTTAATAACCCATTTTTTAAGAATTATTTTATTTAATTTTATTCACTGTCATTATTTTTATTTTTTACTTTTTTGAAGTTGGCTAGAGAGAGACAGAGAGAAGGGAAGTGAGAAAGCAAGCCGCCAGGTCCAGGACTCGAACCAGAGTCAGTCATGTAGGAGTCCAGCCGCCTTAACCACCATGTCACCTGCTGGCCCCCTTAATAGCCCATTTTGACTTGGAAATCTACACATGCTCTGTTCTCTCCTGTTCCATACTACAATAGTAACAAAACTCTTGATTCTATCACCTTTCATTCATCATCTAGTTTCCTCATGAACCATTTAAAAATGTTCTCCATCCCATGCTTGAGCAGCTCCAGCGCTGTAGATGACTCTGCCTATCTAAGAAGGGTAGTCATTACTTTCAGCTTAAATTGATTCTCCTGGAGCTCTTGACCACCGGCAACAGTATCATCTGATGAGGCCATATAGAGTAAGTTAATTTCCTGTAGCAGATGACCTTTCTTCTGTCCTGTTCTCCTCTCCCTGACTTTTCTGAGCTAGAAATTGTTATTTTCTCCAACTATTCTTTTTTCTTTTTGTTTTTCTTTTTTTTGGTAGAGATTTTTGCTACAGGGCTCATGCACTCGCCAGAGAGACAGACAGAGAGAGACAGAAAGCGAGAAATCACCCCCCAGGGAGGATGGCCACGCTGCAATCCCTTCTCCTCCATTCTCCTCTCGGGATCTTGGGCATGCACACACATGCACCCAGCATGAGTTTAAGCCACCGGATCCAGGACTCGAACCGCAGTCGACTACATGGGAGTTCAGCGACATAACCATTATGCTAACTGCTGGTCCCTCTCCAACTATTCATCACATGGCCTAGCTCTGAGTCCCTTTGCCATCCATTTCCATTTTAACTCTCTTCTTAAAAGGTCATGGCTCAAGATTAAATGCAAATTACCCAAATCTGCTCTGTCTACCAGTAGACAGAATTATTCTCACTTCTTTTGTCCCCCTTATTATACTTTGCTCAATATAATTGTTGAATACTCCTCTTATTAACTTAAACTCCTATGACAGGTTTATAAAGTGTGGCCCAAGGAGCTCCCACTTCAGAGTGATCCTACTTCAACGTGGAAGCTTTGTGTTATGGACTGCATGTCTATGCCCCTTTCAATAGACAGCTCTCACCAGGAATAAAATCTACAGGTACCTTGACCTTGAATTTCCCAGCCTCCAGAACTGTGAGACATAAATGCCATTTGTTTCAGTCACCCAGTCTATTTGTTATAGTCACACAAATTATCTAAGACACCTTAATAAATGCAAATTCTTGGCCCCCACCTCAAACTTACTGGATTTGATGATCCAGGGTAGAACTGTGGCATCCATGTTGGAAACAAGTATGCCAGATACATCTTACATGCGTTCAAAAGTATGAAACAGAAATGCTTTTAGACTTCCCCAGTACCCACTTACCCAGTCCCCACTGCCTGTGTTTGTGCAGAAGAGCAAGACCTTCTGTTTTCTTGTGCAACATTTAATCTGGTTTGATGTGCCATACTGTCTGGTCTACAACAAATCTTAGAGTTATTTCTTTTGCAATATATATTATTGCAAAATATATTATATTATTAACCAAATTATTGGTTGTTGGGAAAGTCATGACATATTTTTCTATGCAAATATGTCATGACTTTCCCAACAACCCAATAATTTCATGACAAGCACACATAGATTAAAGCCAAAAATCTTAATGTCACAGCTCTAGGAATCTCTTCCACATTGATACCAAGTATAGTCACCCCATTACTAATAAACTCATATTTTATCTTCTTCCCTGTAGAGATATATGGGCAACTTATCATTTACCATATTATGAAATACTTTGCTAAATCCAGCTATTCTTTATCTTTTTTATTTCCTTGATCCACTGGTATTCACCCATCCTGTCAAAGAAGGAAACGAAGTGTACACACGAGCCCTTTACACAAGGATTCTAGAATCTGTGATCAGGCAAGGGACAGCATGGTGCAAAATTCACCTTTTTTTTCAGTGCCCTTGTTCTGAATGCCTATAGCACTTAGGTGATAAGACCCCTAACTTGTAATCATAAATGTTCTACTCCACATCTTGCTTCTAATATTAAATAAAGAAACTTTAAACTCTAAGATTGTGCCTTAGGTACCTCTAAATACATCACAGTCACCAACACAATGTCCTTACTCAGTAACTTTTCTTTTAATGAATTAATGAATTTTACATTGTTTTCACTAGCTCAGTTTTATTTTATGTACACAGTGAGAGCAGATTCTACAGTGAATACTGGAAGACTATACTTCTGAGACATGAGGGAAGTGATCCTGGGCAGATGTCTATAGTCCCAAATGTTTCTCCTAGTCACTGTTCTTAAAAATGAGCTCATTAGGGGAACCAGCAGTTAGCATAATGGCTATGTCGCTGGACTCCCACGTAGTCGACCGCGGTTCGCGTCTCGGACCCGGTGGCTTACAACTCACGCCGGGCGCGTGTGCGTGCATGCCCAAGATCCCGAGAGGAGAATGGAGGAGAAGGGATTGCGGCGTGACCATCCCCCCTGGGGGGTGATTTCTCGCTTTCTGTCTCTAATGTCTCTCTCTGTCTGTCTGGCGAGCGCACGCGCCCTCTAGCGAAAATCTCTCAAAAAAAAAAAAAAATGAGCTCATTAGAATAAAGGCATGCTTTGCAATGCAGTGTGATGACAATGATGACACAGAAACGATGACACAGCAATGATTTCAGAAATGACACAGCTTCTAAAACATCACAACTTTACTAGGATCTGTAGGAATGGCCAAATGAGACATACGAAAGAGCATTTTAAAAAGCCCTTGCCTTGGGGGACAAGCAGTTAGCGTAATGGCTATGTCGCTGAACTCCCATGCAGTCAACCATGGTTCAAGTCCCGGACCTGGTAGCTTAAACTCACGCCGGGTGTGTGTGCATGCGTACCCAAGATCCCAAGAGGAGAATGGAGGAGAAGGGATTGCGGTGTGGCCACCCCCCCCCGGGGGGGGGGGATTTCTCGCTTTCTGTCTCTCTGTCTCTCTCTGTCTTTCTGGCGAGCACACGTGCCCTATAGCAAAAACTTCTCCAAATAAATAAATAAATAAAAATAAAAAAATAAAATAAAAAAGCCCTTGCCTTGGGCCAGCAGGTGGCTTGGTGGCTGGAGGCACTGGACTCCCACATGGCAGACCCTGGTTCGAGTCCCGGACCTGGCAGCTTGCTTTCTCGCTTTCTCTCTCTCTCATTCTCTCAATCTCTTGCTTTACCCCTCTCTGGTAAAATTGAAAAAATAATAAATAAGTGGATAAGTAGAGTTAAATAAAATAATTCTTAAAAAAAAAAACCCTTGCCTTGGTGCAAATAAGGTTTTTATGGGCTTAATTCTAAAAATACCCTTTGTGATGACATAGACATGGTGTCCCATAGGACATGAGATAGCAAGGCAAAAAAAATTTAGCTTCTGCAAAACTGCTTCCTTCTGCATCACAACTAGTGACACATCTGAGTAATTCTCTTATCTAGAAGATAGAGTGAACAACTGTAAATGAATGATGGAAAGTTCTGTGGTTTCCATGGGTCAAGTGACTTTCTTTGTGGTTTCTTATAGGCCAGAGAAGACTCCACAAATACTGTAGAACACTACCCCACAGGAAAAGCCACAATGCCCCTGGTTTACATACCTGTTCTACATGAGGTCCAAGGCAGTGGTTCTCAATGCGGGGATACTTTGACACCCTCCCTACTCTAGGGACTTTTGGAAATGTCTGGAGACCTTTCTGGTAGTCACAACTTGCATTTAGTGGATGAAGCCTGTAGACTACAGACACTTTTCCCAAACTGGTATTGTTTTTGATATGGCCAAGAATTTAAACATCCCCAGTTTCATATGTCATGGGGAAGCTGGCAGATTTAATGAAGCTTCCAGATGCCCCTTGAGAGATGATTATAACACTAATTAAAAATGGGGGATGACAGACAAGAATCTCATGGGACTCTGTAAGCAAGTGGCATTTGTACATCTTTTTTCATGGAGAAGATAACTTTGTTCATGTCAGTTTTGGCTCTTTCTAGTAGTAAAGGATAGTGTTGTCAAACTCTAATACATTATGAGATTTAATGTGACACAAAGACCAGGAAATGTTTTAAATTTTAAGGAACAAAAAATTGATAAGACAAGTCATATTTTAATTTATTTCATATACCCAGATTTACCATATCCATGATTACATATCCCCTAGAATCTAGGCAAGAAAAACAACAAGAGAGGAATGAGTGGGGCAAAATGAAAATTAGGGATCCATACTCAGAGAAGACTTTGGAAACTAGGTAGGTATGGCAGGTTATAGTAGAGAGTGGGGACATGGATTCAGGTAACCGAGTAAGAGTTAGACCACTATCAAGGCAGTCAAATGTATAGCCTCAGGAGAGGAGGCCAGCAGGTTGTGTGGTGGTGGTTAAGGCACTGGAAACTCCCACATGGTCGACCATGGTTCGAGTCCTGGACTTGGTGACTTGCTTTCTCACTTTCCCTATCTCTCTCTCTGTGTCACTCTCTGATCAAATTAAAATAAATGAATGAATGAATAAATAAAATAAAAATAATTCTTTTTAAAAAATGTATACACTCAGGAGATCGGGGAGATTGAGACACCAGGAACAAAAGGCAGAGCCACTAATAGGAACCCATCGTTTTTTTTTTAGAGGTTTTTGCTATAGGGCGTGTGTGCTCACCAGAAAGACAGAGAGACAGAAAGTGAGAAATCACCCCCCAAGGGGGATGGCCATGCCACAATCCCTTCTTCTCCATTCTCCTCTCGGGATCTTGGGCACATATGCACACGTGCCCGGTGTGAGTTTAAGCCACCAGGTCCAGGACTTGAACCGCAGTCGACTATATGGAAGTCCAGCAACATAGCCATTATGCCAACTGCTGGTCCCAGAACTCATCTTTTTTAAAAAAAATTATTTAATTTAATTTTATTCATTGTTATTATTTTTAAATAATTATTTTATTTAACTTTATTTATTATCATTATTTTCCCGTTTGATCAGCCAGAGAGAGAGAGAGAGAGAAAGAAAGTAAGAAAACAAGCTACCAGGTCCAGGACTTGAACCATGGTTAGCCGTGTGGGAGTGTCCTGTGCTTCAACCACTATGCCACCCGCGGGTCCCTATTGTTATTATTTTCTAATTTGACCAGAGGGAGATAGAGAAGGAAAGTGAGAAAGCAAGCTGCCAGCTCCAGGACTCAAACCATGGTCAGCCATGTGGGAGTCCAGCACTTCAATAACTATGCCACCTGCTGGCCCCAGAAACTCATCTTATCATAAAGATTGTCCTCTGTGATGCTGGCCATGCTAGCTACTCATAGAAGAGTCTTGACTCTACTTAGGTCCTGAAAGGGAGGTCATACTACTTAGCCATGGTGGGGTTTAGAGGCAGGGTCTAGCTAGAAGGATCCAGATGCAAGAGGGCAACACTCATTGGAAGGCCTCAGGGTTGGATGGGAACTCTGCATTTGAATATAACATAGCCTGGGCCCAGATTTTGGTAGCTTGCACAGACTTCCAAAGGAAAAGGTGGTGTTATACCTCCAGATAATGTACTTGCATCTCCTTAATCAATTCATATCTTGTTTTGGTTTGTTTTTTAAGTTTATTTATTTATTTATCCCATGAGAGAAAGCGAGAGAGGCACCCTAATAGGGTCTTCACACTGCAGTCCACCCCTAGCCTCTGCCAGCCTGTATAAGGGCAGTTGTGTGCCCAACGTGTACAGAGAAGCCTCAGGACACAAACCCAGGACCTTCCCATTGTGGGTCCTACATTGCAGAGCATGGGTACCACTGCCTCCCACCCCCACCCTCACCCCCAGCTGGCACATCTTTTACCAAAGAGAAGTCAGATATGAGAGCTGGGCCAACATGAAGCCAACTGGATCAATGAACAGAGGGTCTGAGGCCAGCCGCATCAGGGACTGCGCTGTGATTAAATCACGGGTGTGGTGACCACACTGTCTGTTGACCCTGCACTGACTGGAATGAATCGGGGCAGGTCTCTAACAGCAGAAGTCCTGGGATTTAAGATTCATTCTTAGATAGAATGACGGTACCACACAGGGCTCTCATCCTTTTTAGATACTGAGTCTGAGGCATGGCGTGGACTCAGGAAAGTGACCTGCAGGCTTTACTATTGATTGCTGAGTCTTTTGTAATGACTGGCGAGATATGGTAATCTGTCTACCCGTGTCCAGGCCTGGGAGACTGTATGCGGGATGTTATGATGAAGGAAGAGTTCTGAACCCAAGCTATGGTTGCTTTGATACTGGTGGTTCCCAACTTTATCCCCTACCTTGATTCCTCCCCAGATCTTACATGTGACCCACAAAATGCCTCCCCGTGATTCCCAAATAGGTTGTATTTCCTCTGCTGGGGATATCTTGAGTCTTCTCCAGCAATAGCACCCCCAGACTTCTCCTGTGAAACTCTCTCTAGGCGGAACTATTTTCTTACTCTGTGCTCTCCAAGTTTATTACACAGCACTTTATTTAGACTGTATTTGTGGTTATTTGTCTAGTTGACTATCTTTCTCATGAGGCAAAAGATGCTTTGAGCTCAAGGACCATTTGTTTAAGTAAATGAGTGTGGATTGCCCAGCACTGTACAAATATGTTCAATTAATATTTGTGGGATAAAGGGAGGAAGGGAGGCAGAAAGTGAGGTTAAAGAAACAACAAAGGGCCAGCCACGATGCCACAATGCTGAAGCCATATAGGAAGGTCCTGGGTTCATGTCCCAGAATCTGCCTGTACGCGCTGGGCCTCTCTGTGTGCCTGTGATCCTGGCCGGCTGAGGCTTGGGGTGGATCCTGGAGTGAGGATCCTGCTGGCGGTGACTGCCTCTTTCTTTCTCTCTGTTTCTTTTCTTTTTCTTTCTTTTTTTTTTTTTTTTTTTTTTGAGAGGTTTTTGCTATAGGGCGTGTGCGCTCGCCAGACAGACAGAGACAGAGAGACAGAAAAGCGAGAAATCACCCCCCAGGGGGGATGGTCACGCCGCAATCCTTTCTCCTCCATTCTCCTCTTGGGATCTTGGGCACGCACGCACACACGCCCGGCGTGAGTTTTAAGCCACCGGGTCCGGGATGCGAACCGCGGTTGACTACATGGGAGTCCAGCGACATAGCCATTACGCTAACTGCTGGTCCCTCTTTCTCCCTGTTTCTATCTCATGGAAGAAATAAATGAATATGCTTAAAAACTCTGCTAGATTTAAAAAAAAAAAAAGGAGGAGGCAGAGAAGAAAAAGGAGGAGAAGGGGAGGAAGAAATAAAAGCCAGACAGATAGCAGGGTCAGGCTCTTCAAAAAAGGATATTGCCTAGCCAGCCTAGGAGAGACCACCTCCTGGACTCCTGGACACTTACAGAGGGGCCTGCAATGGTTTTCTGTGGCTGTAGGGCTGTGATTCCTATTGTGCTTCTTGGCAGAACCCCAGGGAAATCCCTCTTTCTTGGACCAGATAGTGACTTACCTTCCTGGAAGGCCAGCACACACTTCTGTGCTGGCGACACTTCTGCAGAGCCATCCAGCTCCAGCCTGAGAGTGGCTATGGCAGAGTGGTCCTGGTGTCCCAGACACCATACCAGCCCATGCTGAGACCTGTCACTGTCCTACCAGCTTCCTCTGAAGTCCTTGAAATGTGATATTATGGTACTTGATAATTGCTAGTAATGACCCCCAAATAGTCAACCTTCATTTTGGTGAATTGCTTTAATTTATTGGATAATCCTCATGAGATGAAAAAATATGCACAGCTGAGACTTCATTCAGAAATTCCCAATACTCAGCTTTGGAAACTGCTGCTTAATTTTCAAAATATTCTCCAATTGTGACAACGATTGTCGTAGCTGAAAACCCTGAGAATATTTATAAGGATATTTTTTTTTTTTTTAGAATTATTTTATTTAACTTTATTTATTTATTTATTTTAATTTGACTGGGGGCGGGAGGAGAAAGAGAGAGAGAGGAAGAGAGAGAGAGAGAGAAAGCAAGCTGCCAGGTTTGAAACTTGAACCACAGTCGGCCATGTGGGAGTCCAGCACCCTTAACCACCATGCCTCCTTGTCAGCCCCCCATAAGGATTTTTAAAATTTAACTTTATTTACTTATTATTATTATTTTCCAGTTTGATCAGACAGAGAAAGTAAGCCACCAGGTCCAGGACTTGAACCGTGGTTGGCCATGTGGGAGTCCAGTGCCTTTAACCAGCACACCACCTGCTGGCCCTTCCATAAGGATTTTTTAAGACACTGGAACTTGTCACCAGAGATCTCTTCTACTTTCTACTATTTTCCATTAGCCCTAGCAAACCAATAAATGCATGATTCAGGATATTCAACAGACCATTCAGCATATATCCTTTACTGCTTTTAGAAATAGGGTCTGTTGATAGAGATACAAGCTACTCAAGGAAAGTGCTTTTAAGCTCATTGTTGAACGTGGTCATGTAGGACCATGCAACCACAGTCAGCCTCATGAGATTCAGCTCCTTAACCACTCGGCCATAAGGCTGGCCCCCAAGAATGCCTGAACCAGAAGTGTCTTCCAGATCGACTCGTCTGAATCAAAGGCCCTAATATCCAGCTGCAAAGTGTAAGTCATTTAGGAACTCAGTAACTTGCCCAAGGACACACAGCTAGCGAATAGCCAGACCTGTCTTGAAACCAAACCCAATAATTTTTTTTTTTTTCCCAGAAGGCATGTGTGCTTTTCAGAAAGAGACACAGACAGAGAGGGAGAAAGCACCCCACTCTACCCATAGAGCATAGCCATGCTACAATTCCTTCTCCTCCATTTCTCCATCCTGTCAGGATTTTGAACACACGTGCACATCTGCCTGGTGTGGTTTTCAAACCAGCAGGGTTGGGATTCAAATCGTAGTCAGCCTCATTAGATGCAGCTCCTTAACCACTAGGCCACAGGGCTGGCCTCCTCGGACATGATGATCTCAAACCACCTTTCTGCAGCTCTATCTTGATAGTATGGGGATGTCTATTTATTTATATAAAGACACATACACATACACATACACATACACATAAAAGGATAAAGTCTTGCATCCCATAGACTCAGTTGTCTTGAAAAAAACCATCAGCCTTACTACAACAATAGCCCATTTAAATTTAGGGCAGCCTGCTCAGGCCAGAGCCTCACCAGCCCCCCAGAAAACAAGAGTATTGTTTCCATCCAAATCTTGCACTGAAAGGAAGCCTGTCAGCTGGCAATGACCTCGTGAGACAACTTTGGGGAGAGCAAAGGGCCGGGAAGAGAAAGGCCTCATTCTCACTGCAAACAGGAAAAGGAAAGAGAAAAAGCAAGCTCTGTCTCCACACAAGGTTTGCTGGGCTGGCTATGAACTGTTCCAGTACGTTCCATCAAATAGACGCCTTCATAGAATCAAGCCAAGCGCGAAAGCTGTGTCTGGGACTCCCACTCCCGGGACACACACGTGGGCCGGCTCACACATGCTCTTGCTCTCTGGCACTCTGGGAGAGCACTTATATGGGCTTCATGAGGCTAAGTAATAAACACTTTGTCTTCACCCTGCTATTTATGGGTTGCTTGGGGCATCCTGTCCTCTCCGCTGCCCTCACCTGAACAGAAGGCTCCTGCAGACCCCGAGTTTAATAGGGACAACAGTAAATCTGAAAGGCGGCTCGTTTTCCTGGCCACGGTGCTAATTGCGGAGAGGCCCGTCTGCACTCATTCATCTATTCTCTGCACTCCCTTCCCCTAGGTTAAGTCCCTGCTCCTTTTTCCTCGGGTCCTCATTTTCTTCCTTCCTTTCAGACATCACAGCAAGACCTCTCTCTAAGACAACTTTTGCTGTTTGATCACTGCCAGGGATCCCTTCATTCTCCAGCCACGGAGAAACAAAACAACTCGGAAACCAGGAGAGCACCACTCTCGCCTCAGCAGAGGCTCCTGGGAAACTGGACGGCCACACACATGCAGAGTTAAGGAGATGATGTGGTCCTACCTGGTGCTGACTTCCAGGTTCACCTGAAGGTCTTGCACATTGTCTTTGGATCGTAAAGGGGAAAGATGGACGTGCGACAGCCACAAGTGTGCTCAGGCCCAGGGACGTCTGGCAGCTGCAGAGGAAGGCGCTGGAAGAGTCCGGTGGGTGGAGAGCCACAGCAGATCACTTGGGCCACTTTAGGGGCCCCTTTTACTCAGCTTCGATGGGGTTTTCAGGGCTCTCCGAGCTGACAGGTCTGTGAGAAGAGATGGAGACACTGCTGCGTCCTGTCCACTCACGGGCCATCACACAAGCCTGGAGCCCTGCCACCTCTCGGTCCTGTCTTCGCCTCAGGCTAACTGGTTGTCCCCTGGAAATAGACAAGACAGAGAAGGATGCGTGAACTCGGCCTCTCCCCACAGCGCACGGTTCGCCATTGCAGCACTGATTAAATACAGGACATTATCTCACCATAATGCCCTCCTGGCTGTGTTCCCAGGAAAATTCTAACTAATCATAAAAATAGAAAGAAAAACGCAACCTAAATTCCATTCCTCGTCTTAAATGAGTGATGTGTTCACTTTTATTTATTTTTCTGGAAGCAAGGCGGGAAAAGAAAATGAATTTTAGGGCTTAGAAAAACAAGCTACTAATAGTACTAAGTAGAGCTGGACCATGGTGCAGACGGCCCAGCCCTAACAGGGATGCAGCCGGCCTGGCATGGGGAATGCCGAGTGCCAGCCCCTCTCCTGCCTGTAAACTTCGAGTTTAAAGCTGGAGCACCTGGCAGAGCAAAGCCAGGACAGCCAGACAGAGGGCTGTGGGGTGAGTACAGAGACACACGCACAGGCACACACACGCATACCCACACACGCCCAACACACACACAAGCCAGGAGCTCATAGCTTTCTGACAGCTCTGGCAGCAAACTCCCTTCCGATGCTCTGATCAGCGATGTCTGATCTTTGCCTAGTACTGTCCTTTCTGAGGGCATCGATAAGGTCAGCATATCCCTCCTTGAAAGATGCTTTCCTTGGGAATCACTTTGCTAATCCCTATCCACCCTCTAGAGATCAGAGCAAATAGAAGCCTTCTCCAAGAACCCCTATTCTGACTCCGGTCCAGGGGTCATTGGGATTCTCATCTATCACAGCAGTCGTGTGACTGTAATTCACGTAATAACTGTATCAGTTGTTTAAGGTGGTTGATCATTCTCTCCCTCTATTTTTTTTTTAAGTTTATTTTGTTTCTTCCATGAGCAAGAGAGACAGAGAGAGAGAAAGAAAAAGAGAAAGCGAGAGTACAACAGTACCCTCAGCAGGGTTTTGACACCATGATCCACCTCCGGTTTCAGCCAGCCCCAGCTTATGGGCATTGTTTGCCCAATGTATTCAGGGAGGTCTCTGGACATGAACATAGAGCCTTTCCCTGTGGATTCAGACTTGCAGAACAAAGCGTTTTTACCACTGCGCCCCTGTCTGGCCCCATTCCGTCTTTGAGAACTAAAACCAAATTTGTCTTGTTGCCTGCTTTGTAAGTGTGGTGTACATAGTAGCTATTCAATAACTGATGAGTGCTGACAGCCTGTGCAGAGTACCTTAGATTGCTTTGGTAGGGCTCAGGCTTAGCAGCAATGAATAGATGTGGAACTAGATCATGGTGGGTCCATAAGGCTAAGCACCAAGCGCCTTTCCAAAAACTTCTGCTCTTTCCTTCTAGGAAATCTTCAGGGATAAACCATAAGACAGCCTCAAATCCTGAAAACCAGCTTCTGAGATGCTTTGGATGTTATACTGAATGAAAGGAAAATAACAGACACGCCTGCACCCCTCCTGCCTCCACCTGCCCCCCCACCTGCCCTCACTCAAGCATTAGAATCCCAGAGTTGCCATCCCCCATCAGAGCCACTGCTGAAGTAATGGGCATTGCTACTTGATGGCAAAGTTCTAGCTGGACTAATTAAGCATACTGAGCTAATAACCTTCCATTTTGGGACCAGTATTATTCATAATTTAATGTATTGCTGCTGAAACATTAACCTTTCGACAACTGGCACGATGCCGGCAGCAGCCCAAGTGCTGACCATCTTTCAGTAAAATGAGTATTATTGTTAAAACAGGTATAAATCATTCATGGCTGCAGCTTTTGTGTCAGACCCTATGTGAAAATAAGCCGTAAGCTGGGTAATTTATTTACCTTTTGGTGATTATTTTTTATGATTTTATGATCATATTCAATGATTCATAAACATTGGCCTGGCGCCATTTTGTAATCATTTCACATTTTAAATATTGTGCCGCCATTCTGCTTTTCATCTTTGAAAATTTCAGGATTGATACCGGACAACTTAATCCAGACACAAATGCAATTTCATTTGCAAGAAGTGGGGGGGAAAGAAAGGGTCCTGGCTCCTTCATTTTAACACACCATTTTCAACAGAGCTGTTTGGCGTGTCCACTTGTTACAGCACTGAGCTCACTGCAGCAAACTTTCTTTGAAGTTTAACACACACAGGGTGCCTTGAAATCTGAATAAAAGCACAGGAAAACAGTTAACAAGCTTCTGGTTGGAAAGATGATGGGAAGGGGCTGCGGGTGGAAGGAGGCTTGGAAAAACACTGGCCCTGGGCCAAGAAGGTTGGATGCAGCTAGCCCACGCCCAGCACCTGGATGGGGAACGGTGATTACAGTCCCCTGGGGATCTGGAAATTCTTTACTGCCCGTTTGCCTGTTTCTGCTGCATGCACTGGCTCTGGGCTCCCATAATGGTTCCAGAAAGTAGCTTTTTCTCCTCTCCTTAGGAGCTAGAGGCCGGGAGGTGGTTGTGTCTTTCCTGGCCTGCGAGTTCAGGAGACCTCCCGATACTCCACAGGCTCATACCCTTACATGTCTCCTGTATCGATGAGGACCCAGAATTCCTAGGATGTAATAACTGAAGGCCACGTTCTGATGGTGGGAGGGACACAGAACAGGACAAGGCAGGGAATGTGACATCATGTCAAAAGCCCTCTTCAAGGCAGAAGCGTGCCTGGGAACAAGCTTGCTTCTAGAACCTCATCTCATGTCTAGTGTGTTGGCACAGAGGAGAACTCAGCCAAAGAGGCTGGCACCTTTGTCCCAAATGTAGGAGAGGAGATTTTGAAATGCAGCCACAAGACTGTGTGGTCAACAAACACCCACATCCATAGGGAAACCCAGACAAGAGGCAGAGAACAGATACATTTCTTCCTGGGACAGTTTAAGAACAGCTCTGAGGAAGCCGCTTACTGACCGCTCTATCTTCTGTTTGTTTAATTTCCCATTTATAGCTGTCAGAATTTTTAAAAATTTAAAAATTTATTTATTTAATTCCAATTGTTATTATTCTTTTTTAATTTGACTAGAGAGAGACAGAGAGAGAAAGGGAAAGTGAGAAAGCAAGTGTGTGTATATATATATATACACACACACACACATATATACACATATATAGATATAGATAGATAGATAGATATATTTCAAATTATTTAATTTTTCACTGTGGAAAAAATATGCGATGGGAAATTCACCATTTTAACCATTTTTAAGTGTACAATTCAGTGGTATTAATCACATTCACAATGCTGTGAATTATCTCCACTTGCACTTCCAAGATTTGTCATCGCCCTGAACAGAAATTCCATGTGTATATGTTAAGCAATAAATCCCTATTCCTTCCTCCTTCCCAGCCCCCGGGAACCTCTAATTTACTTTCTGTCTCTGTGGATTTGCTATTATGGATATTTCATATAAATGGTATCTTACAATATTTGTCCAAAATATACCATATTTTGTTTATCCATTTATCTCTCTCTTTTGAAGTTTATTTCTTCTATAAGCAAGAGAACACCTCCAACAAGGTGCCAATGTCGCAATCCACTCCCAGATTCCAGCCAGCCCAGCATCATGGGTGCATGCATGTCCGGCACACTCAGGGAGGTCTCTGGACACAAACTCAGCCCCTTCCTGTGTGGGTCAACATTGCAGAGCATCATATTCTGCTGCTACACTCTCTTCTGGCTGCCACTCATCTCCTGGTGGACACGGGTTGGTTCTGTTGATCACTGGAATAATGCCACTGTGAACATGGGTGTACGAGTCCCTATCACATACATTTTGGACCATCACGTTCATTTCACAGAAGGTAATCACACGTTAGATACTCTGATCTGTCTTTATCTTCAATGTTCTCCTTACAAGTTGGCAGGTCTGGCCTGGGCACAAGTGGAGGAGAATTCCTTTCTGGCCATTCTGTCAACATGGCCACTGCAGAGGACTTCTTGAGGTCACCTTCTGGGATTGCCAAGGCTGTGAGTTTTGCACCAGCAACCACAACTCCCTACATTGGACTTGATAAAACAGGCTGCGTCTCAGGTATGTTAAAGAACAAATTAAGAAACAGAATAACCTGGGATGAGTGAAATTCCCTTTCAATCATGTCAGCCAGAGCAGATGTTGTCATGAAATGTGATGTTATGGATTTATTTCCTAATATAAAGTCTAAAAGGGAAAACAGCGTAAAAGCT
The DNA here is from genome assembly GCA_026018925.1 of Tupaia tana. Lineage (NCBI taxonomy): Eukaryota > Metazoa > Chordata > Mammalia > Scandentia > Tupaiidae > Tupaia > Tupaia tana. The sequence continues at coordinate 15,837,866 of JAKSZU010000018.1, forward strand.
GAAATGTGAATTGGACGTGTCTATAGAGTGTGAATTGGATTCAAGACAAAATATTGTGAATGGTTAATAGGGTCAGTCTGAGTATACTTGCTGAAATAATCTCTTGGATATGCAAATATTCTGAGAACTACACTGTCAAATATCTATTGTATCCTCTTATCTGTGTGTTCACAGAACTGCTACATGTTATAACAAATGAAAAATGTGAATTTAAAAAATAATGTCACCCTAAAATAATACTTTACTTTGAATGGTAATTTTTGTTGTCTTTTTATATATATATATTTTGTCACACACTAGACAGCCAGTTTCTTACCACAGCATTATTTGAAAATATGAAGAGGTGATGTGTGTGTCCTGTATGCAGCAGTAACAGGGTTGGAGTGGGGTAGGGAGAGGGTGGGGACAGGTCACATGTTCAGGCTTGATCTGGGTTGTCCAGTCTCTACACACCTGTCATGCTTTGGTATCCCAGTGGAACCTCTGGTTCTGGCCACCAGGACCCGCCTTGGAATTTTTCCTTTCCTAAGCACATACATATTGTTTTGAGTACTTGACATATAAAGATGCTTCAAAAAGTTTGTGGAAAATGGAATTAAAGTATAAGTTTATTTTGGTGCAAAAACTTTTGCAATTCATGCATAGCTTTGTCATGGTACCCATTTCCATGAACTCTTTGAGGACTCCCTTATATTACTTATGTGTTCACCATCTCATCACGGTGAGCCATTATACATGGGTGGGGGCAAGGAGCATTCAGATATAGGTCACTTGGAAAGAAACTCTATGTTCCGGAGGCAGCAGGTGGCCTGGTGTTTAAGGTGCTGGACTCCCACATGGATAACCACAGTTCAAGTCCCGGACTTGGTGACTTGCTTTCTTACTTTCCCTTTCTCTCTTTCTGTCTATCTGTGTTCCAATTAATAATAACCATAATAAATAAAAAAAATTCTATTTTTTTAGAGGTTTTTGCTATAGTGCGTGTATGCTTGCCAGAAAGACAGAGACAGAGAGACGGAAAGTGAGAAATCACCTCCCCAGAGGGTACGGCCACACCGCAATCCCTTCTCCATTCTCCTCTCATGATCTTGGACATGCATATACACGTACCTGGCGTGAGTTTAAGTCACTGGGTCCAGGACTCGAACTGTGGTCGACTATGTGGGAGTCGAGCGACATAGCCATTACGCTAACTGCTGATTCCAAATAAAATAATTCTTTAAAAAAAAAGAAACCCTATGTACTACTGTTGATAATATTCAGAACTCCACCATCACACTGCTTACTAAAGTCATTGGCTAGGAATCAAAATGGTTGTTTCATTTAGTTTCTTTTCCTCCCTTTTTTTCTAATATATTTTAAAAATTTGTTAGAGGATGTGTGCACTCACCAGAAAGAGAGAGAGATAGAGAAGGAAAGAAAGAAACCACCGCCTAATGGGGTGTGGTCACACTGCAATCCCTTCTCCATTTGTCCAACCTGTTTGGAATTGGGACATGCATGGCCACAGACCTGGTGTACTTTCAAACGGCTGGGCCATGATTAGAACCATGCACTTGGCAATGGGGGATCCTGCTCTCAGTCCTTGGGGTCAGCCTCAGGCAAATTTCTCTTCTTTAGTTTTTTGCCATAAGGTATGGGCTTGCCAGAGAGGAGAGAGAGACAGAGCCAGAGCCAGAGAGAGAGAAAGTGGGATGGCCATGCTGCAGTCCCTTCTCCTTTTGGGATTTGGGGCACACACACACACACACACACACGCACGCACACACACACACAAATTCATGGTATGATCATTCAAACCACTGGGTCCGGGACTCTAACTGTGGTAGGTCATGTGGGGATCCAGCCATCTTAACCACCATGCCACCTGCTACTGGTCTCCCCAGCAAGGGAGAAATTTTTTTTAATTTATTTTATTTTTATTATTCTTATTTTTTTAAAAAAACATTCCATTGCTATACATAATTTGGCTTGTAAAGAGAATTTACCCAACATGAAATACATCTCAGACCAGTCCAGTTGAAAATACAATACATATTGTCATAAATAGGTAATAAACCATTTCTGTGTCCTACAAATGTCTTGCCTCTCTATTTTTTCTCCCTGATTTCCTCCCCAGGTGAATTTCTTTTTTTTTCTTTTTTTTTTGGAGAGGTTTTTGCTATAGGGCGCGTGCGCTAGCCAGACAGACAGAGAGAGACAGAGAGATAGAAAGCAGGAAATCACCCCCCAGGGGGGATGGCCACGCCGCAATCTCTTCTCCTCCATTCTCCTCTCGGGATCTTGGGCATGCATGCACACACGCCCGGCGTGAGTTTAAGCTGCCGGGTCCGGGACTCGAACCGCGGTCGACTACGTGGGAGTCCAGCGACATAGCCATTACGCTAACTGCTGGTCCCCCCAGGTGAATTTCTTAACTCAGGTCTACTGATGGCAGGTAGTGATGTTTCTATAGATTTTCTTTACTTTTCAAAACACTTTCACAGTCCTAAGCATTTTTCACCTTGGTATTTCTTGCCTTTCAAGCTATCTGCAATTGCTATGAGGGGAATTAAAACAACAACAATCTGGGCTTGTGGTAGAACTCCAGCTCTGTCACTGAGTAGGGGTTTGGACAAGTTTCCTCTCTAAGCTTCAGTTTCACCTTCTGCAAAAGGAAAGTAACAACAGCACCTCTCTCCTACGTTGTCCTCAGGATCAAGAGAGACACACTTAAGTATGTAGCTTTGTAGTGTATTAGGTGTTCGATAACGGTAGCTATTGGGTCCTGTTCCCTTATGTTTACATCTTCACTAGACTAAGAGTGTGTCAGGTACTCCCCCCCTCCCTCCCCCGTCTCCAGGCACCGCCCTGCATCCTCACACTTCTAGGCCTGGTCCAGAGCCGCTCTCTCCCCTGGCGTGTCACTCCTCCCCTTGGTAGCCCATGTGAAGACACTTGCTGAGAATTAGTTACTTCCTCATCTATGTTTCCACATCTCTTGGAACGTCCCTCTATTATAGCACTTTTCATATTGTATTACAGTTCATTTGGTTTGGGATCTGAACTCCTCTGTAAGTCCATGAACTCCTCAGGGTGGGGGCTATGTCTCATGTCTTCCATCCTAATCACAGTGCCTGGACAAGTCTAAGAATCTGATGAGTGTTTTCTGGGTTTAACAACACTTTTTTTTTTTTTTTAAAGGTTTTTGTCATAGGGCACATGTGCTCACTAGAGAAAGACAGACAGAGACAGTGAGAGGGAAAATGAGAAATCATCACCCCCGCCCCAGAGGGGTTGGCCACACCGCAATCCCTTCTCCATTCTACTCCTGAGATTTTGGGCACACAAACACACACTGCTGGCCTGATTTTCAAGCTGCCAGGCCCTGGACTTGAACCATGGTCTGCCATGTGGGAGTCCAACACCTGAACCACTACGCCACCTGCTGGCCCCAGGATCAACACCTTTTATTTCTAGACCTCTTTGTAGACATTTTACACATCTTGCCTTCCTGGATCCTCACATCAAACAAGGATTGCTCTAGGAGATAATATGTAAAAAAATGTAGAAACCAAGGCAAGTAGTTTAGGGATTTGGCCCAAATCCCAAGCTAACTGAAGATGCCCTGACACCTCTTTTCCATCTCTTATCTTACGACTCAAGGCCTTCCAAGGTATTTGGTTTTTTTTTTTTTTTTTTTTTTTTTGGAGAGGTTTTCTCTATAGGGCGTGTGCGCTCGCCAGATAGACAGAGAGAGACAATAGAGACAGAAAGCGAGAAATCACCCCCCAGGGGGGATGGTCACGCCGCAATCCCTTCTCCTCCATTCTCCTCTTGGGATCTTGGGCACGCACGCACATGCACCTGGCGTGAGTTTTAAGCCACCGGGTCTGGGACGCGAACCGCGGTTGACTACGTGGGAGTCCAGCGACATAGCCATTACGCTAACTGCTGGTCCCCTTCCAAGGTATTTGTGATGGTGACCTCAGAGGAAGAATTGGCCACGTCCTTTTGGGACAAAAAGTAAATTGACACATAAGGTTAGAAAATGTAACTGTCAGGACCAGCAGTTAGCTTAATGGCTATGTCACTGGACTCCCATGTAGTTGACCGCGGTTCGAGTCCCAGACCCGGTGGCTTAAAACTCACGCTGGGCGTGTGTGCGTGCGTGCCCAAGATCCTGAGATGAGAATGGAGGAGAAGGGATTGAGGCATGGCCATCCCCGCCCCCCCCCCCCGGGGGGGTGATTTCTCGCTTTCTTTCTTTCTGTCTCTCTCTGTCTGTCTGGTGAGCGCACGTGCCCTATAGCAAAAACCTCTCAAAAAAAAAAAAAAAAAAAAAAAAAAAAAAAAAAAAAAAAAAGAAAATGTAACTGTCTCTCCCTGGAAGGTTTGGAGGTCTCCAGAAGGACAGGTATTGAGACCATTGCCACAGTAATTGGCTGATATGGTATCTTTAGTCTCCACACTTTGAAATTAGGTGCTACCTGTGACCATTTGGGCAAGTCTCTGAGTGAAAGAATAGAGCCATTTTCTCTCTGAGGGAGTCCGAAAGAGTACTGCCAACCAAGGTGGCGTGGCTCGTAGTTCATTGGCTTCGCTCTATGTAGCGGTAGTAATGGTAACGAACGGTTTCTCTAGAGGAAAACTCTTTCTGGGCCTCAGTTGCCTTTAGGTGTAGGTCTGACTATCCACTTCACTTGGCTAAATTTCAAATGCAGCTCAAATTTCAGAAAGTCTTCTTTGGCCATCCCTTCAGCCCTGCCCTCTGTCCTCTCATGTGGTCCCATAACTTTTTTAATTTCAAAAAGAAATTAGAAATTAAAAACAAAATTTGTTATTAGGTGTGTGCTCTTGTATGTGTGTGTGTGTGTGTGTGTGAGAGAGAGAGAGAGAGAGAGAGAGAGAGAGAGAGAGAGACAGAGAGAGAGAGAGAGAGAGAGAGATAGAATGAGAAAGCACCCCCCAGGGAGGATGGCCATGCCACATTCCCTTCTCCTTCATTCTCCTCTTGGGATTTTGGGCGCACACACACACACACACACACACACACACACACGGGACTGTGTGTTTTTCAAGCCTCCAGGTCTGGGACTTAAACTTGCAGTCTGCCATGTTGAATCCAGCCACCTTAACTACCACACCACTAGCAGGTCTCACCCAAGAGTATTTTACGTTCACTTCCATCATTGTATGGTTGAGAGAGCAAACACCAGTTTGTCCTTCACTTAACTGTGAGCTCCCTGAAGGCAAGGACCCGTCCAATATGTCTGTCACTAAGCCTTTCTGAGAGCTCACGCAAGGATGCAAGTGCTGTACAGAGGAAATGGGACAGCAGAACGTCAGGCTATCATGCCCAGCCATTCACTGTGCTCCATTGACATAAACTTACACAAATACGTTCTTGGCCACTGTGCTTTTCTTTTTTTTTTTTCTTTTTAAACAGTCAAAATCTTTTTTTGTTTGTTTGTTTGATATTTTAAGAAATATTATAATTCCATGGATTTCCAGGTCAAAATGTTTTTTTTCATGATCTTCAAAGTCTCTGATTGAGAATTCTTTGGATCCAGCCTTCCCTTTGTCTCCCAACCTCTCCCACTCCCTTGTATGCACACTGAGCTCCCACCTCTGTGTTTCTGCATATGTAAATCCTCTGCCCGGAAACCAGCTCTGGAGCTATCATGAAGAGCCCATTTGCAGAGTCACTCAGATGCATTTTAAGCCCTGTCCCACAATGTTAGGGGCGTCTCCCAGGTCTCTGAGCTTCAGCTAATGCCGGGCTTTTCTTGTTGTGTTCCTGTTACTGGGTTGTCAGAAAAGTCACAGTACATTTTTGCATAGAAAAACATGCCATGGGACCAGCAGATGGCATAAGGATTACATCACTGGACTCCTATGTAGTCGACTGTGGGGTTGAATCCTGGACCTAACAGCTTAGAACTCACACGAGGAGTATGTGCTTGTGTTCCCAGAATCCCAAGAGGAGAATAGAGGAGAAGGGATTACGGTGTGGCCATCCCCCGGCGGGTGATTTCTTGTTTTCTGTCTCTTGGTCTCTCTGGTGAGCACACATACCCTATGGCAAAAATCTCTCTGAAAAAGGCAAAACAAAACAAAAAACAAAATAAAACCATGTCATAAGGGGACCAGCAGATGGCATAATGGTTTTGTCACTGGACTCCCACGTAGTCAACTATGGTTCGAGTCCTGGAATCCAGTGGCTTAAAACTAAAGCCAAGTGTGTGTGTGTTCATGCCCAAAATCCCAAGAGGAGAATGGAGGAAAAGGGATTGTGGTGTAGCCATTCCCCCTGGGGGGTGATTTCTTGCTTTCTCTCTCTCCATCTCTCTCTGTCTTTCCAGCTAGTACATGTGCCCTACAGCAAAACTCTCTCTAAAACAGGCAAAAAACAAAAACAAAAACAAAAACAAAACCATATACATCATAAGGGGACCAGGAGATGGTATAATGGTTATGTCACTGGACTCTCACGTAGTCGACCGCAATTCAAGTCCCAGACCTGGTGGCTTAAAATTCACACCAGGTGCCATGTCCATGTATGCCCAAAATCCCAAGAGGAGAATGAAGAAGAGATTGCAGCATGGCCATCCCCCCCTGGGAGGTTATTTCTTGCTTTCTGTTTCTCTGTCTCTCTAGCAAGCACACACAACCTATAGCAAAAATCCCTTAAAAAAAACAAAACAAAACAAAAAAAACCACGTCATGACTTTTCCAATGACCCAATATTTTCATCTATTTCCCTCAACTAGGACACAAACTCCTTAGGAGCAAGGATCTGGACTTATTATCATTATTATTTTATACCCAGTACCTAGTACCCAGTACTTAGTGTGTGCTAGGTGGCTAGATGAATTGTGAAATAAGAATCAGTGGAATCTAAGATTCCTTTTTCATGGTTTTTGCATGGTATCAGTTTTTGGCTTCAGCAAGACTGAAGGACTTTTGCTCCAGCAGCATGAGGGCAAATGGTCTTCAAAGGATATGAAAAGTTGAACTGGGAATTGGCTTCCATATGACTGTCCAATTTCACTATCTTTATTGTGCTCTTGGGCCCGGTCAAATCAGCTGGCCCAGATGATATGACATTTGCAGCTAGTTTTATGCAAGTTGCAAACTCTTGCACAACAATAACAAGAGAGGCAGTTATAATTCTGTGTGAGTTGGAAAAACCTGAGGCCAGATTAGCCTGTGTAGATGTGATTTTTGCCTCCTAGTCCCCCTCATTCATCACAGGAGCCCTGCCTTGGAAAGTTTAAGCACTCCAAACCATTCACAACAGTGCCGGTGTGCGGCGTGAGCTAGTCTGACTCCAAGGGTGTCCTCATGTGACAGTTACGTAACCACACACTCGGCTGCTATGTGGGTAGTGAGAGATGGGTCATGGCACTGTTATCTTATCAGGCATTATTAAGTTTTGCTAATGGATGGGACTAATTTTCCATCTATCGGGTTGGCAGGTGAGTCACCTGAAATACCAAAAAGGCAATGATTAAAGTATTAAAGTATGCATACTTTTCAGTTGCCAGAGGGCATGTGCACATGCACATTTGAGAGAGAGAGAGAGAGAGAGAGAGAGAGAGAGAGAGAGAGAGAGAGAGGGAGAAACCACTCCCTGACAAGGTGTGGTCACGCTATAATCCTTTTTCTTCCATTTCTCCACCCTATCAGGATTTGGGCATGCACACCCATGCACTGGGTGTCTCAAGTTATTGGGGTCAGGATTAGAACCCAAGTTGGCCCCATAGGACTGGCTGCCTACACACAGGGCTTACTCACTGTGCTATGGGGCAAGACTCAAATATACACTTTTTAAAAATTTATTTACTTATTTATTTAAATTTTGACCAGAGAGGGACAGAGAGAGAAAGAGAGAAAGAGGGAAAGTGAGAAAGCAAACTGCCAGGTCCGGGACTTGAACTGCAGTCAGTCATGTGGGAGTCCAGCAGTCTTAACCACCACACCACCTGCCGACCTCTCAAGTATGCACTTAAAAAAAATCTATTACTATCTAGTTTTTTTTTTTTTTTTTTTTTTGCTATAGGGCACGTGTGCTCGCCAGACAGACAGAGAGACACAGAGATAGAAAGTGAGAAATCACCCCCAGGGGGGATGGCCACGCCACAATCCCTTCTCCACTCTCCTCTCGGGATCTTGGGCACACACGCACACACGCCCAGCGTGAGTTTAAGCCACCAGGTCTGGGACTCGAACCGCGGTCGACTAGTGGGAGTCCAGCGACATAGCCATTACGCTAACTGCTGGTCCCCTATCTAGTTGTTTTTAAAAAGTTCATTTTTTTTTCTTTCTTCCAGGAGTGAGAGAGACAGAGACACAGAGAGAGAGACAACCACTCTCAAGTGGGTCTTCACACTGCCACTGTCCCCTAGCTTCAGTTGGCCCCGAAACATGGGCAAAAGTGCACTTAGCTGTTTGAGGGAGGTCTCCAGACGTGAACCTGGAAACTTCCCATATGGGTCAGCCTCGAGGAGCATTGCATTACTGCTGTGCTACTATTTCTTTTTTTCTTTTTTTTGGAGAGGTTTTTGCTATAGGTCGCATGAGCTTGCCAGAAAGACAGAGAGAGAGACAGAGAGACAGAAAGCGAGAAATCACTCCCCGGGGGGATGGCCATGCCGCAATCTCTTCTCCTCCATTCTCTCAGGATCTTGGGCGGTCACGCACGCACACGTGCCCAGCGTGAGTTTTAAGCTACCGGGTCAAGAACATGAACCGCAGTCGACTACGTGGGAGCCCAGCGACATAGCCATTACGCTAACTGCTGGTCCCCTGTGCTACTATTGAGCATTCAAGTTTAACTCCACATATTTAAGTTAATACTTACTAAAAAGAAAAAAAAAAAAAGGACATAAAGAGCTTCAAAGAGAAAAGGAGATTCACGTTAGAAGTGGGTGTTTAAACGTCAGATCTTTCTTTATGTCCGACCGACAGATGTTGTCACATCTGCGTCCTCCAAGATATCACTGTATTGGAGCATTTGCCTTCCCTGAATTACCCAGCAAGGTTGATCATTCCGTGGTACCACCCTGTGCCCTGAACAAACTGGTTCTGTGTTGTATCTGGAGGGTAGAGCCATGGCTGATTCTTTTTGAACCCCATGTACCTAGCACAGGTTTTCAAGTAAGCATGATGATGATGAGGAGGAGGAGGATGCAGATAAAGACGAGGAGGGTGTGTACCCATATTACTGGGTAACCCGAATTTCGGATGCCCCCCTCCCTCCCTGCCTCGTTTCCTTTCTCAGTCCATTTTGAGCACACCTCTAACATCTCCCAAGCTCTCCCTCCAAGTCCCCTCTGCCCCCGTCAGGCCCTGTAAAGCGAGGAGCTCAGCTCCGCAGTGACTCGGGCTTTCTCTGCTGTGGTTAGAGCAGGGTTAAAGCTGAGGTTTCTAATCGCTCCCATGAGGTCTTATTACCTGTTGATTAGGTCCTTTTGGGATCAGCATCAAACCGACAACAATAATAAACACTCCCTTCATTGGAACTCAGTAATGACCCTGCCTGCCCTGCAGGCCTGGTGGCTGTGGGGAGGGGCACTGGCCATTATGTGGGGCTGGAAAAGGCAGGCCGTATCAGGGGGCATTTCCCAGGAATTTGGTGGTGCACGCTCAGAGGTGCAGCTAACAAGCTGATGGTACCAGTTTGGGATTTTTGGCTGGCACCTCTGTTGTTATAGCACAAGGTACCTCAGAGGGGACCCTCCACAGCCAGCCTGAGGACTTGAGAGGTGGAGCTGGGTGGTCTTTCCACAGGACTCTGGGAAATTCTGGAGAATGGTCACTGTTTTGTGAGTGTTTTTCCGAACTTTTTCAAATGCACACACCAGTGTGTATGAATTAGTGGATGTGTGAACACAAGCACGTACACAGTTTTATTGCAAAAATGCAATCATATTAAACATTTTGCTCTGCAAATTGCTTTATTTTTCACCCAACAATCTATCTTGGACATCCTTCCATGTCAGTGTTTAAGACTCAATCTGTTAAAGAGCTCTATAGTGATCAAGAGTAAGAACAAAGCAAAAATACATTAGAAAAAAATGTTTGCTATAGGGTGCATGTGTTCACTTGAGAGCGAGAGAGGGAAAGTGAGAAAGTACCCCCTACCCCCAGGAGGGATGGCCATACTACAATCCCTTCTCCTCCATTCTTTTCTTGGGATTTTGGGACTCAAACTAAAAAGTCGGCCATGTGAGAGACCCATGTGCCTTAATTACCACCTGGCCGTACCCCCGTCCAGTGATATTTTAAATCTGAATTTCCCTAATATGACATGGCATTTATCATGTAATTTAAAAAAATTTAAACTTGAAGAAAAATTACAAGAATAAGCCAAAGAATTTTGATACATCCTGTATATAGATTCACCAGTTCTATATTTTTAAATCCCATTTATTTATTATTCTTTTCTTCTCTTTATGTTTATATCTGTACTTTACAACATGGTGATTACTAGCCAGAGAGACAGAAAGAGACAGAAAGACAGAAAGCAAGAAATCACTCCCCAGGGTGAATGGCTACAGTACAGATCCTTCTCCTCCATTCTCCTCTTGGGATTTTGGGCACTCATGCACATGCGCCTGGCGTGAACTTCAAGCTGCCAGGTCTGGGACTCAAACCATGGCTGACCATGTTAGAGTTCAGAGCCTTAATCACTATGCCACCTGTTGGCCCCTGCATGTGGCTATCTTTTTTTTTTTTTTTTTTTAAGAGGTTTTTGTTATAGGGTGCATGCACTTGCCGGAAACACAGAGTGACAGAGAGACAAAAAGCGAGAAATCACCCTCCGGGGGGATGGCCATGCTGCAATCCCTTCTCCTCCATTCTCCTCTCGGATCTTGGATACTCATGTACATGCACCTGGTGTGAGTTTAAGCCACCAAGTTCAGGACTTGAATAACAGTCGACTACATGGGAGTCCAGCAATATAACCATTAGGCCATCTGCTGGTCCCTGCATGTGGCTATTTAAATTTACATTGAATAAAATAAATAATTCAATACCTCAACCACATTAATCAAATTTCGAGTACCTGGTAAGCACATACTGAACATTTCTTTCTTTCTTTCTTTTTTTTTGGGAAAAGTTTTTGCTATAGGCACATATGCTTGCCAGAAAGACAGAGAGACAGAGAGACAGAAAGCAAGAAATCACCCCCCGGGGGGATGGCCACACCACAATCCCTTCTCCTCCATTCTCCTCTTGGGATCTTGGACACGCACACACACCCCATGCGAGTTTAAGCCACTAGGTCCAGGACTTGAACCACAGTTGACTACATGGGAGTCCAGTGACATAGCCATTATACCAACTACTGGTCCCAGATACTGAACATTTCTATCATTGCTGAAAGTTTTACCATATAGCTCTGAGTTCTAGGACTATATATATTTTTGGGCCACTGAAGAATCAACTGGAGAGGGTCCAGCAGGTGCCGTGGTGGTTGGACTCCCACATGGCTGACTGCAGTCTGAGTCCTAGACCCAGTGGCTTGAAACTCATGCCAGCTGTCTGTGCATGCATGCCCAAAACTCTGAGAGGAGAATGGAGGAGAAGGGATTGCAGGGTAGCCACCACCCTGGGGGGTGATTTATCACTTTTTCTCTCTCTGTTTCTGTCTGTCTCACTTGGGTGGGCACACATGCCCTATGTTAAAAACCTAAAAGATAATTAGAGAAACTATGTCCATTTACCCCAAATACTTCAATATGTAATTCCTAAGAATGAGAATGTTCTCTTACATAACCATGGTACATTGACCTAAATTAGAAAATTTAACATCAATATGTTATCTAACCCACTGACTGCATTTGAGTTTCATCAAATATCCTAGTATTTATTATTATAGCTATTGTCTTTTCCAGTCCAGGATCAAATACAGGTTCAGATCTTGTATTTAGCTGTCATGTCTCTTCATTACATTGCATATTAAGAACCCTGCATTTAAGGATCAAGTCCAGACAGGATATGTAGGAGCGAATAAGGATGTGTAGAAGGGTCATTTATCTTTACATGCCCAGCCCTCACATCAGGGAGTAGAATGGATCAATGATTAGAAAAATGAATGAATGAACAAATTTTTACAGTTTCCCATTTCTCTCTCATTATCACCTTTCTTCCTTCTCTGAATTCAAAGCACACTGTATATAATTATTTTGGAAACATATTGCCAAAAGATACCTGATAAGAGGTATTAATAAGATGATCATAGATTGTCACTACAGTCTTTGGAAGATGTTTGGCAGTACTTGTCAGTATTTAAAAGAAAAGCTCTTCTTTGCCCCAGCAATTCTACTTCTTAGGACTTTGACTACAGAAAAACATATGCCCATGTACCCAGCAAGGTAGGCACAAGAATGTTGACCATGGTATTATTTGGAATTGGGTGAGAAGGGAGAAATAACCTAAATATCCATCAGTAGGGGATGGTTAAAAATATATATGGGGCCCTGCCTAGGCGGCACAGTGCATTGTGTACCGTGTTGCATGCTGGAAACCACATGGTTAGCATGGGTTTGGATCACAGAGTCAACCTGGAAACACACATGTGCATTGTAGGTGCCCAAGATCCTGATGAGCTGGAGGGCTGGGGGGATAGTGGTATGATGAGACCCTAATGGGAGTATTTGTCTCTCTTACCCAGCATGAACATGCGTGTGCTTTCTATTGCACAAAAAAGCATAATATATTCATATTAATTTATTTAACATTTAAGGGAGATTTATAATGGTTAACTTAGTAATAAAACACCTACTATGGGAAAGGTAGTGTTAGAGGATGAAGGGATAAAGGAACCCGAGACCATATCTCTTTATTGAGCTTACAGTCTACTGGGAGGATTATGGAATACATTGCAGCAGGTAGAAAAATGAGATGGAGTGCGACATAATGACGAGAAAAGATCTCCAGAGTATTTCAAGCTAATAAAGATACTAGTGGCCTAGTTACAGAATACTAACAATACGGATGTGTTTCATGTCTAAGATCACAAAATAAATCTACACCTTTGTCTAGGTATACATATGCATGTGAACGAAGGCGTGAGAGGGCACATGCCAGGCTGTTGTTCCCTCTGGGACAGGGTTAGGTGTTCTGGGGGTGGTCAAGGGCATTTTTCTTTTATCCTATCTTGTTTGATTTTGCTTCCTTCCCAGGAGCATGCTTTCACGCATTGCTAGGGAAATTAAAAATAAATAAATAAGCACGCTAATGGGAGGTCTAACAATCATGCCAGCTAAAGGGAAGCAGGCACTATTTAAACATTAAAGAATCAAATGCAGTTACTACTGCACACCCAGAATAAAAAATGACCTGGAGGCTCTGGCCCTCCTCAGGAAACTGCAAGAACCCATCTGGAAACTGATACACAAAACAGTGTGCTCTCATAAGCTTCACCTGCCAAGCTTTGTTATTTATTCGAAGTCTTCACAGAATCCATAATCTCCAGGAGGAAAGAAGGAAATTAAAATTTACTGTGTGACTAACACTTACCACATTTGCTATTTGATTTAACTCCTCTAACAAGTGTTACTCCCCCCACTTTATAGGTGGGAAAGCTGAGGTTCAGAAGGCTGAGCACATTTGCTCAAGGTCTCAAGGAGTCTAGATTCAGATTTGTCCTTCTGGACTCCAAAGTCCACCAACTGTCTTTTACCAAGAAGTCCTGGAGAACAGGCTTGTAGTGGTGGAATCTCAAACTACTGGACGAGAAGTACTACTTAACATTTCCTCCATTTTTAGGGGTGCTCTAGAAAAAAAACTGGGTAAATGCTCTGGGTCTGTTTGACAAATTTATTGCTGGAGGGCTCCATTTTTCTCTGCTCCTGTCTGCTCAGAGCATCTAACCTCAAGAGAGACAAGAGAGAGAGAAATAAAGTGAAGAAGAGACAGGTGAGATAACAAGAGAAAGAGAGGCAGAAACCCTAAGCAGAAGGCCACAGAGGAACTGAGCAAACAGAAAGAGAAAAAAAGGGCAGAAAGGAAGGGGAAGGGCCAGTGAGGCAGAGGGCTAAGGAAGTACTGGTCTTATAAATGAAAAGGATACCAACACAGCCATGCAAGAAGGATTTTTTTTTTTTTAATTTGCCAATGGGCACATGTACTCACTGGAGAGATAGAGAGAGGGAGAAATCACACCCCCGGTGGGGTGTAGTCACACCAATTCCTTCTCCTCCATTTCTCTCTTCTTTTTGGGATTTTGGTCACTCACACTCACATATGTCCGAAGTATTTTTCATGCTACCAGGTCTGGAATTCATGCAGTTGGCCATGTGGGATCTTAACCACCAGGCCATGGGGTAAGCCCTAGGATTTATTATTTATTATTATTTAATGTATTTATTTATTTAAATTTGACCAGAGTGAGAGAGAGAGAGAAGGTGAGAAAGCAAGCTGCCAGATCCAGGACTCGAACTGCGGTTGGTCATGTGGAAGTCCAGCGTCCTTAACCACCATGCCACCAGCTGGCCCCTATTATATTATTATTTTTTTAAATAAATGCTTTTCCTAATAGGGTGGAGGGGTGGAGGTTAGTGAAGGGTAGAAAGGGGAGAAGCACCCCAGGACTCCACTTACTTGGCTTCTGCACTGGGGGAGCTGGTAGAGGGTTCCTAGCTGCTGCCCCAGATAAGGGGGCGTGTAGTGTCTCTTGAGTCAGAGGTGCCCTGAAACCTTCTGTACGCCTCGGCCCAGGTACCCACAGAAGGCCTGCACCTTTGCTAGTATCATCTTAGGGATTTTCAGTTTGTCCTTCGGCTGAAAGTCTCTGGGCATAGGTTCAAAATAATAAAATCGATTGAGGGTAAAGCAGCACACCAGCTGTCTTAGTCATGGGAGAAAGGATGAGGAAAGGATAGAGAGATGAGAAATGAGAGGGTAAGAAAAGAGAATTGAGGAGGGAGAGAAGAGAGAACGAGAGAGAAAAATTAGAGAAAGAGAAGGGCAGAAAGAAGGATAGCAGGAGACAAGAAGGAAAATGACAAGGAACAAAATGAAAGAGGCAAGAAACAAACTGAGGAGGCCAAGAAGCTGAAAAGAAGAGGGGAGGGGAAGAAAGGCCTTTCTATTCCTGGGGAGGAATATATTAGACCTTTTGCCATATCCTGCAGGCAAATAAACTGGGCTGGGAAATTAAGAATGAGTTCTGGTTGAGCATTAGCAAAAGGCCTCAGGAAGTACAAAAACTTTTGCCAGTTTCCATAAAGTTGCCTCTTAAAAATTAAAAATCACAGGCCACGCTATATATTGCCCCTGTCACTCACACCCAGGTACACATTACTGCCTGGAGAAAGAGTCACCAACCGAGGTGTTGCTTTAATGTGAGTAATTATAATTAAGCAAGAACCCCACAGGCTATAATCATATACACCCACTAAATGAGCTACTGGGAAGAGAGAAGGATGTGAGTGCTACCACAAGGCTCAGCAAGGAATGTTCTAGAAGATATAACAGGAAGTAGAATCAAATGTGGATGACAGGTCTTGTCCCTAACGATAAGGTATAATGTGCCCATTTGCATATTTCTTTCTTTTTTTTTTTTTGAGAGGTTCTGCTATAGGGCGTGTACGCTCGCCAGAAAGACAGAGAGAGAGAGACAGAAAGTGAGAAATCACCTCCTCCCCAGGGGGACAGCCACGCTGGAACTTGATCTACAGAGTTGATCATGTAGGATCCATGCTTTAATTACCATGCCACCTACTGGCCCTTTATCAGGATTCTTTTCATTTATTTTTAAAAACTTGCTATAGAGTATGTGCACTCACCAGAGCGAAAGAAAGAGTGAAAGACAGACAGAGAGAGAGAGATAGCGGGAAAACACTCTCCAGGGGAGATGACCACACTATAATCCCTTCTCCTCCATTCTTTCCTTGGGATTGTGGGCATGTATGCTCACACCTTCAGTGTGTTTTTCAAGCCACAGAGTCTGGGATTTGAACCATGCAGTTGGTCATGTGGGATCCAGTGCCTTAATAACCATGCTACCTGCTGTCCTGAGTCTAATTCTTAAGAGAAAGAATGAGAGTTTAGATGAAAAAGAGCTATAAAAATACTCCCTAATTTTATGGAATTGCAAGGGAAAGAGGCTAGAAGTGGCCAACAAAGGTGCCTGGCCCCAGGCTGGAAAAATGGAAGTCTTCATTGCGCAGAAGGTGGAACAGTCACTTTTTATCCCTAGAGATGCAGATCCTGTGCTCACCAAAGCTTAATTTTCCTAAAAAAAAAAATTCAGGATGTTGGAATGGGTTGGCTTTTTCTGGTAACTTTTCAATAAAGTACTGTAAGAGGCAGGCCGAAGAGGGCCTATTTTTCCATAAGAAAGTGAAGGGACTCCAGCTTTGCTAAGAGAGGTCCTTTCTGCCTGTGGTCTGTAGTTCAAGGTGGCTGAAAGTCCTGACCCTGGGGCTTGTAGGGTTGGGAAATGCATGTTTTCTATCTCCAACTAAGGTTAATACATAGGCAAGTAGGGAGGGTTCTCAGGAGATGAAATCAGAACACAAAAAAAGCCTGAGCCACCTCACCCTAGGCTCTCCCAGCTTGTCCTGGTAAACCTTTCTGTCTCAGAAATACAGATTCATATGCTTTGGGAGGTTGGAGTTGGGAACAGTGTAAGGCAAGAAGAAATGAGAAGAATCTCTCTACTTAAGGCTATTGCCTTCATATCTTTCAAATCAGAGGCTAAACTGAAGGGTGAGGCCATATGACTAGGCCTGATATAAGGGCAGTGCTTTTAAACTCTGGGTGTGACCCATTAGTGCGATGTAAAATCACTCTGGTAGATTATTACTACTTTTTCTTTCTTTCTTTCTTTTAAATGGAATAGAATAGAAAATAGCAGCATGTGCCACATGCAGTGAAGGTAAATATTGCTGAGTGAAACTTGTGATTTGGTTATACATAAACATATATTAATACATACACATGCATAATTATATACTAGGGCATAAAGTAAAATTTATTTCTGATTAGGGGTTATGGCTAAAAAGTTTGAAAACTAGTAGTCTAGCAAAGAGATAAAACATAGAGGTTTTGGGCTAGAAAAAAAAATTTTCAGGTTTAAAATGCATGACCAAACAAATCCTCTGGCTATAGTTACAACCTGACAGAATTGTCTAGAAGCAAAAAGATGAAAAACCTATTAGTTTTTTGTGAGATGTGTAATTTCAAAGAAATTCCAAGAAAGGTTGACAATAGTCTGTAGATGTTAAAATATTTAGGCATATTTCAGGACAATCCCTAGTCTTAGTCCCCTGTTAAAGACTAAATGTGTTTCTCCCCCAGCCCTCCATCCCCATTCATATATTAAAATCCTAACTTCCAATGCAATGGTACTTGGAGGCAAGGCCTTTGGTTGGTTATTAGGTTATGAGGCTGGACTCCTCATTAATGAGCTTAGTGTCCTTACAAAAGAGGCCTGAGAGGGCCTGGCCCCATGGCACAGTGGTTAAGTTCTGTGCATAGAAAACAGGATTTGGGGGCCAGTAGTTGGCATGGTGGTTATAGCGCTGGACTCCCACATGGCCAACTGAGGTTTGAGTCCCAGACCTGGTGGTTTGAAAATCATACCAGGCATGTATGTGTGTGTGTCCAGAATCCCAGGAGGAAAAGGGATTGTGGTGTAGTCATCCCCCTGGGGCATGATTTCTCAGTTTTCCTCTCATGGTCTCTCTCTGTTTCTCTCTGGCAAGAGCATGCACCCTATTGCAAAAACCCTTAAAAAAAGAAAGAAAGAAGGAAAGCAAGCAAGCAAGCAAGCAAGCAGGATACCACATGGTCAAACACAATTTGAATCCCTGATTTGGCTGCTTGAAAACATGCCAGACACATGTATGTACATGCTCAAAATCCTAATGGACTGAAGAAATGAAGGAAAACGTATAACAGGACACTAGGTGCCATTGGGGGATGCTTCATCTTTTTCTCTCTGTCTCCTTCTCCCTCTCTGATGAGCACACATACCCTCAGGCAATAAACAAACAAAAGAGGCCCTAGAGAGCCTTCTTGACCTCTTAAAGCATGTAAGAACACAGAGAAAATAAAAGAACCAGGGAATGGGCCCTCAAACCTGCAGGTTCCTTGGTCTTGGTCTTCCCAGTCTCCAGAACTGTGAGAAGTAAATCTCAGTTGCCTGTAAGCCACCCACTCTATGGCAGTTTTTAATGAAGTCCAGATGGACTAAGACACCCCAAACTTGCACCAAAAGGTAGTGAACTACTAAAGCAATGTTATTCCCAGAGAGCACACCCTCCCAATGCTTTCCTCAGCTATGTCAATGGAGGACAAACAAGCAATGATGATATTCTGTGGGCTATACTAAATGCTGAGAATTTGTTTTACTGCCAGGAGTCTTGATTGTTTCTCTTCTCTAAGATATGATTTGTACATTTACCATTTTTCCCAAACAGAGTTTTTGGTGTATACACACAGTTCTTTCTCCACTATATTGGGTGTACTGGTGACACATAATTTATCATTTAGTTATAGGTCACTGGACTACCAGGAGTTACCTCCGGATTTCAAGGAGAGGGATGTCACAGGCTATAGTTACATGAACCTGTGGGTTCTTTCCATTTGAGTTGCCTGTATTTTTATGTGGTTATGGACATTTGTGGAAGTGTTTCTGTGGAGAGAGGCATGAATGGATGTTGAGAAGTCAAAGGGGAGGACTGTAGTTGACATTTGTTAGTTGATACTTGGCTCCCACATCTCCTCCCCCGTCATAACAGTATCTGGATATTTCTTTCAGGTACTAACACCCCCCATGCAACCCATTTTGTGGGCCATTCCAGCTGTGGGTCCCTGAATGATTTGACCTAAGCAGCACATTTTATTTTTCTGATTACAGCCATTCCTTTAGGGGTGGGCATTGTGTCCTGAGGTGGTCCCATTGGGTATATTTGAGGAATCTTACTTGGGATAAGAGTATGGAAGCCCTCTCTACCACTTAACATGAATGAGGAAACACATGGCTCCAAACTCAGATGGTAGCCACCCTGTGACTCCAAGGGGAACAAGCCAGGGATGAGGCAGACATTGTGGCTGACAGGGTGGAGAGGCCCTTCATTACTCTCCTAAGCATTTGGGCCAACCAGTATTTGTCTGGACATTCGGACATTCCTGCCTTTCCTCTGGAATGTCCCGTTAGCCAGGAAGCATCCTGATTAAAATTGGTTTGAGTTGACTTCTATTATTTATATCATAGAAAATAGACACTGCACCCATCTTTGTTTTGCTCGAGGCCAAGCTTGCTCATCCCAGATGCAGACTCGCTGAGCCTCTGTCTTAGGCTGCCAGGAGGAATTCATTCACAGTAGAGTTTAGTGGCTCTAGCCAGGGCCTACTCCAGAGAGTTTTCGCTGTGCTCAATTTCCCCCAGACTAAGTGCAGACTTATGAAAAATATGATTCTCAATTATTTTGGAGCACTCAAGGCTATTTACGACTGTCCCTTGCCTTTCCTTCTACCTTTGGCTTATTTCCCATCACTAATCTTGCCCACTGCACCACAGTAATATTAAACTGCTTAGAGTTCCAAATCCCATATTATTTTATAGACTTTTGTTCAAACTGGTTTACTGTTTTTTGTTTGCCTACCTTACCCCCTATACTTTTATTGCACCTTACCTATTTATCCTTTTAGACTCCTGCCTTCCAGTATGGTAGCCCCTAACCACACATGATCATTGAGCACTTAAAATGTGGCTAGTGCCAACAAGGAACTGAATTTCCTACTCTATTTTATTTAAATTAATTTAAATTACAAATTTTAAATCGAAGCAATATAAAATATGTTTCCGTTAAACATAACTTTATTGCTTTGATAGGACTACATTTTACTTTAACTATTGAAAATTTGGCATTCAAATTGAGATGTGCTGTAAGTATAAAATATGCACTGGATTTGAAAGACTTAGTACAATAAAAAAGAATGTAAAATATCTCATTAACAATTTTTATATTGATTGTGTAGTGAAAGGGTAATATCTTGGATATACTGGGTTGAATGAAATGTATGATTAAGATTATTTTCACTTATTTGTTTTTGCTTTTTTAAAGTGGCTACTAGAAAATTTAACATTATACACATGGCTTGTACTATATTTCTACAGGACAACTCTCAGATACACCATATCAGATAGCATCTTTTTGAGAAAGTCTTTTCCGGTCATCTAGGGTAGACACAGTGGCCTCCTAACATCTTCACATGACACCCACTTACACAGCACTTAATTCATTAATTGACATTCTTTTTATGTGTCTCTCTCCCTAGGTAAATTATAAATTTCTCAAGGGGAGGAACCATGTTTTATATTCTCAGAGCCTGGCACATAGTAGGTGCTCAGAAAATAGTTGTGAAATAAATTAATGAATGGCTAGCCACATCAAGTTCACAGGTATCTCTATGTACAATTTCACATATAACTACTTTTTAGATTAATTTTCTGTCTCAGGGCTTTCTGAGGGTCCAGTCTTCTGGCTACGTGTAGGCCACCATGAGTAGTGCCTGACCTTGGAGGCAGCCCTATAGATCAAACTTTCAACTTTTCCTAGTATTCTGTGGCCAGGGTGTCCCAGATGGGTGCAGAGCAGGAGTGAGAAGACAAGGGTGAGCTCTAGGAGGAGTGAAGGAAAGAAGGCAGGAAGTGAGGAGAACAGGAAGCAAGACATCTCCCTCTGCCTTGTGTGGCAATGTGAGCTGAGCAGTGCTGCCAAGTACGTGGCGGTGTGGAAAAGTGGGGAGGAGAAGTTGGGCTGGCTGTGGTATGCTGCTGGGTGGAGTTAAAATTTATAACAAGGGAGAGGCAACTGAAGAAAAGAAAGATTCTTTTAAAAATTCTGCTGAAGTCTAATTAAAAAAAAATTCCACTCCCTCATGCTAAGTTTTAAGAGACTTCCCTTTCAGAATTATTTTCAGTCTGGTGGTAACCGGCAGGAAGAGTGTCAGATGTTCACCAAGCTATAAAGAGGACACTCCCCACCCCTTGAAACACAGGGCTGGCCCACACTGTTTTTCTGACTTTAGTTATGAGGATACAGGATGTAAAGTTTTCAAGGCATAGACCTTTGTGAAAAGGAGTGTCTGTGTGGTAGACTTAAAAAAGAAAATGGCTGCAGTATTTTGTAGCTCATCCCACCAAGAGGTGGAGATGGTTTCGCTAGCTGTTGAATCTGGGTTAAACCCATGGGACATTAGAAAACCTGATTAAACAGAGGCTTGAAAAGTTCCCATACATTGGGATTTGCTCTCCTTTGCTGTTTTGGGACCAGCCATCACGTGATCAAGTCTAGACTGGCTTGCTAGATACTGGAGACACATGACCTGATAGCCCTTATGGACCTCCACTAGTTGCCAGATACATATTAATAAAAAATACCATCTGGGACCACCAGTTGTTGAATAATCTTCCAGCTTAATGTCACCACATAAGCAAGTTTGGGTGAAACTAGCAGAAGAACTTCCCAGCTGAGCCCAACCAAGCTACTAACTTCCAGGATGGTGGGCAAATGAATAATTGCTATTTTAAGCCTCTATCTTTTGGGGTGTTTCTTATGAGATGCTATGATCTTAATTTTTCAGTTCTTCAAAATTTATAGTTGAAATCTAAATCTCAACGTGCTGGTATTAAGAGGCAGGGTTTCTGGGGACCAGCAGTTAGCATAATGGCTATGTCGCTGAACTCCCATGTAGCCGACTGCGGTTCGAGTCCCAGACCCGATGGCTTAAACTCATGCTGGGCACGTGTGTGTGCATGCCCAAGATCCCGAGAGGAGAATGGAGGAGAAGGGATTGCAGCGTGGCCATCCCCCCGGGGGGGTGTGTGATTTCTCGCTTTCTATCTCTCTGTCTCTCTCTGTCTTTCTGGCGAGCACACATGCCCTATAGCAAAATCCTCTTCAAAAAATAAAAAAGAGGTAAGGTTTCTGGGAAGTGATTAGATTATAGGGTTCTACCCTCATGAATGGGATTAGTACCTTTATAAAAGAGGCCTAAAAGGGTTTGTTTACCCCTTCATCCATGTGAAGACACAGCAATAAGTCATACAGATGAATAATTACAAAAAACAATTTATTTATCATGTTTCTGGTGGCTGGGAAGTCCAAGATCAAGGCACTAACACATTTGGTACCTGGTGAGGACCTGCTTTCTGGTTCATAAATGGTTCCTCCCCACTGTTCCCTCACATGGTAGAAGGGATAAGCTAGCTCTCTGGGGGCTTCTTTTATAAGATACTAATCCCACTCATGGGGGCTCCACCCTCATAGCCTAATCACCTCTCAAAATTCCCGCCTTCTAATACCATCATATTGAAGGTTGGGTTTTCATATTCAGGCCATGGTATAGAATGATTCAAAATGAGGGTGTTGGGGCCAGGTACATGTGGCCCTGCAGCTTGCTTGGGGTGATCTTGGGCTTCTTTGGTAACCATGATAATAATGACAGAAGTATTTTGTAGGACTGCAATAAGAATTGTGTCAGCAGGGTGGCGAACCTGAATTAGGGTTCCTTGAAGAGACTATATATAGGGCTTACTGTATTTACAAAGGTTTGGGGAAACACGAGGGAGAGTGAAGTGTCCTGATGCCATGTTCCCACCCAGATAGAAAGAAGCAAGAAGAGGGCATGGTGACCAAAGACTGGGGACAGAACTAGTAGGGTCAAGTGGGCTGCTTAACAGGAGCCATGACCACTTGTGTTGAGATATGAAGCCCTTCTGCAGTGACACAGCTGAGAAGGAGCTGAGGGTTAGAAACTCTGACCTGTGCTTCCTCCCTCCTATTTTTTCCAGTACTCCTCATTGGCCACATCCAAGAGGAAGCCACTAGATATAAAGATCAGCGCCTTATGACAAAAAGCAAGGTGGAGAGGAAGTAGTAGATCTGAGGCAAATGAACAGTACCCAGCCCAAGCTTTTTTTAAGAATTATTTTATTTTTAACTTTATTTATTTATTTACTTATTTTAATTTGACCATAGAAGGACACAGAGAGAGAGAAAGTGAGAATGAGAAAGCAAGCTGCCAGGTCCGGGACTCGAACTGCAGTCAGCCATGTGAGAGTCCAGCACCCCTACCACCACGCCACCTGCTGGCCCCGCCAACCCAAGATTTTAAAAATGACTGCGTATAAAAGCACAGATCATGTACCTAGCACCTGGCAATTTTTTTTTTCTGTAATTATCATTATTTATCAATAGAAATCAATGGTTATGAGTGGCGGAAAAGGAAATAATAATAATTACTATTGTTATGTTTTTTGCTAGGGTGACCTGTAGAATATGGGTGGAGGGCTAGGTTTTCAGTTTGGGAGAAGTGAGAAAAATAATAATTACAATAAGAGAAAAGACTTTGGAACTTACTATGTGACGACAGATAGAAATCCTTAAAAATTTTTCTCTTCATTTATGTTAGAGTGCATGTACATGCAAGAGGAAGAAGAGAGAGAAAGATAAAGAGAGACACAGAGAAGTGTCTGATACAGGGTTTGCGCACACTATGATCCCCCTCATCCAGCCCATTGAATCCTGGGCACTTACGTGTGTTCCTGGTATGCTACAGGCTGACCAGGCTGGGGACTCAAATCATGGTCATCATGTGGAACCTGGCTTCTCCTAGTAGCAACTATAGCTGCACCACAAAGCCAGCCCCAGGAAGGGGCTGGCTGAATGTCTGAATGTCTCACATACACTAATGGTTCAATCCTCATGTCTACCTTAGGGGCAGGTACTATTATTATCTTTATTTCACAGATGACAAACTGAGGCAGAGAGAAGTTAGATAACTCAACCATGGCCACACGGCTGCTACATAGTGGAGGCAGGGCTTGAACCAGTTTCATAGGGAGTATGAAGCTTGGCATTTGTTCTTTAGGTACAGAGTTAGAAAATGCATGTGAGAAAGTATCAAGTCATCATGAACTAACACATGGGGTTTGCAGGAGGATGAAGAGAGACAGTCTGGAAAGAGAGAGCTAAGGACCAGATCTTTGAAGGCCTGAATGGGAGGCTGAAGCCACCGAGCGTTTCAGAGAAGAGAAAGGCAGTCACACGGGAGCACCAGGTAATTCGACCGTGTGCAGGGCTAAACTAACACAGCAGGGCGCAACTGGAAGGCAGGCAAACAGTTAGAGGATACTGTAGGAGTCCAAGCACAAGGTGATGAGGGTTTGAATGAGACAGAAGGAGGGAAGCTGGATTTGTACTGCAAGGGAGAGCTCAACAGGACTAGCGGACTGATGAGATAGCCGTGCCAATAAGAACTGGAGAAAGAAACAGGAGGTTTGAGACTCAGGTAACAGGTGTCTGATGGTATCAGATATACCATCCAGCCACATTTAGTGTGCATATTGGAAAAAAGAAGTGTACATCAGCCAGCCTTGTGTGTTTTCTGGTTACAACACGAATGCCACGAAGATGTGCCACGCCCTACACACTATGATCAGTTGCAAAATAGGAACATACTTTGCAATATCAGCTCCTAAAAATTCACCTGTGAGTCTGGAACAAGGATGGGAGTGGATTCAAGCACCACCCCCACCCTCCACACACACACAAGGTGCTGAGAGGACCAGGGTCATGGGATATTGTGAAATTAGTTCTGGGGAAGCTGGCAGGATGCTTGGTTGCCCGGTGACAATGCTGCCTTTACGGTGGCCATTGGTTTCCTGCAGTCTCGGATGCATCTCATTAAATGGAAAGAGGGATAGATGACTGACACATTTTCTGAAGTGGCATTTTCAGTGCCCCAAGTTCTGATATCTTGTTTATAAGTGGCACTTACAAAATACAAGGGAAGCGGAAAAAAAAAAAAAAAAAAAAAAGAGGAAAAGGAAGAAAAGTCTCCTAGGATCTCAAGCATGCGAGGAGTTGATCTTGACTCTCGATTTCAGCTTGTATAAGAGACAGGGTGCAGAGCCTCCTTGAAATCCACCTGAAATGAATTAGCCTGAAGTAAAAGTAGGTGTTTATCTCCAGTCATTGCCTCAAATAGCTGACTACCTGTTGGAAGAAGGTTGTGATCGATGTAAACCAGAGCAGCCGTGCATGAGCTGTTACACAGCGGTTAGTATTGATCAGAGCTAAAGGCTGCCGATAGGAATGTGGACTGAACTGACAGGCAGAGAAGAGAGGAGAAGGAAACAGCCTTTGCTGGTGGCAGCCGTACAGAAGGAAGCCGATAAAAAGTCGATTCCACTTAACTGAATGGCTGCTAACTAAATATTTTGGGGGCCCGAGCTTTCCCAGGTAGCAGCTGGACCATCTCTGTTCCAGAACTGAGACGTTGACAGGTGAGATCACTGGGCCCTGGTGACGAGCGGGGGACGAGGAAAGACCCTGGAAGAGGGGTGGGTGGCCTTGGTGTTGGCTGAACTGACTGGGGCGCTGAAGACAACCACTGACCGTGTAGGGCTGCTAATAGGCAACCTGCACATTGTGAAATAGTCCCATTACTTAGTTCATCTAAAATCCTGATGCTTTTCTCCAAATTTAAGTAAGGATGGTTGAAAGTAAGAACTGCATGAAAGGTTAAGCATTGGCCAGCCTTATCAAAGAGAAAAGCAGACAGTGCCATATAGAGTAGTTAATAGACTGGTTTGGGGGGTTTATAGTAATCCCTAATCACTTGTTTTCCTGAACCTTTATGCACTTAGAATGATGGGAATTTCTTTCTTGAATTAAGTGTGATCATGAACTTGTTTTGGTAAATGAAATGTGAATAGAAGTGTACCTTCTGGGTGGAAGCATTTAATTGATGGTGGACAGCTTTTCATGGTCTTTACCAACCACTGTGATCTTAGGCACTTGTGTCAATATGGGTAAGAGTAAAACCATCTGGAATGTTTAGTAGCACATGGACAGTTGTCCAAGATGGTATGGATTTTATGTAAGGCATAAACTTCTATTGTGTCATACTATTACATTTTTGGGCTTGTTTGTTACTCAGTATAATTACCCTTTAATGACTAATACAGGGGGATTAGGTTTTAGAATTCTGTTTCTGCTGGTTACTAGTAATTAGGTGATTTGGCTCACTGGTTAATCTACCTACATCTTAATTTATATAAAACACATAAAACAGAAATAAAAAATCCCATTTACTGAATGCTTCCAAGGTATGGGAAAAGCTCTGCATATATTAACTTATGTAATTCTCAAACCAACCCTGGGTAGAATCTATTGTTATCCTCATTTCACAAACATAAAAGTTGAGAGGGGTTGAAAGAACTTCTCATGGTCACATAGCTTAAAAATAACAGGCAGGGGGTCCAGCAGGTGGTGTAGTAGTTAAGGCACTGGACTCCCACATGGTCACCTGTGGTTAGAGTCCTGGACCTGGCAGTTTGAAATTCATGCTGGGCACATGTATATGCATACCTAAAATCCTGAGAGGAGAATGGAGGACGAGGGACTATGGCATGGCCATCACCATTGGGGGATGATTTCTCACTTTCTGTCTCTCTGTCTTTCCAGAGAGTGTATGTGCCCAATAACAAAACTCTCTGGGGGAAAAAAAAAGAAGTAGAAAAATAAGAGGTAGGAATTCAAGCCTAGGTAGACTAATTTAACTCCAGATCACTTTTTCTTTCTTTTATTTTTTTGGAGAGTTTTTTTTATTTTTTATTTTTTATTTTTTATTTTTTTTGCTATAGGGTGCGTTCACTCACCAGACAGAGAGAGACAGAGAGACAGAAAGCGAGAAATAACCCCCCAGGGGGGATGGTCACACCACAGTCCTTCTCCTCGGGATCTTGGGCACACACGCACACGCACCCGGCGTGAGTTTTAAGCCACCGGGTCTGGGATTCGAACCGCGGTCAACTATGTGGGAGTCAGCGACATAGCCATTACGCTAACTGCTGGAACCCAGGTCACTTTTTCTGAAGCATTTTCCTATACCAGCTCTCAGCTTAGATGCTTAATAAATAATAGCATTGGGGCAGGCAGGTGGCATGGTGGTTAAGGCACTATACTACCACACAGCCAACTGTGGTTCACATCCCAGACCTGGTGGCTTGCATTCTCACCCTCCCTCTCTCTCTCTGGTCAAATTGAATAATAATAATAAAAATAAATAAAATTAAATAAATAATTATTTAAAAAAATAAAGAAAAGCATTTGTTGATAACAGGTTTGGTAATAAGTTCACTGACTGACTCACACTGAAGCACTCTATATACTTGGAAGAGAAGAAAACAATGGCCAGTATTTCTTTTGACCTTTTACCATTTTATACTCCTCCTTCTTATAAGCTTCTGTAAGGTCTGAGTCTATCTAGAATGTCCTCTCCACTTGTTCCCCAAATTCTGGTTGTTTCTTTCTTTCTTATTCTTTTTAAAGAACTATTTAATTTTCCTTCCTTCCTTTCCAGTTCAAACTATGGGGGCTAGTTCAAACTATGACTTCAAATCCTATTCTGTTATCAATACTGCCCCCCCCCCACTTATGGAATTAAAATAAAATAGTAAGAAAATTTTCTTGGAAAACAGTGCCTGACACACAATAGCAGCTTAACAAATGATGAACATTTGTTTTGATTTATTCACAAACATTTATTGATGCTGTTCTCCTATCCTACTGTATCTCCTATCCAGTGCCTCTTCTCCACACATGAAATTAAAATTAAATAGTAAAATTAGGGACCAGCAGATGGCATAATGGTTATATCGTTGAACTCCCAGATAGTCGACTGCAGTTCAAGTCCTGGACCCGGCAGCTTAAAACTCACACTGGGCATGTGTGTATGCACATCCAAAATTCCAAGAGAAGAATAGAGGAGGAGGGATTGCGATCTGGCCATCCCCCTGGGGGAAGGTGGGGGGGTAATGTCTCACTTTCTGCCTCCTCTGGCGAGCACATGCACCCTATAGCAAAAGTCTCTCTTATAAAAAAATAGAAAAAATTAAGATTTTGTTAAATCAGTGCCTGGCACATAGTAGCAGCTTAACAAATAGTCACACTAACTTTGATTTGTTTGTAAATATTTAGTGAGCATCAACAATGTGCTTGCAGTGTAGGTCAAGAAATTCCTAAAGGAATTTTGAAAACACATAAGGAAATCCCACCTTGTCTACATGGGACTGGATGGAATCTACAGATTAGTTCAGGTAAATTCCAACAACATCCCTGGGCCGTTGGCAGGGCCAAATCCTTGGAAAACACTGAGCAGAGGGAGTCCTAAGTCAGCCAAGTGAGCAGCACGTGGCAGGCAGCAGCAGCTCTAAAAGTGAAGGTGGGTGCCCTGGGTGAGTCTCGGTCCTCCTGAAGGGTATTCCAGCCTCACTTCACTTGTAGGAGATCTGGGAAGCTGAGAAATTTCCTCTATGTGAGAGGAGCCCTTGGAGAGTGGAGATCATTCATCATGGTGTCATTTTTCATAAGGACCCCCAGAATGGTGACAGAAGCTGTCCAGGTCCGAAACTGGTATTGCACCCAGGAGCAAGCTTTTAGCTAGTACCCCATGCTGCCCTTTCCTAATGACCTAGGTTGTGGGAGGTAACTGACACCCCTTGCCCATGGTTGGAATTCACCTGGGGTAATCTGTAGATTCCATCCAGTCTGTAGGGAGGAAAAAGCAGTCACTTTTCACCATGGAACCCCCAAGAAGTCCCCAGAAGAAAGGGGCTTTACATGGACCAAGCACGTTCTTGTGTGGCTTTCACGCAGGGCATTTCCTTAAACGACACCTTTCCAAACTGGATACCACCAACCGGAGGTGATTGCTGAGGAACTGAGCCTCACAGAGGTGAAGTGACATTTGGGGTCAGTCCCTGCTGTTCCTGAGACCTTAAGGGATAATTTCACAATTATGGTGAGTAACAGTCTTGCAAAATACCTTAATTAGAGGCTCATCTTTTCTCTGTTTGTCAAATGCTAGTTACTTGAGAATTGCACCCCATTTATTGATATATCAGTGCATCAATGTGGTGTGTGTGTGTGTGTGTGTGTGTGTGTGTGTACTTGCTAGTCTCTATGCTCAGACTCCTTGCAACCAATATTTTGGGTATGTGCCAAGGGGTGTGTGCTCAGACTATTTTAAGTTTCTGTATTTAATGCTTAGCAACTTCAGTAAACTTCATTCCTTTAGGTAGTAGACTTAATATTTTAAGTATGGTTTTAATTATCATCCTGCTCATGTTTAAGGCAAAACCAGGGAAAGGGGGGAAAACATCTATCGTCTAAGCACTGCCAGGGATTCTGCACTGGGAGAGTGAAGGCCAGAATTCCAGAACGCAGAGGCTGGAGCGCTCCCTAAATTGCTTCTTAGGGCATGGACACATAATACTTAAATCATTTTGAATTTCGCTGGATTCTATTATCCTAGCACAGGCTGTAAACATTTATCTTTGGGCTTTCCCAGAAATGTGTCTTATGGAAGGGATTAGCTGTTCGTGCATTTAAAGTTTTGAAGGTGAGCTCCTCTAACCCAACCCACATAATTAAAGTGGAAAATTTCTGGTGAAGAAAAAAAAAATCAGGGAAAATACTATGCTTGGGAAGAGAGCTGTATTTCTACAGTCTCGAGAGATGGCTCTGAGTTCTCAGGCACTTAATTACATCCCCTCTTGCTGTGTGCTCCAATCCTTTACGTCTTTTTGGTCTTAAATCTGCACTGAGACATAAACAACTTGAGGGTAAAGTGTGGTGCTGGATGAGAGCAAGTGGTTGGTTTTATGATATTTCATAAAATGACATACATCATTTTTTTTTTCAAAGAGAGAGTATAGGGCATGTGCACTCACCAGAGAGACAGAGACAGAAAGTGAGAACTCACTCCCTGCCCCCATTTTCCTCTACGGATATTGGGCATGCATGCATACGCGCCCGGCATGAGTTTTAAGTCACTGGGTCCAGGACTTGAACCACAGTTAACTATGTGGGAGTTCAGTGACGTAACCATTATGCCATCTGCTGGTCCTTACAGTCACCATTTTTTTTTTTTTTAAAGTTTCTTCCTTTCTTTCTCCCATGAGTGAGAATGAGAGAAGAGAGAGAGGCACACCACTAGCAAAGTCTTCATGATCTGCTTCCAGACTCAACCAGCCCGAATAATGGGCACACACTGGGCGTGTCCTCCAGATGCAAACCTCGAACCTTCCCACATGGGTCAGCCTTGGAGAGTGCTGCATGAATGCTGTGTCACTCTCCAGCCTCCATTCATTCCTTTTTAAATGTGATGTATATAAGGAGGAAATAACAAAATACAACACGAATCTTAAGAGTTCAGATTACATCTTGTTGGTATAAAACAAGATCAACTTGTAGAGCTGGGTTTGAAAATTCAAATAATTCAGAAAAATATAGAATGAAGAGGAGAAATTTTGATATCCTCACCCTAGTCCAGTCCTTCTCTACAAAAACTATTGCTATGAACATTTCCTTGGGATTTCCTCCCTCAATTAAAAAAATATATATTTATGGTATTATTTTAGCAGTACCTAGAAAGACAGTCCCCCCATTCCCAAGCATTGTCTCTGTTCTTAGCTGCAATGACCAATGTTTGACCATTGTAGATTCAGAGCTTTCTAGGCAAGTACTGTATGTTTAAGTTTCTTTTTTTCTCTTATGCAAAGATATCCTTATTGAAAAATGCAGATGGCAAGGGGAATATTAAATGTTTATCATACATCCCACTCCAACTCTGTCTTGTGCCTGAGCTAAGAGTGCTGGTCTGGAGTTAGAACGCCCAGACTCAAATCCAGGTTTTATTCCTTGCTGGCTCTAATCCACCTCTCTGTACCTTAATTTTTCCATCTGTAAAGTGGGCTAAGAATGGTACCTGCTTCCTAGGATTGTCTGGAGAATTCATTGAAAAAATACACAAAAAGTACTGAGAACAAGGCACTATACAGCATTACATAGCAGGTATTAAAAAATTTTAGCAGGGGACCAGCAGATGGTGTAATGGTTGCGTTGCTAGACTCCCACATGGATGACCATGGTTTGAAACCCACACCTAGCAGCTTAAAACTCATGCTGGGTCCGTGTGCAGGCGGCATGCTCAAAATCCCAAGAGGAGAATGGAGGAGAAGGGATGCTGGCATGGCCATCCCCTCTGCAGGGTGATTTCTCACTTTCTTTCTCTCTGTCTCTTTGGTGATCACACAAGCCCTATAGCAAAAATCTCTCTCTCAATAAAAAGGAAAAAGTTAGCTCTTATACCCATTATATATAATTAATTCCTAAATATATAGTAATCTCCCCTTATTCATGGTTTTGCTTTATGAGGGTTTATGTTACCCATGGTTAACTGCAATCTAAAAATATTAGACGGAAAGTTCCAGAAACAAGAAATTCATAAGTTTTAAATGCTAAGTCACAGTGTCTTTGTCATTTACTTCACTTCATCTTGTCACATAGGCATTTTATCATCTCACATCATCACAAAAACAAGAAAGGTAAGTACGGTTGTCTCTCAGCATCTATGGGTAACTGACCAGCTCCTGGACCCTCACAAATACCAGTCCATGGATGAGATGCTCAAATATTTTATATAAAATGGTATAGTATTTGCATATAACCTACATGAATCCTCTCATATACTTTAATTCATCTCTAGATTATTTATAATAAGTCATGCACTATAAATACCATGTTATACTACATTGTTTAAGGAATCATGGTCAGGGGAAATAATCTGCACATGATAAGTACAGACACAACCATTCTTTTTTCAAATATTTTCTACTCAGAGTTGATTGAATCTGCAGATGCAAAAGACCTGCAGTTAAGGAGGGCTGACTATTCAGTATAATAAGATATTTTGAAAGTGAAAGAGAGCATATTCACAAAGCTTTTTATTATATTATATTATATTATTATAATTGTTGTTTTTATCATTAGTTATTGTTGTTAATCTCTTATATGCTGAATTTATAAATTGAACTTTATTATACATTTGTACATAGAGCAAAAAAGAGTATATAGAGGTAGGTTCGGTATTGGTCACAGTTCCAGGCATCCACTGAGGGTCTTGGGATGTCTGTGAATGAGGGGGGAACTATTGTAAACCATTTTTCAAATAGCTACCCTTTTTGAATGCCTAATAAACACTAGACATGGTCCAGAGAGCTTTATGTACATGACTCATACAATCTTCCATATAGTTATAAGAACTAGGTTGTAGTAAAACACTATTTAACAGGGGAGGAAACTCAACAGCCTAATGTAACTTGTCTAAATTCATGCAGCCAGGCCTCACAGGTGAGCTGGTCTTCAAGGACACATCTGGCTAATTCTTTCTATTGGGCCAGTAAGACAGGGTGATTTCAAGAGGGAAGCAGAGAGAGACGTCTGGATACAGAGATACTAGGAGGGGTTGGGTAGGAGGGATGCATGGAGAAGAGGGAGGAGCCTGGCAAACAGCATATGGAAAGCATAGGAGCTGTGCCCATTGTGTGATCTGCCTAGGGCTAGTACAAGGCCAGATTTCCTTTGTGGTCTCCCATGTTGCCCAGAGCAGGGAGTTGCTGGAAGCCACAGGGTTGAATCCTAAAATCAGGTGTTCCAGTTCTATCACAAGTTCCACCGCCTTGGCAACTCAGATTTTTTCCCCAGCAAGTTTCCACTTCTGTAAAATGGAGTTCATAAATCCTGGCTCTTCTACCTCAGGGGGCTGTTGTGAGGCTCAAATAAATTTGGGAATATTTAAGTGCTCAATTAACTAGAAAGCATTACACAGAGAGGATAGGTATTGTTGACTTGATTCATATTGGTATATTCAGAGGGATGTGCCTGGTCCTATAAAATTTCCATGTAGGGGCTGGCAGGTGGTGTGGTGGTTAAGGCACTGGATTCCCACATGGCCAACCTTGGTTCAAGTCCCGGACCTGGCAGCTTACTTTCTTACTTTCCATTTTTCTCTATGTCTCTCTCTCTGTTCTAATAATAATAATAATAATAATTGAAATGAAATATATAAATGCTTAAAAATATTCAATGTAGAGAGGACACCAAAGAAAGCACATTGGGGAGCAGTTTATCATGCCAGGGATCATAGTATTGTTTTTAATCAATTCAAGAACAGGTAAGGAGACTGGGAGCTCATGGATAGACAGTATTATTATTATTATGTAGCTTCAATGACAGCAGGTTTGAGGACGACACCAGAATCAGCCCTCTCTTCTCTGTACTTTGCTCCTCAGCTATCTAGGGCAAGTTGGAGATTTGACGTCCTCTCTGATGTGTTGGAATTTGCCCTGTGTTATGGTCTGCTCTGGTGCAGGACCACATATCACACAGAGACACAAAGCAATCGACAGCATCCCGACCATTTCTTATGGATCCAATATCTTGTGTCTAGGTTGTATTTCAGGCCAACTTTTAGTGAAGTGGATCAATGCTTGAAGCACATAATGTAACATGATTCTTCAAGAGTTTGATTAATCGTGTCACAGTCACAGCCTCAGTTCAGGTTCAACCTTTTAAAAGTTTTATTATTGTATAAAGTGATCAATCAGGAGGAGAGGAAAGACAAATGCCCGGCATTGGCTGTATCTCTCCCTCATCTTTGTCAGCAGGTGTTCCTCTCCTGGTCAGTTCAGCTGGATCGAGATGGAGAAAGGCAGGTATGAAGATTCTCAGTGAGGCAAAATTTGAACCAAAAAAGAGGCGTTTGGGTGCTGTTAGTGAAAGTTGAGTTGTTTTTGTGCTGATTCACCGTGGCTATACATGGGAAGCACCTGAGAGGCATTAAGATGTTCTAGAGTCCTGCATTCTACACACAGGGATTTTGATGTCATTGGCATAGGCTGGGGTCCCCTATATTATGAAGATTCGAATGTGTAGCCAATGGGTTGAATTGTGTCCTCTGTACCTCCAATTCATATGTTGAAGTCCTAACTCCCAATACCCTAAACATGACTGTATTTGGAGACAGAGCCTTTGAAGAGGTTATTAGGGTAAAATGAGACCATATGAATGAGCTCTAACCCACAATAGCTGGTGTATTTATTAGAAGAGATTACAACATGGGCGGGCACAGAGAAAAGACCACAAGAACAGATTGGTGGAAGGTGGTCTTCTATAAGCCAACATGAGAGGCTTCTGGAGAAACCAACTCTGCCAGCATGGTAAATTCTTAGACTTCTGTCCTACAGAATACCAAGAAAATAAATTTCTTTTTTTTTTAATCATTCTTCTTCTTATTTATACATTTGATTGCTATATCTCATTTGGCTTGGAAAGAAAATTTACGCAACATGAAATGCACCTCAAAATTTCTATGGTTTCAACCACCCAGTTTGTGACATTTGAGGTATTTGAGAATTCTTGTCCCCTGATTTCTAATTTTTATCTGTCTCTAGCATCCTCTCTGGGGTCCCATCCGGTTCTGATTTGCTTTCAAAGTAATCTGCAACAAGGTATTAGCTAATGACTTATGGTTTCAGCCTGCTCAGAGGTTCCTGCATGTTTTCAAAAAGAATTATTTATTTAATTTTATTATTATTATTATTATTTAACCATGCAACAAAGTCTTTTATTATATATGGGGTTTTCAAATTACTTCCTCAATCTCTCCATACACAGGCAAAATTAAGTGTGCTGATATTGTAACTTGCAAACTTGATTGTTACCTATAGAAGGGAAAATTATCCCCAAAACATGCTTAACCAGGAGGCCAATTCATCTGCTGACCACCTAGAACATGGAGATGAACATGATAGACAGACTGTCCCCTATCTGAACCTTTATTCACCACCATTCGATAGCCCTTCTTCGGGCCCAGATCAGTAGCACATTTCTTGCCAACAATCATTAAGTGTCCAAGAAGACTTTCATCATCGTCTTCTGCTTCAGAAATCTGGCACGTATGTTTCTCGGGTATCACCAGAAAATGTGTTGGTGCTTGAGAGGAAATACCATGGAAAGCAAGACTTTGGTCATCCTTAAAAATGATTTTGGTGGGGATTCCCTTGCAGATGATCTTCCCAAAGATCGTGTTGCCACCAGGCCGGGCGACCTGAGCCTTGGCAATCTCATTTGCCATCCTGGCCTCTCTCCCACAGGGTGGCCAGGGGAAAAGTCACAAAGAGCATATTATTATTATTTTCTAAAATTTGCTATAGGGCACCAGAGCAAGAGAGAATGTGAGAAAGCAAGCTACCATGTCCAGGACTCGAACCATGCTCAGCAATGTGAAAGTCCAGCACCTTAACCACCATGCCACCTGCTGGTCTAGAGGTACCTGCATTTTAATATGAAATTTTTTTTTCTCTTGAGAGATTTTGCTCTGAGTGTGCCTGGAGTAATCTAGCTATGTCGGGGGTTTGGGCCCTACTGAGAAGATAGCTGAGACGCAAGGGCTACTAGCTCCCTAATCATCATTGCTGTGTAAGAGTCAATACTTATGTGCCAAATGCTGTTCTAAGTGCTCTCTCTGATCCCTCCCTATCTCTAACTATTTATATATCTTCATTTGTTGAATTTTCTGAATAGCCCCGTGGGAGAGAGAGAGAGGGAAAGTGAGAAAGTAAGCTGCCAGGTCTGGGACTGGAACCATGGTCAGCCATGTGGGAGTCTGGTGCCCCTAACCATCATGCCACCTGCCAACCCCATCTATTAGTTTCTCTTAAACACTGAAATCTCTGATTATTCTGGGCTTGGGAACCATCAGCTGGAGTTGAGCAGTAGCTACTCCTTAGACATATTTTCCATACTCTTCTCCTCTCCCTATTGCCTTACACTAGGCCTACTTCACTTATTTATATTCTTTGTTTAATCTAGGCAACCATTTGAGTTTGCCAGCCTGGGGATCAACTAACTTCTCACCTTCTCTTTTATTTCTTTTCTTTTGTTCTTTCATTCTTTTGTTATTTTATTTTTCATAGTAAGAAAGGACTTCTCTGGGAACTCATTCTTGCCACTCTAAAGCCACCATTCTCTACATTGTTCTCAGAATTTGGAGTGACCAAAACTTGACAGTGTAGTTCTTTGGCTCCCAAAGAGAATCACCCTAAACTAGTTAAGACAATTCTGGGGATAGAGAGAATTAATGCATTCCCCTGGGATTCCTGAGTATGTTTGTTCAATGGATTCTATAACACTTACTGATTTGCATACTTGTGTAGCTAGAAGGTCTTGGCTCAGCATAAGCCTCCTGCCCACTAGATAATTCTGTTGCTTAACAAACCATAACAGCTTTGATTGTGTGGAGAATACTAGCAGTAAATGATTTGAAAATGATTTTACTATTTTCTGTTATGGAAGCTCACATACAGGAACATTATGAAACTGTATTGAAATTTCTCTAGCTTTCTAAGTGCAAAGTCACTAGACTTTGAGAGTTCAGCAATTGTACATCTTAAAATATCAGAGCTAATGAGACCTGTCTATGCTTTGATGCCTACACCAGAGAAAGCCATCCAAAGCCATCTGGATAAACTGGACAATGAGTGGACATTTCGAAGTTTATGGCATGCCCTTTTCTTCTTCTGCACCAAATTCATTACTATATTGACCTCTCATTGACTAAAATGTCACATCAAGGCTCAGGGATTGTAAACCTAGGGCCAGGGCTATGCAGATTGTGATATGGAGTGTGAATGTCGAGATGTATACACCGCAGCTCTTGAACTCAGTAATGAAATCATCCTTCGAGTTCTGCCAGCATTCAGCTAACTGCAACGTTTCTCTTGCTTGCCTTCTAAGGAGATTAAGAATGGACATTTTATTTTGTTTCCGTTTTAGTTTATTGGAAGGTTTTATGATGTCTCGGTTGAGTGGCTCATGGGACTTCCAAATAAGCATACTGCTTTTAAAAATGGCAAGTTGTTTTTATTTATTTCTTTTAGGTGCCCAGTGACCTCTGGGTATATCAGGCAGCTTTAAATTATAATTAAAATAATAACCATGGTCCTGAAACAATAATAGATGTCGAATTATACAAATGCCAAATTAGGATGTCCAGAAAATCTATGTGAAGGAAGACAGAGGGAGCATGGAATTTAAAAAGTTACCTTTGCAGCAATGTGAGAAGCAATGAAGCTTCTCTCGAATTGCAGCTCTCTTATTATTTTTTGCTTTGCTTTGCTCCTGTAAGGCTACTAAAATTGTGTGTGTGTGTGTGTGTGTGTGTGTGTGTGTGTGTGAGAGAGAGAGAGAGAGAGAGAGAGAGAGAGAGAGAGAGAGAGAGAGAGAGAGAGAGAGAGAGAGAGAGAGAGAGAGAGAGAGGTTTGGGGTGTGTGGGAAGTATCCAGCTCTTTAGTAGACCTTGTTATGATTTTACAGATAGGACAACATAAGGAAACCTGCCTGTAATCTGAGAGGATCCCTGTATTTTAATGATTTCTTGACAATTCCTCAAGTCCATGGGCACAGCAGTGGAAACTGACATTGTGCTTCACTGGAAGCCAAATCCTCGGGGTACTTCAGAGTCCCTCTAAGACATGCATCTGCGTTCCTCCATCTGTCATCTTAGCTCATCTTCCTCTCCCAACTGTTCTTAAATTAAATGACTACGTCTAATGGGAGATTTTCTCGTGAAAGCTTATGAGAATTTGTCCAAAGGCAAATTAAAACATTGCAATGTAATCACTCAACTCAACTCACTGCTGGGCTGGCTCCAGTGCTTACTTTTACTCAAGGAAGTTAATCAACCTTTGGGTCCCACACAGAAAAGCAACCAGGAAGAAAAACCATTTGAGAGGATGGATTTTCTTCCTGGTTGCTTCTGCCAAGAGGTGGACGGAGGATCAGGGGACAAAGTGTGACTGCAGAGAGGGATGTGCAAGGGCTCCAAAGACCAGGGCAAGAAGGACAGCAGTTGAAGACGTGAAAGAAAACAAACACCTAGTTCTAGTACGTCATGGCATGATGCTTAATCTGAGGGCTGTGAAAAATCGTCCTTTTCTCACTCTTACTCCCCACAGATGAAAGGATGAGGGTTCTTGTGACTGTCAGAGTTTGGTAGTATCAACAGGACTCTTCAGTTTAACTAGTCATTTTCCTTTCATTCCCTCATGGCTCCATTTGGTTGAAGAGGGCAGTAACCCCAGCAGTTCCAACATATACAAATTTATCTAAGGAGACGACTGAGCAGGTTCACCAAGCACAAAGATGTTCACTACATCATAGTTTATAATATGATTGCCCATCAACAGGGGATTGGTTAAATAAGTGGTGCTACATCCAGCACTGGATTGTAATGCAATCATTAAAAAGGAACATGCAAATCTATAATTTGCTGATGTGACATATTGCTGTGGACAGCACATATAACATGATACTACTAACATCAAATAAGGCACATATATATGTGTGTTTGTTTGAAAGACATTTCATGGGATGAAATACAGGTTAACAGTGTTTGCTTCTGCATGGCAGAATTTGGACTGATTTGAATTTTTTTAATGATTTTATAAATTGCTTGCATATTTCAAGATATTGTATGTTGTCTTTATCATTGGAAAACAAGCTGAAAGCTAGGTCCATATTTTAAAGAAAAAAAGAATAGCCATGGTTAATGGCATATGACTCTTCTAGAGTTTCCAAACCCAAAAATGTCCCAAGGGGGATCAACAGAAGGCATAGCAGTTACATCTTGAGACTCCCACATGGCTGACTGTGGTTCAAGTTCTAGACCTGGTAGCTTGAAACTCATGCTAGGTGCATGTGTGTGCATGCCAAAGATCCTGGGAGGAGAATGAAAGAGAAGGGTTTGTGGTGTGGCCATGCCCCCTGAAGGGGGACTTCTCACTTTCCCCTCTCACTGTCTCTGTCTCTTTCTGGCAAGTGCATGTGCCCTAAGGCAAAAATCTCTATTAAAAAAAAAAAAGTCCCAAGAGCTAAATCTTAGGAAAGAAGTGTGCCTGGGTCATGTTGGGAATAGGGAGTTGGTTGCCCTAGTGATGCCTCAACTCTTTATTCCCAGGCACTATACCCTAATTTGATAATAATTTCAATTGAACTTTATTTATGCTGCCACTAACCACTCAGGATGCTTCCCTAGACCAATGCTGTCAGTTCATCTTCATATCAACTATGTAAGGCCAAGGCAGACAGGGAAAATGAAGAAATGTTTCTTAATCTGAGGACCTAAAACAGTGGCTATGGGACTTGAGGGACACTGTGGTACTGCTGAGATCAGCGTGCTTGTCCTCGGTGCTCATTAAGAGGAAAGTTTCTGGACCTTAGATGGCCATCGATGGTCTTGATTCATATTCTTCCTGCTGTTTCTGCTAATGTTGTGGACAGGGTGCCCTCCCTGATGTCTGGAGATTGGGATAATAATTTCAGTTCTTCTATCAACTGCTGCAAAGGTGAAGGTTAACTTGACTGGGCCCTACTTTTTAATGTATGGAAGCAATGAAGAGAGAAACCTTGGCCTTAGTTGTCCCAAAGCATCCTTTCGAGGATCAAATGATATAACAGATATGCAATTCTGTCTCTTTGACTTCTCTCTGACCTTCTCAAGAAGAGCTGGTTATTCCACCCCCACCCCATATTCTCATACAGTCTGTGACCTACGCTCTATTGTCTTGATGTGGCTGCTCCCCAGAGAGACAGAGGAATGAAGTCATGAACAATTCTGATTCAACAGAACACCACATTCAGGACCCAACATAGTAGTTTTCAATAAATAAATAAATAAATATATATTTAAATCTGCTATAAGATGTGTGTACTTGCTGGAGAAAGAAAGAGAGAGAGAGAGAAAGTGAGAAAGCAGCCCCCTGCGGGATGATCATGCCATAATCCCTTCTCTTCCATTCTCCTCTCAGAATTTTGGGTATATGCACACATGCCCCATATGTTTTTCAAAAAGCTGGGTCCAGGACTTAAACATGCAGTTGACCATGTGGGATCCTGCTGCTTCAAACACACCACCTGCTGGCCCTCAATAAATATTTACTGACTGGAATGGGGCCAGCAGATGGCGTGGTGGTTAAGGGCACTGGACTCCCACATGGCAGACCGTCGTTCAAGTTCCAGACCCGGTGACTTGCTTTCTCAACTTTCTCTCTCTCTTTGTTTCTTTCTGGTCAAAATAAAATAAATAAATAATAAAATAATTCTTAAAAAAAATTTATTGACTGGGTAAATGGTCCAAAAATTTGAAGTATTCCACCAACAAGAATCATTAGAGTTTGCCACTATGAAACTCATGGGACTATATTCTTATTCTATAGTACACAATTTATTATCCCTTTTAAAAAATTGCCTTATTTCTTTCAAGAAAGATACCCTCAACAGGGTCTTCACTCTGTGATCCAACTCAGCCTCTGTTGGCCAGGAATGTGGGTGTGTATGTGCTTGACATGTACAGGGAGACCTCGGGATGCAAACCTAGGATCTTTCTATATAGCTTCAGCATTATGGAGTTGCATTACCACTGTGCTGCCACAGCTGGCCTATTATGCATTAAAAAAACAAAAACAAAAACAGAATGTGTGGAATCACAATAATAACTGCTGCCCCTTGAGTGGTCACTTTGAGCCTAGTCCTGTGCTAGTTCCTTGGAAGACATTCTTTCATTTAATCCTCTCACCCTCCTTTAAGGTAGAGATGATTAGCATTTCTGTTTTGCAGTGAATGACTCTGAGGCTCAGGAGGTGGCTTAGGCGCAGAGAGAATGGGTCTCGAAGGCACTTCCTGGCCTGCGCTCTTGACCTTTCCTGACAGCCACAGATTGGAACCGAAGAGCAGAATGGTTTAATACCTGTCTATTTTAATTCAAAGTTGGGATAGTTGGGATTTATACTGAGTTAGGTGCTTGCAAATGCTCTTTCAGGCAACCTGAGTTCAGCAGGTAAAACTGCATGAGGCCATGGTGAAGGCTTCGATGGGTTGTGCGTGGTCACCCTGCCTTTGGGTGATATCAATTCCTCTTCAGAGCATTAGCTCAAATGTGGTCCTTCCTTTTGTTTCTTAAATGCCCCCATTTTCTTTGACTTCCCTTTCAGTTTCCTCTTAACCAGCTGAGTGACAGAAACTCAATGCTGACCACTTCATTAGCCGATGACCTTGTCCCTCTGGCCTTCTGCCCTGCTTGTTCTCCTGGGCAGGGTGCCTTACGTCATAAGTCCTTGTTAAAGGTCAGGACCTTTGAGCCATCAGCATTGGGCATGTTGTTTTAATATATATCTAGAGAAATCAGGCCTGTCGGATCACATTAGGTCCTATTTATGGACTGCACGCCAATGCCCGTGGTGGAGATGAGCTGCTGTTACCTTTGAAACACAATCATGGCTAGTTACCAGTGAGTACAGAGGGGGGATTATATTCCATCAGTGAGGCCCTTGTAATCTGTTTCTCCCCTCATTGGCAGGGCTACCCTTCTCCTTGGACAGAGAAAACCCTTTCAAACAGTAGTCTTGTACAGGAGTGAGGCTAAGAGATACAGTGTGTTTCTAAAACCATATGTGTTCATGAGTGCATGAGGCACAGTGTGGTATGGGATAGGTCAATGTCACAGGAGCACATGGTGCACTGCCACATTGA
Organism: Tupaia tana; assembly: GCA_026018925.1. Classification (NCBI taxonomy): domain Eukaryota; kingdom Metazoa; phylum Chordata; class Mammalia; order Scandentia; family Tupaiidae; genus Tupaia; species Tupaia tana. Next base: position 15,879,316 of record JAKSZU010000018.1, read on the forward strand.
CCCTGCTAATTGTTGCTATGGTAATAAAAGTGATAGGGGTAACAGCTGCTGTTTGTTGCGTGATTGCTCTGGGGCAGGCACAAGACTAAGCGTTTTATATGCACCAGCCTATTTGCTACACATAACATCCCTGTAGGGTAGATATCACTGTTATCCCCATTGGTTGGATGGAGAAATTGAGGTTCAGAAAGGTCTAGCAACTGGTTCACATTCACAGAGCTAGAAGCAAGGGGGTAAACTGTCTCCCAAGCTGCCCCCAACTATTGGCCACCAAATTTCTGCCATTGATACTATTTAGTCCCTTCTTTGGAATAGGGTTTAGGGTGCTCTCTAAGGGAAACCATTCCATAATTCGTCTTCTAGAGATAAGCCCTTAATATCTCACTTGACCCCACAGAAGATTTGTTTAAAAACTGAGTCTGGGAATAAGCCAACCCTTTTCTTCTTTTTTCTCCAAGACTGGTTTGAAGCTCATTCCCACATCCCGTGGGAGTCTGGTTGGACAGATCCCTTGACAGAGGTTAGAAATAGCTCTCAGAGCCTATTTTTAAGGAAAATGTGATGTCAGAAAATGATTCAGGAATGGACACCAAGAAAAGGGAACACACCAGGCTGGAGAATAAGGTCAACTTCCATAGAGTGTTTCACCAGGAAACCCTCAAAGAAAAGTAAGGAGATTGACGAAGAGACTAACGCTGGCAAAGACCTCCTAGGGCGGGTGGAACTTTTTAACCTGAACAGCATCTTTCAGTCACATGTACTGTGTTGCCCACAGAAAGCTTAGCCAGGGAAGGTAATTGCTGTTGCCCTGTTGCAAATGCTCTTTTCTCACTAGAGAAATGCGGCCTGGAAAATACACCTAGAACTGCCCGCTTGCCTTTTTCTTGGCACCTCAAGCATAAGACAGAGGTGTCTAGTAACACTGCAATTTCCTTTGAACTGTTTGGTTTTGTTTGGCGTCCTTGTCTAGAAGGTTAGCCTTTTTGACTGTATTAACTCACCTGGTATAACATTTTCTTTCATTGAGAAACAAAAAACCTGGGACTCACCTCTCCAATGTCGGCAAACTGGACACCATCCAATTGCACCAGGCTAGACTTCAGGAAGCTGTAAATTATATCTTCTGAGCTGAGGAAGAGAAGAAAGGGCAAACACATTGTTTGGGAGGCGTTCGGTGAACCACTGTAGGCCGAGTGGTTAACAAGCAAGACGACCCTCCTGTCTCTCTTCACTTATTTTTCTTGGGTAAGATTTATATCTAGGGTGGGGGTTCATTAAAATCGTCCCCATGTCAGCCAGTGACACAAGCAAATGGCACAGTTACTTCTGTTCTTTTATATTGATGATGCTATAAAAAAACACTTTTTTTTTTTTAAACTGGAAAAGGAGCCTTAGAAAGTCAACTTGGGGGCCAGCCCCAAAGTCAGGGGTTAAGGGAGCCAGATTCCACATGGCCAACTGTGCAGTAATCTCAGACCTAGTGGCTCGAAAAACATGCCAGGCACACATGGGTGTGTGTCCCAGAACCTGACAGGACGGAGTAAGGAAGGAGAAGGGACTTTGGCATGACCTTGCCCCATGGTGCGGGGTGCTTCCTCTTTTTCTCTCTGTCTCTGGGGAGCTTCTGTGCCCTCTGGAAAATTTTTTTTTGAAAAATGCAACTCAGGGCAGGTACCCACAAGATGGCATCCGATGTTGGTTAGAAATTAGAAAATGCTTCACAGTGAACTACAGAAATATTGGTCGAGGGATCAGGACAAGAATGAGGAAAACCGAAAGTGAAGTCCTATGCTGATTGAAAGTGACTGTAGCCCTCACTTTTCTTCGCAGTCACGGCATTTCTGCCTGTCCATCCAGGGGAAAGGACTCAAATGGTGTTAACTACTGAACACTTGCCTCGCTTTCCATTCCCCTTTCCCTGGGTAGCTGTGGTGAGTTGGCTGCCGAGATGCAGCCCTGAACCTATCCATCAAGTCTAAGGAAGAGAGAGTTGGAAAGGCAAACATTATCTGGAATCAATATCTTTACAAATCCAAAGGAAACCCCAGCTCCCGAAGGGTTAAGCCAGGGAAGGAAAAGCCATCAGGCTGTTTAGTGAGCTAATGTTTTTATTGATGGGGGAGGCCTTTAAGTCCCTAACAGGAAAAGTGGGGAAAGTGGCAGATTGTTTGGCTGGGGAGAAAGAAGGGAAGGAACATCACACTCCATGCTCTTTCCGACTCCCCGCATTTTAACCCCTGAAATCTATCTAATGCAGAAGACGTTCCATAACCTTATAATATTATTCAACCCAAGGAGTTTTTCCTCTTTTCTCCCCCCTCCCAAAGTGGAATTCACATCTTCCTCTAACAACGTTGCTATAATGCACATCTCAGGCTAATGCCTGCACTGAAGAGCACATCTTAATTTAACAACTGTGTTATAAAGCACATCTAAAGCTAACATTCCTGGGATAATCCATATTTCAACCTAACTACCCTGGCATAACACTTCAATCTAATTCCCCCACTGTAAAGTACATTGCAATCTAACACCCTCATATAATGTACATCTCAGTCCATTATTTTGTATTTTGTAAGCCACATTTTGATATGTCTTTTCCATTAAGGAGCAGAACTGTCTAGAGACAACAGCTACCCCTGTGCTGAAAGCTTCCATAGTTCTTACACTGTCCTTTGGTGACAGGCTGCTGATGGATATGCTGCTGAACTTTCACCTTTGGCATCCTGGGTTCACCTCTGGCTTGTTTCTGTACTTTAAGCCTTGAACTGCCTGTTGGGAGCAGGGGTGACCAGAGAGCCCTGCTCAGTCCTGGATGGGCTTTCTCTTATGCTAACCAGCAGGGCGGGCCACCTTAAACGATCAGAGTCCACCTCAGGAGAGGGCCGTCTGAGGTCAATGTCAGGGTCAGGGGTCAGGGTGTAGCTGCTGGCTAATAGAGTGTAAGCTAACACTGTTGTCAAATTGCTGGGCTAAGAGACAATGGTTGCCTTCCGCTGATGACCTCACCCTGGGGGTGGGGGCTATTGGCTTTATTGGAAACCTGCCAGTCTCAGAGGTGATGGAAGTGGCTGATCACAGCTAAAGACTGTTTGATTGTTGATGGAGAGCCAGGTCTGTGGTTGGTCCCCAACTGAAAGGCTTGCAGAGCTGCTTATTGATGGCTGAGTTTTCTACATATGATGGATTTCTCTTCTGTTTCACACACAGCTAGATTACCATTCAGTTGTGGAGGCTGGCTGTGGTGGCTGGTGGACATAGATTTTTCTGGAACACAGAGCCACTGGAGGCAATGCCATCACTGACTTTGGGGATGACACCAACTTCCTATTGCCTGTTGAATGGGCCTGATTGGTTCTTGAAAGGAAACCAATCCAGAATGAGTTGAAAATAGATGGAAGAGGTCACTGAAGTCCAAGGGGTTAGGTGGACATGAAAAAAGGCAATGAATGTGTTCTGGAAGACAGATAGTAACAATATCCCAGCATCAAATTTTCAACCTATCCTATGTAGAATGAAGAAATTACATGTCTTTACTGGTGGCATATCACCAGTCTAGAGGTGCCATTAAGTATTTGAATAAAAAGAGGTTATACTAAAATACTTTGAATTCCAAAAATTCCCAGTATAGTATGAATTCAAGAGAGACCAAAGACAGGAGGTGGAAAACAAAGTATATATTAAAAAAAAGTCTTTATAAAAGGCATATGGATCATGGAGGATCACCAGCTAACGCAAACCCCCAATAAGCCTACTCAGACAATAAATGACTAGAAAACATAAATGGAAGAACAGCTATTGAAACTCTAAGGTTATTCTCCTCTTATGCTAGGCCTGGGGAAAATCCATATAGAAATGGTACTACTAGTCCTTAAGTCTCTAACTGAACAGAGATAACTAAGATAGTGATGTATCCAAGGTTAGTGAAGTGAAGTGATGAGGCAAACTTGAGTTGTTTTTCCTAGAGTAGACTAGACTGAGGGTGACATCAGTATCTTTGTGCTATATTCCACGATAGCACCAAAGGTGTGGCTTTTGGCCATGCTGATAGATTGTAAGACATAAGGCAAGACTTTGGCTCACCTCTGGGTACTGTCTTCACCTCTTTCAAACTTAGTTTTCTTCTGTGTTAAAGGGGATTATGCCAGGCCAGCAGTGGTGTGGAGGCTAATACACTGGATCCCACTGGACGGTTGCATGGTTTGAGTTATGGACCCGGTGGCTTGAAAATCATGCTGGTTATGTTTGTGCATGCCCAAAATCCTGAGAGGAGAATGGAGGAGAAGGGACTGCAGTATGGTCATCCTTCTGGGAGGTGATTTCTCACTTTCCTTTTCCCCCTGCCCCTTGTCTCTGGCGAGCACAAGCACCCTTTAGAAAAACAAAAACTAGCAAACAAAAACACAAAATAAAGAGGTTCATGCCATCCAGCCAACACAAGTACAGCAGGAATTAATTTTGATGTAGAATAGAGTACTAAGTCCACACTCAAAACACACTAGCATTTCCCCCCCCTGCTCTGTGTGGCAGGGACTTTTTGATGATGGGTTTTGATAAATATGGGGTCTTAGACAATACCATATATTTAGAGAGTATAGGCAAACTCCACTTGACTGCAGGGTAATGACTTACACTAAAGGTTAGAAAACCATGTCCTATAGGCTAAATATGGCCACTGCTTGTTTTTATAAATAAAACTTTATTGGAACACAGCCATGCTCATTTATTTACATATTGTCTGTGTCTTTTCTGTACCAAAACAGCAGAACTGAGTTACTGTGAGAGTGTGGCCTGAAAAGCCTGAACTATCTACTATTTGGTCCTCGTAGAAAACATTTGTCACAGGACCAGCAGTTAGCGTAAAGGCTATGTTGCTGGACTCCCATGTAGTCAACTGTGGTTCGCGTCCTGGACCCGGTGGCTTAAAACTCACACTGGGCACGTGTGCATGCGTGCCTGAGATCCCGAGAGGAGAAGGGATTGCGGTGTGGCCATCCCCCCTGGGGGTTGATTTCTTGCTTTCTGTCTCTTTGTCTCTCTCTTTCTGGTGAGCTTATGTGCCCTATTGCAAAAATCTCTCTCAAAGAAAAATAAGAATGAGGAAAATTTTGTCTCACAAATTGTAAGTATTAAACGAGCACTTGAAATAGAGCTTGGCTCAAAATTAGTGCTTGGTAATTGTTAGTAATTATTATTAGTATTTATCACATTAATATATTATCAATAAGATAGTGATAATATTATTTATTATATACATTGTCTATTCATGTTAATATCAATAACATTATTAACATTTCATATTAATTACATTAATATAATACATTAATACAGACATCGATAATCATGTCTTTATTGTTGTTGCTATTTTGGGCCTTCCTTTGTGCTATGGACATCATCTGCAAATTGTTCTAAATATCCCTAACAACGTTTTCTTCTGATTAGTTAATTAATTCAGTTGGTCACTTAACACATATGTTGTGTGCCAAAGCAATCAGTAAATGAGCCGAAGTCCGTTTAATGCCAGCTGTGCAGTAGTGTTTTCTCACTCAGTCATTTCCAGCAGTTCGCATTAGTGTTTATTGCTCCAAATCTTACATGGAGTTTCAGAGTGACACTGCTGCTCAAAACAACTTCCTATTACTCTATCTCCGGCTGTTCCACAATTAATTTTTCAACTAGCAGTTTGGTTTCAATGCCTATGAAGTAATTAGATATTAAAGGCTCTTTACCAGGATTTTATCCTGTCAACAAATGTGAAAGAAACAATAATTATTATTTAATATTTACTGTCTTCATTGTGATATGTAGATTCACAGGTGTCACCTGACTGATTGTTGAAGATGACATAGAAAAGTGCCGTCAAGTATGTGGAGAAACGTGGCTGGACAAACTACAGGTCCAAGTTCTTAGATGCTGCCATGTAACATACTGCTCTGTTGAATGGCACATTTTGGATCAAGTAGTTCTAAATCTGTTATCTGTAAGTGCATTTTCTACAGTGTGACTCCAAAATAGTATCTTTCAAAGATGACATTCAGTGATTTCTTGTACGTAGCAGAGTGAGCTTTCTGGCGAGTTATGTTTCCCACCATTGTCTATAAAAATAACAGAATGGACACAATTGCAAATGCCACAGGATGAAGGCTTTAGAACCTTTGAGGTCATCCTTCTACCCCCATTGACTGGTTCAGGTTACCCAGACCCAGATGCAGAGCTGCTGGCCAGAGTGGCAGGTAGACAATATCATCTACTAGCTGTCTACTAAGAATGTCATCCATATTGTAGAGAGCTAGTGTGGTCCAGTGGTTGTGTGTGTTTTGAAGATAATCCCAAGTTTAAGTCCTTCCCCTGTCCCTTTTCACCTGATGACTTTTGACAAGTTGTTGTACCATTCTGAGATTCAGTTTCCTCATCAATAAATGAAAATAACAATAACCTTCTTAGACTTTTTTTTGCATATTAAATAAAACAAATAAATTGGGGTGGATTAAAGAATAGCATAAACATAAAAACACATGAAAGGGGCCAGCAGGTGGCATGGTGGTTAGGGGCGCTGGACTTCCTCATAGCTGACCGCAATTTGAGTCCCAGACCTGGTGGCTCGCTTTCTCACTTTCCCTCTCTCTCTCTCTCTCTCATTCTGTCCCTCTCTGGTCAAATTAAAAGAAAGAAAGAAAGAAAGAAAGAGAAAGAAAGAAAGAAGAGAGAGAGAAAGAGAGAGAGAAAGAGAGAGAGAAAGAGAGAGAAAGAGGAAGGAGGGAGGAAAGAGTTAAAATAATTCTAAAATTTTTTAAAAATAAAAGCACATGAAATAAACTTGAAAAACACTTAGCCATCTACATCCTAATAATACAAACTAGGAGGTTAATTAAAAGCTAAAGGTATTTGGGCCAGCAGGTGGCATGGTGATTAAGATGCTGGATTTCCACATGGCTGACCAGAGTCCAAGTCCCAAGCCTAGCAGCTTGCTTTCTCACTTTTCCTCTCTCTCTGTGTCTCTCTCTGGTGAGCACATGTGCTCTATAACAAATTAAAATACTACTATGAATAATAAATAAGATTAAATAACTCTAAAAAAATAAGCTAAAGGTATCAGAGTGACTTGTAGACATGATTGGTTCTAATGATTTGATATAAACGGATTGTAAACACCTAGATGGCAGAAGCTACGTCCATTTATTATTGTTTTTAATTTTAAATTTTGCCAGAGAGTATGCACACTCACCAGAAAGACAGAGAGGCAAAGAAAGAGGGAAAAAGAAAAGGCACCCGCCCATGGTAAATGGTCATGCTACAACCCCTTCTCCATTTTTCCATCCTCTTGGGATTTTGTGCATACACACATGTACATACATGTGTGTACCCAGCCTGTTTCTTAAGTCACCAGGTCTGGGAGTCAAGCTGTGGGGGGTGGCCATGTGAAATCTGGCTGCCTTAAACACCAGGCCACGGAGCCAGGTTCATCTTTGTGTCTCCGTCATTTTCTAGCAAAGAACCTTGCACATTTCAAAACCCAATATGAATCTGTTGAACTGAACTGAATTTCTTTGTGTATCTAGTAAAATTCTACTAAAAATAATCACTGGCACAACTATGATATGCACAGATGGGAGACATAGGTGCTATTATAAATCAGTAAACTACTGAAATCAACATCACGAAAACGAAAACAAACTCTTACACAGAATGGACGATACAGTGGAATATCCTTTGGTAATAAAAAGAAATGAAGGAATACTAAGATGTGGATGAATGTTGAAAACATGCTAAGTGAAAAAAACCAGTCACAAGATCACAGAGTGAGTTATTCTGTTTATATGATGTACTTACAGCACAAAATTTAATAGAAATAGAAATTGTATTAGTGGTTGCCAAGGGCTGCGGGGATTAGGAGGGAAATGAGAATGGGGCATTACTTTGGGGTGAAGATGTTTTAAAGTTGAATGTGGGAATTGCAACTCTGGAAATATAGTAAAAGCCATTAAATTGTACACTTTAAGTGGGTGAATTACACAAATTGTATCTCAATAAAACTGTTAAAAGTTTTCTAAAGGGTGGACAAACACATTGAACTACTGCGATTACAGGTAAATGTCTAAGATGGTTCAGCTACATGCTTTAGGATCTAAAAACTTACAGATAACAAGTTTACAGATCTGATAGAATGTGTAAAATATGAAACCCCTATTTTTGCTTAAAAATGAACATAAGGGGCCAGCAGGTGGCATAGTGGCTTAGGCACTGGACTTGCATATGGCTGGCTATGGTTTGAGTCCCAGAACCAGTGGCTTGAAGCTCACACTGGACATTTGTGCGTGTGTGCCCAAAACCCCGAGAGGAGATTGGAGGAAAAAGGACTGTGGCATGGCCATCCCCCGGGGGGTGATTTCTCACTTTCTGTCTCTCTGTCTCTCACTATTTTTTTGGTGAGATAGCAAAAATCCCAATAGCAAAAATCTCTCAAAAAAATGCAGGTCAAATTCAGATGCCCACTCAATATTCATTTTCCTATGTATAATACAGAGATAAATGATCAGTTTGTTGAGGTATAATTTATGTACAAAATGATGAATTCACTCACATTGTATATTTATATTTTTATAATAAAAAAGAAACATGTTTTTATTTTTAGAGAGATTTTTGCTATAGGGCACATGTGCTCACTGGAGAGACAGAAAGAGACAGAGAGACAGAAATTTCTAATGGAATTATAAGTGATTTTGATTTTTACTTTTTAATATATATATTTCATAAAATTCATACAATTAATTTATATTGTAGATGATCCCCAACTTACGATGGTTTGACTTAAAATATTTTTTTTCTCTTTTTGGGGGGAGAGGTTTTTGCTACAGGGCACGTGCGCTCACCAGAAAGACAGAGAGAGACAGAGAGACAGAAAGCAAGAAATCACCCCCCGGGGGGGATGGCCACACCACAATCCCTTCTCATCCCTTCTCTCGGGATCTTGGGCATGCATGCACACGTGCCTGGTGTCAGTTGAAGCCACTGGGTCCAGGACTCGAACCATGGTCAACTACATGGGAGTCTAGAGACATAGCCATTACGCTAACTGCTGGTCCCGACTTAAAATATTTTTGACTTACAGCGTATTTATCAGGATAGAACCCTATCTAATTTGATGAGCATCTGGATTTTGGAAATAGCTAAATATTATTAAAACAGAATGTTCAATGAAAACAAAAAGTGGTGAGAGACAGACATGAAGGCAAGAGCTAGGTAATTAAGACAGGCATCTTCAGAGAGAAAGAAGGTACATGATAATTGAGAAAGGCTTCTTGATGGGAAAGAAATGTTACATGTGGAGAATGGCAAGTGGCCCATGCAAAAAGAGCTCACACCTGGCTTTAGGAAAAATGAACAGGGTGAACTGGGCAGAGGCAAATGGGAGGAAGGCCTTGAGGAACTGTGAGAAGGGTCTGAATCTGACATCAAGATGCGGAGAATGACTCCCGTTCAGCGGGAAAGAAAGTTGTGATTGATTAGTGATGTCTGCCACAGGCATAGAAATGGGATGGGGAAATTATGGGCATCCATGCCACATATTTGCATTTTCTACCCCTGGATTCAGCCTTATTTTCTTCTTCAAGTCCACAAGAAATCAGAACACATTTAGGTCTCCTTTATGTGCTGAGGTCTGACAAAGCAGACTTGGAGGACTAATCCAAATTTCTTCTCATAAACATATTCTAATCCACATGTGCTCCTTGAGTCAAATCAAAGATTAATTTACTTGTTAATACTGGCCTTTCTAGAGGTCTACCACCCAAAAACGTGAGCTCTAATTCCAGCATTATACCAGTTAACAGGCTGAAAAATTCAACCCCCGCCAAAAAAAAAAAAAAAAAAAAAAAAGACAGAGAGAGGTATAGTGGGGAAGTGGGGAGGCCAGACTCTAGGCCTTTTTAGTTGTTGAAGAGGTCCTCTGCAGGGGCTAGAGACAGGCTGCTACCCCTGGGAGACACCCATCCTTCACTCCAACAGAAGATATTTTTAGTGTATCCTGGCCACCAAATAACTGTTCACATGCCCCAAATGATGATGAATTCATTCCAACAACCAGACCCTAGATATCACTCAGCTCCAGTCAGTCATAACAGCTGACAAATATAAAATATAACATACACCCGGGTAGTCTTGCTTTTCCTCTTCTTCAATATGCATATTCAAGAATCTCATTCCATTCCTAGCTGTCAGAGATGGTGACAGTTGTGGGGGGTTTCCTAGCTTTATCAAGGAAGATTATTTTTTAACCCAAATTATTTTCCATTGTAAATGTTTAAATCCATATTAAGTCCAGATTAATGCAGGAAGCAGCTTCAAAGGATATCAACCGAAGGAGAAATAATAAATGAAATTGTTAAGGATGGGTCCCATCTTAAGGAATATTTTCAGACTAGAAAAGAAAGTTGTTTGGATTTAAAAGATATCTAAGGAAAATATGTTTCTTTGGGATTGCTGGCTTCTTTCACTGACACCCAAACTTTGTATACAAACTAGGGTCTGTAGCACTTTTTTTTTTTCCCCTTTCACATGATTGGAATTAATAATGCAGATAAACCCTAAATAAATCAGGATTAGCGTTAACCGCATCTTGGAGGGTTAGGATGCTATAGGAAAATGAAAAGAGAAAAAAAGATGTGTATTTTTTTTCTTTTCTTAAAAAAAAAATAAAGACAGAAAAATGCAAAAACACAACTGCAACTGCCTGGGCTACTGGGTGAGGAGGCATGTGAAGGGGTTTGGGGGAGGGGAGCAGAGTAATAGGGAGACGGGAGGACCAGCTGAGCTGGGTAATCAAAGCCCTTCTAATCGCTGCAGCTCTGGAGACGTGTTCAAAGGCTCTTTCCTGACCACAGGCTGAGCAAGGTCACAAGTGAAATGCAGTTGCCGGGAAGGGGGGAGGGGTGTCTGGGATTTTTGGATGGCTTTGCTATCAGGCTTTCTTAGGGGGACGTCAGCTGGTTTGCCAGACTTTAGCATCTCTTCTGGAAGCAAGTTCAACTTTCTGGTTTTTAGGGAGTGACGGCCCCACCTCCCACACCAAGCTTGCCAAACCAGTGAAGGAAAAAAAAAATTCAACCCTGAATGTTCTTTCTCACCTGAAAAGTTTCTCCCAGAGCTCTGAACTTGGTGGAAGGAATCATTTTCAGACAAATAATTGCACCTTGGGATGAATTTTAATGAAGCCATTTAGATTCTTTGATATTTCTGCATTGGGGTCACTAAAAAGGGCTCAGACACATTGATTCTAGACTCTGCCCTCATCCTTTCCCTTTCAGGAGCCCTAAAGGCTGCAGATGAGGATGACTGAGTCCTTTCCTTCTGGTTACTGTGAAGCGTTAGTTCTTAGAAAATAAATGCCTATTAAAACCTCTTAATTCTTAGCAAAGAAAGAAGTATTTTTAACCAAAGATCACACGATTGCAGATTTCAGCTGTCAGTGAGAAGCTAGAGTGGAGGCAATCATTGTGAGACCGTAATCCTCCTCCCCTCATTTTAGCCCCAAACGATTAGTAATTGTCTTGCTTTCTCACTTCCCCTCCGTGTTGCTGAAGTGCAGTCCTAGGATTTGGCATCCATGTGACACGGCCCCTTGCTGTGCCTCTCTTTAGTAAATACACGTCTCGGTTTGGTCCTAATATTCAAGCAACCAGCCTGGTCTGGGGTTTTTCAGAATTTTTGGAGTTTGGAAAGATCAAGTCTCCCATCTGTTTCCTGTTCCGTTTTTCAACACTTCCTCTTCTCCTTCCTGCACCACTGACTGGGCACACACAGCCCCTGGACAGTCGCTCCCTGTCTGTGAAATAACAAGAAGAGACTGTGTGGGACGATTTTATTATCCTTGTAGGTTTGCCATTCAGTCTCCTGCAAGATGCACTAAAATGGAAAGAAGCGGCAGGCTTGGGGGTGGGCACCTCTTTTCTCAACTCAGGGTGCAATTCTTTAACAATCTCTGTGGTCATTTGTGGGGACTCTGCAATAGGTTGAATAGAGAAAAACCAATATACATTTTAGGGAGTCTTGATAGTTACCATGGTAATTTGAGATTTTGGTAAATAGAAAAACGTTCTGGGGAAAAAGCATTAAGTCTTATATAAAATGTTCAGCCTTCAGAAAACCTTGTTACACTGAAGATGGGTGAAGAGTGGGGGAGATATGCATAGTGAAGGCCATTTATACACACACACACACACACACACACACACATATATATATATAAATGGGGGGAGAGAGGAAGCTAAGATTGTGGAAACGAAGAAGCATGTGTTGAATTTCAGCACAAAGATCATAAAGGATACGCAATTTTTTCAGTTGGCACATATACCTTAAAAACAGTTCCACTTGATCCACAAAACCAAAACAGCACATACTTAAAGACAAATAAGCCTGAGGGTTTTAGACTCTAGTGATAAACCTAAAGGATGTTGTTCTTGCATGAAACTGGGAGCATCTTCCAGATACCAGGGCCCTTATTGCCAAAGAGGAAGCCAAGTGGAAACAGCCCTCACCCCAACCCCTCAGCCTTCCATGGGAATAGAACTGCCAATGGTGACAGGATGCAGCACATTTTAAACGGATGCTAGTGACATAATGACAGATATATTGCAATTATTATATACACATTTTAGATATGCCATTATTTAAAGTGCATATGCGCATCTATATGCATGAAAGCTCTTTTCTGCTAATGTAAAAGTCAGGCTCATTCTAAGAACTACCTAATTGGTAGGTGGGTATTTTCTATTAAAAAGTAATCTTGGGGGAATCAGCAGTTAGCGTAATGGCTACGTCGCTGGACTCCCATGTAGATGACCGCGGTTCGTGTCCCGGACCCAGTGGCTTAAAACTCACGCCGGGCGCGTGTGCATGAGTGCCCAAGATCCCGAGAGGAGAATGGAGGAGAAGGGATTGCGGTGTGACCATCCCCCCTGGGGGGTGATTTCTCGCTTTCTGTCTCTCTGTCTCTCTCTGTCTGTCTGGCGAGCGCATGGGTACTGAAAGAAAACTGGGGGCTCGCCCTGTACTCTAATAGCGAAGGGAGCTGATTCCCATATGGCCGAAGGAGGTTCGAATCCTGGCAATGGCTGGAAAATAAATACCAGTGCGTGTACACCCTCTGGCCATTGAAAGGAAGAAAGGAAGAAAGGAAGAAAGGAAGAAAGAAGCCTGTTTTTGTTTGTTTGTTTGTTTATTTTTAAGAAAAGATGGTCATTAAAGACAATGGACTAGATTGCAGACCATACTGAAACGAATTTTCAGAGAACTGTTACCATGAATCCATCATTATTTCCAGGGGTCATCTCTCACATAGGCAGGGCTGTCTTGAATAAAGCCTTTCCTACGGACCCTCTTTTCTCAGCAGCCAGGTTTCTAACGTGCAATGAAACGTGCCGGACTCTAGTTGAATCTTCCACGAGAAGGAGAACAAGTTATGATGGTCATTTGGAAGTCCTAGAGGTGCTGGCCCCTCCAATTCTTTCTTCACCCAACAGATGGTGCCCAGTAGCTCCAAGTTTGTTTGGGCAAATGGTGACTGTTATAGTCTTTGTATGACAGATGCTTTTTCAAATGCCCTGGGTCATTGTCAAGGTTTGTACCAGCCCAGCCAATAGATGTGAACTTTTGTCGTGGAAACTACAACCTCTGTGGCCCAAGTGGACATCAGAGCCATCACAGGTTAACTTTACTCTTGGAGATGATAAATGTGGAGACACAGTCCTGGGTGATATGACGATGTTTGGTAAAGAAAGGCCAGTTAGGTCTAGCTCTGTGGCCTGGTGGTTAAGGCAGCCAGATCTCACATGACTGACCATGCGGCTCAAGTCCCAGACCCGATGGCTTGAAAATTATGTCTGGTGCATGTGTGGGTGCCCGAAATTCCAAAAGGGGGGAAAGATGGAGGAAGAGGAGTGCAGTGTGCCCGTCCTCCAGGGGGATGTGTTCTCCATCTCTCTCTCTGTGTCTCTCTGGTGAGTACATGTGCCCTCTGGCCAAAAAAGAAGAAGAAAAGAAGAGGAGGAGGAAGAAGAGAAGAAGAAGAAGAAGAAGAAGAAGAAGAAGAAGAAGAAGAAATAGCCAATTCACAATAGAGATTTTTTTCTTTTGTTAGGAAAATGATGATGCCACTTTCCTTCTCCTCCTTAGAAAAGGAGTCAGTTCATCCCTTAGTGAGAGTTCATTGTTTTCAATTTTATATAACTGAAACTGAGAACGTTCTTAAAGTTTGAACAGTGGTAATTAAACCTCAATTAGATGGGATATTTGTAATTTTGAAGGCTTGAATTCTGGGAGGAAAAAACTGTGTAATGTTGTTGGCCAAATGACCCTAGTCATTAAGATTCCTACGGCATTATTTAGTTAGTTGGCTTTTTATAATGCCGTGAGGTTTTCTGTGGGCTGCAGAGGAAGTCATTGTCCTCACAAGGGGGAGAAACGTTTTAGAGAAGAACCTCTGTGCGAGAGAAGCAGCCCCTAAAATTTCTACGAATAATTCTCCTTAGCACGTCTGGCCTCCTTGAAATCAAGGAACTGAGATGAATTGAGGAAAATGAACAGAAATAACTGTTTTTGTGAGGCCAATGGAAACCATGTCCAGATCCAGGAAAAGAAAAAGGAGACAGGAAAGGGAGGGTCACATTTTTGAAGGAAATCATGTGGTATTTTGGTAATCCTTTGTTGATGAAAAAAAAATTAACAGTGCATTAATTATGTCCTAAGAACGGGGCGTTGCTGGTCTGCATCTTCGGTTTTTCCAAGACTGGGCCAGCAGCCCAAGCATTTACCACTTCTGGGGATTGGAAACTGGGCTCCCAGACACACACCATGGAATACCTCCACAGTGTGGAAATCTGAGCCCTGCAGGAATTCCCCAGATCGAGGCTATTTTACAAGACAATTAATGACAACCAAGTAGTTGAGGACTAGTTGTGCTCTTTTTTTTAAAAAAATATGTATTTATTTATTTTGTTGTTCTTCAATTTGACCAGAGAGAGACAGAGAGAAAGGGAGAATGAGAAGTTAAACTGCCTGGTCCGGTCTCGAACCTCAGCTGGTCATGTGGGAGTCCAGAGCCCTAACCACTATACCACCTTGGCTCCCCAAGACTAGTCATGTTCTAGTGTAAAGAAGTGAAATTGAATATGCCAAGAAAGACACCTCTCTTCCTCTTTTTCTCTACCCCTTTTTTCCTTCCCTTTGATTCCCTTTCGTTTTCTGAGCCTGGTTAAATCCTTTCTTCTATCTGCGTGCTTCATATTACTGCTATATATATATATAATTTATATAATATATAATATTATATTTATATATACATATGGTATATAAAATTACATATTATAATATAGGTATAATATTATCTATATTACAGATATTATATATATATTTTATATATAATTTTACTCTATAATCGCATCTTTCAAGTTGGCATCTCTCTTATCATGAGTATAAAAAATAAAGGATATTATTGGGTCATCAGAAAAGTCATGATGTATTTTTGCATAGAAAAACAGAAAAATACGTCATGGCTTTTCCAACAACTCAATAGTATTGCTTTGCCCTTCAAAGTATAATAGAAATTCTGTCATGGCATGTTTATTTTTTTGGTGGAGAGGCTGTTGTAGGGATTAGTCTCAGACTTCCCTCCAACCAAATGGGTTCCCTGTTTCTAGTGTTCCTCTTACTCCAAATCAACCTGGATTCTACTTCTAATGTGTTAATGTTCATCAGTCGACTGCGGTTCGAGTCCCAGACCCGATGGCTTATACTCAGGCTGGCTGCGTGTACGTTCCTGCTCAAGATAGAATGGAGGAGAAGGGATTGCGGTTTGGCCATCCCCCTGGGGGTGACTTCTTGCTTTCTGTCTGTCTCTCTCTGTCTTTCTGGTGAGTGCATGCACCCTATAGCAGAAAACCTCTCAAAAATAAAAATGTTCCACTATTTATGTGTCATCTAAAGATGCTCAGTAGGACTTACTTTCAGATGAATTCCTTTACAGCACTGACCTTGGCCTATCAAAAGCTCTCAGTGAGTCCCCACATTCTGAGTAAAGTCCCAGTTCTTTGGCCAGCCACTGAGGGCCTTCCACAATTTGGCCTCAGTCTGTTGCAACCACTGGGTTTCTTTTTATTCCTTGTGTGTACACACTACAGCCAACTGTTCTGAGACAGACCTCCTCACTGTCTGCTCCAGGATCG
The DNA here is from genome assembly GCA_026018925.1 of Tupaia tana. Taxonomy (NCBI): domain Eukaryota; kingdom Metazoa; phylum Chordata; class Mammalia; order Scandentia; family Tupaiidae; genus Tupaia; species Tupaia tana. The sequence goes on from JAKSZU010000018.1 coordinate 15,895,533, forward strand.
CCCATTTCCTCTTTACAAGCTCAATCACTTTTTTTTTTTTTTTTTTTTTTTTTAAAAGAGAGGTTTTAGCTATAGAGCGTGTGAGATTGCCAGAGAGACAGAAAGTGAAAAATCACCTCCTGGCCCCGGGGAGGGATGGCCATGCAGCAGTCCCTTCTTCATTCTTCTCTCAGAATTTTGGGTACACATGCACACGCACCTGGCATGAGTTTTAAGCTGCCAGGTCCCGGACTTGAATTGCAGTCAACTATGTGGGAGTCCAGCAACGTAACCATTTCACCATCTGCTGGTTCCACAATCTTAGTCACTTAAATTTTTTTTTTTTTTTGCTAGAGTATGTGTGCTTGAGAGAGAGAGAGAGAGAGAGAGAGAGAGAGAGAGAGAGAGAGAGGAAGCACCCTCTTGAGAATGGCCATGCCCTAATCCCTTCTCCATTTCTCCCTTTTGAGATTTTGGGCATGCATACACACACACGTTTTCCTTTTCCTTTTCTTTTTGGAGAAATTTTTGCTTATAAGGCATGTATGCTTGCTAGAGAGACAGGAAGAGACAGAGAGACGGAAAGTGAGAACTCACCCAAGGGGTGATTCTCCTTCATTCTCCTCTCAGGATTTTGGGCACACATGCGCTGCTACCCGCATGTGTTTTAAGCCACTGAATCCAGGACTCGAACTGTGGTCAGCCACCTGTGAGCCCAGCACCTTAACCACTACGCCACCTGCTGACCCCCACACCTGTGTTTTTCAAGCTGCTGGGCACAGGACTCAAACTGCACAGTCAGTCATGTGGATTCTAGCCACCTTTACTACCACACCATCAGCCCCTCAGTCATCTTTGAAAGTTAGACCTATGTGGCCACTCTTCGTAAAGTCTTCTCCAACCACCTCTCATGGAATTGTTTGCTCTTCTGAATTTTTACAGGCCATATGAGCTCAGTCATACATTTGTCACTGGTAATTCCACATGTATGGTCAGGTGTCTTTTTCATGTCTTTTATGTCTTGCAGACTTGTTTATGTGCTCTTTATGTGAAGAACTATGTGTGTTCATACCCCTCTCCATAAGGGACAGTCATGCTGTAATCCTTTCTTCTCCATTTCTCCTCTTGGAATCTTGGCCATGCATGCATATGCACCTGGTTTGTTTTTCAAGCCGCTGGGTCTGGAACTTGAACCACATAGTCAGCCATGTGGGATCCAGCTGCCTTAACCACTATGCCACCCGCTGGCCCCAAAACTCTATACCAATTAACGGTTGCTCCTCATTCCTTCCTACCTACTCTCCCTCAGCCTCTTACAAACATTAGTCTACTTCCTGTCTCTATATATTTACCTATTCTGGACATTTCATAAGCTTTTTTCATTTAGCATGTTTTCAAGATTCATCCATGTTGTAGTGTGTCTTAGTACTTTGTTCCTTTTTATGGCTGAATAAATGTATTTTTTAAAAAGAATTATTTATTTATTTAATTCCATTTGTTACCCTTATTATTTTTTAATTTGACGAGAGAGAGAGAGAGAGAGAGAGAGAGAGAGAGAGAGAGAAAGGGAAAGTGGGAAAGCAAGCCACTAGGTCCAATACTTGACCTGTGGTTGGCCATGTGAGAATCCATCACCTTTAACCACCACACCCTGCCGGCCCCCATGGCTGAATAATATTAGTTGTATGGATATACCATATTTTGTTGATTCAGCCTGTTGATGGACATTTGGGTTGTTTCTACTTTTTGGCTATTATGAATAATGCTGCTATGAACATTTGTGAACAAGTTCCTGTGTGGGTATAGATTTTCATTTTTCTCAAGAATATACCTATGAGTGGAATTCCTGGGTCACACTATATGATTAACTAAGGAAATATTCTTTATTTCTGTGACTTTGTGACTAATACTATCACTGGATGCTAATAATTATTGAGTGTTTATTCTGTCCTGGGCCCTATATTCATTTCTTCACACACATGGTTTCACTTAACCCTCACAAAATTCCCATTTTACAGAACAGAAGATCGAAGCTTATAGAAGTTAAATGACTTAAAGGCCCTCAGATTTGAATTTAGGTCTAACTCCAGGCTGTTCTTAACCATGACTCTATCTGCCTGTGGACTATTATACTTCCACAAATAGAAATATTTTTTCAGATGATTTTAAATGGGAAACAACAAAGAATTCTTTTAACCTTAAGGACAATGCTGAAAGAGTTGTCTCTAAAGGATGGCAGTCACTGTGAAGTCAGAGTTAAGACTATATCCTCAGGAAAGAGTTGGGCTTCACATGCTTCTGGTCTTAGATGGCATTATTCACGTACAGAGCATAGATTCCAGGAACATGTGGTCTTCAAGTGTTTTCTATCACTTTTCCCTCAGGATTTGACAGTGATTGGTGGGCTATGTTTCTCCTGCACTCATGTCTCTGACACATAGGAGGTTGTCTGTCATTCAGTGGGGAGGATACATCTTTTTTACTGACTTAACTCTTCAGCAAACACTCTCTGGGTTGGAACACAACCATGGCCATTCATTGATATGTTTTTGGTGCTTCTGTGTTGAAACAGCAGAGTTGGGTAGTTGTGACAGAGACAGTAAGGTTGGAAAAACCCGAGATATTTGTTCTCTGGCACTTTACAAACAGAAATATTCTCAAGAAATAGATAATTAAATGCCAAAGCAAGTAAAGAACAGTAGTAAGAAGACTAACAGTTCAGAAGAGTGAACGTTTACTACAATGTGTGTGAGTGTGTGTGTGTGTGTATGTGTGTGTGTGTTGCCTTGTTAGGGGCTGTGAGACTTAATCTGGGCATTAGAGAAGGGTAGAATTTACACAAAGAAATGGGAAAGATGGAATATTCCAAGGGCAATAGTCTGCATAAGTAAAAATACATGTTTGTATGCTTAAATAAAAAGTATCATTAATGTCAAGATAGATTATATACAGAAGCTATGTTTAATAATAACCATGATTATATTTCCAAACACTTTCACTTTCTTTCTTGCTTGCCATAGTCTTATGAAGTAGGTTTGGTGTTGAATTACCCCAATTTAGCAGGTAAAGATCAGAGACATTGGTTGAAAGTCTTGATGGGTGTTGCAAAGATTATGAGCCTACCCTGAAACTCTAGCAATATTCTGGCATTTACCAGGAACCACATGAGAACTTGGGTCTATATGTAGCAGGGGAGAAAATAAAAAATATGAAACTCAATCCTTTTATCAATTTTTATACCAATTTTTCCATCTCTAGAATCTCAATGTCCTTAAATGATACCAGGCTATGAGAGGTTGAAACATGCATGGATTGACTATTATTGGGTCATTGGAAAAGTCATAATGCATTTTTGCATTAAAAAACGTAGAAAAATACGTCATAACTTTTCCAATGACCTAATAGTTTTGATGCAAGGGTGTGTTTAAACCCTGCCAAGTAGAGTGAAAGCTGAAGACATGGATATACTTATCATTCATCCTCCCGAGAACCTGAGCCTCTTAGGTCTTTCAAGGATCAGTTCATTTTAAACCAATCACAACATGGCTGATATTCCTTGAAAATATGGAATCCAGACCATTACTTTGGTCAATAGCCAATACTTACTGAGGGTTTGCCGTATGAACTATCTGTGATATCAGAAGAAAAACAAGAACAAGTAAGTGAAAGCCACCCTATTAACTTTTGATGTGTTTAATCCTTACAGTGACTCCAAGAGGTAGATACTTAAAGATTTCTATTACACAGATGAACCAAATGAGTCACAGAAGCTTAAATTAACATGCTTGAAGTCAAATAGCTAATAAAAGTCTGAGCCTGGATTTGAATCCAGTGGTAGGGCTTCAGGGCTTACATTCTTCTTTACTGCATGATTACATACTGCCATTCATTGATAAGAATGGAGATGCATAATCTGAATCATGCTCAAGAAGACTGGCACCAAAGAATGCTATGTATGCATAAATGGCAGGGGAAAATGACTATGCACTTGGATATAGCTATGGCTGGATTTAGAAAGCACGGAGCATAGACCACAAAAGATCCTAATAGGTTCTCAGTCCTGCAGATACCTCAGAAATACAGGAGGAATGCCAGGTCCAAGCTAGAATTACCCCAACCTAGGGGCAAACCATGCCAGCATCTGAGAGGAAAAATGGAGCTAAGTTCTTATTTGGGGACAAAGGTCAGAAAGACACCGTGCAGAGAGGTTTCAAAAGGTTTCTAAGAGGAACCAGCAGTTGGTGTAATGGCTATGTCGCTGGACTCCCATGTAGTTGACCATGGTTCAAGTCCTGGACCCCGTGGCTTAAACTCATGCCGGGCGCGTGTGCGTGCATGCTCAAGATCCCGAGAGGAGAATGGAGGAGAAGGGATTGTGGCGTGGCCATCCACCCTGGGGGGTGATTTCTCGCTTTCTGTCTCTCTGTCTCTCTCTGTCTTTTGAGCGAGTGCACGTGCCCTATAGCAAAAACTTCTCCAAGAAAAAAAAAAAAGATGTTTCTAAGAAGGTCTACATAGCTATGTTTGAGCCTCTGGATTCTCAACATATCACATTTGGCTCCACTTCCACCACAGACATGCAACCCCAGTTACACACTACCTATTGCTTCTTTGACTTTTCCTTTCCTTTAGCTATGTCTTTACTTTGTCTTTTCTTTCTTTCTTGAATTGTTGTGGAGGAATTGGGCATTGACAAAACAAAATGGCAGACCTGGTTCCATGAAAATGCAGATAGACACCTTTCTCAGAGTGGCCTGAATTGGTCCCACTTATTTCAAGTCACTGGATTAGACTCAGTGGCACACCACTAGAATCTTTATTCCCTACCCTTTAGGATCAGAGCAAGAGCTCAGATATGGGGAAGAGGAATGAGCTTCATTACCTTTATTGGGAAAGTCTTGTGAACTGGTCCCACTAAAGAGCTAGTTTTGGAAATAAAAAGAACTACCTGAGATATCAGAGGAAAAAAAAAAAGGAACAAGTAAGTGAAAGCCATTTAAAAGAACCAGATAATTCCCAACAACAGCATGGATAGTAGAGTGGAAGGTAATTATATTTTGTACCAAATTGGGGGATAATATAGAAGAGTACAGTACAATTCAGAATGCCTGGAATACATTAAGACTGTTGGCTTAATAACAGGCTTATGTAATTTAATGAGCAGAAATATTAGTTATAAAACCAGGAAGATAAATGAAGAAACAAGAATATTCCTGGAGGGCCTGGGATGGGCTTTTGGAAGACATGGCAGTTATTTTCCCCAAACTGTGGGGGAAAACAAAGAGTTGCATTGAGCCTAAATAAATTATTCTCACTCTTGTGCAGCAAATTTTAAAGCTTTGCTTTATCTCAAAACTGTACTTGGTTTGAGCCGCCTATTATAAAATAAAAACGGGCATGTTAAAATGGTCAGAAACCAGGCCAGAAGTCAGTGCACCATGGAGATTTATGGGGTTTCCTATGCCAATGTCTGTAGCCCTGCAAAAGGAAAAAGATTCAGAGTTGAGTTCAGAGAAACAAATTAGGAGATAGCTGGGAATCACTGTGACGAGGTGTTTCAGAATGATGGTTAAGTGTAAAGACCTTGAGCCTGGCAGGCTTTGGATAATTGTCTTTAAGGAAGTGGTGGCAGGACAAAGCCACCTACAGTAATTAACTCAGTTACTCCAATGACAAAAGAGGAGCAGCCAGGAGCTGGGATTGGGTGAGAGAATTGGAATGGAGGCAGGCAGCAGCCGACCTCCTTTTGGGGGTTGGTTTTTGTGTGCACCCTCTGATTTGGGGGAAGCTCAGGGAGGACGTTTTCTCTTTCAAACATTTGAAAAGCCTATTTTCAGCTGTTTTTTTAGGAAAGAAGGAGTAAGAGCATTTCTTTCTCAAACCACAAGAAGGTTTCAATCCACAATTTGGGGGAATATCTGCCACGTCTTCCAAAAGTCCATCCCAAGCCTGCCAGGAATATGGCCAAAAATTGAAAGTAAATTTGTTATTATGCTGCTTAAGTGATTTGAGCCTTTTTAGAACCATCTAAGGACCCTTCAGACAGGAAAAGTCTTGATAAGGAAGCCATCAGGGCCCATTTCCAAGGCACAGTGGTCATGTGCTATGCAAGAGAAGCTGTATTTTATCTGGAGACCACAGTTCAAATCTCGCCCTTTCAGCCTCAAACATGCCAGGCAGGTGTGCAAGTACCCAAGATCTGGTGGGCTGGAAGACTGAGAAAAGGAGACTCAGCGTGACCAGACCCTGTGGAAGGTGCTCATCACTGTCTCTCTCTCTCTCGTGTGTGTGCGCACACACTGTATCATGAAGAAAGGGAAAACGTGCCATCAGAACAAAGCGTGTCGGAAATTGCCCACCTTAATGTAACTGATGGACAGTGATAGAATACCCAGCATGCTCATCACGGTTTCGGCATATTAAAGATATTATTCCTGAACTAGGCCAGTTGGGTAAGTTAGCTCCAAACTACAGCCACAGCCACTTGTCCACTAGAAGAGTTCCTAATGGCTGTTCTGTTCTCTGCCTTATAAAGATTATAATATGAGGGCCCTGGGCTGTTCTATGGTTCATGTTTTGTTGTTGTTCTTATTGCTAAATTGGGGGAAAGAAAAAACTGGTTTTGGTAACCATATTGGCCTTGAGTCTTACCTGATAAATAACACTGAGTAATAAGATTGGAAATTCTCTTAAAATGTTTTGCACATTATTTGGTTACAGTCTCCATATGGCAAGAAGGCCAGGGGAGAAAACCTTCCATTCTGCACACGCCTTGCCCCACCCCCCCAACCACATATTTAATCCATGCGCTTATGTCAAACTTAATTACAGGACTTTTGGCATAAAATAACAGTCCACATCCTCAGAGAGAAGAACTTAAGCAGTTAATATGTGCGATTGAGTGAAATTGCTTTGCTGAATGTTTATGAGTAACCCAAGACCAGTGAAATGTGCTGATATTTTAACCACTTCAGTGCTGAACTTGTGCCAAGATTCTGTGAAATAGGAAAAAAAAATAATAAATTCTCCATATCTGCTGTGTATCATATTTCCTGAAACAAAAAGCGTTGGGTAAGACAATTTTATGGCACTTTCACAAATAGGCTGTGGAGAAAAACAATAAAACTAGAACAATTATGGACCTTGTCACCATCTCAGGAACTGTAGATATTCCACCAAAGAGCAGCAATTTTAAATGGATGTCCCTTTCTGCAGAAAATTCTTTGGGACATCAGTGCTCCCTAGCAGGGCAATAATTTTTGCCTTTGGGTTTTTTCCTACCCCCTTGAACCTTTTCAGACATTACCCTTTTCCATTCATCCTCAGTCTAATGTGAAAGGTTTTAAAACGGTTTGAAATGTCTCCATGCCTCCTGCTGCCATCTTTGATGAAATAAACTCCTACTTGGTTTAAACTTCCTTTTGTCTAAACCATTCACAGTTAGCTTTGCTTCTTTTTGACTAGAGGAACCTCTTAAAATATAAAATCATCGACTTAGTTTCCTGCCTTACCTCATGTCCTTTCTTAAACCAGCGAGATATGGAGCTACTTCTGAATTCACATTTCTTTTCATCACTTTTGTTTCAGAAAACTTTTCTATGACCACCTGCCCCATAAATACCAGCCTTTTTAACATTACTGTTTCTGAACGTGTCTGCACTTAAATGTTCTTTCGAGCCCCAAATTTTCTTCTCTCTATTCTCTCCAGACCCAAACCTCCAGAGACAGACTATTTGAGGTATATTCAGCACCTACCCCAAGGACAACAGACTCCAATCACACCATCTCTATCCATGAAACAGTCTGTGGGCTGTTTCTGGATTTCTTTTTTTTAATATATATATAGATTTTTGCTATAGGGTGTGTATGCTCACTGGAGAGACAGAGAGACAGAAAGTGAGAAATCAAGCCCCGGTCCCCACAGGAGGAGATGGCCACACAATAATCCCTTATCCTCCATTCTCTTCTTGGGATTTTGGGCACACATGTACATGCACCTGGTCAGCTGCTAGGTCTAGGACTCAAACCACAGTCGACCATGTGGGAGTCCAGCATCTTAACCACCACACCACCTGCTGGCCCCTATTTCTGGATCTTTTCTGGAATTTAGCAATGCTGTCCATCCACCTTGCCTCACACCTCCTTTTCCCTATTTTTACTTGTCTTTTAGAGACAGGGTCTTGCTATGCTGACCAGGCTAGCTTTGAACTCAAGATTCTCCTTCCTCAGCTTCCCAAGAAGCTGAGGCTATAGGAGTGCACTGCCATATCTGGTTTCCTCCTCTTCCTTTAAAGTCTCCTCCTCATCTTGCTTGCCTCTTGGGAGCATTTGCACCCTTTCTTTTCACTGGATGGCATCTTCCTTTGCCATTTCAAAATGCTCCTGAAAACGTACTTTCTTCCTTATCTGCCTCTTCAAACTTCATTTCAGTTATATTTTACAATTATTTTCAGAGCTATAATGGTCAGCTTAGTACATTAAAACCCTATCCTCGAAAAAGGTGCAGTAAAGTTATGATGTTGAAATTGAAGGATATTTGTGAACGGACCTGGCACAGTGCCTTGTCCATGAAGAATCCTATAAAAAGCCCATTCATTTATTCAGTTCCTTCATTCATTCAATGTATATGGAGCACCTAAAACTAAGTACATAAAATTACCACAGGGTTTGGCCATCCCACAACCCCTTCCTTCAGTCCTCCGGCCCATCAGATCTTGGGCATTTGCGCATGTGCCTGGCATGTTTCAGGTAGACTGAGCCAGAGATTCCAACTGCAGTCACCATGTGGGATCCAGCTTATCTTGAGCAGTGATGAGCTACGGAGCTGGTCCTCCTGTAATACTTTTTTTAAAAAATAATTATTTATTTAATTTTATTTATTCACTCATTTATTTTAATTTGACCAGAGAGAGACACAGAGAGAGAGAGAGAGAGGCAAAGGGAGAAAGGAAGCCGCCAGGTTCAGGACTTGAAATGTGGTCGGCCATGTGGGAGTGTCCAGCACCTTAACCACCACACCACCTGCTGGTCCCACTCCTGTAATATTTTTGATGTGTGTTATAAATAGCTTTGAAAGTCTTACTTCCCAAGCTCTTTTGGCCTCAGGGTAAAATATCTTAGTAAAGCATAAAAATTATCCCAATATGATGGAGACTCTTGGTATAAATGCACAATAGACATTCCTTGCCTACCTCCTACTCATCCTTCAGGTTTTTGATTCAAGTTGTTTTTTATCAGGGGGGCTTTCCCTGACTCACCCAAATCTAAACAATGTCTGCCTGTTGTACTTTCTTTTCTATTCTGTATTTTCCCTTTGTAGCACTTACTACATATAATTGATAGGTATATATCGACTGTGAGATTATCCCTTTAATATCTGTCTCCCTCAGGACACTGCAAACTCCCAAGAAGACAGAGATCACATCCATTTTATAAAAAAATTACTTAATTTTATTATTATTTTTTAATTTGCTATAGGACATGTGCACTCACCAGAGAGAGAGAGAGAGAGAGAGAGAGAGAGAAAGCGAGAAAGCAAACTGCTAGGTCTAGTACTCAAATTGTGGTCAGCCATGTGGGAGTCCAGTGCCTTAACCACCATGTCACCTGCTGGCCTAGACCACATCCATTGTGTTAATACTTTGTGTCTAATCTTTAGTATAGTGCCTGGTACATAGTAGGTGGTCAGAAACATTTACTGAATGATTATTAATGCCATGAGGTTGATTGAAAAAGTGAGGTCATCCATAAATAAGGGCATTTTTTACTTTAGACTCGGTTGCATAAGTTTTGGAAACTTTCTTTCACTAGTTGTTTAGGTTATTACTTAATTATTTTGGGGATTCCCCTGGCCAGTATGGAAGGAGACAGTTGGTTGCTTTCACCCCAGGACAGCTTTGCTGATGGGAATGGGAGAAGAAATAATGACCTAGAAAAGGTCAAATATTACAGAGGGCTGGGAGGTGAGAAAAGCTAGACATGGGAAGAGAACGACCTCAGTGTCTTCCTGTCTTTACTTCCTGTCTCCCCAGGAAGTATCAGTCAGAGGTTTTCAGGAAAAGGAGTTGTCATGGTAATTTGAATTGGCTCTTCCCTTGCAGGCTAGACAGGGGCAAGCACCCTCCTGCATCCTGGCTGTCTCTATGCTTCCATGTGGAAGAGGACAGTTCCTTTGAGGTTTCAGAATCATCATGGAAAATCCGGAGTCGATGTTGTCTGCAACTACAGACCCAAGTATGGTGCACGGCAAGGATTCAAGCCCAGAGAGCCGTGGGATTTTTCCTGAGCTAATTAAAAATTAATCTGCAAAAGCCATTTTCTTGATAATTTGGGAACTCTCTCTTGACTTCGGCAAGTTCCAAAGAGCCTCTGAAATAGAGGATGCTGTATTTTTGCACTTTTATCTCTGCGTATTAGATTTCATACCAAGAAAGCACTTTTTAAAAAGGGACTCTACATAGAGTAGCCATATAATTTATCATCCAAACTGGGACACATTTGAGAGTGAAAAGAAGTGCTATTAATAATTATAGCAGGACAACAGATATAAACTGGGCTGTCCCAGGCAAACTAGGATACATAGACAGGGAAACCGCAGACTCGGGGACAGATCAAATGCATCCCTTGGGCTGAAAGTCCCAGGGAGACAGGGCTGTGTGTGGGTGGCTCCCATGCCTCTGACAGTGCTGGGTATGCAGATGGTACTCAAACTTAATAATTGAATGAGTAAATCCAAAGTTGCCATCGATGTGTTTCCTGAACAGAACATGGGGAAGACAGAGCAGATCCAGAAATCCTTTGCAATTTCACAGACGACAGGGAGACTGCAAAGGGGAATCCGTGTTCATAAAAAGTAGGCAGGTATGCAAAGCCTGAGTGTATGAGTACTCTGTGTTTACTCATTCCTGACTGGTGGTAGTTAATTGCCATCTGTTGACACCCACAGGGGAGGTGTTAAGCAGCTCTTGCCATTTGCATATGCATTTCTGCCTGCATATTTTGTAAACACTTGTTTATGGGCCCCTGTATATCCTCAAATCCATGCTACTGTGCCCTAATTTTATATGCACATGCTGGGTGCCACCTTTGAGGTCTGAGCAGCAAAAATGACCTCCTCCAAATTCCCATCTGGGTCAGCTCGTGATGCTGACTGCAGACGGGCCCAGGGAGCCCCTTTGGTTCCCACCCCTCCTCCCTTTGCCTGCTGGTCCTTCAGGAAGAGTGAACTGGTCTACTGACCCCGAAGGAGCAAAAGGGCATGTTCAGCTTTTTTAGAGGTTATGGACACTGAGTGACACTAGGGCCCAAGCCTCCAAAGCCTCAGCCCCAGAGAGCCAGGGCGGGGCCTGGCCACGCCACCTCGTTGTCCACTTTGCCCTTGCCCTGGGACCGACCAGACGCGATGCCCCTTCCTCTTGCCTGCCGAGTGCTTCGTCTTCTTCCCATGTCTTGGGAGAGATCCGTCTCCTTTGACAGACTCAAGATTCCAGGCCGAACTTTCCCATGCCACCGTCCCTCAAAATAGCCCGAGCTGAGCTGTATTTATAGCCGTGTGAGACTCTAATGGGCCAATTTGTTTGAATTTCCACTGCTTTTGTGTTGAACTTACCCCTCACCCGTGGGCAGTCTCCTCAGGCCTTTATTGATGGGGTGTGTTAGGGTGGGGGGAGCTGTAGAGAGTGTGGGGGCTCTTTTGCATATTTACTGTTCTTTCAAGCCGGTTTGGAGAGAGAAAGAGACAGAGAAAGAGGTTTCTGTAAAGTAGCCCGGACAATGAGAACAAGACCGGCAGTATGCCAAGCGCGGGAT